>CP139501.1:274522499-275882712 GCA_021014915.2 Artemisia tridentata subsp. tridentata | reverse complement strand
TCATTAAAATAATAACTGTACAAAGACATCCCATTATCCAAACACTAATCACAGATATGCATGAAACTATTAGCTAAACAAAGTCCTATGCCTTCCGAAAGTTCTTTAAGCTTTCCACCGGGTAGAGCCTTCGTTAATGGATCTGCTAAGTTGTTATCTGTGTGAACTTTGAGTAGTTCGATTTCGTCTATCTCCACTTGTTCTCTAACATAGTGATATCGAATCAGAAAATGTCTGGTGCCCTTCACGATTCCAGGCTCATTGGCAAATATAATTGCGGCTGAATTGTCACAATACATTTTTATAGGTCTTTCGATTGAGGGCATAACTCCAAGCCCTGAAACGAATTTCCTAATCCAGACTGCTTCCATTGCAACTTCTGAGGCAGCAATATACTCTCTTTCTGTAGCAGACATCGCAATAGTACTCTGCTTCTTGCTCTTCCAATCCACAGCTCCTCCATTGATGACAAAGACATAACCCGTCTGAGACTTCGTATCATCTTTATCACACTTCCAGGATGCATCGCAGTAACCTGTAACACACAGCTCTGCTTCTGGATTTCCCCCATATACTAAAAACATATCCCTTGTAGATCTCAAATACTTGAGAATATGTTTCACAGCAGTCCAGTGGAGTTCACCTGGATTCTGCTGATATCGACTGGTAATGTTCTGAGCAAACGCCACATCGGGCCTTGTACATCGCACCGCATACATAATAGATCCCATAGCCGAAGCATAAGGGACTCTCTTCATGCGTGCCACCTCTTCAGGTGTTGAAGCACAAGCTTTGCTACTTAAGCCATGATCTACTTGCATTGGCAAAAATCCCTTTTTGGAATTTTGCATACTGAATCTCTTCAATATCTTGTCAATGTAAGCACTTTGGCTTAAACCAATTAACCGCCTTGATCTATCTCTATAGATCTTGACTCCCAAAATGTATGCTGCTTCTCCCAGATCTTTCATGGAAAAACATTTCCCAAGATAGGCTTTCACCTTATTCAATCTTGGAATGTTTTTACCCATGATCAATATGTCATCAACATATAGAACTAGGAAAATAACATCACTCCCACTAGCTTTGTGATATACACATGGCTCATCAAGATTCTGAGTAAATCCAAACCTTTTGATTTCCTCGTCAAATCTCTTATTCCATTGACGTGATGCTTGCTTCAATCCATAAATGGATCTTTGAAGTTTGCATACACGGTTTGGAAATTCTGGATTCACAAACCCCTCAGGCTGTGCCATATAGATGTCTTCATCTAGACGACCATTCAAGAAGGCGGTTTTTACATCCATTTGCCAAATCTCATAATCATAGTACGCTGCTATGGCTATGAGAATCCTAATAGCCCTTATGTCAGCTACAGGAGAAAAGGTCTCCTCATAGTCAACACCATATGTTTGGGTAAAGCCTTTAGCTACCAAACGGGCCATATAGGTGTGTACATTGCCATCCATGTCAGTCTTCTTCTTGAAGAGCCACTTACTCCCAACTACCTTGGCATTAGGAGGAAGGTCTACTTCAATACAGACTTCATTGTCTTTCATGGATTGTATTTCCCCATTCATAGCAATCTACCATTTATCATTTTCTGGATCATTCATGGCAGCTCTATAATTAGCAGGCTCTTCAAGGTCCCCTAATATAGTTTCCTCAACTTCTACGTTAAGACATAGACGTTCAGGTGCTTTCACAGTCCTTACGGATCTGCGAATGGGAATCACTTCAGGTGGAGGACCCAGACTATCCGGTTTCACAGGAAGTTCGCTAGTGTTTTCGGAAGTTAATGTATCCTCTTGATCATCTTCCAGATCGTAGAGCCTCCCATTGAATTCTTGAGATATGAGATCCTTTTCAAGAAAGTCTGCATACATAGCAACAATTACCTTTTGTTCGGGTGGAAAGTAAAAGTAGTAACCCATCATTTTCTTTGGGTATCCTACAAAGATACACTTTATAGATCTCTGTTGGAGTTTATCTGCTGAGTCACGTTTAACAAACGCCTCGCAACCCCAGACCTTTAAATAAGACAAGTTAGGCGTTTTCCCAAACCATAACTCATAAGGTGTCTTATCAACCTTCTTGGTCGGAACCATATTTAGTATGCAAATCGCAGATTCCAAGGCATAATCCCAAAAGGATAACGACAGAGTAGTAAGATTAAACATAGATCGTACCATATCCAATAATGTTCGATTCCTTCTCTCAGATACACCATTTTGCTGTGGAGTATATGGAGATGTGAGATTCTGAACAATTCGATTCTCACTTAAATAATCTTTAAACTCCTGACTTAAGTATTCACCACCTCTATCGGATCGAAGAGCTTTAATCTTCTTTCCTAGTTGCAGTTCTACTTCAGCTTTGAAAACCTTAAATGTTTCAAATACCTCATGTTTATGTTTAAGTAAATAAACATAACCATAACGGCTGAAATCATCCGTGAAGGTTAAGAAGTAGCTAGCACCTCTCTTTGACGTATGTCTAAGTGGTCCGCACACATCAGTATGTATTAAACCAAGTAGATCATCAGCCTTTTCAATACGGTTATTAAAAGGTTTCTTAGTCATTTTCCCAGATATACAAGATTCGCACTTATCAAATGATTCATCATTGATATCTTTCAAAAGCCCATCACGTTGCAGCTTTTGCATGCGAGTCTTGCCTATGTGGGCAAGTCGACAATGCCAAAGATAAGATGAATCCAAGACATTCTTGACTCTCTTATTGTTGATGCTATACATCGAATTATAATCACTATGTTCATTCATATCAATCTCAAAAACACCATTCACAGCAATAACATTAAAATAAAAAACATTATTTAATGAAACAGAAATATTATTGCCAATAATAGTATGATGAAATCCCATATCCAACAAACAAGAAAAGGAAATGACACCTCTAACAATAGAAGGTGCATAATGACAATTATTCAAATTCAGTATCAAGCCCGAAGGCAAAACTAATTCAAAAATTCCTATGGCTTCAACTACTGCTTGTACTCCATTGCCCACTTGCAGAAATTGCTCCCCATAGGCGAGTCTCCTTCCCACTCTAAATCCCTGCAGCGTATTACAAATGTGAATACCGCATCCAGTATCATATACCCAGGAATTTAATTTACGAGTTAGTGAAAATAATTCAATCATGAAAAAGTTACCTGAAGTACTAGCTTTCCCAGTCTCACCCTTCATCTTTTTCAATCGCAACTCCTCGAGATAAAGAGGACAGTTCCTCTTCCAGTGTCCCATCTCGTGGCAGTGATGACAACCTTGATCCTTCTTATTGGGATTTGGCTTGTACTTCTGAGGGGCCTTCTTAGGCGCAGGCTGATAGGTCATAACTTGTTTACCCTTGTCAGCTTTACCTTTCCCCTTATTCCCTTGCGGTTTTGGCTTCTGAAACCTACCCCTTTGTATTGCTAGTACTTGAGGAGTAGGAGCCTTGTCCTTGCCTGGTAAACCCTTTTCAAAATCAACGAGCATTGCGAGCAATTCCGTTATTGTCTTCCCCGAGCAATGCATGTTGTAATTTTGAACAAAACCCTTAAAGTCCTTGTTCAAGGACCTATTGATTAAGTTCACATTAACATTCTCGGATAAGATATAGTTCATCTGTTGGAGACGATCGATGTAGCGTTTCATCTCCAACACATGATCTCACACGGGTTTACCTTCCCCTTGCCTACAACTATGGAATTGATCGATCAAATCATACAGTTCGACAGCTGGAGGTGTTTCATAGGTTTTCTGGAGTTCCTCTAGCATATCTTTAGGAAAGTAATTCTCAAATTGCTTTTGCAACTTGGGAATCATACTGTTTAGCATCAAGCATGCTACCTCGTTATGCGTATCAAACTCCTTTTGCCAGGCGGCTTCAGTGTCAGCAGGCTGCGTAGGGCAAGGCTTAGTCAAATAATCTAGCTTCTTGGTCACACGCAGGACAATCCTCAAGGACCGATGCCAATCATTGAAATTAGGGCCAGTCAGTTTTTCCCTCTCAAAGTGAGCTTTGAAAGCGGAACTTGCACTAGTGTTGTCGGGTTGAGCCATTTCTACAGAAAAAGTTCAAATATTAGTATTCCAATAATACAATTTTTCAAGAAAAGAAAATTACCCAGGAAATATAAAATAACCATTTAATTTTCTTGAAAACTAGGATCCAACTTTCCATAGTTCCACAACATCAGTTGATCTGCTAGTAGTGAAAGTACAAAAGATGGTAACTTGTCGTACAATAATCGGCAAAACAATTTCCGACTCCTAGATCATTATGGGAATTACATTTGCCAAACAATTTGCAATGTAAGCATGTTTCTTCCCATCTCATGCTTTAAGTCTCAAGGTCTCACTTATAACTTAATTAAGTCGTCTAATTTAGAAACTTGTAAATTCACATATTTTCATTACATCAGTGATCTGCTAGTAATGAAAGTATGTAATTTACCGGTCATTAATATCTATGTCAAGGTCTCACTTACGCTAGATATTAACTCCAAGTGTCTCTTATAATTAGATAGCATGGACTTAAATTTTAGGGTATTTATTTTGATGTGACAATCAAAATATGTACGAAGAAGCATGCACTCATCTTCGTATCATAAGTTTTCAAAACAATTTTTAATTACCAATTCACTAAGAGTTAAATCAACGAAGTTTTAATTTGAGGTATTGGGTTCACCAATCAAAAAAATTACGTACAATTATCGCCCACTATATCCTACTGCTGCATGAGTCAAAAGACTTAAGTTATTCGGATAATTACCACAAAAGTGGCGCGTGGAATTGAGGTCAATTCACCCTTAAGATGATTTTGCACAAATAATAGTGGTACTTGGTAAGTCTAATTTGACGCACAAGCAAGCGGATAGACAGAATGGAGTCTCTTTAAGGCCACAATTTAATGCGAAACCAACCTTATACCCACCTTATAGTTTGTCAAACTAGGTCCGCCGTTCAACTATTGGTGCAAAAACTCATCAATCAAAGTAAAAGTTTATGATTCTAAGGGGCTGCTTGTTATGGGGGATAGGGGGTGGGGAATGGGTAAGATATTCAAAAGGGCCCACCTGGGTAGAAAGTTGTTGCTTGGTTCAATTGTGCAAAGGGATTGATTACCCCTTAGTGGGTAATCAACCATTATAGAGTAAATTGGGGGGTAAGGTAATGATTACCCACTTCACCCATTCTTTTGCATTCCCTTACCCTTTCCCTTTCCCCTATACTTACCAAGCAGCCCCTAAGTCTTAAAATTTTATGTTGTAAATTATTTAATTGCTAGTCTCGCCTGGGAGTAAATTACCGTGCGAAGCGAACCACTGTCGGCATATAAGACTTGGCAATAAATAATTTACCACATCAATGTTTCATAGTTATTAGGTCCATTTATTTTTTATACAAAAAATTACCCTCTTTTTGCTTACAATTCAATAACAATTTAAACAAAAAAAGACAAGTAATTTTAACAAAAATAAATAAACACATAATAACTCATATAATCTTAACCATTAAATCATATAGCCACATGCAAACCTTTTGATAAATCATATTAATAATCTATATGTGAATTATTATGTATATAATTAATAAGACTCCCATTGGTTTTCGAGCGCATTGTACCCAATGGACCACTACACCAACAAGTTGGTAGTGTAAGCGTTAATAATTATATACCACATTGCACATAACCGATTCATTAATTTAATAATTAGGTCTTCCCTAATTTTAGATTTATCTAAAACATGTAGCACATAAAACAAACCCTAATTCATGACTACCTTGCATGAAGCATCATGAATTAAATCCAGGAATGTAACCCTTATCAAATAAACACATAAACAAACATGTTCCTAATTTAGGGTTACAAAACTAACTTTTTATTAAAAGAGGGTCGAACCCCCCCCCCCCCAAATTATGGTTCGATTTTTATAGTTCTAATAAACCCTAGAAAAAAAATCGACTAACATGCACAATCCAAAAAAAGATTTGATTTTTATTTATGTTTCGGTAATACAATTACGTGTTAAACGGCTCGTGATGCCACTGTTGGAATTTAAATAACATGACAATCATCTAAATAAATAAACACATCAAAGAGCATATAGCGGAAGCAATGATCATTAATTTAACACATATAAAGATTACCGAATAATAAATAATTACATACCTTTTGATCCTAGCAAGCAAGGATCGAACTTGAACTCTTCTTCTTGATCAAACAAATAGGATTAACGTGAAACCCCTTACCGTTTTTTTTCACAACCAAGATGAATAACTAAAGTAAGTTATTACCGAACTCTTGTACACACGTACTATAACCAATCAAGTATTGATGCTAGTGAATGAACACGATAAACCAAAACAATTTTATTTAACAAAAACTCATGGATCGACTCCCTCTAGAGGTTGTATGATCGGTTTTCAAGACAAGAGAGGAGAGAACAAATTTTAGGGTTATAGCAATGCACAAGGTAAAAAAACAATAACCCTTTGATTTGTATTTATAGTGCAATTGCCTTAAGCTCCAAGACATGGGTCGATTAGGGTTTTACAACTCCTAACCGATTAGCCTAGCCCACTTGGTGGGTTTCTAGATCCTTCTTGAGCTCCCAATTTCACTAACAGTCCTTCCTTTATTTACTTAACGGTCGTTAGTCAATTCCGTTAATTACTTAACGTCCGTTAGTTATCATTTCGTGTCCAAATAATTAAAATATATAACGGTTATATATATTAATTATTTCCTTGATCATTCATATGTAAAGTGTGCAATCCCTCGATCCCGGGTTCGAATCTAGTCATACAAGATTAATATTTTTCCATCAAACTCTAACAGAATTAGCAACAAAATTTTCGAGATAAGACATTTTTAGAGCTTATTAGAAATATTGACTTACTTCACCGAAACCATCTATCTGTGGTGACTTCATATGGCGTAGAAATATATAAGATTTGCAATCATTAGTATTACCCATTTTATCTATTACAATGTAAACAAATAGTTACTAAGCAATGCATTTTATCTATTACAATGTAAACAAATTTGTAAGATTTGCAAACATTAATATTACCTATTTTAGACCTCGAACCTGCTATTTGGCACTACTACTGCCGTCACTCCTAATTATTTGTGACCATATCCAAAAATGACAACCTAGAAATCTGCTAAAATGAAACAAACTAAATCAATTCACCTCCATCTTACCATTGTGACGTAACAATGAAGTAACAAATGTGAGATGTCAATTTAAATCAGTTAGTTCTCACGCATAAAGCTCATAAGCATAATGTATTATAACTAAATCACATATGTTGCCACTATAAGTAATTAGAATCATAAGTACCTTTATGATCTGCAGTTTCACATTCATCCAACAGCATTACATGCTCATTTCTTAAAGCTAACATAAACCACTTTTTGGCTATGTTTGGCGTGGAGCTTTTTGAAGCTTTTTTTGTCAATGAGCGGTGAGAATGAGCTTTTTTATTTTTGATGTTCGTTTGGTAAGAGTGCAATGAGTTGTAGCAATTTTTTAGAAGAGTTTTTTTCCCAATGCTTCCTTTTGAAGCTTTGGATATTTACAAGAGCTTTTTTATATTCAATGACTAAAATACCCTCTACCCCATCCCTAATAAAAACCCTAATAGTACATCACGTAATATATCTTCTCTGCAAATTTTTTTTCTCTCGGTTTCACAGGTTAGTGTTTAATTGTCACATATGTTTTGTTTAATGCAAATTTGTTGTTTGCGTGTTCATAATTGGTTGACATGCATGCTGCATGTTTATTATTTAATTGTTGTCGAATGCTCTTTTGAGTTGTAAACCCACTTAACAACACAAAAGGCATGCCTCCATTGACCTTATTCCCCTAGTTCATCCACAATTTATTAACAACTGATCTTCTTCAATTCAGACTCCGGTTCTTCATACTTGTCTTTGTACGACTAAGCCTATGCAACATAAGAAATAATCAAAATATTATAAGAAAGCTACTATTTGTTAGAAGTGTAATAGTAGTTTATGCAACCTTTGTTTATGTAATATTTTAGTGATGTGTTATTTTGGTATGCAATTTGATGTCAAGAACATTGAATAATTAATATTGGACTTGTGTACAGGGTCCATGCCTCAACCTTGCTTGTAGTTTTCATTTGTTCCTTTTTCAATCAGTCGAAACTTGTTTCTCAACCTTATGTGAATAAATAATTGACTTGTTCAATGTGGAGGTGAAGAACTTCGTGACGTACGTGGCTCGAATGCAAATAATGATGATATTTCTAGTGCAACATCCACTGAGATGAAACAGATTCGCAATGATATTGCCACTTCAATATGGAATGCACGTCGTCGGTAGTACATTACTAGCGTATAACGGTATTATGAAATGTTCAGCATGTAAACGTAACTTTATTATTTATTTAGACAATTTTTTATTGAAATATGTATATGTCCTTTTACGTCATTTTACATATATATAAATACAGCTACAGCTATATTACCAAACGTTTTTATTTAAAAAATAGCTACTGCTCACGGCTACTGCTCACAGCTACTGCTCCTTTTACCAAACACAGCCATAAACTAATGTCTTCTCTTTTTTTAAATACTTATATCACATAGTCCTAAAAATAATCAATAATTGTAATAATAACAACCACTAGTAACTTGTAGAAAGAAAAAAAAAACCTAATAGCATAGTGATTCACTATTTTATTTTTCTTAATTAACACTTATTGAATTTTTCCTTTCACCTGTCCAAATCCCTGAATCTGAAACTTGAAACAAATAAGATATGTAAGTGTGTAAAGTGAGAACCAAATTGGTTTATTAAATCTTGTTCTTTTACCCGTTGCGACATGTAAGTGTGTAAAGTGATAAACAAATAAGATATCAAAGCTTGTTCTTTTACCCGTTGCGACATGTAATAACATAATCCAGAGTGGTTTATTAAAGTGAGAACCAACCTAGCAAGTCGCATATAATCTATGACACAGTTATGCATCCGTGAGCCACAACCATTAACAAATCTCCAAACCACCTGAACAAAACACACAAACTCATTCAAACAATATCCAAACACTTGGTGTGCCTCCTTTAGTAGAAGGTAATATTCACGTCAAACGAATTACATTAAACAAACACATATGATAAGAATCAAGGCTTAACCTTTACGTTAAACAAACACCCGTTAAGACCTAAAACGCAAACAAAGTAAAATTCAAGATTCATGTGAATTCAATCTTGAAAACACAATCAAATACATAACAAATAACAACAAATACTTACCTTTAACTTAAATTGCATATGCCTCTGCCCAAACAACAACAAAAATACACATACTGTTGGAAAATTTTGTGCACTTGAGGGATCAGTTCACACCTGGTAATGGGTCAGGAGGTACGAAGTGTACACCCATCAGGTCCATGACTACCTTGACTCTGATAGTGGTTGGGAGTAACTCATCAAAAGGTTTAATCCTTCACAGAGTTACTACTGCTAGTACTTTGTTAGTTCACAAAGTTACTACTGCTAGTACTTTGTTAGTACTGCTCACTACTGCTAGTACTTTGTTAGTACTGCTGGAGCAGAGTTACTACTGCTAGTATTAAGTTAGTACTGCTAGAGCAAGTTACTAAGTTAGTACTGGTAGGATAAGTATGTAACTACTTTGACCTATTCAAGTGGCAGTTAAAACTGCCTTTATGACCACATTTAATTGGTCATGTAACCACTATTGACTATAATGGGGATAATTATGAGGTGATTAATGGGCCGATTAATCATCTTAATTCCATTTGACTAGCTGTGAGTATTTTTCTATATATTGGAAATCAATCATGCATGAGAAAAATGACCGAGAACATAAACACTTGAAAGCTAAAAGGGTTATTGATTTGTGCCTAAATCATTAACATACATTTGGTCTTATCCCAAGTAGATATTCATGATACCCAAGCATTAGGGTCGAATAGTTTACTTTAGAAAGTGATAACACGATTCCAAGTGATATCCGGTAACCATTATTGGTACGTAGTTAGGTCATTGATTATAATAACCTAAAATTTTAAAATGACATGTGAACCTTTAATATGTGAACTATATTTGAACATATATTAAACGACATATCATTTGAACCTTGAAGGCGAATAATGTGAGAATACGAATTTAAACCTAAGCTACAAATGAGAAACGACATAAACCTTTTTCCTAAGCAAAATGTAAACATCTACACAAGCTATTAAGGGCCGAATATAATCAAAGTTTGTACAATATATATCACACGACATATACTAACTATAAAAGTTTGATTAAGGATGATTGTCATTTTAATTATGTACACAATATTGGGCTGTATATAAGTTTGTTTTGGAACCTATCATCACACGTGCAATAATAATATTAAGGGTCCAATTCTTTTATAATGTTGTACATAACTTTATGGGGTCGAATATTTTGAAAAATGTTGGAGAAGAAATAGTCATCCCTATCTCCCCAAGACTCGGCTAGTATTCTCCCATTATAATTCCCATCTTTGCTCATTCTCCTCTCAACCGAAACACCTATCTCTTCACACATAAAACCCTAAATAATCTAGGTGACGGCAGCTTTACTTTCTCTGAGTTTCGAGTGGTGCAAAGGAGGTACGAAGGTGGTATTCAAGCTGTGGTGATTGTGGTAGCAAGGCGTGGGTGATTGATGAAGCGAAAAGTGTACCGCTTTTAAGGGGTCATTTAAGCCCTAAATCGTATTTATTTGATCAAATATTGCCCTAAATCGTTCCTTTTGTCATTTTAGGTACTTTTGGGAAGAAATCTGGAAAAGAAAGCATTTTGGACGTTTTTGGAGCATAAAAGTGAAGAAAACGACAAAGTCTCAAAATCGGCTGCAAAGTACCTTTGACGGCGTCAGGAATTTCCCCAGACGGCGTCATGGCTTGGCAAAAGTGGTGGATATGAAATTTACTCATGATAAGCCAGAGAATTTTGCATGGAAAATCTGACGGCGTCACCCTTTGAAGTGATCAAGGTCGTCACGGCTTAAGCTAAAGAGGGACGGCGTCAAGCACTAATCTGACGGCGTCAAGCCTTGATAAGCCAGAACGGATTTTGAAGGTCTAAAGAGGGACGGAGTCAGGAAGGCCATCCGGGAACCCTAAAAGCGGCGAGGTGACGGCGTCAGAATCTACAACGTGACGCCGTCAGACCTTAATCTCTATATATAGTTTTGCAATTTTTTGTCATTAGTGTGGAACTTGGTGTGTAACCTTTTGGAAGGAAACCCTAAGACGATTTTAGCAGCTTTTTCAAAGCTTTTTGCCTTGAGATCTTCCATGTTACATTGAAGATAAGTTATCAATTAATCATTCAATATGTCTATGTGTTGTTTGATTCTATCTTGTTCTTGTCTTTTGTTTAACATGCTAGGCTAGGTTTTCTTTGTGTTTGCTTAGATCTAATGAAACCTAGCTATTGATTATTGGTTATTAGTGTGTTATTAGTTGTATGGGATGATTGTTCATCTATGTTAGGCTTAAGAAAACTGGCTAACTTCCTATTCGGTAACTTGCTTGAACGTCTTAAGAAACATGAACCAATGCGTACTAAAGGTTTTTATGGTTGTATTTAATGCATGAGCGAATTCTAGTGATCCCATGTTAGGAGCTTCTTAGCCGGCTCGACATAGGAGTGAAGTAGGAGTTCATAGAGTTGGGGAAGTACGTACGCCACCCCACGATTGGTATTAAGGAATACACCCATCATCCACGCAACTAATACACACTAATCAATCGGTAAAAGATAGTTAGGGAGTAAGGAAATCTAAGTAAACACATTTCTCTCCACATAAGTTTCACCACATTTTCATTTTCTGTTATTTTATTTTATTTGCATTCGTAGTAACTTGGGTTAGTTGACTAGCAACTAATTCCGCCCACTCTTTCAAACCCGAGATTTTACTTGCTTTCATAAAATTATAAAAACATAAAAAGAATCTTCTCTCACCCATTAGACCTATTAGAGTAGTTTTTCATACCTAACGAACACTATTCCCTGTGGAGAACGATCAATCCCCCGTACTTACCACTACACTATACTACATCGGTCAGGTACACTGCCTGGTGGGGTTGTAAGCCTCTTGAGATCCCTCGAGAGGTAAAACCTGTTGTAAGGTTGCAAAACCACGCATCAAGTTTTTGGCGCCGCTGCCGGGGAATAGTTATTGTTTAGGTTGAATTTTTATTTTATAGGTCTACTCACTAGATTCCTTTCTAGTGAGATTTTTATTTTATTTTTCTAGGTTTTCTTTAGTCTATCTTTTTTCTTCGTTTCTTTGTTCGTAACCATTACCATCCGACATCATGGAAGGTGGTAATATCCTCGATCCCAACAACCCACCACAACAACCACCACCTCCTAGAGCCCGTACTTTAGGAGAGTACTCCCGTCCTAGCCACCATGGCTATCGAAACACCATTGAGCTCACTCAAGGAGCCAATGTCACTCCCTTGCGATCCGACACCATCCGGTTGGTGCAAAGCGGATGCGCATTCCATGGACTTCGTTCTGAAGATCCTAATCAACATCTCAAGGACTTTCTCAAAATCGTTGATTCCATAGACCTTGATGTTGCCACTCGAGAGACGACCCGACTGCGTCTCTTTCAATTCTCTTTGCTGGACCAAGCTAGTCAATGGCTAGAGCGTCAACCCGCAGGTTCCATCACCTCTTGGGATGATCTCACTACTCGTTTCCTTGCTCAGTTTTTCCCACCAGGAAGAACTACCAAGCTAAGGAATGATATCTTGATGTTCCAACAACGTCAAGGCGAAACCCTCTACGAGGCATGGACTCGATTCAAGGACTTACTCCAAAAAGTCCCTCACCATGGCATAGAACTTTGGCTCCAAGTCCAAATCTTCTATGACCATATCAATCTCTACACGAGGCAAACCATTGACCAATCGGCCGGTGGCAAGCTACGTGATCTAAGTGCGGAACAATCATGGGCTCTCCTAGAAGATCTTGCTCTTTATGACAACGAAAGTTGGAGTGATCCCCGTGATTTGAATAAAACGGTCAAGGCAATATCTTTGCCTTCGAACAATTCAAGCACTTCCGACCGTAGGATCATAGAACTTGAAGACCAAGTCAAGTTTCTCATGAAATCCTACGAGGCTCCTAAACCTTCAAGCCAAGTGAACAAAATCACTTCTTCATGTGAATTATGTAGTGGTCCCCACGACACTCGTGATTGCATGGAACTCCCCGAACAAGCTTTTGCGGACTACGCATCCTCGCGTACCGACGGAGCGGGAGACAAGTGGTACACTTTCAAACCCGAGCCAAACCCCTACGGTGATACATACAACCCCTCATGGAAAAATCACCCAAACCTTAGGTGGAAGCAAAACCAAAACGCACAACAAACCAATTTTTCCAATCCACCTAATCGTTTCCAATCAAGCGGTTCCAACTCGAACCGTACTTTCAACAACAATCCTTCCGGCAATGGTAGTACCAATAACTTTGAAGGATTGATGTCTCAATTTATGGCATCTCAAGAAGCTCGTTTAGCCAAGTTTGAAGCCGATTTCAAACAAAGACAAAGCGAGATGACCGATAAGATTGACACCTTGTTGAAAGCCCTCAATGACCGAGAAATGGGAGCACTCCCTAGCAACACGGTCAAGAACCCGAAACTAAACGTCAACGCCATTTCATCGGTTTCGTCTCCTAGTTCTTGTCCACAATATTATTCGGTCAATTCCATGAGCTCGTGTTTCAAACAAACCCATGTCATAGTTGAAACACCTCCCACTCAAAACCTTGACGAAGAATTCAAGGAGCTCCACCTTGAAAGTCCGGTTGTTGATGAGTTGGATGAGAAGAAGCTCAAGTTAGGCGAAAAAGGGACCGCCTTTGTTCAAAACAAGCTACCTAAGAAGTTAGATGATCCGGGCTTATTTGTTCTACCTTGCAAGATCGGTAATTCGGAGGCTTATGACACATTAGCCGATCTTGGATCAAGCCTTAACCTACTTCCGTTACCTCTCTACACCTCTCTAAAACTAGGAAAACTTGAAGAAACCGAGGTGATAATAGGCTTAGCGGATGGAAGTGTTGCTTACCCGGTTGGAGTAGTTAAGGACGTGTTAGTACACATTGGAAAACTAACCATTTTAGCCGATTTCCACGTCCTTGATATGGTTAGCGACCCTACATGCCCCTTGTTGATAGGTAGAGGATTTTTGGCGACCGCTAGTGCTATGATTGATTGTAAGGAATCTAAGATAGCGGTAGGAGAAGGTGATACTTGGTCAGTCTATGATGTTAAGAAACATGCCTATGATACTAGTAAGGAACCGACACCCCATTGGTTAGAATCAAATAGGAGACCATCTAGATATGGACCTTGGATCGATAGAGACTTCATAGGACCCCAACGCCCATTTTACCTAGAAGAGGACTTTGTGAACCGAACACATACGGTAGAGCAACTCTTGGCTAGGGACACCGAATTGGATCCGTTTGAAGACCCTCTAGTTTTTAGGAAGATGATTGATTTCCTAGGAGTTTTGCCAATTAACCTAGGGATGAATAAGTGGAATTGTGAGGACGATGATCATAAGTGGGATTGGGACAAACCACCCAAAGATGGAGATGGGTCATGGCATATTAAGATGACATTGTATGACCCGGATGGAGAGAAGTTTGAAAAGATATATTGTACTAAGCAAACCAATAGGAAACTTCAATCCAAGCTTAACCCTAAAGACGTCCTCGATGACGAACTCACTTACATAGGGTAGAAGGACCTTGAGTCTAGCTACAAGACTCGTTAATAAAGAAAAGCGCTTCTTGGGAGGCAACCCAAGCTTTATTTGCTTTGTGTGTTTATTCATTTGTTTGTTTGATTTTATTTGTTTCCGTATGTATGTTTAAATTTTATTATTATTGATTCATGTTCAAAAACTAATTTGTGAAAATGCTTTATCTTGTTTTTAACTTCGTCTTAACTACATATAAAGGTATTTTGCAAAAGTTAAGTGTAAGGGAAATCTAAATCGGTTTATTAGAACACAAGTGAACATGAATCATAATAATAATAAATTAACATACATATTAGTATTTGTTTGAGTCAAATGCTTGTATCGAGTCATAATGATGTTTTGCAGGAATTCCAGGAAGTAAGGTAGAGGTTTTTCCAGAAATCTTTCGGAAACTTAACATGAGAATTCTGTCAGATCATTTCTGACGGCGTCAGGCTTTACAACCTGACGACGTCAGGTTTTAATTTTCTGAAAATTTTGAAAGTTTTGTTTTCATAAAAAGTTTTTATTAAATCTATAACTTATAATCTCCAGGAATCTGCAAAATTATCATTCCACAAGCATTATATCCTTATATATAGAGTTTATCCCGCCGATGTTATGCAGGTTTTCGTGTTTGTTTTCTCAGGTTTAACAGGTTATTTTGGACAAGGAAATGTTTGTTGGATCAAGCTTTTGGCGATGCATTAGTCATGGAGCTTCAACATTACTTTGGAAGAAGATCTAACCGTGTTACCACATTATCCACCGAACGAATCAGGGGAGTATTTGATTTCATTCTTTTACTTTATGCTTTTACATCTTGTTATTTGAACATTGGGGACAATGTTCATCTTAAGTGTAAGGGGGGGGGGGGGTAAAAGCACGATACTTTAGAAAATGCTATTACGCTTGATTTTTGTTTGTTTAATAGTAGATGTGTAATAAAACTGAGATAAATACCTGTTAGGGCAATTTTAGTGCCAAATTTAAATTTTTTTACAACACTTAGGAGTGAAACTTTGATCTAATGAGCGTCTCACGGATAGGAGTTATATGACTAGCACAAAAACCGTACCACAAAAAAAAATTTCCACCCCCAAATATGTGAGGTTCGCCCCTAGAATTGGTAGGAAAAGCATTTATGCTATGATGTGTGTACCGGTAGCACTTAGATTCTAGAACTTGCGTTAGGACCATTCCGAGGCCACAAGTGAGACTACATTCGTGTAGTTAGATTTACTACATGATAAGAGGCATTAGGATTAACCCATTGTTTTACACCTGTGTTTTTGTTATAATTACTTTGGCTACATTGGTCAAGTAATTCTCCCACACCCTTTGCGTTGTACTCATTTTTAGTACACGATACCCCTAGTACACCCCACAGAGCCTATCTTTTCATTTCGACCTTTAAGCATTTTACTTAAAGGAAGAATTTGTTTACACCTCACTAAAATGTATACCCAAATCGCCTTAGCCTACCTTGTATGCACTCATTTTTAGTGCATTATTGTTACAACATTTGTTTAAACCCAAGTTAATTATCTAGTTGATTACATGGTTGCTAAGTCGAGTCATATCCTTGTACATATTGTTTTGGGACGATTGGGACTCATGGGTAAAGTACTAGTGTAATGGAGTAATGGGGAAGAACATCATTTATTACCCCCATATGTGCTAAATATTTTAAAAGTACTCCAAGTGTTTTGATTATCTTAATTCGAGTCATTAGAATAGTTATTTGTAAAGTTATGTAAAAGTTCAAGTGTAAGGGGAATGCAATGCCCCTATGATGTATTATTTTGGATGGTAGGGCAAGAGTGTATGGAAAAAAAAAATCAAAAAAATCAAGAAAAATACAAAAAAAAATGAGAAAAAGAAAAATAGAAAAAACATACGGACTACCATCCCGTTTCATTTTATGTTTATTTTATGTTTTTGTTATTTTATTTTTAGCTTAAGATTGAGTCGAGTCTTGGCTTAGCAACATTGTATAGTACATGTAATTGATCAAGATCTTTAACTCGCCACCAGTAAAATATCCTTTATCCAACAAAACCGTGTTTTCCTTTTCCCTACACCTAATGTTATAACCCATGTAAAAGCCCTCTTTGATAGTTTATCTTAGGTGCTTACGCCTAGTGGAGGAGGTTTTTGATCCTTTCCCAAGCCTATGGTAATCTATTTGCTATGACAGGTAGTGAGAGATAATATCCGTTTTCATTTATGAGATTTATTTTGATGACACTTGAGAGATGTGAGTATCTAAACACTACTTGTGAGGTGCTAGTTTGTAATCTCCGTACTTATTAGGATTAAAGTGGAACGACTATTTGTTGTAATTACTTTTATATTAGCGTTAAATGACCCTTAACTTGTATTTTGATTAGAATAAAAACGCATTTGCTTGAGGACAAGCAAATCTCAAGTGTAAGGGTATTTGATGAAGCGAAAAGTGTACCGCTTTTAAGGGGTCATTTAAGCCCTAAATCGTATTTATTTGATCAAATATTGCCCTAAATCGTTCCTTTTGTCATTTTAGGTACTTTTGGGAAGAAATCTGGAAAAGGAAGCATTTTGGACGTTTTTGGAGCATAAAAGTGAAGAAAACGACAAAGTCTCAAAATCGGCTGAAAAGTACCTTTGACGGCGTCAGGAATTTCCCCAGACGGCGTCATGGCTTGGCAAAAGTGGTGGATATGAAATTTACTCATGATAAGCCAGAGAATTTTGCATGGAAAATCTGACGGCGTCACCCTTTGAAGTGATCAAGGTCGTCACGGCTTAAGCTAAAGAGGGACGGCGTCAAGCACTAATCTGACGGCGTCAAGCCTTGATAAGCCAGAACGGATTTTGAAGGTCTAAAGAGGGACATCGTCAGGAAGGCCATCCGGGAACCCTAAAAGCGGCGAGGTGACGGCGTCAGAATCTACAACGTGACGCCGTCAGACCTTAATCTCTATATATAGTTTTGCAATTTTTTGTCATTAGTGTGGAACTTGGTGTGTAACCTTTTGGGAGGAAACCCTAAGATGATTTTAGCAGCTTTTTCAAGGCTTTTTGCCTTGAGATCTTCCATGTTACATTGAAGATAAGTTATCAATTAATCATTCAATATGTCTATGTGTTGTTTGATTCTATCTTGTTCTTGTCTTTTGTTTAACATGCTAGGCTAGGTTTTCTTTGTGTTTGCTTAGATCTAATGAAACCTAGCTATTGATTATTGGTTATTAGTGTGTTATTAGTTGTATGGGATGATTGTTCATCTATGTTAGGCTTAAGAAAACTGGCTAACTTCCTATTCGGTAACTTGCTTGAACGTCTTAAGAAACATGAACCAATGCGTACTAAAGGTTTTTATGGTTGTATTTAATGCATGAGCGAATTCTAGTGATCCCATGTTAGGAGCTTCTTAGCCGGCTCGACATAGGAGTGAAGTAGGAGTTCATAGAGTTGGGGAAGTACGTACGTCACCCCACGATTGGTATTAAGGAATACTCCCATCATCCACACAACTAATACACACTAATCAATCGGTAAAAGATAGTTAGGGAGTAAGGAAATCTAAGTAAACACATTTCTCTCCACATAAGTTTCACCACATTTTCATTTTCTGTTATTTTATTTTATTTGCATTCGTAGTAACTTGGGTTAGTTGACTAGCAACTAATTCTGCCCACTCTTTCAAACCCGAGATTTTACTTGCTTTCATAAAATTATAAAAACATAAAAAGAATCTTCTCTCACCCATTAGACCTATTAGAGTAGTTTTTCATACCTAACGAACACTATTCCCTGTGGAGAACGATCAATCCCCCGTACTTACCACTACACTATACTACATCGGTCAGGTACACTGCCTGGTGGGGTTGTAAGCCTCTTGAGATCCCTCGAGAGGTAAAACCTGTTGTAAGGTTGCAAAACCACGCATCAGTGATCGTGCGTATTGTTGGGTTCGAAAGGGTTTCGCTTCGTGGGTTTCTTTTGGTTTCTTTTGGTCTAGATATTCTGCCGTGAAGGTATCTCTTTCCTTTTCTGTTTTGGAACTCTTTCGACATCTTAAGTTCAGTAGTAAAACATGTAAGTTAAATTATATAAAGAAGCCTTTGTATCATTTGTTGGATGCGTTAAATCTGTAAATGAATAACATATATAAACGCCACATGAAATAATAAGTATACGAATGAAATAGACGTCACATAAATCATGAAAACGGAATACTACACATGTCGATCTTTGTTCTGTTTTGGATCCTTTGTATCTGTTTGTTATATACGATTCTATTTTGGCTTTTCGACTCTTATTTCAACCTCTAAACTACGTGTTAAAGACTGGTTAGAAAATTAAGAAATATAAAGATGGGCTGTGCATGTTTGTTACATAAATAAGGGTGTGTATATGTGTGATTTTATGGCTCGTCGACTGTGTGGTGTGCATGATCATTTAAGGCAGGAAACATATGTGTATATCGGGTCTAAAAGAGTCGAAGTTTAGGTCTATTGGTTTTTGTTAATTCGTGTTAGGGTCTCGTTATTGTAACAGTCGAATGGTGTGCATCGGTGTGAGTTGGAGTAGTCATAAAATATGTGTACAAACTGAGTAGAGATGGATAATAAGTGTGGAAATGGGTTGGTTAAAGTTGAAAGCGAATGAGATGTGAATATGTATAACGAAAATGAGCAAGTGTGTGTGAGTGCGTTTTGTTTTAGTGTAATCCAAAACGCGTCTAAGTGGTAAATGAAGTCGACGAAAACCTAAGGTGGAAATTATTTACATTATTTACGTTTCTAACCCTAAACTTGGATAATTTACGCATTTAACCGTAAACTTTACTAAATTGGCATAATAAACCTAAACTATGAAATTGTCAGTATCAAACCTTTAAATTTATTTAATTGTCATTTATAATCCTAAAGTCTCAAAGTTACCAATTCGGGAAACTTACTTAATTCGGGAAAGTTACTAAATTTGGGAAGTTATTAAAAATGGAAAGTTTCTAAAAATAGAAAGTTTCTAAAAATAGAAATAAACCCCAAATGTGTAATTTGATTAAAACGAGCTTGTAAGCTAGATCATTAATTTGTATAGGTTCTGTGAAGAAGGAGTAGTTCTTGTTTTCGTGTGCTTTCCTGATTGTTTCATTTGCTAAGGTACAGATATTCCGTCCTTTTTCAGTAAGGGCATCCATTGATATGATTATCCGTTATTACCTTGATTTTCGTTTTGTTATCCGTTCTGATATTTGAATTGCTATCTCATTCTGACATTCGTTGGTTATCCGTTTGATATGATTCAGTTCAGTACTTGATATGAATCAGTTCAGTATTTGATATGATATGCTTCAGTTCAGTATTTAATATGATATGCTTCAGTTCAGTATTTGATATGATATGCTTCCGTTCAGTATTTGATATGATTGATATGATTATTATTATGATTGCTCTTGTATTGCCCAGCTTTTGTATCTGTATCTGTATCTGTATCTGTATCTGTATCCCTAGCCATGGAGGTACCATGACCATGTCATTGAGGCACCAATGGCATGACACTTTCTGTGGAGGTGTGATTGATCCACGGCATCCCCTTCTGTTCTGTTATGATATGTGATCACTTGGCCATTATGATATGTGTATATGCCTGTCATGAGCAGGTGTATATATATGATTTTTTTTGCAGGGGGCATATGGATGCATCCTAGGGAATCTATATCTGTATTTGGTGATTGGTTGGTGTGTGTTCCTACACCCCATCACATTTTGGTACATTGGAGTCTGCAGCTCCTTGTACAACTTATGAAATCGACGGTATATGATTTGTGATATGATTATTTGGCCTATTCATGTATCACGCTTAGGCACTTGGGCAATGCACTCCGATCCTATATTGATTGATAATTGTTATGCACTCTGATTCAGTATCTGATTCATATTTGTTTCGTATTCTGTTTCATCTGACATTTTCTCAGCAGGCTCTTTCCTTTTCTTTGATTTGACATAATTTGATCCGTATTCGTTTTGATTATCTTATTATCGGTTATTGTTTATATATGTCCACTGAGCGTCAGCTCGGCCGCATTTCTTTTCTCTGCGGCAGGTAATAAGCAGGGATTCTAGGGGAAAAGTGTGAGAGTAGGAGCTTAGAAGACCTACCATAGACTATTCTCATATGATGGATTTATTTTTTTCAGACATAGTATTTGGATTTTATTTCCTTTGTAGACATTGTTGGATTTCTGTTATGACTTTCGTTGTCATGTGTTTTCATGACTTTGGATTATTTATTTAAGACTTCCGCTTTGCGTTTATTTTCTGATTTGTTACCATAATGTAGCATTTTAACCCTTGTCGGGTTGGGGTGTTACAGTTATGGTATCATAGACAGGTTTCGCCCTGTAGAGCTTAGGCTATGACCTGAGAGGATTGGGTAGACATTAGGCTTCGCTTTTGATTCGATCTCTTCCTTTCGTATTTTTATCCTTATCTTTGATTTGTCTTCGCTGATCCGTTTATGATCTTTCATATGGTTAACACTCGTAATACCGAAGATTTAGTTCCAACCCTGCATTTACTGCTGCAGTCCAGCGGGCCGTTGACGCACTCTTACCGGGTCTTACTATAACAACTCGTAATTTTTCAGGTCCTTACTTAACCTTAAAACTCAAAATAATTTATTTTTGAAGTTTCAAATTTCTCTTGCGTATAACTTTTAACTAAACTGCATGAACTGAGAAAATGAGCCGAACGCTTACCGACACCCAATTAGTTATGGATTTGGTCTAAAAAATTCTTATATGAGTCAGAAATATTGTTTCATACCAATATTATTCAGATACTCTCAATATTGTATGTTACGTGTTTTAATTGAAAACATCAAACCGGGTTGCTAGGACTCACATTTGAACTCAACAAGACACGGATTTCGCTTCGTAAAAATCATTAAATTATTAAAGGGCTTATATCAGTAACCAACCCAAGTATATTTTGTTTTCTCTTTGTGTGACCAGGAAATAAATGAACACACACATTTCTTCTTTTTTTTTTCTAAACTCACACCCAACTATTTTGATACTAATCTTATCAAACATGTACCTTTGTCCCATCCACGGTACCATAGGTCATTTCATTGTCTCCATTTAACCTTCAACCCTTGGATAAACACATTACCCACAAAAATGTCAACTAGCATAAAAATCACCACTTTTCATTCATCTCTTCATTCCCATGCAAAAATCGACTAGGACATGTACACACACCCTTTGGAAGTCTTACAAATCCCATCACAAGTACAAAGCGTCATTCCTTGCCTTCCACTCACAGCCTTGATCCAATGTACAAACACTATATCCACATAAGTCAACTACTATGGAAAATCATCACCAACTTCCTTCATTGTTCCCATGTGTACGTCGACTACACTAGGAGCATATACACTCACACGAGTTCTTTCTTCTTAGAAACTTACAAATTTTGCTAATCCCATCATAAGGTACCACAATCACATCTTGTCTCCCCTTAATAGCCTTAGTCCTTTAGGTAATCAAAATAACCACCATGTTGTCAACTTCTATGAAATTCATCACACTTCAAACTTTCCTTTCCCCATGCAATCTATACACAGCCGATCCATAGGGAGTATCTTAGGAAGCTAAAATCAACTTCTATATCTCACATATCAACCTCTATTTAAAGTAATAAACATAACCCATATTTCTCTACCACAAAAGCAAACAAAAACAAACATATCCTTCTTATTCTCTTAGCCACTGCCGAGCAAGGAAAGAGGAGTTTAGAACAAGCTTAAGTACTTCACAAGTTTGGAGAACTCTTGGGTAGTTCGTTACAAGTTCGAAGGGTTGGAAGCTAGGATAAAGGTCGGGTTTTCTTGTCCTCTTTAGTTCTCATTACCACCTTTCCATTCGATTCTCATCACCACCTTCTTGGTGTAGTAAGTCCTCGAAACTATTTCAATATATCTAGAGTATCATGAGCTTCGTTTGACATGTTATACACATTATAAATCCAAACTTGTTCTTACTAACGAATCACGTGCACTCTTAAAAAATAAACCATGCATGCATGTGTATATATATACGTTAACGTGAAGTGGAACCAAGCACAACAAAGCACTAATTTAGTTGGAAACTTGAAAATGAAATTATAGTCGAAACAAAATAAAACCTCCATGCATGCATTGTCGAATGACAATAGATATATAACCCAGTCGAGCTCTATATTATTTACATACGAGTTGAACATACAACACCATCGAGCCTTTGGCTCAGTGGCTATGTCACTTGATGGTAAACCAACCCACCCAGGTTCGAACCTTGTGTGAAGGTTTATGTTTTTTTTTTTTTTTTTTTCTCTTTACTGCCTTGTTCCCTTTTCTACTAAAACCAAACGAACCCTTGTTGGGCTTGTAAGCCCAAGGACGATTTCAATTTATTTCAAAAACTTACTCGGCTTAATGTTGGGCCTTAAGGCCCATTCGACACTCATAAAACCCTTTTTGATATAAGCTGTTACTAAAAGCTCCAAATAAGCTATTACAACTATGTAAGTAAAAAAGAAATATAATTTTATGAATTATAAACTTTTGGACTAAAAATGCAATTTTTGCGAAATATGGGTTAAAAGTGTCAATTCTGGAAAGAGGGTGGTTCGAAACAGGAAATATAAATTTGAATAAAACTGAGGGTTAAAACTGTAAATAACAGAAAGTTGGGTAAAAAGTGTAATTTGAAGATTTTGGACTAAAATTGTGAATATTTTGAACCTAGGGTTAAAAGTGTAACTTTTATATAAGTTAAGGGTGAGATTTGTAAACTTTATAATATTATCAAAAACTTATATTTATAGCTTATTATGTCAAGATTTCTTTTCTTATATAAATACAACAAAGTCAATATATATATATATATAAATCAACGATATTCTTAACGAATAAATATAAATCACTACCGAATATATAATCGATAATAAAACCCACACAACATGAATAATACTTCAAAAATTATATTTTTGAACTTTAATCATTTTATCACACAAGCATCGATAATCTAACACACATCAATATTCACATCGAGACAATACTTGCAAACACTTGGAAATGATTTAAACATAAACTCTGCCGCACAAGCAACATTAAATACAACCACTTGTAATCACTTAAAGTTAATTTATTTAAACACTTTGAGTCGTGAGTAAACAAAATTGTAAACTAAGACATGCCATACTAATTTAGGTCGCGTGTCGGTGTCATCCACTATTTCTACTTGACTACCGCCTATAGACTGTTGTATTACGGAGGTTAGTTCTCGTAGCCCCTTTTTCATTATGTTTTCCTTGGGGGAAAATGGTACTCAAATGATATTTTAACTGTTTTCATGTTGTGATACATCGTTTTCATGTTTTTAGACATATATGTGTGATGATGCGATTATGTGCTATAAAATGTTTTGCTCTGTGTGTACATGCAAATGCGCAACTGTTAACTCTGTTGAGAGCCGAAGCATTATGATAGATCTATCGGGGTAGCTCCCCACTGTGTACTGTTTATGTGTGTGACATCATGGTAGGTTCAGTTGGTGTGACACTATTTTGTTTGACTTATGCTTATAATTGACATTCATGCTCACTATTGTCCTACCTTGTATTATTCACAGCTTCGTGGTTTAACTCCTAAACCTACGAGCTTACCAACTTTATGTTGACGTTTTCAAGTATCCATTTTCAGGTGTTAAGAATGAAGTTACCATAGAAGGTTGAGTATTGGCCTGGCCTAGCAAACATAACACAAGACCCTTCCGTACTGAGTTCCAGAAGAGTTATGCATTCAGCTTATTACCTTAAGATTTTATCATTTTGTGAACTTATGTATTACGACTTGTTTCACCCGATTTTTGGGATTATTGTAACTTGACTTATGATGTGATGTTGCAATTTAGTACTTTCTATTTCAACACCTTGTGTTCTTGATTATGAAGTCATACCCCGTAAATGCCATTCTGCTGCGCCATTTTTGGGGTGTGACACTTACCGACCGGATCACGACTGAGGTCCGTCAGAATACGGCTAGTGGTAGTGGGGGTGCTGGTGGTGGTGCTCCACATGTGACTATTCATACTTGGTTAGAGAGGTTTTGTAGGCAAAAGCCTCGATCGTTCAGCTATGAGACTACTCCGGTTGAGGCGGAGGATTGGATCGCGCATAGGGAGAAAATATTTGAAGTTCTGGGATGTGATGACCAGTTCAAGGCAAGGTTGGCCAGCTATAAGTTTGAGGGTGATGCACTCAGTTGGTGGAAAGCGTACAAGCTAGCTAAGGGTGGAGAGGATTTTGTTGTTGTTTTGTTATGGAATGATTTCTGTGGTGTTTTCTTTCTACAGTACTTTCCATTGTCTGAGCAGCAGAAGTATGAGAGAGAGTACCATTCGATCCGACAGATGGAGAGAGAGTCGAGCACTGACTTTATGAAGAGGTTCCTTCGTTTGGCTGGTTTCTTGGGTGCTAGGGCTGGTACTCCGGCGGAGCAAGCTAAAAATTTTAAGTGAGCTTTAAATGATTGGATTCTTGACCGAATTGTGAACACTGAGTTCACAGATGAGGCACAAGTTGCCAACGCTGCTCGCAACATCGAGATTTTGCAAGAAAGAGAGGGACTGAGTAACAAGAGAAATAGGGACGGTGATAGGATTCGGTCTAGGGATAATTAGCATGGGTATGATCAGAGGGACTATGATAGGCGCAGCTTTGATCGACGAGGTTCAGATAGACGAGGTGATGATATAAAGGATGATAGAAGGGGTTTCAACAACCAGAGGACGGGAAGTGATCAGGCTCAGTAGTTCAACCTTGGTACTAATTAAAGGCAGTATCCTGATCAAGCCACAACCCCACCTTGTGTCACCTGTGGGAAACTTCACCTTGGCAGACCGTGCTACAAGATTTCAGGAGCATGTTTCAAATGTGGATCTACCTAGCATAAGGTTCGGGACTGTCCCAAGAGGGCTGACAATGGGGATGAAGGTCAGCCAGCTGTTAAGGGACGAGTGTTTGCTATGGACAGAGACTAGGAAGCTAACACCTTAGGTACCATTACGGAAACTTCTTTTCATGTTTGATCGTACTATCTTTGGTTTTGTTTTATACTGGTACAACACATTCAGTAGTTTCTAATTCCTTTGCTAAATAAGTTAACATCCCCACTTCACTATTAGTTTGTGCATCATCCATTCCTGTGAGGAATCTTGTGGTTATTATCCGTTACATTTTGATAATAAGATCCGTTCTGCCGATTTGTTCCCTTTAGAAATGTGTGACCTTGATTTTATTTAAGTACATCATTTACCATGGTTCCCAATCTAATATGTCCTTTGTAATCATCCTCTTCACATGATTTCGTAACCGTTAGACCAAATCCGTAATGATATGTCGTTAGCCAAAGAGTCTAAGACTGTCAGTCAATTATCCTTATTTCTTTTTCATGATTCGGTACATATTCATTTTGCACTCCCTACTCCAATTTCGCGGACAGAATTTTCTTTTTAGAGGAGAAGAATTATAACAACCTAAAATTTTAAAATGACATGTGAACCTTTAATATGTGAACTATATTTGAACATATATTAAATAAGATATCATTTGAACCTTGAAGGCGAATAATATGAGAATACGAATTTAAACCTAAGCTACAAATGAGAAACGACATTAACCTTTTTCCTAAGCAAAATGTAAACATCTACACAAGTTATTAAGGGCCGAATATAATCAAAGTTTGTACAATATATATCACACGACATATACTAACTACAAAAGTTTGATTAAGGACGATTGCCATTTTAATTATGTACACAATATTGGGCCGTATATACGTTTGTTTTGGAACCTATCATCACACGTGCAACAATAATATTAAGGGTCCAATTCTTTTATAATGTTGTATATAACTTTATGGGGTCAAATATTTTGAAATGTTGGAGAAGAAATAGTCATCCCTATCTCCCCAAGACTCGGCTAGTATTCTCCCATTATATTTCCCATCTTTGCTCATTCTCCTCTCAACCAAAAACACCTATCTCTTCACACATAAAACCCTAAATAACCTAGGTGACGGCAGCTTTACTTTCTCTGAGTTTCGAGTGGTGCAAAGGAGGTACGGAGGTGGTATTCAAGCTGTGGTGATTGTGGTAGCAAGGCGTGGGTGATCGTGGGGTTCAAAAGGGTTTTGCTTCGTGGGTTTCTTTTGGTTTCTTTTTGTCACACCTCGCCAAGGCGGAAACGCGAGTGCAACATCATGGATATCATCACAACACATGGTGTCAAAATAGAGAATTACTACACGCACAATAACAGAGCAAAGTACAGACACGAATTGGCGCAAAAGAAAGTAACCAAAACAAATCTCCCAAAAATATCTTCAATAAAACATAAGTACTGGTCGGAAAAAAAATAAAGTATCATAATCCAAAATCAAACATATTCAAATAAATCATAAAGATAAATCGTTCTCAAATGCAACTAAGTCTCGTCTAGTCGCTTCCCTCTACCTTAGCCTTAAAATGCTCACCTGAAAATGATGTTTAAAACGTCAACATAATGTTGGTGAGGTTCATAGGTTTAAGACACACAATATATCTCAGGCAACCAGTTCACTATGATTATAAAACATAGCAGGACAGTAAAGATAGTTATCATACAACTAGCATGTAATCGTAACCAACCATCCAAACGGGACATACGAGACGGAACGTGCCCACGATCCAAATAGCAATAACCAACATCAATTGGGACGGAACGCGCCCACGATCCAAGTTTACAATAATGGGTAAACCGTACCCTCTGATCAGACCACACAGAATAATAGTGAGTAGAGTTACTACTCTCCAATTGGATAATGGGAGCATAGCTACCCTCCAAATGGACCACACAGAATCACCACACCATAATCTCATAACATGCAGTACACGTATAATAACTTTTACAAGTCCATGCATTTACGACCACATAATCACAGTAACTTAAAAATATTTCAACACAAGCATCATTCCCATCCCAAGTTAAAACAAAGTAAAAATGGGACTATGAAACTCACCTCAAACCTTGCAGCTTCCAAATTATAAATTCACAAATCTATACAATAAAATAAGATCACATTACACGCGACCAAGCTAAAAGCTATAGTCCATGTAGCACACATATGATGGATTTATAAGGTTCATATAACCCACCATGGATCACCTAGACTCCATACTAACCACTACCAAACACTACACTCACTAAATCCCCTGACATACACTTTTAAGAATACACAGATTTTTGGGGTACTTTTAGCCACATGAAATCACAACAAAATAAGCTCTTCAACTCACACAAAAAATTCACTATGGTCCTTCATGAGCATACAAGCTTCTCCCAGAAGGCCATGCACTAAAAACACACACAAGTACTCTTTGAAAAATCAAACATGACAACTATCCAGATTCGGATCTGAACGCACACCAAAATGTTTTGACCTAACGAACATACTTTCACAACTTATTATTGGCTAATTTTCACGTGGAAGTCAATGGGAAAATAGAAATCAATTTCTCCAGAAGCGCTAACCCTAATTACACTTTAAAACCACCTTTGACCTCAATACTTTTAACCTAAATCTGTCCCGGTTTAACAGTTTGACACCTTTATTTAGAAAAATCGTTTGACTGACCTCCCGACCTCGAAATCAATCGTGGCTGGACTTTTTGGAAAGCTCGTTCTCTAAAATACAATTTAGACTCAAGAATCATCAATTAACTCGTATCCATCTATTAAATATCATCGTATCTTTACAGCCTTATGAATCTGTCCAAACCCTAACTCAATATCTAACATGTTTTATACCCTAATCTCTTCACCAATCATCATAATATTATTAGTTATTGATCCCAACATGTTATATATATTAAATTTACAGAAGTAACATAAACCCTAGATCCATCATAACTTGCATTACATGAATCAAATCAATAATTAAATGAATTAGGGATTACTAGGCATACCTTATGCTTGTTTTTCTTCACAATAATGAAACCCTAATTTTTTCTTCTTTTTCTCCTCTTGGTTTTGCCGATCTTCACAAAAGGATGGGTGGGGGGATTTTAGTTTTGTATTTATAATATCCTATGGTAGGTTCTAGATAACCCTTATTATTAGGAATTGTAATTGGACTAAAATTTGGTTTCTTTTTTCCCCTAAATCCCTAAATCGGCCGCCCCCCCCTTATTATATTTATTTTTATTTATTTTTATTAATATTAATTATTACACTTAAAACCTTGTACTCTAGATATTTTATAAAAGCTTATACCGAAACCTAACGTCTTACGCGACAAATCCTTCATTTTACGACAACTCGAAAAATTATCATTTTCAAACCAAAGTTTCCAAAAATAGAATTTCACACTCATTATTAATATAACCCATAAAATCGAACACCTCTTAGCTTGCCAACGCTCACAAGCTTGAACAAAACTCGTTACACAAAAAACCCCGAACACCAAACCACACAAGTCATTTCCTCGTCACCGAAGTGAACAAAATGAACTCATTCAAACAACACTACTCAAGACACATCAATAAAATTACACAAAGGGATTTAGTGCCAAAGTACACGTTTATCACACTTATGCCACACAAAACACTTAAGCCACTCCAAGCAAAAATTAAATAGATCGAAACTAATAGTTAGACTAACCTGCTAAAATCTCGGTTGTTACATCATCTCCCACTTAGTGAAATCTCGTCCCGAGATTTAGCTACTTGTCTCACCAACCATATCAGCAAACAAATTTGGGTACTTAGACCTCATCTGATCCTCGCGTTCCCAAGTAAACTCAGGACCACGCTTCGAATTCCATCATACTTTTACTAACGCTATCTTACCACGCTTCAAACTCTTGACCTCTCGGTCCATAATCTCAACAGGTTCGTCGATAAAACGCAGGGTCTTGTCAACCTTAATCTCATCTAATGGCACATGCATACTAGCATCCGCCAAACACTTCTTTAAATTAGATACGTGAAACGTATCATGTACACTACTCAACTCCTCAGGTAACTTCAATCGATATGCCACATGCCCAATTCTTTCCGTAATCTCAAACGGACCTACATATCTCGGTGCTAATTTTCCTTTCTTACCGAAATGCACAACACCCTTCCAAGGGGACACTTTCAGCATCACAAGATCACCAAAACTAAACTCTAAAGGCTTACGACGATTATCCGCATAACTCTTCTGGCGATCTCTTGCTGCCTTAAGTCTTTCCTTAATCTGAAAAACCTTATCTGAAGTCTCTTGCACTAGTTCAAGACCAATTAGTTGGCTTGTCCCAACCTCTGCCCACAGAACCGGTGATCTACATTTCCTCCCATACAACATTTCAAACGGCGCACACCTAATACTGGAATAATAGCTGTTATTATAGGAGAACTCAGCTAAAGGTAAATGAGTATCCCAGCTTCCTCCAAAATCGATAGCACATGCTCTAAGTAAATCTTCTAAAGTCTGAATAGTTCGCTCACTTTTCCCATCCGTCTGTGGATGATAAGCTGTACTTATATCCAAACACGTATCCAAAGCCATTTGTAGCGATAGCCAGAACCGCGAGGTAAACCTACTATCGCGATCAGATATAATAGACACTGGCACACCATGTCGTGCCACAATCTCATTGATATAAATTCTTGCCAGCTTTTCCATCTTATAATCCTCACGAATGGCCAGAAAATGTGCAGACTTCGTCAGCCTGTCCACTATGACCCATATCGTGTCATGCCCATTACTTGTTCGAGGCAACTTGGTAATAAAATCCATCGTTATATTCTCCCATTTCCACTCAGGAATCGGCGGTTGTTTCAATAATCCAGAGGGTTTCTGATGTTCAGCCTTAACTTTCAAACAAGTCAGACACTTACTAACATACTCAGCTATTTCCCTCTTCATTCCTGGCCACCAATAAGCATCTCTAAGATCGTAATACATCTTGTCAGATCCTGGATGAATTGAGTATCTCGTTTTATGAGCCTCGTCCATGATCAACCTTCTTACATCTCCCACCATCGGAACCCATATTCGATCCAAGAAATATAATCCACCATCCTCTTTTTTCTCCATTTGTTGATCCAATCCACGCAGCATCTCAGGTGTCGCATTTTCATCCTTGAGGCCTTCCTCTTGTGCTGCCAATATTTTCCTCTTGATTCCCGATTTCAAGGTCATGCACATAGCTCGCACACGCTTAAGCTTATTCCTTTCCTTTCTACTCAACGCATCAGCCACCACATTCGCCTTTCCAGGATGATAGCGAATTTCACAATCATAATCACTAAACAATTCAATCCATCTTCTCTGTCGCATATTCAGCTCCTTCTGATTGAAGATATGCTGAAGACTCTTATGATCCGTAAAAACAACACTCTTTGTGCCATACAAATAATGTCTTCAATTCTTGAGGGCGAACACTACCGCACCAAGCTATAAATCATGAGTGGTATAATTTATCTCGTGAATCTAGAGTTGTCGGGATGCATAGGCTATCACTTTCCCTCTCTGCATTAATACACATCCAAAGCCTTGTTTCAACGCATCACAATACACCACAAAGTCATCTGGTCCGTCTGGAAACGCTAGAATAGGTGCATTGCACAATTTATCTTTTAATGTCTGAAAAGCCATCTCTTGCTCCTCTCCCCAGACATACTTCTTATTCTTCTGGGTCAACAATGTGAGGGGTTTGGCAATCTTCGAAAAATCTTCGATAAATCGTCTGTAATACCCTGCTAATCCTAAAAAGGAACGTATCTCTGACGGCGTCGTAGGAGCCTTCCAATTCTTGACCGCTTCGACCTTTCCAGGGTCCACATGTATACCTTCACTATTAACTACGTGACCAAGAAAATGTACCTCTCTAAGCCAAAACTCGCATTTTGAAAACTTAACGTACAACTTTTCCTCCTCCAGCAATTTAAGGACCAAGTTCAAATGCTCTTCATGCTCCTTCTCAGTCTTAGAGTAGACTAATATATCATCGATGAACACTATCACAAATTTATCCAAATAAGGCTTACAAATGCGATTCATTAGATCCATGAATACCGCAGGTGCATTTGTCAACCCAAATGGCATAACCGTAAACTCAAAATGTCTATAACGAGTCCTAAAAGCAGTCTTCGGAATATCCTCCTCATACACTCTTAACTGGTGATAACCAGAACGTAGATCTATCTTCGAAAAGAATCGAGAGCCTTGCAGCTGGTCAAGGAGATCATCGATTCTAGGAAGAGGATACCGATTCTTAACAGTTAACTTGTTCAATTCCCGATAGTCAATACACATCCGGAACGAACCATCCTTCTTCTTAATAAACAACACAGGTGCTCCCCACGGAGAGTGACTGGGTCGGATAAACCCCTTATCCTGAAGTTCTTGCAACTGCGCGGACAACTCCTGCATCTCAGAGAGTGCTAAACGATATGGGGATTTTGCCACAGGTGCCGCTCCAGGAATCAATTCAATACAGAATTCAACTTGACGGATTGGAGGCAACCCTGACAAGTCTTCAGGAAAGACGCCAGGAAATTCACACACCACAGGAATCTCTTCAATTTTAAGTTCTTTGGCTTTTGCATTCTTATGGGATTTCAAATCATTCCCCAAGCATTCTCCTTGTATCTGAAGTATAGCACCACTCTCTAAAGGAATACGAACTACCTTTTCATGGCATACAACCTCGGCCTTATGTTTAGACAACCAGCTCATCCCTATCACCACATCAAAACTCCCATGCCCAAAAGGTATCAAATCAATCATAAACGGAATGCCCTCTAACACTATAGTACACCCACGAATAACCTTGTCAACCTCTACCTCGCTACCGCTAGCTATCTCAATCACAATACTAGACCTAAGTTCACTAGGTTCGACATTCAACAATTTAGCAAATTCAGTGGACACAAAGCAGTAATCCGCACCCGTATCAAATAAAGTAGTAGCATAATGACCATTTAGAGAGAAAGTACCAGTAACGACGTGCGGGTCTTGACGCGCCTCGTTTGCATTCATGGTAAACGCCTTTCCTCTAGCTGCATTCTTGTTGCACCCTTGCCCTTAGCCTCCTTCAATAGCCAACCTGTTTCCCGCCTGACTAGGTGCCCTGTTCAGCTTGGGACACACATTTCGGAGATGATTCGTACTTCCACACTCATAACACGCCTTACGATTATATCTTGCGCCAACCAAGTCGATTGGAGTCGCCTGAGTAATCACCGTACGACATTCTCTAGCAAAGTGCCCAGATTTGTTACACTTGAAGCATGTACGACACGCAGCCTGCTTATGATGATAACTATTGCATTTAACACATTTGGGAGCAAGACTAGTGTACCCCCTTCTATCTGTGTTTCATGTTACAGCCGGAGTAGCTGCCATCGCAGGACTTGCTACCACCACAGGATTCACTGCTACGAATCCTCTCCCATTCCTTGTTCTCTTATTGTCAGCACCAAAACCAACCTGCTTACCTGCTTCAGTCTCCTCCTTCCTCTTCTCACTTATCTTTGCAAGTACCCACTCCTAACCACTTCGTCAGTTAATGCTCCAGCCTTCTGAATAGCACTCTGGAGTGTCGTGGGTTCTGTAGCCCTAACCATGCTACGAATCTGTGGAACCAACCCACGAATGTATTTATCGATACGCTTTGACTCAGGAGTTACCAAGTGAGGGATCAACTTAGCTAACTCATGGAATCTGTCAGTATACCCCGCGTGATTAGCTCCAACCATTGCATGGTTCCAAAATTCTTCCTCTAATTTATGCATCTCATTCCTTGGACAAAACTCCTCCATCATCAAGGCCTTGAAATCTTCCCAAGTTATTCCCATCGCAGCAACTCTACCCCTAGCTTGGACTTGCGTGTTCCACCAAGTCAAAGCCTTATTGATCAAAGAACTCGTTGCATACTTGAATTTCTGAGCTTCAGCACAACCACTAATATCCATCACTGCTTCCATCTTCTCTATCCATCAAGTGAGCGCTATTGCACCACCCTTACCATCATACTCTTTGGGCTTACAAGCCATAAACTCTTTGTAGGAGCATCCGTTGCTGCCACCCCCACCACTAGGTTGAGCACCATCACCCATTTGTGCACTCACATGGCCAACAATCTCAAGCAGTAAAGCTTCCAATTGTTGATTAATCATTTGCAGGAAGACGGGTTACTCTCTCCAATAGTGGGCGTCTGCTTTTGCTTCATCGGCGTCTGCTTCTTCGGCGTCCGATAGGCTCCACTCATTGGTGACTTAGTAATAGGACATCTTGGTCTTTTTGGTGCCATTTCCTGGACACACAGTACGTTGATACCATTAGGCGTCGTTCACGAATAAACATTCATACTTAACACAAGTACTCCCCATCACATGGGACAATTAGCACAAATATCAAGGTTAAACTAAATCCTACTACACGTAAGCATGTCATCATTGGTCAACGTAGCATTGGCCATAAATCCACATGTGTCGTGATACATTTATAATTATGTTGGCCACCCATAATTATAGATGTATCCTTTCACATGTGTACTCGCTTCCAATACCACGCCTAACAATAATAACACCTCACAATCATAGATACACAAACTCAAAAATTAATATCATATAATACACCCATAAATCATATATTACACACATAAAATATCCAAACTCACTCAAGCCTTATTATTAATTACTTGGGTAAAATCCCAGAATTCAAAGGAATTCGCGATCCAATATAATACCAGCATCAAAAGTCAACAGAAAACATCCCGAAACATAACACTAAACCAAAAAAAATCGCACACGGCTCGAGCTTCACCCTAACGTTTGCCCTTCTCATTCAATTCGGATTAAATCTACTACTTGCCGTAGACTCTAGATCTGAATCCACTTCGTACTCTTCCTCTTCACTTATCCATCCATTCTAGTTTCCCTCGTGCTGTGGTAGCGGACGAATGGCAAAACCACTATTGGGATTCCTTTCTTCCTCCTCTATATGATCTACAAACCCATACAGATTATGAGGCTCAGCCCAAACCTCTCCTCCATCTTCTAGGAATTTGGTACACTTTCCAGGGTACCTAATAATGTAGCCGTCTTTATTGGTCACCTTCGTCTCGTACCTTTCTATCTCCCTTCCACCCACGTTCACTAAAGTCATCTTCTCCTTGATCTTACATGGACACATGCTAGTACGAACTAAGATCCTCTTGTTAGCCCGTTTCAAGCTACCAATCCTCTTGCAACCAGTAGCGACAACGATAGTCCAACGAAACTTGCAACGCGTGAGAGGTGCCATGCTAAAAGTGACATATATAATACTAAGTATAAGGGTTCAATAGGCGTCCAAAACTCGACAAAATCTCTCATAAACTTTAAGAAAATTAGACATATAAAATACCATACTTATACATAGGCCCTAAATGCAACTATATGAGGGACTCCTAGGTTATAGTCTAGGTTCAACCACCTACTTCTCTATAACCAAGTCTCTGATACCAATCTGTCACACCTCGCCAAGGTGGAAACGCGAGTGCAACATCATGGATATCATCACAACACATGGTGTCAAAATAGAGAATTACTACATGAACAATAACAGAGCAAAGTACAGATACGAAGTGTCGTAACGATACCCCCAAAAGAATGTAACCAAAACAAATCTCCCAAAAATATCTTCAATAAAACATAAGTACTAGTCGAAAAACAATAAAGTATCATAATCCAAAATCAAACATATTCAAATAAATCATAAAGATAAATCGTTCTCAAATGCAACTAAGTCTCGTCTAGTCGCTTCCCTCTACCTTAGCCTTAGAATGCTCACCTGAAAATGATGCTTAAAACGTCAACATAATGTTGGTGAGGTTCATAGGTTTAAGACACACAATATATCTCAGGCAACCAGTTCACTGTGATTATAAAACATAGCAGGACAGTAAAGATAGTTATCACACACAAGTACTCTTTGAAAAATCAAGTATGACAACTATCCAGATTCGGATCTGAACGCACACCAAAATGTTTTGACCTAACAGACATACTTGCACAACTTATTATCGGCTAATTTTCGCGTGGAAGTCAAAGGGAACATAGAAATCAATTTCTCCAGAAGGGCTAACCCTAATTACACTTTTAAAACCACCTTTGAGCTCAATACTTTTAACCTAAATCTGTCCCGGTTTAACAGTTTTGACACCTTTACTTAGAAAAATCGTTTGACTGACCTCTCGACCTCGAAATCAATCGTGGCCGGACTTTTCGGAAAGCTCGTTCTCCAAACTACAATTTAGACTCAATAATCATCAATTAACTCATCTCCATCTATTAAATATCATCGTATCTTTACAGCCTTATGAATCTGTCCAAACCCTAACTCAATATCTAACATGTTTTATACCCTAATCTCTTCACCAATCATCATAATATTATTAGTTATTGATCCCAACATGTTATATATATTAAATTTACAGAAGTAACATAAACCCTAGATCCATCATAACTTGCATTACATGAATCAAATCAATAATTAAATGAATTAGGGATTACTAGGCATACCTTAAGCTTGTTTTTCTTCACAATAATGAAACCCTAATTTTTTCTTCTTGTTTCCTCCTTGGTTTGGCCGATCTTCACAAAAGGATGGGTGAGGGGATTTTGGTTTTGTATTTATAATATCCTATGGTAGGTTCTAGATAACCCTTATTATTAGGAATTGTAATTGGACTAAAATTTGGTTTTATTTTTCCCCTAAATCCCTAAATCGGCCACCCCCCCCCTTATTATATATATTTTTATTATTTTTAATAATATTAATTATTACACTTAAAACCTTGTACTCTAGATATTTTATAAAAGCCTATACCGAAACCTAACGTCTTACGCGACAAATCCTTCATTTTACGACAACTCGAAAAATTATCATTTTCAAACCAAAGTTTCCAAAAATAGAATTTCACACTCATTATTAATATAACCCATAAAACCGAACACCTCTTAGCTTACCAACGCTCACAAGCTTGAACAAAACTCGTTACACAAAAAAACCCGAACACCAAACCACACAAGTCATTTCCTCGTCACCGAAGTGAACAAAATGAACTCATTCAAACAACACTACTCAAGACACATCAATAAAATTACACAAAGGGATTTAGTGCCAAAGTATACGTTTATCACACTTATGCCACACAAAACACTTAAGCCACTCCAAGCAAAAATTAAATAGATCAAAACTAATAGTTAGACTAACCTGCTAAAATCGCGGTTATTACACTTTTGGTCTCGATATTCTGCCGTGAAGGTATCACTTTCCTTTTCTGTTTTGGAACTCTTTCGACATCTTAAGTTCAGTAGTAAAACATGTAAGTTAAATTATATAATCAAGCCTTTGTATCATTTGTTGGCTGCGTTAAATCTGTAAATGAATAACATATATAAACGCCACATGAAATAATAAGTATACGAATGAAATGGACGTCACATAAATCATGAAAACGGAATACTACACATGTCGATCTTTGTTCTGTTTTGGATCCTTTGTATCTGTTTGTTATATACGATTCTATTTTGGCTTTTCGACTCTCATTTCAACCTCTAAACTACGTGTTAAAGACTGGTTAGAAAACTAAGAAATATAAAGATGGGCTGTGCATGTTTGTTACGTAAATAAGGGTGTGTATATATGTGATTTTATGGCTAGTCGACTATGTGGTGTGCATGATCATTTAAGGCAGGAAACGTGTGTGTATATCGGGTCTAAAAGAGTCGAAGTTTAGGTCTGTTGGTTTTTGTTAATTCGTGTTAGGGTCTCGTTATTGTGACAGTCGAATGGTGTGCATGGGTGTGAGTTAGATAGTCATAAAATATGTGTACAAACTGAGTAAAGATGGATAATAAGCGTGGAAATGGTTTGGTTAAAAGTGAAGTCATTTGGTCAATGTGGGATCGGTTGGGCTTTGGTTGGGTTGCAAAAGATAAACGTATGAGTGTGTGTGTAGATATCAGATCTAAAAAGAGTCGTGAGTATAGGTTGGTTAAAGTAGGGTTATTTGGATTTTGTTATGGTTAAAAAGGAGTAACGAGAGGGTGTGTTTGGGTAGGGGTGTCTCGGTGTTGTTTGGAGGTCAAGAGAGTGCAAGTGAGTGTGTGAATGTTAACGAGAAGTGTGCATGCATGTATGTTCGAAAGTGTGTTGTAGTGTATTGGGGTGAATGGGATTTTTTTGTGTCTCGTTAGTTTTGCGTAAGGTGTGTGTTTCGACTAGAGTTTTGTGGGGTGTGTTCCGGTTTAGTTGAAAGCGAATGAGATGTGAATATGTATAACGAAAATGAGCAAGTGTGTATGAGTGCGTTTTGTTTTAGTGTAATCCGAAACGTGTCTAAGTAGTAAATGAAGTCGACGAAAACCTAAGGTGGAAATTATTTACATTATTTACGTTTCTAACCCTAAACTTGGATAATTTACCCATTTAACCCTAAACTTTACTAAATTGGCATAATAAACCTAAACTATGAAATTGTCATTATTAAACCTTTAAATTTATTTAATTATCATTTATAATCCTAAAGTCTCAAAGTTACCAATTCGGGAAACTTACTTAATTCGGGAAAGTTACTAAATTTGGAAAGTTACTAAAAATGGAAAGTTTATAAAAGTAGAAAGAAACCCCAAATGTGTAATCTGATTAAAACGAGCTTGTAAGTAATACGTGATCATTAATTAGTATAGGTTCTGTGAAGAAGGTGTAGTTCCTGTTTTCGTGTGCTTTCCTGATTGTTGCATTTGCTAAGGTACAGATATTCCGTCTTTTTTCAGTAAGGGCATCCATTGATATGATTATTCGTTATTACCTTGATATCCGTTTTGTTATCCGTTCTGATATTTGAATTGCTATCTTATTCTGATATTCGTTGGTTATCCATTTGATATGATTCAGTTCAGTATTTGATATGATATGCTTCAGTTCAGTATTTGATATGATATGCTTCCGTTCAGTATTTGATATGATTGATATGATTATTATTATGATTGCTCTTGTATTGCCCAGCTTCTGTATCTGTATCCCCTAGCCATGGAGGTACCATGGCCATGTCATTGAGGCACCAATGGCATGACACTTTCTGTGGAGGTGTGATTGATCAACGGCGTCCCCTTCTGTTCTGTTATGATATATGATCACTTGGAAATTATGATATGTGTATATGCCTGTCATGAGCAGGTGTATATATATGATTTTTTTTTGCAGGGGGCGTATGGATGCATCCTAGGGAATCTGTATCTGTATCTGGTGATTGGTTGGTGTGTGTTCCTACACCCATCACATTTTGATACATTGGAGTCTGCAGCTCCTTGTACAACTTATGAAATTGACGGTATATGATTTGTGATATGATTATTTAGCCTATTCATGTATCATGCTTAGGCACTTGGGCAATGCAATCCGATCCTATATTGATTGATAATTGTTATGCACTCTGATTCAGTATCTTATTCATATTTGTTTCGTATTCTGTTTCATCTGACATTTTCTCAGCAGGCTCTTTCCCTTTCTTTGATTTGACATAATTTGATCCGTATTCGTTTTGATTATCTTATTATCGGTTATTGTTTATATCTGTCCACTGAGCATTAGCTCAGCCGCATTTCTTTTCTCTGCGGCAGGTAATAAGCACGGATTATAGGGGAAGAGTGTGAGAGTAGGAACTTAGAAGACCTACCATAGACTATTCTCATATGATGGATTTATTTCTTTTCAGACTTAGTATTTGGATTTTATTTCCTTTGTATACATTCTTGGATTTCTGTTATGACTTTTGTTGTCATGTGTTTTCATGACTTTGGATTATTTATTTAAGACTTCCGCTTTGCGTTTATGTTCTGATTTTTCACCATAATGTAGCATTTTAGCCCTTGTCGGTTTGGGGTGTTATATTGATTATCTTCACCCTGTTTTGGGCTTATAACCTCCAACAATCAAAGTAAACAATTTTGTGATAATCAATGGCTGTTGCTGCTATGAAACACATGGCTTCAAACTTTGCCAAGCTTGACAAGTTTGAAGGGATGGACTTCAGGAGATGGCAGAAGAAGATGCACTTCTTGCTTCAAGAATGAGTGTGGTGTATGTTCTGAGCACTCCTATTCCTGATGATGGTGATGATGCTACTGTGGAACTAATGAGGAAGAGGAGAAAATGGGAGAATGATGATTACATTTGCAGAGGTTTAATCCTCAATGGTATGTCTGATTCTCTCTTTGATATTTATCAGAATATTGAATCTTCCAAAGAACTATGGGATTCCTTGGATATTAAATATATGGCTGAGGATGCATCAAGTAAGAAGTTTCTTGTAAGTAATTTCACAAATTACAAAATGAATGATTCAAGACCAGTTATGGAACAATACAATGAACTTCTTGGTATACTTGGAAGGTTTACACAACATAAAATGAACATGGATGAGGATTTTTAGATATCTCAAGGGTCAACCTAGGTTGGGTCTATGGTATTCTAGGGAATCACCTTTCGACTTGGTAGCATACTCAGATAGTGATTATGATGGTGCAAGCTTGGACAGAAAGTCAACAACTGGAGGATGTCAATTCCTTGGGTGTAGACTTATCTCATGGCAGTGTAAGAAGCAAACAATTGTGGCTACTTCAACAACTGAAGCTGAATATGTAGCTGCTGCAAGTTGCTATGGTCAAGTACTTTGGCTTCAAAATCAACTACTTGATTATGGGTACAATTTCTTAAACACTGTCATATATGATAATATTAGTACAATTTGTATAATTAAAAATCCAGTACAACACTCTAAAATAAAACACATTGAAATTAGACATCATTTTATTAGAGCAATGAGAAAAAGTTGATTCAAGTTCTTAAAATTGATTCTGATCACAACTTTTCAGATCTTCTTACAAAAGCTTTTGATGTTGGAAGGTTTCAATACTTGGTAGCAAGTATTGGGATGCTTAACCCTCAATGATTTAAAACTATGTGTTTTTGTATATGAATTTAAGTTTGTACTGCTAGCTTTGTAAATTGGTACTGCTATTGCAAAAGATTGTACTGCTAGTACAACTTTGAAATGTGTTATTCATACTATTAGTCATATGCTAATACTGATATAAAACAAGTACTTTGCACATTGTTCTCTTGGTTTTAGACTAACATTTTCAGGTATGAATATTTGAGCACAAAGGATGTTTCAAGTGAAATGAATGAGCAACAGAATGATTAGTTGCTAACATAAAAGGTTCATGATGGACTGAGTTTGGGAATTCATTTACAAAGGTTTACACCTAACTAAATAAATTCTTTAAAACTTCTCTCTTGAAACCTAATTATGATGTTTCACATTGAATTGATGGTTTAGTTGATCAGATAGTAACTGATACAACTCATTTTCTATCATTTTATACTTTAAGTAGTATAATAAGCAAGTCTAAGGACATCTGATAGAAAGAACAGCGAGCAAAAGTGAATCTAACACTTGTGTTAGAGGTAACAAATGCCACGAGCTGGAAAACCTGTCAAGAAAGCCCTTTGAATAGGTTTGTCTGTACACAGGCAGTTATTTATAACTGAAAACATTGGTTCTCACACAACCAGAGGTTACTTCAAACCAAAATTTTGATTAAGTGTTTGTAACTACACTTAATCCCTTCAAAATGGTTGTAAGCAGCATGATTTTTCATAATAAAATCATGTACATACTGCTAAGTCAAAAGTTTCTTAAAAATAATTTTGGAATAAAAATGGCTCAGAATCCCATCTAATGATGGATTATGAGTTATTGCCCCATGATTCACCACTCACAGAAGATTACACATCTGGAAGTGATGAGGGCAGCAAATTAACTCTTAAGGAATTGATGGCTACATGTACAATATTGTCTGAAAACATGTTCTATTTGGCAGATCAGATGATTGTAAGAGATCTTCCAAATAGGAGAGGATATATGTGGTACATGATGAGAGATCTTCCAAGCTCAGGGGAGGAAATAAAGCTCAGGGAAGATTAACCAAATGTAAGGGAGGAAATGACAAGAGCATACAAGATGATGACATGGAGGTTGAAAATGACAAGAACAGAGCTGATAATCTCTTCTTCATAAACAAGATTCTGAAGTATTATATATATTCAGAAGGGATGAAGCATTCAAATGGAGAAAGTTCTATCTAGGATCTTTCAGTTTCAATTTCAGTTCACTACGTTTGTTCATCACTTGCAAAGGATTGCTGAAAGATGATTTGACTTCTTGGAACAAGCATCCAAGATACACAGCACCATTGCCTCTTATAATTCCTCCATCCAAGGAAATTACACCATCTTTTAGGCATTTAATGAAGCCTAAAGATTGGTATTGATATTGTTGAAGTCAAAGAAAGAAAGCAGATGAGCTACTGAGAAAGATATTCAATCTTACAGAACAAAGGAAAGCTCAGATCAAGGGTCTGACTAGTTAATGTTTGAAAGATCCTCACAATAAAAATTTAATTCAAAAGAAACATGTTGATTAGGGAATCACATGTTTAGGGGAGGATTATTGGTTATTAAATGTTCTGAAGATTAGTATTGGGAATTAAACGTCCACAAGATCAGTTATGCTCAAGGAAATACACTAAGTGTCATTCTACTGCTAGTGTAAATCATTCTACTGCTAGTGTTAGAGATTCTGCTGCTGAAGAATTCTACTGCTAGAGTATAAACATCCTACTGCTAAAGAGATAAGTGTCGCGTATTCTACTGCTGGATAGATAAGTATACAAGGACTTTGTGTGTATAAAAGTCAAAGTATACGGTAGATAATATCTCTTAGACAAAGTGTTCAGTCATCATGTTGTATACTCAGAACAAGTTGTAAAATCAGATACATGTTGTATCTTAAGGACTGACACACGCAACAAGCAAGTAGTTCGACAAGACTTAACAATATTGTGAAGATCTCCTTTGGTCTATAAAAGGAAGATCTTAGACTATGACTTAGAGTGCTCAGATTAGATATTATATGTGTCTTTCATGTTCTTCCATTAGATAATATCTTAAGTCATAGAAACATAAGATTCAAGGTTTTGTAACCCTAGTGATAGTAAAGATCACTCGTATTATTCTCAATAATATTGAATCGTTTGGTGATATACTTTCTTTGTTCATTGATGCGTGGTTTTGCGACCTTACAACAGGTTTTACCTCTCGAGGGATCTCAAGAGGCTTGCAATCCCCACCAGGCAGTGTACCTGACCGATGTAGTATAGTGTAGTGGCAAGTACCGGGGGATTGATCGTTCTCTAGGGGAATAGTGTCGTTAGGATTGAAAAACTACTCTAATAGGTCTAAGGGTGAGGGAAGATTCTTTTTGTATTTTTTTATATTTTTATAAAAGCAAGTAAAATCTCGGGTTTGAAGGAGTGGGCGGAATTAGTTGCTAGTCAACTAACCCAAATAACTACAATTGCAAATAAAATAAAATAACTGAAAATAAAAAGGTTGTGGAACTTATATGGAGAGAAATGTGTTTACTTAGATTTACTTACTCCCTAACTATCTTTTACCGGTTGATTAGTGTGTATTAATTGCGTGGATGACGGGTGTATTCCTTAATACCAATCGTGGGGTGGCGTACATACTTCCCCAACTCTATAAGCTCCTACTTCACTCCTATGTCGAGCCGGCTAAGAAGCTCCTAACATGGGATCACTAGAATTCGCTCATGCATTAAATACAACCATAAAAACCTTAGTACGCATTGGTTCATGTTTCTTAAGACGTTCAAGCAAGTTACCGTATAGGAGGTTAGCCAGTTTTCTTAAGCCTAACATCGATAAACAATCATCCAATACAATTAATAACACACCAACAACCAATAATCAATAGTTAGGTTTCATTAGATCTAAGCAAACACAAGATAAATCTAGCCTAGCATGTTAAATAAAAGACAAGAACAAGATATAATCAAACAACACATAGACATATTGAATGATTAATTGATTACTTATCTTCAATTGAACATGGAGATCCAAGGGTATAAAACCCTTAAAAGTAGCAGAAAAATCGTCTTAGGGTTTCTCCTCACAAAGTTGCACACTAATGACTAAAAATTATGAGAATATATATAGAAAATCATATCTGACGGCGTCACGTTATAGAGCTGACGCCGTCACCTCGCCGCGGTTAGGGTTTCTTGATGGCCTTCTTGACGCCGTCCCCTTTTAATCATCCAAAATCCTCTCTGGCGCGTCAAGGGTTGACGGCGTCACAATGGTGCTTGACGCCGTCACAGGTACTTTTCCAGCCGATTTTGAGACTTTGTCGTTTTCTTCACTTTTATGCTCCAAAAACGTCCAAAATGCTTCCTTTTCCAGATTTCTTCTCCAAAGTACCTAAAATGACAAAAGGAACGATTTAGGGCAATATTTGATCAAATAAATACGATTTAGGGCTTAAATGACCCCCTAAAAGCGGTACACTTTTCGCTTCATCAAATACCCTTACACTTGAGATTTGCTTGTCCTCAAGCAAATGCGCTTTTATTCTAATCAAAATACAAGTTAGGGGTCATTTAACGCTAATATAAAAGTAATTAAAACAAATAGTCGTTCCACTTTAATCATAATAAGCACGGAGATTACAGACTAGCACCTCACAAGTAGTGTTTAGATACTCACATCTCTCAGGTGTCATAAAAGTATATCTCATAAATGAAAATGAATAATATCTCTCACTACCTGTCATAGCAAATAGATTACCATAGGCTTGAGAAAGGATCAAAAACCTCCTCCACTAGGCGTAAGCACCTAAGATAAACTATCAAAGAGGGCTTTTAAACGGGTTATAACGTTAGGTGTAGGGATATGATAAACACGGTTTTGTTGGATAAAGGATATTTTACTGGTGGCGAGTTAAAGATCTTGATTAATTACATGTACAATATGGCGTTGCTAAGCCAAGACTAGACTCGACTTAAGCTAATGAAAAAAATAACAAAAAGATAAAATAAACATAAAATGAAACGGGATGGTAGTCCGTATGTTTTTTTCTACCTTTTTTTTTTTTTTTTTTTTTTTTTTTGTGTGTGCATACACTCTTGCCCTACCATCCAAAATAATACATCGTAGGGGGGTTGTATCCCCCTTACACTTGAACTTTTACATAACTTTACAATTAACTATTCTAATGACTCGAATTAAGATAATCGAAACACTTGGAGTACTTTTAAAATATTTAGCACATATGGGGGTAATAATGTTGTTCTTCCCCATTACTCCATTACACTAGTACTTTACCCATGAGTCCCAATCGTCCCAAAACAATATGTACAAGGATATGACTCGACTTAGCAACCATGTAATCAATTAGATAATTAACTTGGGGTTTAAACAAATGTTGTCACAAAAATGCACTAAAAATGAGTGCATACAAGGTAGGCTAAGGCGATTTGGGTGTACATTTAAGTGGGGTGTAAACAAATTCTTACTTTAAGTAAAATGCTTAAAGTTAGAAACGAAAAGATAGGCTCTGAGGGGTGTACTAGGGGTATCGTGTACTAAAAATGAGTACAACGCAAAGGGTGTGGGAGAATTACTTGACCAATGTAGCCAATGTAATTATAACAAAAACACAGGTGTAAAACAATGGGTTAATCCTAATGCCTCTTATCATGTAGTAAATCTAACTACACAAATGTAGTCTCACTTGTGGCCTCGGAATGGTCCTAATGCAAGTTCTAAAACCTAAGTGCTACCGGTACACACATCATAGCATAAATGCTTTTCCTACCAATTCTAGGGGCGAACCTCACATATTTGGGGGTGGAAAATTTTTTAGTGGTACGGTTTTGTGCTAGTCATATAACTCCTATCCGTGAGACGCTCATTAAGACCAAAGTTTCACTCCTATATGTTGTAAAAAATTTTAAATTTGGCACTAAAATTGCCTTAACAGGTATTTCTCTCAGTTTTATTACACATCTACCATTAAACAAACGAAAAATCAAGCGTAATAGCATTCTCTAAGGTATCGTACTTTACCCCCCCCCCCCCTTACACTTAAGATGAACATTGTCCCCAATGTTCAAATAACAAGATGTAAAAGTAAATAAGGTAAAAGAATAAAATCAAATACTCCCCTGATTCGCTCGGTGGATAAAGAGGTTACATGGTTAGATCTTCTTCCAAGGTAATGTTGAAGCTTCAAGATTAAAGCAGCGCCAAAAGCTAGATTCCACATACATCTCCTTGTCCAAAATAACCTGTTAAACCTAAGAAAATAAACACGAAAACCTGCATAACATCAGCGGGATAAATCTGTATAAGGATATAATGCTTGTGGAATGATTATTTTGCAGATTCCTGGAGTTTATAAGTTAGAGATTTAATAAAGCATTTTATGATTCCGGAAGAAAAACAAAACTTTCAAAAAAAAAATTCCAGAAAACTGTTCCTGACGCCGTCAGAAGTGATCTGACAGATTTTTCATGTTAAGTTTCCGGAAAATTTCTGGAAAAACTCAATCCTTATTTCCTGAAAATCCTGCAAAACATCATTATGACTCGATACAAGCATTTGACTCAAACAATTACTAATATGTATGTTAATTTAATATTGTTATGATTCATGTTCATTTGTTCTAATAAACCGATTTGGATTTCCCTTACACTTATCTTTTGCAAAATACCTTTATATGTAGTTAAGACGAAGTTAAAAACAAGATAAAGCATTTTCACAATTTAGTTTCGAACATGAATCAATAATAATAAAAATTAAACATACATACGGAAGCAAATAAAACTAAACAAACAAATAAATAAACACACAAAGCAAATAAAGTTTGGGTTGCCTCCCAAGAAGCACTTTTCTTTATTAACGAGTCTTGTAGCTAGACTCAAAGTCAGGCTTATCTAGTGTCGCTTATGCTCACGTATCCGAGTGTGAGCCATCTAATTGTTGCCTCATCTTTCTTGTATTCATCATTCAGCTCCAGACATCCATGATAATATCTCTTATTTTTCTCATGTGGATATTTGAGCCCCTTTCTCTTATCATTCTCACTTAACAAGTCAATAGGCACAAGTCTATTGCAAGATTCAATGGAGAAGTTCTTAAACCTAGGATGTGATCGGGGCATTTGGTAAACAAAATCTTCATCCCCATCCGAGAATGTAATTAACCCGTCCACAAGTTTTTCGTCAAGGTTGGTCAACCTTTTGAAGGGTTCTCCAAAAATGACTTGGGTTAATTTGTTATCAATAAATTCTCCTAAGTTCTTCATAACCATAAAATCCACCAAATACACAAAACTTCCTACGAATACGTGTAGTGGCTTAATCCTAGCAACAATGTTATCTCCTTGATATTCTAGCTCATCTACCATGATTTTATTATAATTAGCGCGAGAGATAATGTTCATAGGCAAAGATGAGTTAAGATAAGCATGAAGACTATGATAACCAATCTTACATGGAAATTGCACGTTAAAGAGGCTATCCTTTTCGATCTTAGTCCTAGGGTTAACATGCTTAAAGGGATTAATTTCCTCTTTTCTCCATTCCTCGTTAACTACTTCTCCATTACCAGCATCCTCATCGGAGTCTGAGTCGTAAAATGGACTAACTGCATAGTCATTCTCATGGTCAGACTCCTCCATCTCAGAATTGTTACCAAAGTGGTGGTCGGGTGAAAGGTTGTTGTTTTCTACGATGGGGGCGGGAACGGGTAGTTGGAAGTTTACACGGCGAAAAATACGAATAACAGGGATCAAGCGATCACTATTACTCATGAGGTAGGTGGAAGGTGTCACAAACAAAAGTACAAAGAAATAAGATAGACTAAAGAAAACCTAGAAAAATAAAATAAAAATCTCACTAGAAAGGAATCTAGTGAGTAGACCTAATAAAATAAAAATTCAACCTAAACAATAACTATTCCCCGGCAACGGCGCCAAAAACTTGATGCGTGGTTTTGCGACCTTACAACAGGTTTTACCTCTCGAGGGATCTCAAGAGGCTTGCAATCCCCACCAGGCAGTGTACCTGACCGATGTAGTATAGTGTAGTGGCAAGTACCGGGGGATTGATCGTTCTCTAGGGGAATAGTGTCGTTAGGATTGAAAAACTACTCTAATAGGTCTAAGGGTGAGGGAAGATTCTTTTTATATTTTTTTATATTTTTATAAAAGCAAGTAAAATCTCAGGTTTGAAGGAGTGGGCGGAATTAGTTGCTAGTCAACTAACTCAAATAACTACAATTGCAAATAAAATAAAATAACTGAAAATAAAAAGGTTGTGGAACTTATATGGATAGAAATGTGTTTACTTAGATTTCCTTACTCCCTAACTATCTTTTACCGGTTGATTAGTGTGTATTAATTGCGTGGATGACGGGTGTATTCTTTAATACCAATCATGGGGTGGCGTACGTACTTCCCCAACTCTATAAGCTCCTACTTCACTCCTATGTCGAGCCGGCTAAGAAGCTCCTAACATGGGATCACTAGAATTCGCTCATGCATTAAATACAACCATAAAAACCTTAGTACGCATTGGTTCATGTTTCTTAAGACGTTCAAGCAAGTTACCGTATAGGAGGTTAGCCAGTTTTCTTAAGCCTAACATCGATAAACAATCATCCAATACAATTAATAACACACTAACAACCAATAATCAATAGTTAGGTTTCATTAGATCTAAGCAAACACAAGATAAATCTAGCCTAGCATGTTAAATAAAAGACAAGAACAAGATATAATCAAACAACACATAGACATATTGAATGATTAATTGATTACTTATCTTCAATTGAACATGGGAGATCCAAGGGTATAAAACCCTTAAAAGTAGCAGAAAAATCGTCTTAGGGTTTCTCCTCACAAAGTTGCACACTAATGACTAAAAATTATGAGAATATATATAGAAAATCATATCTGACGGCGTCACGTTATAGAGCTGACGCCGTCACCTCGCCGCGGTTAGGGTTTCTTGATGGCCTTCTTGACGCCGTCCCCTTTTAATCATCCAAAATCCTCTCTGGCGCGTCAAGGGTTGACGGCGTCACAATGGTGCTTGACGCCGTCACAGGTACTTTTCCAGCCGATTTTGAGACTTTGTCGTTTTCTTCACTTTTATGCTCCAAAAACGTCCAAAATGCTTCCTTTTCCAGATTTCTTCTCCAAAGTACCTAAAATGACAAAAGGAACGATTTAGGGCAATATTTGATCAAATAAATACGATTTAGGGCTTAAATGACCCCCTAAAAGCGGTACACTTTTCGCTTCATCATTCATTGTCAAATATACAAACATCACTGTTCCATTTCCATAACCAAATAACCTTCTAAGTGTGATTAAGTAGATTCCGCATACTTATTCATATTCACTCAAGATATCACATACACACGTTGTAAAGGACTAACATCCTCATAGTGTATCGAATCCTCTCAGAAACCTTTTCAGGGTGTAAATCGTGAGACCGAGCTCTTGGAGCTAATACACAGTAACATGTGTGATTTGCATGCCACTCCCTCTTTGGGGAATAAGAAGTACTTTGTGACATTTATTGATGATGCTTATAGGTTCTGTTATGGCTATTTGTTACATACTAAGGATGAAGCATTAGATAAATTCAAATAATTTAAAACTGAAGTTGAATTACAACTTGGGTCCCTGATCAAAAGATTAAGGACTGATAGGGGAGGTGAGTACATGGATACTCTGTATTTTCAGTCTGTTGGTATAATCCATGAAACGACTAATCCCTATACTCCTCAGCAAAATGGTATCTCTGAAAGGAAAATAGAGTGGTGAAGGAGATGGTTAATTCCATGTTGTCCTATTCAGGGCTGAGTCAAGGGTTCTGGGGTGAAGCTATGTTAACAACTTGCTATTTATTAAATAGGGTTCCCAACAAAAGGAAAAAGGTTACCCCTTATGAACTCTGGACTAAAAGAAAACCCAACCTGAACTTTCTCAGTGTTTGGGGTTGTAGGTCTGTTGTAAGACAAAATTAAAAACTTTGGGTGAAAGAGGCATTGAATGTATCTTTATTGGATATGTTGATCATTCCAAAGCTTTTAGGTTCTATGTTATTGAACCTAATGAATATGTTTCAATTAACTCAATAATTGAATCAAGGGATGCTCTATTTGATGAGAATAGATTCTCATCAGTCCCTAGACCAAGTCAGAGGATTCCAAATGGAACTAATGATATTGGTACATCAGAGGTCCCTAATGAGGTTGTGGTTCAACAACCTGAGCTCAGAAAGAGCAAAAGGATCTGGACTCTAAAGTCATTTGGACCTGAGTTTCAATTATACTTAATTGAAGGAACAAGGGATGAGGTATCTGACCAACACTCCTATTGCTTTAATGTTGAGGATGACCCCAAAACATTTGATGAAGTAATGAAGTCCCAGGATGTTGCTTTCTGAAAAGAAGCAATAAATGATGAGATGGACTCCATCATGGGCAACAACACTTGGGTGTTGGCTGATCTACCACCTAGTTGCAAACCTTTGGGTTTCAAATGGATTTTCAAAAAGGAAAATGAAGGTAGATGGAACTATTGAAAAGTTCAAGGCTAGACTAGTCATTCAAGGCTTTAAACAAAAGTCAGGGATAGACTATTTTGATACTTATGCCCCTGTGGCACGTATAAGTACCATAAGATTGCTGATTGCTTTGGCATCAATTCACAATCTGATTATTCATCAGATGGATGTGAAGACAGCTTTCTTGAATGGTGAATTGGATGAGGAGGTTTATATGAACCAACCTCAGGGCTTCATCTTGCCTGGCAATGAAAACAAGGTGTGTAAACTGATTAAGTCCTTATATGTACTGAAGCAGGCACCTAAGCAATGTCATCAAAAATTTGATGAAGTGGTTTTGTCTAGTGGTTATTTACTTAACCAGTCTGACAAATGTGTGTATTGCAAATTTGATGAATCTGGTAAAGGAGTCATCATTTGTCTATATGTTGATGACATGCTGATCTTTGGCACTGACCAAAATCAGGTTGACCTGACAAAGGAATTTTTGTCATCAAGGTTCTCCATGAAAGACATGGGGGAGGCTGATGTTATCCTTGGTATAAGGATCAAACATGAGAGTAAGGGAATTTCTATCACTCAGTCTCATTATATTGAGAAGGTACTGAGAAAATTCAACCACTCTGATTGTACTCCAGTGAGTACACCTATGGATACAACTGAGAAGCTGATGCCTAATACTCGCAAAGCTGTATCTCAACTTGAGTATTCTAGGGTGATTGGCTGTCTAATGTATGCCATGACTTGTACAAGACCTGATATTGCATTTGCAGTGGGAAAACTGAGCAGGTATACTAGTAATTCTAGTGCTCAGCACTGGCAAGCAATTCAGAGGGTACTGAAGTATTTGAAGAAAACTATGGATTATAGTCTCTTATATACTGGTTATCCTTCAGTATTAGAAGGATACACTGATGCAAGTTGGATCAGTAACACTGAAGACAATTTGTCTACCAGTAACTGGGTATTCCTACTTGGTGGAGGTGCAATTTCTTGGGCATCCAAAAAGAAAACTTGCATCACCAGTTCAACAATGGAATCTGAATTTGTGGCTTTAGCAGCTGCTGGTAAAGAGGCTGAATGGTTGATAAACTTGCTTCTTGAGATTCCATTGTGGCCTAAACCTATAGCACCTATTTCTATCCGTTGTGATAGTGCTGTTACATTGGCAAAGGCTTATAGCTAGATGTACAATGGGAAGTCTAGACACTTAGGTGTCAGGCATAGCATGATTCGTGAGCTTATCATGAATGGGGTGGTATCTATAGAGTTTGTTAGATCTCAACAAAACTTAGCTGATCACTTGACGAAGGGATTGGCTAGAGACTTGGTTATAAAGTCTGCTAAAGGGATGGGTTTAAAGTCCAACTTAGTCACTGAATGCTAAGACACCCAACTCCCTCCTGAGGAAACTTGGGAGCTGTGTTCAATGTGGAAAGCTGAACATTCAGTGTACTGGAGCACTTGTTTTACAATCATCCCAAGGTTGTGCTCGGAACCTGCTGGAAAGGAGGATGAAGTATTTACTTCTTAATGGTTAATTTCTTTGAAAAAGTGCTTGGCAGGAGCATGAATAAAGAGGAACCACTTATGTGAATGTTGATGTTTTGCCGCTTCAGGGAGCTTAGGACTTTTGGCTCTTACAACATTTATGAATTGGATATGGACACATGGCTTGTAAAGTGTCAGGAGGGTTTAAGTGTTTGAAAACTTGTGTGTATTTTATCTTCAGGTATTCAAATGGGTTGAAGGGTTCAATTCTTAGAACACCCTGATTCTCGAATATTTGAACGTGTAATGTACTAAGATTGAAATTCAATCCTCTGGATATTTTCGTTTATGCACATGTTTTGTTTAATGTTTAATTTTCATGCAAAGGAAGTGAACTAAATTTGGGGAGGATTGTTGGAAAATTTAGTGCACTTGAGGGATCAGTTCACACCTGGTAATGGGTCAGGAGGTACGGAGTGTACACACATCAGGTCCATGACTACCCTGACTCTGATAATGGTTGGGAGTAACTCATCAGAAGGTTTAATCCTTCACAGAGTTACTACTGCTAGTACTTTGTTAGTACTGCCGGAGCAGAGTTACTACTACTAGTACTTTGTTAGTACTACTGGAGCAGAGTTACTACTGCTAGTACTAAGTTAGTACTGCTAGAGCAAGTTACTAAGTTAGTGCTGCTGGGATAAGTATGTAACTACTTTGACCTATTCAAGTGGCAGTTAAAACTGCCTTTATGACCACGTTTAATTGGTCATGTAACCACTATTGGCTATAATGGGGATAATTATGAGGTGATTAATGGGCCGATTAATCCTCTTAATTCCATTTGACTAACTGTGAGTATTTTCCTATATATTGGAAATCAATCATGCATGAGAAAAAAGGACAGAGAACATAAACACTTGAAAGCTAAAAAGGTTATTGATTGATGCCTAAATTATTAAGATACATTTGGTCTTATCCCAAGTAGATATTCGTGATACCCAAAGCATTAGGGTCGAATAGTTTACTTTGGAAAGTGATAACTCGATTCCAAGTGATATCCGGTAACCATTATTGGTACGTAGTTAGGTCATTGATTATCTTCACCCTGTTCTGGGCTTATAACCTCCAACACATACCTCAAATTAAAAAAAAAAAAAAAAAAAAAAAAAAAAAAAAAAAAAAAAAAAAAAAAAAAAAAAAGAGATACATACCTTTGAATTTGAATGCTGCAAGATATGTTGAATAGTCGGACATGACTATGAATTTCAATTTGAAGAATGCATTGAAATAATTGACGGCGGGAAATTGAGTTTTTGCCCTTAAGCTAATGACGAAGTTATGGAGAATGAATGAGGGAGACGACGGGTATATTGATTTTATTTGAATTCGTTTTTGAATTGATTATTTGATGTGATACTGGTTTATGCAAAAATCAAGGCATTGATTTGAAGAGAACAGTGGGTATATTTGGCAAGAGTAACTGTTGCTGGAGATGGTGCTGAGTAGATTATAAAAATAGATTATTTTTATAAGCTATATGGAGTAACCTTTGGTTTTCAGATATTATGCAAGATTATTTTTTTAATAATTTTTTATAAGTTATGTATGCCAAACAAAGATTATTTTTTAAGTAGCTTATTTTTTTAAAAAAATAAGCATAATCTCTCAACAATCTTGTATATAAGGCTATAAGCTACTGTTTTTTCGGGTTGACTTCCTTTTTAAAATTGCATCTCAATATGCCGTGTACAAATACTCTCGTCATATATAGTTTCAAATGAAGTAAGCCTTTGCATTTTACTGATTTAATACTTTCCTCTGATAGATTAAGCTTTTTTCAAGATTCAGTTTTTCAATAAAAGTTTGTAAATCCATTATATGTAGTATATATTCGTGATTGACTGATTATATTAATTCAATTCATGATTTAGTTATATCGATTTGATGATCGAATTTCTTCAATTCTAATATCTTCAATTTCATGGTAAGTTTCTTTAGTGTTTCTCAGGTTTTTATTTCAAATTAAGATCGATAAACATAAATTCATCATTAATCTTTCATTGTTTTTTCAAGTTTTTCCTTTAAAAAATTCAAACAGATAAAGTGTTTCTTAAATTGTCTAAAAGATGTTTCAATTAAATTTTGTTAATTGTAGACTTTAAAATTAAAATTGTTAATCAAGTAAAATAATGTTTTAGTAATTCTGTAATTCTTATAAAGAGCAATAATTTTTGGGATGAACTTTGATCCTATGATGAATATTCCATTGTTATCAGGTAGATCACGTTGCTAATCAATTTTCTTATTAAAGATTTTTTTTTATTTATATTTTTTTTACAATGTTTAATTAGTTTTCTTTTATAAATAACATCACAATGTTCATCAACATTTTTTTTGAAGAAATTTTGCATTTTTTTGTTATTACAATGTTCATCAGTTTTCTTTGATGAACAACATCACAATGTATTACTCCCTCCGTCCCAAAATAATTATCCTCTTTTGACTTTTTGAAGTTTTTTTTTCAACTTTGATCTTAAAGTTTTTGTTTGTGTTATATAATAATTGATGCAAAATATATGAATGGATTGGTTTTTAAATGTTTTTTCATTCGTATAATTTTCATCAAGTATTATATAACACATAAAAAAAATATTAAAGAACAAAGTTGAGAAATTAAGACTTTAAAAAGTCAAATGATGACAATTATTTTAGGACAGATGGATTATTATTTTTTTTCGGTTTTTCAGTAAATCAATTTGGTTTCGATTTCTTTTTTCTGTTTCTTTTTTTTTAGATTTTGATTTAACGATAAATAAACTGGTTGATTTTATCTTTTATTTTATTTTTTTATAAATATTTTTTAATTTTTAACTTTCTTTTCATTTTTTACTTATCGTATCAAACCTAAATAGCCATTTATCTGTATTTTCTTCAAACAATAGAAAACAACATAAATTCAAACACCTCCTCATTCCATCTTCATATTCTTTAACCTTATTCTTCTATCAAGTATCAACTACTTCATTTTTTTCCAACCCTATTTGTTAACACCTATGTAAGTGTTTTGAGTAGGGGTGAGCCAAAAAACCAAAAAACGAACCAAATGATAAACCGACGGGGACGGTTTTGATTTTTTGAAAAATCCGGATGTTTGGGGGGTTTTTTTGTTGCATATGAAAAACCTAACCGAAAAAACCACCCCGCCCCACCTTTATATATTTTCATCAGATTTACAATAATCTTATCTAGTTAATTATTTTAACAAAAGAATTGGTATATCTCTTAGACTTTTTCAAATTTTTTTTGCGAAGACCGACATTTTATATTTTTATGAGTTTTTATATTGTTGTTTCGTACTTTATTTGATAGTTTTGGATTGTTAGATATTATGATACTATTACTGTCGTTGGAATAATGTTGTTGGAAAACATAATTTATATATTAGATTACTTGTTAGTTATTATTTTTGTATTTATTAAAATCAAAATAACTACAAAATAAATTAAGAATTATGATGTTTCATAACTGTCTAACTAGTTTATTTATTGGTAAATCCAAATAAAAAAATAGAAAAAATAAATCGACACCAAACTCATTTCATGAAAAAACTGAAAAACAAATAAATAAAAAGAAAGCGAAAATAAAGAAATAAAACTAAAAATAAATAGAAACCGAAACCAAAAAAAAATAAGTAAAAAAAAATGAAACTTAAAAGAAAATAAATAAAAAGAAATTGAAAATAAATAAATAAATAAATAAATAATAAAAAGAAACCGAAACCGAAAAACAAATAAATAAAAAGAAATCGAAAATAAATAAATAAGAGTAAATATAAAAAGAATCCAAAACCGAAAAAACAGATAGAAGTAAATAAATAAAAAGGAAATCGAAACCGAAAAACAAGTAAAAGAAACCGAAAAACCAAAAAATTCTAAAAATAAAATAGAAAAAAAATAATTATAAATAATTAAATTAAAAAAAAATATAAAAAAAATTAAGAGATAATTTCATAAATCGTCCCTTCGTTTGGTTACTAACGTCTGTTTGGTCACAAGCCCGTATGGTTACTAACGCCCTTTTGGTCCTTATGGACTTAACGGAAAAAATTTACGCCCATCTAGTCAAAAGACCGGTCACTGCTAAATGGACAACCACATAGACGACTTATGTACTTATTGAATGTTAGGGGGGAGGGAGTGGCAGCGGGGAAGGACACGACAAATGCTGGTGCCAATTGGCACACCTTCGCCACCATGCGGCGCCGATTGAGATTGGTTTGAAATTGGCAAACTTTGCCGATTGAAGAGGAGCGTGAACTATGGGAGGCAATGGTCAAATTTGACCATAAATTGAAAAATAGCCGTTTGGGGCTAAAAAAAATAAATACCCCTTTTTCAACAACAATTTTCATTATAAATACCCCATTTTTTCAAACAAAATTCATCACAAATCATACATCCATACCCTTTAACAAAAAAAAAAAAAAAAAAAAAAAAAAAAAAAAAAAAAAAAAAAAAAAAAAAACTACACAAAATCATGGATCCAAGAAGTGGTAAGAAAACAACCTCCAAAAAACAAACTCGATCTCAACCCAATCGCCCGGTTTATCCACCACCGCAACAAACTCCATATCCAAACCAATACTATACGCAACCATCTCCTCAACAATTTTCTACACCATCTCCTCAACCATCAACCCCTTAAATTCCACAACCCGCATCTCCACATACTTACTTTTCGTATAATATGGGCGCCAACCCTCCGCCAATGAATGCTCAACACTACAACATCACTACGACGTCCGAGTGGTCCCCGTGGGACGAACCTCAAGCCGAGGTTGTACCCGAAACGCAACCATTACCCGGTATACATACTTACTTTTATTTAATTTTATACACTTTTTGTTTACTTACTTTTATTCAATTTTATACACTTTTGTTTACTTACGTTTGTTTATTTTTATGTAGACACCGATGAAGACGATGACATTCAAGAAGTTGATGTGCGAGGAAAGAAAAAGGCAACCACAAAGGCGAAGCGTGAACATTGGACGCCCGACCAAAAGGTGGCGTTGGCAAAGGCTTGGATTCAAATCTCCGAATGTAGAAGATTCGGGAATGAGCAAAGTAGGGACGGTTTTTGGAAGCGGGTTCTCGAGCATTACGCGACAACTATGGGAGGTACTACCCGAACCATTCATGGTTTGACAACGAAGTGGAAAGCAATGAACCACGCCATGGGTATATTCAACGGCGTCTACATCCAAGCGGTATAATTTTATATTTTTTTGAATTATATACTTTTTAGAATTATATAGTTTTTAGAATTATATACTTTTAGAATTATATACTTTTTAGAATTATGTAGTTTTTAGAATTGAATACTTTTTACGTAACATACACTTTTTTTGTTTATGGAATTGTGTAGGATCGTGTTAGGGGTAGTGGGTGTAGCGAAGTGGACATCATGAAAGTCGCCATGAAGGATTACAACACCCGAACAAGTAAAGATTTTGGTCATATTCCGGCATGGGAGATTGTGAAGGATCACGATAAATGGAAAGAGCAAGATTGTTTTCAAGTTATTCCCGGCATGGGATGTGTGGCTAGCGGTTCATCGAAGAGGAAGTCGGGGGAGTATGAATCGGGTAGCAATGACAACATCATTCCCGACATGAATGAAGACCCCTCCCCTCCAATTGAATCAAGAAAGGCGAAAAAGAAGCAAGCGGCGTCCTCTTCCTCGGTCCATGATGTGGGCGAAGACATTAGCTCATACGCAAAAAGAAAGACAAAATATTTGGACATCAAAGAAGAGAAGGATCAATTGGCGGCAAGTTTTTGGGCTACACAACTTGACGCGACCAAGTCAAAGGTTCGCCAACGGGATTTGAAGTTTTACACCGAGCCGCACAATCACATAACCGATCCCGCTATGTTGGAACTCCTCCTACAAGAAAAACGTCAAGTTGCCGCAAAATGGGGATGGCCATGTAACTTTTAAATTGTAGTTTCGTTTTTAATTAATGTTTCGTTTTAAGTATTGTAGGATTTTTTTTTTTTTTAGGTTGTGTTTTTTTTAAGTATTGTAACATGTACTCTTTTTAATTTTAATGAAATGTGTTTTTTATTTTTATGTAGTTTGTGTTTTTATATATTAAAAAAAAATGATGTGGAAATGAGGGAACTTTACCAAATTTGGTGACCACTCCCTCCAATTTGGTGAACTTTGGGGTGGATTTGGTGTGGTTTGAGTTGTAATGATATCATTAGTTGTTAGTGTTTGATGAACTTCACCTCTTGGTGACCGCTCCCTCCCCTCATGGAGGAAAGATGCAATTGTGTGTTTATGTAATTAACTCTATAATTTATGGAAGTAAGCCCATAGACTGGCACGTGGATAGTGACGTGTTTATCATTGCATGGAGGGAATTACATAATTTTCCTTAACCATTTTTCATTAACCCAAAAGCTACAGGAAGGTTCAAGAATTGGTGATTTTGTGATAATCATACAAGACTCAAGCAATCCTTGTTAGTGTTTATTTTTCAACCTAAGGTACGTTCATAAATCATTTAGTTGCAAGGCTGTTAGTCATATATGAAATTGGTTATGTTAGTAACTAGTTATGGTGTCAAATGGGGTGTCTGGCACAAGGTTGAATTTAGAGCTAAATGGTAGTTTAGAGTCAAGCTTATATGAGAATATAGTTCCTAACCATGTTAGAATGATCATGTGATGTTTAGGTGATCGTGGGGAGCTCGGGAATCCTCAAGTTTAAATCTAAGGTGAGTTATGGAACTAGTAGCAAGGGTTTAGTAGCACTATTATGTATAGCTTGGATATCATCTTGATTAGATAAGATGACCATAAGTTCATAACAGAGGAGGATATCACTTTGTCTCGCAATTTGGGATAGAATACAACATTTTGTTTTGTTGTTAATTACTTACGCGCGACATGAACTGTTCAGAAGTTCATTATTGGTACTTTGACTTTTAGTTTTACTAAAACATAATTTAGTTGAAATTTGGCTAGACAAAGATAGTTAGACTTGTCTCTAGGTGGCCTGCAGCACAAGTTAAAAAAACACTAGGGAAAAGTGTCTTTGAGACGGTTGGTTAACTATTATGTAGACTCATAATAATACCGGTGGAAATGCAAAGACATATTTGTTCACATAGAAGTGCATACTAGAGTTAGATAAAAGTAGTAATCCTTTCAACGGAAAATACTCGGAAACAATTTTCTTATTGGTCATAAATATGCGTTTAATAGTTGGTGAAGCTCTAAGTATTAGCAGACGGAGAAATGTGTCATCTGTGTTGCTGGTGTTAAATATTGATTACTTGTTTGTCCTTTAAGATGTGTCTTTGTAATAATGCAACCAGACTAGTTTGGTATAAAGAGGCTTTATTGGCACTTGGTAGTATGTAGAATCTTAATCTATTTCTCTTTATATGTTTGTATACTTTTACTGTTGTCATGGACATATAAGTTGCTGTATAAACTTAGTCAATTGCTGTTAGAAAATTGTCTGACAGTTTTCTCTATTACTTTTTCAGTTTACTCATAATCACTGAGCTTGACGCAATTCGTCCAATATGTGATCATATTGGTGATCAAAGACAAATCCCGATTACGTACAGCGGTGAGCCTCCTACATCGATGTATACATCACCTATGCAGTCCATCAATCAGCCAACAACAACTATGGCTAATCCTCAAATCTTCACAGGCAGTTCACATCCTGGCTCTGTTCCACATTCTAATATTAAGATTTTACCCATTAATGCTTTGAACCCATATCAAGGCCGATGGACTATTAAAGCTCGTGTGACTGCAAAAACAGAATTAAGACATTACAACAATGCAAAGGGAGATGGTAAAGTTTTTTCCTTTAATCTTCTTGATGCCACAGGTGGAGAAGTAAGAGTAACATGCTTCAATGCTGTTGCTGATCAGTTCTATGATCAAATTGAAGCCGGTAAAGTTTATTTCGTTTCAAAAGGAAGTGTGAAACCTGCTCAAAAAGCTTTTAATCATTTGAAGAATGATTATGAAATTATACTCGACAGTTCATCAACAATACAACCTTGCTATGATGATGACGGTTCAATTCCTCAGCAGCAGTTCCATTTTCGTCAAATTGCTGAAATTGAAGGTTTGGATAACAATTCTTTTTTGGATATCATTGGTGTGGTTTTTAGGATCTTTCCTTCATCCATTGTAAAGAAGAAAGACGGAACCGAAACTCAAAAAAGAAACCTTCATGTCAAGGATATGTCTGGAAGAAGTATTCAAATAACTTTGTGGGGAAATTTTTGCAACACATACGGCCAAACACTCCAAAACATGTGTGATTCTGGGATATTTCCTGTTTTGGCTATTAAATCTGCTAGAGTGAGCGTGTATAATGGTAAAAATGTAGGGACCATACCCACTAGCAAGCTTTTTATAGATCCCGATTTTCCCGAAGCTCATAGAATCAAAGTTTGGTTTGATAATGGCGGGAGTAAGATGCCTTCTGTTTCTTTATCTCTCGATTATACCGATGTAAGGAAAACTGTCTCGCAAATTAAAGATGAAAAACTTGGGACCTCAGATAAAGCAGACTGGATAACAGTCAGCGGTAACGTGGGTTTTTTAAAAGTTGACAGCTTTTACTACACAGCATGCCCCCTTACGATTAATGATCGAAAATGTTACAAAAAAGTTACAAATAATGGTGATGGGAAATGGCGGTGTGATAGGTGTGATCAGGATGTTGATGAATGTGATTACAGATACATCTTGCAGTTTCAGCTACAAGATCATACTGGTATAACATGGGTAACTGCTTTTGAGGAAGGTGGTGAGGCGATAATGGGTGTTACTGCTAAGGATTTGTATTGCATGAAATATGAAGAGCAAGATGATGAAAGATTTACAGAAATTATACGAAATGTCTTTATTACTAAATATAATTTCAAATTAAAAGTCAAGGAAGAGACGTTTAATGATGATCCGCGTGTGAAGATAACTGTTACCAAAGCAGAAAAGATAAACTTCTCATCAGAAACAAGCTATTTACTTGATATGTTAAAAAAGGACCATCCAAGTTCTCTAGTCCCAAAGATTGAAATGTCCACTGCAGGTTCTGGACTTAATCCTCCAACTGGAAATTTTGCTTTTAAAGAATCTGCACCTTATAAAAATTATACGGGGAATGCTGGTGGTGGTGGTCGGCAAACTGCTACTATGCCAGCAAGTCAGATGGGTCAGTATGGGAATCAGTGCGGAGGTTGTTCTAGGCTCAATACAAGCTGCAACAGCTATGGTGGTGTGGGCCATACATCTATGAGCTGTCCAAGTGTTGTAAATGCTTCGGGACAAAGAGTTTACAGCATGGCTCCTGGAGTGGGTCAAAATACTGGTGCATCTGGCCTATGTTATAAATGCAATTTACCTGGACACTGGGCCAACGATTGTCCTGGTGTGAGTAATGCAGCGTCCGCTTATGGTGGTTGAAATGCAGCTCAAGGAAGATATGGAAGTGCATCTAGACAATATGTTGGTGGTTATTGACTTTTAGAGGTATAAACTGACACTCTTCTAATATACGTCACACTGATGACTTTTTAATGCATATACTTAACTTTTTTTTTTTCCTTATCATATATATTAAGCTTAGACATAGAATTATAGATTTTAGTGACTTGTCAATATGAAATTATTACAGCTTATTGACTTGGTTATCATATTGATTACCAAGAAAAAGTAATGAAACGTGAACTTAATTTTAGAGGTCCAGCTAGGCATCAGGTGCAGTGTAGGATTTCTATAATGAAATCGACTCTTGGAGGGCCATATGTAACAGTTGCGTTTGCCCTTGTTTTTGTTCTACCCATCCCCTTTAGCAGAACATATATATATATATATATATATATATATATATATATATATATATATATATATATATATAAACCATGGTATTTGACATCTATGACCCAACTACACGAGGTCCATGCAAAGTTCTTTCCTCACATGGCATGGGCAAACACTAGTTCTTTCGAAAATGAGTGTCTGTTTACGAATTAAACAGCACCTAATTGGATTTGAACATGGTTTGCAGGTGGTGCTTGGTATGAGTGATCAAGTGATTCAGTCAGTTGTAAATCAATATTAAAATTAAGAATAAACACATTTAAGGTTCCGTTGGCTTTCTGATATATTCAGATTTCAGATATAAGGCATTTGCAAGACTTGTGATACTATAGGTGAAACCGAGTACATATTGGGGGTTCAGTCTTATATATTTTACTTTATGAGTTTATTTATTCTCGTATGAATTATGATCTCAGCTTTACTGTTTAATTTTATGTAGGTTTGTTGATACAGGTATGGAGGACGAGTCATGGTTTGTTAGGTGCATGCAGATTTTGTGCGAATAGTTAATAAAGGCTGCAGCAACATAAGTGGTATAAAGTAGAATAGTGCACGGGCTAGCTTGGATCTAGACTTGTTTATTTCAAATGATGGTTTTTCTTGTTTTGGAACCATGCAATCGTTGTGTACATAGATTGCTTGTGTTATGTAAATTTGTCTTTAGGGGTTGGTAATTACCTTTTGCTTCTTGTTACGGAAACGCTATCAGTAAACTTGGTTGTGGATTAGTTTTAGTAATGGTACTTTTGAATAAGTTTAGCCTTATAATCACCATCTTTTTCGTATCTACTCCCCATAGACCGCATCGTAGCAATGGCATGTGAGGAGAGTTTGACTGACGAAAGATTAATAATCTTATATGCTCAATGATTCCTAAATTTCATGTTATTATGTCAGTAGTTATCATATATAGCATAAGGTCTTCTTTCTATCATTATCTGCAAGAAAGGAGAGCTTGTCTGGCCTAAAAAAGACAGACCACCAAGATTAACAAGAAAGAACGGGTCATAAACCCAAGAGAAATGCTTTACATGCAGCTCATTTTCACGTTCTAGCATTTTTGTTCTGATTTTGGGTTGGACACAGTGTATTTTTTGACCAAAACAATATTTGAAATGATTCAAACATAATGTAGTCATCACAAAAACAGGCAGCATAATCAAGATCTACAATACTCAGATACATGTCTATTATGACGTTCGCAATAAAATAAAGCTGACTGTGTTAGAAAATATAAAAACATGGTTATTTTTACACCACTAAAGTACAGGTTAAGTGGCAATCAGGAAAGGTACAGATCAATTTTTGGTGGGACAATCAATTTCCCAAAACTGGTATATAATTGATCACTCATCTGAGAAACTGAGAATCAGATGTGTCCAACAAGGTTAAGAGCTTATGGTACACAGAAACTTTGATTTTTCATAAGATAAATTAGTATCAGTTGATGATTACGCCTTGATAACCTACGTTAAAGGCTGCAAAACTAATGTAAACCATAGCTAAACAATACTGAACCGACAGTTATAACAGAAGAATAGGGTACATTGCTAACAATATAGAACAGGCCAATTTAGAATCAAACATATCAAGGTGAACATAAAAGGTGAGCCATTTACTTGCTGAGATCAGGCCACCAGCAAAAATGAATTAGCAGGTCTAGTCACCTCCACTGAGATTCAGCTTTTGTAGTTTTGCTTTGGCTGTATCAAGTTGTTCTGGGTAGACCAATGCACAAAAAATGAAATTGTTAGCAACAATCATCACAATAAGGGCAGGCAACATATTGCTAATATAATAATATCATCTTACTCTGTTCAGATACGGTGGCCTGTTGGACATTCGTACGGAAGAAAATAGTCACGTTTTTCTGATAAACCTTCTGTGATCAAGCAACACAATCAGTTTTTTTATACCTTGAAGATAATGACAGCAAGAATAAAAGAACACACATATTCACACTATGACAGTAATTCTTGTGAATGCATATACATTCAAAGATAGGAGTACATACATGGGAGAGTGGGACCTTTCTATAGGCTGAATGTTTTGCGGTTTCTTTGGTCTTTATACAATTCTTGAACGACTGAAGATAATCATCATACAACCATAGTCCACAAGAAACTATAGCTCTAATTATTTATACTTGTTGAGTTGTTCTAAAAACATATTTCAAATCTAAGAAAGTACACGAATTCAGACATCAAACCTTGATTACATTGAAAGGTGTACCATTGTTTATGTGGATAAAGCAAATGTTTAAAGATCTTGTACCAACTTTCATATAACAAGAACTAGCTAATATTCAGTACTCAAATTTAACTCACTCCTTCATGTACGTAATTGTTGAAGGGTGCCAGTCAAACAGAGAATGGACGGGGTTTTCCCTATTCTAGTTACCCGGGAGTCTTTGACTCAAATGTACCCAGCCTGGCATGGTTCGTTTCTGAACCTTTTCCCTATCCAACCCCAAGATGTTCACCTAGCGAGGTTTGAACCTCGGGATGCTTGATATTTTCACCAATGTTACTATTAAACTCCATCATGGTAAAGTCAATAATTGACTTTCTAAAGTCAACGAAGTTGCTTCTATTCTAATGTTCTACTTTATGAACAAAAAAAAAAAAAAAAAAAAAAAACAAGAAACCTAGAACAAGATAAATAAATATGAAATGCGTACACGAGAAGAAGGTAGTGCAGACAGTTCAGCAATTGAAACCTCGTGACTATTTATCTGTGTCAAAAATGAATCAACCATTCAAAAGTAAGTACTTATGAAACTAAAAATTAATCAAGATAAATAGATAATTAAGGTAAACCTGCTTATAAAGTGATTTAATATAATCTATATTAGTAGCAGTGCTGGATGATGATGATGAAGTCGCCATTGTGGTTTCGTTCTTCACCTTCAGCTGCCTAGACTTTGGGCCAAAGTGTTTGTTTGGACTTATATAGCCGGATTATTGATTATTTAGTTTTGGGCCAGCTTATTTTCAAATCTTTTGGCTTATATAAGTTTAAAATGACAAATAAGTTTAAAAAAAAATTGAGCTTATGAAAGATAAGTACAAAACCAAATAAGCCATAAGCCGTTTATATAAGTTTAAAATGACAAATAAGCTACAAAAAATGAGCTTATGAAAGATAAGTACAAAACCAAATAAGCCATAAGCCGGTAGGGGTGTTCAGAATTCGGAGTAATACCGACAGGAACTGAAAACCGAAACCGAACCGAACTGAAAAAAACCGAATCGAATCTGTAACTAAACCGAATTAAATAGAATATTGTATATAATCGAATTTGTAACTGAATCGAATTTCTAGCTTGAAACAATCTTTTTTCTAAAAATTTATATAATTAAATTTAAAAAAAAATATAAATGATATAATTTCGGTTATTCGGGTCAACCCAAAAATCGTACCAAATTCAATTTCGGTTTTTGGTTCGATTAAGTATAATTTAAATTCGGTTCAGTTTAGTTTTTGATTTTACTAAAAACACTTTACCGAATAAACCGAACAAATGAACACCCAGTAAGCCGGCTATATAAGAAAAAGTAAAGTAAAGTAACTCCCAATACCGTCGAGACGGTGTATGGGGGAGGTTGAGACGTAGACAGCCTTACCCCTACCTAAGGTAAGAGTGAGGATCGAACCCTTGACCTCTCGATTGAGAGGCAAGAGGTTTTTCAAATGATCCAACCCTACTTGTTCCGCCACTTAAGCCGGCTATATAAGACAAACCAAAAAACCCTTTCTTCGACTAGTACAACTGTACAAGTGGTAGCTTGGGCTCTAGGCCAATGGGCTTGGACTTTGTATTTTGACTTTCAAAGGCTATAAATACATAATTGGATCTTTTTAGTCCCCTTTCATTGCAAAACCCTAGACTCACAAACCTCATTTAATCAAAAAAAAAAAACAAAAATCTGCTGAACTGGAGTTAAGTAAATGTCGCTTACAAATTACCACTTGAAGTGACCTTGTCAGCAGCACTTTTTATTTGTAGAGCCATGATATCTCATAAAATATGCTGCTGGCAAAGTTGCTCAAGTGGTTATTTGGTGCTGGCATATTTTCCGTGATCATTGGTGGTGGTGGCCGTGTGACGCATTCGAAGTCGAAAACGAAAAGGGTGAAATAGGAAGTTCATTAATATAACCAAGGGGGTGTTTGTTCCTTGTTTCGCCTTATATAGCCGTCTTATGTTTCATAAACTCACTTTTTGTGGCTTACTTTCAAACTTTTCGGCTTATATAAGTTCATCATGACATAATAATAAACTTATATGCCGAAAAGTTTCAAAATAAGCAACCTAAAGTGAGCTTATGAAACATAAGCCCAAAACCAAATAAGCCATAAGCCGGCTATATAAGCGGAAACAAACACCTCCTTAAGCTTAAATCTTGGCTCACGAGCGTATTTAGTATTCGTAAGCTTATTTTTTGAAATTTATGGGCTTCAATGAGCTTATTATGTCATACTCCAATAGGCTTTATATAAGCCTACATCACATAAGCTCATAAGCTGAAATCACATAAGCTCATAAGCACTACAATAATAAGCTTAAACAAATTCCAAACACTCTACCAAAAACTGTTTATTTGTTTATTCTACAATTGTTGTTGCATATATGTTCGATAGGTAATGCATTTTATATAGATAGATACTGTTTGTTATTTTTATTTAAGCGTTCATATGCTTGTCACATTGTTTTAATAAGAGATTCCAAACTTCATTCAAAATTGCTTATTTCAATAAGCAATACCAATCACAGTAAATCAAGAACAGGTTTCACTTTCATCCTCCAACTTGTGGAGTGTTACATAGAAAGGATGCAATTGTTATATTTTAGATACTCGTGTTCTATGACTTCTATCTTTATAGTTACACTTATGATTAGGGCTTTTACAATAATGATTGTTAAATAGCAGTATGCCTTTGAAAATATCCATCTTCCACGATTCCATGCCTATAGAACTTTAGAATGAATTCAATTCTTGCTAGGTGCAAACAACCCTGAAGTGGCCACGCCAACCTCATGAAAAGGGAGGGCTTTACCCGGTTTGAGTTTGCGTGGCAGTGGGTTCAAACCAGGTGGATTAGTCGGCCAAAAGGTCAGAAACCATGGTTACCCAAAAAAAAATATAGCTTGAGAATGAATTCTGCTCACTCACGTCACGACATTCCTTTATTATTGAAGTGGTTAAGTACTTATGGTGTTTAAGCTCATATGCCACTATGCCAGTAGCTAATACTAGATAACAAAGTACATAATGGACAATGATGATGACGAACTTTGAAGGCAAAACTTAAAACATATATATCTGCTAAGAAAAAATAATTGGTGTCAACTTTGTACATTATTTGGGATAATGAGTTATGGCATGAAGGCTTAGACATTATAATTGACATTCGAGATAATATACATAAAACATTTGGTGGAATTTGAAAACTTGAATGCATACTTTAAGAATAGTACTACAAAGGGATACGTAGTTTTATTTTATGTTGCAAATAGTGAATGTAGTATCTGTTTTTTCATCGAAGTACATGTGGAAACACTGATTGGTCATTTGGGTAAGTTACACATATACGTTTAGGTAAAAAGCTATTTCTAGATTAGATGAAAAATAGAGAAATGATAGTCAATGAAGTAGTGGTTTATCATTTTTACAGTTTCATGCTATTGTAGAATAGATCTAACGGTTGAAATGAGTCCGCATATGAAATTACAAAGGTAATCTACGTAGCTACCTTTGAACGGTGTCGTTTTGATATGATAATTTCACGCCCTTGGATTATAATTGATCCAACGGACGAAATGACCAGGGTTTGCCAAAAACTTAAATGGAAGGGCATAAATATGGATCTTTCATCCTTCCACAGAGAACCGCCACACAATTTAAAAACCCTACTTCTATACACAGCCAACCATTGGCGATAGAGAAAAATCCATACCGTGATAATGACAAAACATAAGCATAGATGGACATATAAGGAAGAGCAAGCCTTGTATGCTGGTGTCGATGAATATGGCACTGGGAAGTGGAAAGAAATTCTCAAGGATCCTCGGTTTTCTGCTATCCTTGTTGATCGCTCCAATGTCGATCTAAAGGTCTTGATCTTCTTGCTATATCTGTGTAAATTCTTCTTGATTGTTAATTTTTGAATCTTTTAGTTGCAAAGCCCTTTTATATCTCCCATAGTAAATAACTAAATCTGATTCAGATCATTTTCATTTTCTTGCAATAAATGTGTGTGATTCTTGATAAATATTGATTACAACTTTGCAGCCAAGTGAGTATGGAATTGTGATTGTTCCTTTTCCGTATCATGCATTTGTTTCATGGTACATACAAATCAATTCTATATTCTCTATTTATCCAAACCTTCTATGAACTTTTCAATATATAGATTTGATAATTCATATACACATATATCTTGGGAATTCACTTTGATACAACTATCATAAGTTTCCTATAGGGTTTTGGATATATGCATACGACAGTACCATTACTCATTGTAAGGAGACATAGGTTTAAATGTCTAGATTGTATTTAAGTTGAAATCATTCAGGCTTGTGTTTTTACCTAGTATGGATTAATTTATGACCATTTGAATGTGCAGGACAAATGGCGCAATCTACATGCAGGTTTAAATGGGTCAAGAAGCAGAGGAAAGGTTAAAAATCTTACCACAAGAAAAACTACTAACCCTCCCTTAGCTTATCCGGCACCTTTAGCAGTTATATCTCCCATTGAGTATGGTGGTAGCTCTCACATTGAGCATGGTGGTAGCTCTCACATTGAGCATGGTGGTAGCGCTCACATTGAGTATAGTGGTAGCCCACACATTGAGCATGGTGGTCGCCCTCACATTGAGCATGGTGGTAGCGCTCACATTGAGCATGGTGGTAGCTCTTACATTGAGTATGGTGGTAGCCCACACATTGAGCATGGTGGTCGCCCTCACATTGAGCATGGTGGTTGCGCTCACATTGAGCAAGGTGGTCGCCCTCACATTGAGCATGGTGGTCGCCCTCACATTGAGCATGGTGGCAGCTTAGCGAATAAGAAACCACCGCCAACGTGTGTTCTTTTATTGCTTCTTTCTTTAAATGTTTGCGTTAGTTGCATTTGCTAGTTGAGATAATTTTAGGCACTTTTTGGGCACTTGGGAAGGAAGTTAAGCTCAACAAAAAAGATAAATGTTTCCTGAAAATTTGCGAAACTGATGGCTATTTTGGTATAACCACAATATAATGACATTATGTCGAAAAAACCATAACTATGTGGCTATTCCGATGAATTTCCTTATTATGATTATTATGATGATGATGAGATGACAACAACAATGACTTCAAGTTTTTTCAGTTGACTTGTGTAGCCTGCTTCTGTTGTAGGTATTTGGCTTGTAATTTAAAGAGTGGTCCTTATCGTGTTGCTATTTTACCAGGTACGGAGAAATGATTACTGAAGCTCTTGCATCCATTGAAGATCCGAATGGGCTTGATCTCAATGCAATTTGTTACTCTATTGAGGTTAGATAATATCTTTTTAAAGGTTGTATTTGTATGAAATGTTTATACAACAGTCTATAGATAGAGCTGTTAGATAGAGTCATAGCTGGGTTCGCAGTGGCAATGGTTTTATTGTAACCCATTATATGCTAATTTACGCACAGTTGGTTGCATAATTCATTTTAATAGATGATAAAATGGGACTCTGTGAGTTTGATAGACTTGAAGGATACTCATAATGTGGGTCAATCTTAAAATCTTTTCAAACTGTTATGTGAAAATAGTAATAGACAGAAAAGATGAAGAAACCTGTTTTTAGGAATCTCAGTAACAGATTTTTTCGATGTTTACACTTGTTGCAGCAAAAGTATGAGTTACCAAAGAATTTCAGAAGAAAAGTAACGTTAAAGCTCAGAAGACTTATGCTGAGTGGACTCATTGAAAAAGTCAGTAACTCTTCTATTAGTTAATGTTTATTAAAATGACTTAACCATCAAACTTTCACTCAATATGGTTTAACCCTTAAACTTGTTTTCTCAATGGTTTAGTCCCTAAAACCCTTTTTTGGTGGTAGTTTTTTTGGCAATTTTTCTGTGTGAACAATAAAAAGTTTAGGCCACAAAAAAGATAAAATTAAGGGTTAAACAGTTGAAAGGTGAACGTTATTTGTTTGACCCGCACATAAAAACAAAGTTTTGGAAAAATCAACAACCCGTCATGGAAATAAGTTAAACTGTTAAAATGATCCAAAGTTTGAGGCCTTGAGGGTTAAACTTTAAGCATTATTAAACCTTAGTTAATAAGAGTACAAGGTTGTTTTTATCTCTGTATACCACAGTTGCTTTTATTATGTAATCTAATATGAACAGCCAGAAATACATGATTGAGCACTTTGAAATTTACAATAAACATGCAGGTTGATGACTGTTATAAGTTCAAAGATAACCACAACAAAGAAGATGCAGAACCTGTTGGTGCAGAAACAGTGGAAGAAATAGCATCAACTGCTGCCTATTGGGTTGCTGAAGCTGAAAATCTAGAACTAGCGGCAATTAAAGGTTGTGAAAAAGCAGATAAGCTTGCTGAGCTTTTAGTAGAGAGTATTGCAGGGTTACGGGTGGCTGAAGAGATCTATGAACAATGTAAATTGGTTTACATTACTTTTTTATCTCAACTCTTAAAGGTTCTTGTTCTAAACATGATTAATTTTTTTCAGTATTTTTTTGAATCACAGGTAAGAGAGAGGGGTACGTTCTCGTTGCTTCTTAACGTGCTGGTCGTGAGGTTAGTTGAAGTGGTAGTCTGGTGGTTCTTGGTCGATATTGTTACTTCTTAGCTCTTGTTGCTTCAGTACTGGACATTGTTTTAAGCTTTCTTCATACATTGTTCTGTTGCTTCAGTACTGGAGATCCATGTAGCAAGGTTATTGTCACCTTTTCTCTGCCCCTTTCTCAGAAAATCTTATATTATTAAGACCATATTTTATTTTATAATGCGAAAGTTTTTTGCCCAGTTAATTTAACCAAGCTAATATATATATCATATTTAACTTCTAGAATAATTATGCTACTCCTAAGTCCTAATCCTAACATAACTAATGATAGTTATGCTACGGAACTCAAGCCTTATTTATGTGTGATATTTCTCCGTAACTAACACTTGAGATGCCCACCAGTAATCAGGTTTTGTACTTAGAGTTCATAGCTTTATCTTTAGCCAAGGACGTAACTGAACAAACCAAGATTTAGAAATAAGTTTCAATGCAGTAGATAAAACCTTTTGTGATACTTCTCTTGAACATGAAAACTTCTATGCAATCTGGTGTATCATCAGTATGAGTTCTTAAGATACCACATGTTTTGGCTGAGGGTCACTACAATTTTTAGCATTTCTAAGAAAAACATCGATGTTCCAAGTGCATGCGTCTTGAAAACAATTAATCTTTTGAGTTAATTTCCAAATGAAAACAATGTTTTACATCACGGGCATATGATGTTTAGGATTCCTTACCCCATTGTCATTTTTGCACATTCACCATGTATGTACAAAAGTAGGGATGAGCACGGTACCAGAATGGTACCGAACCCGTACCAAAATGGTTCAAGAAGTGTGATGAGGGGTTTGAATTCCCATCATTTTCTACTTGAGTACTTCTCAATCCTAAATGAGTTGCAACATTTCATCTATTCGGAATTCAGCCTGATTATTCCAGACATGTTCCCTTTATGCATAATTGGGCTGCTACCTTTCTGGATTTACCTCATCTGGACCTTCTTCACTGTTGTTTAGGCTAATACATTACTCTTGGTTTCTTGTCCTCCGCTTTTTGGTCCACGAGCTTATTCTCAAGCTGGAGAAAAAAGTTGTTAAAAGTGTTGTGCTCGAGTACAAATGTTAATAGGATGTTAGGATGACATTGTCCCCCAAAGTAGGGTTCTACTCCAAACAATATCACAGGTTCACAACCATAAACAAACCATGCATAAAGTGCCACGTATGGCTATGATTTCTTCAAGTAACCATAAGGTAACAACAATGATATCAAAGGAAAGGAAAAGATATAATGCGCGAATTACCTCTCGCCCTTGCACATATCTTACATCTGAATCCTGAAGCTGGCGCAAATCAAATTCACATCTTATAGAGCCAGTGGAAGGAGTTCTTGGTATTTCTCTCAAATCTTCAATATGTAATACCCTTTTGTTATTTACTTGAGGAAGTATAACAGTTCTCACTATTTTGTTCTTTAAACTCTTCCTCTTCATGGAGGTATGACCACTTTTTAATTCGTGATTGTTCCAAGAACTGCGGCTATAATGGTATTTGACAATTAACAAATGGCTTTTTGGGATCCATGTGGCGTTAGGTTCTTGCTGGGATTCATTTAAAACTTGTAATGTGCTCACTGGTTCACGTTGAAAAGCGAATTCGTGTTACATGTGTTTAATGCTGAGTTGTTTTGCGTGTTTGAAGAAAATAAATCTGATATCTAGTTGGTTTTTGCGTGATTAATCGCCTATGAGTTCGATATTTGACTTACTGACATTTAAGCTCTCTTAATCATCTTTATGGAGATAAAGGATATGGTTTCGCTCTTTGGTATCTGGGATAGGGGTGAGCAAAAACCGAACCGCAAACCGTAAAACCGCAAAAACCGCAAAAAACCGCCCCACAAAAACCAAACCGCAAAAACCGGTGGATCGGTTTCAGGAAAAAATAAAAAACCGATTTTGCGGTGCGGTTTCGGTTTTCACCGAAAAACCGCACCGCAAAAACCGCACCGCACCACTCTACAATTTATAATTTTTTAAATATATTTTTTTTATTTTTTAGAATAACACACTAAAATTTATATTTTTTTATTTTTTAGATATATTTTTTTAAATATATTTTTTTATTTTTTAGAATAACACACTAAAACCGCACCAAAAACCACATAAACCCGCAAAACCGCACCAAAAACTGCACCAAAAATAAAAAAATATATCTTGTGGTGCGGGGCGGTTTTGACCAAAAACCAACCCGCAAAACCGCATAAACCCGCAAAACCGAAACCGCAAAAACCGCTCGGTGCGGATCCTTAATTTTTTAAAAACCGCATTTTGCGGAGCGTGACGGTTTTTGCCAAAAACCGCACCGAACCGCCCCATGCTCACCCCTCTTTGGTATCTGGGATTATAATGCGAGGGGACAATGGTTTTGTCAAATAGTAGTCCATCGACTTAACAACCAAAATATACATGTATTTCAGAGATTGTCCGATTCACATATACATTGTGTTTTGGATAGACATTTCTTGTGAAATATGACACCTGAAATATGTTATAAATAATCATCAAATAATGTTTGATGATTGCTAAAAATTACGATGTTTCGTCCATTACTTTATTAACATTGATATTGTTCTCTCATTACTTTATTAATGGAAAGACAAATTACGATGTTTCGTCTCTATGTGGTTTACCAAAAATCACATTCGTAGTGCTTATTCGATTTTAATTACACTAATAATTTTTATTTTTTAAACTAATTGCATCGATGATCCTTATTTTAAAAAATAAGGATCATGTATATAATAATCTATAGTTTTTTATTACATGAATAGTCTTATCTATGTTACACGGATAGTCCCTATTTTTTAGGGGTGACAATTTCTAACCCGACCTGAAACCGACACGAAAATTAACAAATTCAGATTGAATCTAAATAGATTTTGGGGCGGATTAGGGTCAACCCATCTAACCCGTTTATTAAACAGGACAGGTTCGGGTTGGAAGTAAATTAAGCAGGTCAACCCACCAACTCGTTTAAATTTTTTTTCTTAAATTAAAAATTATTTATAGTTTATTATATAGGTTAAACAAGTCAATCCGTTTAACTCGTGTAATATGCCAACTTTTGTATATAAAATAGGTTAAATGGGTCAACTCGAAACCCGTTTAACCTATTCAGGGGCGGAGCTATGTACAACCCACGCTACCCCTGAACTTTTACCCGGTAGTGGAATTTTAGGTTTTTTTTTTACGTTTTTCGTACTATCTTTCGTATTTCGCTACCCCTGAAACAAATTTTCGCTACCCCTAAACAAATTTTCGTATTTCGCTACCCCTGAACTTTCATCCTAGTTCCGCCACCCGTGTAACCTATTCAACTCATGTAACCTATTTAACCCGCCAGTCCAAGTATGTATACGGGTTAAATGGGTAAGATTCGGGTTATGTGTAAACATGTTAGGGTTGATATAGCTTACCCGATTATTTAAATAGGTCAGGTTCGGGTTGGAGTTTTCTAATCCGCCAACCTGTCAACCCGAACTCACCAACCTGAACCCGACCTGAATTGGCACCCCTACTATTTTCAAGAATAAGGACTATTAATGAAAATAGTTTGAAAAATAGGGATTGTTTTTGTAATTAAAATCGAATAAGGACCACTAGTGTGATTTTGGGTAAACCAACAGAGGTAACATGTAATTTTGTCTAATAAAAAAGATCCATATGGAAACGTTACATATGTTCGTTTAGCACAAGTCAATGTACCAAAATTGAAATAAAATGGTATTTGATCAAAACAAGGTAACATCTTTATCATGGCCATCACATTCACGTGGTCATGCATGTGTTCATGAATTTTATAGACTGACGTTACGAATGAAACAGCGATGTCACCATTAGTATCGACCCACCAAAAATCTCACTTTAATCAATACCCCATAATCCCATATATCTTCAAAGTAAATGCAAAAGTGACGTAACCAAAATGTCGTTATGGCAATACTATATGGATCATTTTTGGATTGGTCCCAAACCGATTCAGTTTTAGTAATTTTAATCTTGTCTAGCTCATGATTTGTGTCACCCGATTTATACATTACCTGCTACTAGCAGGATACCCCTCTAATTAAAATTTTTGAGAAAATTATCTTTTGATAATACTTTTTTCGTGACAATAATTTTATAGAAAACGAGAATTTTATGCTTTATTTACTTCTAGCAATGACAAACTACATTATGTTAAAAGTAGATCATAAAAAACATAGAGATGCCATTAATTTTTTATTTTATTTTTTATATAATGTATTAATTTTTATTTCATAAATATTTTAGCGTATTTGATGCGAGTATTTAAATAGCTTGTTTGATTTGTATCATGTGGTGTATTGATTGTTTATGTTAATTAAGTGTGTTAAATATATATGTTAGTGCATAAGTTAATTGTACAATATGTATGTATAATTGTATTGTTTAATATTAAGTTTTTGAATTGTCTTACTTATTTAATGGAGTGAATAGTCTTCATTCATATATATTATATGTAGTTTAAATATATGTGAAAATAACTTTCACTTTAAAATAAAAAACGTAGAAAACTTTCACTTTATCTATCTCAAAACGAATTATCTTATTATTTTTGCTTGCCATAAAAATTGTGTTTATTTTCATAAAACTGACTAATTTTTTAGCGGAATATTAAAATTAATCAAAAGATTTATAACATCTATAAAAAATAAAAAACATTTAATTTAATTGGTTGATACTATATTTTTTAACTTTTTAAAACTATGTGTCCCTAGCAAGTATCAAGTAATTACTCACTCGGTCTCATATTATTGTTCACATTTTCTTTTTGTGTTGTCTCAAATTAATTGTCCACTTCTAAAAATACATAGTTAATATAAATCAAATTTAATATATTAACCTCACTTGAGGTTATTATTACAAGCTTTAAAGAGATTTTAAATTAATTGGTTAAATGTATAACTGTCTTTTATATTTAAGGCAGAATTGCATATATATCCCTCTCAAAGTAAATAATTACATATATATCTTTTGAACAAGTTTTTGATGCACATAGTATAATGGTTTTTATGCATGCTTTGGATATATATGCAATTATGCATTTTCGGAATGATATATATGCAAAAGAGAAAGCTGTAATAATGATATTTTCTTAAACTGTGTGTTTTTTGTCTGTGAACAATTATTTTGGAACCAATAGAGTAATTATTTATAGACGAATTATTTATGCCAAATTAAAATGAAAGGAAAGCTAAAACTTTAAAAGTACAAAACTTACATTGACATCTAGAGCGACAATAATTTTATTTTTATTTATCTTTTTTAGGAAAGTATTGCACACCATTTGATATATTCTTATAGTACAGCTTTGTTTTATTTTGCCGACAGTTTAATACTCACCTTGACCTTTTCAAAATCCTTTTGTTTTGTTTTTTTTTCAACTTATTCAGTGAATTGAAATTGTTCAATATATATATATATATATATATATATATATATATATATATATATATATATATATATATATATATATAGTGGGACTTTCATTTCAGAACCATCTTATCTGCGAGAACTGACAGAACCACTAAAAACATACATGCACGTCTTTTAAAATAAAATAAAATACATGCAAATCATCAATAATCGTAAGTATCCACCTATGTTCTTCAATATCATCATGAACTCATCTTTTTTTTCACAAAAACCTTACACACGGCCGCAATATTGTCATTGCACGCCTTATAAGAACATACATGCACACCTTCAAAGAAAAATACAATTATTGAAGGCGTGCATGTATGTTTTTGATGGTTCTGTTAATTCTCGCAGATAAGATAGTTCTGAAATGAAAGTGCCCCTATATATATATAAAAGAACTGAAAAGGGAAAGGAGGAATAAATGCAACGACATTTGGCAACCTAACAAAATAACTTTAAATTAGGCCAAACTTGAAATATTATATGAATGAATTTAAAACAAAACTTTATTCATATAGTCATGTATGTACATACTATGACTATGAGTTATGACCATAAAAATTATATTTATTAGAAGTGCAGTGCGGCGTTTAACCAACGATAGTACTAGCTAGGATTTCTTTGGTTGTATTGGTATATATATATATATATATATGCTCATTTACCTTGTAAGTTTATGCTTTATATATATTCAAAAGATTTAGATTTCCTCAATTATCTTAGCTCAAGCTCAAGGCAATAAGAAAATGTTATACTAAACTTTAGTCAAATTAAAATTGAGATTTCTAAAGCCCTTATTAACTGATCAACCGGACGATTGTTTTTTTTTTTTAAAGGTGAATTTCTTTTAAAACTTCGTGTCGCGATTCAACAGCGGAAGGTCTAGCTTACGTTGTCTTAACTGGGCCCGCGCTAGAGAGCTCCCTCGAAGTGGAAAGCTTTTAACCAAATACCCGATGGGGGAAAACCCCCTACTAATCCGCCCGAAGGCACGACGATTAATAGGAGTAAACCCTACACCCTCAGACTTGACCTGAGAATACCCAAGCCAAGCCCTCATAGAGGGACTTCCTAGTATCTCAAAGTTGACACTAGTGGGATTTGAACTTGGGACCTAAAGGTTACCAAGCCAAGTTCTTACCACTAGACAAACTCATCACAAGCGAAGTTGTTGATAATGAGTTTATTCTTCATGTAGTAGTTTCACTCTTTTATTAATTAACTCGAAAAGTTAAACATTTTATAATGGTAAAATGAGTATGATCAAGGCCTCGATCAAAAAACGAAACTCACATTAATATCTAGTCTTCAAGATTTATATAGGAGCATGAAAAATACATAGACGTGTAAATGGTCCCAAATGGTTGTCACGACCATGTATGTAATGTGAGCGTATCCGTTTTTGTGGATTGTTTGGATGTGCGCCAATTATGACTGCGTATGAAGAATCAAATTGAGATTAATAAGTACTTCAAGTTGAATAATCATATATAATGCGCATCAAACATATGCCATCAAAATAGCAAATACATTTGGCTGAATAATTTTAATTTATACAAAACTAAAAGCATATAAGAGCAGAAGGTATCATGGTGAGCTAAATCTCCTCATTCGGGCCCCACGGGGTGCCACGTCACCATGACATACCTCTCTTTATAACCCCCTTCCCATAACATACCACAACTTACTCATTTGGACTTCACATACACACTTATTCACACACACAACCATTATAAATAAAAACAAAAAAATAATAAATAAAAAAAATTTGTACAAGTTTGTGATCCTCGTGCAGACGAGCAACTTACTCATGAGGAGCCATGAGTAGATAAGGCGGTACCATGAGGAGCTTGCCAACAGCCAACGTGGCATGAGGAGCCACGAGCAAGCCCACACCAGGTGGCCTAATGAAGGTGGAATTGCATAATTTGTAAGCATCTCAAACTACTACATACATACACCATAAATCCTTTAGTTTATTAATAATAATAACAATAATAATAATAATAAGAGAGAGAGAAAAACGAAATTACAACAATTACAAGAAGATTTTGGATCATATATCCAATCAAACCAATTTGGTTTGAAAGATCTACTCTTATTTAAGATTCATAGATAAGAAAAAGAGCAATGCTGGATCCACACAAACTTTACAAAATTATATCCAAAAAATGAGTTGGCAAATGTAGTGAGGGAAGGCATTTAGTAAGAAGAAAAAGAGTAAAATGCAGAAATGGTCCCTGTGGTTTGCCCAAATTGCAGGTTTAGTCCCTGACTTTTCGAAAGTGCAGGCGGCCTCCCTTTGGGGAAACCTTGGTTCCGTTTTGGTCCCTGGCCGTTGCAGAAATGGTCCCTGTGGTTTGCTCATAATTGCACGTTTAGTCCCTGGCCAGGGACCAAAACGGAACCAAGGTTTCCCCACAGGGAGGCCACCTGCACTTTCGAAAAGTCAGGGACTAAACCTGCAATTTGGGCAAACCACAGGGACCATTTCTGCATTTTACTCGAAGAAAAAATAAAATGAGAATAATAAGAAGGATTTCTAGCCACACATTTCAAATTGCAGGGATAATTTTAAGGGGAGATTCATCTATTTTTGTAGGTACATCTGTAGTGATCCAATCATGTTGTATAATAACTTCTCTCTCTTACTTTTTACCCTCCACATCTAGTTGACAACTCATTATGTAGATATAATTTTGTAAAGTTTGCGTGGATCTAGCATTGCTCTAAGAAAAAACCTTAAAATCCTTCAAGAGAGTTTTTTTAAGGGTGTTGATACTTACACCACATAAATTGATGCACACACAACAATTATGCGCATACCTTGTTGTAACATATGCATTAGTGATGTGATATTGTGGTGTGTGCATCAATTTATTTGATGTAAGTATCAACACCTGTTTTTTTAAAATGTTTTAGATCAAAGCAAACTTTAACAGATCAAGAGAAAGAATCAACTTAAGATCAAAGTACAAGATATAATACCATGAAGCAAATTATCACATGCTACTTATCCATATTACTACCTCCGTCCCATTTTAGTTGTCCGTTGACCAAATTTTGACCGTAAATATTTTTGTTTGTATTATATAATACTTGATGAAAGTTATATCATTGAAAAGTTCGTTAAACGAACTTTTCAATGATATAACTTTCATCAAGTATTATATAATACAAACAAAAATATTTATGGTCAAAGTTTGGTCAACGGATAACTAAAATGGGACAGAGGGAGTATATATGTAATGATTGATAGTTAGGCTACACAAAAAGGGGTAGCCTCCCCTTGAATCCAAACAAAAAATAATAATAATAAAAATAAAATCCAACCAAAAAAAAATGGGTTTGTCTTCTTTGAAAATCATGTCAAAAAAGTATTTTCAAACCAAACCGAAGTTATTACCCAAGTTTAATCTATATAAGTTCACAAAACTAACAATAATGAAAACATTAAGTACTTCAGCCAAACTAAATCTTCAACATCTTGTCAAGAGGAAAATCCATCCGCTGTTGCAGATCTTTTGAGCTCTTCGTAAAAGTTTTTTATATACTTAGTGGCCCTTACATCGGTTGACTCTTCTTGTTGTTTCTCTTCTTCTTGATCAACATGTATGAACTCTGATAAATCATCTAAATAAACCACAACACAAATGGAAAAACATTTATGTTATACTATCGAGAATTAACAAAACAAAATCAGTAATCAAATGCAATATATATTACGTACATTATACAAAAGTAATACAGGTTATTATGGTTTAAAGGGAAAATCTTAAGGTAGTAAACAACAATCATGACAAGGTTAAACATTTGTTGAATTAACGTATTGCCAGTTTTTTGAATGAAAATTTCTTTGCAGATGAATTAATGTACGCGTACCGATAGGAAATCCTTCACTTTTGGTCTTCTGAATGACATAACCATGGTCACGGCAGCGGCTACCAGTTTTGCATAACTGAAGTAGCTCTTTCACCACCTCATCAATCTCTTCATGCCCTTTCGCTCTCATACCAAGACTTAAATGCTTGGCTTTTTCCCTCACAACTTGCCCTAACCTACTCACCACCACATGCTTCACAACTTTCGCCACATTGTCCCTACAATGAAGCCCCTTTGCAACCCTCACCACCTCTACCCCGACCCCAACATCCACCACCAACCGAGCATTGATTGGTTGGTCAAGATGCATGGGCATGGCTATTATTGGAACACCATAGTTCAAAGCTTCTAATACTAAATTCCATCCATAATGACTCACAAATCCACCTATGCTTTTATGCCCTAATATTTTTGCTTGTGGCTCCCACCCTTCAACCAATAAACCCATACTTTTTACCCTCTCAATAAACCCTAATGACAAGCTTCCAAAACATTTACTTTGCTTTCACCCTTTGGAAACCTTAAAACCTAAATGAAATTCACATTACTCAATTCTAACCCATATGCTATTTCTTGCAAATCAACACTAGAAAGAAAATACTCACTCCCAAAAGAAACAAAAACAGTTGATCCAGGGGCTTTTGTGTCAAGCCACTGGATTACACTGTTTTGTTTCATGTCAGGAATTGGGTTCGCAACAAGTGGACCAACAGGCACAACCTTCTTACCAGTCAAAACGGAAAGGTAATCAACATACTTACCTTCAATCTCCTTGAAAGATTTAACAAGAACAATATCAGACGAATGAGCAACACATTGCATGACACGATCCTCCTCTTTATCTTTACTGCTATTTGCTACCTTCACGTACTCATAGTTACGATAGAAAATAGTCTTTGAGAACGGAAACACCTGATCTTTATTATAGTTCAAGTAAAAGTAATACATGGAAGCAACAACACTAGTGGTAATCAACACCACATCAGGAATTCCAAGATTAGCAGCTGCAAGAAGAGCCCCCGGCTGAATAATGTCATAAATGAGCAGATCGGGATTTAAACCCTTTATAATCTTTGTAAACTGAGGGCTTGCATTATCAAATGCTTGTTTAAGAGTAGGCATAAGATGGGCAGGGAGGCCATTGGGTGTATGAAGTTGTGGTGGAAGGTCGGGTAAAGGGGTAAGGTTAAGTTCTATGAGTGGAAACGAGTGGAAACGAGTGTGAAACACACTCGTTTCTTAATGTTTTCTTCACCAAGTCGAGGTTAGCAGGAGTTGAACAAAGGTATATGTTGAAAAGGTTTGTGTTGCTTAGTTTTTTTGCTAGTTCTAGGAAAGGTGAGATGTGACCATGGCCTAACCATAGGAACATCAAAACTGTTTACTTCTTCATCATTTGCAAGATCTTAAAACGATGTTTGTGAATGTAAACATATGAAATTTTGAAAGTACAGACATAATACCTGTGAGAAACTTTGGTTTCTCACAATGAGAAGATACGAAACTTTGAAAATGAAAGAGCATACACACTCTTTGTCATAAATGATAATTACACATTGTTTTTTCACTTGCAATAATTTGTAAAGAATGCGTTTGTAATCCAGTCAAACCATAAAAACTGTTTTTGTAAATTTACATGATAAAAAGTAAACATAGAGTAATTAAACATGGAAAATGATTCAGAGACCTAACTCTTATGCCTAAAAACATGCCTAACAAAAGGATTGAGACAAGTGGCAAGATGAAGAGTGGAGATGAGGAAAGATAAAATGTGAAGAAGTGGGTCCCCTGATGTCACCAATCAGAGGATGACACATATATTTAGACATGTTTTAAGCATGCCAATTAGGCATGTCAATCATGGCTCATTAAACATCAGTTTGATGTACATCATTACACAATTTATTTCGCCAAACTTAGCATCACTCTCCTACTACACTGCCACACCTGTTGGGTCGATTGCGCACACGCGTTCATGCAAACCATGAAGGATATGAACAACAGTTTTAGCAAGTGAGAAAAAAAGATGAACATCAACATTGATGAGGTTGGGTTTACTTGAGAACGACACATACATGCTAATAACACCATTTGTACTTTTCAACTTTATAAATCTTATTAGAAATGAATCAAAGATTTACAGGGGATAGCCTATGGAAAACTACCCCGGGTTGATGATAGATTATCTCCTAACTCAAACAACAAATGGCAGTTAGCTTTGTGTTGTTGTTCCTAGGATAGGAGGATCTTAACTATAATACTTTGTATTATTTTTTATGTTTAAATCTCTACTTAACTCGGTTACAACCTTGAGTTTATATAGGAGGGGAAACAGTGGTGGCATGCGGTTTGCATAGTAAGTTGCCCACTTGTTATAAATAGGCACGTGCCTAGTAGGCTAGTCTGAAGCGTACTTTCGGCTTTCCCGATTTGACAATTTATAGTTCCAATGCAAGTTTCTCGTATATCGATAAGTACTTGAACTCATCTTCCTAAAGAAGTTTCCCGCCCATGCATTAAGAGGTTGGGGTTGTAATCCATAATCAAGTCCTTAGAGTCATAGAGACATTTTTCAGATCTCAGTGACCCTGGTGTTACTTTTTGCTCCTTGTAAGTCACTCCCTGACACCGCATCAGTTAGTGAGATGTTTTCTTCGGTTGGTCTTTGACGTCACTGAATCCATACAGATGTTTGAGCTTTATACAACGTTCACTGATTTCTTTATCAGTAAGTATCACTTTCTGAATAATAATCAAAGAGAGATGTTCCCTGATAACATATCATGGAGTATATCACATCTGATAACTATCAGGTTCACATTGATGGTTATGAAGTGATATTCTCTGATCGTTATCAGAGACTTGATACTCACTGACCTTCAGACGGTGTATTAGGTTATTTTATGTTTAAATACTTGTCAGAAACAATTGGGTCAGTTTTTCAGACCCAACAACACCCTCTTTATGCCTCTGAGCAAACACACATGTTCTTCTCATGTTAACATATCATGAGAAGGAGCAATTTGATGGGTCTCATAAATTACTTAATAATGGTCCTACTATTTAATTAACTTACTTCTGTTTGATTAATATGACAAAGCATGAGAAACAACCATTAGAGAATCATAATTTTTTTATAGTGGCATAAATATATCTCATTATCCGCAAAATCAATAAATCACACTCCCTCCAAACAAAAAATGATCGTCCAAAACATAAAATGAAAAAAATTAAGATCCTTAATTCTTATCATTAATGCAACTTGTGATTAATAACATTCATTTTCACCTTTAAGCATATTAAATGCAAAAGTTGAGTTTCCAAACTCCAAATATTATATAAGGGTAAAATAGTCCAAATATTAAATTATACTCCCTCCGTCCTAAAATAATTGTCATTTTTTGACTTTTTGAAGAGTTTTTTTTTTTTTTTTTTTTTTTTTTTTTTTCAACTTTGATCTTAAATTTTTTTGTTTGTATTATATAATAATTGATGCAAAATATATGAATTGATTCGTTTTCAAATATTTTTTTTATTGGTATGATTTTCATCAAGTATTATATAACATATATAAAAATATTAAAGATCAAAGTTGAGAAATTAAGACTTTAAAAAGTCAAATGAGGACCATTATTTTGAGACTGAGAAAGTAAGAAACTTGACAATTTCTTTGATACCAACTAAAATTAAAATTACACTGAGAGAATAGTCGATAGTAATTAATTGATCAAATTTATACTTCGTATACGAGTACATATGACCTAATTTTAGTGACACAAAAGTAACAATCAAATTGTAATTGTAATCTTGATATAAAGTTTGATCCACAAATGAAAAGCAATATAAATGGACATGCATGAAAGTGAGAAGCAAAGAACATTCAACTTTATGATCAATAATTTCGTTTAAAAATCCCATGTTATACTTTTTTCCTTTTCTTGTCGAACATTAATAGTCGTTTCATTACTATTATTAAGCATTTGCATTCAAAAAATACGTGTTTTTATAGGGTATAAATAATGGTTTGATCTCTTAACTATAAATCAACTTATAATTTAACCACTTAATTTTCTTTAATAATATTTTTATCCTTAACTTTATTTGATCATTTGATGTAACATCTTAACTTTGTTTTACCATTTGATTAAACCACTTGAGTTTAATAAACGTTTAGTTAAGACACTTAACTAATTTGGTCAACATTTTTACCTCTAACTTAAAAACTTCAAATTATTTTCATCATTATGATCATGAGCTTTACAGTTCAAGTAAATTCATGTAGTGAAAAAATTATAAACATGATCACCAGGCATGTATCATGTTTATCAACCCGATCCCGACCTAATGAAAACGGGTACCCGAATTGGACAATGACAAATATAGCGGGCTGGGTCAGTAAAACAGGGTGCCTTCCTCGTGAGGACGATTATCTACTTTTCTTGTTGCCCGAACCGACACACTCTATGATATACTGTACCTGTTTTTGTTTTGTTCTTCAGTTATTATTATTTTTCTCGTTCATATCATGCTGATCCGTCTTTTGTTAATATTTTGAACACTCAAATTATAACCCATTATTCTTTCTTCGAACTGGTATCATGTATATTTAGCATCTGTCTATTTAACTATGTTTTTAGGGTTAGTGTAACATTAGTCAAAAGTTTTTATTGAAGCTTGAAGGTTTTAAATTAAAAAGCCATTTATATGTTACTCTAATACTAGTAGGGTACTCGTGCGTTACAGCGGCGGGTACCTTGAAATAAAATTTTCTGGTGAATCATGTATTCTAATTTATTATGTTTTTTTTTCACAATAAATTTACAGATATAAAGAATTTCATGTTACGTATTTCAACTATTTAACTACTGACAATGTTTTTCATTATACAATTATGATAATAAATATTTTAGTGAGCAATGTTTTTTCGAAGTTCAAAATATCTATTTGATTTATATAAAACTAAGTTTTATGGATATGAGTGTTAAATTTTTTTTTTGTGAAACCTACAAATTGAGCCAACTTTTTTTTTTTTTTTTTTTTTTTTTGAGCCAACATTTTTTTTTTTGACCCACTCACTTTGATACCGCAAAAAACGATAACTAAGAAATCCTGAAAAAACCAGAAATCGGATAAACTCTCTTATTACGGTTCAATTTCGGTTTTATTTTTAAATATCAGCGGTTACCTGAATCGAACCATGTTTTATATACATGTAGTTTTACACAAATTGATGATGGATTAGAAATATGTGCATTAGAATAAAATATAGAGAAAAATATTTTGTAATTTTAGTTTTATTATTTGTATTTCTTAAATTGTAGTTTTGTGTTTGAATAGTTTGTATAATATGTTTTATTATTTGTATCATTTAATTTGAATTTTTAATTATTTTAGTGACATTTAATGCAGGAATTGTGTTATGCTTGATAAGTTGTATTTCTTTTATAAGTAGTGTTTTAATAATTGCATTAATTGTATTTATTGACCAGTTAATTTATGTATGTAAGAGTAAGTATCCGGTGAGAAGAATAATTATAATGAGAAGGGTGAGAAGTAATTCTAGCCACACATTTTAAATTGACAGGGAAAATTTGAATGAAGATGCATCCACTTTTATAGGTTGTTGGGCATCTAGATTGTGTGGTTGTGATTTCTTCTCATCCTTTTCATTTTAATTATTCTTCTCATTTGATCCTAACTCATGTATGTAATTGTGTAAAAGTTAATTGTACATAATTATTTTATAACATGTATTAATTAAAATTAAGTTTAGAAGTGGAGTAAATATTTGTACCATAAGCTTATAACATGTAATACTTATAATTAAGTTTTGTGCATTTAATGGAGGAGATAAGTGTTGTAAAGTTTTATACAATAAAACTTAAAATTAAATTTGAGAAAAGAGGGTGCTTCTTTTATTATATGTAGTATAAATCACGAACATTTAAAATTAAAAGGTTAGCCACAACATTTTACAAAAAATTATACTAACAAACAAGTAATTTACTTTATAACTTTAACCATGAATACACGTTTTTTTAGTCTAACAGGTACTACAATTTCGGTCGTGTTATGTCGTTTTTGTTACTAACAAAGTTAGAATATATAAAACTACAATATGACCTCTAGCATAAGGATTTTTTTTTTTTTTTTTTTTTTTTTTTTTTTTTTTCTTTTTTTGCGCACGCAAAGGGTGAATTATATTACTTTCAAACAATTTGTACAATCAAGATAACATATGACTTATATTGGGACATGCCCGAAATCAGATACAAAACAAAAGCCTATCCATCTGATGTTAGCTAAGACTAAAACTATCTCTGACCAAACTAACATACAAAACAGATATCTTCAAGCTTCATCCAAACAGATAGCTCAGCTAAGGATTCATCCTCTTATGCACCAAGACCATAAGCTCATAACTACATTTCCATCTCACCTTCTCACCTACACCATTCAACCCGCATCCACAATGATCAAGGTGAGAAAAGTAAGTAGCATCATTATGCAGAAACCAATTACTTAGGAATACCAATAGCACAGTACTGTTACATCCCCAATCTGTCATTAGGCTCAGAAAATAACTGGTTCTAGCCAACTGCCCATACATTCTTATCCCAAACACCCAGTTCAGCATACTATCAAATTTCAGGCTAGACAATACACATATCCACTTCCCATTCCTGTCCAACTTTTTGAACCTGAATGGATTTCTTCACTTTTAAACTGAGAAGCTGTAGTTTGACACTTTCAATGATCAATTTCAACATAGTCTTCCAATCCACTTCCTCACCAATGAATAGTCTTGAGTTTCTTTCTTTCTATATATGGTATACTGCTGTGGCAAGCACTATCCTTCTCAGAACACTTCCAATAGTATTATTACTTGGCTTATTCTCATATTGCCCAATCACATTATCCAAAGTGTCATTGATATCAGTTTGACCCATTTTAGCTTTAAGCCTTGTCCAAATTTCTTTGGAGTACTCACATTCAAAGAACAAATGATTGTGCGAGTCATTCACAATATTGCATAGGGGGCATTTCATGTATGTGTTACTGTTCCATCTCATTACTCTATCCTGAGTCTACAACCTTCTTCTCATGGCCATCCACAGTATAAATGCAAATCTTGGGTTGCATTGAGTGAACCACACTACTTTATATCACCTCACTTCATGAAATTGATGTCTCAAATGTTCCCAAACAGCCTTAGTAGAAAACTTAATCATTTTTCCATCTGTGCTCTTCAACATAGTCAGATCTTTTTTTTATGTAAAATCAAATTAGGGACATTGATTGTACCAATATAGGAAACTGTTCTTCCCATTCATCAGGCCATGCCCATCTACCATTAACAACAATATCATTAACTGTCGTAGAATCATCCAACCTAGCCTCATAAATACATCTTTTTGACACAATTTCACTTAATCTTCCCACATTGCTCCACAAATCATGCCATGCATTAGTAAATTCCTCATTTCCAATAACTTTGGAGATATTATTTTGGACTTTGTCTCTCAAATCTAACAAAATTTTCCACATCCAGCTGTCATTTTGTTCTTTTTGAATGTCCCATATACTTCTACCCTTCAATTTTACTACACTCACCCTTTTAACCCATAAGGATTTTTTGTTAACAACAATATTCCAAAGATTTTTTTATCAATAAAGCCTCATTCTATGTATCTAGCATTCTCAACACCAAACCTCCTTGTTATTTTTGGATTGCAAACAACTTTCCATGCCACTTTAGCTTTTCCTCTACTAATTTCACCTTTGCACCTCAAGAATCCTTTTAGAACTTTATTAATTTCTTTAATCACTGATTTAGGAATCATGAAAACTGCAGCCCAATAAACATTTAAAGATGAGAGAACAGATGCAATTAACTGCAATTTTCCAGCATAAGATAGGTACTTATTCTTCCAGTCTTCCACTTTATACTTAACTTTTTCTATTAGCTGCTTGCATTCACTAGTACCAACTCTTTTAGAAATTAATGAAACCCCTAAGTATTTTACTCGCAAATTTTCAACTTTGAAAGGAAGCACTTCAAGGATTCTGTTTCTATCTTTTGTCTTAACATTGCCAAAAAACACTGTGCTTTTACTTATGTTTGGAAGTAAACCTGAGATACTGCTGAACTCCAATAAGGTATCCTTTAGAACTTTCATTGACTCCACATCTCCCTTACAAAAGACTAGCAAATCATCTGCAAAATATAAATGAGTCAATTTAAGCTCTTTACATCCCATATGGTACTTGAACTTACCACTTTTTTGAACATTTCTAGCCATCAATAGAGTGAAAACTTTCATGACAAGAGTGAATAGATAAGGTGAGATGAGATCCCCTTGTCTCAACCCTCTACCACTCTTAAAGCAACCTTTCCCTTCCCCATTGATGCAAATAGTAAATTTTGCAATGGTGACACAGGTCATAATCCAATCCACCATTCTCCCTGGGAAGCCAAACTTTAGAAGGACTTGTTTAAGGAATCCCCAATCCACTGTATCATAGGCTTTGGCAATATCAATTTTCAAACAACATCTCTTAGGCCCACTAGATCTGCCATAACCTTTCAGCAACTCTTGGGTAATCAGAATATTGTCTTGGATAATCCACCCTTGTATGAAAAGCACTTTGATTAAGATTAACTAGTTTTTGAAGACTATTCTTAATCATATCTGTTAGGATTTTGCTAAACACTTATAGAGCACATTGCAGTATGCAACGGGCCTATAATCAGCAACTTTGTTAGGATTACTCACCTTGGGGATCAAAGTAATTAATGTAGCATTCACCTCACATAGTAGTTTGCCAATATTGAAAAACTCCTTTATAGCCAAACACGCATCTACCCCTACAACTGATCAAGCTTTTTTTGTTGAAAGCAGAGGTATAGCCATCAGGTCCTGGTGTTTTGTTCTCCCTAATATCAAACATAGCATGCTTGATTTTATCATCAGTCACATCCCTTATCATATCAGCTGCTTCTGCTTCATTCACTGTTATCCCAAACACTCATTCATTATCCCACTGATCATTAATAGCATTACTAGCCCCAATTTCCGAAAATGCTTGACAAATTGGTTCTCCATTAGCTCTCCTTCTAGCCTTGTACCTTGATCATCACAAACACTAACTATCTTACTAGCATGGTGTCTAGTTTTAAGCAATTTGTGAAAGTACTTGTTATTTCTATCACCTCTAATATAAGTTTTCTTTAGTCTAAAATTGTAGTTTTATTTTTGTTAATTAAAAATACTTTGTTGATCGGCTAATTGACAATAATTGATCTAAAATTCACCTTTTATCACATTTGCTTTAAGTGATTACATAATAAAAGAGTCGCAATATATAATATTTTATACATAACAAAAAAATTATGTTAAAATTCACTGCATGCGGTTGTATTAGGCTATGCACAACCCACTTGATTTAATCGGTCGGTCCCTTTGGTTTTCACTATCCGACCGATATTGACATCGGTTGGTTCGATTGTGGAGTATCGGTCGGTCGCTTGCAAATGGGAATATCGGTCCTCCATTCGACTGACTTTTAAACACTCACACACAAACACATTAAAAAAAAACCTTTTCAAAAAAAAAAAAAAAAAAAAAAAAAAAAAAAAAAAAAAAAAAACATTTTCAACTATAAATACTAACCTCAATTCAAACACACACACAAACTCAACATTCAAAACTGCAAATGTCTCGCAAAGATTTCTCTCAACAATTCCCCAGTCCTCCTCGTCGAGATTTCTCCCAACAATTCCCCAGTCCTCCAAATGAAGTTTATCACACTCCACCAGAAGATATCTTTCCGGTTTTCCAACCAGAAAATGAACCGGTGAACACTCCACCGGTTGTCGAACAAGAACCAAATCCATTTGGTCTAACTGAAGATGAACTCAGACAACTGGATCAAGATGAGGAAGTCGGCGAGAAATGAAAATACGTGAACTAGAAGAGGAAGCTGCTCGTTTGGAGCAGGAAGCCAGGGATGAAGAAGAACGGAGGAAGAACTAGGAAATGGGTTGGTTCTCAAATGATTCCTCTTCGAGTGAAGACGGTTGGGTCTCAGATGATTTCTTCCATTAATTTGTAGTTTCATTACCGTATCATAGTTTGTATTCCATGCTTTATGTAATTTTCATTTTATGTAGTTTGGATAGTTAAATAGATAATCTAACATTCGTACAGTAATTTTTATCTTGTTATTAGTTTGTATTATTAATGAATTTTAAGTGTTTTTTTTTAAATGTTTTTTTAAACTCGATCATCGACTGTGGCATTTTGGTCGCTTCTGATCGTCGGAGAGAGAAAACTGATGTGGCAGCCGGTGACCCAGATCGCCTGGGTCAACGAGTGTGCATAGCCTTATACCTACTAAAATATATTTAGAAAATATTTTCCGAAACCTTAGCAATATTCGCCCTAATTAAAAAAAAGTTAAAATATCTTTATGTTTCACATTTATATTTACTACAGTATTAACCATGAAAACAAAACTCAAAACAAAAATACAAACATACAACAAGACATGAGTCGTCAGAAAGCGTAGATACAGTATAGTTTTTCGGGAAGTACTAATAAACTTACAATCTCTCTCACATATAGTACAAAAACACACACATACGTATGTCTCTACAGACACACATATTTATATATAATATAATATTGCATGTGGGGAATATAGACATATATCATCACCATATATAGATTTTATATCTCGTGAACACTCTCTACTACCTCACATAAACACACTCTCTCATTATCTTTTGTTGTTGGCTTTCATTAAACAGGATCTGGGTCATCCTCATAAATCCATCATTTAATTCTCATATTATTACCAGGTATTAAATCCTATGTTCTTATTTGTTTCCAGTGTCCGTCATTTTCATTATTTATCAAAAGATTTTTTTTTGGTATAGATAATGATATATTTTTTTTAATACTTAAATGGTTTTCATGTCATATATTGTCTTTCAGATCTGTTTCTTGATCTCATATTGCTTACATTGGAATATTATTATAATGTGTGTTTTTTTTTTTTTTGAATATTAAATCACAAGATTTGTAGTATTAAGAATGTTATATCCAGCTAAATGAAAAGTAGGTTTTGATATTTACTCCGTATTTGATAAAATGTTGTGAGGAATATGAGAAAGGTATTGATTGGGTGGCATGGTAATCAAAGAATCTATGTTTTCCAGAAAAGTAAAAAATATAAAAATGTGAAATACATTTTTATTTACTATTTTTATTTTTCTCTCTCTATTGGTCACTGGGCAGTGGGCATAATCATAAGGGGCCTATAACTAATGTTTATGAAATAGGACCCAATGATGTTTTTTAGTCACTTTCTAAATATGAATAAAGTGGAAATCTTGACTTGTAAAGGGGCCAATTAGTACTAGTGTCTGCACTAGCTAATAGTTCCCACCAAATTTTGACAAACTTTCTTGTTTTTGCACCAATCATGCCATCAGATCTGCACTAATTTCCTCATTTCTTTTTATATTTTTATATTTTTTACTTTGACTTTTGTTTTTGTGTTCTATAATTAGTCTTCAGGTGTGTTTGGTTTTGATTATGATTGTTTAAACTGTCTATTTGTATATTACTAGCTGTTTTGAGTGTTTTAGATTGCTTATATCCACAATTCAAGACAGCTTATTTTAAAAAAGCAATAACAAATAAGCAGTTTTGAGAGTGTTTAAGTACTGATAATAAGCAGTGCCATGCATATCTTGTTTGATAATCAATAAAAATTAATAAGTTTTGAACTTGATTGTTTAACAGGTTGTGATTAATTTGTGGCAGCAAGAATGAAGTTTAAAGATGATAAACTTGTGAGACAACCTGAAAAAAGTTCAAGGGTTGTACCCATGGGAATAATGTTTGTGGTATTATGTGGTCTGTCGTTTTATCTTGGTGGGATATTTTGTTCCGAAAAGAACAAGATTTCTACTGAGCAGGTTGTTAAAGAAGTTGAATCGGTTGAACCAACTGATTTAGGCCAGATTCAGGTGAAGGCGGTTTCATTTCCTGAATGCAGTGCTGACTTACAGGACTACACACCCTGCACGGATCCTAAGGTATATCTCTTTGCGGTTTGGTTATGATTGTGTCATGGGTTATTTGTGTTGACTTTTCTTGATCGTGTATGAAAGTCGGAGTACTGGTTACTGATAATTCGATCTCTCATGTGTTGGATCTGATCAAGAAATAGTTAATGTGCATTTTGTGTCTTTTAAAAAAAATTAGTGTATCTTATTGATTCACGTTTCTTGGCTCGTTGGTATTGTATCTCTAGAAATTTTCTTGTTAGGATGCTTTTTGTTTGGGTAAATAAAATGATTAAGGACTAATGCAATTGTTTATGCTAACAGAGATGGATGAAATACGGGCGACACAGGCTTACATTCATGGAACGCCATTGTCCACCGGTATTTGATAGGAAAGAGTGTTTAATACCACCACCCAATGGCTACAAGGAGCCTATTAGATGGCCAAAGAGCAAAGATCAATGTTGGTACAGGTAAATTCCCAACCTTTATCAATTTCTTTTTAAGATTTAGTATCAAGATGTCATCTTTTTTGCTTAATGTTTTCTCATTTAACGTTTTAGGAATGTGCCGTATGACTGGATCAACAAACAGAAGTCGAACCAGCATTGGCTAAGGAAAGAAGGAGAGAAATTTTACTTCCCGGGTGGTGGTACTATGTTCCCTAATGGCGTTAGTGCTTATGTTGATTTAATGCAAAACTTAATCCCGGGGATGAAAGACGGGACTGTTCGTACCGCCATTGATACCGGATGCGGGGTTAGTAACCTGATCTAGATGTTACGGATCTGGACCAAAATGGTTACATTTTCGTGTTGCAAAGCTCAAATCTTGATTATTTTGTCTTTAGGTTGCTAGCTGGGGAGGTGACTTGCTTGATCGTGGTATTTTAACAGTCTCCCTTGCCCCAAGAGATAACCATGAGGCTCAAGTACAATTTGCGTTAGAACGTGGGATCCCTGCAATTCTTGGAATTATATCCACACAACGTCTTCCGTTCCCATCAAATTCATTTGATATGGCTCATTGCTCAAGATGCCTCATCCCTTGGACAGAATTCGGTATACTAGTTAAATCTTTTGTACAAGTGATGTTATAATAGAGGTGAATATATGAATGGATTGCATAACGGGTCAAAACAGATAATTTTAATGTGTTTGTTGAAACGGGTTGACCCAAAATCATTCTTTACGTTTTTTTGATTTTTTTTAAATCAATGCTTTTTTATGATTTAAAAATAACTAGTATAGTATTATAATACAAAAATGCTTTAAGTATGCTGAAACGATTTATCTCACCTATTTCAGATGAAATATAATGCAGATCGACCCATTTTAAGTAAACAGGATGAAATGGCCACTGCTATGATATGGTTTAGAAACATCTCAAAGACATAAGAAAATGAGTCTTATCTTTTTGATTGATTTCTTGGATTATATTTTTCAGGTGGAATTTACCTGCTTGAAGTACACCGAATCCTACGACCAGGAGGCTTTTGGGTTCTCTCTGGCCCACCCATAAACTTCCCAAAACGGTGGAGAGGCTGGAACACGACAAGAGACGCTCAAAAATCAGATTACGAAAAGTTAGAAGAACTTTTAACTTCAATGTGCTTCAAAGCATATAATAAAAAAGATGACATAGCAGTTTGGCAGAAATCATCCGATAACAACTGCTATAAACAACTTGATGCACCTGATAACTACCCAACAAAATGCGATGACGGCACCGAACCTGATTCCGCGTGGTACACCCCATTGAGACCATGCGTGGTCGTGCCAAACCCTAAAACTAAAAAACTGAGTTTGTCATCCATCCCAAAATGGCCAGAAAGATTACACGAGGCTCCAGACCGGATTGGTGATGTTAAAGGTAGCAGTGCTGGTGACTTTAACCGTGATGATAGTACATGGAAGAAAAGAGTGAAGCATTACAAGACGCTGCTTCCGGTTATTGGCACTGATAAGATACGAAATGTGATGGATATGAATACACGTTATGGAGGTTTTGCTGCTAGTTTAATCGATGATCCACTTTGGGTCATGAATGTGGTGTCGTCTTATGCTCCAAATACACTTCCTGTGGTATACGATAGGGGCCTTATTGGAACTTTTCACGACTGGTAAGACTAACACATGGTTACACTTGATCATAGTAGAGGTAAAAAATGGGCGAGTTGGGAAACAGGTCAAAACTGGTAATTTTGGTGGGTTTGACCTGATAGAGATAAAACATAACCCAACTTGACCCATTAATACATAAATGGGTTAGAATTTGCCACCTCGTATTCCTTTTTGTTATATATCAATTCTTAACGTTTGGTTTCTTGATAGGTGTGAGGCATTCTCAACGTATCCTAGAACATATGATCTTCTTCATGTAGAGAGCCTCTTTACATCTGAGAGTCACAGGTAAATCATCCTACTTTAAGTAATACTCCGTATCACAATCACTCTCACACACACACACACACACACAAACCTTGAATTTTGCATTACTGACACTTGGATTATATTGTGTATGAGTAGGTGTGAGATGAAACATGTGTTGTTAGAGATGGATAGGATCTTGAGACCACTGGGATATGCATTAATTAGGGAATCGAGCTACTTTGTAGATGCAGTTGCTACGATTGCTAAGGGGCTGAGATGGGATTGTCATGTAGAAGCTACTGAAGATGGTAGCGATAAGGAAAAGATTTTGATCTGCAAGAAGAAGCTCTGGTACTCGCAGCAAAACTCATAGCAACAACACGATGGGATAAACTTGTCATTTTTTCCAAAAAACCAGCAGATAGTTAATTATTAATCAATGAATTATTAAGTTGGTATTTCATAAATATATATATATATATAATCAACATCAAGTTTCGAAAAAAGGAAAGTTATTCATAAATCTTGATCAAAGTAGTATAGTGATGTCTGTGTTGTAGAAGAAATATATATTCATTTTTATATTATGTAACGAGAAACAGGAATGGTCTGTTTTTTTTTTCTTCTTGTCCTTAGTTTGTTGAAGCTGGTTAATTGTCACAGTTGTAAGTCCAAATTCTTATTGTACGTAATGAGATTTGCTCTGCTGTTTTCTGCATGCGCAGTTCTTGAAAAATAGATAGTGTCCTTTGTAGATATGACGAGGTTAACGGCGTTCTTGAAAAACATTACATTTGGTGCATACATTTCTTAACTTGGTTGGAATATTTTTCAGACTTTAGCAATGGACATTTACATTGTTTTGACTGCAGAACATTTACATGTTACATTAGTAATTTAAGCATAATACAGTAATGATATTAAAGATCAACTCTGAGAGCCAACATATGTTGTTCATTCTAGGTTCCATCCATTTGTTATTTTCTTCACAAGAACAGATAGAATGCCAAGTCAACGGTATGCGAAGGCTAGTTAGAGTGTTAAACTATCCCCCTTGGGATAATATAATCCAATGACTAATATTCTAAAGTTCCAACACTAATTGTTTTTGCTGATCTAGATCATCTTCTTCGAGCAAGTCTGGATCATAGTCTGAATCACATAGGTCCACTGATTTCCCTTTTCTGAAAGCAGGCCTCTTTCGAAACTTTTGGCTGGGATCAGGTATTTCTTCTTCACCTTTTAGCATTCTGTAAACCTGCATCATATGCATAATAGAATGACAAAAGACTCATATCTTAAATGAAAACAACTATTTATTTATAGCTTCCTTCTTGAAAACTAAAGAAAAATTACCTGGCCCATTTTAGGACGTTCTGTTGGAACATGATTTATGCATATGGAAGCAACTGACACAATGCGATTCAACTGCTCTAAGTCACAAGCGCTAGAAAGATGTGGATCAAGAAGTTCTACAAAATTATTTGAAGCTATTAAAGGTTTGGCCTGCAAGTAATAGATCAAAGTTTAACATACAACAAGACTTATATAGGGCCACGTAATTATATTTCAAAATTTCAAAAACCAACATATAAGACGTACCCACATAACCAAACTCTTCTGTGACTCATCCAGAGCAGGACGTCCGGTGATAATCTCTAATAACAGTACCCCGTAAGCATATACATCAGTTTTTTCATCAATCAAACCATTCAAGAAAATCTCAGGAGCAAGGTATCTGTAAATTTGGAAAAAGAAACACATGAAAACAAATGAAACATCAAAAGCACCAGAACAATGTCAGTCGTTTGTTCACATACCCAAATGTCCCTTCAAATTGTGATACAGTGAGGTTCAACCATTGATCTGGTAGCCATTTTGCCAACCCAAAGTCAGAAATCTACACACAAAATAGAAAAGAAAAAAGAAAAATTAGAAGCATCTATCAAACCAAAAAAAAAAAAAAAAAGCTTATTTGATTACCTTAGGTTCAAAATCCTCTGAAAGCAAAATATTAGCCGCCTTAATATCCCTATGAATAATCCTCCGCTGACAGCCCTCATGAAGATAAGAAAGACCCGAAGCAGTGCCTATGGCAATATTATATCTTGCTCCCCATTCTAGTTTCTCTTTCTGGCCTGAAACAATAAACAAAATAAACACAATGATACTTAAAAAGAAAAGGTGAATAACATTAAAATAGCAATAGTTATTCAGGACCAACCACTAAGAAGGGATGCTAAACTTCCATATTCAGAAAGAGGAAGAACAAGGTACATTCCATCATCAACCCCATATCCAATAACATGAGATATATTTGGATGTTTGACATGAACGAGTATTCCCAACTCCGATAAAAAATCTGAAGTCATCTCTTCAGGTGTACCCCTGATTAGTCGTTTCACTGCTATAAGTTTTCCATCATGCAAATGACCCTTGTAAACTTCTGAATATCCACCTTCTCCAATTAGGTTTTCTACACAAAATTACATAGGATGATTCACTAACAAAAATAAGTTAGGCACCATCATTTCCATGATATATTAAAAGGATACTAATATTAAGAGGTCAATTAAGTGATTAACTATCCAACTTTTTTACATTAAAGCTACCCAGATACTAAAAACTACTTTATAGGCCACCTAAATATAAATATGGTTTCAGTTATACCAAATTAATCCGACAAAAAAGTATGCTGGATAACAAAGACAACCCTTAACAGTTTGTAACAAAATACTCTTGGTTACTTTTCTATTAAGCATAGTGAAAAATATAATGAGCAGTAAAAAGTTAAAGAAAATTTTCATCATTAGTCATGTTTCGTTCATTACTCTTGGCCCATATATGTTATTACAATTGTTGGATAGCTAATTAATAACGCATGAATGCATGATCCTTATAAAGAGTATTCAATAAGTAAAGTACAAAGATACAAACCACGGCTAAAGTTGTTAGTTGCAGTTTTAAGTTCCTTAAGTGAGAAATTTGTCCATGAAGCCTCAAAACAATGCAACTCTGCATCCAAGTCGTTAGATAGTGTTGGTATGTTCTCTGCTAACTTCCTGCTCTTTTTCCTAGTCAGCCTTTTGATGGAATGTAAACTAGGATGGAATCCATGTAAGCTTGAGGCGGACCCCTTTTTAATTCTTTGTAAGAACCCATGCCACTGGTGGGGAGAATCGGGATCGGATTCTCCATTGCTTGCTTTGGAAGATGGTGAACATATATTTTCTTCTTTAGGAGAAGTTGGAGGTGAAGGTGATCTACTTTTGGCCTTAGATGAAGATGGTTCAGAATTGATTTCATGCTCATCATGATGGTCCTCATCCTCTTTATCCGAAGTCCCAAGGTCTTGCAATAAGATTGATATCACATTTTTGTATAGTTAATCACAATTAGAGAACATTGTAAAGAAGAATGCAATAAATCTTGTCATAGGGTTTTTACCTTCAGCACAGATTGGAAAACAAGAATTCGAGAAAATAATTCTCCTATTCCCGACCGCAAATATAACACTTTTCTTTGTTTCTTCTTCAGCCATATTCTTGTCTCAATTTCTAAAGATAAGCATGAACACAAACAATAGGTTACAACACCAACATGAAAATGTGAGCAAAAACTGAAGTGTTCAACATAAAGATATATTTTTTGATTTCTATTCATATCAGCACAACTTATTGAATAAACCCCATGTCCCCATATATAAAGGTAATCAAATATGTGAACAATCATATTATATTGGCCAACTTAAAAGGTAATAGCAACAAATAATATGAACACGCACGTATAGATAACAAAAAATGATGAAGATTATGCACAGTTCATATGGTGACCAAATAAACTAGGAATTAATATAGAAATGCATGGTACCTTGGTGAATCTGAATGTGTTTAAGACAATGATTTCTTGCCTCACAAAGAGATGGAGTCAGAATCAAAATATTTGTTTAATGATGAAAACGAAGGAGGGACAAAAAAAAAGAGCAGTTAGGATGGTGGTTTATTTTTGTACAAATGTTGTATTGTCTGTGTTCTTTTTTTTCTTTCTTATAGTTTCCGGATTTTCGTGCAACAAAATAGGCTTCACGTCTCCACCCCAATGGACAAGTCGTTTACTTTGCACAAAACCGTATGTTTGTAAATATAACTGCCATAGTTTAATAAAAATTGATAACTATCTCAAAGTGCTTAAAAATACAACTAATCCATGTCTTATTATGTTAAGGATTTTGTTAATAATACCCTTTAAATCTATTTATAAAAGATTTAACTTTTACATTATAATTATAAGTTGTACATAAGCCTGGTGTAGTGGTGACTAACATCACTACTGTCTACTTAGCGTCACATCACATTTTCACTCAACAGAACAACAAGTTGTAATAACACAATAAATTTCACAACTCAAATATGCCCCACTTAAATACAAAAATACCCTACAAAAACCGAAATACCACACACACAACCACCAACTTCTACAAGTTGGTCGATGTATAGACCGACTAATCTTCTCATTTTATTGGACTCAAGACGGGTCGGTGTCCTATTAATTTTAGCATCAAACGCGTTCTCGGTGGTGATGCACGCGTCTTCAAGAGCACTATTACGCATAGTCTAAAGTTGGTCGAAGAAGTTAACTTTATGGGTGAGTAGTTATTAACTTATTATTCAAAGTACAACTTATACATGCGTAAAAATCATCCTTTTAGATAGTTATAATGATTGCCATCATCATTTTTCTTAATAACGCCTCCCCTTTCCACGCATGGTGCTTATGTAGCAACCTCCATCATGCCAATGGGCATCACTATGGAGCCTCCCCACGTGCGCAACTCAAGACTTGCGCACGTCGTTGCATGAGTGTGGCCATCAACTAAAAACTAGTGTGTATTTTATACTCGTATATTTCAAAGAGTTTGGTGGTGTTTGAAATTAACTTAACATGAAGAAAAATAAAATTTTGAATTGGTAAAATCATATAAAAGTTGTTTGTTTACGACTAACTGATGACCTACAAGTGTGTTCTCAAGTTCATAGCATGAAAGAAATTGAAAGTAAGAAAAAGAAAGTAAAAAAATATCATGTTCTTAAGCTTTTGAAAAGGATGGAAGGAAAGAAAAGTAAAAGGAAAAGGAGTAAAGTTATTGAGTTTTCTTGTTCCAAACTTTTATTTGAGGTGAAAGGTGATGAAAGTGGGAAAAGACAAAAATCAAGACTTTAATGACAAAAAAAACACACGTGTGTTTATATTTATTATGGAGCAAGGCTATAATAGCAATTTCACAAATGTAAAAAATATAAAATGTGACCACCTACTTTCATTTACTTTTCTTTCGTATAAACCTGAGAACATGCAAAAATCTACCATCTTTCCACTCTTCCCTTTTTCTTTACATTACTTTACTTTACTTTACTTTCCTCTTTAGCACTACTGAGCGAAATATAATTTTTTTCGGACGAAATACGAATAAGTTAGCACTACTGAGCGAAAAAAACCCGGGGGGAGGGGGGGGGGGGCGGGGGCCCAAACTAAGATCCGCCCCTGTTTATATGTATGACTATACAAAATGTGGCTCCATTAAAATGGACACCCAATGCAACGACATCATTTGTACAATCCTTGAGCTCCTCTGATTTAAACATGACTTAAAAGAAAATGTAAACAAACAAGCCCTATGAAAATGGAGGAGAGATGTCTGACCTCTAAATGACTCCGAATGACAAAAAAACGCTAGACCTCCTGCATGCTCTCCCAGTGAAGCGACAACTTTTGACCGTTACACAGTACTACATCAACCGCGCAAATTTCACCCAACTTTGAGCTCGTAAACCAATTTGACATATTTGGATAAAGAAGTTAATAAACTTTCATTCTTGTTAATTATGGGTAAAAGGGCTTCACCCTACAGAAAATATGAAGTGCAATGGAATGTGACAGAAATACCACATTAACCTCAAGCAACGCTTGAACAACCTCTACCCACTAAACGCTTGTGACAGGCCACAAAGCGAAACGAACTAAAAACATATTGTAAGTAAATCACCAATAGGAAACAACCAACGCAGGAAACATGAATCACCACAATTATCCATAAGCCGCTTCGAAGGAGATTGATGAACCAACTGAGACTGCCTCCTTAAAAACCTCTCCAAGAAAAAACCCGGTGGGAAAACCCTGGAGGAAGCCCTTTTACCCATAATTAAGGCTGGTTGGCAAGGTAATGCCATTTTCACCATCCACCTCAGCGCCACGTTAACTTTGTCTCTCCTCTCACTCCCCTTCACCTTACTTCACCATTTACTCGTCAAGGCAAACACATCTTCACCTTTCATTAAAATACCCACTTTATACAAATATACCCCACTAAATACCCCACACACACTCACACACAAAATTAAAAATATTAAAACATCGGTATGCATAATGGTGAAATGTTCACCTCTATTTGACTTGGGAAATGTGTTCTGCGCGTGAGAAATGGTGAAGGGCATGGTCATTCATGCGTGAATTTTGGATAGTGGTGAACATTTCACCTCTATTTTTCTTCCTTGCCATGTAGTCTAACAAGAATGAAAGTTGTTAATTATGACATCATCATGACATTATTTACGTTTTTCTATTCTTCAATCTTGTCCTCATTATGCATTACATGGGTTTAAGTGATCGGTGAGTGAAAGAAGAGTAAAACTACAAGTTAATGATTGAAAAAAAAAAATTCATCAAGCATTTTAGTTATTATACTTCAATGTAGTAACTTAAAATGGCAACCTTTTTTTTTAGAACGACAATTATCTATCTCACAATATACAACCACAAATAAATACACATGTCCTAAGCAGTATTTGAATCCACAACCATATAACTAGTTAACCTTTATGGTCGTCATGAAATTAGTCGGTTCGCAATATCGAGTCGAAAACCCATGTTAGCCAAAAGAAAAAGTGATCCACATTGGATGTCTTGATTGTGTAAATATGTAATATCTTAATTATTGTATATTTTTTTAATAAAGCTAAATGCATTCTTATTTTATCCGTCCGCTATAAACCACATCAATACCAAAGATCTTTGGCCCAAGTTGTAAAATTTTGCCATTAAAAAAATGTCGGAAAAGAATCAAGCAACATGAAAAAGACGAGGGACTAAAAATGAAATAACATCAAAGTCAAGGACAAAATCAACCAACATGACCATGACCATGCATGCAGCAACCAACAAACTGAAAATGAAATGAGAGATCGAAGACAAATTACCATATAATGAAATTTTATAATTGATTGTTTATGATCTACATTGTATAACAATTGTTTTCAGCTACGAAGAATAAAAAAAATGGGTGGAAAGTTACTGGAAATTGATGGATCATCAATCAAGTTTATATGTAATTAAGCACATTCTCAGTTTCACTATATCCATTTCGAAATATAAATTTGGTTTGTTTACATTTTTTTATATGTTCTAGCTAGTAGCAAACCGTCTGCAACATAGGCTGTCGGATGGATAGTTTTTTGGGTGTTTGGCAAATTATGCCTGCTTAGTGATTTACATGTATAATGGCCCTAAATATAATCAGATAATCTGGATAAGTTGTGTTTAGGCTACTTGAAAACGCTAACTATCGTATAATCATCTTCAAAACGCAAATCCAAACACCCCCTTAATCCTGATATTTTGGGCATACAGGGTGTTTGTTTTGGCCCTTTTGGGTCTGGGGAATATGCATTAGAGTTAAGTATGTGTATATTAGTTATGAAGTAGAGTTGATCATTGGGAGTTGATCTAATCTTCTATTGCCGTACATATAAATTTACAGTGATCTTTATGAGTGTTTGTATGATACCAGACATAGTCCAAGAGACTGATACCTTGAACAGACCGTGATTCACAGATTGTGATATATTATTGAGTAATGTGCAACCATTTTCTTGACACAAGAACCTGATAAGTTACTCATTCTGGTCGCAGGTGAGGTGAAGAAACAAAGTACATCTTCAGTTCACCTCTCAAATATATCCGATGACTATGTTGCTTTCAAGGTATTTTAATCTATCTGTCACATATGTTGGAAAATTTAGTACACTTGAGGGATAAGTTTACACTTGATAATGGGCTTGGAGGTATGGAGTATACACCCATCAGGTCAATGAACACCCTGACTCAATAGTGGTTATGTCAAAGTACTGCTTGTTCAAAGTACTGCTTGGTCAAAGTACTGCTTGTTCAAAGTACTGTTAGTTTGATCAAGGTACTGATTAGCTTAGTCAAGGTACTGCTAAGTATAAATGACAATGCTGCTGATGCAGTTGATTCTGCTGATAGCATTGTCATTCCTGCTGATAGCATTATCTGTTTCTGCTGATAGCTTTATTGCTACTGATGCAGAACAACTCTGCTGATAGTGTATCAATTCTGCTGATAGTGTTATTGTTCCTGCTGATGGTACAATAACTCTGCTGTTGAACTGATGGACTCTGCTGATTAGGCATCAGACTCTGCTGATGGTTATAACCACCGACTCCTACTTTTATGGAAACTATTATGGATAATTAATGGGCCATTAATTATACATAATTCCATGGGCTAGGGTTTTGAGTAAACTCTATTATAAATAGAGATCATCACATGGCATGAGAGATACGATACAAAACCCTAAACACTAAATACAATCGGTTCTTGATCTGTGCCTAGAAAAAGAACATCACTTGGTTTTATCCCATAGAGATATTCGTGCAACCCAGGCATAGGGTCGAATAGTTTCTATTGGAAAGTGATACCACGACTTCAAGTGAATATCCGGTACCCTTGATTGATTATCTTTACCCTGTTACTGGGAGCACTAAAACACACACAAAAACCAACAATCAATAGAAACTAGTAAGTGATAATCAATGGCTGCTGCTATGAGACAAATAGCTGCTAACTTTTCCAAGTTGGAAAAGTTTGAAGGTGTGGATTTCAGACGATGGCAGAAGAAGATGAAGTTCTTGTTGACTAGCATGAACGTGGCTGATGTTCTGACCACTACTATTCCTGCTGATTATGGGGATGATGCTACGATGGAACAGATGAGGGCCAGAAGCAAGTGGGAGAACGATGACTATGTCTGCAGAGGTTTAATCCTCAATGGTATGTCTGATACTTTATTTGATATTTATCAGAATGTGGAATCTTCTCAAGAACTATGGGATTCTCTGGAAGCCAAATACATGGCTGAGGATGCATCAAGTAAGAAGTTTCTTGTAAGTAATTTTAACAATTACAAAATGGTCGATTCTAGACCGGTCATGGACCAATACAATGAACTTCTTAGTATACTTGGTCGCTTTACTCAACACAAGATGAACATGGATGAGGCTATTCAAGTCTCTTGTATCATCGATAAGCTACCTCCTTCTTGGAAAGATTTCAAGCACATGCTTAAGCATAAGAAGGAGGAGTTAACTCTTACTGAGTTGGGCAGTCATTTGCGCATTGAGGAATCACTCAAGGTGCATGAAAGTGACAAGCCAAAGAGCAGCACTGCTGCTGGTCCATCAGTTGTCAATGTGGTGGAGCATAACAACTCCTCCAGGAACAATGACAACAAGGGCAAGCGCAAACATCAGGATAATACCAAACCTGATCCTAACAAGAAGTCAAAGGCTACTTGTTGGAAGTGTGGTAAAACTGGACACTTCAGGAAGGATTGCAAAGGTGGTAAAATTGGCAATAAAACCAATGGTTCAGGCACAAGTGGATCTGGGAATGGTAACTCCAATTCCCTGAAAGGTCAGAATATATTTAATAAGTCTTTTTGGATTTATTATGTCACATATATATCTGAATTGTTCTTTGTGCAGGATGATGATGTGGCTTGGTGGGTTGACTCTGGAGCAACAGTCCATGTGTGTAAAGATAGAAGATGGTTCAAGACCTACGAGTCAATGAATGATGGTTCTATTCTTCATATGGGAAATGAGTCAACAGCCCTGGTGCATGGAAGAGGAAGTGTTGAGTTGAAGTTTAGTTCTGGAAAGATTATTACTTTGTTAAATGTTTTACATGTTCCTGATATTAGGAAAAACTTGGTTTCTAGTGGTATTTTGAATAATTGTGGTTACAAACAAGTTATTGAATATGATAAGTTTGTTTTGTCTAAAAATGGTGTATTTATTGGATTTGGTTATTTATGTAATCACATGTTTAGACTTAATATTGTTCATGATGTGATTGAATCTGCTTGTATGTTGTCATCTAAACAATATGATTCAACCCTTTGGCATGCTAGACTTGGCCATGTACACTTTAAAAGAATGCAAGATATGTCTAAGGATGGGTTAATCCCAGCATTTGACATGGACACTGAAAAGTGTAAAACTTGTATGATGAACAAGATAACTAAGAAACCATTTAAAGATGTAAAACGTGAAACTAATGTGTTGGAATTAATACATAGTGATTTATGTGATTTGCATGCTACTCCCTCTTTGGGGAATAAGAAATACTTTGTTACTTTTATTGATGATGCTTCTAGGTACTGCTATGTTTATCTTTTACATACTAAGGATGAAGCATTAGATAAATTTAAAGTATTTAAGTCTGAAGTTGAATTGCAACAAGAGTCTCTAATCAAAAGATTAAGGACTGATAGGGGAGGTGAGTACATGGATACTCAGTATTTCCAGTCTGTTGGTATAATCCATGAAACGACTGCCCCTTATACTCCTCAGCAAAATGGAATTTCTGAAAGGAAAAACCGAGTGCTAAAGGAGATGGTTAATTCCATGTTGTCCTACTCTGGACTGAGTCAAGGGTTCTGGGGTGAAGCTATGTTAACAGCTTGCTATTTGCTAAATAGGGTTCCTAACAAAAGGAACAAGACTACCCCTTATGAACTCTGGACTAAAAGGAAACCCAACTTGAATTATCTCAAGGTTTGGGGTTGTAGGGCAGTTGTGAGACTCCCTGATCCAAAATTGAAAACTTTGGGTGAAAGAGGCATTGAATGCATCTTTGTTGGATATGCTGAGCATTCCAAGGCATATAGGTTCTATGTTATTGAACCTAATGAGTCTGTTTCAATTAACACTATAATTGAATCAAGGGATGCAAATTTTGATGAGAATGGATTCTCATCAGTCCCTAGACCAAGTCAGAGGATTCCTAATGGAACCAATGATGTTGGTGTATCAGAAGCCTCTGATGAGGTCCCTGATGAGGTTGTGGAACAACAACCTGAACCTGAGCTCAGAAGGAGCACAAGGGTTAGGACTCCAAAATCATTTGGACCTGAATTTCAATTGTACTTGATTGAAGGAACAAGGGATGAGGTCTCTGACCAATACTCCTATTGCTTTAATGTTGAGGATGATCCCAAAACATTTGATGAAGCAATGAAGTCCCAAGATGTTGCTTTCTGGAAAGAAGCAATAAATGATGAGATGGACTCCATCATGGGCAACAACACTTGGGTGTTGGCTGATCTACCACCTGGTTGCAGGCCTTTGGGTTGCAAATGGATTTTCAAGAAGAAAATGAAGGTAGATGGAACTGTTGAAAAGTTCAAAGCAAGATTAGTCATTCAAGGCTTTAAACAAAAGGAAGGAATTGACTACTTTGATACTTATGCCCCTGTGGCTCGTATCAGTACCATAAGATTGCTGATTGCCTTGGCATCAATTCACAATCTGATTATTCATCAGATGGATGTGAAGACAGCTTTCTTGAATGGTGAATTGGATGAGGAGGTTTACATGAACCAACCTCAAGGCTTCATCATGCCTGGCAATGAAAAGAAGGTGTGCAAACTGATTAAGTCCTTGTATGGACTGAAACAGGCACCTAAGCAATGGCATCAAAAGTTTGATGAAGTGGTTTTGTCTAGTGGTTATTCACTTAACCAGTCTGACAAATGTGTATATAGCAAATTTGATGAATCTGGTAAAGGAGTCATCATTTGTCTATATGTTGATGACATGTTGATCTTTGGCACTGACCAAAATCAAGTGGACCTTACAAAGGAATTTTTGTCATCAAGGTTCTCCATGAAGGATATGGGGGAGGCTGATGTTATCCTTGGTATTAGGATTAAACATGAAGGTAACAAAATTTCTATCTCTCAGTCTCATTACATTGAGAAGGTGTTGAGGAAATTTAATTACTTTGATTGTACTCCAGTGAGTACTCCTATGGATACAAGTGAGAAGCTAATGCCCAATAAAGGCAAGGCTGTATCTCAACTTGAGTATTCAAGGGTAATTGGCTGCTTGATGTATGCCATGACTTGTACTAGACCTGACATTGCATTTGCTGTGGGAAAATTGAGCAGATATACTAGTAATCCTAGTGCTCATCATTGGCAAGCAATTCAGAGGGTACTGAAGTATTTGAAGAAAACTATGGATTATAGTCTTTCATATACTGGTTATCCTTCTGTACTAGAAGGGTACACTGATGCAAGTTGGATCAGTAACACTGAGGACAATTCGTCTACTAGTGGCTGGGTATTCCTACTTGGTGGAGGTGCAATTTCTTGGGCATCCAAGAAGCAAACCTGCATCACCAGTTCAACCATGGAATCTGAATTTGTGGCCTTAGCTGCTGCTGGTAAAGAAGCTGAATGGTTGAGAAACTTGCTTCTTGAGATTCCATTGTGGCCTAAACCTATAGCACCTATTTCTATCCGTTGTGATAGTGCTGCTACATTGGCAAAGGCTTATAGCCAGATGTACAATGGGAAGTCTAGACACTTAGGTGTCAGGCATAGCATGATTCGTGAGCTTATCATGAATGGGGTGGTATCTATAGAGTTTGTTAGATCTCAACAGAACTTAGCTGATCACTTGACGAAGGGTTTGGCTAGAGACTTGGTTTTTAAGTCTGCTAAAGGGATGGGTTTAAGTCCTACTTAGTCACTGAATGTAAAGACACCCAACTCCCTCCTGAGGAAACTTTGGAGTTGAGTTCAATGTGGAAAGCTGATCATTTGGTGGACTGGAGCACTGTTTTATTTACATCCCAAGGTTGTGCTCAGAACCTGCTGGAAAGGAGGATGAAGTCTTCACTTCTTAATGGTTAATTTTCTTTGAAAAAGTGCTTTGCAGGGGCATGATTAAAAGATGAACCACCTATGTAAATGTTGAAGTTTTGCCGCTTCAGGAAGCTTTAGGACTTTTAGCTTTTACAACATTTATTAATTGGATATGGACACATGGCTTGTAAAGTGTCAGGAGTATTTTTAGTGTTTGAAAATGTATGTGTATTTTATATTCAGGTATTCAAATGGGTTGAAGGGTTCAATTCTTAGAACACCCTGATTCTCGAATATTTGAACTTGTAAGGTACTAAGATGAGAATTCAATCTTCAAGATATTTTCATTTATGCATATATTTTGTTTTGTGTTTATTTTTTTTTTTCATGCAAGGAAGTGAACTAAATTTGGGGAGGATTGTTGGAAAATTTAGTACACTTGAGGGATAAGTTTACACTTGATAATGGGCTTGGAGGTATGGAGTATACACCCATCAGGTCAATGAACACCCTGACTCAATAGTGGTTATGTCAAAGTACTGCTTGTTCAAAGTACTGCTTGGTCAAAGTACTGCTTGTTCAAAGTACTGTTAGTTTGATCAAGGTACTGATTAGCTTAGTCAAGGTACTGCTAAGTATAAATGACAATGCTGCTGATGCAGTTGATTCTGCTGATAGCATTGTCATTCCTGCTGATAGCATTATCTGTTTCTGCTGATAGCTTTATTGCTACTGATGCAGAACAACTCTGCTGATAGTGTATCAATTCTGCTGATAGTGTTATTGTTCCTGCTGATGGTACAATAACTCTGCTGTTGAACTGATGGACTCTGCTGATTAGGCATCAGACTCTGCTGATGGTTATAACCACCGACTCCTACTTTTATGGAAACTATTATGGATAATTAATGGGCCATTAATTATACATAATTCCATGGGCTAGGGTTTTGAGTAAACTCTATTATAAATAGAGATCATCACATGGCATGAGAGATGCGATACAAAACCCTAAACACTAAATACAATCGGTTCTTGATCTGTGCCTAGAAAAAGAACATCACTTGGTTTTATCCCATAGAGATATTCGTGCAACCCAGGCATAGGGTCGAATAGTTTCTATTGGAAAGTGATACCACGACTTCAAGTGAATATCCGGTACCCTTGATTGATTATCTTTACCCTGTTACTGGGAGCACTAAAACACACACAGAAACCAACGTATTTTAATCTATCTGTCACATAACTTGTTAAATTTCTCATCGTTTCTCAATCAATGCAAGGTTTTCTTATATCGTTCCATTTAACAGGTTAAGACTACATCACCTAAAAGATTCTGTGTCCGACCAAATTCAGGAATCATTAGCCCAAAGTCAGCATACGATTTCACAGGTACCTGTGGAGTTTAAATCGAACTGTGTTTGTGATATTTATAACTTCTGCAGTCAAATATTAACCTTTCGGTGCTCTGCAGTTACTATGCAAGGCTTAAGGTCAGCTCCATTCGAGGTGGAGTGCAAGGATAAATTCCTGATTCAAAGCACAGTGGTTGATTCTGGGTTAAAAGAAGAAGATGTTACTCTTGAATTGGTAGGTATTTTGACCGTTTTTAGTCAAAATTTTCTGTGCTGATGGTCATTGTTGCATATGACAGTTCTCCAAAAGCAGCGGTAAGTATGTTGAAGAGAAGAAGCTCAGGGTTGTTCTAGTTAGCAAACAAGATTCTCCAACAGCGGAACACAAAAGCAAAGAGTTGGGAAAAGAACCGTCAAATGAAACTTCCGTTAAACAAGAGAATGTGGTGAAAAAAGACGAAAATGTCGCCCCAATGGAGAATGTGGGTGATGCATATTTAATTTACTCATTACAGCACATTTGCTTCAGTGTGATCGCAAGTTGGTAACATATTTGTCTTGCAGAAGGTTGAAGACCCAGTGGAACTCAAAGCTGCTTTGACTACAGAGGAACCAAAGCCATCTGGTGATTCGGATGGGAATGAGCGGGATATTTCCAAGAATCTGAAGTTTAACCCGGTAAAGGTTGTGAAAGAGGACCCAGAAAGGAAGCTGAGGTTAAGTAAACAGCTCAAGGACTTGAAAGTGAAGGAAACTACGTTAGAAAATCAACTAAAAGAGGTTAGCTTGTCTCATCTTGTCGTTAATGAAAGACATTTTAGTCATTTGATGAATTGTCTGATAACCGTATAAAGCCGCATGCCAAGTCAATTTTTCAAACTTGATGGGTTAGCAGGATCACATAGCCTAGTTACATATCAGATTCATAGACTAGTTTCCATTGGTGTTCTACATGTGCTAAGATTACATGATTTTTGAATAGTGGAGATTATTAAGTTGAAACCTTTTGAAGCTTTTAGTATTTAACTCATATAAATTTCTTCTTTTGCAGGCGAAAACCACTATCTCGAGCCTAACCTATCAGAACAGCAAAATCATTGAAGCAAAAGAGACACTTCAGCTAGAACTGGTGAGTCTGTTGCCTTCGCTTCCTTTGTCCCTTATTTTGTTTCCTTTGTTGGCCCTTCTATCTCGGGTCATCTTGAAGATTCCTAGGGAAGGTTATCTTGTATACGTCAAGAGACATTGCATTCACCTGATTACTTCATATACTTTACCTAGTTAGTACAATTTTGTTCATGCTAACCATATTAGGAAACATGTGTTTTGCATCTAGTGTGTTAAATACCAGTTGGGTCAACCACTCATAATTTATGTAGTTAAACTCTTAAGTTCTTCTCAATTTTATATAATTCTGACTTGATCTATGCTTTGAAGGGTCTTCGTATTATTTGATGGTGATTTTTTGTTACCTGTTTGCAGGATAGGAGAAGTAAGAAAGGTTTCTCCTTAGCAATTGTTTGCATGGTGTCGCTCATCGGTTTAATAAGCGGATATATCTCAGATCCTTAAACAACAATAAACAATTTTTTTTCTTTCAGATTTGGATGGTGGTTGTTTCTAGACTTGTACTTTCTAATTGCAAAACTGGTAAATGTACATACAACAATCTTGTGTGATGACAAAGTATACTTGAATAATGTTTAGCAACTTAAAGCACATAATATATTAAGGAAAATATTACATACACAAAAAGTGTATGTGAGTGACCTAACAAGAGTAAGTTAAAATTGAGTAAAAGTGACGTAGCTGACATACAGATACATACATAAGTGCTGCATATTACAGCAAGATAAGTAATCTTACCATACAGAACAGATAAGTACATAAGTATCATATAACAGCAACATAAAATGAGTTATGAGATTTTATGCATTAAAACTTTAGATGACTCTTCATGTGTTTCCGTTTAAGCCAGTTCTAAAAACTTTCATCACATAAGAGACAAAACATATCCTGAAAAAACTCATCCATGAGTAGTGAGTAAATGATTGAAATTGATACCACTAGATTAAGTTGATAAAAGGTATCACACATACCAATCTTAGCAATAAAACATATCAACACAAATCATACAGGACCGGGGACACAAAAGTAGACTGAGCTGCACTTGCACCAAAAAAGAAACACCTGCACTACTCAATCAGTTTGCAATTTGGATAGTTCATCAAGGGTGACTGCAAGATTGCTGAGGCAAATTATAATCTTATCACCATTCATCCTGGTTACATCATATGTACTATTGTTGCCATTGACTAAAGCTTCAATTAGTTGTGCATTTTCTCTCAGTTTCTCACCCAAGATTTGTTCTTGCTCCTCACGACTGATTTGAACATACCCTGTATTTTCATCAAAGGTATTTGTATGGCGGTCTACTCGTTGCTCAGAACTGCATTCCTCAATTTCCATGTCTTCACTTTTTGGAGGTCTCACTGGCTTGGGTTTCACTTCTACTGTGCGTTTTTGAGGTACTGTTACCTTGGCCCTTTGATTCTTTGAACCTGATTTCAGTTCAAGGAAACAATGTAAGCTGGAGAATCATAAACCAACATAGCAAATCTATATATAAACAAAGAAATAAGTTTTGTCATTCTACAGAAAAGCAATAGTAAACTTCTTGTGGTTTTATGTTCTTTTTTTACTGTTGCTGACTGAATGGGGACTTAAGGATTCACAAATGAAAAATCCATCTACTCATTTTCTCCTCAAATTTGAAATAGCATCGTAATACACAGCTTCATAACCTCAATTTAAAGTCTTTATACAGAACTAGCTGTTGACTTCGCGGAACAAAACAAAAGTAGATGTCTCACTAGTCACTATCACTAAGATTCTAAGAGTACTAGAATTGTTACATTACACAGACATCCTAACTATGTGATTAAAAATGATGTTAGCAGCCTCTAATGACATTAGTATGACTATGAAATTTGATCCAGATCTTATATGCAGTTGAAAGTAATTAACTAATGAGAAATCTTACTAAATAGCTAATCTAAACATCAGGACTCTTATAATTGTAACACAATACCAACTACAAGATCAAGTCGATAGAAACTTAGGCACTAAGAAGTTTAGCCTTGAGGCTTGCTATGAATATGGAAAAGTAAGAAGCTGAATATAACTAACATCTCAGAAAAGAGCCTGCTAATGTTATGTGCAAACCACACACTAAGCAACCACTCTCCTCAATGGTTAAAAAAGTTCGGCTTGAAATTCTCTCTATCATTCATTAGAGCTCGCCCTCCCCCAAAAAGGGCTCAAATAAAGAGCAAGTTCCTTACCCACCAAGAAATCGTTTCTGATTTTGTCCAACCTGAGCTAGTCTAAGTAGTCAAGACACAGACTATGGTTAGACCCCAAATTATCTGAGAGTCTACAGCTATGTGGCATGATAAGTAGTGAGGATTTGGACCTTTATCCAGTTTCATTTCAAGAAGGCAAGTTTTCCAAGCAATGTTTACCAATAAATTACTGTTGCTGAGATGATAGAGGATGGAAGATGGAAATGGCCAGAAAATTGGTTACATACTTTACCTATACTTCATCAAATTAAAACCCCTGTGCTATGTCAAGGAAAGGATGATGGTGTATCTCGGTTCAGTAACTCTATGAAAACATTAAAGTTCAGTATACAAAGGGTTGGAAGGATTTACGAGACCCTGGATTTAAAGTGCAATGGTACCATGTAGTGTGGTTATCAGATTCAATACCAAGGCATGCATTCATATTGTGGTTGTGAATACAGGAGAGGCTTCCTACTTAAGACAGGGTTATGAAGTGGTAGCCAGAGAAGATTATGAAATGTGTGTTTTGTTTGAATGTTTGTGATTCACATCAGCATCTCTTCTTCTTCAACTGCAGTATGCTTCTTGTGTGTGGGAAGAATCAAAGAAGATGACTAAGCTGCACCACTTAAACGATGAATGGAAGGATATTCTGAATTGCATGTGAAAATTTCCAGATAAAAGAAATATTTGGATAGTGGTTATAAAACTAGTTTTTGCTGCATAAGGCAAGAAAAGAATTTGAAAATTTTCCAAAGCATTTTGAGATCGTGGGAAGAAGGTGGAAAGTCATGATGGGAGCAGTAAAGATGAATATCACTGGCCTTAAAGTGAAAGACCCTGCTAGTGCCAAAAACAACAGGAACAAAGACTCTGCTGACTGATCTATAGCCACAAGTGAAGGTGTTTATGGAGTAATGTGTTACTTTGTAACTGATAGTGGTTTGATTAGAATTTGGATGTTGGTGAATTAGTCTATGTTTGAATTGCTGTTTTTATGTTGTTTGTTTTTGGTTATCCAAAGGGAATGTCTTTGGTACCCAAATATAGGAAACTTTGTAAATGTTGTTATATGGTATACAAATTCACCAGTGTACCAAAAACAAAAAAAGTAGTCAAGACCTTTTTTTCATAATAACGGTCATGAGTTATAATTCTGCCATATATCCTAGTGAATGTGGTTTTCTAAGGCTTTCTAGAAACAGTCTCTCATCAGCCACCATAGTGTCTCCTTATGAACACAGTAATACACTCAAATCACTCGCCCACTTTCTAGAACATCTTGAAGTAGTTGTATGTTAAAAGACATACATACTCAAGAATCGTCCGAAGTTTTGAAAGAGACGAGTCTTATATAGTAACCAAATTCAAACAGATATATGGCATAATTAGAACCTAATCAAAAGTAACAGTCTGGTCTTTCTTTTGTTTGGATAAAGTAACAAACGCCACTAATATATACTAACATACCAAGTTTAGCATTTACTCCAATGCCTGTTAAAACGGACATGATAACATATTACACGCTTTTAATATAATGCCATAGTTGGGATTCAAAATCCTGGATGCAGGTATTTAATGTTTTACGATTAGTGAAATGTGAACTATTCAACTATCTCCCATGTAGTAAAAGATCGTTAACACCACGAGTCCAAGATACACAAGCCAGTGTAGATCTTCATTTATATATAGAATAAGAGATCAATTAAGTAATTTGATGAATCTTAATCATCACCCTGAAATGCTAAAAGGTCAAGCTAACACATATTCAATTCTTAAGGGCTACCTGTGATTACCGGTCAAGCTAACACATATTGCTTCTTTTATTAAAAAATAAAAAAAGGAATATACATGGATAGACAGATACCATCATAGATGTGTACAATAATAGACATATAAGCATACAAAACACTTAAGACTTTAAGAGCATATAATATATAAAGCGCATAAGAGCACGTGCATGTGGTACCCACAGTATGTCAGTATGATTAGAGATATGAGTAAAAGCATATAGGAAAAAAGGCACGCATAAGCTGATAAGCAGATAAGCATAGACGCATAAGAGCATGAGAAACATAAAAGCATAAGCGCATGCAAGTACTTTTTTGGAAATTGGGCCGATATGCAAATATAATTCTACGTCCTAAGGATGCAGCGAAGGTTGGAAATGAACATAGCTATTGGGCTCTATACCTAAAAGCAAAGGCAAAAATATGCACGTGGGGTTACTAAAATCGCCTAAAAAGCGTAAAGGAAAACTAGTTGTGAATCTCTATCACTGAAACGCGGGGGCTGATATGTGAAGTGAGATTACCAAAATCTTTAAACGCTAAACGCAGGGGTAAATATGTACCAAGGCTATAAAAAATCACCTAGAGAACCTAGACGAAAAACTACCTTGTAACAGAAAACGACCTAGACCTTCTAACCGTCTATTCTAATTCTAGCTCTCCACGCGCTCCTATCAGAGGTAAGATCATGTCCTCGGACAGGAAAAGCTCCTTCAGGTCACGCTTCAGTCTATCCTCCCACCTAAGTTTTGTTCTACCCCTTCTCCTCACGCCATCGGCTACCAAAACCTCCACTCTCCTAGTTGGCGTTGTTTACGGTATCCTCTTAAAAACTTTTATCCATGTAAACAACTTATGTGTCACGTAACTAGTTTGCTAATTTAATTCACTCTTAAATACATTTATAATGATCATAGCATAACAACACTCAATCATCACTCGTGTTTCGCTAAGCTTACCCGCTTACCCTTAACGCCAATGGGTATGTTTAAGAGGTTACGACATGTTTAAAAGTTTGTAGCTTAACCACTTTGAGATGCTTATCATCAAATACCTTAACTGGTTACAGTTATAATACACAAAATTAAGCATAGCCCTTAGTGCTATGTAAAAGAAACAAAATCTATAACCACCTCAAGATGGTTGATGACAAATACGCTTACAAAACCTTACTATTTCATTAAAACGACGAATACGACAACATACCAAAATGGACAACATCAGCAAGAGGCAAATCCATCCCATCATCCTCATCACCATCTTCAGGGTCAGTATCATACTCACCCCCACCTCCCTCCTCAAACTCCCTAACATACCTCTCAATGGCCTTAAACAGGTCGTTATTAAAGCTCGCTTTTTTCGACCCGGACTGTTTAATCTTCTTATAATCAGACAACAAAGAGTCCCATTTCCTACGACACTGGTTCAAGTTTCTATTAACTTCTAAGGCGTTGCAATTCTCGACAATGATTTTCCATTTTTGGAAAGAGGAGAGGGTGCCGCGACAATCGGCTTCGATGGCGGCGATTTCGTTGACTAGGATTAGGGATTCTTCTACTGTCCAGTCTGGTGCGGCTTTGGACCGGGTTCGGAGGCTGCTTGTGGTTCCGGTCTCTTGGTCCATGATGATTGGGTTTAATGGTGGGTGTGGGTGTGGGGTTTTGCAGGGGACAGGAGGAGGCACGGAGGTTTCATTTCACCACATCCAAAAATGTATTTTTATATTTTCTTTTTTGCTCAAGAATTTTTCATGATTTCAATTTTACTAGTCTCTTCTTTATCCACAAAATTCTCTAGTTTTTACTTAAAAAAAAAATTGATAATTATTTTGAGACATTTCAAAAAATATATATATACTATAAGTTTGAGACGAAAAGAGTATAAGATAAAAACATAATTTATAAAATTTATTTATTTAACTTTCACAAAAAAATGTAAAACGAAAATATTTATACTATATAACAATTAATTAATACTCTTATTGTAAATAATAATTTTGATTAAAAGAAATAGTGTACACTTAAACCAACTAACTACTACTAAAGTACTAGTAATGAATAACTATTTTAGTACATTTCAAATTTTAAATAATAATTTTGATTAAAAGAAATAGTGTACACTTAAACCAACTAACTACTACTAAAGTACTAGTAATGAATAACTATTTTAGTACATTTCAAAATTTTGATTAAGATTAGATGTTGGTACACTTTAAAATACAAGTGATACACTCTTTAAAACTGCGAAATAAAGAAAAATGGAATAAAAAATATAAAGTTTTATAAGTCAAAAGTAGTAAAGTACAAAAAATACGGAGCAGAAAATCATTAAAGATTGTCTTGTCGTGTTAATAAAGTGGGTAAAACTGCCGAATAAAATACGAAACATAAATTATAAAATTTGACAAGTCAAAAATAATAAAAGTCAAAAAAATAAGAAACAAAAAAAAAATGTAAAAATCGCCATGTTTGTCGCCCTACCCTAGATTTCACTTCATTCTATTGATCGGTTCTAGCTCAAAAGAACATATACATGGAGCTATGTCGACTTACGTACGTCTCGTTGACTAAACGATCAGGTATATACCACACTGTCTTATCCTGTCAATAAAGTAGGTATTAAAGAGGGTATTAGATGTATATTTAGGAGTAGGGGTACTAATAGTATCACTCATTTTGATTATATAAGTACTAGAACACGTGCATATAGTACTGCCGAGTAATGAGTACTTTTAAAATCGATCTAAACTCAATTATTCAGCGATGATTTCGTGAATAAAGCTAAAGCTTTTCACAAGCTACTTGGGGCGGACGGTGTGGGCTTCGTTGCCCTTCGTCGTGGTGACGTGGAGGGCTCGCCGTGGCTCACCACCACACCTTCCAAACTCGCCACCACTCGCCATTTGAAGGTTGCTCGTCTGCACGGCGAAGCAAATCGACTGACAAAGAGCCGTTTGTGGGTCCAAAGTTTTTTTTTTTTTATTACCGTTTTCCTTTTTTTTTTTTTTTTTTTTTTTTTTTTTTTTTTTTTTTGGATCTGAATAAAGTGTGTGTGTAGTGTTTGGGATTGATTTATATTTTTGAAGAAAAAGTTGGTGGTGTTTTAGTTGATTGATGGTGGTGGTGGTTTTGTTATTGAAGAAGATGGGTGAAACGACGGTACAATTTAAAGTTTTTTTTTGGCAGTGGGCTTTGTTGATTGAAGAAGTGGGTTAAAATTTAAAGGTTTTTTTTTATTTATTTTATTTATTTATTATTATATTTTTTTAAATGTGTTAATTTGTATTTTTATTGTGTGTTGTATGTGTTAACTAGTTTATTAACCCGTGAAATTCACGGGATTAAATAGAAAACCGTGAAATCGATAGAGAATGTGTAATGTAAAGACATTTAACACATAAATGAACGATTGTTAAGAATATATTAGTAAATAATATGTTTGATCAGGGTGATATAATAATGAAAGTACTAAATAATGAATAGATGTGTATAACGAACATAGATGGGGAATTACAGTAGACAAACTTGTAATAATGTCTGTCAAGATTGTATATATATGGCCCTCTATACCCAAAACAGATTCGCTGACCAGACTGCGCTACACCTCGTCTCACCACCCCAGAGCATATAGATCCACCCGATCAATGAACATTCAAACTTAACCCACCCATCCTTTTGGGCATAGGGACGCGAGAACCTAAGAAACATTCTTTCTTTTTTTTCGAAATCTGCCTCCAGCAATATAGGGCGACACAAAAAGCCGTATAGTGCAGGAGCGCTCACATTTTTGGCTTACTCTTGCACTTGAATTTCATATGCTATCTTAAATAATATGTTAGATCGAAGAGGTAAAATTATGTAAGTATTAGTTACCGGATAGATGTATGAGACGGACATATTTATGGTAAATAAACAACATTAAATTTTATGCATGCTGCAAAAGGAAAAAATCGTTTTGGTGCGTATTTTTGGAACCATTCCCTGTAACCAAACTAACACAACTAACCGCAAAAGTAACAACATGTTTAACAAAAACCACACAAACACTTTTATAATATGTAACAAAACATTTATTCGAATAAATCCTCCACCACTTCAGTTCTGAATTCTTCCTTGAGCAAATTAATAACAAAACTTTTGTGCAAATACCAAAGAAGCAAACTTTTGTTGGAAAACTTTTGAGAACTTTACTGAGAACTATCCACATAGGCATGAACCTTTGCGCATCGAGAACTTTACTGAGACCTAATGCTTGGAAGCAAATATTTGCAAACCTCATTCAGGAACTTTACTGAGAACTATCCACATAGGCATGAACCTTTGCGTATCGAGATCATAAAAAAGCCCCCTATCACCCCTCACAGCTTCAGTGACCTAAAAAGTGTTTTCCCCTGTTTATGTTTTTGTTAGTGTGATCGGGAGTCCTGTATCTGCTAGTGCAGTTGGATGAAACTGCACAAATCTGAACACACAAGTATACTTTAGAGTTTATCACAACAATTTTTTATTTTTTATTTTTAGATTTTAGCTATTTTACTACATGTTTGAAGAAATTTAAATCTTCTTACTTGTTTGAAATTTACAGCTTGAGATTAGTGAGCCATGGCTATTCCATCTCTGGTAGATGTCCATTAATTTGAACCAGTGATAGAGTTAATTAATAAGCTAACACAATGTGGGAAACTAGAAGGGGGGGTTGAATAGTTTACCAGTTTTAAATTCTTTTAAAAATCTTGTTTTAAAAGTTTGCTATTGGAAACTTTGATTCGAACTCTATGTGTAATCAATCAACACCAATATGAACTACCCACTAAACTAACTAATGCTAAATAATAAAAGTAAAGAGTAGAGTTGGAAAGATCAAACCGAGACAAAGGATTTATAGTGGTTCGGCTACGAAGCTCTTCTTCGCCCTACTCCACTCCCCGAGTACCACACTCGAGAGTTTCAAACACTATGTCAACAACCTCCCTTCAGGCGGAGAAAACCGTACACGTCGCTTATCCTATTACCGACACTAAGCTAGATGTCGAGTGCTAATCTTAGCTAGCACCAATCTACCAAGGTCCACGTGACCAATCACTCAAGCCCAATGGCTACAAGAGATCACCAAGATCTCAACACGATCACAAAGATCAACTCTCACTTCACTCTACTCAATTAACACTAATCTATCGACCCTTGATCTTCTTGATCAAACACACAAGCCCAATGGCTTTAAGAGATATTCACTATCTCTATAAGATCACACTTGATCTTCACTCTCACTCACAAAAGATAAATAAACTTGATGTATGCTATGATACAACAAGGTTGTAACAAGTGTTACAAAAACCTAACAACTATAACTCTTGTATCTTCTTGAATACTTTGAGTTCTTCTCTTGCTAATGAAAAGGAATGATAACACCTTGTATCAACTTGGATACTTGTGTTCTTCTCTTGCTAATGAAGAGGAATGATAACACCTTGTATCAACTTGGATACTTGTGTTCTTCTCTTGCTAATGAAGAGGAATGAAGAGGATCTCTTGGTGGATGATTGGATCACTCTTAAAACAAAAGAAAACTAATCTAAATAATCAAAAGAAGAGAAAGGTGTGAGAGGTTTAAATTCAGAAGTTTTTCTGTGTGAATGACGGCAGATTTATTTATCTCATCGATGCTTATACTTGGGTTGTATCCGAGTCCAAGAACATGCCATGCTTTGTCCAATGATTTTGTTGTCGAGTAGAAGGTCATCAGTCTACTACTTTCCGCAAAGTCTGATCCTCATTCCGACGCAACATTGATTAAATATCATTTCATAATTAGTTATTATAGATAATCATCAGAATAAGCTACATTCATTTACCTTCAATGCGATTGTTCGTCTGCGTCTTGAGATGTAACTCCATGTTAGCATCAATCTACACAATATAGAACATCACTTAAAAACTGTGGAATTGCTGAAATCAATTGAAACAATAAAATCACTAAAATCATACCCAATTAATCGAGGGAAAAAGATTAAAATTGATCTAGAATCGCAAAAAGAAAGTGAATATTTAACACATACCCAACAATTGATTGCGAAAAAAGGATATTAAAATTGCAAGAATTGTAGCTAACAATTTTCAGTTTAACACAAGTTCTAAAATGGACCACAGTCCCACACTATGAAATTACCAAAGACAAATAAACCAATATACCTAATAGCAAATCAAGTTCCTATCTTTTTAACTATCTATGCAACAACAACAACAACAACAAACCCAATCCCGCCGGGGCAGGGTATGGGGGCTTTTTAACTATCTATGCATTTTAGCAATAATTCTCATAAACAAACATATAATAAAGAATAAAAAGTAGTTTACGAAAGTATACCATCTCCAAATCCATAGCAGAAAATGTGGCAAGTAACTATGCATTTCTAATAAGCAGTTCCAAAACATTTTCTTAATAAGATTGATAAAATTAGTGGGTGTTTGGGCGTACTGAGTTACAACTTTCATTTACATACTGTTATAACATAATATTGCGACTATTGTTTGAATTAGCTTAAGTTATATACAATAAGTTGTTTTAACAGATATCTAACAGGAAATACATAGTTGTTAGACACATAAATCAAAATGCACTACATTAATTTCAATCCATAGTTGTTAACTGTGGCATAATATAACACCAAGACTAAAATGCTGAAAATTTGCACTACTTTAATATCAATACATAGTTGTTAACTGTGGTATAATATAACATATATGTAACTGTGGCATAATTTAAGAACACATTAGTATAAGCTAATTCAAATTGAGATAGTGTTTAGAGAAAAAGACAGTGCCCGTTTGCATATGATTCATTTCCAGCTTCAGAAATACATGTGGTCTTTCAAAATCTGGTAACATTTAGTTTATACCAACCAAACCGTTCAGTTTAGCTCTTATCAATATTAAAAGTTAAATCTAAACGAAGAGTGCAGGATATATATTATATTACCAGTACCACTTAAAGGGTGACAATCCAAAAGAAAATGTTAGGAATATGAATATTCAGCTGAAGACTCGGTCACCCTGAGTACTTATTAGATCATCATAGCTCGTAGGATTATCAGTAATATTATTAGTAGTTTAGATATTAATTAGTATTGTGGAGTGGGTCGGGTCTTTACCCTCTGTCAGCTCGCTCCACAGTCCACTAGGGACATATTATGTAATTGATGAACTCAAATAAGTACATTTTATTACTATCATTTATCCTATTAATTTGACTTGTTTTACTATATTATGTATGAGGATTGATACTTAATCGTTTACTTTTGTAATTCTCAGGTAAAAACAAGCATTTGGTGAAACTTAGCGATTATGGACTAATAATGGAGCAAAACGTGCATAATGTGAAGAGTCTACTGACATGGACAAGATCAAGTCAATTCTGCTCCAGATGCGCCGCATCTCACTCTCGAAATGCGCCGCATCTCTATCAAGATATCACCAGATACGATCCAAGATACAAGAGGACATGCGCCGCATCTAATAAAGGAGTTACGCCGCATCTTCTGGCGGTGTACGAATATTCCTGAATATTATAATCTTGGACCCCACGCGAAGTTAAGTACATGCGCCGCATCTACTCCTTAGATGCGCCGCATCTTCCCTCAGACAGAAACTATAAATACCCCAAGACCAGACGAATTACCGGAGGAGGATAGAAGTTTCGAAGACCGAACAGAAGAACAAAAGGACGAATTCAGTCAAGGAGGCAGCACAAGACACACCCAAATCAAAGATACAAGAGCTGTAAGAAGGTGCTGCATGTGTTTAATTCATTAAGTAGTTTTGTTTTATTGTGTTAGCAAACTTTAATTCATCAGGATTGGTGGCTTGTGTAATGTGACAACGAAAGATTGCACTCCCTTTAATACTTGCTTTCCCATCAATTAAAGTTTATATGTTGATGTCTTTGGTTACTACTTATTAGTGCATTGATAACCTCTGTGTTTATTAGTGGCTTGCGGGCATTTGACTGCGGGACATAATGTGGCTCCCACGGTTATTACTAAATTGATCACTTAGGAATAACTTTTAGACATAAGTAATCATTAAGGGTTTACTCGCCGATAAGATTAGGACCAACGAGAAAGGGTTAACTACATACACTTCATATAAGGCTATCAATAAAACAAGTGACAATCTACTTAATCATAAGGACAGCCCTCTTATTGTCTCAAGTATCTATCTGTGTACGTGTGTGCTACTTGCTGATTCGTGCCTATTGGTTTATTTTATTATTTAACTGCAAACAAATCGTGCCAGTCTCTCAGGCTGAAACCCCCTTGCGTTAGGATATTAAAATACTGATTAGAATAACGAGATAATACGTTCCACTCTTAGTGATCGACACTCTACTTACCATTATATTCATACTGACCGGGTACACTGCTCGTTAAGTGTGTGTGTTATTGATAAGTCGGCTAAATATAAATTTAAAACTTGAGTAGGCATTAAAACTGCCAAAACTTTACTCCAACGCACGCCCATCAGTAATACTATAAATACTCCCTTCCCACCCATGGGAAGGGTTGGACCTTTCATGTTAACCTAATATCATCTTATTTCTCTCTCTACAAAGGCTCCCAAACTATCACTTTCTCTCTCTAAGTTCTTGTTCACTCGATATAATCTAAAGCCTCAAACTAGTGTTTCTTGCATTGTGAATACCCTACAATTGGTATCAAGAGCCATGGTTAGGTCCATGAGAGTTGGTATTCACGGATTTGTGTAGTTTGTGAGGTTTTTGGTTCGATTTGTAGTTTTTGAGTTTTTTTTTGGTTCGAATTGATTAGTAGCATAAATTTCATTTCGTGCTTTGTTTAGTGATTAGAAGTTGTTGTACCTTGTACTTTCTAGATTAAGAATAGTATTAGAGTGGTATTTGGTGTTTGGATTCACAGATCTAAGAACGGTGTGGTGATTTTGGGGAAATTCGTGGGTATTTGTTGTAGTGTTCTTGGCAGCGGTTTGTGTACTTGGGACGAATTCTTGGACTCGGTTTGTGTCATTTCTCAGATACGGTTTGTCCTATTACTCGTTTAGGCAAAAAGACAAAAGGCAGTGAAAGCGACGTGCTTGGGAATTTGTGTCTACTCGGTTTGTCCCAGCTGCGCGTACTCGGTTTGTGTAGACTCGGTTTGTCTCTGAGGAATTTACTCGGTTTGTGTCTACTCGATTTGTCCCTCCAGCGTATACTCGGTTTGTGTAGACTCGGTTTGTCTCTGAGGAATTTACTCGGTTTGTGTCTACTCGATTTGTCCCTCCAGCGCGTACTCGGTTTGTGTAGACTCGGTTTGTCTCTGAGGAATTTACTCGGTTTGTATCTACTCGGTTTGTTCCAGCAGCGTGCACTCGGTTTGTGTCTACTTGAGTTGTCTCCGCAGCGTGTAGTCGGCTTGTGTATACTCGGTTTGTCTCTCAGACTTGTATGCGGTTTGTGTCTTGGTGATTTTAGAAATTCCCGCGAAAGATTCAATTTCTCGGTTAAATCACAAGATCTGTAAAATCCCGTAGTTACTATGGCTACCACATCAAGTACATCATCAGATGATATTCAAGCAGCAGGATCTGACACTCGTCCACCTATGCTAGATAGGACGGATTATGAGTCTTGGGCACAACGAATTAGACTTTACTGCTTGGGAAAAGATAATGGTGTTAACATTCTTAAGTCAATTGACGAAGGACCTTATCAGATGGGTACCACCAGAGACGTTGTTACAACTGGTGAAGATGGAACTGTAACTTGGGGCATCGACAGACCTAGAAACTACAATGATCTCAATGAAGAAGAAAAGAAGAGGTATGATGCTGATATTAGAGCCTCTAACATAGTCATTCAAGGTCTCCCAAAGGATGTATACAAGCTCATCAATTTCAACACTGAAGCCAAGGCTGTGTGGGACAACGTTAAAATGTTGTTGGCAGGGTCAGAACTCACAAAGGAAGATCGTGAGTCACAGCTGTATGATGAGTTCGAGCATTTCAAAATGAACCCAGGAGAGAATATCACAGATTACTATGTGAGATTTCATAAGTTGGTGAATGATATGAGGATGATCAGAATGACTATGCCCAATATCCAACTTAACTCAAAGTTTGTGAACAACATGACTCCTGAATGGGACAGATTTGTTACTGCTGTCAAACTCAACAAAGGTTTAAGGGATACTAACTATGAACAGCTGTATGCTTACCTGCAACAACATGAGAAACATGCTGTCTATGATCGGGTGCTGAGAGAAAAGTTTAATCCTTCAACTACAAATGACCCACTGGCGTTCATGACAAATGTACAATCAACAATCCAATCATCATCCAATCCAAGCTATCACCAACTTCACTCACAAGTACCTGCTATGAGTTCTCAACTTGACTCAGGCTACTCTCAGACCGACAAAATGATTGACAACCTCACCAATCAAGTATCTCTACTGGTTCAACAGTTTCAAGCATCACTCCCACAGACCAATAATCAGTTAAGGAATTCTTCCAACCCACGCAATCTAGCAATGGTGGAGGATGGGAAAATTGTGGTTCAGAATGTGCAAGGGAGAGCTGGTAGAAACATGGGTCGAGGTTATGTGCAGAATAGAGCAGGGAATGCCAATCAGGGGCAAGGGAAACAGATCAAGTGTTATAATTGTGGGGGGCTTGGACACATTGCTAGAAACTGCAATCAACCTAAACGTCCTCAGAACTCAGATTACTTCAAAGACAAGATGCTGTTAATGCAAGCTCAAGAGAATGGAGCGGTATTGGATGAGGAAGAGTTATTGTTCTTGGCAGGAGATGGAGGAAATACTTTTGATGAAGATGTGGATGAGAAACCTGTTCAGGATCTAGCACTTAATGATCCTAACATCTTCAAGGCAGATGACTGCGATGCATTTGACTCTGATGTGGATGATGAACCTACTGCTCAAACAATCTTCATGGCTAACTTGTCTTCCCTGGCCTCATCTCGTCAAGCTGGTTCTTCTAATGCATTTGTGATATCTGAGGTACTAAAAATTTATGACACATATAATATAGTTGAGGGACAAAAGATTCCCGAAGAAGTACATCAGGCAGTTGTTTCTGACTCAAGTAATGTTGACATGGAAAATAGCAATATTGTTTCATATGAACAGTATTTGAATAGCAACAACTCGCCTGATGTACCAAATGGTGAATCTTTTGTCAAAAATGATGTGTGTGTTATGAGTAATGTATGTGCCTTAGATAATGCGGGTAATATAGATAATGCATGTGTGTACCATGAGAACAAATTGCCTGTCCCTGATGATAACTTGATCACTAGACTCAACATCTATAAAGAACAAGTTGCTATGTATGAACAGCGTGCTAAGTTTGAGCTTAATGATCGTGAGCAGAAATTAGAAGGTCAAATGAGTACACTTATTAAAGAGTCTAGAGTGCGAGAAGAAACATTAAAATTAGAGTTGAGTTCTTTGAAAAGTCAGCTAGAACAGTCTGTCAAACAGAAACAGGAAGCACAAAAGTGTGTAACTACACTTAAGCAAGAATTCAAACAAAAAGAAACAACTCTTTTAAATGATTTCTCTAGACTCAAGACGTTAAAAAATAAGCTTGAAGATAAGTTGTACACACAAAATCAAACCATACAAACTGCTCAAATGATTCATAAGCACAGAAAGTTGAGTGATAAGCATAGTAAAATCATGATAGGTGAACCTAAGTCAACCATCCTTAGGGACATGAAAGTACTTCAACCAGCCCTATATGATGGTAATGTGATGCTTATGCCTATTCATGACCAACCTGAGCATATCTACACTAATGAAGAGGATGAGATAAGTGATAAAACGAAAGAAAAAATGAATGAGAAAATGAGGGATCCCGAGTGCATAGCCAGACGAATAATAATCAAACCCCATGATTATTATGAGGAAAATCGTTTGACTGTGTTTGCTCCTCAAAAGAAGTTAACACCTGAACAGATATTTTGGAAACAAGATAATGAAAAACTTAAGGTAGATAAACTTAAGGCCAACACCCCTCTCATTAGAAAAGTTGCGTCCATAACGGTGTATCCTCCCAATACACCTAGGAATTTGGTGCCTTTGTCTCTTCCCACTGAATGCAAAACCTTTATTAGCTTATATGTGCTTTGGCAATTATTTGCTGATTTTGATAAAACATGTAAGAAGAGAATCACACCAACTGGCATTACTGAGGGGGAAAGGTGTTTTGAACATGCAAAAAGGTGTTACTTAACTGAGGTCATGCCATTCTTTAAACTACTTAAAGAACATTTTGAAGGGTTGCAAACTGCCCTTAAAGTCGAAATAAAAGAAATGGAAGTAGTGTTTAAAGACATGGAAAATGAGGTGAATGAATATGCAATAGAACTTAAGAGTCGAGAGATTGAAAGAAAAAACATACTCATTACTAACGACAACTTGATTGCTAAATGTATTGCACAAGATGTATTTTACACTGTCACTGATTCTGCATTGTCTGCTTGTCAATTTAATGAGTATGCTATTGCGTTAAATGTCACCCAGAATCGTGTTGTTGAGCTTGAGGGGGAGAATTTAAAACTGCTTGAAAAAATTCAAAATGATGACCATGATAATATGGTTAAACGTTTTTCAAAATTAGAAGTTGAATATCTTAATTTGCAATTGAAATATCAACATTTAAATGAAAAACATAAAATATCAAATGACAAGACATCCCTGGATGCTCCTGAATTTGATACTTATTTTGAATTAAGCAAACGAGATGAGACAATTCAAGCTCACACGAACACGATTCGACTGCTGAGGGCACAAATTGCCCAATTGAAATCCAACAAGTGTGAAGTATATGGCACCAATAAACCTTCGTCTTCAGATTCTCAGAATTTTCAATATCAAAACACCATAAATAAGTTACATTATGAAAATGAGTGTTATCGAGAAGAAAATTCAAAGGTTAAACAACATTTCAAAGAGTTATATGATTCTATTAAAGTTACAAGAAGCAATCACAATGATCAAATAACTTCTTTGACAAATGAAATTGAGAATCTGAAGGCTCGGGTGAAAGGTAAAATGCCATGCACCACGTGTAATTGTGATGCACCAAAGGCTACTGATTGTAAAAAGTATGATGTTGATGTTGGGCGTATTCCGTTTAAGCTTAGAAATAACAGCTTTGCCCATCAAACATATCTCGATCATCTTAGAGAGGGCCTTGACACACTTCGTGAGGTAGTTGAAGAGGATAGGACTGATAAGCCACTTGATCGGGCAGTTGTCTATGCATGCAAACTCACGAAAAGGATTCAGGAAAACTTAGAATATGCCATAGGCTCAATTCCTAAGTTTAGCTGCCATAGAGATAGATTTGTTGCATCATCATCCAATGTTGAGAACAAGCATGTAGCCTTTGATCTACCACCTAAAACATCAGAACCCAACACATCATTATCAGGAAAGCGTGTGGACAGAAAAACAAACTAATGTTACCTTCGATGCTTCTACAGGAGTAAAAAGTGACACCCAAGCTAGCGAGTCAAGGTCTAGAGAAAATGCAAGAAAGGATAGGACTGCGCCAGCTAAGAATGATCACTTGAAGAATGTAGAAGCCCAACCTAGGAACAATAAGTTTGCAATGAGTAGGATGAATCGTGTTGATTCTAGTATCAAAAGTACTGTAATTAATTCGAATTCTAATGCTATCTGTAAAACATGCTACAATTGTTTAATTTCTGCTAATCATGATGATTGTGTTGTGTCCTTCTTGATGTCTTCTGCGTCACCCCATGTTAAGAATGGTAGGATAACTGAAACATGCAAGAAAGCTTGGAAAGCTACAGGAAAAACATTTGCTAGCATAGGCTATCAATGGAGACCCACTGGAAGGAAATTCAATTTAGGAAAACAGTGCATGTTACCTAAAACGAATAAGCATAAAATTGTGAAAGTTAAGGAATGGAGACCCACTGGAAGGAAATTCAATTTAGGAAAACAGAGACCATTACCTAAAATGAATATACATAAAATTGTGAAGAATAAGGAATGGAGACCAACTGGTAGAATCCTGCCTTTAGAATCACAATGCCTTCCATCTAGGTCTTGTCCTGTCTCAAGTTCTGTCTCCTCAGTAAAGACAGTAGCATCTGTGAAATCTGTGGTTCCTGAATATGTGTGTGCTGACCAAATGGACCCCAATTGCACTTGGGGATCCACATTTTTCAGTTATCCATTGTTGTCTGGTTTCAAATGCAGGTCGTACAAATTGTCCTGTGGTATTTGGACTCAGGCTGCTCAAAACATATGACTGGAGATCGCTCACGGCTCAAGAACTTCGTGAAAATGTTTATCGGGACAGTTAGATTTGGGAACGACCACTTTGGTGCTATTATGGGTCATGGAGATTATGTGTTTGGTAATAGTGTAATCTCAAGGGTATACTATGTGGAAGGACTAGGACACAATCTGTTTTCTGTGGGTCAATTTTGTGATTCAGATCTGGAAGTGGCTTTCAGAAAGCATACATGTTTCGTCAGAGAATTGGATGGTTTAGATCTCCTCAAGGGCAGTCGGGGCACCAATCTATACACCATATCGATTGAAGAAATGTTGAAGTCCTCTCCCATTTGCTTGCTTTCTAAAGCCTCAAAAACAAAATCATGGCTGTGGCATCGTCGTTTGAACCACTTGAACTTCGGTACCATAAATAATCTTTCCCGTAAAGATCTTGTTAGAGGGATGCCCAGACTGAAATATGAGAAAGATCATCTCTGCTCTGCATGTCAACTGGGTAAAAGCAAGAAACAAACCCACAAGCCTAAAACCATCAACACCAACTTGGAAGTTCTTCATACCCTCCACATGGACTTGTGTGGTCCAATGAGAATACAAACCATAAATGGAAAGAAGTACGTTCTGGTGATAGTAGATGATTATTCTCGGTTCACATGGGTAAAGTTTTTGAGAACCAAGGACGAAACTCCAGAGGTGATCATTAAACTGGAGGTCCTCTTCTGTTTGATACACGGTTAAGGTGGTTAAACCTTGTGTCTTTGTGTATAAGATATATTGACTTAATATGATTAAGCACGCGGAATTTACTTAACCACACTTAGAAGGTTATGTATGTTATGGAAATGGAAGAATTATATTTGTTACTTGACAATGAACAAAGAAAGTATTTCACTAAACGATTCAATATTATTCCAAATAATACGAGTGATCTTGAGTTTTTCACTAGGGTTACAAAACCTTGAATCTTATGTTACAACTTGTGATTTTTGTTTGTTCTATGTCTTAACAGTTATGAGTCTATGTTATGCATGTGTGTCTCTCTTTTTAAAATCCAAGTCTAAGATCTCTTTTATAGTTGCAAGAGATCTTTACAAATTTGCTAAAAGTCTTGACCGACTTACTTGTTTAACTTATGCATATTGGTGTCAGTACATAAGATACAACATGTATCTATGTACACAACTTGTTAACTAAGCACATGGAGTAAGATATTATCTACCGTATATGTTTGACCAAAATACAATAAATATCTTCTTGATCTTATCCTATGAGTCACTGATCAGCAGTACCTTATACAACTAGCAGTACCTTCAACTTGAACTAGCAGTACCTTCTTGCTCTAGCAGTACCTTCATGTACTAGCAGTACCTTGATCATGAACTAGCAGTACCTTCGACTTAGAGTAAATTCTAATACTCTAACTTCAGAATATTTAATTCCCAACAATCCTCCCCTAAACATGTGAATCAATTCAAACATGTTTTCTGAATTAAATGAGGACTTGTGAAGATCTTTCAAACACTTCATGAATCTGAACTATTCTTCTATTCTGAACTCATCTGCTTTGTTCTTCTTTGACTTCAACAATTCAAAACATTGTACCAAAAGATGGTGCAATTTCCTTGGATGGAGGAATTGTAAGAGGCAATGATTTCAACAAGTGAAATCATCTATCAGCATGCCTTTGCAAGTGATAAACAAACATAATGAACTGAAATTGAAACTTTCCTTCGTTTGATCTAGATAGAACTTTCTCCTTTAGAAATGCTTCATCCCTTCTAGATATTTGATCTATTCTAATCATTTTCAACCTCTACATCATCATCTTGTATGCTCTTGTCTTCTCCTTCCATATATTGGTTTATTCTTCCTTTTCTGGGAAATTATTTCCTTCTCTGAGATTATAACCTCCCCTGAAGCAAATAACTTTTGTTTCCTCCCCTTGTTTGGAAGATCTCACTATGTACTAAAGAACTTCTCTTCATATCACCCGATCTATCAGTTTGAACTTATTTTCAGACAATATTGTACATGAAGCCATCAATTCCTTAAGAGTTTAAGTTGCTGTCCTCATCACTTCTAGGTGTGTTAACTCCTATGAGAGGTGAATCAGTGAACATTTTGATTCATAGTCCATAAATGAATGGTTTTTCTGAATCCTTGAAAATCCTTTTAAGAAATCATTTAACTTAGTAGTATGTTCATGATTTTGAGAATTGAAAAATCATACTACTTCCAACCATTTTGAAGAAATCAAGTGTGTAACAGACACCTAATCAAAATTTCGGTTTAAAAATAACCTCTGGTTGTGTGAGAACCAATGTATTTCAGTTATCACTAACTGCCTGTGAAAAGATAAATCTATTCAAAAGATTTTCTTGACAGGGTTTCCAGCTCATAGCAATTGTTACCTCCAACACAAGTGTTAGATTCACTTTTACTAGCTGTTATTTCTATCAGATGTCCTTAGACTAACTCATTATACTTGAAAGTATAAAATGATAGAAAGTGAGTTGTATCAGTTACTATCTGATCAACTAAGTCATCAATTCAATTGTGAAATATCATAACTAGATTTCAAGAAAGAAGTTTTAAGGAGGTTTAATTCCTAAACTCAGTCCATCATAAATCTACTATGGTCAGCAATTTGATAAGCATTCTGCTGTTCCCATTTCACTTGAAATATCCTTTGTGTTTACATATTCATACCTGAAATAGTTAGTCTAAAACCAAAAGAACAATGTACAAAGTACTTGTCTTCCATTAGAATAGTCATAAAACCAACTGTATGAATAACACAATTCAAATTTTGATATAGCAGTACCTTATAAATCCAGCAGTACTTTCAAAATTTTATGTACAAAAACACATCATATTGAAAATTTAAAGATTAAGCATTCCAATACTTGCTACCAAGTACTGAAACCTTGAAACATCAAAAGCTTTAGTTAACAGATCTGCAAAATTATGCTCTGAAGCAATTTTAAGAACTTGAATTAATCTTTTCTCATTGCAATCTCTTATAAAGTGATGCCTAATTTCAATGTGTTTTGTTTTAGAGTGTTGTACCGGATTTTTAATAATACAAATTGTACTACTATTATCAATATAAATAACAGTGTTTAAGAAATTGTACCCATAATCAAGAAGTTGGTTTTGAAGCCATAGAACTTGACTAGAGCAACTTGCAGCAGCTATATATTCAGCTTCAGTTGTTGAATTTGCCACACTTGTTTGCTTCTTACACTGCCATGAGACAAGTCTACACCCAAGGAATTGACATCCTCCAGTTGTTGACTTTCTGTCTAAGCTAGCACCAGCATAATCACTATCCGAATATGCTACCAAATCAAAAGGAGATTCTCTAGAATACCATATACCCAACCTTGGTTGACCTTTAAGATATCTAAAAATTCTCTTGACTGCAGTTAAATGAGAAACCTTTGGAGTAACTTGAAATCTTGCACAGACACAAACAGAAAACATGATATCAGGTCTAGATGATGTAAGATACATCAAAGAGCCTATCATAGATCTGTAATTGTGTACATCTACATTTTCTCCATCTTCATCTTTCAGAAGGTGCTTCTCTGAGTCCATTGGTGTGCTTGCTATTTTTGAATCAGCAAATTGAAATTTTCTAAGTATCTCTGCAACATATTTGTCTTGACTAATAAATATGCCTTCAGATGATTGCTTAACTTGCAAACCCAAAAAGAATGTAAGTTCTCCCATAGAACTCATTTGAAACTTATCTTTCATAAGCTTCTCAAATTCTAAACACATTTCCTTCCTTGTAGATCCAAAGATAATGTCATCCACATACACCTGCACTAACAGAAGATCCTTCTTGTGCTGTTTGATGAAAAGTGTCTGATCAATCTTTCCTCTTTGAAATCCATTTTCTAATAAGTAGGAAGCAAGTGTTGCATACCAAGCTCTTGGTGCCTGATGAAGGCCATAGAGAGCTTTCACTACTCTGTACACTTTGTTTGGATGTAATGGATCAATGAAGCCAGGAGGTTGTGAAACATACACCTCTCTTTCAATTTTACCATATAAAAATGCGCTTTTGACATCCATTTGGTAGACTGTGAAGCCTAAAAATGAAGCATAAGCTAGAAACAGCCTAATTGCCTCAATCCTTGCTACTGGAGCATAAACTTCATCATAATCTATTCCTTCTTCTTGTGTGTACCCTTGTGCTACTAGTCTAGCCTTATTCTTGATCACAATTCCTCTGTCATCCCTTTTGTTCTTAAAAACCCATCTAGTGCCAATTAGCTTCTCACCTGTAGGTAAATCAGCTAGCACCCAAACCTTTTGAATCTTGAACTGAAGAAGCTCTTCTTGCATAGCCTCTACCCAGCTTGAATCATCTAGGGCTGTAAGAATATTCTTTGGTTCCTTTTGAGAGAGAAAACATACAAATAAACATGAGTTTGAAAGTTCATGTTGTTTTGAAGCATAAAGGGCATCAAGAATCCCTTGTTGGTCTGAAGAGACCAATTGTCTTCTTGTCTTCACACCAGATTGTATATCTCCTATCACATTATCTAGGGAATGAACTTTGTGAATTCTTGTGTGTGGTGTAGTAGGAACATGATAAGATGATGAAAGATTAGTCAAATCCACTTCATCTTCTTGGAATTCTGCATCTTTTGAGTGTGAAGGACCAGCAGGACCTTCAACTGAACTAACAGTTCCTTCAAATGAACTACCAGTACCTTGAGAAGTACTAACAGTACCTTGCTCTGTCTCAGCAGTACTTTCAATATTCAACATATTGAGTTGTTCCTCTGTTCCAACATCTTTTCTTTGAGCCTCAACATCCTCTTTTGCTTTACCAGAAGAAGATTCATCATTGTTTGAAGCTAAATCCACACTGGAACTTGACCACAATGGCATGATGACATCAGATTGATCTTTATCTAACTCCACCTCATTTGTTGCTTGTGAACCTGAAAAATTATTAGTTTCTGCAACAACAGGTAAATAATTCATAGAGTTTGTTAGATAATCAAGATCAAATATCCATTTTGGTCCTTGACCTACTACATTGGATTTGTTTTCCTGAAACTCCACATGTAGTTCTTCTTGAACTTTCTCAGTTCTTAAGTTGTAAACTCTAAAAGCTTTGCTAACAAGAGAATATCCAACTAAGAAACCTTCATCTGCTTTACCATCAAATTTTCCTAAATGGTCTAAGGTATTGAGAATTGTCACATGACATCCAAAAGGTCTAAGAAATCCTATTGCAGGAGTTCTACCATTAAAGAGTTCATATGATGTCTTATTGTGAGGCTGTACAACTAAAACTCTATTTTGAACATAGCAAGCAGTGTTAATTGCCTCTGCCCAAAAGATTATAGGTAGCTTAGAATCAGCTAACATTGTTCTAGCAGCTTCAATTAGTGTTCTATTCTTTCTTTCAACCACTCCATTCTGTTGTGGTGTTCTAGCAACACTATATTCTCTCCTAATACCTTTTTCTTTGCAGAAATCATCCATAACTCTATTTCTAAACTCTGTCCCATTATCACTCCTAATGACTTTGACTTTCTTGCTTACTTGGTTTTCTATCAGTGTAATGAATTCCTTAAGAATGCTTGATGTCTCATCCTTAGTAGCTAAAAAGAAAACCCATGTAAATCTGCTATAGTCATCAGTTATAACAAGACAATATTTTTTATGTTGTATACTTCTTACTGAAACTGGTCCAAATAAGTCCATATGCAGCATAAACAATGACTGATTGATAGAGTTAAAAATTTTGGGCTTACAAGTGGCTTTGTGTTGTTTGCCTTTTAGACAAGCAATGCATGTTTGATCATTTTCAAATCTTTTGTGAGGTAAACCTCTTACCAAACCATTCTTAACAATTTTATTTATGGTTTTGAAATTAATATGACCAAGCCTTCTATGCCATAACATTGATTCATCTAATGTGGCCTTTGATACAAGACAAGTTAAATCCTCTTTAGGAATGATGTTCTTCATATCAACACTATACATATTGGCCTTTCTAGGAATTCTAAGAAGTACTTGATTTTCATCAGGCATCTTAAAATCCTTAGATAGAACAAGACATTCAGTGTCAGTAAAAAGGACATTATTCTTTTTGTCACACATTTGTGAAACACTAAAAAGATTATACTTTAACTCTTGTACATAGTACACATTTTCAAAATCTAAATTTTCGGTTTTAATAGTACCTTTACCAGAAATTTTGCCACGAAAACCACCTCCAAAGGTAACATATCCTCCATTGAATTCTTGAAAATCTGAAAGATAAGACATGTTGCCTGTCATGTGATTGGAACATCCACTATCTGAGTATCCTTGATCTTGATGATCAATAGAATGTCCCTGCACACAAATAAGAAAGTTAGTTTTCTTTGGGGATCCAAGCCATTACTGACTTGAATCTGCCTCTTGCATCAATATAGTTTAATCTTTTAAGGACTGTTGATGCAACATTGGATTTTTGAATCCAACATGCTGAGGCCTTAACAGCATTTGCCCTATTACCCTTAGCAGCAGAGTGAGTAACATATTCAGCAGAGTCTGCTAACTTTGAAGTCACACCCTTTGGTCTCCAAATTTGTTTGTGGACAACTGCTTTTGATTGAATGGGCCTTAGAACAGTTTTAGATGCATGTTTGAAAGTTGTTTTTGCATCCTTAGCTGTTGATTTTGGGTTAACAGTCATCAAAGGTCTAACAGTACCTTTATATTTACCAGTACCTTTAATTTGTTCTGGCAGTACCTTGTTAACAGGACCTTTTTGTCTAACAGGACCTTTGGGTCCAGACTTGTTTGAGACTGTTCTGGGTTTAATTCTATGAGTATTAGAGTGAAAAAGAGTTTGAGAAGTTTGCCTTTTGTAGTTCACCCTATTGTTTTCATACCCAGTTACCCTTTGGTTGCAGAAAGCTGCAAGATGGTCAAAACTACCACATGTATAACAAGCTTTATTGTAAAATGCAAAGTCATCACCTAATTGGTTAGACTTGAGGTTGTTCCAATTCCTTTGGTTACCTCTGGGCTTGTTTGTAGTTCTATATTGTTCACAATATCTAACTGGTTTCCTAACTGTCTTAACATTTGACTTAGGCCTGTTAGTGTTGTGATTGACTATCTTAGGAAGACTTGTTCCTACTTTCTTAACCAATACAGGTTTAGACATAACCTGTTGTTCTTCACTATCACTATCAGTTGTACAATCTTCAACAACTATAGCATCTCCTTTCTTAACAAAGGACACCTTGTCCTGATAAGATAAAGTTTTATCTAAACTTTTACTTACCTTCTCTATCTTTGGAGATTTAGTGACCTTAGAACCATATTCCATGATTGGTTCTTGAAACTCAGGTAACCCTGTGTGTGCTAAATCAATACCTGGAGGTGAATGAACACCTCTGTATGGTGGGGGTACAGACTTAAATCCAACACCAGAATTAACTTTATCAATAACTTGGGCTTCCCAAAGTCTATTGAATCCTTCTGAGGAATGTGCTAAAACATCCACAGAAACCTTTACATTTTCTCTTTCATTCTTATGTTTAGCTAATGATTCATTCAACTCAACAATACACTCATCTCTGATCTTAATGTCATTTTTTAGTATATTGATGTCATCAGCAAAATGAATTTCATTATTTTTAAAATGTAAAACTTGTTTTTCTAAAACACCTAGACCTCTTTTGTGATTAGCCAAATTAAACAAAGAATCAAGCAGCTCTTGTTTATGAGCTTCAAATCTTTTATTAAGGTCTTCATAAGCTTTAAGATTAGGACATGATTCAGTACAAGATGTAATATTGTTTACCTCTGAATCAGAATGAGCCATTAGAGCAAATTCATTGGCCAAAAGAGCAGCATTTGGTGGTGCATCCTCTTCAATAGTCATAGAGCTCCAATCATAACCAATACCATCAATAGCCAACATAGCCTTTGGCTCTTCAACAGTAACTTCCTTTTTCCTATCTTGCTTATACCATGTGTTTCTGTTCTCCTGCTTTCTTGGGCTTCTACACTCCTTAGCAAAGTGTCCTAACCTATGACAGTTGAAACACTCTACTTTCTTCTTATCAAACCCAGCAGTATCATTACCATTTATGGTAATCTGCTTCCCAGTTCTTTGCCAATACTTCTTAGCCCTCATGCTAAGCAAAGCAACCTGCCATTTAATATCCATAGCTTCCAAATCATCACCATCTACCTGTTCAAGATCTTCATGGTTGAGAGGAGAGCCATTAGATTGACTGGTAATAAAGGCATAGAATGTTGAATCTCCAAGACCAGCAACATCCTTGTGAGAACTTGTAGAAGGAGCACTTTCACCTTCATCTACCTCTTCATTCTTACTAATACTAGGAACTGACAAGAGTGCCACGTTTCCAGAACTAGTACCATAAGTTCCAGACTTTCTGAGACTTTGTTCAACAATTTTGAAGTTGTTGTACAAATCATTGAGCTTCATTGTTTCAATGTCTGGTTTGTTCATCCAGACAATAACATGAGTGTGGAACTCATCAGGTAGACTTCTTAAAAACTTCATGTTGAGATCTTCCTTCTCTGTCTCAACACCCAACACAGCTAACTGACTGACAAGCTTATGTAATCTTGAGAATAGCTTATCAAGAGACTCATTACTAAAAGCAGTAAAGTTTTCAAATTGTTGCTTTAGTAGTGTCTTCTGTGTCTTTTTGGTAGTTTCATTACCACCAAAATATGCACAAATCTCTTCAAAAAGAGTTTTTGCATCAAGATACTTGTTGAATGATAGCATCTGCTCACCAGGAATGGTCATGAGCAGCAAATTTCTTGCTTTCTGATCATTTCTCTTCAGTATCTTCTCTTCATTTGACACTGGCCCAGTATTTCTTTTTCTAGTTGTTTTACCTTCTAGGACAACTTCTGAGTAGCTTGGTGAAAAAGAATCACCATATATAATTATATCCCAAAGAGTATAATCTTGGACCATGAAATATTGCTCAATTCTCATCCTCCATAACTCAAACTCATTGGGTTTGATTATGGGCAACTTTGCAGCAACATTTGTTTGAACATCATGAGCTTCCATTTCTGTTTCTTCTAATTCAAATATATCAACCTCTAGCTCTGATACCAACTGTGGAGATCCTCTTCTGTTTGATACACGGTTAAGGTGGTTAAACCTTGTGTCTTTGTGTATAAGATATATTGACTTAATATGATTAAGCACGCGGAATTTACTTAACCACACTTAGAAGGTTATGTATGTTATGGAAATGGAAGAATTATATTTGTTACTTGACAATGAACAAAGAAAGTATTTCACTAAACGATTCAATATTATTCCAAATAATACGAGTGATCTTGAGTTTTTCACTAGGGTTACAAAACCTTGAATCTTATGTTACAACTTGTGATTTTTGTTTGTTCTATGTCTTAACAGTTATGAGTCTATGTTATGCATGTGTGTCTCTCTTTTTAAAATCCAAGTCTAAGATCTCTTTTATAGTTGCAAGAGATCTTTACAAATTTGCTAAAAGTCTTGACCGACTTACTTGTTTAACTTATGCATATTGGTGTCAGTACATAAGATACAACATGTATCTATGTACACAACTTGTTAACTAAGCACATGGAGTAAGATATTATCTACCGTATATGTTTGACCAAAATACAATAAATATCTTCTTGATCTTATCCTATGAGTCACTGATCAGCAGTACCTTATACAACTAGCAGTACCTTCAACTTGAACTAGCAGTACCTTCTTGCTCTAGCAGTACCTTCATGTACTAGCAGTACCTTGATCATGAACTAGCAGTACCTTCGACTTAGAGTAAATTCTAATACTCTAACTTCAGAATATTTAATTCCCAATAACGAAACTCCAGAGGTTATCATTAAACTGATAAAACAGCTGCAAGTAAGGCTCGATAAAACTGTCAGAATCATCCGCACAGATAATGGTACTGAGTTTGTTAACCAACAACTCCGTAATTTCTATGAAAGTATTGGCATCACGCATCAGAAAAGTATCCCTCGCACTCCTCAACAGAACGGGGTGGTTGAACGAAGGAACCGTACTCTGGTGGAGGCTGCAAGAACTATGCTTATATTTTCAAAGACACCGATGTTTCTCTGGGCAGAAGCTATTGCAACAGCATGTTACACTCAAAACCGATCCCTAATTCATCCGGTTCATGAGAAGACTCCCTTCGAGTTAATTCATAACAAGAAACCAGATCTTTCCTTTCTCCGTGTGTTTGGTGCACTTTGCTACCCAACCAACGATAGTCAAGACTTGGGAAAGTTAAGAGCTAAAGCAGATGTAGGTATTTTTGTTGGATACGCACCAGACAGTAAAGGGTATCGAATCTACAACAAGAGAACCCGTAAAATCATGGAAACCATTCATGTTACGTTCGATGAGCTGAGTGAGCAACCTGCTTCAGGACAAATTAGTTCTGGACCCGATCTTAACCTTTTGTCACCTGGACCCATTAGTTCAGGACTTGTACAGAATTCCACGCCTGCAGATTCTTATGTGCCACCTACTTGTGAGGAGTTGAAGAAGTTATTCGATCCTATGTTTGATGAATACTTTGAGCCAACGAATGGAACCACCCCGAGTGAACCTGCTATACTTCCTATGACTGAGGTTCAAACCCCACAAGGTTCAGAAGGCCCTACAGCTTCAGTATCAGTCAGTCACAATGCTCCAGCTGCCAGTCAATCGCCTTCGTCATCTAACACTCAATCTTTTCCAGTAATGCAAGAATCTTCAGATAATCATTCTTTGGAAGTTAATCCTTTTGCTCCTGTTGATGAGGTTCCTTTTGAAAACATATTTGCTCCTGAACATTCATCAGACACATCCTTACTTGAAGAACACAGCACTGCTACGTCTGTTCATAACCCTCAACCTCACGACCATCTCAGGAAATGGACCAGTGATCATCCAATCGACAACATCATAGGCAATCCCTCACGTCCAGTATCCACACGCAATCAACTAGCCACTGATGCACTATGGTGCTTCTTCAATTCCGTACTATCCAAAGTCGAACCAAAAGATGCCAAAGAAGCAATGACTAAAGATTGCTGGTTCCAGGCTATGCAGGATGAAATCCATGAATTTGATCGACTTGAAGTATGGGAATTAGTGCCTCCTCCAGAGCTTGCAATGATCATTGCTTTAAAGTGGATCTTCAAAGTGAAGCTTGATGAGTATGGTGATGTCTTAAAGAACAAGGCACGGCTAGTTGCTAAAGGGTTCAGACAAGAAGAGGGCATTGATTTTGAAGAATCGTTTGCTCCTGTTGCTAGAATTGAAGCCATAAGAATCTTCCTCGCAAATTCTGCTAGTCGAAATATGATAGTCTACCAGATGGATGTCAAAACAGCATTCTTGAATGGTGACTTAAAGGAAGAAGTCTATGTGAGTCAACCAGAAGGATTCGTGGATACTGAACATCCTACTCATGTTTACCGCTTGAAGAAGGCTCTTTATGGGTTAAAACAGGCGCCAAGGGCATGGTACGATACATTGTCCAAGTTCCTCCTAGTGAACGGATTCTCCAAGGGTGTTGTTGATCCCACACTATTCACCAGGAAGTCAAGAAACCATCTACTGCTGGTTCAGATATATGTAGATGATATCATCTTTGCTTCAACAGATCCTAGTGAATGTGATAGCTTTTCAAAAGAGATGAATTCCAAGTTCCAAATGTCCATGATGGGACAAATGTCATTCTTCTTAGGATTACAAGTTTCTCAAAGTCCCGGAGGCATATTCATTAATCAATCCAAATACGCCAACGAGATCTTGAAAAAGTTTGGATTCTATTCAAGTGAACCTGTTGACACTCCCATGGTTGATAGAACAAAGCTGGATGAAGATCCTTCAGGGATTCCAGTAGATATAACAAAGTATCGAAGCATGATTGGATCTTTGATGTACATCACGGCTAGCAGACCAGATCTTCTGTTTGCTGTGTGTATGTGTGCTCGGTATCAATCCAGACCAACCAAGAAGCATGTTGAAGCAGTGAAAAGGATCTTCCGATATCTTCAAGGCACGGTTCATATGGGTCTCTGGTATCCTAAGGACACTGCAATGGAGTTAACGGCTTACGCGGATGCTGATCATGCGGGATGTCAAGACACTCGTCGAAGTACTTCAGGAGGAGCTCAGTTTTTAGGGGAAAAGTTGGTTAGTTGGTCTTCTAAGAAGCAGATGAGTACTTCCATATCATCTACTGAAGCTGAGTACATTGCTATGTCTGCTTACTGTGCACAAATCCTTTGGATGTGATCACAGCTTTCGGACTATGGATTCTCATACAACAAAATTCCCCTATATTGTGACAACAAAAGCGCCATTGCTCTTTGTTGTAACAGTGTTCAGCACTCCAGGTCAAAACACATCGACATCAGGCATCACTTCATCAGGGAACAGGTGGAAAAAGGAATTGTGGAACTATACTTCGTAAGGACAGAGTTTCAGTTAGCTGACATCTTCACCAAGGCCCTCCCAAGAGAAAGGTTTCAGTTTATTCTCCCACGCCTTGGCATGAAAAGCATGACTCCTGAAACCCTCAAATGTCTTCAGGAAGAAAAGGAGGAGTAAAGGATTGTCTTCTTATATCCTTGTACATAGTTGTATATATCTTAAATCAAAAAAAAAAAAGAAAAGAAAATACAAAAATATAAAACCTATAAAAACTATAAAAATCGAAAAAATCAGAAAATACCAAAAATAGTTCTACCTAGGCATGTCTTCTGTTTATCGATAACATTTACGTATCTAGAAATGTCATTCAACAATGGCACGGTTTCTTAAATGAAGCTCGAGAAGAAGTTATACTAATCAGTTAAAACATGTCTTAATGGCTTGCTATTACTTTAGATAGCAACCCGTGCTTCATATTGGGGAAAGCACGTCGCCAAAAAGACGGCTGTTCCTCCAACTGGGTGATGTTCACCTGGGCATGGATTACTTCATATCCATGTTTCCTGATTTGATGTACGTTTCAGTGCATCACTTCGTATATAAGAAGAGAAGTCTTCTTTTCATCAAGATTCTCTATCTTGTTTGATCCTTCAAGAGAGTCTTGATGTTACACAAGGTGGTAAATTGAACTAAATTTTCACAAATATCCGTCGCTCAATTGAATGACTACAGCTCTTTTAATGGAAAACGGGTCATTAATTGAGGGGGAGCATATTTGTTCAAATTTCCGACACCTTGCCAAATTTGTGCAAACATCAGCAGTGACACTCTCTCGCTGTTCCAAGGGGAGCATAGTATGCTCCAAAATCAGAATACATTTAAAACCTGACCACATTTTCTCCCAAATTTTTCTAAATGTATTTAAATCAATTGAGATCACAAATCTCAAATGGTTTGAAATTTTTGATCGGGGGAGAGAATGTGATTTAAATAGAAAATTCTGATAAAATGCGATGATTTGGAAATTAATGTATGCTCTCCCGTATGTGCTAAACCATTTTGTATATCAAGGCACATATTGAGGGGGAGCAAAATGTTTTGGTCATAATCGCAAGCTCTTCCATATGTGCGAAAATCTTTCTTATATCAATGCACATATTGAGGGGGAGCAAATGGTTTTAACAAAACAAAGGATTTGGCATCTCATGTGACCGTGACTCAGAATTAACCAATGAATTGACGAAACTTGAACTGTCATCAATCGAAAGGATTCGTCTTGGCCGGGTAATAATTTCAAGCTGGTCTAACCAGTGATGTAAGCGTGTCTCGAAAAAGATGAATCTGAGTAGAGTGTACCATTTCGAGAAACTTTCTGTGGACTTGACCAGGCCGGGTAATAATTTCAAGCTAGTCTAACTAGTGATGTAAGCGTGTCTCGAATCGGTCATGTTCACTGAAAGTGGATCAATTCAAAAAGTGCGAGCTCTACCTAACATGTGCAAATTTATAAAACAATCAACCGAGCATATGTTGAGGGGGAGCATTTAAAAAATATAAAACTCTCAAGTGTTTGCAAAAATGTGTTTCAGAATCATGAACACTTTGAGAGATTTTTCAAAGATTTGGTTTGGCAATCGTGGATGAATACCAAAGACCAACCATTTTAATTAATGTATGGAGTTATAAGGATGGTTAGGTTAGGCCCAAGTTCCCACGATCCCGCCAGAGCCGGAGGGATCTACCCAGGGACAATCCACTAGTTAGTGTAGAAGTCCTTAGGTATGATTAAAAAAGGAGAAAAGTGAATGAGGGAAAAGTGCCGACTGAGATGGAGCTAGTACTGGAACAAACCCAACAAGGTACTAGTAAGGAAGTCTCGGTAAGCACTGAAGGGGTTGAAGAATGAAAAAGAATTGTAAAGATAAAGGGTGAAAAGAAAGAAGCCCTCCTTACAACTTAGGCAGAAACCGGGTCAATACATATGCTGTCAGAATCACTTAGTTGATTGCTGGCATTGAAGACAAAGTATCATGGACCCAGTGATACGCTGCACAACCCTCCCTAGCCACTCAAGGTCCCTCAAAGGATTCTTGTTTCAATTGTCACGGAGTTCAATACATTCCTATCATCTCTCTCACTCCGAGTTAGATGATATTGAAAAGGTGGCAGTCCTCTCCAGCCTCCGCTCACTAAATCAAAATGCACAATTGAGTCTAGAGCCAAGAGATTCACAATAAGATCTCATAGGAACACTGATAATTTCTACTCTGGTTGTTCATCATTAAGGACACCAGTTGTAAACTTAAGAGTCCTACGCAGATCTTAGCAATCTGCCAGAACATTTATGAGAGAATTTACAAATGTAATTCTCAATGATTGAATGGAAATTCCTGCCAGGATCAACATCAAGCAGCCCTGAAAGCAGGTCACTTCGGTAATTCCTCGTGGATTACGCTTAGTGGTCGCGACGGTTTCAACCGGTCTACAGTCGTGGAGTGATCTCCAGCGACTCACCTAATCGTTGATTTACTACGGTAAAATCTTAAAAAGCCCTCTGTGGGTTTTCGATTAGGAACGGTCTTGGTAAAGATTAGAGAGAGTTTTCACATTATGCTGTTGACTATCTCGAAGTCCAAACTTGTAAGTACCGGTCGAATTATTGTTAACTGTCGTATGCAGGAACTTCTGGCGATTGTAGCTGTGGAATGCTGTAGCTGGTTGCTGTTGTAGCTGGTTGCAGAAAAGATGCCAATCCATCACCACATGCTCACACCACATCATCATCAAAGAAGTCATGATCAACCTAAAATACCTTCAACACAGCTTCTGCTAACTCTGATGCTGAAGATCATGACACCATATAGTGTGAGCATGTCGGCTCTAAGTATATTTCTTCACATGGAGTTTTACTACTGAAAGATGACTTGAATAATCAAGTGGAATGACACTTTCAAAGATTACTCAAAGTTCATCCAAAACAAAAGAGAAGTCATCTAAAGATCACGGATGTTTGCACAATGATCTATGATATTGAAGAATCAAGGGTTACGAGCTATGATGTCAAGATCCAAGGAAAAAGTACTGAATTTCAGAGCATTACTTCTGGGGTGACCTCCCTTAGGGGGAGATTGTTAGGAATATGAATATTCAGCTGAAGACTCGGTCACCCCGAGTACTTATTAGATCATCATAGCTCGTAGAATTATCAGTAATATTATTAGTAGTTTAGTTATTAATTAGTATTGTGGAGTGGGTCGGGTCTTTACCCTCTGTCAGCTCGCTCCACAGTCCACTAGGGACATATTATGTAATACTATAAATACTCCCTTCCCACCCATGGGAAGGGTTGGACCTTTCATGTTAACCTAATATCATCTTATTTCTCTCTCTACAAAGGCTCCCAAACTATCACTTTCTCTCTCTAAGTTCTTGTTCACTCGATCTAATCTAAAGCCTCAAACTAGTGTTTCTTGCATTGTGAATACCCTACAGAAAATCTGATAAACTTAAATAATTTCGATTAGACATTTTATCAAACACCTTATGCACATACGCAGGAACTTTTCAAATACACATTAAAAGATAAAGGCCCATACCTTTTGAGTTGGTTGAATTGATGATTCATAAAAGTTTTAACACCTAATCTGTAAAACGAAATAAAAAAAAAGTTCAAAATAGAACTACAGTGAAACATACCTCATGATTTGCAAGAAGAAACGAAAATTACCCTTGAAAAAACAAAACTGATTACACATAAGATTTGACTCAATGGCAGTGTATATAATCTAGGAATTAATTTTGCGTGAGAGTCAAATTAACACAAAATATGAAAATCAATACCTTAAACATGAATGGAATTGAAGCTGCAAATATGAAAATCAATAGTGCGTGTAAACTGATGGGGCATGGGTTGGGTTATACAATAGGTGTGGGCCGAAAATAATGGTGCTTTCACCATAAGCTTAGCAAATTCCGAATATTAGTGTATATTAATTTTATAATTTCCTTAATTAGTGGATGTTTAAAAAAAAAATGAGAACAAAACAACTGTATTAGAAGAATTTCAATGAATGAAACATTCTACCCAATTGAAGGAACACCACTACTCCTTGTTCATCATCACATATTCTTCTTCCAGCTTTTGACATCGTCTGCCAATTAAGTTATTGAGAGATAAGGATCACACAAATTGAAAACTACTTTAAACAAAGAAATGAAATTTGGAGAGAAAAACCTTAAATTCATCAAACAATGCAACCGAAAATGAAATATGATGTTAAAAACGAATTATATCATTGCTAAAAAACAACGACACAAACAAAATCAATTCATGAACAAAGTAAGCAACTCATATTTGATCAATTCTATCACAAAAATCAAATCAAAAAAGCACAGGATTTATCAAATTGTAAGAAAATCAAGGAGAAGATTGAGAACCTGATTAGTTTTTTTGAATGATATTGGGTTTGGGTTTTTGAATGAATCGGTATAAGGTTTATGGGAAGGTTGGTGAAAGGGTTGGGTTTGGCCGAATTTTATGAGGCTTACTTGAGAAGTTTTGACAATTTAATTTTTATCGTAAAATTACATATGTAGACATCTTAGAATTTCAGAATCACTTTTTAATAGGGGCATTCATTGTCTTTTTAAACTCTTGTATATTAGAATATATAGATTTGTAATTTTAATTGAATGAAATGAATTTAATGTGTTTGAATAAAAAAAAGGAAGTTGTGGGACCAAAATGAGTAGGTTGTGGTTATGTTATGATAAGTGGGGGCTGTAAAGGGAGGTTTGTCATGGTGATGTGGCACCCCGTGAGACCCAAATGAGTAGTTTTGGGATACCATGACACCTTTTGCTCTTAGGTACCATGGCGTTGGGGCACGCCATTTCCGACGTGGCCAAAGATTTGGCGCCGCCACCCTCACGTGACGACAACCCTCCTCTTCATCAAAATCTTATCTTACACCAATTTAGTGGCGTGTGTTGAAGAAGGGAAAGCAAAAAAATAAAATAAAAATTATACCTCGTTGAAGAAGGAAAAATGGTAGGTGGGGCCCAAATGGCATGCTATGAGTGAACATGAATTTTGATGTATAAGTGTTAAAAGTGAGGATGTTGAGATAAGTGATAACGCTGAGATGACACTAAAAAGTGGGTAATGGCATGTTATAATACCCCATGCTCTTAAGAATAACTTTTTATTATTTTTTGAAGAATAATAACTTTTTATTGATTTCATAAATTGGAGTACGAAATGAAAAATGTATCGATAACATGATACTATGTACCAAAACACGTCTACAAATATAAGTTCTACTTGTACAGTTATACATTAAATATTCATCATCTAGTGTATCAATCTCTATTCACGAGTAATGTAGATTGTAGGATAAGAAACATATAGAGAAGGAACCGTACCATATTAAATATTGATTTGGTTGGGTAAATATCAAATTATCCCTTGATTTATTTGTTGTTGTAGCTACTTCGAGTATAACGGTAATGCGTGACACCCGATACAACCCTCCCCCTTTCACTCCTGAGGGGTCATTTTTTGGGGCTAACGGTGAGCCGACTCAGTGTTGTGACTTGTGAGGTTTGTTTTGCGTGTGTGTGAATGTGTTGTGTTTGTACGTTTGTGATTAAGTGGAGTATAGATGAATAGTGAGTGGTAAGTAAAGGTTACGGGATTTGATTGGTGAGTGAATAAGGGGTAATTTAGCGATGACCATTACGGGGAGCCTTACTACTACACCCGGGGAGGTTCACCACATCTATGTTCACTCCTTTTTAGTTCTCCTTTAGAGGGAAAAGAACGTGTAATTCAACCACTATAAGAGGCATCTTGCCCACCATGTATGTAGCAAGTAATTCAAAAGGAGTTTTGATCCCAACATTGCAATGCAATTCAATTTTTGTTAAGAAAAAAGATAGAATGATAAAAATTAACAATCTTAACCATCTTTTTAATTAGTCATCTTGATAGTTTACAGGTCAAATTTTGTCAGCTCTTTCAAGAAGTGTGTTTCGTACAAAAAGTTTATGGGGAAAGTAGAATCTTCACAACTTAAACAGAGAATCGAGGCAACCATATTTTGCTGGTGAGAAAGGCTTCAGAATTGGCCATCACTTTGGTCAGGGTATGTAACGCATTTGTAAACCTTGCACTTGGTACACAACAAATACCCAACCTATAAAACACGCATTGAAAGTACCATATTCAGAAACAGTTAATCATCACCAACCAAAAGGGACAAAGTATTAACGTTACTCACAGCTTTGCAAGATGGACATCTACGGTAGATGCGATTGGTTGCAGATTTCACATTTGTCTTTTGACCTTTACAAAAATCGCAAAGCAACCATCCTTTCCCATCACAAGGCTCACATTCAATCCTTTCATCTGTCTGTATAGCCTTCAAATAGAACATGCACAAAGATTAGTAAAGTTTCAAAATGTTTCCATTAAAGCGCATGCTAAACATGGTCCACGGACCACCAATCACCATAAAGTGTCAAGAACATAGCACCGTAAAATGTCTAAAAATTTAATACTTGTAGCACACAAGTCATGATAAAGAAAACCCATATCAAACATGGTCGATGAACGATGATAACATGTTACACTGAATCAGAATCACTCATCATAAACTGAATGTGGGAGATAATATATTGTTTTAAGTCTTTAGAAAACAAGTAAAATATCGACAACATTTTGTTGCAACTACTCCTAAATTGAGTATCTCACAATAATCAGATAACAGGAATTAGTTTCATTACCAGAAACAGGTTTTTAATAAAACTGCAACTAATCTCTATAACATCATATAATCAGTTTCGCAAAGGCAATGCCAAACACAACCATAATAAAATTATTTCCAACCTTGGTATCCAAGTATCTCTAACCATAACAAACTTGAATTTAACCTCAATACAAAAAGTCTATATATACCTGTTGCTGAAGGGATATGCATTGAATAGGCTTTGATAATCTAACTGATTTCAAAGAAATAATAAGAGGCATCAATTGCATATTAGCTATACCCAAACCCGCCATTTTTTGTTCCACTAAAAACACAAGATAAAAAAAAGGCTTTAATAAAGAAAAAAAAGGATAATATCCACCATTCATCAAATCCAAATATTCAACCTTTAACTTTCCAACAAATTACGCAAACGCCACCATTGTTTCAATAGTTTTATACAACACAGTGTAAATTGCAAAAACAGCCCCTATAATTTGGCCAAAATGCAATAACAGTTTCTACAACTTCGGAAGTGCAGACACATGGTATGTTTGACCCAAGTTGGAGCTTACGAGAGCTGATTTAAGATATGTTTAACAAATTAGTTGAAGCTATAACTTATTAACGTAAAATGACAAAATAATACTCCTTCCGTCCCATATTAAGTGTTCATAATGGAATCTTGAGATGTCCCAAATTAAGTGTCCAGGGAATATTTTCAACCAATGAGAAGAGACTTTAGTGGGTAATAATGATATTTGATTGGTGGAGAGTGTAGTTGGCCCCACTTTCCTAAAACTTTGTGCATTTGAAAAGTGGACACTTAATATGGGACGGAGGGAGTATTCAAATAAATATATTAATATTATTTGAAGAGTGTTAATGCAATTAACTACTTTAAAATAAAGGACAAATGACACAAAAAGACACTTAACTTACGATATGTTTCTAATCAAGGTATTCAACTTTTTTTCTTGCACATAAATTCGTTCAACTTTTTTTTAAGCCGATTTAGAGTTTTTCTATACATTTTGTTGACAAACCAAATTTTATTAAAAGTTATTTTATTTTAAAAGTTCAAGTTCTCAATTTCTTTGAAGCTCCTCCTAAACACACCACATTCGTTGTTGAAAACTTTTATATGTAATCATTATTATTGACGTCGTAGCTAGGCCAACAGAGGCCCTGTGCAAAACCGTTTATATGATAACTAAACATGACAATTAGAAATATATTATAACGATTAGCTTTAATTTTTATGAATTTTTCATCACTGTCACCCACTTGAAGTAAAGTTTAACAAATATTTAGAACAAAATTCCATATATCGTCAACATTTTGAGGTTGCAAATGAATTTTGATGCTACAATTATGTAAATAGGTATTTATTTTGAGGCCCCTAAAAATCTGAGGCTCTGTGCGATAACACACCTCACAGGCTCACACACCCTCAAATACGGCTTTGCTGACATCGGAATTTATGAAATTCAAAAATTGCAAGCGCAATTCCTGATATAAGCGATAATTTCTTCAGAACAACACCAAAGTTTTAACAAGACAAAGCATTTGCATTTTCAAAATGTAAGAACTACGTTTATAATTTTAACCAAACCATAAGGACCTTTTTCGCAATTTACTCTAAAACATAAATAACTTCATTTCTAGTGTCACTTTCACAAATAAAAAAAAAAAATGCAAAAAATAAAACTAATACTCATTTTCACTTTTATTACCGTCACACAATCACGTTTATTTACCGCAGACAATTACTGCAACCGTCACAAATTACCGTCACCACACTCCCTCAGATCAGACCAGTTCACGGTATTAATCAACGGCTACTCAGAATCACGCATTCCGTTACTAACAACCGTCACCGGAATATACTCATCTTCACCGTCAGCCGCCGCGGTGGTTATACTATGGGGAAACCCCAACACACCGACGAAAACACTCGTTGAGCTTTCACACAACCTCACGCGCTCTTCTCCCGGCCACGCGCCGATCACCGTCGTCCGCCAACCGTCGGACAGCCTCAACGCGCGGTTCTTACCACGCGCGTGGATCACCACACGCGCCGTCGTGATATGCGACGACGACGTCGAAATCGATCCGAAAACTATCGAATTCGCGTTTAAAATGTTTTTGATAAATAATAAGGAGAAATTATTAGGATTGTTTGTTAGGTCTCATGAATTTGATTTAATGACACGTGGATGGATCTACACCGTTCATCCTGACCGATACTCGATTTTGTTAACTAAGTTTATGTTGATGAGTACTGAGTATTTGTATAAGTATAGCTGCGAAGGCGGGGAGTTAATGGCGAAAGCGCGGTTAATTGTGGATGAAATGAGGAATTGTGAGGATGTGTTGATGAATTTTGTTGTGGCGAATGAGACGAATGTGGGACCGGTTTTGGTTGGGGGGAATAGGGTGAGGGATTGGGGTGATGCGAGAAATGACGGTGGGGGAGTGGTGGGGGCGGTCGGGTTGAGTAGTAGGAAGAAGGATCATAGGAAGAGGAGAGGAGAGTGTATACAAGAGTTTCATAGGGTGTTCGGGAAGATGCCGTTGAGGTATAGTTATGGGAAGGTGGTTGATTCTGTCGGTGAGCAAGGGCTTTGCGAGAAAGGTGGGAAGCTGGTGTTTTGTGATCGATTTGCGTAGTCATATCTGGTGTTGTTGAGTCGTGTATCGTTGGTACAGTGAAATTATTGTATACAGATGTAACAAATTGATATTGGTTATCTGATTATCAAGGGTTGTTACTTGTAAAATTTTAGATTATCGCTATTGTTTAACAGTCAAACTAATGATCATGTAATTTTAGTAATTACCGGAATTCAAACATGTTACAGGCAGCTGATTTTGCATCATTTGATCACTTTTTAAACACAATCCCAAACATCCTGATGAGCTAGTTGGGTACAGATAGATAGTGTAATATGAATTACTATGAATGTAAATGTAGTGTATGGTTCAAACCTGTGGAGATATGTGTAAACTTTTTACGTACAGCTCGTATCAGAGTTTTCATTTGTGTGTTTCACATGTAGTCTATAAATAGAAGGCTCACTGAGCCGTAAGGAGCTTGTTTGGCTCACGATATTAACATCTACATGAGGTAGTCAAGAACTCAGAATGACCCGCTTACGAGCAGAATTAAGGGAGTGATGATGTGGTATCCTCCAGTTCTTTGACAAATCGCTTGGTCATTTCCACATAATCTTTTAAGTTTGACTCTTTAAAGTCCTGTCAAAAAACCAACATCAGACAGATGTATAAATGTGTACATCCCAAAATGGCAATAAAGTCTCACAAAAAGATCATATTTTTTTCGTCAATAGATGTACGCGCTCACTCACATAGCTATAACAAGCTTACCTCGAAATCCCAGTCTCCATATAGATCAGGATCGGTACTATTGCCCCAAACATATGCATAAGCCTGTATGACCTCAGAGGTATCCTGCATATACAATCAGAACTATCTCATGATATGCTTGAACAAAAAAAGCGTGAATGATTTCTAGAAACGATACCATATACGGGCAAAACCCTTCTAAACTTTGAGCTCATGCAATATCTTTTTCCATCATATGAATGTAAAAGTGGTGTATGGCGAAAAGAAACACAAGAACCCAAAATAATACTTGAGAATAGACATACCAGCAAAGAAACATCAACAGTCCTCTTGTCGTACTCTTCGGCTTCATATGTGTCCAAGATATCTAAATCCGTGGCAGAAAGCCCAGATAGAACCTGCTGTATATTCCTTCCATCAGGTCAAAATTATTTATGAACTTGTGTACAGATTCATACGTGCGCATTTGGGTGTGCAGACATGAATACACTGCAGTTTTATCATGTCTGCTCAATGATCAGACTAAGTCACAATGGCCGAAGCCATCTTATTGTAGGTATAGGGTTACAGAACGTATACAGACCTTACGAATTACTATTGTAAATCATAACGGACTAATTAGTTATCAACTCAAATCTAAGAAGTGAATCGGGTTACTAGAACTCTCTCCAATACCGTATATTTTTTGGACATCCCATCATTAAGAGGAATTGCCAAAGGCCCACTTTCTAGCATCCGATTGTTCAATAGTATCTAGCTCCCAGATAGGCTAAATGAGACCACGTTAAGCTAAGATTGAATTCATATAGATTAACAAAGCAAAACAAAAAAGTGCTCTTTTTTTGACCAGAAAGAAGGATATCACAGTAAAGGAAACTCACATGTCGCACACAAATTCCAACAGAAACCTCATCATTTGTTCTTAATCATCTCCCCTAATGAAGTCAACAACATTGAGGGGAAACATCAACATGGATACATTTTACTCAATAGCTCATCAACACGATAAAGTATAAATTATCACTCTCTCCTCACCGTAAATACCGATGTAATCTGAGTCTCTAACAGAATAACCCAATATCTACCAAATGTCTAAAATACCGTTCAACAGTGATACAAAGAAAACCTTAAATAATAAGAGGTTATAGTGAACACATAACATCCATAATTGAAGTGTTGCAATGTTGTCAAACGGATCACGTTCATGAAAACTTTGATTTTCAAAACATTTAATTTGTTTGTATGTGTTTGTCATTCACTCATTTGCAAACTACTAAAATAAGATACACTAGTATATATGATTAAAAAAAAAAAAAAAAAAATCATGAACATATGTTAGATAAGAATGGTAATAATAGCATATGAAATGAACGATGAACATACCCTCCCTGTAACATTCTTGTTTTCAACTGGTGAAATCGCAGGATAAACGCGCCCTTTGATGCTAAACCTATGACTTTTTACCATATATTCACATGTGAGTAATTCGAATAAGGCTTTGTATGCAAATATGAATGGATAAATTTCAAAAAAAAAAAGAAAAAAAAAAAAAAAAACATGGGAGGATGATACTAACTAGCCGTTGAGGATAGCGGGTGCAGTTCGAGGTATGCGATTGAGGAGGACTTGAACGACGTCATTAGATAACAAGCTCCCGTAAACAAACACAGTATTTGCTGACGTCATCGCCATTTCAACTCCAAACAAAAAGCGTCTTCCAGGAGATATTCAGATTTTAGAGGGGATAAAATGGCAAATGTTTAATTAACAAGAGTTTAAACATTTTTTATTCTTTAATTAATAATTATCTAATTATTGTAATTATTATTATCTAATTAGATTCGTTTTTATTTGACGTTGTATATATACGGTTGTAAACAACAGGGATGGAGGCTTGTTTGTGTTCGTTAGTTTAAGTTTAACCGGCTGGATAAATGAACACAAATATTTAATAAACGGAATTTCTTGTTCACATTTGTTTGTTAAGAAAAATTAAATTGTTTATGTTTGTTCATTAAAGTTTTAAAACAGACGTATTTAAATAAATTAATAAAAACAAGCATAAAATATTCAAAATACAGATGATATATTCTTTTGTGTTACTTTATTCAAATGTGTCTGTTTTACTAATACGGAGTAGTATATACCCGTAATAAATATATGATATTTGAAAATAAATAAACAAACGTACATATGTGAACATAAATAAATCTAACGAATGTTTAATTGGACGTGCACGAACTTAAATGAATGAAGTAGGCTTGTGTTCATGTTCGTTGATTTAACCACATTAACAAAAAACTTTGTTCAAACCCATTAATATATTAAAATAAAAAATAAAAAAAACTTTTTATAAAACGTTCAAGAACTGTTCATTAACATTAGGTTTGTTACGGCTATAAGTTTATCTTAAATTTCTAACAACTTAAAAAATATTAATGTTTGTGTAAATGTTAATTAATGTAATTGTTGAGGTAAAATATTACCCCTGGTTCGTTGGGCCCGCGTCTCGAGCTATGTGAACCTGAAACAAAGGTAACACACGTTAGCCTCACCTTGGATTTTATCCCAAGACCAAGCTCCAGTGTGAGGGTAAGTGTTCGTTCGAACGAAAGAGTTGGGAATAATAAATGAGAGTAGTAAATGTAAGTAATAAATGAGAGAGGGAAGAGTTAATGCCTGCGCATTGAATATGTTATGGTATTTATAGCATCCCAATCACTGTGCTTCTACTGTACCTGACACCATAAGGAAACAAGGAGCCGGTCTATGCCTAGACTAGGCCTATAGGCCACTGTGCATGTACTTGGAGACCATATCCCGTGGAATCCGGGAAGGCGGCGCATGTTCGGCTTGTGCCACTGTATATGTCTTGGTCTTTCCCGAGGTACTTTTATTATTATTATATGTATACGTATGGTCCGGACCGGATGGCGTGAGTGGTGCCCGTCCGGCTTATGTCGTCCGGAATGGGTCATCCGGACACATACACGAACATGTCCCCCCCCTCAAGTATTGTAGCATTGATTTCATGTCAAGGGTACAATATTTTAAAATTGTTGGTCAATCAGACAAACGCAATAAATGCGGGAGGTTAAAAGAACAGCCATGAGTCATGCTTCGGTTTTCGTGAGGTTGACACGTGTCCCACTTCATTCTCCCAACGGTCGCGATGCGCCTTCTGACAAGACTTGACGTTTTCGTCCTATTCTTACTGTGTCTATAAATAGGGGGTGAACCCTCATTTTTCACCACATCTCTTATTTTCACTGTCTGCCTCCGAACGAATTGCGATCATTCCTTCTGTCTTCAGGTGCGTCCATTCTTCTCCTTATTTCCTTTAGACCTTTCATTGAATCCCCTCCGGCTCTCAAGACATGTCAGACGGTAGTTCTGTTCCGGATCACCCAGGAGGTCCGGTGATACTTCTCACACCCCCAAGTTTGATATGCACGTTTATACTTCTGTCTTGGATGAGGCTAATGTAAGTTGGATCGCCAAGTCTTACGGTATTCCGCTTGACTTGAATCCGCGCCCAGCTCCTGACGGAACGACCATTCTTGATGTTCCGGATGACGCAATTGGGTTATACGTTCACTTTTTCAAGCAAGGTGGTTTCAGAATTCCGGTTTCTAAGGTCATCGGTTTTCTTTACAAGCACGAACCGGTAAGACCTACAAGCCCTGCTTTAAGGAGATAAAGTCCAGTCTTAAGAACTGGAAGAACCAATTTTTTCTAGTTGATCGGAGGGCGATCCCTATTGCTATGTCATGGCGTCATCCAGACTCAAACATCTCGGATCCCCCTCCGCCCTCCGGTTCTTACGATGAAGATTTAGTGGAGAGGCTCCGGGAGGTGGTTATTCCCCTTCACAAGCCGCATCCCAGCTTGTTGTATGCCGCTGGGCTCAGCTCCGTTTGGAAGTACGCCGGATACAAGTGTGTCTTGAAGGGTCCGGGGGGAAATGGTAATATGCCCTCTTATGCATTTTGTTCGTCCCCTTTTGTAACTAACCTCTTCTTTCTTATGTTGTTTTCCTTGTTTTTGTTATGCAGTTGTAACCATGTCTGAATTTCTACGTTTTCCAAACTTTGAGGGATGCAAGGTTTCGGCTGGGCAGCCCTTGGCCGAGGGGGAGGAACATGTGACTTACACCAGCCCCCCGGTTGAGAATGTTGAGGAGATTCCTCCTAAGTCGAAGTTCATGAAGGTGGTTGAGAGGCCTTGTGAGCTGGTTGTTGCTGCTAGGAAAAGAAAGGAAGATCTAGCGGCAACTAAAGCGGCTGCCGAAGGGCCGGGGCAGTCCAGGAAGAAGCGTGTTGCCGGGGAAGGGTCTCGTGCGGCAAGGAAGAAATCACACGTCAAACAGTCGTCCGATCATGAGGTGAGCTCTATGCACATCTCTTCTCCAAACCCGATCAGCCAGGCCGGACCTGTTTACGTTCTGACCGACTCTTCTAATCATGAAGAAGAGACAAATGCGGAGCGGCTGGTTTCCCTCCGCCGCCAGAGCGATGAATTCGAGTCTCCCCTGGAGAATACTGCCCATCGTTCTCCTTCCGTGGATCCCAACAGAAATGAGGAAGGGAATACTGCCTTATCTGTTCCGCCCCCAAGCCCCTCATTCGTGCATTCAGGTTTGTTTCGAATGACTTGTTTGCTGTAATTGTAAGAGTATTTGCTTTATTCTAACGTTTCTGCTACCTTTTCAGCCCGTGCTTTCGGAGCTCAGGAGCGGTCTCTTGTCCTTTCATCCGGCCATGCTGGTGAAGGAGAGGGTGGGTAGCCTTGTGCTTCCTTCATTCGACTCTTGCTTCCTTAACTTTTTTTTTTTTTTTTTTTTAAAACGCGCTCTCTGCTACTTCTTAGGTACTTCCGGCAATTGCTTTGGTGATCGGCCTTTCACTCCCCAATCGGGGTTGACTGAGGGTTCGAGGATGAACAACGCTGCTAACTGCTGGGACATGCTCAAAAACTTGTTCACTCATGCGGATTATGAATTTTACAATGATGGGATGTCCGATTAAGGGGCTCTTAAACGGTCTTGGCGTTCGTTGGGAATGTGCATGCAAGCCCAAACGAACATGCTTCTGAGGTACGAGGAGCTCTCTGATCGGTTCGCTGATCTTTCTCACACTCACGAGTCTTGCAAGGATGTTGAACTCCGGTATAAGGAATGCAAGAAAGAGTTGCTGGGAGCCCAGGCCAAGAAAGATGCTGCGATTGCCAAAGCTGCCCGGGTTGAAAAAGAGAAGCTTTACATGGTTGTCGTTGGGGCTGAGCAGGCTAACAAGATCAGGGTTCTGGAAGCTAAGCTTGCCGCGTCGGAGGCGGACAACCGTCGGCTGGGGAAGGAGAGAGAAGACTTAGCTGTTCAGTGTGGTCAGGGGGAAATCGCCAAGCAGCGTTTGGTTCGAGAATATTTTCCTACCTTTGTCCGCCGGCTTCTTCAAAGTGCCGAGTACAAGAGGAGTTTGTCTGTTCCCTTCAACATGGCCATTGCTGCCGGGTGGCTTAAAGGTGTTCAAGAGGGTCGCTCCCCCGAAGATGTGAATACCATTCTGGATGCTTCATCCGGCTTTGATCTGGAGGCCTATGACAAACTCAATTCGGCCTATGATGAGTTGTTCGTTAAGAGGTATCCTTATGTGGACAAGGTTGCTAATGCTTTCCTTCGGACTCCCGCGGAGCTGCAAAACCTGTTACCGGACGAGACTCCTCCTACTCCCGGCCAAGGACCCACCGGCTCAGCGCAGCCTTGATTCTTTGTAATAGATTAGTTTGTCTTTTTATCAAGTGATAGTTTTTGTATGTAACCGGTTGGAACAAACAATATTGTCTCTATTGCATTTTTGCTTAATCGGAAATGACCATTCGTCCGTCGTCTAGCGGACTAAGAATTTCGTCTTGACTAATTCTTTGATTATTGCTGTGTTATATACATGTTTTTTTTTTTTTTTTTTTTTTTTTTTTTTTTTTTTTTTTTTTTTTTTTTTTTCTCTTCGTATAATGAGTATAATCGTTCGATGAATACTATTCGAGGTTTAGCCTTCCATGCAGTGTGTCATGGAATATAACCGTTCGACGAATAGCACCTGGACTCTTCCTATGTGAATAGCACGTTTAGGGAACGTAACCGTTCGGTGAATAGCAACTAGGTTCTTTCCCTGTGAATAGCACGTTTGGGGGATTTAACCGTTCGGTGAATAGCACCTAGGTTCTTCCCATGTGAATAGCACGTTTGGGGGATTTAACCGTTCGATGAATAGCACCTAGGTTCTTCCCTTGTGAATAGCACGTTTGGGGGATTTAACCGTTCGGTGAATAGCACCTAGGTTCTTCCCATGTGAATAGCACGTTTGGGGGATTTAACCGTTCGGTGAATAGCACCTAGGTTCTTCCCATGTGAATAGCACGTTTGGGGGATTTAACCGTTCGGTGAATAGCACCTAAGTTACCATAGACATTGACTACGCATTCGATCGGAGGTAGCTAGCCGTCCGTCGGAGTCATCAATGACTTATGTCTAACGTGAATTTGTCAGAAAATTGCCATCATCCCAACTTGGAATGTAGCCCATATTTCATTTCATAGTTTTTGGTTACACTTGATTGAGATTACATTTGTTACATATAGCATCTCCTTAAATTCATTGCATTCCAAGTGCGCGGTACTTCTTTGTCTTCCATCGTCATTAGTTTGTAGGAGCCGTTCTGAAAAGCCTCTATCACCCGGTATGGACCTTCCCAAGTGGGTCCCAGCTTCCCCAAATTCTCCACTCTGCTGGCTTCATTCTTGCGGTATACAAACTCTCCAACCTTGAAGGACACCGGACGGACTCTCTTATTGTAATACTGCTCTACCTTATATTTGTACTTGGCCTCTCTTATGGCAGCTGCTTCCCGTCTTTCTTGCAATAGGTCTAAGTTTAGACGCATTTCTTCCTCGTTCATTCCTTCTTGAACCATCATGGTCCTATGCGTCGACATTCCGATTTCCGCCGGGATCACCGCTTTACTCCCATATGTGAGGCTGAACGGCGTCTCCCCATTACTCGTCTTTAGAGATGTTCGGTGAGCCCATAGAACGTTTGGGAGTTCGTCCACCCAGCCGGCCCTTTCTCTCCCTAGGCGTGTCTTTATTCCATTCATCAAACTTTTATTCGCCCTTTCTACCAGCCCATTAGCCTATGCGTGTGCTACTGCTGTATTCATCTGTCATATCTTCAGCTTCTCACACCAGGTTTTGAATGGATCCTTGACGAAGTTCGTCCCATTATCCGTGACTATGACGGCCGGTAGGCTAAACGGGCACACTATATTATTCCATACAAACTTTATAACTTCTTTCCCTGTGGTTTTTGCCAAGGGTTTTGCTTTGATCCATTTTGTGAAGTAATCAATTGCTACTATGACATACTGAACCTTCCCCGGTGCTGCTGGGAGAGGGCCGAGAACGTCCATCCCCCATTGATAGAATGGCCATGGTGCCATGATAGACGTCATGAGACTTTTGGGCAACCTGGGCACCGGAGCGTGTATCTGGCAGGAGTCACACCTTTGTATTTCCTCCCTTGCATCTCGATGCATGGTTGGCCAATAGTATCCCTGCCGGATCGCTTTTGCTACCACCGAGCGTGGGCCGGAGTGCATCCCGCACGCTCCCATGTGTAACTCCCGAATGACATAATTGGCTTGCAGAGGACCGACACATCGTAGCATGGGCATCAGATAAGATTTTTTTAAGAGTACATCTCCTTCCATGGTGTATTGGCTGATTTTCATACGGAGGGCTCTAGCTTCATTCTTGTCATCCGGCCATATCCCTTCCTTAAGACATCTTACAATCGGAGTCATCCAATTGTCCCCCTCTTCTTCCACTATCGTATTGACCTCCGTTATTTCTACCGACGGCTTGCTTAGTACTTCCACCAGAATTTCCTTAGTGAGATGGTTGAATGCAACTGAGGCCAACTTGCTGAGGATGTCTGCCTTCTGATTTTGGTTGCGGGGAATGTTTGCTATTCGGAACTTTTGAAAGTGGCTTATATTGTTTTTTGCTTTGGCCAAGTACTTGATCATATTCCCGCTACCAGCCACAAACTCACCATTGATCTGACTGGCAACTAACTGGGAATCGACCTTTACGGACAGTGCGGATACCTTCATTTCCCTGGCAATTCTCAGCCCGGCAAGCAGTGCCTCATACTCCGCCTGATTGTTTGTGCTTTTAAAGTCCAGCCTGAGAGCATACGTATACTCGGTTTTTGTCGGACTGATCAGGACCAGACCTGCTCCGGACCCACTTTTCCCTGACGCTCCGTCCGTATAGAGTGTCCATTCGTTCTCCTCATCCGGATTCTTTGGTTCGGTCGTCACCTGCTCAACCATTTTTCCATTGCTGTCCACGGGGACTTCATTTATGAAATCGGCCAACACCTGGCCCTTGATGGCATTTCTGGGTTCGTACACTATGTCATACGTTCCCAGTTCAATCGAATACTTTGCTAACTTTCCGGAGGATTCTGCTTTACTCAGTATCTGCTTGATCGGTTGATCGGTGATGACCTTGATTGGGTGTGCCTCAAAATATCTCCTTAATCTTCTCGACGTGTGAAGCAATGATAAAGCCAGCTTTTCCAAAAGAGCATAATTGCACTCTGCCTCATGTAGAGTCCTGCTAACGTAGTGCACCGGGAATTATTTTCCCTTTCGTTCGACCAGCAGTACCGCACTGACCGCCTCCTTTGCTGCAGCCAAATAGACACACAACGTTTCCTTCGGCATGGGAGAGGCTAGAGAAGGGAGGTTGACGATGACTTTCTTGAGCTCTTGGAAAGCTCCTTCTGCTTCCTCCGTCCATCGATAGTCATCCTTGTTAGCTTTCGTGATATTTTCAAAGTTTCGAAGAAAGGAAGGGATCTTTCGGCCGACCTGGCAAGGAAACGGTTTAGGACGGCCAGCTTTCCTGATAAACTTTGCATTTCCCTCCATGTTCGGGGGGACTGCATGTCTGTGATAGCCTTTGTTTTTGCTGGGTTCGCCCGTATACCCTCAGATGTTACCATGTATCCCAAGAACTTTCCCTCCTCAACACCGAACGAACATTTCTTGGGGTTAAGCTTCATGTTTATTCTCCTGAGATTGTCAAAGGTTTCTGCCACATCGGCCAACAACGCTTTTTCCGTCGAACTTTTGATCACCATGTCGTCGACGTATGCTTCCAGGTTCCGACCGATCTGAGATTGGAAGGCTGAATCTACCAATCATTGGTATGTGGCCCCTGCGTTCTTTAGACCGAACGACATCTTAGTGTAGCAGTAAGTTCCTTGGTCTGTGTAGAAGGCTGTTTTTTCCTCGTCTTCTTCGGCCATTTGCACCTGGTGATACCCCTTGTAAGCATCCAAGAAGCACTTATATTTGGAGCCTACTATCGATTCTATCTTTAAGTCAATCTCTGAGAGGGTAGTAATCTTTCGAGCATGCAGAGTTAATGTTCTTGAAATCGATACACATTCTCCAGCTTCCGTATCCCTTTTTCACTAATACCGGATTTGATATCCAAGTTGGGTATTTGACCTGCCTTACTATGCCTGCCTTTAACCATTAGGCCATTTCCTTCGCCACCACTTGACTTTTTACCATTGAAAGAGTTCTTCTTTTTTTACTGATGGGGGTGACCGACGGATTGGCATTCAACGTGTGTTCTATGATTCGTCGGGGGACACCCATCATGTCGGTTGGCTCCCATGCGAAGACATCCAAACTCTCTTGAGGAGGGCCTTTAGACTTTCTGAGCCGGACGGAGATAGATTCCATCCTATAGTTACGAGTTGATCCGGGTAGGCTGGATTTACAAGGACTTCCTCAGTTAGGCCAACTTCTTTCTGCTCCTCCTTTTTCTCTTCATCCTCCACCATTCTTCTCTTGTCTAACCTTCGGCATTCGTACACCGAGGCTGTTTGCGTGACCAACGTGGCTATTCCCCTGGGAGTGGGGAATTTCATCATTGAATGAATGGTTGAAGGGATAACCCGCAGCTTCTTTAATCCCGTCCGTCCGATTATTATGTTGTAGGGGGATGATGCGGGTACCACAATGAACTTCATGGTTGTTCGGCTGCACAAACCGTCATTCCCAAAACATACGTCAAGTTCAATTTTTCCTAACGGATTTACTTGTTCCCTTGAGAAACCTGCCAAAGTCGTTGCTGTCTCCACTATTTTGGCCCTGATAGATGGATGCAAGTTGTCGAAGCAATGGTCGTACATGATTTCGTATGAGGCGCCTTCGTCCACATGGACTCTCTTCACCAGGTATCCAGCGACGTCAGCTTCCACCACTATGGCCTCCTCGGATAGGTCATTGGTGTGTGCACAAGTATGTATGTGTGTGTGTGTGTGTGTGTGTATATATATATATATATATATATATATATATATATATATATATATATATATATATATATATATATATATATATAGTGTAGAAAAACCCGACCAAAGGATAAATTCTATCTCTAACCAAGATTGAATAAACCTAAAGATCAAAGAATTTCAAACAAAATATAAAACCGGAAGTATTGATTTTTCCCGAGTCGTGAGGTTCTGAATGACGTGTGAATGGAACGGTGAATTTCGTTTGTGATCGAATGATTTGATTAAGAGAGGAATTTTGGGATTATATCTAAAATTATGAAACATAAACTAAAAAGTAACTAAAAAGCATGTAAAATGAATAAGCAAAAAACTAATAATCAAAAACGCAATTAAAACTAAAAACGGGCTTTAACGGATCTTAAAACGGGCTAAGAAAACCTAAAACTCAAAAATCTACTCTAGATGCACAAATTTGGTTCCTAAAAGTCCTAAATGATAAAAAAGAATTTTAGAAAAAAGATTTGTATTTTTTTTATTTTTATTTTACTTTTTTATGAATTAAAAACACTTTTAGATTAAAAATAATATAAAAAATACTAAATTAAAGTGAAAAATTATAAAAATTTCCAGAAAACTACTTCAGGTTATGAAGATCCTAGGAAAAATAAAAGTGAGTAAATAGCTTATTGGAATAAGCAGTTATTAAGCAGTTTAAGGAAATAAGCTAAAAATAAAAAAGTGGTTAAAAGGTTAACCACTGCAACCTTGGGCAGAGAAGTCCCAAGGGCGCAGATGGTTATGTGGTGTGTGTTAAAGGGTTGAGGTCTGGCGTTCGAGCCTAGGCTCACCCTGGGCTTCCCTGTCTCCCCTTTTTATTTTATTTTTTCAAAATTTTCTTTTGGAACTTATTAGTAAGCAGAAAATAACAACTTTTTGTGAAGACAAAATTTTCAAAACTCAAAGAATAAGCTGGAATAAGCAGTTAAGAATCAGACAGGTTATAAAGGACTAAAATGCTAGAGGCTAACTGCTAATGAACACACAAGCTTCTAAAAGCTTGTGTGTTAACTGAAATAAGCTAATAAACTGTAAAAGCAAACTTAACAAGCAATTCTAAACTGGATAAGCAGTAATAAACAACCAATAAGCTCAAATATAGAAATAAGCTATTAAGGCAACTGATGTGATCCCAAACAGCCCAGAGGGCACTTTTCAAGCCTCAGAAAAAGCCACTTAAGTAATAAGCTAAACCATACAAATTGAAAACAGATCAAGTACATCCACCAAAAAGCTCAAATACTGAAAATCAGATCCTATAGATCTTATATAGTGCTTAAGAATCAGCTTAGAAGGAGGCTGATCAGACAAATGTGCATACTGATGCACCAGGTAAACATGTTTGATGTACTACTTTTAAGGCACCAATAAGCATTCAAATCAACAAGCATAAGCAATAAAAACTGAAAACAGATAAAAATCATACACCAAAGAGCTTATAGAACAAATTTCAGACCAATTAGAGCTTATATAGTGCTTATTAATAAGTTGAGAAGAAGGCAGTTCAGACAAAGCACAAACTGATGAGCTAGTATGCAAATTTGAAGTACCACTTTTAAAGTTATCAAAAAGCAACCAATAAGCTGAGAATTAAGCTGGAACTTGTAAAACAGCATTAATAAACAACTAAACAACTTGTTAAATGTATTGCAGACACTATGAGTAAAAATTAAGCACTAAATAAGACCTATGAAAACTGCTTATCAGAACTGATATGATTATGCTGAAATGATGACAAATTAGAACAAATATTGAGCAATATGTCTCAAATCTATATGAAACTTAACCAACACAATAGAAACAACTTATATCACTGATTATGACTCAAAAACTACAAAAACAAGGCCTTATTATAGATTGAAGCATATTAAGCTAAAATGACTAGTTTAGACCATAAAAACTTGAAATATATTATAAAACCTACAAATCTATGTATAGAAACTCTAAACAGCTTAAATTTAGCTTATATGACTCTAATAGAACTAAATTAAGTTGAACAAAAGGAAAAATCTCATGAAAACAGCTTAAAACCTCATTTAAATCCTTATTCCAAACACTCCTTTAAGTGACAGATTTGGCTTTTAAAACTGATTTTAACCTAAAACTTGAACAAATTTTGAACACCAACTAATATTAAGACTTCTTAATGACTAAAAAGCAATAGAGACCAGAAAATAAGCACTTATCATTAAGCTATAAGATTAAGACATATTTTTGTATTTTTATGAATATTGTGCAAAAACATGAACTAACGAGATAGAAACTAATAATGATCAAAAAACAGTACTAATAGACAAATATAAGTAACAAAAAAAAAAATAATAAGCAAAGAAGAACAAGTAATAAGCAATAAGCAATTAAACAAGCTAAAAATGTAAGAATTAAGCTCACTTGGTCCTTCGCTCAAAACAAGGACTTATAAATGATCCAAGTGCTGATCTACAAGCTCCAGCTTGTTAAAAACATGGTCCTATAAGCCCTTCCCAATCCGGCTTATCATCCAAGTGCTTATTGCACTTTAAGCAAAGGTAATTTGAAACACAATCTAGTACAATTCAAGTGATGACTATAGAAGCTCAAAGTAAGCTATGGAACAACTTATTTGAGATCTAATAAGTAAATTAAGTGAAGTGCTTATTAAGATCTTATTATAGCTTATTTAACCATTTAAAGAGCATTTAAACATAAAAGTAAAGAAGACAAGGTAATGATATAAACTGAACTAAGCAGAAAATAAGCAGAAAATACTGAATTAAAAGACAGAATTAAGCAGAAAATAAGCTAAAACAACTGAAAATTAAGCAAAAACTAAAAAACTTCCTAAGCTAGGTGAAAAAGCCACTATTTATAGGAGATCCAGGATGCTTCTAGGGTTCCTTCAATCAAATCCCAGACCTTAATTCAATCATGTCGACATCCTTCTATCATCTCAGCCCTAGGATCGACAGCCACATAGCTTCAACCAATAGGATTCTTGAAAATTGCCATGTTGGACTTGAAATAAGCTCATCTTATGCATAGTCAGCCTTCTAGAAGGGATAAATTGTACTTAAAGAGGGATAAGTACAATGGAGGGGCAGGGTAAATGTAGGAGATGATGAACAGTGTTAATTTCACTTTTACCCGCCTTTTTTAATTTTGACCGGATTTTTTTATTGGTTTGACTTGGTCGGATATGGGTTTTTTTTGGGTTATAATAAGATCCGAGTTTTAATGAGAGGTGGATTGGGCTGAGTGGTATAATGGGCTAGAATAGACTGGATTATATTTTTGTTGTAGCTTTTTGATATAATAGGATTTAACCAAGGTTATTTTAGGGACTAACCATGCAAAATGATAAGGACTATCGGTGAAATTGATTTTGGCTAATTGATGAAATTGATTTATCATTAAGGCTTTGGTTTTGGGATTTTGGGTTTTTGGCTGATAGAAACTGTAGAATCACATCCCCGGCCTCGGCTTTTCTCACTCTTTTCATTCTCGTGCTCGTTCCTGTCAGTTTTGTCTTTCTTTTTGTCATTTTCTAATATCCTTTACCTGCACATACACAAACACAAAAACAAGCATATATTCGGCATTTATGGTCGGTTTTTGGTCTTTTGAGTCCGTTTTTTTATAAAGAAAAGGTATGTGATTTAACACATACCAGTCATCCGTTGATACCGGGGGGAAAGTTATGGGCACATTCATCCAGCTTTCGGTGGTGGTCATCGTTTTTCTTTTTCGATCTTCCCCTTGGCAATTGACCATGTTGATTATCTTTCCTTTTTACGGACCATCTTTTCTATGCTGAGCCTTCCCCCTTTGCTGCACATCCTTGACCAGGTGGTTTAACTTTTCGGACTCCAAGGCCAGTACATTGCTTCTTTAACTGATAGCAATCGTTGGTGTAATGCCCTTTCTCACCGTGATAGTCACAGTATCGATCCAAGTTTTCCTTCCGCGGCATGCCGGGCAGCGGAGGTGGTTGGGGTAGCCGAAGGTGATGCTCAGTTGCCAGTATTTCCTTCGGTGTGCTCCTCAGTGATTCTAGCGTTGGTCTGTTTCTATCATCCTTGATCCCATACTTAATGTTCCGGTTGGGTTCCTGCCTTGGGGCCACATATGGGGAGTGATGATCCCTTGGCCGGTATGGGGATTTCTGCCCCCACCGTCTCCTGTCGTCAAAGTTTTTATGATACCGGTCGTGCTTCACAACTTGTGATCCTCCCACATCCTTCCGCGCGTATTCCCCTTTCAGTAATTCGGTGTTCCGGAAAGCTTCTTCTGAGCGAATGAAGTCATCGAACCTTTGTAACATTTCATCAATCGTCTTAAGAATGCTGTCCGAGAACTTCTTTGCCAGCTCCGGGCAGTGATGACCATTCATGAAAGAGGAAATCCGCATTATCTCCGGGGCGTCCGGAAAATAGTTCGCCTCACTTATCCATCGTTCTTTGAAGTCCGGGAGGCTCTCGTTGGCCTTCCTATGAATTTTGTTGATCTCCGTGAGGTCTTTGACGCATGCCCTTAGTATACTAAATTTGTTCAGGAATTTCCTTTGAATTTCCTCCCAGTCGTCGATACTTTCGGTCGGCAACTTATCGAACCACCCTCTGGCCTTCCCGTCCAAAGTTTGTTGGAACATTCGGCACCATACGGGCATTGGCCATTCTTCGTGATTCCCCGCCCCCGTGAAACAGTTGATATGGTCATCTGGGTCGGTCGTCCCATCGTACAGTTTGAGGTTCGATGGCATTATATGTTTAGGGGCTGAGAACTCTATAATCCTTCTTGTGAACGAACACTTTATCACCTCCTTGAACGGCTTGCTCAAGTTGTCATCTGCCACTGCCTTCCCCTTATCGTTCTGCCTTCTTCCGACATCCTCTTCTTCTGTATCCGTTAATTCGTCTTCAAAGTTTAACAGCATAGGTTTTATCAGATTACGGTTGCCTTGTTGCTTCAACAACTCCTTGAGAGCCGATATGTGACCCTCCATGATGGCTCGAGTGTTCGGGGGGTTAGAACCTCCTTCTCCATACCCTTCGTCCTCCCCTGAACGTCTGATGGGTGAGCTTGGGTCGTGACCACTCATTCTAAACTTTTGGTAGATTGAATTTGGGTCCCACGGATGGCGCCAGTTTGTTGAGGTAAAATATTACCCCTGGTTCGTTGGGCCCGCGTCTCGAGCTATATGAACCTGAAACAAAGGTAACACACGTTAGCCTCGCCTTAGGTTTTATCCCAAGACTAAGCTCCGATGTGAGGGTAAATGTTCGTCCGGCGACGAAAGAGTTGGGAATAATAAATGTGAGTAGTAAATGTAAGTAATAAATGAGAGAGGGAAGAGTTAATGCCTGTGCATTGAATATGTTATGGTATTTATAGCATCCCAATCACTGTGCTTCTACTGTACCTGACACCATAGGGAAACAAGGAGCCGGTCTATGCTTAGACTAGGCCTATAGGCCACTGTGCATGTACTTGGAGACCATATCCCGTGGAATCCGGGACGGCGACGCATGTTCGGCTTGTGCCACTGTATATGTCTTGGTCTTTCCCGATGTACTTTTATTATTATTATACGTATACGTATGGTCGGGACCGGATGACGTGAGTGGGGCCCGTCCGACGTATGTCGTCCGGAATGGGTCGTCCGGACATATACACGAACAGTAATCTTATTCTATTTTTATACAAGCTTAATCATGTCTTTTTATGTCACATGTTAAAGATTAATTATATTATTTTAATATTAACATTTGCTAATATTACTTTAATCGTAAAGTAGATTTTGTTAAAAATACCCTTCTTACTTAAATCATAGAGTAAATTACATGGATGGTCCCTGTGGTTTGTCCCTAGTTTCATCCATCGTCCCTGAAGGTTTAAAGTTGCATAGATCATCCCTAATATAAGAAAAAATAACACTCATGGTCCTTTATTTAACTAGTGTTAAGTGGATTATGTTATCATTTATTAATTTTGTTTTGAGTAAATTACAAAGATGGTTCCTGTGGTTTGCGTTGACTTTCACTCTTGGTCCTTTGACTTTTTTTTTGCACGTACAGTCACCAACTTTGAAACCCTTAACACTCATAGTCCTTTGACCAAACGACGTTAGGTTTGACTGTTAAGCACCCCTCATGTGACTTGCACATGAGGGTATTATTGTCCTTTTGCCCTTTGTCACTCTCATATCCATTTATACCAAACCCAACTTGCAGTCATCTCATAAACTTATCCTCTAAAAAAAAACACACGCCTCCTCTAAAAAAAACACACGCCTCCTCCCAACTTGCAGTCATCTCATAAACTTACCCTCCCTTATCACTCCAATCACAAGAAACGCAGCATCACAAACAATAATTCCATCCTTATATCTCCAAAAATCAAACACGGCATCATTATTCTACATCGGGTAGGTTTTGGTGTTATTTATTTTGTTTTTCGTTTGAAGTTTAAGGTCAGTGATGAGGTGGTTTTTGGTTTATACAGATATGTAAAGATCACGAATTCATTTGAACCACAACCATACTGAGATCTTATATTATTCTTTGTCATATCGAGTCTAGTTGAGTGAAAACGAGGTGAAGGTGTTGTGTGAGCAAGCGAGGGTGATGGTGGCGAAATGGGGTTGGCCCTGTTTCCTTTACTTTTACGGCTTTGTTGAAGGGTTGTAATGGGGTTTATGGGGGGTGTTTGGGTGAGCAGATTCATGGGGTAGTGATGAGGGTTGGTGGGTTTGGGTTTGTGATTCCCTTAAAATCAACTCGTATATTTTTCTCCAAAGGAAACACAAGTGAAGTATGTGTAACCAGGGTCGTTATCCCCGATGAAGGTTGAATGGAATTCGTGAAATCAGGATCGTGAAAAGTGTAGATTGAATAGTGAGAATAATAAGATATTTGGTTTAAACTAATTTTCCTAAGTTCTAATTAATAAAAGAAAATTTTAAAAACAAGAATTATATTTTTCTGATTATTATTTAATTTACTACGAAAAACTATTTTAAAAAGGAAAATAGATTAAAAATATTAAAGGGAAACTAAAAATTCTGAAACTTTTTCTAAAAATACTAGATGATAACAGGAAGCTAAGAGAAATAGGAGGGGGGCTGTAGCTTATGGGAATAAGCTGCAATAAGATAAAACAAGCTTATAAGCTAAAATGGGCTAAAGAAGGTTAAATAAATAAAAGAATGAGAGGATAACGCAAAAGTCCCAAGGGCACGTTTGGTTATCTGAGTGTGGTGTTGTGTATATGTACGGGTGGTCAGGGGTTCGAATCCCTTGTGCACCTTTTTGCAAAATTTATTTTTTTTTTATTTTTTAATTGAAACTCAATGAGCACAAACTAATAAGCAAACTTTATAACTAAAACTATTTTTAAATACCACAAATAAGCCCAGAAATAAGCTAAGTTTGCTGATCAGTTGGTTTTAAAAAGAGAAATAGCCCAAAAATAGGCCAAGTGACTGATAAGCTATTAAATAAGCTAAAGCAAAGTTGAAATAAGCTAAGCAACCAACATAAAGCTAAAATGAAAACTGAATAAGCACTAGAACTCAGAAATAAGCACTGATTAAACACAAAATAAGCACAAAGGACTGCTATGCACAGGGCATATTCAGTCAATCCTAGGCAATTTCAATCTTAATTTTAAGCACTTAAATAATTACTAAACACCACAAAAGCTGATTACACTTAAAGTTCACCTACTGAGGATCACATAGAACCAAAAATCAGACAAAGAGAAGCTGATTTGATGCTTAAAAATAAGCTGGAAAAATGGCTCTTCTAGACAAGTATGCACTGAATTCTCAGTGTATGCTTGTATAGATAGGGAATTTTTGAGCTTAATTTAAAGCTTAAATAAGCTATACTAAGGGCTGATATATGGAATAAGCCAAGAACACCTAGCAAACTACTGGATTACTGAAATCCAGGGATTAAATAGAACAAATAAGCACTTGAATGGTGTCTAGAAAAATTATGCAGACTGTATATGTGTTCTGATGTGCAGACAAGACCAAAATGGTCAAAACTTGATCAAATCCTATTGAGATGGTACCAACTGATGCACACTCACTTTATACACTATATTGTACCAAATTTTACCAAAGTTAAAGGCCAAATAAGCCCAGGCTAATTTGAAGCTAGTTTAAGCAGTTAGGATTCTAGTTTTTTCACCTAATGATGCAAAACCACAAACCACTTCAATACAGCTAAAGTGAACTTACAAACAGCTTATTTAACCTATTTTAAGCAAGATCAAAATTAAGCAATAGGTAAATGAACAGTTACTAACCCAAATGACCCATTTGAGCCATATTGCCAAACAGTCCTTAATGAAGGGGCTGTTATGGATTTTTAAAGGAAACATATAATTTTAAGCTAGGTTTTGGATTCTAGGATGACAACTAAGTGTGATAAGCATTATCTAGTAATTTTGAAAGGAAAATAAGCAGTCTAATAAGCTAACCTATAAATAAGCTATTTTTGGCTTTTTGTGGCTTTTAAGAACTAAAAAGAGATTAAGCAGTAGACTACTATCAAATAAGCTTAAACAAGAACAATTAATCTACAATTATTCTAATAAGCACAATAAAATCAGAAATAAGCACAGGAACAGTAGTATAGTAAATAATGCAAAAATTAGAAAATGCTTACAACTGAGTTTGCTTAGAATAGGACTGAAATATTAATCTACAAACCCAAGCTTGTTAACACAAGCTAATAAACCCCATAAGCTCTTCCATGAGCAGCTTATTTCCACAAAACAGCTTATTGTGAGCTTCTTTGACTTTTATTGACTTTTTGGTTTTTCTTGAAATAGAACTGAAGGAACTTCTAACACACTTGAACTAGCTCTAATAAGCTCACAAGAGCTTATTTAAACAAATTTAACAACTTATAACATTAAAACGATGATGAACAATTTTGGCGGGAATTTGAGTTACAACTGAAAACTTGGAATTCCTTTATTAAAACACTGAAATTACAACTAATTTAACTCGTACAATTCAGAAATTATAAAACCCAGTAGAAATTTTACATAAAACTTAAATACGATTTAATTTAAGATTACACTACGAAAATGGTCTAAAAACAGGGACAACTCTATCTTGATGTCTTCATTCCTTTAAATAGCTATCCAAAAAGCATCTCTGATCATTCCTAGCCCTAGGATTGGCTTCAATTAATCCCAGCCGTTAACTTCAGTTTTGGCGGGAAAAGTGGATAGTGGGTAAAAACCACTTGGTCTGATAACTTGATAAGGCAACGAAGCATTAAATTATTTTGAATTGTTAGGAGAAGTATAAAGGAAGCTTGGAGTGGGTGGTATTGTCAGGGATAAGGAGGAGGGGGTGGTATGGTTTTGAGCGGGCGTGGTTTAGAAGGAGGTGGGTTTGACTGTGAGTCAAACCTGGTATTAGCTATCTCAAAAAAATACGGCCGGGTTGGTTTTTTTAGGATTGGGCTGGGCTAGGTTAGTAGCTGGGTTTTATTTGTTTTGGGATAAGGGTTAGGATTATTTAGGATTAGAAATGGAATTGGTTTTAAAGTTTAGGGACCATTGATGTACAATATGAAAATCCAGGGACCATTCTTGCCAAATCTGAAATTTATCTCCAAGGATTATTTGTGACACTTTGTATTCTTGGAGGTTGACTTTTGATAACTTGAGCAATATCCCGGTCCAAACTCGTAAATTTCTTCCCCGTCCTCGGCTTTTCACAACTTTCCAATCTTGTGCTCGGTTTTTGTCCGTTTTGCCTTGTTTTCAATCCTTTTGTACCTGAAACACATAAAAACACAAACCACGAGTATTTGCAACAATATTTGGTCTATTTGGGTGTTTTTGGTCATTTTTGTGTCTTTTATGGGTACAAAATGATGAGTATTTACACACTCATCAGTTTGGGTTGGATGTTTTTGTTGGGAATGGTTTGATTGATATGTATGTGAGGTTTGGGGAATTGGGGGATGCGCGTAACGTGTTTGATGAAATGTTTGTAGTTATATGTGTTTAGTTTGTGAAAGGTTACTTGACAACTGGTATAATGAATCTTTTTTATCTTTTATAGAAAAGTGATATTTGTAGGATCATAATATTGTCAATTAGCTGTGTTAACATGGAAAGGAATGAAGGTGCGAAACAAAACAAATCTAGAGCCAACCTACTTGATATTGAAGCATGAAAGATCATATGGTGCGATGGCAACAATTTTGTCCCATTATATGACACGGAAGGTAGGCAGGTAGCAATCCTACTTGATATTGAAGCATTAAAGATCAAAGATGAAGGCATGGGTGATTTGGTTATCTCATTTTAATTGTTTTTTTTTCCTTTAAATGTTGGATTATTTTCTATTTCTTGCTTTTTACTTCTCATCTCAGTTGAGACTTGATTTTATTTTGGTGTTGCCATGTTGGCAATTAGTTTTCTATGGATTTGTTCTTAACTTGGTACTTGGTGTTGACAATATGTTGTTATGTTTGTTTGGAACTTTGGTGTTCGCAACGATTGAAGTTTTATAGTTATGTTCCGGCAAAAAGAAAAAGATTTAGGAAAAAAGAAATGAATGATGATTTTTAATTAGCTGAGAAATAAGAAGATGATGAATTAAATGGTTGAGATGGATTAATGAAGATAGATGAAGATGAAGATGATAGTGACTAATTGCATTTTTAATAAAGTGTGCCAAAATGAAAAGAAATAAACTAAAAAGAAATGGCCACATGGATTAAAAGGACTATTTTACTCTCATGTGCAAGTCACATGAGGGGTGCTTAACAGTCAAATCTAACGGCGTTTGGTCAAGGGATCGTGGGTGTTAAAGGTTTCAGAGTTGGTGGCTGTAAGTGCAAAAAAAAAGTCAAATGACCAAGAGTGAAAGTCAACGCACACCACACGGACAATCTTTGTAATTTACTCTTTTGTTTTCATGGCATCCTTTGAGTTTAGAAATTTCCCTAAAATCATTGAACTCTAATTTTAACATCCAACCTATCCATTAAATTTTTTTCCCATCCAATCTCATACGAGAATCACGTGAGTCATTTTTAGTGTATATACCTATTATCTTATAACTGACACTAAAATGAAGTAGAAGATATTGCTAAAACTTATACTCCGTAAGATCTTAGCTTCATAAAATGATGTTTATTTAAACCCGTTGCAACGCGCGGACATCAGAGAACTCCTTAAGTGATGTTAGATAAGACATTTTGTGATATTAGACAGGACATTAGTTACTTGTAAACCATCTAAAGTGACGAGACATTTTGAACTCCTTGTAAAAACAACCCACGAAAACAGTGAAACTAATGCTGCTGCTTTTTTTTCCTTTCCTCTCTTTATAAAAATCACCTTGATTAATAGTTGGAAAAAAGTTCATACATGTGCAGAATTTAATACCGCTTGCCCTATGTGAAGCAAATACTGGTACGCTTTATGTTAAAAGCACCATGCCTCACATCTTTATTGTTGTTTTATTTGTAATTTTGTATAACATCATGTGTAATTTTGCACCCACGAATGACTGGATGTGTTTTAAAAGTCATGATATATGTTGATTTTAGGCGAAAGATATGAATTCTATTAATCAGTTGATAAATACAATTACATGTAGAATCTTAACAGAGAAGTTGTTCCTACCATAGTCACACGGAACGTGGTTCGTTTCGATACGGGAACACGATTCGCTAGGTCCCTAAAATTTGGTACGAGGGAGGGTAGGCTCATTTCGGAACGCTACGGTTCGCTTTGGTTCGATGTACCATAAAATTTGGTACGATGTACCCGATTTGGTACAATGTACCATAATAATAATATTATAGTTCTACCAAAAGCCATTATGAAGAAATTTTTTGCATGAGATGAAATGGAAATGGATCAGGTTTTGTTTTTGTTTTTTTTTGGAACACAAATGCAGGTTTATTAAGACAAGAGCTTGTTAGGTACTTAGGTGTATGTGTATGGTTAGAGAATTTAGAGTGGTAAGGATATGATAAGGTGGAACTAATGAGTGGTTATAAATTGATAAGTACATTTAATTAAATAATTATATCTTGGAAGCATAAATACTCAGGAACTAATTTAGTTGAAGTAGTAATGGTTTAAGTTTGTTTTAAGTTTAACATGAGTGGCTAATTCTGTACCGATTCACTTTGGTACGCCATACGACTTCAATTTGGTACGCTGTACCGATCCATTTTGGTACCCAATAGACTTGGGAACGCCGATTGATGTTGTTTGGGAACGCCGGATATAGCGATCCAGATCGCGATCCCGAGCGATCCAAGTCGCGATCGTACCGCGTTTGGATACGAACGATCCGAAACGCGAAACGCGGCCGAGTCAGCGTTTCCTGTGACTATGAACAGAGAAGTTGTTCCTACTACAGCATTATTACTGTAAAATCTTGAAATATTGCTCAGACCTTATAAGCCAATAGCTTCTACCTGGTATCAGATTCTTTATGTTTCTACAATTCTACTTAGCTTCTTCACCTTCAACAGTTCAACATACGTCAAAACCAAATACCAACTATTGTACAAACTTATATGGTTTAGACGTATTATATCATATACCAAAACAGGCGACAATTTTCAGAAGCATGCACAAGACCATGTTCATCAATCATCACTTCAATATATGCAGTGTCAGAGACATGCGCTACTAATTGCATTTATATACAATTAATAGATTGGCTATCATTATATAGTTCCATAAGACTATAAAAAAAGACAAAAGCTATAGCAGCTGATGGAAACCACCCTTTCTGTTGCATTCCCCTTCTGACCACTCATAAGGAGATACCTATCAAGGACCAATCCGAACTGATCATTTAATGTTTGTGTGCAAAAGAGTATATTAATCTAACATACAAGATACATATAACAGGTCAATTTGGATTATGTTTAACCGGTTAGATGGAGAAATAGCAATAATTAGCTAAGAAACAGGTAAAATGGGCACAACCTCTAAATCGCGTTATTTAACAAGTTGGAGCTAATTGTAACAATAATCATATATTACGCATTAATAAACATGGATGAAAAGTGCTTGCGGATTAACCCGACACCCATTTTGACCCGTGCTAGAATTACCCATTCTACTCCGTTAACTGGCCCACACACTTTGCATTATTCTATAGGTAGAACAGTACCTGGCAAACTATAACATGATCATTAAAATTTAGGCTCAGCTCACCATCTGCTTGAGCATCAACTCCGAATGACCTAATGAGACAAGTATCAAATGGATGAATGACCTAACTGAATCTTCTAATAGGAACCAAGAATTTTAATGAAGTTACATCGTCTTTACCTTAAAATAATCATAATGCAAACCCAAACCCGTCAGCTAACGCAAACAGAGCAGGTGACTGTTACCTACCTCCAGGTTCTGGAGGCTACAATGGTAAAGTAGGTTTTAACGGTTACGGAGGCTATAATGGTAATGTAGGTTTTAATGGTTATAGACGCTATGATGGTAATATAGGTTTTCATGGTTATGGAGGCTACAATGGCAACAGTTATTACTACAGCGATTCAGTGTATTAAAAGAACACTGCCCACAACCATCTAGAATGTGCAGGGGATGTTTCTAAAAAATATTTTCCAAAAGTTTGCAGGTTCTCGTCATGACCTAACATCAGGTATCAATTATCCCATATGCTGCAATATTATGTGATTGAATTTATTGCGCATAATGTGTCTTTAGTCCTAGGTTTCTTATGTATTTGGAACTTACAATTTATAGAGTGCATCTCATAAGAATGATGTTTAGAGAGTAACGGTTCTAGAGTAAATGTTTGTGATGTTCTATAAAATATACCTCGGATTTTGGATGGCAGATATTCTTTTGACAAAAAGGTAAGTGAGTGCACAGACAATGCTTCAATCTCAAACTTGACTCCACTTTCCAGCAGCAACTGTAGTTCGAACCTAATTCGAACACGATTTAGGTTATAAAAGGATTATTATTGTTAGTATCGTAGATAAAGAAAAATCAACAGACAAAGAACAATTTTTACCTCCACTGTGGCACTACTCTCTGCAAATAACAGCGGTTCAAGATAGCATCCGTTTTAGTCCTGTCTGGTAGAGATCAGTTTTAATCAAATAAAAAAGGAAAAATAAAACACTGTAAGAGAAACCTAAGATGATTGCTGCTTTTTGATGTAATAGATGAACAGTTTTGAGAGTGTTTGGAATTGGTTATCGAAACTGCTAATCACATATTTGCTAGTGAGATAATCAGTTCTGGATAAGTAAATTCATCTGCTAGTTAAAAATGGCTTATTTCATAAGGCAGTAACGATCAGCAATCCAAACAACCCCTAATGTCAAGGAACATCATGTAAAGCATGTGGAATCACACCTTCATCTGTCATAGGAAGAAGGCACTGTTGTGGAACACTATATTTCTCAGCATCTGAAGGGAATACTCCAAGCCATTGTATCTCAGGAAGTCTCATTATCTTTGCATCATATGCCATTTGCTTTAAGGATATGTTAAGAATAGAGAAAAGTTTATCATCGAGTGCAATTATTGACGTGTGAATTTTATACAATGGTTTCGAAAATGAAAAAGAAAAACAGTAATTAGCTTAATGATTTCATATTATTCTGGCACCTCAGTGCATATACGTAGAAGAGGCAAAAGTGGGCAGGTTAGGTAAGGGGTCAAAACAGTCAGGTCAAATTGGTTTGCCCGCAAACAGTGTTCTGTCCTACATAATCTAACGTTTCTCTCTTAATAATTGAAGTGTAAATTGTTAATCGAGATAACAAAAACAACATTATTTGAGTAACAATCAGAGCTCAGAAGGTTTAAATAACACGAATTAGGAATTGTATGCGATAAAAATAGGCTATGGTTGACTTTCAATTCATACCCGTTTCACTATTAGCTAAGTTTACATTTCACCCTATTTACCGGGTTAAAACCCTTTAGCCATAAGAAGTTACATTTCACCCATTTGAGAAATAGCAAAACCCAAATCGACCTATTCATTGATTGACATCAAAAGAAATTGCCACTTCTACATATAGCTACTTGTCTTTGTTTAGAATCAAAACCACATAATGAGCTAAAAAGCATCTCCAAAGACATTACCAGTGAACCAAACCGGTATGTAGTCAAGATGTCAAACCCATATGGATCACAATCAACCAAACAGTAGACTGGCAAGTGCAGTTTTTCGACGAGTAGCCGCAGGAACCTGCTTAAGAAGTAGACACAAGTACAAAAAACATCTAAGAGTGATGTTGCATTTGGTGTGTATTATGATATGAAATACAAATAATTGAAGCTTTACCTTCTTGTTGGAATATCAGGATAACCTCTTCCCTGTAGGTAGAAATAGTTAATGGCTGATTAATGTGGATATGTTCAACTGATGAATTGCTTACCGTGATGACAATGCAACGATTAGTCTTGCAAAAACAATCATTTGCTAATCGTTGAAATACTGCATGGTAGAAGACACGCAACAGTTTTATCAATTTCAACTTTCAAATAGCAAAAAGGCCGAATCCACAAGTCTTGCTAAGGAAAAGGCCTCACCTGATTCTTTCTCCACCACTAGTATGTACTCTGCAACACTGATGATATCTATGCACAAAAACCGAACAACATATCAGTGACAAGTGATGTCTTATCACTGTTACATGAATATAGTGTATAGCTATTAAGTTCTATCTTACAAACCCAACATATGAAAAATACATAAGAAAATGCCATTTTGATATGTAAAAATATTCTGCTCTATTTTGTCTTTATACGTAACGTCTGCAAATTTCATCATTTAAAATGCGTCAATTAATAGATAAAGCAAAAAACAAAAACGAGTATTTATCTCAGCATATCGACTCCTGAAGAGACTAAGAGGAAACTCATAGCTTGGAAGGTTTAAAGCTATTGAATAACAAGCATAACTATCTTATTTAGAGATCTTCCTGCTTAACCACCTTTTACTTCTTCAACGTGTACTGGAATGGAGTGTGTCTGCCAACAAACCAAATGTCAACTGTCAATTTTAGTCCAGCAACAGCTCGTGAAAAATGACAGTATCTTTCTTACAGTATCAGGGTGGTTTAGGCAGTTGAAAATTTTATCACCTTCTGAGAATCTGAGCCATCCCATCACCAATCTGGAACAATAATAAGAACATAAATTTGAGATGATTAATGAGTGCTGTTGTAACTTCAACCCACCAAAGTAAAGATAGTGAAATTTTTCACGACTTGAGAGGATGAAACTAGTAACGGTTTATAGATGCAAGAAAGGCAAGTCTCAGTGATATATTATGTAATGGATATATTTTTATTTGGTGAAAAAGACAGGTTATGCAACAAAGACTATACTATAACAGGTACTCTGAAAGAGCACCAGCATGATGCAGATACCACAGTTCCATCAAATCCTTAATAATTAGCACATGCACTCACCCTTTTGCAACAGACACCTGCAAGGAGAAGGGGCAGAACAGGGAATTAGACTTGCAGGGTCTAGAATTATAGTTCTAATACAGCAAGTTGTTTGAGAAGTGTGATTAATTCAGCTGAAATGCCAATTTGTGAAAATTTGCAATGGTATCACACTATCACTTAGACACTACTTATAAATGGAAGGAAACATAGAGGTACGTGTAAATCATAATACCATACCCGTACTGAATATTAAATAGAAACAACGTAAATACATCAGTATCTGCTGATATTCTAACTCATAAGCTCTTTAATGAAACTTTAACGAAAAGCTAAATTACAAAAATAACATGACGATAGAAGTACATACAACATTTAGATTATGGCGACTGCACTGAAGAAGGATGCATATGTCATTGATGGCGCGGTCTACAGTTGATTGATCTAGCATGGGACAACATATATAAAATAATAATTAGACTCAGGAAATAGTTACACTGAGTCAGGTAACCGAATTTCCTAATCATATATCAGAAAATGGTGCCAAAACGATTACAAGTGAATCACCTCGAAACACCGAAGGATGCATGTAATAGATGTCTCTCTTTGATCCATGTCTATTCTCTTGCAGAAGTTGTTGAACAATAAGTAGCACTCGCAATAGAACATCTGAAAAAAACAGTTTAGAAACATGTTAATTGGATATTAATAACTGCAAAATCTCTTCCATCGTTCACACATACTCACCTACCCTACGTGCATAGCACTCCCGATGCAGCGTGAGAATTTCCACTCCCTTAACTGAATCATGGCTGCAATAGCTGTGTAAAAACATCAGCGAGGCACAACTGGTTACTTTAATCTCTCTTATTTGCACAAGCTAAAAGTTGCACAAACCAAAACTGCAGCTCTTACTGGCAGACCACATAGACAAGTTCTTTTTACCTTCACGAGACTCATTTATTATAACTAAAGAACGCTACTTCATATAACATATTGTTATCTACATTCAGCTAGAGCCAAATATGCTTGAAACTTCATACCTAGTTTATCCACCCCGCACCCTTATATCACCTATTCTAAGGCTTCTATAAGATCGTTTGGTAACATAGTTGTAGCTATAGTAATAAACTGTAAAATGATGTAAAAGCTAGACGCTAAACGTTAAATGCATCTTTGATTAGCGTCTCGAATAGGATTGTTAAAACAGAATCTAAAAACTAAACGCTTAGTTTCCAAACAAGCATTATATTCTAAACGCTTCAAAAAGCTCGTTCACCACCTCTCAAAACTACACATAACTAAAAATACTCGCCACATCTACAAACAAACATTTCGCTCAACACAGTTATTAAAACATCTTAATTCGTTACGCGCCTAATCGAACTTATCACTTTGTTCACAAGTTACCAGATGATCAATACAGCATATCTACAACAACAACAGCTTATTTTACAAAATCACATCCACAGTAAAAATAAAAAAAAAAAAATTGAAGAGAAATTAATAATAGTTACCAGTTTCCAGAAGGATCGGAGCAGTAATTACGGAAACGGTTAATGTGAATGACCGGTGAATGGCCGTTGGAGATATCTTCAACGATTGATTGAGTAAAACCTGTAAATTAAAAATGTACATTTTACTTAGCTACTTACTTATTGTACGGATTTTGAGAATTTAAATTGAATGTGATGATTATTAATAATTACCTTTGATTTTTTGTAATAATAATAAATGGCTCGATTGTGAAGTTAAATGTTTTCTCTCCATTTTTTCTTGTGAATCGTCGTCTGTTTGATGTAATTTAATTTTAGTTTTGGCGCTTAAAAGAATGAATCGCTTTTGGGTCAATGGGTGGTGTTTGGGAGTGGCTTTACTGATCTTTAGGGGGTGTTTGTTTAAATTTGGGGGAATGGCTTTTCTATGACTCAAATATAAAAAAACGAATTTAGAATTCTGCGAATTGTGCTGGTTCTGTTTTCAATTTATTTGTTTCATAGCATTAACTAGTAGCAAATTACCCATTTACCCTTCTTTAACCCTAAAACCTCAATTTTATACCTTTGTTATTCACCATCATTCATTCATTCTACACAACAAAACACAACGCCATACAAAGGTAACTCTCTTCCCATAAACACCTTGTAATTATTGCTCTTGATCTAGTAGTATAATAATGTTATGAGTACCATGGACAAGGACACCCCCTACTACGAAGGGGTCGTTTGGTTTGTTAGTAGGAATCACAATTGGTATCGAATTTGGTATGAGATAAAATGACAATGGATATTAAAAATTGTATCATTACGATTGCTTATGTTTGTATGACAAAATATGGTATGAAAAAGTGTATAGATATTTGAATTTTGTAGTGGAAAAGAGAGGGCCCACGAAATAGATTTCATAGACACCAAATTAGTGAGTAATGAATCTATGACTATGATATACCTATTATATTCCCAGACCCAATAAACAAACACCTTGAATCGAAATGAAATCCATAGGCCCATACCAAACGCACCCTAAATGTCTAAATTGAAACTTCACTTTTTTAAAGTTATTTTAAGATAATTTTCAAAGTTATTTGATATGTTAAGGGTGCATTTTAAAAGTTCTTTTATTCTATATATATTAAACTTCGTTTTTTTATATAAAATCGTGCGCCATCAAAAGTATATCAATATCGGGTTTTTTTTGTTCGTCATCGAAAGACCTTTCTGGCGATTTTTTTTTTTTTTTTTTTTTTTTTTTTTTTTTTTTTATTTAATTACTAGATATTTGTTAAATATTTGACAAATAAAAGTTGTTATATAAAAAGTTTAAGGTGATTTTCGCATGTTGCAGCAAAGTTCAGGGTGGTTTTTCAAAAAAAAAAAAAAAAAAAAAAAAAAATCTCATTTTTTTGGGGCCATGGGTTATATTTTGGGCTTGTATTGTGGGCTTAAAAAATTAACTTTTAAATATAAACGGCTGTGAAACACTGCCGTTTTCCACGTGCTATAATATATCTTATAATTTGAGTCACGGACCCTGCTCTATATCCACATTAACATTAAAGTAACGTGTAAATGGTGGATTCAAATCAATGATTCTATTTACTTTGGCACAGGAATAAAAGTACACTAAACAATATATTTGACTAATTTGAGAATTCTTTCAAACCATACCCAACCACACCCACATACCACATTGCAGCTAACAGGACTCCGCCAAAAAAATGGTCTTATTGAATATAAGTCGAGTCAGATGAGATCCTAAGCGAAAAATAAGCTCGGATGTTACGATTTACAATTTTGCTAAGTTAAAACAGTTTATAATGGAATAATAAAATGACGTTGTGTTATAAGTCAGAATTTATAGATTTTTCTACTTGAATATTCAGCTAAAAAAAAGTTCCAACCTCCTCAAATATATCATAAGTGATATAATCAAAATTTTACTCACTCAAGAAAAGGTTTCGACATGACCATCTGAAGGGGGAAGACGGACTAGCCTATGAGAACGGCGGATGAAGTTAGAGGGATGCGACTGAGATGGACTTGATCCAACTTTGTCAACTCCCGTAAGCTTTTGGTCTATTATGGATGATTCTTACCGATAGTGTCTCACATGAATGGTTTCTACCAACAGTTCTGCTATCTCCATTAGACTCTTAAACCAGATGACAGCTTTATTTTTAGTAAAAAGTAGTACCATAATAATCATAATTACCAGTTTCATTATCACACCAATGTCGTTCATTGCTTTCTATCAGTTAAAAATAAAGTACATCTTTTTCTAATCAGATAATAACTTCTACTTATGACGAGGTCTGTAAAGACCCTTATTTTCTTTATAAGATTATAAAATGAACTAATCTTGCTTGGGGGATTGGCGACGGCGAATTCTCAAATGACCAAACTTTCCTGCACCAGGTGACGAACCTTCAAACAGAAACGGCATATACCCTGTTGCATTTCTGTATCTCTGTTGAACCTGCAATTTTATCAACCTTTTAGATAACATAATCAAAGAACAAGATCAATAGCCACACACAAAAAAACAAAAAAAAAAGAAACACGAGATTTACCTGAAGGATTTGTTCACTGCTTCGCAAACAATTCCTACCAATCACACAAATGGTGCCACCGGATCCACCACCCGTGATTTTTGCCCCGTATAAGGTTCCATCTCCAGACACAGATGGTTTTCTGTGCTGCATTTCCTGAACTAATTGTACAAGTCTATCCGTCCCATCTGACCCTAATCCGCAAGCACTATAACTGTAATGACACTGTATAACAACCAACCAAATTACACGGTAGCAAGTTACCACAAAAAAAGGTTGTTTTTTAAGATGATAAAAGTACCTGATACATTAATTCACCGAGAGCAGTGAGTTGTTCCTCGGATGAAGCTGATGTTAGTAGTGCTTTAAATGCCTACATAATTAACAATTTAGTATGCTCGTTAAGAGTCTTAATACAATGTTTTTAGTCTCAAATTATACCTACCTTCACACGGAAATTTTCATAAATAGGATGTCTAGTAGCTGCCTTGACTCCATATGAACGTTTCTTATTAATCACTGTGACGGGATCGCTGTGATGATCATATTTGGTCAAAAACGCTTCACCGCTCAGAGTATCCGGAAGATTATTAGAATAGATAGCTTCAAATCTGAAGGATACAAGAAGCATGCATTAGACTCGTTACTGGATTAAAAATTATATGGTTTTTGATGATTGTCCAAGTACCTGTGAGGGGTGAGATTGCATAAATAATCTAAAGATGCTTCATCATGAAGCAGTTCAATTCCGTACTCTTCTAACTCATCAAGATTATTCCCATTACCATTTGAATATGATTGTGAAGAGATATCAGATGCGGTGGATTTGATCATTTTTCGACCCATAAATGCTCCTATTCTTACTGATCCGTAGTCAGCACCCCCGATACTGTGTCGTAAACCTGAGTCCATTCCCCAAAACCGTATATGACTAGGAATGTCCACCAAGCCTAATACCTCAGCAGGCTACAAAAAAATGTCCACCACATAGGAGAATTAGCCAAAAGTTTACCACATCATAGTGAATATAACATGCTTCTAGAACGGCGAAAATTAAAAGATCAGCTAGGAAGTCAAGCCGGTCAAAAGTCACCCAAAATGTGTTTTTAATGCAGAAAATCTACTAAAATATTTAATCAAGTAATTGGTATTAATGAAACATAATATATCTTAATAGAAAGTGTTCAAGGTCGGACCAAACCATTTGGCCAGGTACAAAATTTTGACCCGTTACTCAACTTGCATGAACAGCCATTAGAATCATGTTACCTGGCAAACCATTGCGAGAAGCTTGTTAGCTTCACCACACGCAGAAGCCATCTGATCCATCACACCACATGGAGCTCCAACAACTGAGTTTTCTACCTGTAGAATAATAATGTAACATTTGAGATATAGCTTCTACTTTATAGTGTTTTTACATAAACATGTTCGATGATTTATACCTTTTGGCAGAGCAAAGCAAGCTCCCTTGAACTGATATTTAAGCCTGTAAAACGAAGATAAAACTTTAAAATCTCATTAATTAGCTGTATATAGGTGCATAGTTCTGTACGTATTGATAATCACCATGAGCAGCAGCAATCGCTTGCATGCTAGCAACCTCCACTGAGGCAGAAGATGATACACCTTTGCCTTCAGGAACAGCTGAAGAAACCTGCATATTTTTAACATTCAATGAATTTTCAGAACCACCTAATAAACTTGACTAAAATGTGGAAATGCAACGTACATTAAATATTCAGATATTAAATAAAAAACATACCAGCATGCTAATGCCGGTCTCAAATCGGATATTTAATTCGTTCATTAAAACAATAATGGTGCCAGCAACATAAGCAGCCCATCTGAAAAGAAAACATTTTAGCAACATATTAATATAATTTATGTCACACAATGAGAAGCGTAAACAGAAAGAAGAAGAAAAGAAAAAAAAAAAGTTACTTTTGTGACGGATCACGTGCAAAGTAACTTCTGGCCTTTTCATATGATATTGGCTGATCACCATCCATAAAATCTGACATGTCCATATCAAATGTTGGACCACGGTTGCTCAATTCGGACCCATACGACACCTGATAAGGATTTTCACAAATAAGAAGAGAGAAAAAGAAAGCTTATCACAGATGAGAAAAAAGAATATTATACAAAAAAGTTACAATTTGGAGCACGGGTGTAGGTCCTTGTCCTTTGGCATTCTGCCGAGCCTGTGCATGCTTCCACAGCCTTTGTTTACCGGGCTGAATTTTTTGAACAGCAACATGACAAGCTTCTCTAATAGGCATCTGCAAAGTATATGATTTCCATTAGGATAAGAAGATAAAAACTAGAGGTGGAAAGATGTATCAAAAAAGGCAAGTTTGAAAACGGGCCATGGGCCATAGGCTTGAATACCTGCAAAACGAGACTTCCAGAGTAATCTGCAATCCCTCCAATAACATCCAATCTTCCGGGTGCTCGTGCCACATAAATATCTTCCTGTATAGCAAAAAGAAAAAAAATGTAACAGCAAGCATGAAAAAAACACTTACAAAATAAAAGGAAAAAGGTCAGATAAAAAGAGCAGAACCTCCCAATTAAAGAGACCAGCAGCAGCCTTACGTTCTCGAACAAGATGCTTTTCGGTGGTTTTTTCAGTGTCATTTGAAGCATCCAACTCTGCCAAACTCCTTAAAAAGCTCATTGTGTCGGGAAGACCCATGACATCTCCATGAAGTATTTCAAAGTCCCCAGCGCCTCTAAACATATGAAAATACATTAACTATGTTAATAATAGTGTTGCATTTGCTGTATTAACATAATTAACATACACTTTAGTTAACAAGAAGAGAAGTGTAAAAAACTCACGATTTATCGAGTGAGCTATAATTATGAGTATCAACTGAATGTGAGCCCGTACGTAGACCAAGTTCATTTTCAGCACTCGCGTACCATTCAGGGATACTAATATCTCTACCGGGAACTCTTTGTAATTGATATCCTAAAACTATGGCATCACGTAATCTCCGGGCCCCGCTAAGCTACAAATAAAGACAAGAAAGCAAGATTTAATTTTACAAAAAAAAAAGATCCCATGATGTGAAATTGTGAACTATGTACTTTATCTGATGCGTAATTCTTTCCATTAGCTGTGTCTTGCAAAATACGAGCTGCGACCTGAAAATACGGGTGAAATAAGATATTATATGAAGATCAAGACCTTTGATCAATTAAATTTACTGTATAAGAAAGGGAATATACCTGACCACCATTAACCCCACCATCATAGCTCGGTTTCAAACTAGTCGCTCGTTCAAGGTATGGCCTCCAATGACCCGTGAGCAAATCCCTCCTTATCATCTCAACACCACCTTGATAATACTGATTCAAAGTTTCAGTTCACTTGTGTATAATGTTGGATGGTGACAAATTTTCAATATGTTTATCTATTAAAGGGTCGATTTGGTCTGTGTTTCATCTTAAACGGGTCAGATTAAAAAAAATAATTCCTTAAAATTATTATTAGATAATTTTTTTAGTTAAAAGTAACATTTATTTTTAGTAATTAAATAGATGGAAAAGAGTGTTTGCGGGTCAACCCGCCCTGTTTTGACCCGTACTAAAGGATGACCCATTTCAACCCAACCCAACCATCTTGCTACCTCATTATAAAATGATACGAACTACATTATTATAAATGGTAATACCTCAAGCATATTTCTCAAAAATGGTTCTTCATTGAAATAATCTCTGCGAACAAATACAAAAGGTAATTTATACGCCAAGGCTTCGCTAACAGTTCCATATCCAATTTTTCCTGAAAAATAACATGCACATAATGAGCCAAAAAGCTTTAATTTTCTTATCAATATACCGAAGTATGTTAGCGTGATCAGTACCAAAAAGAAAGAATGAACACTCCAACACTAACCAAGCATACAATCTGATGCTGCCATAACATCGGGGGTATACACATCTCTGGGAAGCTTTATAAAATTGGGAGGGAGCTCCTGTTCAGATGCCCCACAAACCTGGAAAGCATGCAAATTATAACTTGCTTCTGATACAACAATATATTTCAATCAATTAAACTAGAGGTGGTAAGAGGGTTGGGTAACAGGTGAAAGGGTCAATACAGGTCCAGATCAAATGGGTCAAACAAGCCAGATCGGGTTGGGTAGATCAGCAAGCATCTATTGTCCATTTTAAAGCTTTCAATAAGCAATTATGATTAAATAAAGCCAAACGTTATTGCAATAATAATGCAAGTCTTTGAACAAAAGGATTTAGGAGGCTACGTGGATTAGGAACAGACTATAGGTGACTTTCAACCAGTTCAGCTTGTTTGACCCTATTCCACTTTTAACAAATTTTCTGATTTGACCATTCTAAATAAAACACAACCCAATCCAACCCATTCATACATATAATGGGTAAAAAATGCGACCCTTAGACCTCTAGATAGAATATTCGTGAATATTGCAAAAGGGAACATACCAAGCAGAGCTAACCAGGAGGCAAGTAATCCTCTTTTAACTTCCAACTTGCTGGCTGCAAATTTTCATAGGCGTTGCATTACTTATGAACATAAAAGATACAACTGATATCAAACTATGCACATCCTTGAGATGTAGATGAAGCGTTAACTTACTTGTCCTCCAAAATTGAGTATAACGAGCTTCACATCCTCACTAATCCCCATTTCACTCCTCACCTGCAGATCAAGATACAGAAGTAAGTATAGTATTAAAAGAGTTGGATCAAAATCATCATGGATAAAAGAAACTGTGTTCAAACCTCCTTGCGTAATTTGTGCAGTCTCCTCACAACCAAAGGTACATCAATCACATCCCTAAATGCGGGCACTGTAGAAGACATTATCCAAATAAGTATACTAATTACATCCGCAATTTATACATAACAAGGTTATTTAATAACCACATCAGGAAATGTTGAGACCAACGTACTTGGACAGTATCCAGGCAGACGAATTAGAAATTCGCAATGCGAATAGACCTCAGCTATCTGCATCAATTGTCAACGAGTTAAATCATAATATTAAAACCTATTACTTTTAGTAATGTGTTTAATAACAAAAAAAGGTATGCCTTAGTACCTGCCAAATTATTGATCGGTGATGATAACCGGCAGCCATCACATATTCTGCATAAATGAAGTCCCAACTGAAATTTGTTACACAAACAGAACATATACCAGCATCAGCAGCTGCGCGACATGTAACTGCAACAACATCTGACACCTGTTCCATAAGATAATCTTCACCGTATGAGTCTTTACCATAGTGACACTCAAAAATGTTAACTACAATACTGATGATACCACTACAACTTAGATGGTTCATCAAATTCAACAAATCAACGTTCACAAATAATCCATAAGCAACCTAGAAGCCCAAATAACAAAAAGGAATATATAGACAGGTAATTACCACTAAGTCTGCCTTGATAGAGTTCAGCCACTCGACTTCAGGAGCCAAAATAGAATCACGAGGTGCAACAGCTGTCTCTGAATACTAAATTAACCACTAGACATACAAAAATGATATTAATAAAATTAGAAGATCATACAATTAAATTTGCAGCTGAAATAAAGATTAGTCATTTGACACACCTTTTCCAAGGAGGCAAGTCGATCCACTGTTAAAGCATCGGCTTGAACAGCGCCACAGTCCAACACCAGCTATAACACGATGTAATTCACTCAACATAATTCCAAAAAATCATAACTTTTTTAGTATACGATTTACTAGTGGATGCTACAAACTCACCTTCCGAAGAAAAAGTCGTGGAGATTCTATTTCAGTAGTGAAAACAAAGTCTGGTGCACCAGTCACCACATGCACGTCATGGCCAGCAAGAATGAGGTGCCGAACAACCTACATGGAGCTCAAAAGAAAATATATAGTACATCGATATAAGTTATGATTTATTTAATTTTTATTACATAACAATTAACTCACAAGTCACAATAATCCTAAAAACACTATATCTTCAATTTTATAAATTAGTAAAATTACAACTATTCAGAGTGGAGACAGTTTAGTCAAATATTTTTCTATCTAAATAATAGAATGCGGATACAAACAAGTTTAGACCCTACCTTAGTTTATTATCAGAAACTCAGAAAGCTTACAACTTTCTAACTTTCTTGAAAAGTGTCTATTCCTGGTAATAAGTCCATAACCAAAACTTCCAACCAACTAATTAAAGTCACTAAGGGCCCGTTTGGTTTAAGCCTTTTAGATTCAAGGAATGATTTGATTCTAAAATTTAGGGTGCGTTTGTTATGCTACCTGTAATCACAATCGGTATGACAATGATTAGAGGGTAGTATGGGATTAAAGATACGGATTCCATTTCTATTGTTTGGTGTAAATTTTAAGGTATGGTTTTCACATGTTAGTGGTGGGTCCCAAAAAAATAAAATGTTAAAATGAACAAAGAAAATGAGGTGATTTTTGCATTGTAAAAATAATTTCACATGTTAGTGGCGGGTCCCACCGGAATCAATTAGAAAAGGTGTCGACTCCCCCTACTATGAAACTATGGGTATGAAGTGATGGTTTGATTCCCCAACTTAGCTACCAAACACTTGCAATGATAATCACTATGATTGATTAATTCCCATAGTCGTGTACCAAACGCACCATTAATTGTTTGGTTCAAGTTTTTAGAATTGAAGTGGGTCCAGGGAATGATAGATTGATTCATGGCACATGAGGTATCTTTGGCAAATTCAAACATATAATCAACCCCACATTTATATCCTCACTCACAATCTATACATAAATTAATTATTAAAAAATAAAACTACCCCACTTTCTTTCCAATAAATTATTTATCAACTATTAAAATAACTTTTTTAATTAAAATATCATTTTTTTTTCTTACCTCATTTTCTTTCATTCTAAACCAAATCCAAATCCATTCCAAATCCTTTTACAAACCAAACGGGCCCTAACTATTACAAAAATTGATAGTGATCAATTCTTTTACTCTTTATCGCCAAAATAACCGTTTGAAGTAACAATAAGGAATAAAGAAACAATCTTTTTAGCAATTACTTATCTAATGACATAATTCTTGAAGTAGCAGCAATAATGATCATTTCATCAATTTGTAACAACAACAACTAAAGAAACAATCTTTTTAAGCATGATTATCACACATAAATCAATCAAACAAAAAGGGTCTTGCTAAAAACACAATCTAACAACAAAAACAAAACATAAACATAAACATAAAATTTAAAAAATCAATACCTCAACAACACGAGTAGCATGACCAAAACCATGGCCAGTAACATAATAAGCAAACACAAGATGATTACGTGAAGCTGATACTTGTTCCACACCCTCTTCAATCCTCATTTCTTAATATGAGTATAACAATAATGTAGTATGACTTTTGAGTATGGGTTTATAAAGAGTGAGATGGATAAGGGGGTGACTGTGACCCGTATTAATTTGGTACTAGAAAATGACCCGAAGTTTGGGAAGATGATGCTGATGATGATAAAAATATATAAAAGATTTTTTATACGAGGATAATTATGATCATTAAAATGATGGTTAGATGTGTTGTCTGGCTTATCTTGTACTGTTTCACTTCATGTCATGTTTTTATGTTTTTAGTCCATCAATTATTAGGACTTTGTAAAATTTGGTGAAAGTAATGTGGTATGACAAATTATACCCTGTATCTACTCTCTTTTACTTGTATCGATTTTGTTGTTACTGTTTATACATGTAAGCGCTTAGTTTAGCGGTAATTTAAGATAGTATGAGATATTCATCGATCAAAATAGGCAGGTTCAAGTTTTGTCAACTAGATTTTAGTGTATATCTGGACGATCACGAACGCTTAAACGGACTATATTTGTTGTTCATGTTTTGTATAACTATGGTTCTGATCTTTTGGCCGACTAATCCACGAGTTTTGAACCCACAACCACACAGACTTAAACCAGGTAAAATCCTCATTTTCAGGTTCGATCATTAAAAGAATGAGGTTGTTTATGTTTGTTCATGAAGGTGTTAAACGAACATATAAAAACAACGAGCATAAATAACCAAAATATATGTAACATTCATTTTTCGTATTTACGTAAGTATACATATTTTACTAAAAGTATATTAAAAATATATGATATTTGAACATATACAAATAAACATAAATAAATTAACATTAATGAATGTATATTCGGACATTCACGAACGTAACAGACGAATGAGACTTGTGTTTATGTTCGTTTATTAAACTAACCGACACAAAGTTGTATATCCGGACGTTCACGAATGTAAACGGAAGAACGAGACTTGTGTTCATATTCGTTCATTAAACTAATCGTACACAAAGTTTTGTTCATGTTCATTCAATTAATAAAAACGATAATAGACGAACTTTTTATCAAGCGGTTTATAAAATATTCATTGAAGGTTCAGTTCATTTATAGCCCTACATATATATATATATATATATAATATATATATATATATATATATATATATATATATATATATATATATATATATATATATAATAAGATTGTAGTGAGATTGTAACACCTTTGCCTAAAAAAATATACTAAATCATTGGATTTGTTTTTCAAATATAAATAAATGGAGAAGAACTACTCAAGTTATTCGAGAAACTTGAGTCATTGTGGCTCTATGTAAACAAGTGGAGAGTTATTTTACATAATAAATTTTTTTTCACATAGATACTCATCCCTACCATCTCTACTCCCTTATAAAAATTATACTCCTCCCTGTTGAAAGTTAGACATTTTAAGAGATGCGAATTGTCGAAATTACCCCTCCTTTTCAATTGTATCTTTCCAACAAACCAAACACATACACACAAAACACACTCACGCATCCATTCTCTCTTCCCTCTTCTCTCTGCCAACGATTACACACACACACACAACACACTCACGCACCCATCTCCACCCACCGGGGGCAACCACCATCAGATTCATCCATCCAATCACCACCTCCGTCATCAGATTCATCAGATCCATCATCGTCGGATTCATCATCATCATCACCATACAACACCCTACGCTGCACAACCACCGAACCACCATCGGACTTCACCACCAAGACCGACCATCAAGAGGGTTTTTCAAGTATTAAGGTATTTGTTTTTAGTCTTTCAATAGATCTATGTTCATTAATCAAGTTTTCAATATTTTTTTTATAGATCCATACATTTTATTTGTAGATGTATACATTTTATTTGTAGATCTAGAGGTTTTTTATATAGATCTATGCATATTAACCTTTTTTTTGGTATTTTTTGCTCGCCGGAAACACTGCTACCATCGCCGAAAAAAACTGTTGCCGTCGGATTAAAGTTGCCACCACCGCCGGTTCCAAGGCTGTCGGCGCCGCTGTAGATTTTATATGTATATCAAAGTTTTTATAATGTTTTTTTTTTCTTACAGCCACCGCTGAGGTCGCCGGAACTAGACGCCGCTGCCGTTATTATTGATGGTATACTTTCTTAACCGGATAATCTGTCTCATAGTTACTATTGTTCATGTTTTTGTTGTTTTTTTTTTTTTTTTTTTTACTTTTTTCTGTTTTTATATTTATTGAGATGATGACCATGATGTCAACGGATATACAAAAGAAAGGGTGAGGTACAGATGATACAAAATTAGCAGTTTTACCAGAAAAGTTTGTGTTACTCGCCGGAATTTGTTGCTATCGCCGGAAATAGTATGTTTTATTTTTAAAATTGTTGTTAATATTTGATATGGTGGTTGTTAATATTTATTTCGTGGTCATCGATTGTTGATGTTTGCAGAACATTGTGAAAGTATGACGACTGACCTACTAAGGACTAGGTACGACGAGCGTAACATTGAGCAGGTAATTTAATGAAGTCTTGGTTACTGTAAAAATGATTATCTTATTTTTTATTTTTTTTTCGTATTTCAGGCTATTGCTTCTTTGAAGAGAGGGACATGCTTGCTGAAATATGGACGTAGGGGGATGCCCAAGTTCTGTCCCTTTCGCCTTTCCAGTGTAAGTTTTATTGCGACATCTGTAACGATTAGATATGTTTCAATAACGAGTATGATGTTTTAGTAACTTGAACATTATATTTTTCGGGATTTAATACACTAGCATGCCAATTATATAATTATGCTTTAGGAATAATCGGGTTCAGTTATTTATTATTGTTATTCAGGATGAGACGACAATAATCTGGTATGTTAAGATGAAGGAGAAACAGCTGCGCTTAAGTAATGTGTCGAAGATTATAGCTGGACAACGCACTGTAAGTACTCTTTTATGTTATTCTAATTTTGCTGGGGATAATTGGCTTTAAATTTTAGACATCACATGGAAAAAAATAAGTGAATGTATAGCAGCAGACTAGCTTCGGTAAATTTTGTCATCTGTTGTTTTCCTTAATTGCTAAAGCTGTACTTTTTTCATCAGGTAAAAATTTAAAAACATCAAGGAGAGTCTGATGAATGCTTACAAGAAGGGTCACTTCATGTCACTGCTCATATTGGTGCTTCATGACCCTGCATAATGTAAAGAACTAAAGATCCATAGTTTGACCATATGAGTTTGGCCGAAAGTAACCACTGCCGCCTTGACTATTGGTGTTGCAATATGTATGCTCTATTATTAAAGTTGTTAATATTTGTCATAATCTTTATTGTGTAATTTGTTACAAAGTTTATTGTAATAAAAAAAATTAAAAAATAGTAACCATATTTTTATACTGTTAGTTTAGAAAATAATTGGTTTGTTCTATGTGTGATGTCTTAGGAAATATTGAAAAAGGTAGTGAGGTTATTTGATCTTTTCGTATGTAATAGAATGTCTTTGTTGCATTGTAAATTTAATTCACAAAGTGTCGAGTTATTTTATCTAAAAGTTAAAAGTATGTTTGAATTTAGAGTAAAGAACGATGTTGGTGTGAATGGGACTGGGACAACATCTTATCTTATAACTCATTTATAAAGATTATGTAACCTGTTGAAAATGTTAGAAAAAAAAGAGTTGCGAAATGTCGAAAATACCCTTTATTTTAAAGACTATCACTCTCTTCTCTTTGTTGCCCTTCATCATCATCATCATTTCTCTAATAAATATCATCACTTCTCTAATAAATACTATGACCATCACACTATTGGGCACACCAAAATTCAAGACGCATGCTTTGTTTGATTCCTTTCTTGGTTCGAACAAACACCCATGACCATGCTAGCCTCTCCCTCCCATTTGAAGAGGGGCAGCGACTGAGCACTGCATATTACAATCAGAAAGCACAAATTAAACTCACTAATAGTAAGATTTACTGTACATTAAAAAAAATAATAATAAAAAAAATAATAATAAAAAAAAAAAAAAAAAAAAAAAAAAAAAAAAAAAAATTGAAAAGTTAGGCCTTACCCGAAATCCAAAGGCAGCAGCCATGATGAGATCAAATCAAGCAACACTTCTGCCCAGCCAATTATATTGCATACATTAGAAAAACACATGTCATAGGAATTAAAATGTTACATTCATAAAATCTTAAATATGTTTCTCATAAATTCTATTTGTTGAAAAATAAGATATGGGTACAAATTGAATGTCATTTTCATATACTACTAGCACAAAAAGCATTCAATAAGCATTCAATACATATACCATTGATTATTCAAACGTCCCCTAAGCATGCGCATTCAATACATATAGATTTAAGATCATTTGAGGACCAAACTTTTTTTACATACCAAGGGACTAATTCTCCACCCTCCATCTTTATTTGATCTAATGGATGAGATTAATCCCAACAATTTAAAAAACCCACTTTCATCCTTTTTTTTCAAATATTAATATCTTTCAAACCGTTAATCGTTAAGCGAAAAAAAATATGCCGTTACGACGAGCATTTAATTATCTTTCTATAGATAGGCAATTTGATATATTTTCGACAATTTTTTTTTTCTTCATTTTTTTACGTTTTTTTTTCGTGGCCGAAAAAATCATATATGATATTACATATCATATATGATATATATGATATATCATATATGATATTATATGTAATATCATATATGATATATCATATATATCATATATGATATGTAATATCATATATGATATATCATATATGATTTTTTCGGCTACGAAAAAAAACGTGAAAAAAATGATTTTTTTTTTTTTTGTCGAAAGTATATCAAAATGCCCGTCTATAGAAAGATAATTAAATGCTTGTCGCGATGGTGTAATTATTTTCGCTTAACGATTAACGGTTTAAGAGATATTTAAATTATAAAAAATGGGTGAAATATTAAATGCTTTTAATCTCAACCATTGATTTCTTTTTAGATGGATGGTGGGGATGAGTCCCTTGGTATGTGAGGAATGTTTGGTTTCTAAAATAACTCGACTCATACATATATGCCCTTGATTATTCAAACGTCCCCAACATTAAGCATGCGCATTCAATGACCATGCTAGCCTCTCCCTCCCATTCGACGTCAAAAATCACAGCCATACATCACTTCCCCCATAAAACCTTTAACCCTTTCAATACATTCTTCATCACTCTCTATCTAATAACTTCATTATCATACAGTACACCCATTCCCTTCCCTCTTCTTCTTGCATCATCATGGACAAGAACTCAACATCATCTGGACCCGTTTCACATACTCCTGATGTCGCCATCGCTCCAAATACCGGTTCTCCTTCTTTCAATGCATTTGCCATGGTATCCGTCGCAACGCGCGGGTACCATGCTAGTCCATCTAAAATGAAATCAATAGTTGAGATTAAAAGTATTTTAATATTTCACATATTTTTTATAATTTAAATATCTCATGAACTGTTAATCGTTAGACAAAACAAATTATACCGTCACGACCAGCATTTAATTATCTATCTATAGACGGGCACTTTGATATACTTTCGACAAACTTTTTGTTTTTCATTTTTTTCACTTTTTTTTATGTTTTTTGGTATTTTTTTTTTCTTCGTATCTGAAAATAGCATGAGAAATCACATGTGATTAAACACTAATTTAAATATTTTAATAATATCACATGTGATATTAGTGTTAAATCACATATGTTATGTAATATCACATGTGATATTAGTGTTAAATCACATATCATATCTGACATATCATATGTGATTTAACACTAATATCACATGTGATATTATTAGAATATTCAAATTAGTGTTTAATCACATGTGATTTTTTCATGCAAATTTCAGTAACGAAAAAAAAGGTGAAAAACACGAAAAAAAATTGTCAAAAAAATATCAAAGTGCCTATCTATAGCAAGATAATTAAATGCTCGTCGTAATTATATATTTTTTTTCGCTTAACGATTAACGGTTTGAAAGATATTAATATTTGAAGAAAATTTATAAAAATGAGTTTTTAAATTGTTGAGATTAATCTCATTCATTAGATTAAATAAAAATAGAGGGCAGAGATTGATCACTTGGTATGTAAAAAAAGTTTTGTATGTAAATGACCTTTAATCGTGTACACAATTAGATCGATGTTACTGATCATTATACATTTATACATATAGTGTCATCTATTTCCTTAAATTATTCCTGCTATACATTGAAATGTCGACTTCAAATTTATGGGTTAATGGCATATAATAGCAACTTACTTTTTCATTTGTTCCATTATTAGATACGAACCCAAAAAATTACCGTAATCACCATCAAACTCTTTGCTCCGTTAGTCCTTTTGGCATGTAATAGCAACTTTCTTTCCCATTTGCTTCATTATCATACGTTTTGACTAACGATCGTTTGCAATTAATTATAAAATTTGTTTTCTTGCGTTTTCTTACGTTTTATATGTTTTCAAGCGTTTTCATACGTTTTTATCCGTTTTTATACGTTTTCATACGTTTTTGTTCGTTTGCACTATTAGTCCTTTTGACTAACGACCGTTTGTAACTAACTCAAAAATATGTTTTTCTTACGTTTTCATACGTTTTTATATCTTTTCAAGCATTTTTGTAAGTTGCTATTACATGTCATTACTAGTTAAACATAACTATATATTTCTTACTAATTAGATAAGTAATTAGAAGTTCTTGTTATGACAAATACTCTACTATTTTCGTCCAAAAATAATTGTCCTGTTTTGACTTTATAAAGTCTTTTTTTTCAACTTTTTTTACTTTAAGTATTTTACTTTTTGTTATATAATACTTGATAAAAATTATACTAATGAAAATACATTTAAAACCCAATACAATATGAAAATACGTTAAAAACTTAACTCATTCATATATTTTGCATCAAGTATTATATAACACAAAATAAAATAGTTATGGTCAAAGTTGAAAAAAAATACTTCAAAAAATCAAAACAGAACAATTATTTTAAGACAAAGGTAAGTTTCTTGTGGTGTCGAGCTTGTTTTTACACAAGTATATAAATTCTCTTATCTTGGACTATTTTGCTTTAACCATCTATATTTCTAGAGTCTGATTTATGTTTATAGGTTTTGTTTGTTTCATTCTTGTTACAAAATTTTGTTTCTCTTGAAAGCAGTAGACTCCAAACGTATGATGCTTGTATAGACAAATATCTTTTGTTAAATTAGATTCTTTAAAGTTTGTTTTATCATGATATGTTATGTTTATCGGTCATAAAACATGATAAATAAAGGAAGTCCATTTTTGACAAAAGTATATGATTCACTTACTTGTCCTCCAGTTTATGAGGATCTTAATCCGATCAATTATCATACATTTTTAGATGAAGATAGTCTGTTGGGTAGTATAAAAGGCGTGAGGGTATAAAAGCAGTTCGATGTCTTGGATGTTTGTCGGAAAGAGTATTACTTGACACATGTACTTGCTTTCGAGTTTTAATCATCAATGGTTGACTTGAATGACAATTTTTGTTTGTGTACAACATGCAGACCTTATCCCCTCCCCCCCCCCCCCCCCCCCCACCCCCCCCCCCCCCCCCCCTAAATCCGAAATCCCCACCCCCCTGTTTTTTTTATTTTTTATTTTTTATTTTTATAATTTTGTTTATATCAAAAAACTATAAACCTGAAAATACGGAACAAAAACTGACAAAAACTATAAAACTGTCAGAAATACAAAACAGAAACTAACAAAAACTATGATATACTGTCCCAAAAAGGGAATCTTTGACTGGAATAGTTGACACTTTGACATCCTAGGGGGTCAGTATAACATGAATGACCTTTTTGTTTATGTACAACATGCGTGTGCAAAAATCAAAACAACGAAAATATATTGCTTTGTCTTTTAAAAATTGCAAGGCTAGTGCTACACAAGTATTCATTTTATTGCATCGTAAATTCGTAATTCTGTTGTAATTTGAGATTTCGTGTCACTTTAGACATCTATATATTGATATCAACAGTAAAAAACAACTACTGATGAGAGCACTCGGTATGGTGACCATGGAGGTGAGTTATGGGATAACTTGCACTGCGTTAAGGATGAGTTACCACACCATGCTGCTGAGTTAAGGAGCTGCGTTGCCATGGCAACGCTGCGTTAAGGAGCGAGATACGGATGAGTTAGAGGTGAGTTATGGGATAACTTGCACTGCGTTAAAGGTTTTAAATTGAGTTATGGTTGAGTTATGATAAGAGGTGTTTTTTTTTAGTTAAGGTTGAAATGTTAAAGCTCATGTGACTCAGAATTATAGCTAAACTCACGATCCTTGCACCGCATGCTCTAACATATATCTTCATTATCTTGCAATGACCCCTTCCTTTTGGTCATCCAATTATTAATGTTGTTGTAGCGACCTCATTCCTTTTTCTAGTTCGTCATTTGGTTACTTTTTTGGATCTTTTGACAAACGTTTTGCATATGTATTCTCGACACTCTATCATCATGTTGTACATTTTGAGTTATGCATTAGGTATTGAGGTTTAACCGTATTATCTCCAAAACCATCATCCTTTGAATATTCCTAGTTGACTTTTGTCGTCAAAAAGGTAAATTAATTTAGGAAAATTTCATTGTTAGAAGTTTTTCTAAAACGTCAAAAATACACTACGATTAAGTTGATCGATAGCAAAGAGTTAAGTAAAAAAATGTATATCAACAACAAAACATGCTAACAAGTTCTACAAGCAAAGAGATTTTATTGGTTAGTAGAGGCGGTGAACACTCTGTGCATGTGAGGCGGCTGCACATGGCCACCAATTTATATATTATCAAGTCACATATGCATGGACTTAAGTCCTTGGATAAGTTTATTATAAAACAATATTATGTGATCATAGCCAAAATACAAGATTAAGAAAACATCAAACGGCGATTGCATTTTGAGAATAAAAAAAGTCTATTGTTCTTTGTTTTTGACATTAGAATTCGTCAAACATGCCTCTTTATCGTTACCGCAGAAGGCCTTTGAATCCATTGAACGGCCCTGATGGTTAGTATCCGAAAAGATATACACATGGATAAGATATACAACATTACAAGAACAAAAACGTCTAGTTTAAATGTGCATTTGAGAAAAATATGAGGTTTTTTTTTTTAAAGAAAGTTAACATTACGACATAAAAATCCATAAATTTTCCAAAACATCTCGAAACCCACCTGGTTCCATCAGTGTTTGCTGGTCTTTGTTTCCCTTTTCACTCTTTGTTGGTATTGCTTTGATTGGTGTCCAAACTATCATTATCATATACATGTACCATAAGTTTGAGTGATTTCTATTTTATTCTCTTTGTTACGGAATGAATCCACTAAGAAGAAATATAAAAATAAGAAGAGTGAGAAATGTTTTGAGCCACACATTTCAAATGAAGAAGGAGAATTTCATGAGAAATGCATTTTTTTTGTAGTTGTATCTGAAATGAGCGGCTGTGGTTATTTCTAATCATTCTCATTTTACTTTTATTTCTTATTTGATCCTTACTAATCTTTGTTATGCACATATAATTTATGCATAATGAACACACATGGATTAAAAAGTTACTTATTTGTCATCCTCCTCGCATTCATCGCGCTTACGTCAACCTTAAACCTCCTCCCATTCATAGCTTCCATCAACTACCTCCCATTCATCGCTTCCGTCAACCTCCTCCCATTCATCGCTTCTGTCACTTACATCATCAAATTCATCTTTATTTTGGGATAGCTTATTAACCATATGTGGTGCAAGTGTCTTTACTATTGGTGTGCTCTCATTTAGATGACCAACCTGGATCATCCGTGGTATGTGGGATTGAGAGTTAAGATGCTGGGCACGAGCCTCGGAACTTCCAAACCCTTTGTCACAAAGGCCACAAGTGTATACCTTAGAAGGCGCATTCAACTTATTATTTTCTTTAGCTGGTGTGGTATGTCTCGTTATGTGGGACTGAGACTTAAGACGACCATCCTGGATCACCCGCGCTAGGTGAGACTGAGAGTTAAGATGTTGGGCACGAGCCTCGGAACTTCCAAACCCTTTGCCACAAAGGTCACAAGTATATGGCTTAGAAGGCGCATTCAAAGCTAGTTTGGCCTGTCTCGTTAAGGAGAGTGCCTCTGTCACTCCTGGAAACCCTACAATCTGATAATTCACATATGATGGAATAAGCAAACTATGAATCATAAGGTAAAAACTAAAAAGATAACTAAGTACTATAATAGTATATTTCCCTTTCACCTTTTCTTTTTCCAAATACTCATGATTCATAGGGTGTTTGGCTTAGCTTAGTCTAGAACTTATAGCTTATACAAAAAAAAAAAAAACAAAACCCCTTCAATTAAGCATAACCAAACATTCTCTTAAGCGAAAAAGATTTGTTTTAACACCAAGTGAAATAGAATATAATGCAAAATCCCCGCATTTTGCTTTAAGGTTTAATACATCAAAGTGAGAAAACGATCACTCAAATTATCTCCTTGGCATCCTATATAAAAATCTACTCTACACCATTGGCATACAAATAAATAAATAAAGCCTTAATTCATTCCCAATCTCCTTCTGTTATGTTGCAACTTCATCAAAGGAAAATAAGCAGAACATCCGAAATTGTTAAAATTATATACTTACTAAAAACCACTAACAACCAAACATCTAATAAGCTATATACAAAAATAAAAGAAACAAATTCCTACCATCTATCACTTAGAGCACAAGGTGTGGAGCGTTACCCTCACGTTATAGGCTAAAACCCCCAACTCATGTTATAAGCAAGGGGGTTCTTGGGGTTCATGGTAACACCAATGATTTTTGCCCCAGAGTCAAATTTTTTAAAAGTTGAATTGGTGTGAGATGGTTGGGAGTGAAAAGTGAGATGGTAGTGAAGGAGAGAGAAACTTGATGTGGCGCTGAGATGTAATGTGAAATGGTGTGAGGGATGGGGTAGCTTATAGGTAAAAAAGAGATGTCGTGGAACCCATAACTTACATTACGAAAATAACAGCAAGTACGTTGTCATCACAAACAACCAAATACAAATTCACATTTAGTAGGGTAAACAAAAAGAAAATAAAATGAAAATGTTTTTATATATATACCTTGCATTTGAGGTTGTAACGGTGCCATTCAGACTTGTAATGATTCTTCTGATCATTTTCATTAGCGAATTCTGTGTTGCAGATGTTGCATGCTAACCAAAAATAAGGAAAAGTCAGAAAACACATGCCATGGTGATGGCACAATCATCACAGCAATAACGACGACGTCAACAATCAGGTGAACAACAAATTGTGCATAGTAAGTTTTTATCTATGAAGTATGAACAGCAACAAATTAACTAGTATTTAAACAGTACATAAGGTGATGACGTCATCAAATAGATAATAAAATGACATAAAGATGCTAATAGAACAACAAAACAGCAGCTAAAGATGATAACGATTACTTTCAGCTAAATAATAATAATAATAATAATAATAATAATAATAATAATAATAATAATAATAGGTATTTAAAGAATACATATGGTGAATAATAATGATAATAACATAATACGTGATGACGTCGTCAATCAGCGGAAAACAAACTACAAAATAACAGCTGAAAACGAGGTATAAACAAAACAACGGGACAGGTGATGACGTCAATAATCAATATATAATAGAACTGTACATAAGGTGATAATAATAATATATACTAGTAATAAGATGAAAATGAAGAGAGATATTATATTACGAGAATTAGCCATGGAGATCTCATGTGCGCGTGCACTTGCGGCTAACCGCTTTTGCTGCTTCAGTGACGCCATTTTTGTTAGCGGCAGCTGTGAATTGTTATGATGAATGGTTTTTAGGGTTTACAGTTTGTAGATGATAGTCTTTTTTTTATGTTTACTTTCTTTTGGTTTATATAGGTTTTGGAATAAATAAATGGATTACCGTCCAATAGATTGGACTGGGCCGGATCACTTACGAGTTATGTTTGGCTATCCGGTTAGTTAAAATATTTTTTTAGTAAAACTCAAAATTGAACCGAATTTAAATAAGATTTAACCAACCGAACACCAAATTTTAATTCCGTTCGATTTTCGAGTTGACCTGAATTACAAAGTATATATATATATATATATATATATATATATATATATATATATATATATATATATATATATATATATATATATATATATATATATATATATATATAGGGAAGGGTTATTTTGAGAACCAGGAAAAGGTCGAGAACTGCGAGAACCAGCATCAACCAATCAGATTTTTTTGGATATTAATTTTTTTATTTAATTTAAAAGGGTATAATGGTAAAAGTATATTTTTTATTTTTGAAATTTTCTTTTACAGAAAACGTTTTTTTTATGATCCTGAATTTTAGGTAGTAGTTTTTTTTTTAATTTATTATTTTTGTGTGTGTGCACATGTATAGTCTTCTCTTAATGGGCTTTGCACATCTGCATTGGTTTTTTACAAGCTTAGAAAAAACAATATATGTTCATGTGCTATAGAAAAAAGATCATTATACTGAAAAATACGGGAAGTAGTAGATTAAAAAATGAGGAAGTCCCATTCATGACCAATTTATTATTCTAGATTTCTAGCCACCATACACATGTACATAAACATAAATACATCTTTTATAATGCATTGTACCTTAGATATACATATATCTAACATCATATAAAATAAAAATGGTGTAAATGTCTATGCACGTGTGCACTATTATCTAACATCATATAAAATAAAAATGGTGTAAATGTCTATGCACATGTTCACTAATATTTAACACAGTTGGGTTTCATTTAGACGCATGCACATGTATTTCTCCTCATTAGTCACTATTGATTGCATTGCATGTACATATGCACTTTTGTCCATCCACATCCGCTTGTATGTACATGTGTATCTTCTCCGTGATCTTTCTCAAACACGATAAAAACAAAAGACCTGTGAAATCAAAACATAACATTTTTTAAACCGATAATTACTAACTAAAGAAACTGAAAAGGAGAAATACAAAGTCTAAATTATTTCACAATGATAATCCATTTAAACATAATTAAACCTTGCAAATCTTGAGATCGAAAGTAAATAAACAAAAAATACATGTGCTTAATCTTTTAAACAGACTATTGTATAAAAATACATGTGCATCTTGACCGAGTTACATCTGCATATTGATCAAAATGCAGATTTTTGTTCCAAACAACAAGAAAGAAAAACAATACTTATATGTAAAATATCCTAACAAATTGACTATGCAAATAAAACGTTTTGAATCCAAACTGAAAACTATGTAACTTTTTATCCGCATAATCGAAATAATGAAAAAATTATAGATTAAGATAATAACTTATACAAGAATATAATTAAATAAAATAATTAGACCCTACCGTAAATCATAATTAACAATATTTTTTTCGTCGGCAACTAAAACCGTTTCAAATCGATGTTCAAACCATGAACCATCTGATCTAGAAAAAAAAAAGTGTTTGATGGGATTTGTGAGTCTTATAATATACTAAAATAAAATAAATACCAAATCACAAAGCCATGTACCTGTTTGATCGGTGATGAACTTTGTTAGTGGAGAGAGGCGGCTAGGTTTTTTTCAATGAAAGAGAAAAGTGACAATTGTAACTGATTCACAATTTGGTAGTATCTACGTATGAGTTATTTTGATATGGTGACGTAAATTACCCATTATGCCCCTCCACATTTTTTCAAATATTAATTGATTTCAATTTTATTACAACTATGCCATCTTTAATAACAACCATTGATCAAACAATCTAATGGTCCATAGGAGTTCTCGACCTTTTTTTGGTTCTGAAAATAACCCTACACTATATATATATATAGGGGAGCTTTATTTTCAGAACCCTGTTAAGTGCGGGAACTGCGAGAACTCCCCTAGACCAATCATATTTTTTTAAATATTAAATATTTTTATTTAATCAAAAGGGTATAATAGTAAAAGACAATTTCTATTTATTTGTGATTTTTTTTTATTAAAATTCGTTTTTCAAAATCCCATAATATATATATATATATATATATATATATATATTATGTTATTTTATTTTTTATTTTTTTAATTTCCAGCATGCATTATTTGAAAAAAAAAAATAGGTGCATGTATGTTTTATATGTACTAATTTTTTCCTGCATGTATGTTATTTTTCAGATGTAGTGCATAGGTGTTTTTATGTACTAATTTTTTCATTTTATTTTCGAGATGTAGTGCATAGGTGTTTTGAATAATTTTAGAACATGCATGTTTTTCAAATAGTAAGGTGCATATGTGTTTTTTATATAATGTAAAATTATAACAAAACAAGAACATAAATGTTACACACAAAATTCAATATCAATTAAAATACAATTAAAAAACAAATTTTTATCACGCCTTCAACATTTTTAGAAGTTGAACATATATGCACGCCTTCAATAATCATATTTCTTCAAACGCCGCATTGTATCTATGTGTGCATCCACTTCTAATATCTTCATTGCTATCACCATCTTCATCAATCTGATACAAACATGCCCAAAAATAATTAAACCATAACCAAATAGTGTAAGTAACTTTCTAATCATAATAACTAGCCTAACATATATGCACAATCTATGTTCAATGAAATACATCCATGTTCAATGTAATATGTTCAATGAATAACATGTATGTTCTATGAAAACCATGTTCAGTGTAAAAACAAGTATGTTCAATAACATGTATGTTAATAACATGAAATACAGCCATGTTCAATGTAATAACAAATCAAGTATTCCAAATCATCGATTAATTACCGAAACATGACTAAGTTATACAAAATAAGAAACATAAAAAAGTCAAGTATTCCAAATCATTCATGTAATTAAGGTAAAAAAAACATTCAAGTATTCCAAATCAATGAGATCAATGAAGGACCCATCAATGAAAAAAAACATTCATGTATTCCAAACCAATGAAATCCCACTGTAGACGAACCTTAACAAAAACATTCATTAATGTTTACACATATCCTTTTTGGTCTTCCTTCAAATCAGTTCCCTAATTACCAACAGTGCATACGAACCTTAAAAAAACATTCATGTATACCAAATTAATGAAATCAATTAAAAACCCATCATTGATTGTGAACGACCCATGAAATCAAAAGGGTATAATCGAATTGAAATTTTAAAACTCACCTTGGATCATCATGACGAACCCAACATTCGCGGACTCTCGCTAACAGCAACAGACGGCAACAAGAAACAACAAAAAGTGAGATCTAGCTCGGATTAGGAGGGGGCCGGTTCTCAGATCTGGAAACAAGATGATGGTGGCAATAGTGGTTGGGGTTTTCTTTTGAGAGAGAAAGAAATGCAGTTAGGGTTTTGAGAGAGAAGTGGGATGGACGGTTTTAATAATGCCTTTAATTTAGGACGACATAAAATTCCTATATTGCCCTTCGAGCCAAAAAGGAAAATATTTGTACTTTTAATTAATTACATTAATAGCACAATCAATTATAGCCATTGATCAAACTCATCTAACGGTGTAAAGCGAGTTCTCGCAGTTCCCGCACTTAACAGGGTTCTGAAAATAAAGATACACTATATATATATATATATATATATATATATATATATATATATACCTCCTATATAAGACAAGGTTTTGTCTTACTATTTCTCCCCCCAAAATTCTTAATCAATTGCCACGTGGAAAATAAAATGATCTGATGGTCTATAATGCATTCTGTATTCTAAGCATTCAATGGGAGAAACTTTGGGCGGGATCACTAAAAACTTTGTCATTTGCTACAACCCATCTAAAAAAACACACACACCATTCTCTCCCTATATCCCCTTTCTAAACCCCTAAACGACTATCAAAACCAACCTCCATTAAAATTAACCTTTAATCAATATCCATACTTCACTGATTACAATAACATTTTCGTAATTCATGATTAGAACAATAGATCCTTTTGGGGCAACATTCAATTCCGGATCAAGCTTTTATATTTCCGATTTCTTCCAGATAGTGAACGAACAAAATTAGGGTTTGCCAACAGTTAAATGAGGCCTAATGGAAAACCAAAAATAAAATATCAAAGCCATGGAACATAAATCAAGATTTCACAAACCCTTCTATAAGAAATTAATCAATCGCACGAACCCTAACAAATACATCCAATGGAATTTGATTTTTATGGTTGATTCAAATAACTGTTCCATCATCACAAACGATCCGGCTGATTCAAATAACTGTTCCATCATCAAAGATCTCACATGCGGTATGTTTACATGTTTAAGTCATTATATTTTGTATTAATTGAATGAATTGACCAATTTTCGAATTTTATTTTTAGGGTTTTTTTAGATTTGAACTTTAATTTTGGGCAACACACCGAGATGAATCTTGGTAAGTATTATAACCTTTTGATCTTTATATTAATTTTTATCTGCTTATGTTCTTAGTTTAATTTTGTATATTGTGTTCGATTGATTTGTTTATCTCATATTTTGTTATGGTTATTGAATTTTATTGATAAATCTTTGATCATTTGATAATAATAAAACATACCTATGACATATCTTTGTATTTAAATTTAGGATTATGATTTTTAAGGAAGGAATGTTGGAAAACTTCAAGTATAATCATGGAAACTGTTACATGGGTATGGGACTCGTGCTGCATCCAAACACCCCCTTACAGCAGCAACCAAACAACCCCTTACATCAGCCATCCAAACACCCCTGACAGGAAACTAAACTGTTAGGGGTGAATTTGTTAAGGGTGACTTATAAGGGTGAATTTGTTTACATATGAAAGGTTAGTGCGTTTGGCGAAATAGATGTTTTTATGAATAATTTTAGTCAGTGTGTTTAATAATTAAGGTTTGATATTTATTTCTTTATCGGAAAATGGATGGTTAAATTTTGAGATGTTCACTTGATGGATGTTTAACTTTAGCTAATATGTGATTGATAATAGGTGTTGATGAAGCGCTTAACAATTGTTGGATGAAATGGCTCAATGCAAAAGTTTTAACTGTTTTCTTTTTATGCTCTTCATGATTCATAAATACTTTGTCAAGCTGGTCATGCAATGTCTTATCTCTTTAAATCCTCAAAGAGTGTGCTAAGATACTTTCCTTTATCGTTTACTTTGTATTGGATCTGAATGAAAGAATGATAATCATTCATGGAAAGTGGCCCATGTTGATGTATTAGATCAGACACTTCGCCGGTCAGAGATATTTGATCGCGTTGTTATGGTATGTCTTCTTATTCCATTTGGTATTTATCTCTCTAACAGTTTAGTGGTTTTCTTTATTCTCATAATAGTAGCACATATTTTCTTACTTTTGTCTTGGAATGGCTATTTTTTTATGTAGAAACAGCGGATATGGTTGAAATTTAAATAAACAATCCCAAACGATCCCAATCATCATATGCTCAGCTTGCTAAAGTTGTTGAAGTCGAGGTGACCGGAGGTCCGACTATTGACTTTGCACCGGGGAGGAAGGTATAACGTAACAGTTCACAGATAATTTTCTTATGAATTCTCTGATAACTACTTATTATTATATTTTTTCTAAACCAGGATTCAAATGAGTTGCCTAATGAAGGACGTCTTCCTAATGTCAAGCAAGGTTAGTCAAATCATAATTGATTACTGTTGATATAAATAATGCCTAAACACGTTATTAATATTTTTCGATATCTCTACGTTTTGATAATCACAAAATGTAAAATCATTAATCGGAAAATTATGACGTAAACAAGTATTTAGTTGTAAATATCTATTTCTACAACTCAAATCACTTAAGGTATGAATGAACTAATGCTTAATGCATTATATGATCAAAGGAACATTTTCTTAATAACTAGATTTTTTATAAAACATCAAAAACATTTTATATATTTTTGAAAAACATTTTTGGCATTAAATAAAAATGTTTAATCTTTTATAAAAATATGAATTCAAATTTTTAACCAAAATCAGTTAAAATATTTCAGAAAAACCTTCCCCACAAAAGGACAAAATTGGCCAACGTTCAGTAGGGGCGGCCCCCTTAATTTTGCTAGGCGGCCCCCTTAATAATTAAGGGGACCGCCCCCGCTCCAGTAGGCCTCCAGCTGTCCAGTTTTTCTCCTATAAATACCAGCCTTCTCCTGGATTTTTATTCACCTTTTGCACCTCAAAACTTTCTGTTTTAAATCTTGTAAATACTTTCTAAAATCCTTTGATCATATAATCTTAAGCTTTGGTTTCCAAGTGATCCAAGCTTCCTTCATTCAAGTGCAAAAGAAGAATACTTCTATCAATCAAGATTAGAAGTATTACAACTTAGTATCATCTTGTTACTTAAGTTGTTAGTTTAACAAAGTTTGTAAATCATTCATTCATTTGTGTGTAAGGTGTGTATAGTAGATTAGTGTTGTATGTAAGTAGTGAAGAAGTTGTATAAGTAGTTGTGGTATAGAAGTTGTGAAGACATAGTGTAGAAGTTGTGAAGCCGCGGAGTAGAAGTCGTGAACCCGTTGTGTAGAAGTTGTGAAGCCGTAGCTTTGAAGTCGTGAAGTCCTAGTGTTGAAGTCGTGAAGCCGTAGCATAGAGGTTGTGTAGCGGTCGTGTTGAAGCCTTGAAGTCCTAGTCGTGAAGTCCTAGTGTTGAAGTCGTGAAGCCGTAGCATAGAGGTTGTGCAGCGGTCGTATTGAAGTCGTAAAGTCTTAGTCGTGAAGACATAGTGTTGAAGTCGTGAAGCCGTAGCATAGAGGTTGTGTAGCGGTCGTGTTGAAGTCGTGAAGAAGTCGTGAAGCAGTCGTGAAGCCGTTGTGAAGTAGTCGTGAATAAGTCGTGAAGAAGTTGTGTTGTGAAGTTGTGAGATTGGTTCTAGCTACGATTAGAACTCGACATTTAGCTTTGTGTCGTTAAGCCGGTGTAAGCCAAAGTCGTGTAAGGTTTTCTCCGCCATAAGGGAGCTTATTGAAGTTGTGAAGAAAACTCTCGAGCTCGGTGCTCGGGGAGTGGAGTAGGGCAAGGAAGGTGTCCTTGTAGCCGAACCACTATAAATCTCTAGTGTCTCGGTTAGATCTTTCCATACCTTATTTACTTCTTTACTTATATCGTCATTACATTCATACACATAGGATTATATAACTGCTAGTATTTATTAGAGATCGACTTCACATAAAGATCAATTTGAAAATCCATTCAAGAAACCAAAACATTTACAATCAATTTAAAAGAATACATATATAACTAATAATAAGATTTAAGTTTTAACAAACTTGAATCTAAGTTTTTAAAAGTAAACAAAGCTTTTATAATAAATTAAAAAGACGTAAAACTATTCAACCCCCCTTCTAGTTTTCCACAATTGGTATCAGGAGCCACGTCAATCAAGATCTTTAAAATATACTGTATTTTAAAACTTGAAATGATCTATGGAATCCGAAAAATATTTAGAAGGGGAATTTTTGCAAACACCACCGCTATTTGAAAACTATACTTTTCTTGAATGGAAAAATAAATTTGAAAATTATGTGAAATCAATTGATCTGGATCTTTGGCATGTCATTTCGATTGGTGATTTTCAACCAACAAAAACAAATTTTGAAACTCAAAATGATTATTTAAAAATAAAGAATAACAAAAATTATGAAGCTAAAATAATTATTTACAAAACCTTGCCGAAAGTTGAATATGAAAGAATATCTTTCTGTAAAACGGCAAATGATATTTGGAAAAATCTCTTAAACTTTCATCAAGAAAAATGTCAAGCCAAAGATGAGGATTTTGATCTTGTACATGAATTAGTCATTTTAGAAAATTTAATAGATAAACATTTAGATACAATAGATACATGTGCTACTAGATCAAATGTTGTTAATGAAGGTATTAACGACGAAGACTACATGAATCAACTCCAAAGTGAACTCAACCCAACATCATGGAGTGACACAGACGAAGGAAAAGATCACCATCCGGTATGTGACGAATGCAAACTAGATAAAACTCCAAATAAGGTACAATACGAAACCGAACATTTTTGTTATGATCCATTCATTTTAGAATTTTCAAAACTAGAAAATGATTTTAAATATTTTTGCAACATAGATCTAAAAACTATTTCTAAACATAAATTATCAAAATCTTTTGAAAGTAATTTTGAAAAAGAAATAATTTTAGAAGATAAAATGTCTAGACTTGAAAGTAATATTGAAATTGATCTAGAATGCAAAATATGTCAAGATTATAAACTTGAAATTAAAAGATTAAATGAAAGAGCAAAAATATTAGTTAAATTTGAAGAAAGCTCCAAATCTCTTAAACTCTTACTAAGTTGTCAAAAGCCATTCAATGATAAAACCGGTTTAGGATTTAATTCGGATAACTCTTCAACAAGTAAATCAAAACAAATTATAATTAAAAAACCTAGTAGAGAAATTTAGATATAAGGCTATTTACTGTGATTATAATTTATAAGTCAAGAAATCCATTGTTTGTTCTTCAAAACAAACTGTCAAGGAATTCTTGTACTTCTTGGTGACATCTTCTCCATGTGCATATAAATGCAATGGATGTCCCCAACTAACCATCTCGGACCCATGAGAATCTGGGTACCAAGCTGTTTTATTTGATTAGGTAATGAACGCAAAATGGAATGAAACTCAAATCTTGCGTTAACCTACTCATATTCAAAACACGCGCATGAAGACTTATTTATCTACAAAAATGAGGATGGAACGAAGTGATACTCATCTAATATTCACTACCTCATATCATGAAGAAATACTGGACCTGAGATAAGTCTTCTTTTTAAACTTTCCTGAGTAGTTACTTCTTGCATATAGTTATGATAATCACTGCCTTTAGATATGCTTAGTTTGATAGGTTGCTTTGCTCTCACACTACTAGTTAGATTACTTGTTAGTAAACTAGAAAACCTTTAGTTAACCCTCCTAAGCATTAAATAAAGTGTTCTCTATTGAACATATAAAATTTAGTCATCACTTTCATTTAAATCGCATTATTTGTTGAAAGAGATAGCATGAGACAATAGCCTTAATCAATCAAGCATAGATTTTTTTTAAAATGAAAATCTTCATATTTTGGAAAATGATTTTTCAAAAAGATTATGTCACTTCACTATTAAACATGTTTTTATCATAACTAAAAAGTGTAACAACTTCTTTTTATTTTCTTATAAAAACACTTTGAAACAAATTCAAATCTACCTTGGTGAAATAATTTTCATACTCAAATAAAACCTACTTTCAAACATTGTTGAATAATGCCCAAAAACACTTACTCAAATCATGCTTGATCCAAGTCTAGAAATCCATGCTATCACAAATTTCTCATCACATAGACACTTATTAGGATTAATTAACTTGCTAATTAATCGTCATAATAATGGTAGTATGAATTACTTGGTAATTATATGTTGTCTTCTTGTTCATATATACATATATGCTTCTTGGTAAATGAGTAGGTTGCATGATAATTAAAATTGCTTAATTGAATGTGCTTAGCATACATAAGTTATTAAACTTTAAATTACCTCAAAAAGAAGTTGGACTTGCTTGAAGCTAAACTCAAAAACACAACCTTTTCTACAAATTTCTGCCAAAAACCCATTTTCAGAAATATGGAAGTCAGCAGATGGGCGGCCCCCTTAAATACCTAGGCGGCCCCCTTAATTATTAAGGGGACCGGCCCCTATTTAAGGGGATCGGCCATCTGGAGATCCGGCTTACTGTTTCCTTTTTCAATTTCCAACCCATTTTATTCCATACTTCCCAAAATTCACAAACAAATTTTGTCATAAACCACCCACCAAAATTTACCTTCCTAAACCACATCATTCCTTCACTATAAATGCACCTCCTCATCATAAATGCCCATTCACATCATCCACTCAAACATGTCTTCCTCCAACTACCCAAAATCAAAACCCTCAAGAATTGCCAAAATCTCGGTGAGACCAATTTGGAGACGAAAACTTGACACATGCCATAACTCCAACTCCACATGTGATGTTGCTCAAAGTCAACCTAAGCCTAGACCTCATACTCTCACTCCCACAAATACACCCTTATCACACCCATGTGAAGAACAAGAACAATCCCAAAACAATAACCCAAATCTCATTCACATCACCCCACATCTCCCTCAATCCATCAATGTACCATCATCACCCACTCATAACTACCCAAGCTCACAAGTGTCTCCACCACCAAGAGTGTCTCCACCACTCCCTACCATCAACCATACTCCACCATCATCACCCACCAACGAACACTTGAAGTTCGTTGACGAACTCAAAGAAGCCCATGAGCTAAATGCTCTTCTTGCCCTACATCTTGCTCAAAGCAATCTTGACCAACCTTCATCGAGTTCTCCACCATCACCACACAACAAGAGTCACATTGAGAAACATGTCAACAATTGTCCTTGTTGCATCTTTCTCCAACAACAAACCATTGCTCTAAATGAGCACTTCACATGGATTGAGTATCTTCTCACAAGACCTCATCCAACATCCACTCTTGAGCAACATCAAAACCTTCACCCATCATGGTCCGCTCCAAACTCTACACCTCAAATGTCTCCACCATCACCATCTCCAACCTCCACACACCCAAACATATACCTTCACTAATCCCATTTACTCATCCTCTCACTTGTTTTCATTTCAAAAACCACCTCCATCATCAAGCAAGTCAAATGGATTTCTTAGGCAAATTAGAATTCTCTAACAAATGTATGCTTTAAGCACTATGTATGTTGTAACAATGATTATGTTTGTCACATAATCATTTTAAATTAGTGAATGTTTGTTTCTTTCTTTCCTATATATGGTTGCTATGAATGTGTTGTTTCTTTTCTTGTTTAATTAAGATATATGCTTATGACATGCTTTCAATATGATCTTAGTAGTTTACATATAACCTTTATTCTTTTTAATATGTTCTTGTTATTATTTAATTATTCTTAATATACATGATCCAAATAGAACTTGCTGCAAAAACACCCTAAAAAATGACCCTTTTCTGGAAATTTTTCAAATTTGGTCGCCTGAGAAATCACCAGATGGGCGGCTCCCTTAATTCCTTAGGCGGTCCCCTTAATTTTAAGGGGGCCGCCCAGCAATTAAGGGGACCGGCCATCTGGACAGTAAATCTTACTGTTTCCTTTTGCATCTTGTGACCACTTTTACTAGCCCCAGCTACCTTTACCCTTAACGCACGAACTGAACTTGGAATATTACCACAAAACCTCCACAATTTGCCTAAATCAACCACACTTTCACAATATAAATACCTTCCTTACAATTACCTTTCACTTCATCAACCATCACCTTCATCAAACACCCATTTTCCTCCACCATGTTGTCACCAAAATCATCCATCTCTAAGACTCCAAGAAAGCAAAGACTTGTCATCATACCACCAAAACAACTCTTCATTGACCTCACCCAAGATGACATCAAAACTCCATCACCACCATCTCAAAATTCATCCCCAAGTGCACCTAATGCACCATCAAAAACACCCTCTACCCATGGAGCTTCATCTTCCTCCATTCCATCAACTTCATCCATCAATGACTACATCCACACTCACCTAACATCATCACCAAGAACATCATCACCACCATCCACTCAAGAACCTCCATCCACTCAACTTGCCATTTCCTTATCACCCATTACACCACTTGATTCTCATTTTTCACCTCCACCAAACCCACAACCATTTTTTCCCATACCTTGGCCATTACTTGAAGCCCATGGTGACACTTGTCTTTGTTGCATCCATAACCGGACCATAATCTTTGGTCTTAGAGATGAGATATTCTATAGGTTTTCATCACTTGAAATCATACTTACCAACCAACCTCCACTACCACCACCACCATCCTCACCCACTACACAACCACCACCTCCATTGTCACCCAAGTAAGCACATGCAATGCTTACTCAATAATAAATTTTCCACCCATTTTGTAAGCAAGCTCCATGGAAGATTATGTTGTCTAGGATGATTATGTAGTTGGAATTATTAGCTAGTGTAGGAATGCTTGTACTCATGTATGGTTGTGTAATTATACACAACATTTATTTTTATGAATGTCTTTATTTTCCATGCATGCTCATTATTTGTGCTATATATATGCTTGTGCTTCTAACATTTTTCTCGCAAGCGTTCCATAGCTCGTTTCCTTGGTGCTCCCAAACGAGGGGGAGTACACACCAAGGGGGAGTTATCGTCCTGACAAATTTCATTTCTTAAACTTGTCGGCATAACCTTTTTGATTCTACAAAAAGGGGGAGAAATAGATGTAAACTCACTAAATACTTGTCTAAAAACCAATTTTTAGATTTAATGAGTTTAGATTTTGTAATCATCAAAAAGGGGGAGATTGTTGATATAAATAATGCCTAAACACGTTATTAATATTTTTCGATATCTCTACGTTTTGATAATCACAAAATGTAAAATCATTAATCGGAAAATTATGACGTAAACAAGTATTTAGTTGTAAATATCTATTTCTACAACTCAAATCACTTAAGGTATGAATGAACTAATGCTTAATGCATTATATGATCAAAGAAACATTTTCTTAATAACTAGATTTTTTATAAAACATCAAAAACATTTTATATATTTTTGAAAAACATTTTTGGTATTAAATAAAAATGTTTAATCTTTTATAAAAATATGAATTCAAATTTTTAACCAAAATCAGTTAAAATGTTCCAGAAAAACCTTCCCCACAAAAGGACAAAATTGGCCAACGTTCAGTAGGGGCGGCCCCCTTAATTTTGCTAGGCGGCCCCCTTAATAATTAAGGGGACCGCCCCCGCTCCAGTAGGCCTCCAGCTGTCCAGTTTTTCTCCTATAAATACCAGCCTTCTCCTGGATTTTTACTCACCTTTTGCACCCCAAAACTTTCTGTTTTAAATCTTGTAAATACTTTCTAAAATCCTTTGATCATATAATCTTAAGCTTTGGTTTCCAAGTGATCCAAGCTTCCTTCATTCAAGTGCAAAAGAAGAATACTTCTATCAATCAAGATTAGAAGTATTACAACTTAGTATCATCTTGTTACTTAAGTTGTTAGTTTAACAAAGTTTGTAAATCATTCATTCATTTGTGTGTAAGGTGTGTATAGTAGATTAGTGTTGTATGTAAGTAGTGAAGAAGTTGTATAAGTAGTTGTGGTATAGAAGTTGTGAAGACATAGTGTAGAAGTTGTGAAGCCGCGGAGTAGAAGTCGTGAACCCGTTGTGTAGAAGTTGTGAAGCCGTAGCTTTGAAGTCGTGAAGTCCTAGTGTTGAAGTCGTGAAGCCGTAGCATAGAGGTTGTGTAGCGGTCGTGTTGAAGCCTTGAAGTCCTAGTCGTGAAGTCCTAGTGTTGAAGTCGTGAAGCCGTAGCATAGAGGTTGTGTAGCGGTCGTGTTGAAGTCGTGAAGCAGTCGTGAAGCCGTTGTGAAGTAGTCGTGAATAAGTCGTGAAGAAGTTGTGTTGTGAAGTTGTGAGATTGGTTCTAGCTACGATTAGAACTCGACATTTAGCTTTGTGTCGTTAAGCCGGTGTAAGCCAAAGTCGTGTAAGGTTTTCTCCGCCATAAGGGAGCTTATTGAAGTTGTGAAGAAAACTCTCGAGCTCGGTGCTCGGGGAGTGGAGTAGGGCAAGGAAGGTGTCCTTGTAGCCGAACCACTATAAATCTCTCGTGTCTCGGTTAGATCTTTCCATACCTTATTTACTTCTTTACTTATATCGTCATTACATTCATACACATAGGATTATATAACTGCTAGTATTTGTTAGAGATCGACTTCACATAAAGATCAATTTGAAAATCCATTCAAGAAACCAAAACATTTACAATCAATTTAAAAGAATACATATATAACTAATAATAAGATTTAAGTTTTAACAAACTTGAATCTAAGTTTTTAAAAGTAAACAAAGCTTTTATAATAAATTAAAAAGACGTAAAACTATTCAACCCCCCTTCTAGTTTTCCACAGATTACGTTGACCAATTTCCGTCATGTAGTTCTACAAGTTATATCTTTCATTTTATGTTCTGTCACCGGTGGTTGAAAATCATATTTTTGCCAATTATGTCCAATAATTTCCTTCTGATGTGCTCATTCTTGGCCTTGCAAATTTGGAATTGAATCTGACATACGTCGGATCTGCTGATGATGAGACTTAAGACCAAGTTCTTGAAAGTGTGTTAGTCAGGCCTATTAATGTTGGCAACTATCGTTTTGTATTTGAGGTAACTTCCAAATGATTTCATTCCTTACTATTTATTGAATGTTAGGAATAATGGCCAAGTGAAAGCTTACCAGTTATGTTTCACAGCATGTCTTACATACCGCTTCACATATCTTTATCTAAATTTGTGTTTGGATTTACAGTTCTATCCACAAAGTACAAGAAAAGTTATGGTCACATGTGCGGATTCACATGTCAGAATCCTCCATGGTGCCAGCTTGATTGGAAAATTCAGAGGTATAGTCTTTAGCTATTTACATGTCATTTAATTATTTGACTTTTTTAATTAAAATCATTATAATATTTGGCAACTGGTGGACTTCAGGTCAATGAAACGCTTGAAATCCTTTTTGTGCATTTTTCACCTCAGATGGGAAACATATTATTTCTGCAAGTGAGGATTCTAATGTATATGTTTGGAACTGCGACAATCAGAAAGGTCCTTCCTTTTTGCAATAGTCAGATCTTATGAATGCTTCTCTGCTGGTGCATCAGTTGCGTTACCATGGTCTGGCATAAAAGTTCCTACGAACGCATGCTCTCTGAGTCAAGAGTACTTTTCGGAACCAATTCCACAGGCTTCTGCAACATGGCCTGAAGAAAAGCTTCCCTCTTCAAGTCCCATTGCTGACATATCGTCTTCATTATATAAATCTAGATACACATTCTTTAAATCTTCTAGCCAAAATCTTTTATAATTGCCACACATGGGGTATGGTGATAGTGATAGCAGGCCGGGATGGACGGATCAGATCGTTCCTCAACTATGGGCTACCAGTAACCGCTTAATGTCAAGAAAGCCTTCATTTAAAGGTAGTAGCTTTCCTTTCTCAATTTCTATTAAGTTACTTCTAATCTGTTTGCATCATGGGTGTATCAGGCAATGGGTCAAAATAGGTGCAATTTGGAAGTAAGCAACTTTGGTACAAACTTAACATGTTTACTCTGGCTGCAGTTATGGGTAAAGTTGAGGGGCAAGGCGAGTCGTGGCATGGTCATGTCACAGCTGTTACAGTAGCGTCTGAATTTCACATGCAACAATTAGCGAAGAAACTAATGAACCTTCTTGAAGATATCAATGACAAGATGTGAGTTGATAATGTATGATTCTATTCACTGATGTATTAATATGACATACTAAGGCTAAGCATCTAACAACTTTTTTGATACATACTATGTTTGATACATTTCCTAAAAGAATTAATATTTTTGATGTTTATAAAATTAATAGTGTTGGTAGTATCATCTGTATTGAGTGTGAAATTGTTTGATCTAATAATCTTACTAAACTATCTATTAATTGTATGAGGATAACGACAGTGACAACATTCGAGCAAAGTGATCATGTCTTCATTTTTTTCTCGAACTGATAAAGCATCCCGGAGAACAATTTTTGAAGCTGTAACATTATATAGAAAGGGGGAGCATCCCAAACTCTTGGTGTATTCAACGGGTCATGCTCTTTACGTGTTTATAAATGGACAAATTTCAGGTACGACATAGTGATTAATCATGTAGAATAAATACTAAATGTAAAAGAGTCATATAAGAGTTAAATGTTCTTATATATAGGGTTTGCTTATGGAACAAGGGGTGTTTTGGGTAGAGCTGGCAAATCGTGTCTTAACAGGTCTTAACAGGTTCGGAGCGCGCGAATAACACAAGTTTCAAACCTCAAAATGACTCGTTTAACACTTGGATTTGGTAGTTTGAGTTTGGCAGATATACGTTTTATATATCAAAAAAGTTAAATATTGAATCCTCTAATACTTAAAACAATTATTTTAAAAAATCAAAAAATTGCATAGTACATTTTTTCCTTTAACAGGTCTTAACAGGTACCCAATTTGCCAGCTCTAGTTTTGGGCTAAACAACAGTTTTAAATGGGTGATTGGGTCGTTTTTATTGGTTTTTTTAGGCTGGTCAAAATTTAAATTTTAAGGGGTGTCTCGATTTGCTTAAAAACCACACTTTATTCGTTGTTTAAGTCAGCTGCAAATCTGAAGTTTAAAATGGGTATTTGGGTAACTTGCTGGAGTTTTAAGGGGTGTTTGGGCTGCTAAAAACTTGTGTTTTAAAGGGCTGTTTGGGTCTTTTCAAGGGGTGTTTGTGGCTGATGCAAAACTGCAATTTATAACATCTGTGTAATGATAGACAAGACCTTAAACTCGAGAGATGGAAGTCCAACATTGGTAATTCAAGGTATCTTACTGTGCCTACTCCTAAGCTGGTCAATTATGCTATAAGGTTTCCCACTTTATCATATTTTGACTTTTCAAGAAATATCTATACAACATGAGTTTTCTCTTTGATTCAAATTAGATAATGGGAGTGGATGAGTCTATAAGCAATGCGCCAATCTTTATTTCTTCTTCGTTATATATGGTTGTGTTGTTGACTTATTTATTTGAATGCAAGGAATTCGGAAAGTGGTATTGAACAAAAATACACTTAATTCATGTGCTTGAAATATGTAACAGTGGATGTAACACTTGCAAAGGTAGAGATATGTGCATCAGTGCATGGTTCTTTTGGAGACATGGCTGAGATGAATTTTAAGCATTCACGTGCTTTTTCGGACCAGTATTAGGGAAAACCCTTGCTTAGTTGCAATAACTGTTCTGTTCTGTTTATTTATTTATAGGAAGTTAGAAACCTCCTTAATGTATGATATTCATCGTCTAGGTGGTTTTAGGTCTATGTTATAGTAACCTGCACTTTTTTAAACACAAAATATAGAGGCGCATGTTACAACTCTCAGCTATAAGAGTTCTAACTTCTCAGTACATTTATTCAGCCTATATTCTAATTAGTTCATGTATATTTTAACAAACCCCTTTATCTATTGTAGTCCTTCGGTCTTAATCATTAATTTCGACTTATATACATGGTTTCAGGTTGCTAAATTGTTTCAGAAAACTCAGTAAATGGTGGAGGAGGACAACAATATGGTATTTGTTCTGATTGGTGAGAAACACATAATTCTCAATTGGTATCATTCAGTATTTTGTTTCCAACAAGTCAAACATACATAGGAAAGCTTAAAAGCTTAGCTATAAATTCAAAAAATTATATGTCGAAAACCGGACCACATTGTATACACATATTGGTAATCCATTTGACATTACAATTGGTATATCTATATATATTTATCTGCTCTCATATTTGAAATTGTTAAATAGTTCTGATATACGCATTCTACTGCGTGAAACTCAAGTAATAGTTCTGATATATGCTTACTTCTAAGGTCAAAGACACAAACATCAAACTTCCATGTCAACAACTCGATGCATTTTCTCTCTTATCTAATATATTTTTTCATAATTCGTGTAACATCTTTGAGTAGGGTTTTAAGAACGATTTTCTCACCTTTTGTAAGGGTTTTACAGCCCTCAAAACACATGTTTCACTGAAGATAATTTATTCTTTTAATCATTCAATATATTTATGTGTTATTTGATTACTTGTTTATATTTTCTTTACTTTAACATGATAGCTTAAGTTAATTAGTGTTAGCTTAGATATAATGAAACCTAGTTATTGAACATTGATTTTTCGTCTCTTGTTTAATTGATTGCCTCGCGTTAAGATAAGAAAACTGGCTAAGTTCTTATATGTTTTGGATTGAACGTCGTATAAAACGCAACCATAGAGTGCACTATTGGTTTTTCTCGTTGTATTTATTGCATGAATTACGGCTTGTAGATCATAGAAAACTTAATAGACTTTAAGGGTTTTAGGGGAGAGTAATGTTCATAGAGTTGGGGACTTCGACACCTCCCCACGACCAATATTAAGGAATACAATGCTTCAATTAAAACAAGGACGTGACAATTCGACAAATCAGTAGGAGATAACTAGGGAGTAAGGATATCTAAGTGAACACGTTTTCCTTATCATACGAGTTACCACAAATTTACTTTTCTTGTTATTAGTTTAATTTAGTTTTAATATTAGTTTTGGTTTAGTTAGCTAGTAGCTAAACCGTCCACTCTTCCAAAAACCGAGATTTTAAATTGCTTTCTAAAAAATATAAAAACACAAAAAGAATCATCCCTCACCTTTAGACCTATCTCAACGTACATTTTGACCTAACGACACTATTCCCCTAGAGAACGATCAATCCCCCGAGTCTTACCTATACTACACTACAACGATTAGGTACACTGCCTAGGAGGATTGTAAAACTTCGTGTGAGGTCTTGCAAACTCCGCATCAAGTTTTTGGCGCCGCTGCCGGGGAATAGTTAATAGTTTAGGTTTGATTTCTATCTCATTTAGGTCTACTCAATAGATTCTTATCAAGTGATATTTTTCTTTTTATTTTATTAGCTTTCTTGTTGTCTATCTTTTTCTTTGTTACCCTTGTTCGTAAAACTATTTTCATTAACTATTCCGTTAGCCATTATGGAGAATGTGAATCCACCATACAACTTACCATACAATTTATGCCCTTCACTCAAAAATGATATCTTGATGTTCCGACAATATCATGAAGAATCTTTCTACGACGCATAGACTCGTTTCAAATATTTACTCCAAAAGTCCTCCATCAGGGTTTCGAGTTATTTACTCCACTTAAAGTTTTTTACAGTCGTATGGACCACGATACCCAAAAAAGGCTTGAATATATAAACGATGGGGATATTTGGGAATTTGGAGTTGAAGACGCATGGGTAATATTTGAGTTTCACGCCCAATACGAAAATGGAACATGGGACCCAAAAAACGAAGGTTTAGACCTATTTTCAATTTGGAAGGCTCAATCGGAAAGTTTGTTTAGGAGTTGAGGTGCCTAGGTGCATGTCGTGGTTAGGTGCAACCATAATACAAGATGAACACGTAGGTAATCTAGATAAGATGGAGAATGAGGTGAAAACTTCAAGCCCACAAGTCCCACCATCATTTGAGGAACAGACAGCGCCCATAACTCACCCGAAAGAATTAGAAGAGACTATAGGAACCCCGATAGATGTAGAACCATTGTGCCATACACAACTAGAGGAAATAGGTTTGAATACTTGTTGTCATGACCTTTCTCTTAGTCTTAGGGAAGTTCCTAGTTTTGATGAACCGGGGCCTCAACCAAAACCGTTACCTAATCTTCCATCCATAGATGTGAATTTAGGAATTGAAAAAGGCCCTGATCCACCCATCAAACCATATAGTCCGTGTAGTTTTACGATAAAGGTAGTAGACTCTAAGCCTTGTAGATAGGAAGCCAATATAGGAGTGAAACATGACCTTACATACTTACATCACCCATTCGTGAGTGATCACAAGAAACATTATAGGTTTAAACCGGGTTTATTAGGTCAAGATGGATTATTAACTAGGAGTCTCTCAAAGTTGATAGAAGATGATCCCTTTAAGAGAAAACTTTAATTCACCCTGTTAGTGTAAACAGTCTCGTTGGGGAGATTGTTAGTGCAAGCAGTCTCGTTTGTTTTGATTGATGACAAACATGTAACTTGATACATAAGGTAAAATGTACAAGTTACTTGTAATCTTATTTTGTCTCAACATACATTCAACACCTCTCGAGTCCTCGTATGATACAACACAGGTTCGTACATGTTTGTTATGTGGCATTATGATCAAACCCTTAACAAACCATTTAGAATGTTTAAAATACGGCTAGGTCATTAAGTATTTTAAAAAGACTAACCATTCTACTTAGAACCTCATTTCATATTTTGCATATACAAGTATTTTTACTTGTACATCATGTTTCCTAAGTTTAGTAGGATAAGTACACTTTAGGTGTCAAACTAACATGATACATCTTGGTAAACACATATTAGTTAAGCTAGTATATACATGCTACATGATCACTAGGATACATGTTACATACATATATACATTTACATGTTTATGTTTATTTCTTAAATTAGAAATATTTAACATGACATCATGGCATGCATCACTTACATATCTTGGAAGATTTGTAATATATTTTGTATAGATCTTCAAGCTACTAAGTTGACTTTGAAAGATCTTGACATGACTTGGCTTGATATGGAAAGATTCATGAAATCCTTAGCTGTCAAGCACTGGCGGATCCAAACCCATACAAGGGCGGATCCAAATTTAGGGATCCGCCAAATCCGCCAACTGTTGAAACAGTTTTCCTATAAATAGTAGCCCATTGTTTACCCATGGTTTTAACCACTTAGAATACACATTCCCTCTACCCTTTGCATACATTTAGATCAATAGAAAACCATGTAGAAACACACATTAATCATCCATTTCATAATGATCATAATGTTACTAACTTTCATTATGTTGTAAGCATACTCTCAATATGATCCTGTGAAGCAAACTCAAGATCATGAGTCATCATCCATCTCAAGTATAGCATACTTCCTGATCCTCCAAGATGGTTAGAAGATCTTGAAGTCATTATCCACCATAGCATTCCAACATATGAAGATTCAAGGGCACTTGACATCCTCAACGATTGAAGACTTCTTATTCAAGAAGTTCATGTAGATTACATATGCATATATGAAGATCCATTACATCAAGTTTAGGGAGCTTGTGATCTTCATACATTGAAGGCTTCCGATCAATGGAAGTTCATATAGATTAGTCATTTATATCCATTGAACATTTATGTCATGGATCATTGTTGTAACCATCATTGCATCGCAGCCTATTCATACTAGATTAGGTGGTTTATGTGTTTGTGCCATAAAACACAAGGTTTCTATGTTAGGCCATAAAACATAGCGGGAGTGGTTGTACCCTTGTAAAGAACTCGACATCTAGCTTAGTGTCGGAAATTGTATAAGCGACGACGGGAGTGGTTGTACCCTTGTAAAGAACCAACGGGAGTGGTTGTACCCTTGTAAAGAACCCGGTGTTTAGCTTAGTACCGAAAAAAGTGTAAGCGACGATTGTAAGGTTTTCTCCGCCGAGAAGGGAGCTTGTTGATCTAGTGAAGTAACTCTCGAGTTGGGTACTCGGGGAGTGGAGTAGGGCGGAGAGGTGCTCCGTGACCGAACCACTATAAATCATCGTGTTCGGTTTGCGCTTTCTTTTACTTACCACTTTACTTTTATGTTTGCTTTATATGTTTGTTTGTGTTGTGATACTTGTTTGACAACTTGCTTAAGGATATGCTAGTCATAAACTACACGTAACATCTTTCATATTACAACAAGCTTAATCGTACATTTGATACAACAAGTTTTAAGTTTTCATAACGGGAACGTATTCACCCCCCCCCCCCTACGTTTTCACACACCCATTGACCCAATTGAACTAGGTAAGGTTATGATAAAAGGAGCACAACCCTTTGAGCATATAATTCATCCACCACTCTTTCCTCATGTGGCATACTCCTACCGATTTGGTGTGTATCACTACTATCACCCGCACTTAATCTTAAGTGCAGGGAAAACCCCCCTTATATTTGTTAAATAAGGGTAGAGTCTGGCTCATGAGTCGAACAAAAATAAGCGCTTCTTGGGAGGCAACCTAAGTTTTAATTGTTTGTTTGTTTGTTTTTATTTTTGTTTGTGTCATATATGCCTAATCATAATTGTTTAATTTTCATGTTTCGAATAATTTGTGAAAATGCTTTATTTTGTTTTTAACCTCATCTTAATTGCATATAAAGGTATTTTACAAAAAGATAAGTGTAGGGAAGATCATATTTGTTTAAAAGAACAAATTCGAAAATGAAAGTTAACAATTGATGATTAGCATATATTTGTGTGTTTGTTTGAGTCAAATGCTTGTATCGAGTCACAATGAATGTTTTGCTTAATTTCCAGATTTTAATACTCAGATTTTTCCAGAAACAAAACGTAAAAATACTGTCAGGTCAATCCTGACGGTGTCACGCACTGTAGCAGCACAGTTTTCCAGAATTTTGTTTTTTTTTCTAGAACTTAATTTTTGAAAATTTCCAGAATTTTTAAATTTCCGGGAATTTGTAAACATTTATTTTGCAAGCATTATATCTTATTCGCTTTCTAGGATTTAGTTTATATATATATATATATATATATATATATATATATATATATATATATATATATATATATATATATATATATATAATATATATATATATATATATATATATAGTATTTACCGCCGATTTTATGAGATGTTCCGTGTTTGTTTTCTTAGTGAATTACAGGTTATATTGGACAAGAAGATAAAAGATGTAATATGATGTGAACTTATTGAAGTTTATTTTCTTGAAGGAGGATTTAACCATATTTCACGTCGCCCATGCCGAGCAAATCAGGGAGTAATAGTTTCTTTCATCTATTTTATTTTTCCCTTTTGTAATAACTTTGATACTTTTCAAAAACATTGGGGATAATGTTCAATTTAAGTGTAGGGAGGGTAAAATGGGATACCTTAAAAACTATAACTCGCTTGATATTTGTTTTGTTTTCTAGTAAATGTGTAATAAACTAAAAGATATACTTGTTAAGGTGATTTTAGCACAAAATTTAAATCTTTTTACAACATATAGGAGTGAAACTTTAGTTTTAATAAGCGTCTCCTGGATAGAAATTATATAGCTAGCACAAAAACCCTACCACTCAAAAATTTCTACCCCAAAAATGTGAGGTTCGCCTTTAGATCTATAGAAAAAAGCATTCACCTTAAATGCTTATGAGTGTACCGGCGGTATATAGATTCTGAAACTTGCGTTTGTGATGCATCCCGAGATCGCTAGTGAGACTACATTCGTGTAGTTAGGATTAATTAAATGATATGAGGCATTAGGATAACCCTTGTTTTAAACCTGTTTTATAATTACGTTAGCTTCATTGGTCAAGTAATTTTCCCACACCTTTGCGATATACTCATTTTTAGTACACGATACCCCTTGTACACCCCTCAGAGCCTATCCTTTTCGTGGTTCTCGTAATATTTCGGTGGATTCTGAAATATTAATTAAGAGCATTGTTTATAATCCAACCCTAAATGTACACCCAAATCGCCTTAGCCTACCTTGTATGCACTCATTTTGAGTGCATTATTGTTACAACTTATGTGTAAACCCTTTGTTAATTGTCTGGTTGGTTACATGGTTGCTAAGTCGAGTCATATCTTGTAGATACAGTTTTGGGACGATTGGGACTCATGAGTAAAGTACTAGTTGTTATGGAGTAATGGGAAAAAATGTCAATGTTATTACCCCCATATGTGCGTTAATGTTTAAAGTACTCCACGTGTTTTGATTTTCTAAATTCGGGTCGTTAGTTAGTTTTTATTTAGAGTTAATTTCTTAAATGGTCCCTGTTGTCTGTCGGGTTTAACGGGTTTAGTCCTTTTACTTTTTTTTTACGGATCCAGTCCCTGTGGTTGCGACCCGTAACGGGTTTGGTCCCTTGACCAATTTTTCTGTTAGTTTGACCGTTAACTTAACAATTTGACAGTCACATAAAAGGGCAGTTAGGTCATTTCACTTAGGTTTTATCTTTAAACTAAATAAATAAAATCCACCACATACACCACCATCTCCCAATCTTCTTCATCATCTTCTTTTGTTCTCTCTAATATATTGCACCACACACACACCACCGTTTCAACACTCATACACCACTAACTCAAATCCTTATTCTTTATAAACACCATCCTCACCACCAACCCACTATCAACATCATCTTCTTCAAACAAAAAATTTAAAGTTATCTCATCTTCTTCAACCGAAAAACTGTTATTACAAAATATAATGTTATCTCATCTTCTTCAACCCAAAAAATTTCCCATTATCAACATAATCTCCTACATTCAATATAATCCCACAAAATCAACCAGTCCAACATCTCGAACACTAAAAAAAATAAAAAAATAAAAAAATAAAAAAATGACAACACCAACATAAATACAAAAACATGCATCATCGATCTTTAGAACCAATCCCATTCAATATAATCCCACAAAATCAACCAATCCCATCATCAATCTTTAGAACAAAACATCTCTTTACAAAAACAACCAAATAATACAATTCTCATATCCATATCAAAATCAAAATTAGATACAAAAAAAGAAAAAAAAAAAAAAAATCAAAAACGCATAAACATAATCACTTCTACTTTGCTTCAACCTCATTCCTCTTTTCACATTCTTAACTTAAATACATCACCAAATCTCACAAACAAACACAAAATAAAACCCACCACCATCCAAATACCAGATCTCCAAGTGTATCCTCCGGTGAATGGTGTGGGCTGGTGGTATAGTGGTTGGCGGTTTCGCATCCCAAACACCAGATCTACAAGTGGATGGCGAATGGTGACTGAATCGGTTGAGGTGATGATGGACTGAAACGGTGGTGTGGGTTGGCGGACTGAAACGATGGAGGTGATGATGTGGAGCGGCGAAATGGATTAGGTAGAGATGGTGGTGGCTTTTGAAGGAGGTTGAAGAAGATAATGATAATGGTGGTGTTTGTTGTTTAAGTTTTTGAGATGATGGTTGGTTTAAGAGGGTAAAAGAAGATGATTAAGAGGTTGAAGAAGATAAGTTTAAGAGGGTGGGTGTGTGTTGGTGTAGTGTTTGGATGCAGTGTACATATATTTGTGTTAATAATAATAATAATAATAATAATAATAATAATAATAATAATAATAATAATAATAATAATAATATGAGGGTAGTTTGGTCATTTCATCCTTTTAAACGGTCAAACAAACAGAAAATTTGGTCAAGGGACCAAAACCGTTATGGGTCGCAACCACAGGAGAGGATCCGTTAAAAAAAAGTAAAGGGACTATATCCGTTAAACCCGACAGACCACAAAGACCATTTATGAAATTAACACTTTTATTTATGTAAAAGTCCAAGTGTAGGGAGGTTACAAAAAATCCCTTTGTAATGATGTATTATTTTAGATAGCAGGGCAAGAGTGTATGAAAAAAAAAATCAAAATAAAAATGAAAAAAGAAAAAAAAAATGAAAAAAATGATAAAAAGAAAAAAGAAAAAAAAAATCAAAAAAAAAAAAAAAAAAAAAAAGAGAGAAAAAACATACGGACTACCATCCCGTTTCTTTTATTTTTGTTTAAGTAAAAAAAGTGTCAAAAAAATACAAAAAGAGTTAGTAGTTAGCGAGTCGAGTCGGGTATTGGCTTAGCAATACCTCATTGTACATATAATTGATTAAGATGATTGACTTGCCACCAGCAAAATTCCCTATATCCAACAAAACCGTGTTTTTCCATAACCTTACACCTAACGTTAAAACCTTTTAAAAGACATCTTTGATAGTTTATCTTAGGTGCTTACGCCAAAGTGGTGGAGGTCTGATCCATTCTCAAGCCTATAGTAATCTATGTGCTATGACAGGTAGAGAATGTTTTATTTTCCTATTTCCATATGTTATATAACTTTATACACCCGAGAGATGTGAGAATCCAAACACTTTATGTGAGGTGCTACTATATAATTTTCGTGCTTATTACGACTAACGTGGAATGATTGTGTGTTGTAATTACTTTTATATTAATGTTAAATGACCCCTAACTTGTAAATTGATTAGGATAAAAGCATATTTGCTTGAGGACAAGCAAATCCTAAGTGTAGGGATATTTGATAAGGATTTATTTGGTACCTTTTTAAGGGGTCATTTAAGGCCAAAATTGTATTTATATGATCAAATATTGCCCTAAATTATTTCTTTTTTCATTTTAGGTACTTGGGACGAAAAATCTAGAAATCAGCATGTTTTGGGCTTAGAACGACAAGAAAAAAGAAGAAAACGACTACGTCTCAAAATCTGTCAGGAAAGGGATCCTGACGGTGTCACACTTTACTAAGTGACGCCGCCACTTGTTACTGAAGATGAATTTTTGGTGGAAAATTAACAAGCGACGCCCCAGAAGAATCTGAAGACATTACAACCTCACGGCGTTAGGTGTATTTGAAGACCAAAGTCACGTACAAAGTTAACAAGAGACGGCCCATATGATTTAACAAGGGACGACGTCAAGTCATTCATGAAGTCGTCAGAAATCATAAGTGACGTCGTCACAACGGCGACTTGCACAAGATGAAACCCTAGTGACGGCGAGCTGACGGCGTCACAACCCATAAGGTGACGCCTTCACAAGTGTAAAACTATATATACTTTCATATGTTTTTCATAATTCGTGTAACATCTTGGAGTAGGGTTTTAAGAATGATTTTCTCAGCTTTTGTAAGGGTTTTACAGCCCTCAAAACACATGTTTCATTGAAGATAAGTTATCCTTTTAATCATTCAATATGTTTATGTGTTGTTTGATTACTTGTTTATCTTTTCTTTACTTTAACATGCTAGCTTAAGTTAATTAGTGTTTGCTTAGATCTAATGAAACCTAGTTATTGAACATTGATTTGTCGTCTCTTGTTTAATTGATTGTCTCGCGTTAGGATAAGAAAACTGGCTAAGTTCTTATATGTTTTGGCTTGAATGTCTTATAAAACGCAACCATAGAGTGCACTATTGGTTTTTCTCATTGTATTTATTGCGTGAATTGCGGCTTGTAGATCTTAGAAAACTTAATAGACTTTAAGGGTTTTAGGGGAGAGTAATGTTCATAGAGTTGGGGACTTCGGCACCTCCACATGACCAATATTAAGGAATACAACACTTCAATTAAAACAAGGACGTGACAATTCGACAAATCAGTAGGAGATAACTAGGGAGTGAGGATATCTAAGTGAAAACGTTTTTCCTATCATACGAGTTACCACAAATTTACTTTTCTTGTTATTAGTTTAATTTAGTTTTAATATTAGTTTTGGTTTAGTTAGCTAGTAGCTAACCACTCTTCCCAAACCTGAGATTTTAAATTGCTTTCAAAAAAATATAAAAACACAAAAAGAATCATCCCTCACCTTTAGACATATCTCGACATAAATTTTGATCTAACGACATTATTCTCCAGGAGAATAATCAATCCCCCGAGTCTTACCTATACTACACTACAGCGATTAGGTACACTGCCTAGGAGGATTGTAAAACTTCGTGTGAGGTCTTGCAAACTCTGCATCATAGGGATGGGATTAAAGTCAATCTAAATCTAATAGCTATGAGATACCTAATTCCTTTCTAATACAACGTTAGTAGCTGAATTCAATGTGGAAAGCTCATAGTTAGAGAAAGGAGCACATGTGTTTATATTAACAAGGTATGTGTTCAGAATTGCAAGTGATGGTTAGGTTGAAGAATATCTTCTTAATGGTCTTTTGAAGAATTGAAAATGCACGTGCAAGACTAAAAGCACCACCTATGTGAGCATGAATTTTTGCCGCTTCAAGCAGCTTGGACTTGGCTTCATATATATCATTAATGGATAAAGACACATGGCTTGCATAGTGTCAAGTATAAACAATAGAGTATTGTAGAAACTTATGTGTATAGTATCTTCAGGTATTCAAATGGGTTGACGGTTCAATCGTTACGACACCCAGATTCTTGAGTATTTGAAATGTGCATTATACTAAGATGAAAATTCAATCGCAAGACATTTTCATTTATGCATTTGTTTGTTTTATATTCTTATATATTTTAGTAAATCAAGGATTACACTAAAACCCGAGGGGGGGGGGGATTTGTTGGTTATTTTAATGTCATCAACTATTTTAGGTAATTATGATTTACTAGAGACCTATGGATTTCATATTAAGCTTGGATATGAGTTAGGGAAGTGTGGAGTGCACATTCGTTGAGCTAACATGTTTTCGCCCAGACAAAGATGCGGGTGTCAAAGGGATCGCGCCCCCTTCCAGGGTCAAGGGACAAACAAATTCACATAATTCTCTCAGTCTTGCTTTGTTCTCTTGTGCCTAGAAATAAAGTGTTCTTCTCGAATTATCTCGATAAGGATTTTGTGATACCCATGCATAATAGGTTCGAAATATATGAAAAGTGAACATACACAATTCGTGAAGATATTCAAGATTATCATCCACTTACCCCAATTTGCTAACATTTATGCATTAGGTATTCTATTTTAATACTATTTTCTCCAAAACTATCATCCTTTGATTATTCCTAGTTGACTTTTGGTCGTCAAAAAGGTAAATTTTCATTTTAAGAAGTTTTTTCTAAAATGTCTAAAATATACTTAGATTAAGTTGATCGAGCAACGAGTTAATTAAAGAGAATGTAAATCAACAACGAAATATGCTAACAAGTTCTACAAGCAAAGTGATTTTATTGGTTAATTAGTATCCGAAAAGATATACACACATGGATATAACATATACAACATTCGAAGAAACCAAAGCGTCTAGTTTCAATGTCATGCAACTACTAAAGATGACCTTACCTTTATGACTTTGTCGGTTTCCGTGTCCATGTTGAATTACATCACATCACGACGGATATTGATATGAAAGTAAACAAAATCAACATAATAATTGGAAGAAAAAAAAATGACTTGCATGTTCATGTATGATAAATTAAACAAGGCTACAAACACAATTTGTAAAAACAAGGTGCATATAAGAAAAATCGAGATGTTTTCAAGAAAGTTAACATTACGATACAAAAATCTATAGGTGTCCCCCAAAACACCTTGGAACCCACCTGGTTACATCACTCTTTGCTGGTCTTTGTTTCGCTTTTCACTCTTTGTTGGTCTTGGTTTGCTGGTCTTTGTTTCGCTTTTCACTCTTTGCTGGTCTTTGTTTCGTTTACCAAAACTTTAAGTGATTTCTATTTTATTCTCATTGTTACGCACATATAGTTTATGTGTAACACAATGATTAAAAAGTTACTTATTCGTCATGCTCCTCGCATTCATCGCGCTTACGTCAACCTCCTCCCATTCATCGCTTCCATCAACTACCTCCCATTCATCGCTTCCGTCAACCTCCTCCCATTCATCGCTTCCGTCACTTACATCATCAAATTCATCTTCATTTTGGGATAGCTTACTAACCATATGTGGTGAAAGTGTCTTTACTATTGGCGTGCTCTCATTTAGATGACCATCCTGTATCATCCGTATTACGCCACAAGTATATACCTTAGAAGGCGCATTCAACTTATTATTTTCTTTAGCTAGTGTGGTCTGTCTCGTTATGTGGGACTGAGAGTTAAGATGACCATCTCGGATCACCCGCTTTATGTGAGATTGAGAGTTAAGATGTTGGGCACGAGCCTCGTAACTTCTAAACCCTTTGCCACAAAGGCCACAAGTATATAGCTTATATAGCTCATTCAACTTATTCTTTTCTTTAGTTTGTGCCTCTGCAATCTAATATTTCACATACGATGGAATAAGAAAACTATGAAACCATAAGGTAAAAACTACAAAGATAACTGAGTACAATAGTGGTATATTTCCCTTTGACCTTTTCTTTTTCCAAATACTCTTGATTCATAGGATGTTTGGCTTAGCTTAGTCTAGAACTTATAGCTTATAAAAAAAAGCTATTTCCAAGGTGCATTTCAAAAAGCCTATTTTTACTCTTCAAAAAGCTAATAAGCACTTTGTTACAAGTGCATAAGCTTCTTGTGATCTGACAAGATAATAAGCTAATAAGCACTTCAAATAAGTATAGCCAAACATTCTCTTAAACGAAAAAGATTTGTTTTAATACCGGGAATAGAATGCAAAATCCCCGTATTTTGCTTTGAGGTTTAATACATCAAAGTGAGAAAACGATCACTTAAATCCTTGGCATCCTACATAAAAATCTACTCTACACCATTCAACATACAAATAAATAGATAAATAAAGCCTTAATTCATTCCCAATCTCCTTTTGTTATGTTGCATCTACATCAAAGGCAAATAAGCAGACCATCCAAAATTGTTAAAATTATTATCTACTTACTAACAACCAAACATCTAATAAGCTATATACAAAAATAAAAGAAACAAATTCCTACCATCAATCACTTAGATAACGAGGTGTGGAGCGTTACCCTCACGTTATAGGCTAAAAACCCCAACTCATGTTATAAGCAAAGGGGTTCTCGGGGTTCATGGTAACACCAATAATTTTTGCCCCATAGTCTAACTTTTTGTCAAAAATACTGATTTTTTTGTAATGACCCTGATCCCAAATTTTGTGTACATATATTTTATTTAGTTAGTCCATTATATTATCGTACAAAATGTTTTTCTTTTATATTTCTTTATGGGTTTGGGTGGAAAAAAAAATGGTTCTCACTACACATAATCACATATAACACCCAAGTGACCACCACCTTATAGGTAAAAAAGAGATGACGTGTAACCCATAACTTACATTACGAAAATAACAGCAAGTACGTTGTCATCACAAACAACCTACTTTATACTACTAGAACCATATACAAATTCACATTTAGTAGGGTAAACAAAAAGAAAAGAAAATGAAAATGTTTTTTTATACCTTGCATTTGAGGTTGTAACGGTGCCGTTCATACTTGTAACGGTCATTCTTCTGTTCATTTTCATTAGCGAATTCTGTGTTGCATGCTAACCAAAAAAAGAAAGGAAAAGTCAGAAAACACATGCCAAGGTGATGGCACAATCATCACAACAATAACAACACAGATGATAATTACGTCATCAACCATAGGTAACTCAAAGAGTAACTGCATAATGATTACATTATCAGTCAATAGATATTTAAACGGTACATAAGGTGATGACGACAACAATCAATATATAATGGAACGGTACATAAGGTGATAATAATAATACTAGTAATAAGATGAAAATGAAGAGAGATATTATATTACGAGAATTAGCCATGGAGATCTCATGTGCGCGTACGCTTGCGGATAACCGCTTTTGCTGCTTCAGTGACGCCATTTTTGTTAGCGGCAGCTGTGAATTGTGATGATGAATGGTTTTTAGGGTTTACAGCGTGTAGATGATATATATATAGTCTTGTTTATATCTGTTTTGGATATTTACTTTCTTTCGGTTTAAATAGTTTTTGGCTAACCGCCTTTGCAGATTGGACGGGGCCGGATCATTTACTAATTACGTTTGGCTATTGGGTTATTTGGTTTGGTTAAAATTTCTTTTAAGTAAAACCGAATTGCAACCAAATTCAAATTAGATTTAATCAAACGAATTTAAATTGGATTTAACGGAACCGAAAACCAAATTTGACTATTCAATTTTTGGGTTAACCAGAATAACAGAGTTTATATTATTTAAAATTTAATAATATAGATTGTTAGAAGAAAAAAAAATATAAAAAAAAAAAAAAAAAAAAAAAAAAAAAAAGCTTTAAAAATGTTTTAATCTACCTTTATCATAAAATTTTAATGGGTTTTTTTTTATATATATATAAGTATATATAAAAAAATATAAATACTTATATGAATTCGGTTTTCGGTTCGGTTCGACATTTTGGCAAAGCCATATCCAAACCGAAATATCTAATTCGGTGCGGTTTGTTAACAGTACATTTATTCTAATTGAGTTACTCTTATCGGTTTGTTAGTCATTTAACGTACGAAACATATAGAGATTGACATTCATTTTGTGGAGATTTAGTAGCTGCTGGTCAGGTCCGAGTACTTCATGTTCCCTCTCGCTATCAGTATGCAGACATTTTTACTAAAGGCCTGCCTTCCGCGTTATTCAAAGAGTTTCGTTTCAGTTTGAGTGTTCGTTGCCCTCCCGCTCAAACTGCGGGGGAGTGTTAGCTGTACATTTATTCTAATTGATTTAGTCTTATCGGTTTGTTAGTCATTTATTGTAAATTGATATGATCCTCATGTATCATTAGTTTGAGATTAGGATGCCTTTAGTATTTACCTAAAATACACTTGTATAGTTGGTTATGTTTGGTTGCGATCGGTTTTAGGTTCCTGTGGGTATTACCCGATTTGTGAACACCCGTATTACGAGTTACGATTTCAAAACTAGAAACTATGGTAAACGGACAAAATTTTCTTTATTAAGTTTACTCAATATGGACGGCTTTAAATGTACACGGTTTAAATAAGGAGTCCCTATTACCGTTTCTGACCCTTTCCTTTGTCATCCAAAATGTGACCTAGTGGTGACGTTGATAACTGACGATAAAAATGGAAACCAAGTTGGGTATTATTTTTGAGAAAATGTTGATAACCAACGATGTTAACAAGTTAACGCGTGTTTTTTCAGAGCAATTTGTTAAAGAGAATTTCTATTCCAAATAGTGTATGGTTATTTTGGAACGTGATTTTTTTCTACAGAGCCTACTATTTAGTAAAAAAGAGAATAAATAACTGGGCTTTGATGTTGTCCTCAAAGGTTCATCAAATTCATAAAAAATAAATCAATGTGCATATATATAGACAAGTAATTACCACTAAGTTTGCCTTGATAGAGTTCAGCCACTTAACTTCTGTAGCCAAAATAGAATCGCGAGGTGCAACAGCTCTCTCGAAAAATGATACTATGGAAAATACTGTAAGTTGATCGACGTTAAAGCATGCTATGAAAATTCGCAAGTAAATAAACATTAGTTATTTGACACATCTTTTCCAAGGAGGCAAGTCGATCCACGTTTTAGTGGCTGCTTGAACAGCACCACAATCCAACACCAGCTATAACACGATGTAATTGTTGGAAAAATGATTTTACAAAATGAGTTTTTTTAATTTTTGGACACTATTTAATATATGTATATGTTATATATATTTATATTTTTTGGTAGCTTTGCGTTCTCCTTGACGAGAGCTTCGCAACGAGCTAAAATGTGTCAAAAATAAAGTTGGTCTGAATGAGATATCGTGTCTCAAAATGAGACACATGAAACACAAAATTTGAGAAAAAGAACACATCCCACATCGCCTAGAAAATGAAGTGGGAAGGTGTTTATATATATGTTGATACAAAAGTTGGGCGTTCCTTGATAGGACTTCTATTCTCGTACCAATTCGAATCTTAATGCTTGATGAGACCTGCACACTAAGAAAAAGAACAAACACCGTTAGGCTTATCGAGGGATTGTCTCCCCCGATTATCCTCCGGCGTGAGAGTAAGAAATCGAATGTAAGGTTTAGTAAAGGGTTAAGGTTTATTGAAGATCGTACCTTTACCGAGGGCTTGGGTGCCCTTTATATATGCATGAAACCCTAGTGGGTTTCGTGTTCCCTACTCTTCGGCGTGTTAGCCGACATCGGGTATATAGTATATATCTTCTTTATTTAGAAGATATTCTATATATTATCCGGAAATAACTTTGGGCTTGGGCCTTGTCGACCCAAGCCGCATAACTGGTAGTCCAGTTGCGGCCCATACGTGGTGGGCTTAATTGTTAGTGTTGTTCACTAACCGGGTTCGTGACCCGGGTATAGACTATACGTCATCATGTCCCCCCAGTCTAGTGTGCGCAGGGTAAGACCTGCGTATGCTAGACTAAGGTCTTGTCGAAATAATTCCTCACGCGTACGCGGGAAGCTTTCAAAAATATACCGCCTAAAATCCACGTGGAATGTATCTAGTCCAAAAAAGTGCAATTGGGGTACCTTGGGAAGTGGAGGGGTTGCCCACTTGCCTTGTCCCGTCATTTATCCTAGCCACACGATTTGAGCTAGTGGGGTACACGTGGCGATCATCTGTGGTAGATAGGAAAAGTATATAAACTACCGCCGCTTATTCACTGTGACATCCACAGTTAAAAATCACACTTCCACCATTTTCACATCTTCAAATCTTCTTCCAAAAAAAAGATAATTCAAAGGTAATTGCGCGTGCGCACATAATCTGAGTCACAATATGGTAGCGCAACTTCATGATTTTCATTCTAACATAACCGAGGATGAACTGATTCAGTTCACCTCGGATTATTTTATCCCTATGGGCCTGCGCCCTGAGGTACCAGGCCCAAATGACACCATCGCGGATTTCCCTGCTGGGAAGGTGGGGTTATATACGCGCTTTTTCGAGTGGGCGAATCAGCGCGTCCCCATCTCCGTGTTACTGAGTGACATACTCAATTATTACAATCTCCACATCTCCCAGTTGCATTGTATTGGTGCTGGGAAGATTGCTAACTTTGAGGTGAACTGTCGCTTGTTGGCGATTCACCCAACCCTCCACTTATTTCGCGCGTTTTATCACGCAACGTGGTCAAATGGGTGGGTTACCTTCTCGAAGCGCGTTGGAAAGTTACAGTGTTACGTGCAGAAGGTAGATAAGCTCAAGGATTGGAGGGAAAAATTCTTTTGGGTTGATGAAGCCGTCTTCCCTGACCATTTTCCATTTTACACCCGTGCCGATCTGCCCAAGGATGAGCGCCCCCCTGAGACGTGGTATAACGCGGATCATGCGGCGATCATTGATGAGAACCGTATTCCCATCAAGCCATATCCGGAGGCGTTCCTGGTGCATATGGGCATCAGTCGCAACTACTTCGAGCATGAGACGGAGGTCCCCACATTCTTGAATGCGGATGGCACGGGTGGGTGCTCCTTCTGTCGCCTTACTGTCGTTATTAGTGTAAGCGCTTCTTCTTTTTCCATACTTTATGTAACTTGCCTTTCTCTGTTTACTTGATGCGCAGAGATGGATCTGTTCGCTGTTGTGAGGCTGGAGAATCCGCGTGCTGTGGCGGTGGGAGTGCGTCCTCTGGGGGACGGTGAGCAGACTATTCTGCAGGCGACGGCAGGGCGCGTCGTGGATTTGGTTATCCCAGATCCCGAAGGCTCCCCTCATGTGGTGGTAGCTGAGCCAGTTCAGTCTGTGGCTCCTCCTGTGCAGCAGGGTCCTGACACTGCGCAGCCTCCTCCCCCTTGATCCATTTAGAGGATTCTGATAGTGATATGGAGGAGGGCTCCCCACTGACGCGGAAGAGAGCGTCTGGTGGTTATGGTGAAGGGCCTTCCAAGAGGCCGCGGACTGAGGCTGGGGAAGGCCCATCTTTTACTGAGGTGCAGATGGAGTAAGTATCTGAATTGTTAGTTATAAACTTTTGTCAAGTTGTATTTTATTCTAACCGTGTTGCTCCGTGTCTTCAGTGTGGAAGCTGAGAAGTCTGGTGGAGGTGCGTCCACGACTGAAACTGAGAAGGAGAAGGACGTGTCCTCAACTGAGGCTGAGAAGGAGAAAAACGTGTCCTCGACTCCTCCCCCCACGTAAGTAGTTTTTAGTAATCCCTTAGGATTTTGTATATGCTTGACTGTTTTCCGTACGCTGATCTTGCTTCTTGATTTTTCGTACAGTGAACAGCCTGCTGGTGTTGTTGATGAGAGTGCGCCACCCAAGGAGAGTCCCCTTGAGGCGTCTGCATCGAAGGACATTGCAGTGGAGTTAAGTCCCTTTGACTCCGCGATGGAGGAGCTGGCCTCCATAGCTGTGCGCCAGTCTGAGCTGGTTTCGCAAGCCAGGGTGTACCAGTCTGATGAAGTTTCCAGACTGCGGGCGCAATTAGCGTCTGTGCAGGCTGAGTTAGCAAGCTCTAAAGCTGAGCAGCTGAGCTCCAAGGCTAAACTGGAGCGCGCAGAGGCGTCTGCGCTAAAAATGGGTGAGGAGAAGGTCATGGTGATGGCTGAGTTGGAGCGGGAGCGCGCTTTTGTAGACCGTCAGAGGCGTAACTCGTTGTGGGCGCTGAAGTACTTGGAACAGAATAGGAGCAAGCACTTTGCCAATATTGAAGAGTTCCGCAGCCGCATTGAGCTTGCCCTGAAGACGCAAGAGGAGAAGCTCCGCCAGCTCAGCATTGAGTACGATGAGGAGCTGTACCCCCATCTTGTTCAGTCTGTGGCTGAGCGCAGGTACATGCTGTTTTACTTCTTTATATCTTGTATATGTTTGGGACCCTTTTTCTTATTAACACTTGTGTTATTTCGTAGGTGGTTGATCAGTCATGGTCTTCGCCTGGCCGCCATGTGTACGCTGGAGCATCCTGAGGTCACCGCATCCTTTGGGAAGGTTGTGAATTGCGCTATTGCGCACGGTGAGACCTCGGCCGCAGACAAGCTTGCGGAGGCCAAGTTGCTGACCGTGCCGCTTGCTGAGGTGCCTGGGTATAAGGCGGATGCCCATGCTGAGCTTGTTGCTGCCATGGAGGAGCTAAAGAAGCTTGAGCTTCCGCACATCGCTCTCTTGGAGCGTGATCAGGACCAGCCGATCAGCGTGATCATGGCGGGGCTCACTCTTCCTAGGCATCTGCAGGATGATGCAGATCAGCAGGTGGACTTCTACTTGAAGCCTGATGTAGCGCAGTTGAAGGTACCCATTTTTGCTCAGCCTCGTGACATTCTGAATCCTTTTCGTCTTGAGAAAGAGATTTCTTTGCAAAGGTCGCTAAATGCGCATGTTTCCAGGGTCGCACGAAAGAAAGGCGAGAAAGGAAAGGCCATTCTGTGCGGCATAGGCGCTGCGCATCAGCCTAGATCCGATGGTGTGCCTGTCTGCGTGGCCACTGTTTCCCTTGATGATGCCGAGTTACTGAAGCGACTCGAGGATGCAAAGGAAGCGGCTTTTGGTGGGGGCTCTAGCCAGCTAAGGCGTGCCTATAGCATTTAGCCTTTTTGTATAAGCCTTTTTGTAGAAACGTATTCTATAAATAAAAAGTTGCTTTTGTACTTAGTGTGTCTATAACTTCTAAATACTTATGCTTTTTGAACTCGTAGTTCTTATATGACTTATGTATCCTTGCGTGAAGATAGCTTTAAGTGTTTAAGCGTACTTAGAAAATAAGGGTCATAATCGTGTATGAATTTCCTTAAGGACCGTAATCGTGTGTTGAATTTTTCCAACTTAATCATAGTCGTCTATGTATTTTTGTAAGTTTACTTGTCGTATTGTACTTTTAAGGAATCAAGAGTCTTGATTTCCTTAGTTGTTAAACGCGCACAGTGTGCCCTATCGCGCATCCGTCGTGGGGTGCGTGAGGTACTTGCGCCAACGTCTTGAGCGCAAGGTGTTTAACAAGGATTCGTGATCCGGTGTTGATGGGTTTGCAACCCTCTTACTCAACGAGTAGTTTATTAGGTTTACTCATCCTTTCTGCCATCGTGGGTCTTAGTGTGTGCATGCACGCCATGTAGGCAAGAATATAACAATATTGAAACATGATAATAAAAGATGCAAACAATAAAGTTAAATGTGTTATGGAGTTAGCTAGAAACCATAACGTTTTATTAATACTTGCAAGTTTTGGAAAAGAAAAAATGTTTATCTAGATAATAAAATTACATGGATCTTTATTGAGGGCACTTTCTAAAGCGCAAGAGTGTCCATGTTGGGCCGTAGCCTTCTTCAAAGATAGCACCGTTTAAGGTTGCGGACGTTCCATGTTCGCTGTAGCTCATTTCCGTCCTTGTCGCGTAACTTGTACGCTCCATTGCCAAGTGCTTCTATGACCTCGTAAGGTCCTTCCCACTTTGGTCCTAGCTTTCCAGTGTCTTCTGCGCGGCTTGAGTCGTTTTCGCGGTATACGAAGTCGCCTGGTCTGAATGAAGTGCTGCGCACTTTGGTATCATAGTATTTTTTCATTCTCAACTTGGCTTTCTCTTCGCGTATTGCTGCGCGTTCACGTCGCTCTTCCAATAGATCTAAGTCTATGCGCCGCTCATCATCATTGGTTGCCGCATTAACTTCCGCAGTACGGATGGTTGGCATTCCAATTTCAGCTGGTATAACAGCTTCTGTCCCATAGACCAAAGAGAAGGGGGTGTCCCCGTTGCTGACCTTGATGGTTGTTCGGTGCGCCCAAAGGACATGTGATAGTTCTTCTACCCATCTACCTTTGTGTCTGTCCAGGCGCGCTTTGATTCCTTCGCCAAGGCTTCTGTTTGCGCGCTCGACCAGACCATTGGTTTGTGGATGAGTTACTGATGCAAAGTGTTGCGTGATGTTCAGCTGTTCGCACCAGTCTTTGAACGGGTTATCACGGAATTGTTTTCCGTTATCAGAGATAATTTCTCCAGGTAATCCAAAGCGACATACTATGTTGTCCCACACGAATCGTTTTACCTGGTTACCTGTTATAGTCGCTACTGCCTTTGCTTCGATCCACTTGGTAAAGTAATCTATTGCCACAATGAGGAATTTCAATCCTCCTGCGGCAATGGGGAAAGGTCCAGCGATGTCGATACCCCATTTGTAGAATGGCCATGGCGATGTAATAGGTGTTAGCTCATGCTGTGGTCGGCGCGGAATGGGTCTGTGAACTTGGCAATCATTGCACTTTCGTACCAGGTCGCGTGCGTCGCGGTGCATAGTTGGCCAATAGTATCCAGACCTAAGGGCGCGCGCTACAATGGATCGTGGTCCTGAGTGCATGCTGCATGAGCCTGCGTGGATCTCTCGAAGTACATAGTCTGCCTGGAGAGGTCCAACACACCTAAGCCATGGTTGTAGGAATGAACGTCTATATAAGACGTTGTCTCTGAGCTCGAATCGCTGCGCTGTGCGTCGGATTCTTCGAGCTTCCTTCTGCTCTTGGGGAAGTATGCCCTTGCTGATGAAGTCAATAATCGGTGTCATCCATGTAGGATTTTCCTCATCTATCACCGTGGATATTTCCATCTCTGTGATTGACTTGTTTTTCAAGGTTTCCACCAAAACTTGTTTTGAGAGATGCGCAAAACTGGTGGATGCAATTTTGCTCAGCGCATCTGCTTTCCTATTTTCACTCCTGGGAACCTGCTTGATGATGAATCTATCGAAGTTCTGGATCAGAGATTTGGTCTTTTCGAGGTATTGGATCATGTGTTCCTCCTTTGCTATATATTCTCCTGAAACGTGGTTAGCCACTAGCCGCGAATCGACGTTTACTTCTAGGTTGCGTGCACCCATTTGAGTTGCGATGCGTAACCCAGCTAGGAGTGCTTCGTATTCTGCCTCGTTGTTCGTGGCTGTGAATTCAAAACGCAGTGCGTAGGTGAATTCAACTCCTTCTGGGTTGGTGAGAATAAGGCCGCCTCCTGATCCATCTACGCATGAGGATCCATCAGTAAATAGAATCCATGGTTCTTGAAGTTCCTCCTTGCTTGTCGCAGGTGGAGTGTCTGTATCCGGCTTCTCGATGATGAAGTCGGCCAATATCTGCCCTTTAATTGCAGTGCGCGGTCTGTATGATATGTTATGCTCGCCCAGTAATACACTCCATTTTTGTAGGCGTCCCGATGCGTCGGGTTTCGATATAACCTGTTTGATGGGTTGGTCTGTGATAACAGCAATTGGATGCGCCTGGAAGTACCGGCGTAGTCTTTTCGCTGCAAACACTAAGGCTAGGACCAATTTCTCCATTGCAGTGTAGTTAATCTCCGTTTTCTTCAGCGCCTTACTAACAAAATAAATGGGTGTTTGGACGGAATTCCTGTCTGTCAGAAGGACTGCGCTGACTGCTCCTTGAGTCGCAGATAGGTACATGATCAGCTCTTCCCCTGGTCGGGGTGCAACAAGCTTTGGGAGCGCTGCTATGTGTTGTTTGAGCTGTTGGAAGGCTTCTTCTGCCTCCGCAGTCCACCTGAAGTCTCCCTTTTTGGTGCACTTCTTGAGTGTCTTGAATAGGGGAAGTGACTTGTCTGCTGATTTGGATAAGAATCGGTTCAGTCCAGCTAGCTTGCCGTTTAGTGACTGAACTTCTTTTAGTGTGCGCGGTGAGGGGAGATCAATGACTGCTTGAGTCTTCTCTGGGCAAGGCTTGATCCCATCGGGCTCTATCAAATACCCGAGAAACATGCCTTCCGTAGCGCCAAATGTACACTTCTTGGGGTTCAATTTCATGTTGATTCTCCTGAGTGTTTTGAACGTTTCCTCCATGTCGCGCACCAGCTCATCCTCTGTATGGCTTTTGATGACGAGATCATCGACATATACTTCCAAGTTGCGTCCCACTTGTTTCTCGAACGCAGTGTCTACCAATCTTTGGTATGTTGCTCCTGCGTTCTTGAGGCCGAAGGGCATCTTTGTGTAGCAGTAGACCCCTTGACTTGTGTGGAAGGCCGTCTTTTCTTCGTCTTCCTCTGCCATTTGAATTTGGTGGTATCCCTTGTATGCGTCCAGGAAGCATTTGAAGGGATATCCACATAGAGACTCAATTTTCCAGTCTATTTCCGGTAGCGGGTAGCAGTCCTGTGGACATGCTTTATTGAGATCCGTAAAGTCTACGCACATCCTCCAACTGCCATCGCTCTTCTTTACCATCACTGGGTTAGAGAGCCAGTCATGGTAGTAGACTTCACGCATGATGCCTGCGTCTACCAGCTTATGTACTTCTTCCAGGATGGCTTTTGCGCGGTCTGGAGCTTGTCCGCGCTTTTTCTGTCGTATTGGAGGATATCCTTGTCAGATTTGTAGCTTATGTTCCGTGATGGAGCGTGGTACTCCTGTCATATGCTTAGGTTCCCATGCAAAAATATCCAAATTATTTTGCAAGAGTGCGCATATAGCTGACCTGCCTTTGTCAGACAGAGACCCACCAATAGACACCTGTTGGTCCGGGTATTCAGGGTGAATGGCGACCGCTAGATTTGGGACTTTGATTGCGCGCTGTTCTGGAACAATACTTACGTCACTTGTCACTGCGTTACATTCCTTGGGTGGTGTGGTGGTATTGTAAAGGGTGACAATACCTCCTTCCACTGGGAACTTGAGCATTCCGTGCGCTGTGGATGGGACGGCGCGGATGGATGATATTCCAGGTCTCCCAATAATACCGTTATACGGGGAGGGGGATCTGATTACCATGAAGTTCATCCAGGTAGTTGTAGAGTGTGGTTTGTCACCAACTTCTACAAATAGACGTAATTGCCCCGTGGGCCATATCTTCTCCCCTGTGAAGCCGGTGAGCGGCGTTGTGGCTGGGATCAGCTGACTCTGTATCTCAGGTCGCAGCTTCTTGAAACAGTGTTCGTATATGATATCAGCGGATGCACCTCCATCTATATACATGCGACGGATGTCGTGACCCCCCGTATGTATTTCAATGGTGAGTGGATCCACTACTGCGTTGTTCGCAGTCAGGGAGGGGAAAGAAATTTCGTTTCCCTTAGAAAAACGCTGACTAACTTTCTGTCTAGTCGCGCGGGACCATGGCTGTATCATGTAGATGATATCTGCCTTTTCTTTTGGTGTCTCTTTCTTGGCCCCTGGTTTTGATTTGTCTTTCCCTTCTCTGATGTTTTTTACGAGATGGTCCATCTTACCTTCCTTTACCAATTTGTCAATCAATTGGCGCAGTTGGACGCAATCGTTGGTTGTGTGGCCCTTCTGTCCATGGTATTCGCAATAACCATTCCCTATGCGCTTATCCTCTGGGGTGCGGATTGGTGGTGGTTTCGGGAAGTTTGCGCCCTCCGTCACAAATATCTCCCTTGGGGTTTTTGTGAGGGGTGTGTATCTATCATTGTCTCTTCCACTCCCTTGGTTGCGATAGCCTCTGCTGCGGCTGTTACGACTGCCACCTTGGTCATTGGATTGTCTCCTTGACTCTTCTTGTGGTCTATGATTCGAATAGCCTTTTTTGCTATCTGCAGCGGCTTCTTCTCCTTGGACGAAAGACCTTGTGCGCTTCATGAGCTCATCGAAGGTTAGGGGAACCTTATCGTTTAGCTTTTTTATCAGATCTGGATTATTGATTGCATTCATGAAACCCGATATTTTCAGTATCTCTGGACACGCCTTGACTTTCATGCACTCGTCCTTGAAGCGTTCCATAAAAGCACTTGTAGATTCCCCTTGTCGCTGTTTAACCCTAGCGAGTTCGACAGGGTTTTTGGCGCATTTCTTCCTTTGAGTGAAGTTTAAGCGAAATGCTCTGCGCAACTCTTCAAACCCACCAATGCTTCTGCGTGGAAGCTTACTAAACCAGTTGCGCGCATTCCCTACTAATGTGGAGTTGAACAAATGGCACCACACAGGCTGTGGCCAATTTTCGATAGTAGCTGCTGATTCGAAAATTTTTAGGTGATCATCAGGATCACCTGTCCCATCATATGTTTTGACATTAGCAGGCATGCGCCTTTTCTTGTTCTCAGAAAAGTCACTGATGCGCCTAGTAAACGCATCAACCTTTTGGCGACGCCAGGGGAGAGACATGTCTTCATCATCCTGGTCGCGGTATTTCTCTCTTGATTTCCAGTGTCCAGTCTCGCTGTCCGAGGAATCTCTTGAGGATGAGCGGACTCTTTTGTGACGCCTGCGTCGACTATCATCAGAGTCTGAGCTTGCTCCTCTGCGGCGCTTGCGCCGACTATCCTTAGAGTCAGAGCTTGAGGGGCTTTCACTTGGGGAACATCGTCTCCCAAGCCTATCTTGGATCCTGCGTTTGCCAAGCCTAGCGTGGACATTGGCGCGCCGCTCCCCCTCTTCAGGCTCTTCCAGATGTTGAAGGTCAGCTGCTTCATCGTCCACAACCTTCCTTCCAATCCTGGCGAATACTGGTTGTTTACGGCTATCCCTCTCGCGTCTTTCCTTTCGGTAGCGCGGTGGGGATGTGTCAGGATTAGGGTCAAAGTTGAGTCTGGCGTGCAGACTTTGGCTTGACCTCTTCTTTGCCTCCTCTCGCATGAGCGCAGTCAAGGCTTCGTAGTTCTGAGATACGAAGTCACTTGGGGCTAATTCGGAGGTAACTCCTTCTAGCGCGATAGAGTCGGTTTCCAAAGCTGGATCCTTGTTTCGCACAGGCGCGTTGGGAGGCTTAGTGAAGTTCACTTCTGGCATGGCAAGAGGTGTGCGCTCCAGTTCTATCTCGCTAGTACTTGTCGTAATAGCGGGGGTAAACCTGGTAAGCGATTCCACTGCAGGAAAGACCAGATTTGGGTGCGCTCCTAAGCTTTGAGGCGTACTGGTTGTCCCAGAGGCCTGTTTAGAAGTCGTATCAATTTGATGCTTCTTTCCTAGTGGATCGTCCTGCGTTTTCTTCCCATGCGGACTCTTATGACTTCCGTGTTTCGTCATTCTAGTTTTCTGGTAAAATCCTTAGTGTAGGGTCCCACGGATGGCGCCACTTGTTGATACAAAAGTTGGGCGTTCCTTGATAGGACTTCTATTCTCGTACCAATTCGAATCTTAATGCTTGATGAGACCTGCGCACTAAGAAAAAGAACAAACACCGTTAGGCTTATCGAGGGATTGTCTCCCCCGATTATCCTCCGGCGTGAGAGTAAGTAATCGAATGTAGGGTTTAGTAAAGGGTTAAGGTTTATTGAAGATCGTACCTTTACCGAGGGCTTGGGTGCCCTTTATATATGCATGAAACCCTAGTGGGTTTCGTGTTCCCTACTCTTCGGCGTGTTAGCCGACATCGGGTATATAGTATATATCTTCTTTATTTAGAAGATATTCTATATATTATCCGGAAATAACTTTGGGCTTGGGCCTTGTCGACCCAAGCCGCATAACTGGTAGTCCAGTTGCGGCCCATACGTGGTGGGCTTAATTGTTAGTGTTGTTCACTAACCGGGTTCGTGACCCGGGTATAGACTATACGTCATCAATATAAATCATGATATTTGCTATCAAAATCTTTTTTTTGTTTGTTTTACCCCAACACCTACGCGCGTAGGGGTGCAGATTTCAGGATTTCTAGGCCAAAATGGGTTTGAAGCTTCTGAACTCATGCGAGCCCGCGCGACCTGCGGACACGAATGCAGCTCCGAAGCCTCGCATAGGTGCGTGTCTTTTTAAAAGATTTGCGAATCTGTTTCAGAAATAACAGATTTGTTTTTATATGGCAGATATATTTTCTTAGAGGACAATATTAGTCTTCACTATAAATAAAGCCATATGTCTCATTCGTTTAAATACACAGGAAAAACCCAACTACATAGTTACCGATTTCCAGCAGTCCTTCGATCAGAAACACGCAACCTTTTCCGTGAACTTTCAGGCAAGTTTGTCACGTCCGGATGTACATCAGCTTTGGCAGTTGTACCCTAGGAAACAGACGACGAATCTGTTTTAAGGGAATCGTGTTAAACACGAGCCTCGTGCCTTGACCGACCTTTACTGCTTTCGTTTAATTTTCGTTGAATAGTGTCTGTCTTCTGCTTCTACTCCTTACTGTCTGTTATTTAATTTTCTGTTATTTACATTCTGTTATTTATTGTAATCTGATTTAATTAATAAAAGTGTACACCATTTCCTACAGTCTTAAAACAGATTATGTTTAACAGAATTAAAACACTTTTCGTATAATCGGATTAATTATTAATTAACAGATTTCATATACAAACTGTTTTCTATCGAAACCAGGATTGAGTTTCTTTGGAAAACCAGTTTTCTTAACAGGATTTTAACCAACAGGCTGTTCAGGCCATGGAAGCATGGAAACATTTAGACTTTTTGTGTCACAACTATGTTCTGAATGGTTTGGTGGACTCTTTGTACAACGTGTACTGTAAGACCAATACTGCCAAAGAATTATGGGAGTCATTGGAACGCAAGTACATTAAATATTAAACATTACAATACGAATATTAAACATTACATAACATTAAATATTAAACATTACAATACGAAACAAATACTTATTCATCGTCTTCGGAATATTGTTGTTATTGTTGTTGTTGTTGTCATTGAAGATGTTGCTGCCAAAGATGCTCCATAAGGTCTAGTTGTAGTCGAGTATGCGTTTCTCTGTCGCGTATTTCTTTTGCCTTTCGACGTTGGACATCACATTTTTCGACCCACTTGTCTTTCCTCATACGTGGTGACGGATCCACCCACATCTCGCCATACTCACGTAGTGCAAACTTTTGATATTTTAAAATCATATTATGCAAAATAATGCAAGAATACATGATTCTACGTATCTTGACAATTTCCATTTGACGTGCCGGTTGTTGTAGTATACCCCAACGTCCTTGAAGAACACCAAAAGCACGTTCGACATCCTTTCGTGCACTTTCTTGTTTCCTTTTAAAATAACCATGTTTATCGTCAGTTGTTGCTGAGAAGGATTTGGCGAAAGTAGCCCACTATGGGTAAATTCCGTCTGCTAAGTAATATCCATGTTCATACCTGGTTCCATTAACCATATAAGGTGCTACAGGGGCGACGTTATTAAGAATTTCGTCGAATAACGGAGAGTTATCTAAAACATTAATATCGTTATTCGCCCCCGCCACCCTGAAAAATGCATGCCAAATCCATAAATCTTGCGAAGCAACTGCTTCAAGCATTATTGTTGGGTATTTTTTTTATCACACCTACCAAATTGCCCTTGCCAAGTCACCGGAAAAATTTTCCACTCCCAATGCATGCAATCAATGCTACCAAGCATTCCGGAAAACCATGCCACCCCTCATGTCTTTCATAAATACTTTGAATGTCGGACCGTGTTGGTTTTCTTAAATATTCCGGCATAAACAAATCAATAACACACTTGTTAAAATTATCAAAACAATCACGTGAAGTATGCTCACCAATTTGCAAATATTCATCAAGCGCATCGGGTGCGATGCCGTACGCCAATTGGCGTATGGCAGATGTACACTTTATAAGAACACTTATTGTTGGGTCCATCAGTACCCAAGAATACTTAAAACAAGATTTGAACACAAATTAACTAAGTGTAAATTAAACCGAGAACAATTCAAGTCACTGAGAGAACAATCTCTCAGTGAGTCATCTTCAGGATGCTTAAGGCGGATTCAAGAAGAAGGATTCACTACTCAGGAAGGCGGTACTCCCTGAGTAGGACTTAAGCCAAAGAAGAAGAAGATGGTTCAGTGAGTGTTGGATAAGAACACACTGAACCCCAGTCTCCTCAACAACATTAAGTGATTGAAGACTGAAGAACTCAACGCCTGAAAGAAAGGCGGGAAGATCTGGGAAGAGTTTAAGATAAGATCAAATCTTATCTTGTCAGGAAGAAACTTTCCCTAAGACGGCTAAAAGTCATGGAGTGTCAGACCAACCACTCCTAAAGACTTTATAGTCCATTCCCATTGGTTCTTGGAAATGACAATTACTGTTGTAATTGTCAGACACACTTGCTTCAACAAGTTGTAGTTTTTTAATCACTTTTACTCTTTTATACTTGTGTATAAATAGGTTCAAAAGGAGAGAAGTTGAGTGTGTTTTGTACATTGAAAGCTTAGACTTTTACAAAGCAACTTCTCTCCTACAAAGAGTAACGTATCCCTAAGATAGCTCAGTGGGTCGAATTGTTACCACTCAAAGCAAAGCTTGAGTTTAGATAGGAGACACCACCATACCTTGTCTATTCAATCCCAAGTGTTTGTTCCGCAAAACACTTGGGTAATAGATTCTGATTCATTTCTAATAAGAATTTAAACGTTGAAAAATACTTATGTGTTTTTACTTTTACGTTTCTTTAATCTGTTAGAATTAATCATAACATTATATTAGTCATAAACACGAATAGATTAACTTTCTAGTTAACTCTAAGCGTGTAAAGGGAACAACAAGTGGTATCAGAGCCTCTGGTTTATAAAATCTTTCAAAACTAACCAAGAGTGCTCAAGGTTTTTAAAACCAAGATCCTACTATGGCTGATATTAATGTACCCCAGCTGGTCGATAAAAAGGGTGGCAGCTATTCAGCTGTTGCACCCAGACTAGAAGCTGGAAAATTTAGCAAATGGAAAAAACGTATGATTTGCTATTTAACTGGTATGGAGCCTTACTACATCACCTATATCAGGGATGGCCAATTTGTCCCTAAGACAGCTGCAGGGCTAAACAAGCCTGAGGCACAATGGACCATTGATGAGAGGAGGGTGGTCAATCAAGACCAGCGCCTTAAAAGCATCCTTATATCTTGTCTTCCTGACGATATAATGGAATCAGTCATCAACTGTTTAACAGCCAAGAAAACTTGGGATGACTTGGTTAATAGCTTTGAGGGCCCCTCAGATACCAAGGAAAACAGAGTCATGGACCTGAAACTTGAGTATAATACTTTCAGGGCAAAAGACTCTGAAAATCTCTCTCAGACTTATACCAGATACAAGACTTTGATAAACGAACTATCAAATGATGGTGTAGTATTATCTAAGCATGAGACAAATGTTGGCTTTGTCAATAGTCTCCCTGAGAAGTGGCTAAACTTCTCACAAGGCCTGAGGAATGCTAATCACATTCAGACCCTTGAGCTCCCTGAAATCTATGGGAAATTTGTCTATGAGGACAACTTGATCTCAAGGAGATATCCTGACTCAAAAGCTCTTGAGTCCAAAAAGGCCTTAACCTCCACACCCATATCAACTGCTTTTTATACTAATGGTGTTGTGCAGGACTTTCAAGAGGATTCTGAGGATGAAATTGATGAAAGGACTAGTGATGAGTACCTAAAAGATCTAAACTTGGAATTCCAAGAGAGGGCACTCCTTGCTAGTTCAAAACGTTTCATCAAAAGAAACCAGTCCAATTTTTCAAAAGGAAAAGCAAATGAAACCACTGAATGCTTTAATTGTGGTAAAAAGGGTCATTTTGCTAGGGACTGTTATTCTAAAACAACCTCAGAACCCTCTTACAAATTTTCAGGAAATAGTTCCTCAGGAACTAGCAAGTTTCAACCTAAAATGTTTCAGTCGACCCAACAATTTCAAAACAAGGGTAAAAAAGACTTTGAAGCAAAATATAGGAAAGCCAAGGCTAAACTTGCAATTCTTGAAACTAATCCCTCTATGTCTCAGGCTGCTCAAACACCCAAACCTGTTCAGGCAAAGAATAAGGTTTTAGTAGCTGAAGCTTATGACTGGGATGATGAAGAGGTCTCCTCAGATGAGGAAATTAGAGTGAGTGCACTGATGGCACTCTCTGAAGGTGATCAGGTGGCTGTTGGGAAAAGCCATGCAAGGAATGGAGAGTGGGTAAACATCACCATGAAGAAGGTAAACACTTTACTTTCTGTGGTTGATGATTCTGATTGGCAGTCTTACATGAATTATATTTGTGTAGATCTTAAATTTTTTGAGGAACAAAGGCTTAACATGTGTTCAAAATATAACAACAAAGTGTCAGAATTGAATAAATGTAGAGATGAATTGCTTGTACTAAAGCAAGCCAAATTAGAAACAATAACTCTACAAATTCAGAACACTGAAATTTTGAAACAAAACCAAGCCCTACTGATGAACTCAAATAAGTACATTTTATCATTATCATTTATCCTATTTATTTGACTTGTTTTATTATATTATATATGAGAATTGATACGTTAATGTTTACTTTTGTAATTCTCAGGTAAAAACAAGTATTATGTGAAACTTGGCGATTTTGGATCAATTATGGAGCAAAACAAGCAAGATATTTAGAGTCTACTGAAATGTACAAGATCAAGATTATTCTGCTCCAGATACGCCGCATCCTACATCTTACATACGGCGCATCACTATCAAGATTTCACAAGTTACTATCCAAGACAGCAAAGGACATGCGCCGCATAGATAAATGGAGTTACGCCGCATCTTAAGGCGGTGTATGAATATTCCTGAATATATTAATCTTGGACCCCACGCGAAGTTATGTCAATGCGCCACATCTATCAATTAGATGCGCCGCATCTAACCCTCAGACAGAAACTATAAATACCCCAAGGCCAGACGAATTTCGGGAGGTTAGTACGAGACTTAGCTAAACTCAGAAGAGAAAGACAGCCGAATTCAGACGTATTAGCAGCACAAGACACACCCTAAACGAAGATACAAGAGCTGTAAGAAGGTCCTGCATGTATTCAATTCATTAAGTAGTTTTGTTTTATTGTATTAGTACACTTTAATTCATCAGGATTGATGGGCCGATTTCATGTGACTACGAAAAATCATGGGCACCCCTTAAAATTGCTTTCCCATTAATTAAAGTTTATATGTAGATGTCTTTGGTGACTTTTATTAGTGCATTGATAACCTCTGTGTCTAGCTGAGCATTGCTTGGGTCGCCATGCCCCTTCCTCGCCTATTTATTCTATCGTTTCTAGGATAGTAGGATAGACATAAGTGATCATTAAGGGTTTACTCGCCGATAAGATTAGAGCCAACGAGAAAGGGTTAATTATATACACTTCATATAAAACTAGCAATAAAACAAGTGACAAGCTACTTAATTATCAGGACAGGTCTTCTTATTGTCTCGAGTATCTATCTGTGTACGTGTGTGCTAATCGCTGATTCGTGCTCATTAGTATAGTTTTCTATTTAATCATAACCAAACTGTGCCAGTCTCTCAGGCTGAACCCCCTTGCGTTAGACTAGGTTGTATAGCTAACTTAAGATATTAAAATACTGATTAGAATAACTAGATAATACGTTCCACTCTTAGTGATCGACACTCTACTTACCATTATATTCATACTGACCGGGTACACTGCTCGTTAAAGTGTGTGTTTTATTGATAAGTCGGCTAAATATAAATTTAAAACTTGAATACTGCTAAAACCACAACGACATCACGCGCGCACCAAATCTTTGGAGCCGCTACCGTGGATATAAAAATTAGAGCAATACACACGCACACACATCAAGTTTTTGGCGCCGCTGCCGGGGAGTGAATTGTTATTATCTGTTAATTTGATTAGTATTCTAATTAGGTTTTTCTTTTTAATTTTTATTCTAACCGCTAACCCTGTTATATATTAGATAAATTGCATTCATTGCATTATTTGCATATTTTCTGTTTTTGTGTGTTTTTATTTTCTTTAATTTTTGTTTCTTTTCGTTTGTTTTTATTTTTGTTTTTGTTTTTCTATTTTCTGTATTCTGCTATTGTTGTACTGAGCTGATTCAAACGATACGGCGCATCTATTTTCATAGATACGGTGTATTGCGTTTAATTTTTATAAAATACAACGCGTTTAATAAATTCGATACGACGCATCTTTCCCCAAGATACGGCGTATTCCGTTTTTAATAAGAAATTTTTTTTAAACGATAACGCCATACGACGCATCTGTTTTTGCAGATACGGCGTATTTATTATTTTAAATTAAAAACAGATTTCGAATTATTAAACAGATACGACGCATCGATCTTTATCGATACGGCGCATCTTTTGAATCAAAAATCTTGTATTTTGAAACGTAACGAAAATACGGCGCATTAGCTTTTGTTAATACGACGCATTTAATTTTAATAAGTATAATCGATTTTTGATAATTAAACTGATACGGCGCATTCTACACTATAAGCGGCGTATCTGCTTTCTGAATAAAAGTCTGATTAAATTTTAACGATTATTAGATACGGCGTAGCCAACTTTCTGGATACGGCGCATCGTCTGCAGATATCAGTAACTTTTATTTTTCGTATTCCGTTTTCGTTGTTAATTTTCTGATATATTACTTTCTTGAACATACCCTACTGATGCTTTTGTGATAGTTTCAGGAAGTGCATGACCAGGAGTTCTACTAAGAACTTGATTATACCTTTCGAAGATCCTGAACGAGCCTTTCATTCGCTTAAAAGGCTTTTCAACACAAAAAGCTTTGATATCTCAAGTTCGCTCGAGCTTGATTATTTTTTTGAAGAGAAAGAGGAAGAAGAAACAGAAACAATGGCGGAAAACACTACTATGGAGGAATACATGAACAAAACCCGTGCTGATTACAGTTCAGGAGTTGCTAGACCAAAGTTTGATGAAAAGTCAAAGTTTGAGTTGAAGGGTCAGTTTCTCAAGGAGCTAAGAGAAAATGCTTTCAGTGGAACAGAACATGAAGATGCTAATGAACATGTTGAAAAAGTCCTCGAGATAGCAGATTTGTTTACTACAGAAGGAGTCTCTGACGATCAACTCATGCTAAGAATCTTTCCAATTTCGCTTAAAGGAGCTGCTAATAAGTGGCTAAGGAATGAACCTGCTAGTTCAATCACAACATGGGAAGATTTGAAGAGCAAATTCCTGAAAAGATATTGTCCACCTGCTAAAACTGCTAAAAAGATGGAGGCTATCAACAGTTTCAAGCAAGAGCCTGATGAAACCCTTTATCAAGCTTGGGAACGATTTAAAGACTTATTGATGAAATGCCCTGAACATTATCTAAGTCCAATGCAGGAGATAATATTGTTCTATCAAGGATTGGACGTGCCTACTAGACAAATCTTGGATGCTAAGGGAGATGTGCCTCAAATGAGTGCAGCCAATGCTAGAAAAGCTATCCAAGAAGCTTCTGATCATTCTCAAAAATGGCACGACGGAACCTCTACTAGATCTAAGAGCAGCACTAATTTTGACGGGTTTGCTGCTATTCAAGCTCAATTGGATAAAATTAGTAGAGAGATGAAGAAGCGTGATGAGAAAGTTTATGCTGCCCAAGTTGGATGTGAAAAATGCGAAGGACCTCACTACACTAAAGATTGCCCTAACAAGAATGAAAGTGAGACGTTTGAAGAAGCATACTACACACAATTTGGACAACCATTCCGACCTTCAGGAAGATTTAGGGAAGCTGCCCCGGGATACTATCAAAAGAACAACTTTAATCCACTTATCAAGAAAGGAGGCAGACTTTGGATGACACTCTTAAGCAAATTATGGCCGATGCTGCTAAAAGACATGAAGAGAACACTGCTATGATCAAAGAAATCCGAGCCTTAACGGATACTATTACAAGAAATCAAGGAGCTTCGATCAAAGCATTGGAACAACAAATAGGACAAATGAGCAAAGTTCTTCAAGAAAGGGGATACGGAAGTTTACCTAGCTCGACTGAAACTAACCCAAGAGATCATGTCAAGGCCATAAGCACCACTGAGGAAGTCACGCCTAACATACCTAGAAGATTGATGAATGGTAATGATGCTGCAAAGCCCGAATTTTTCTTTAATTCTTCATTCAGTTTAAGGAGGCTACTCAAAGAGAAGGCAAAGATTGAAGAGGAGATCAAGGCTACAATGAAAGAAGAGAGCTCTGCAACTGACTTACATGCCTTGCCTCATAAAGAAAAGGACCCAGGAAGTTTTACTTTACCTTGTTCAATTAATGATATATCTTTCAATAATGTGTTAACTGACTTAGGAGCTAGTGTTAGTGTTATGCCCCTTAAGACATTCACTACCCTAGGACTAGGAAAATTAGCACCAACTAAGTTGCTTATTGAATTGGCTGATAAAACGGTAAAACAACCTGAAGGGATTGCTAAAAATGTGCAAGTTAAGATTGAGAAGTTTATTTTCCCCGTAGACTTTGTTATATTAGATATGCCCGAGGATGTTAAGATTCCTTTAATCCTTGGAAGACCTTTCTTGTCTACCGCCCATGCTAAGATTGATGTGTTCAAAAGAAAAATCTCATTAAGGGTAGGGAATAATAAACTAGTCTATAAGTGCCAAAATCCTGCTAAAAGCATAATTAGAGGCGTCTATGTGCTAGGATTAAGAGAACGTATGGAACTCGATCTTGAAGCTAGGCTTATGGGAGAAACATTGATTCAAAACAACTCAACTAATCCTAATCATGAGAACTTCGAGGAATTTATTGACCTTAATGTACCTACCGAACTTAAGCGCGATATTATTAATGATTCTGATGATGAGTGGTATGATTGCGAAGTAATTAACAAACGTAGGAGGATAGTTGAGAATACTAATTTGAATAATGATGTGTTTATTGAACTACCACCCCACCTTGCATATTTATGCCTATATAATAATAAGAATTTCCCGTATATCATTTTGTCATCTCTGCCCGAAAGGGACAGAACTTTGTTTATACAGATATTAAAGAAGAATGGTGTGGAAATTAAGGACGAGCAAGGAGTGTTCAATATTACTGGACTGGCGATGAGGGAGCTCGATGCTTCCGACTCTTTCAGTGATCGAAAATAAAGAGCTGAACGTGAGTCTAACTTGAAGACTCTGGAATAAAGACAGGTGCTAACCGGGAGATAACCCGGAAATTTTTTACATTTTGTTCTATGTCGAGTCTGTCAGGCCCGCAGAAGATACGGCGCATCTCAATCCTAGGATGCGACGCATCGCCTGCACTAGTCATATCTTATTTAATTTTCTGCATTTTTATTTTTGACTTTAAAACTTTCTGTCAGTATTTTAATGCGGCGCATCCCTGGTTAAGGATGCGACGCATCTTTTATCCTGATTCGTACTAATTCCAGGCTCGATACGGCGTATCTTCTTCCATAAGATACGGCGTATCGACTGACCTGATGATTTTCATTTTATTTTTTTTTAGTTTTATTTTTACTAACTACTAATGTATTATGCAAGTTTGAACTTTCTTAACTCAGGTGTGTTAAAGTCTGAATGGTATTATAGATTCCTGCATTTCTGTGGATATATCATCTATGAAGCTTAAACGTTCTAATCCACAAGAAAGTTGATTTTTGCTTTTATACGAATAATGAAGGATCATACCGAGCAAATCTCAGGGGAGTTTTTCTGTTCTAATTCTTTTATTTTCCAGTTTTTAACCTTTAATACAAACAACGAGGACGTTGTTTAACTTAAGTGGGGGGATTGGAGAATTAGAACACTTACTTGTCCTAAACTTTTTCATAATATGCTTAAAATGCGCTTAATATATCAAAATTTAAAATTTTTAGCATGTTTTTGTTTAAAGTCTAAATTACATAGCTGCACACATAACATTATTTTCAAAAATTGTGAACTTATCAAAATTCACAAATCTATGAGTGTGCCGGTGACTTGTAAACTTTAAAACTTGGCTTGTATACTATTCGAGACCACCATAATAAGTATTATCTATATAATTGGAATGACTTGTCTAAATTGGTAAATTTCTAGGATTACACCCAAATAGCCTTTATATGTTATGTGATATTAACTAACTACACTGGTTAGTTAACCCCCGTATAAACCCTTTTGTTACTCTCACTTTTAGAGTAAGATACCCCTAGAAAAACACTCAGAGCCATTCCTTTCGTTTCTTACACCTTTGTTATAATGTTTCGATACACCCTTACACCTTAGCCTACCCTGTAGATTAAAATCCGTGGTTGGTTAATTACTTTAGGCAAAGTGTGTTTCCTTACATTACCTGTGTTCGTGTGCGTAATTCATTATCTTTGGTTGAGTAAGGAAATTGCACAATGCAATTGGTATGAAAGTAAATATTGTATATCTTTGAGTTTATTTTTCATGTGTTTACTACTTTCGCTATTACAGTTATTTCTGAAAGTATGAAAAGTATGGAAAAATTATCAGGAAAAATAGTGATAGAAGAGTTGTGAAATTTTACACATATATGTTGATGTCAAAAAAAAAATAAAAAAATAAATAAAAAAATAAAATCGAAAAAAAAATAGAAAAAGAAAGAAAAAGAAAAAGTTGGAAGTTTATTTTAACCAACTTATGTAAAGTTTTGTAATAAGTGATCGATATCACCACTATTTGTTATATATTATATTTATGGATTGAATGGGAGTTGGCCGTTATGGGAACGCCAACTAAGGTTATTCTTTGATTGAGATCTTGTTGAGTATAATTCGTGTCTACCTAAAGCGTGTGTTTCAAGTCTTAAAGCGTGAGTTATTCAATGATATGAGTCTTATTCATGGGATGGTTGGGAAAGTAATTTACCACACTTAGGATTTTAATTTATCTGTTTTGTTTATTTTTCATTTTGCACCAATTTATATCCCAAATGTTATCCATACCCTATATCATTCTTTATCCAAACCTTTGATTTATTGAGATTAGGGATTTGAGCAATCTTAAGTATCGTAGTCGTGGATTCGGCTATGTATTTATGATTTTGTCGCCCTTTTTGATATAATATTATTGGTGAAGATTACTTGGTCCTATCTTTAGCCCATTCGAGTTAAGGATTTGAGCAATTGCAAGTATCGTGGTCGTGGATTCGATCATGTATTGGTGATTTTGTCGCCTTTTCTGGAATGTGAGATCGATAGAGATTAAGAAGGATGATTAACCCTTAACCAACAAACCCTTTTTACCGCTTTAGACTTGTTATTCCTTAGCTTTAGTGGGGGAGATGCGTATGCTTGCCAAGCTTATGATAGAATATTCATCACGACTGGACAGTTAAACGATTAGATTTGCTTTTATCAAAATATTTTATTTTATCTCTAATTCGTTAAGTGTTTGGTTGTGCAATTATGACAAAACGAATACATGCTTTAATATAAAAATAAATCCTAATATCTTTTAGGATACATTTTCATAAGATTTATTCTAAGGTTTACTTGGGGACAAGTAAAGTTCAAGTGGGGGGATATTTGATAAACTCAAATAAGTACATTTTATCATTATCATTTATCCTATTTATTTGACTTGTTTTATTATATTATATATGAAAATTGATACGTTAATGTTTACTTTTGTAATTCTCAGGTAAAAACAAGTATTATGTGAAACTTGGCGATTTTGGACTAATTATGGAGCAAAACAAGCAAGATGTTAAGAGTCTACTGAAATGTACAAGATCAAGATCATTCTGCTCCAGATACGCCGCATCCTACTTCTTACATACGGCGCATCACTATCAAGATTTCACAAGTTACTATCCAAGACAGCAAAGGACATGCGCCGCATAGAGAAATGGAGTTACGCCGCATCTTAATGCGGTGTACGAATATTCCTGAATATATTAATCTTGGACCCCACGCAAAGTTATGTCAATGCGCCGCATCTATCAATTAGATGCGCCGCATCTAACCCTCAGACAGAAACTATAAATACCCCAAGGCCAGACGAATTTCGGGAGGTTAGTACGAGACTTAGCTAAACTCAGAAGAGAAAGACAGCTGAATTCAGACGTATTAGCAGCACAAGACACACCCTAAACGAAGATACAAGAGCTGTAAGAAGGTCCTGCATGTATTCAATTCATTAAGTAGTTTTGTTTTGTTGTATTAGTACACTTTAATTCATCAGGATTGATGGGCCGATTCCATGTGACTACGAAAAATCATGGGCACCCCTTAAAATTGCTTTCCCATTAATTAAAGTTTATATGTTGATGTCTTTGGTGACTTTTATTAGTGCATTGATAACCTCTGTATCTAGCTGAGCATTGCTTGGGTCGCCATGCCCCTTCCTCGCCTATTTATTCTATCGTTTCTAGGATAGTAGGATAGACATAAGTGATCATTAAGGGTTTACTCGCCGATAAGATTAGAGCCAACGAGAAAGGGTTAATTATATACACTTCATATAAAACTAGCAATAAAACAAGTGACAAGCTACTTAATTATCAGGACATGTCTTCTTATTGTCTCGAGTATCTATCTGTGTACGTGTGTGCTAATCGCTGATTCGTGCTCATTAGTTTAGTTTTCTATTTAATCATAACCAAACCGTGCCCGTCTCTCAGGCTGAACCCCCTTGCGTTAGATTAGGTTGTATAGCTAACTTAAGATATTAAAATACTGATTAGAATAACTAGATAATACGTTCCACTCTTAGTGATTGACACTCTACTTACCATTATATTCATACTGACCGGGTACACTGCTCGTTAAAGTGTGTGTTTTATTGATAAGTCGGCTAAATATAAATTTAAAACTTGAATACTGCTAAAACCACAACGACATCACGCGCGCACCAAATCTTTGGAGCCGCTACCGTGGATATAAAATTTAGAGCAATACATACGCACACACATCACCTACAAACTGAACTTAACAAAGAAAAAGCTGTCATCCAAGGCTGGACCAAAAAGAACCCCAAGGTCTTTGACACTGTGGGATTAAGCTCTCAGAAAACCATTGGAATTGACCCTCTTATGGTTGATCCCAATGTGAGTCACAGTGAATGTAACACCCCAACCCGACAAGGGTAAAGATGTCACGCAAATGGTTTCATATCAGATATAACAAGCATACCTTCATAAGTAATACAAAGATTCTCAAAGGTTACAAATGAAATACTGGAATTACAAGGTTACAAAAGCGAATACAATTTCTAACAATAGAATACTTTCTAATCATCTCTAGGCCGAAACTATCAAGTCTTCTAAGTCCAAAAGTCTCTTCACTCGTACCCATCTTCCAACTAAAACCTGCCGCACACGAAAAGAAAACGTGCGGCTGAGCTTAAAAAGCCCAGTGAACAGATACATAATACAAGCAAAGATAACGAAACGGTAATATAATGAAGTACTGGAGATGTCATAAGGTATAATCAAAGCGAAAGAGAAATAAGGAAATATAGGATAGTCATCTACCACGAGCCCATAACTCAAAGTCATAATCTCAACATCAGAATCTCAAAGTCATAATCTAACAATCAGAGGGGATACCTCTCAGGCAACCAGATAATATGAGGGGTGGCCTCATGTATCAAAAGGGGTGGAGTAGCTAGCTCCCAGAAATGTGAAAGGCGTGTATTGCACACAGAACCAGTCACCTCAAAGTCATACTCAAAGTCATAGTTAAATCCACTAAACATACATGCCTAGGATTGCAATCCATACGCCCCCACTCAAAGTCAATCTCAAAGTCATACTCAAAATCATAGTAGCCATGGCAGATAATATAAAAGGGGACGGCGTGAGAAATCACTCCCCCACACAGGAGTCATGCCAGTGGTGCATCACAGACATGGCCAGGTTACCTTCCTGGCTAGGAAACAAAAAGGTGGCGCGGGTATCAAACTAAGAGTCAGGTCTCAAAGTCATGCAAACGGGTTCATCTCAAAGTCATATCAAAGCATATCTCAAGGTCATGTCAAAAGTGAATCTCAAAGTCATATGAAAAGGTTCATATCAAAAGGTTCATAGCAAAAGGGTCATAGCAAAGGTTCATAGCAAGGTTCATAGCTCAACATCAAAGCATAGGTGATAAGACACCCTTTCTTAAAAGGGTAGAGTATCCGTACCTTATGACGAAAGCACAAACAGAAACAAAGCACAGAAAAGTAGAGAACAGCTCAAAGTCACTCCTTCTTCACACCTAAAGGGGTAGAAGAGAATTACAATCTTTCCCATTTAAGTAACTTTCCATTTATAGCAGGTGTCCATCTTTAGTAAGTTTCCATTTTGAGAAAGTTTCCTTATATAGAAAGTTTCCATATTTAGAAGTATAGGGTAGCATAACTTAGTTAAATCATTATTAAATGAAATAAGGTCTCTTTGATAAGATTTACACATTTAGTCCTTAGGGTTTCATAATTTACACTTTACACCCCTTTCATTACATAAGTTATACTTTAAACCTTCAAATATTCATAGTTACACATTAAACCCTTATTTTATCAATTTTACACAATGAGTACTTATTTTAGTGAGTTATACAAATGAACCCTTAATTATTCATAATTTACACATTAAGTCCCTCAAGTTATCAAAGTTACATATTTAGTCCTTTAATTTACAATTTCAACCTTTAATTATCAATAATTACATATTAAGCCATTAAATTACCAAAATAGCACTTAACCCCCTGAATATAATTAATTACTCAAATCAACCTTAAGTTTCCAGAAATTACATATTTAGTCCCTCTATTTTAATTATTTTCAAAATCGATTTATACTTTATCAAATAAACATTTTAACCCCTTTAAATATAAAAATTACACATGGGACCCTCAACTTATATTTTATTCGAAATGTTCACAGCCCAAAATAAGTTCCAAACATACCCCTTGTGTTTTAAAAGTTACAAAACCTACCCTAAACATTTTAAAACAAATCGTTAATCCTTTTAAAATCATGAAACCAAACCCTAATCTTTCCAAACCATTTTTAATAATCACTATATCATTAAACACTAATTATCATCATACAAACAAGCCCTAATTCTCAGATTCTCAATCAAATTCCATTTCTTCCATTTTTCTCTTATTAGCCGATTTTAACTTAATTCAAAAATAATTGTTCTTGGCCTCAATAATTCGAAGTATCATTTTTCCTGGTCTAATATGATTGTATAGAGTCCAAATAAAATAAATATGAAGCCTCAAAATTCCGAATTTAATTATTTAGGGTTTATGCATGTTTTAAAGATTTAATTCACAAATATTGTATAAAGCATGCATGGATCGACTTATACATTTTATTTGGTGTTCATATGATGTTAGGGATCTGATAAAATTACCAAACCAAAGATCGAACGTGTAGAATGGGTTGGACGAATTCTTTGATGCGCGTATGAACAAAACGAACCAATATTCCAAAACGACTCCAAAAGCTTCTCCACAACCTTTCCATCATTTTTCCCAGAGTATACACGATATAAGGATTGTGAGAAAAATCATGAACGAATTTTATAGAGCTTGATCGAATTTATTTATAGAATACCTTAAAAATAGGCTCGATAAACCCAATAATTCACAAAACGCGATTCCGGCCAAAAACAGCTCCAAATCTATTTTTCATGGATCAAATATGATACAAGGAACATGAGAAAAATGAAAAACGAATTTTAGAAGGTCGCAAGATTTATTTCGATTCATACCTTTTTTTGTTCTAGCGATAAAGAAAGAATTCACGAAGATCGGACCAAGCTTCAAATAATTCGAATGGTATTTTTCCTAGCTTCTTTGGATGATGATTAATCACAGAAAAATGGTATAGGGATTTTAGAGTGTCGATTTGGGGCAATAAAAATTGTGTGTGTGGTTTTTGTTCTAATCGGCAATTTAGGGTTAAGAAGAAAAAGATATGGATTGATTTTAAATAGGAAAATGAGTCAAATGGGGAGGAATAACCAGGAATTTCGTGATTATAGGTGGCACATTCATTGGATTGATTATTTCCTCAATTAACATATTTTATATCATTTATATAATATCATAATAATTATTAATATTACATTTGGCTCCTATAGGGGTATTATGGTAATTTCATAGCTTGTATAAATGTTAAATGAAGTTCTTAAAATTATTTGGGATCATAACTTGTGCATTGCCAGAAGTTTGGAATTTATTTGATACTTTATAAGCCTTTAATTAAATTTTTAACTTGTAGGGGCAGTTTGGTCATTTTACAAGCTCGACGGATTTTAGGTGTTACAACTTCTTCCCCTCTAACAGAAAAATTTCGTCCTCGAAATTTGCAAAGAATTAAAAATGAAAGGATCGGAAACAAACAAAGACACACTATGCCGAGTGCGAATCCCAAAGATAACGTACCAATATACGGATGATAATCGAGTTCTCTAGGAAGAGGTACAAACAAAATGTAGGGTTTACATCGAATTGATTAGGCGAATTAAATGAGAATACATCGAATCGTAGCAAACATGAGGTGGTGCAAACGTAACTCTTCAGCTTTTCAAATAGTCTCGGCTTCAGAAGAGCCTTCCAAAGGTGTTCTTATAAACAAACAGGTCTTGTTTTCTCAGAATCCACAACCTCATATCTTAACTCATAGCAGATCAAAATGAACAGATTTAATGAATGCGGAACGTATACATAGCAGAACAGATTGAACCCATACAGACAGGAAGCACATCGTTAGACATCATCAAATGGCAGAAGGCCCTATAATAGAATCTAAGATCATTATCGGAAGTGCAGAGATCAGCAAAACGCTCGTCGAGCATCCCAACGTATCAAGTCGAATATCAAAGATAGCAGATCGACTGGGTAGGTAGAATGAATCCAAAGTTTCACTAACGCGGATGATCAGATATCAGAAATTCTAATGTTCTAAGGCACTCCTCGAAATATCCTATGCCCACAACAAGTGCACGTTATATGATGTAAGTATTATCACGTTGATCAGGCGTCATAATAATAACTTCATATAAATATGCCCCCATGATGGTCATACTTTATCTCAAATCGTGAACAACACAACTTATCTAAATCCGCCTAGTCCACCTACAGTCTAGGGTCACCAGAGTCAAACATCATAACTAAGAATACGAAATTACACGAAGGGTACCGAAAATCCGAAAATGTCCATCAGAATTTAGGTACGTCACTAATAGCGCCAAGACTTCATAACTTACCGAAATCAATTCAGCCCAAAATAAGCGGTTACTTCAACATCCGTCTTTTCATAAATATCCAAATTCCCTCCATATCTCGTCAAAATTCTCATGCAAATCGTTATTCAACAAACGCGGAATGAACACAGAACGGAATTACTAACAGAGAACCAATTCATTCGAAGGACCTCATTATCAGGTAACGGAATTTGAGAAGAGACGAATACGTCGTCGATAGCTACTTCCTCTACAGAATCATCTCGTCTATACATAAATGTCCACTTCAAATTTCGTCCATTCACATTCAAAATTTTAAAGTTTTTCTAAGTCAGAGTAGTTTGCCGCTTGTCCATCTTCTTCTCATGGTGAAAAGGAATTACAAACTTGAGTCTGGTTCCTAAAACCTTCGGCAACTCTTCTGGATGTTGTGGCGCCGTAACGGTAGTCTCTGACACGATCACTGTGCATCCCTCCATCCGCAAGCCTGCTTCAGCTATCAATTCATCTTAGTACAACTAAAATGAATAGAGAAACAAGATTGCGTTTCTTCGACAGGTCTTCTAACACATCTCCAGGTCTAATGAAAAAAAAAAAAACACCGCCGTCGTCGACTCCAGGTTATGTGTTGAATGGTTCGTCTCCTACGGTCTGGTTGTCTTGATGCCCGAACTGTAATCTTCGCGGGTCGCCTAATATATGATCGAATATTATCCCAGCTCCTCTCTCCTCCTATATGCTTCATCCCTGGTAATGCTCGTCGCCACCGTCTCCTACTACTCTTCTACCTGTTAGGAACTAGAACACACACACACACACGAACACAAGATATAACGTGGTTCGGTCTAAGCTGACCTACGTCCACGGGGGCAACTGGGGTATTCTTTTATTGAGTGATAATAATTACAAGGTACAAGAGATATATTTATAGGCACTAATTAGGGTTTAAACCCTCTACTAATCTTGTTGAACAAGTTAATAAATCTGGGCTTAAAACGATTGGGCCTATAGTGGGCTGAAGACAACATCTCCAACAATCTCCCACTTGGTGTCTTCGGACCACGAACTGCACCATCTCTTCTGTACTTCTGTAGATAAGATTTCCCCTTGATCTTCATTGCACCTCCAGTTACCCCGATCTCCTCAACATTATTCCTGGAGACCAGCTGAAGCCCCGCATAGCTTCAGCTTATCCAACGTTACACATTTGGTGAACATGTCCGCTGGATTCTTAGCACCTGAGATATTCTTCAAGTTAATAGTGCCATCAGTAACTAAATCTCTCACAAAGTGATATCTTATCCCAATGTGCTTCGTCTTATGGTGATACACAGGATTCTTAGCAAGTTTCACTGCACTTTCATTGTCACAGTGCAGTAAGTACTCAGTCTGTTTCGTCCCTAATTCTTCCAGAAAAGCTTTCAACCAAACTAGCTCCTTACTGGCTTCAGCCATAGCCATGTATTCTGCTTCCGTTGTGGATAAAGCCACACTTTTCTGGAGCCTGGACATCCAACTGACTGCAGTTCCTCCCACTGTGAAAACAAAACCTGTGGTGCTTTTAAATGTCTCTTTGCAGCCACCCAGGTCAGCATCTGTATAACCTCTGAGAATTGAATCCTTCCCTTTGAAACATAACCCCATCTTTGATGTTCCCTTCAAATAACGAAGCACCCATTTAACTGCTTCCCAATGTTTTCTTCCCGGATTCGACATAAACCGACTGACAACTCCGACTGCCTGTGCTATATCAGGTCTTGTGCACACCATAGCGTACATCAGACTACCTACTGCAGATGCATACGGAACTCTGGTCATATCAGCTTTTTCTTCTTCTGTTCTGGGACACTGATCTTTGGTAAGCTTGAGGTGACTCCCCAAGGGCGTGTTTCTCGGCTTGGTCTTCTCGCTGTTAAAACGGAATTTCTCTAACACTTTCCTAATGTACTTTTCCTGGGACAGTGTCAGAGATCCATCATTTTTGCTCCTAGTGATACTCATCCCGAGTATCTGTCTAGCTGCACCCAAATCCTTCATCTCAAATTCTTTGGACATCTGTTTCTTCAACTTGCTGATTTCATTCATATCTGATCCTGCAATCAACATATCATCTACATACAGAAGTAGAATGATATAAGAATTCTTGAACTTCTTCAGATAGCAGCAGTGATCGGCTTCACATCGCTTGTAACCGGTTCTCACCATGAAATCATCAAACTTCAAGTACCACTGCCTTGGTGCTTGTTTCAGACCATATAAACTCTTCTTCAGTTTGCACACCCAATTCTCTTTTCCAGTAACTTGAAATCCCTCAGGCTGTGCCATGTAAATATCTTCATCAAGGTCACCATGTAGAAATGCTGTCTTCACATCTAGCTGCTCTAGATGCAAGTTTTCTGCTGCTACAATACCAAGAACTAACCTGATGGTGGTCATCTTCACCACTGGAGAGAAGATCTCATCATAATCAACCCCCTTCTTTTGCTGAAACCCCTTGACCACTAAACGGGCTTTATACCGTTTAGTCCCATCATGTTCATCTTTGACCCTGAAAACCCATTTATTCTGAAGAGCTTTCTTGTCTTGCGGAAGCTTAACAAGAACCCAAGTCTTGTTCTTTTTAAGTGAACTCATTTCTTCTTTCATAGCTCGCTCCCACTGGGACGAGTCCTTCATCTTGACTGCTTCAGAATAGCTTTCTGGTTCACCATTTTCTGTCAAGAGAATATAATTAACCGAAGGGCCGGTTCGACTGGGATTGTACCTGTCCGGCGGTTTAGAAACTCTGGTGGATCTCCTGACCCAAGTATCAGACTGGTCAGGCTGCTGTGGAGACTGTTCATCTTCAGATTCTGAACTCCAACTGTCAGAAACTCCCACTGACTCTTCATTCTCACCATCTTCAGTCTCTGGTTCTGTGTCATCTTCAGAAACTATTACTGGCTCTGTAACAGACTTGTTCTTCTGATTTTCAACACTAAACTCAACTGTTTCTTTCTGAACCTTTGACTTTTCCAAGTTTCTATCTTTGTACAACTCTTCTTCATTGAACTCAGCGTGCTTGCTTCTGACTAACTTTCTGCTTTCAAAATCCCAAAGCCTGTAGCCCATTTTATCACCCCCATATCCAATGAAAATATGCTTCTTTGCTTTAGCATCCAACTTGTCACCTTCAGGATTGATATCGTAAGCACTGCACCCGAATATTTTCAGGTGATCATACTCAACTGCTTTGCCCTTCCATTCTTCTTGAGGAATCTTGAAACCCAACGGTACTGAAGGCCCACGATTGATAAGATAGGCTGCTGTGTTAATTGCATCAGCCCAGAACATCTTTGGGAGCCCTGCATTCAACCTCATACTTCTGGCTCTTTCACATAATGTTCTATTCATCCTCTCCGCAATTCCATTCTGTTGCGGAGTTCCTGGAACTGTCTTTATCATCTTGATCCCTCTATCAGCACAATAATCATTAAATTCCTTGCTGATGTATTCACCACCGTTATCAGACTTCAAGCATTTCACCTTCAAATCAGTTTCAAGTTCAACAGCAGATTTCCATTTCTTAAAAGTATCGAAAACTTCATATTTATGTTTAAGAAAATAAACCCATACCTTGCGTGTTGAATCATCTATGAAGGTCACAAAGTAGCGAGAACCTCCAACTGAAGCTACTGATGTCGGTCCATAAACATCTGAGTGAATAAGCTCCAACTTCTGAGCTTTCGGTGCTCTCCCAGTCTTCACAAAAGTCACCTTCTTTTTCTTGCCTAGGATGCACGGTTCACAAAATTCTGACTCGACCTTCTTCAATTCTGGAAGTTTTCCCTTGCTAACAAGCATCTTCATTCCCTTTTCACTCATGTGCCCGAGTCTTTGATGCCATAACTTTGATTGACTCTCGTCACTAGACATTGCATTCACCCCATCAGCTGGTACTTCAACCATGTACAAAGTACCTCTCTTCTTACCTTTAGCAACTACCATACTGCCCTTGACAACTCTCCATTGTCCTTTGCCAAAATGAACATCATATCCCTGATCATCAAGTTGACCGATGGATATTAGCATCCTCTTCAAACCAGGAATGACCCGAACATCCTTCAAGGTCCAAACAGTCCCCAATGATGTCTTCAAGTCTATATCTCCCATTCCTGTAACATCAAGACTGTGATTATTAGCCAAACGAACTTTACCAAAGTTACCTGTTCGTAGATTCTTCATCTTCTTCGTGCTAGAAGTGGCATGAAACGATGCCCCTGAATCCATAATCCAGTCTTCAACAGAATTTTCGACACAACATATAAGGGCATCCTCTGAATCTGAGGCTGTGGCAGCATTCACCTCCTGTTTCTCTCTAGCAGGTTCAGTACACTGATTTCTGAAATGCCCGAACTCCTTACAGTTCCAACACTGTATATCTTTCCTTGGCTTTCCAGGTCTCGACTTGCTCCTACGCTTTGACTTTGATCTACCCTTGTTTCCTCCTCTGTTATTACTCCTCCCTCTTTCTTCAGTACTGAGCAACGAGCTTGATTCTCCATTGTTCCTTCTCCTGGAGTCCTCATTCAGTAACGAATCACGAACTTTACTAAAACTGAGAGTCTCAACTGACCCTGTGAGTGCTGTGATTGTGCCTGACCAGCTGTCAGGTAATGAGGATAACAATAGACAAGCCTGCAATTCATCATCTATCTTAAAGTTCACAGAAGACAAACGTGTCAAATGTGATTTAAACAAATTAATATGCTCAGTTATAGAACTTCCCTCTTTCATTCTGATGTTGACTAACTCCCGTATCAGAAACACCTTGTTTGCAGGAGACGGCTTCTCGTACATGTTGGACAAGGCTTCCATAATCCCACGCGCTGTGGTTTGTTCCAGAATGTTGTAAGCTACATTCATGGAGAGAGTAAGCCGAATCATTGACTGTGCTTTCTTGTCAATATTTGTCCATGCAGCAGTTATGGTTTCCGGGGGAGGTTCCAGTGCAGAATCCAACTCCTTCTGTATAAGCAGATCCTTGATTTGCATCTTCCACCAACCAAAATTTTTCCCATCAAATTTATCTATCCTGACTTTTCCTTCTTCAGACATCATGGCTGTATGGCGGAACCCTAGACTGGGTTGTTGAAGGCGGCTGAGATGGAGGAAGAGGCGGCGCCGGAACCCTAGATGGGTGTCTGCTGACGGTGAGGGTCAGGGGTGGAGGGTGGTGACGGCTGGTTAGGGTTCTACAGATACGTGTGTTCTTCTCTTCTTTGATCAAGAACCTAGCTTTGATACCAGTTGTTAGGAACTAGAACACACACACACACACGAACACAAGATATAACGTGGTTCGGTCTAAGCTGACCTACGTCCACGGGGGCAACTGGGGTATTCTTTTATTGAGTGATAATAATTACAAGGTACAAGAGATATATTTATAGGCACTAATTAGGGTTTAAACCCTCTACTAATCTTGTTGAACAAGTTAATAAATCTGGGCTTAAAACGATTGGGCCTATAGTGGGCTGAAGACAACATCTCCAACACTACCAAGTTCTTCACTCCGATAACTGTCTTCGATCTCGGTTCTTCCTGTGGAAAACTCTGTCTTCACGATATACAGGGTAGCGTCGTCTACAATGGTTTCCGAATGTCAATCAAGTTTCTCTTCCAGATCAAGTGGTCGTCTCATCATTAATCTCTATGTTCTTCTTTTGCCTTTGAATATAACCCATTGTCATACTATGACAATTTGTCCCAAAACACACGAAGACATGATCATCTTAGCCAATACCATTGGCATCATTTAACTCATAAGGTTATAACGAGTGAAAGGACAGTCTCTGAAATCATTTAGGGAAAACCTTCACATACACTTCATGTCGCCTTCCTTCTTCGAAAATAAAACAGAATACTTCACAGAGGTTACTCTCGGTTAGTTAACCCCCTTCTTAGAAGTTCTTGTGGTTGCTGCTTCAGCCCTTCCAATCTAAGATGATGTAATGAGTTACGAAGTTTCAAAAGAAAGACCAACTCAATTATTGGTACTTGGAAACGGATAATGATTACTGATAGCGGTACGGTTCGATTTACAACAGTCGATACGTCGACACATCCTTCTTCCTTTCTTCATAAATTAACAAGAGCATACAAGAGAATCGCTGAGGTGAACAAAATCATATCACATCGAAAAGACCGGAAAATCTTCGTACAACGAATTTCTTACGATGACAGAACTTTCCAAGGGTAGATAGTAATGGTTGTCAGGAAAACTTGATAATCATATGAGTTCAGGGTTGGTGCTTTCATAGCGGCAAAACTTTAGCAGGTGCAGGTGTAGAGATTCATCATAACGAAATAGGGTGAAGCAGATTGGCAAAATTACATTTCAGATACGGTAGTCTTAGGGTAGCTTTACAAATAGTCATCCAGTCCATAACCAAAAGGCCATACAATGAGACATGTCAAGATCAAAAGATTCATAGCACGAATACAGTCATCGAATCAGACGGGGAGTTCATATATCGAAGTTCAGCACGTGATTCAATAAAGTGTTGAGATGGATAAACGAACAGTTCAAGGTGTAGTAATTTGTCCGGCTTCTTAGCATAAGCAGTAAGTAGGGCGTGTATTATCAGAAATACGAACATCGTATAATTGTCAAAAGTGAGATGTACGGAATATCAGTCATCAGCATCATCATGCTCAGCTAACAAACCTATCCAGAGGTAGTATAACTTCATATCCTTCCAAAGGAACTGGTTGACAGAACAAGGTTTGTCATTCAAAGAAAAGGAACACAACCTCATATGGTTAATAGTTATCAGGATTCTCATAGGAGTAGTAATGGATTTATGCAAGCTAAGTAGTATCGGATGATACATTTACATTCAGCATAAGCAATGACTTCACGAAATGTGTCGAGCAAAGTATGGTTGAATGGCTTACGACATGGTCGGAAAGGTGTCAAACAGCTTGTCAAACAAATCGAAGGTGGATGTCAAAATCTGAAAATGAAACTTAAATGGTGTAAGGTATCCAGGTGAGGTTTCCGAGGTATTCCAAACTTGCTTGGTTTCTAAGCTTTAAGTTGCAAAACGTCTAAAGGCAGAGGCACGAATCAGAGTGATGCGGAAGCAAATGATAATCACATATATGCCTTAGTCTACCCATTCCTCCCTGGTCAAATTTAGGTTCCTATAGGGAGATCCTAAAGCAAATCTTACAGGTTATCTTATGAGCGCTTACAGGGAAACTTAGTGGTCCTAACTTACACAGGCCAAGGGTAAATGTATTACGAATCGCAGCCTGTCTCTCTGATACCATAATTGTAACACCCCAACCCGACAAGGGTAAAGATGTCACGCAAATGGTTTCATATCAGATATAACAAGCATACCTTCATAAGTAATACAAAGATTCTCAAAGGTTACAAATGAAATACTGGAATTACAAGGTTACAAAAGCGAATACAATTTCTAACAATAGAATACTTTCTAATCATCTCTAGGCCGAAACTATCAAGTCTTCTAAGTCCAAAAGTCTCTTCACTCGTACCCATCTTCCAACTAAAACCTGCCGCACACGAAAAGAAAACGTGCGGCTGAGCTTAAAAAGCCCAGTGAACAGATACATAATACAAGCAAAGATAACGAAACGGTAATATAATGAAGTACTGGAGATGTCATAAGGTATAATCAAAGCGAAAGAGAAATAAGGAAATATAGGATAGTCATCTACCACGAGCCCATAACTCAAAGTCATAATCTCAACATCAGAATCTCAAAGTCATAATCTCACAATCAGAGGGGATACCTCTCAGGCAACCAGATAATATGGGGGTGGCCTCATGTATCAAAAGGGGTGGAGTAGCTAGCTCCCAGAAATGTGAAAGGCGTGTATTGCACACAGCACCAGTCACCTCAAAGTCATACTCAAAGTCATAGTTAAATCCACTAAACATACATGCCTAGGATTGCAATCCATACGCCCCCACTCAAAGTCAATCTCAAAGTCATACTCAAAATCATAGTAGCCATGGCAGATAATATAAAAGGGGACGGCGTGAGAAATCACTCCCCCACACAGGAGTCATGCCAGTGGTGCATCACAGACATGGCCAGGTTACCTTCCTGGCTAGGAAACAAAAAGGTGGCTCGGGTATCAAACTAAGAGTCAGGTCTCAAAGTCATGCAAACGGGTTCATCTCAAAGTCATATCAAAGCATATCTCAAGGTCATGTCAAAAGTGAATCTCAAAGTCATATGAAAAGGTTCATATCAAAAGGTTCATAGCAAAAGGGTCATAGCAAAGGTTCATAGCAAGGTTCATAGCTCAACATCGAAGCATAGGTGATAAGACACCCTTTCTTAAAAGGGTAGAGTATCCGTACCTTATGACGAAAGCACAAACAGAAACAAAGCACAGAAAAGTAGAGAACAGCTCAAAGTCACTCCTTCTTCACACCTAAAGGGGTAGAAGAGAATTACAATCTTTCCCATTTAAGTAACTTTCCATTTATAGCAGGTGTCCATCTTTAGTAAGTTTCCATTTTGAGAAAGTTTCCTTATATAGAAAGTTTCCATAGTTAGAAGTATAGGGTAGCATAACTTAGTTAAATCATTATTAAATGAAATAAGGTCTCTTTGATAAGATTTACACATTTAGTCCTTAGGGTTTCATAATTTACACTTTACACCCCTTTCATTACATAAGTTACACTTTAAACCTTCAAATATTCATAGTTACACATTAAACCCTTATTTTATCAATTTTACACAATGAGTACTTATTTTAGTGAGTTATACAAATGAACCCTTAATTATTCATAATTTACACATTAAGTCCCTCAAGTTATCAAAGTTACATATTTAGTCCTTTAATTTACAATTTCAACCTTTAATTATCAATAATTACATATTAAGCCATTAAATTACCAAAATAGCACTTAACCCCCTGAATATAATTAATTACTCAAATCAACCTTAAGTTTCCAGAAATTACATATTTAGTCCCTCTATTTTAATTATTTTCAAAATCGATTTATACTTTATCAAATAAACATTTTAACCCCTTTAAATATAAAAATTACACATGGGACCCTCAACTTATATTTTATTCGAAATGTTCACAGCCCAAAATAAGTTCCAAACATACCCCTTGAGTTTTAAAAGTTACAAAACCTACCCTAAACATTTTAAAACAAATCGTTAATCCTTTTAAAATCATGAAACCAAACCCTAATCTTTCCAAACCATTTTTAATAATCACTATATCATTAAACACTAATTATCATCATACAAACAAGCCCTAATTCTCAGATTCTCAATCGAATTCCATTTCTTCCATTTTTCTCTTATTAGCCGATTTTAACTTAATTCAAAAATAATTGTTCTTGGCCTCAATAATTCGAAGTATCATTTTTACAGGTCTAATATGATTTTATAGAGTCCAAATAAAATAAATATGAAGCCTCAAAATTCCGAATTTAATTATTTAGGGTTTATGCATGTTTTAAAGATTTAATTCACAAATATTGTATAAAGCATGCATGGATCGACTTATACATTTTATTTGGTGTTCATATGATGTTAGGGATCTGATAAAATTACCAAACCAAAGATCGAACGTGTAGAATGGGTTGGACGAATTCTTTGATGCGCGTATGAACAAAACGAACCAATATTCCAAAACGACTCCAAAAGCTTCTCCACAACCTTTCCATCATTTTTCCCAGAGTATAAACGATATAAGGATTGTGAGAAAAATCATGAACGAATTTTATAGAGCTTGATCGAATTTATTTATAGAATACCTTAAAAATAGGCTCGATAAACCCAATAATTCACAAAACGCGATTCCGGCCAAAAACAGCTCCAAATCTATTTTTCATGGATCAAATATGATACAAGGAACATGAGAAAAATGAAAAACTAATTTTTAGAAGGTCGCAAGATTTATTTCGATTCATACCTTTTTTTGTTCTAGCGATAAAGAAAGAATTCACCAAGATCGGACCAAGCTTCAAATAATTCGAATGGTATTTTTCCTAGCTTCTTTGGATGATGATTAATCACAGAAAAATGGTATAGGGATTTTAGAGTGTCGATTTGGGGCAATAAAAATTGTGTGTGTGGTTTTTGTTCTAATCGGCAATTTAGGGTTAAGAAGAAAAAGATATGGATTGATTTTAAATAGGAAAATGAGTCAAATGGGGAGGAATAACCAGGAATTTCGTGATTATAGGTGGCACATTCATTGGATTGATTATTTCCTCAATTAACATATTTTATATCATTTATATAATATCATAATAATTATTAATATTACATTTGGCTCCTATAGGGGTATTATGGTAATTTCATAGCTTGTATAAATGTTAAATGAAGTTCTTAAAATTATTTGGGATCATAACTTGTGCATTGCCCGAAGTTTGGAATTTATTTGATACTTTATAAGCCTTTAATTAAATGTTTAACTTGTAGGGGCAGTTTGGTCATTTTACAAGCTCGACGGATTTTAGGTGTTACAGTGAATTAACCATTGTTCCAGCTGGCATATCTTTTGAGCAAGAAATGCTTCCCAAGTCTAATGACTGGATTGTCAGGGACAACCCAGTCAGTAAGTTACCAAACTTTGAGACTGAAAAGATCTTGCTTCCTGAAAGTCAGGCTTTGAAAAATATGCTTGGACTTACTGAACAACTCAGTAAGCTTGAACTCACTGAACAACTCAGTAATACTGAGTCTGTGAATGAGTCTGAATCAGAATCATACCCACCACTTCCTCCACTGAATACCCTTCAGGGTGCTGCACCAAACTTAGGCCTCCCACCAATGGTCTTCTCACCACACTCTCCAAAGGAGAGATCAGGAATGGGAACAACCATCCTAAAGAGACCAACCCTTGAAGTCTCAGTAAATACTGATGACTCATCAACTTCAGTCCCATCTGAAGTAACAACCCAAAGCCCTGATTCAAAATTTGATCAGTTGGCTGAAATGGTCAGGAAGCTGGGAGAGAAGATTGCATCTTCTGAGAAACCTTCTCAATCCAAGAAGGAACAAAAAGCAGCTTCCTCAAAGAACAAACCCAAACGCACAAAACCCCTGAAAAAATGTGAACCGTGTAACTATACCAATCATATCACTGATGATTGCTTTAGAATTCTTTATTGCATGATTTGCAAAAAAGATGATCACATGACCTCTGATCATAAAACACATACAGTCACATCAAACATGGCAAGTCTTAAAGCTCAGTCTTTAAACTATCATTTTGATTCTAAACAGAAACAGAAACATAAGGTAAAGCCTTTTGCACCTTGCCCTCACTGTGGGTTCAATGACCACCATCCTAAGGATTGTCAAATTGACAATTGTTGTGAAAATAGTGGAAGTTCCACTCATAACACCTCAGGACGTGGTAAGGCCATTCAGGCCAATAAAGGTATGACAAAGTCAGCCTCTCAGTCCACTGAGTCTACATCAGCAATCAAATGCATAATATGTGGTAGCTCAGTCCACTCCACCACTGACCATAAATCACTTGAAAATGTTAATAAGACCCTCAAAGCTAAGCCCTCCAAGAAGTGGAGTCCTAGAAAGAACTGACCCAGTTTACTATTTGTGCAGAAACATGCCAGAGATCCTGTTTGGCATCTTGATAGTGGATGTTCAAGGAGCATGACTGGTGTGAATGAGTATCTGCACAAGTATGTGGGTGAATCAGGACCCAAAGTGATATTTGCTGATAACTCATCATGTCTCACTGAAGGTTATGGTTCAGTAAACTGCAATGGTATAGTCTTTACTAGGATAGCTTATGTAAATGGTCTAAAATACAATTTGATAAGTGTCAGTCAACTATGTGATGCAAAATACATAGTTCAGTTTGATGATAAACAAGGAATCATCTTCAATGCGAATAAGGAAGTTGTCCTTATTGCACCAAGAAGATATGATTTTTATGTGTTAGACATGTCCAGTCTGACTCAGAATGGAACTTGTCTCTTTACCAAGGCCACTGATACTCTCAACTGGCTTTGGCATAAGAGACTCTACCACCTGAACTTCAAAAACATAAACTGTAACACCCCCAATTTCGTGATACGCAGCGGAATTCAAACTGGGTGTTACTCGACGGCACAACAGTCATAATAATAAAAAACGATCTCTAACTGAGTCATTTTAAAAAGGATTTATCATTCAAATAATATATCAGAGTTTACAAAATATGTCCCAAAAGGTTCCATGATTACAAAATACATCAATATAAAGTCATTTGATGTTGTTTTTGAATGATAAAATAAGTTATAGCCTTCTTGATTGAGTCCGTGCCCCTCCGTGCCATCCTTGATCATTATGCACCTGAGATACATGCTTAAAATGGTCAACACAAAGGTTGTGTGATATTCATAGAGTTTAGGTAATCAGTTGAACATAGTATTCGTAACATGAGGTAATTAGTCTCACATTCATAGTTTATAAAACAAAACAATTATTATTGCACTAAGCTCATGCCACCGAAAATGTTAACAGTTTGTCAATAGAAATTGATATAATAGTAACAGTGCCCTAATAGGTAATTTGTCATTAAACCTATGGTTCTTCAAATAGAGTGCGTTTGTTTACCGGACTTGGTTAACAAACGGGATTTGTCAATCCCGATAGGCCTATCCACATTATTCGCGTTCACTTCACTCGTGATTAATGGCTCATGATAATAGGGACTTAAGTTTGACAAAAGCGGTACTTAGTGCAAATAATAGATTCAGGTATAGCATACAGTTTCAAAGCAATGTGTTTAGTTTAATAATAGCATGTATCCCGCCCAAGGGTTTGTAAAACAATTAAGTAATAGAAGTGGGGCTATGAACTCACCGTGAGTTGGATGGTGTTATGGTGCTTAAATGAGTTCGATGGATAAGTCGGGGATTCTTTAAGTGCAACCTACAATAGAACGTTGCGACTTAGGTTTGGAGTAATGTCTAAGAATACAAAGATTTGCCTATATATGTCTCATATAATGTTCATGATGTAGAAATTTGTGTGTCATGTAGGTTGTAGTATAAATATGGTTTATGAAACATGTTTAGTTGTATATCTCGTACTACCGTTCGGGCCATCATGATTCAGAGGTCATGTAGCAAACGTTCGAGGAGCTAGGACACTTTAATTCGTAAATCCAGTAACTCGTCGATCCGTTTACCCAAATGAAACCCCTCACATAAAGCTCCCTAGTGTTGTAGTATTTGATAGAAAATATATTTTGCTTATTTGATTATATGACACAATAAGAGTTTATAAATACAATAGATAAACTTAACAAAGTCCATAAGTATTTAAATCATGAACATAATATAAGGAGAATATATAGCATGAAATAAAGTATAATAAGCATGAAAATGATATTGAGAAAGGAAATCACTTTTGGCTTTCTTACAACTTTTGGCTTTCACTTAAGAAAGGAAATCAAGGATCTAAGAACAAGAACTAGAACAATCCCTCATTTGGGTTTCACTTAAGAAAGGAAATCAAGGATCTAAGAACAAGAACTAGAACAATTCCTCCTTTGGACTTACAAACCCGGAACCAAAATAAGATTATAACGAAGTCTCTTTGGAAACCCGGAGTGCTTTGAAGATAATAACAAGTCCTTTTGGAGACTTGAAATTATTTGAAGATTATAACGTCTCTTTCTTGAAAACTTGAAGAAAACAAGATCAAAGCCTAGTTTCTTCTCAAGAACTCATAAACTTTCTTATGAAAAATAAGAGAAGTGCCTTTGGTTTGAGGACTTTAAGGTTATAAGAAGGTGTGGTGAAAGTTTAAATGAAGGTTTAGGCTAGTATTTATAGGAAAGACTTAGGGTAGTTTCGTAAATACATATTTACACATGTAAACATCTTATGAAATCAAGGGCTAGGATTAAACCACATTTCATTGGTTCCTTCCTTGATAAGCTTCATGAAGCTTTCATGAGAAGCTTGATAAGTTTCTTGCATTATCTTGCTTTTACGGAGTCAGTTTTGTCCCGGTAATTGCTAACTGTAAGTTGTTAAGTCACGAAACGTAAAAGCGGGTATCGTAAAAATACGAAACTTGCAGGAATGATTTAACTTATCATTATACTCCATAATAAAATATAAAATGAGTGATAAGTTCCATCGGGTTGCTTAAACCCTGTTAAAACTGAAAACGCGGGTCTAAAACGCGTAATACGTAAAACGTACGAAAGTTGCGCAAAATTGAGAAAAGTAAAATGTAACTTTTCTAATATGACGATAATGAATTAAAATGGCCTATAATGTCTAGACTGGGCTTAGTCTAGTGTCGGTTGGTGTTAAATGTCTTTTAGACATAAAACCGTAAGCCTAAAAATTCAAGGAATGATTTATAAAAATCAATGAATGATTTTTGGTCAAAGGAGGAGGCAAAATATGTTCACTTTTTCAATAATATAAAAGCTTCTAAATGCCTTAGAAAATATGGTGCAGGTGAAGGCTAAGGTTGCGGATAAGTGAAAGTGCTTAAAACGCAAGTTTAGTTCTGCAAGACACATGGTCTATTTGGTAACATTTTGACTTAATATCAAAATTTCTCTAATTGATTGTGGGTGTTCTAAACATTTATCTGATGCGAGGAAAATTGGCGCAGGTGGTTTTCGTTATGCGTAGGATGTTTAAACGACGTTTAAACCAAACGTATAATTTCTTAATAACTTTTGCGAAAATGACCTGACAAGCGTCAAACTTTTATTTTGTCATAGAAATAATTTATCTCACGAGAATATGAAATAAAAATTTCGGAAATGAATAGTGCCAGTGAATAGTAAAAATGAATAGTAAAATTTTCGGGAATAGAAATTATCCTGAAATGCGAATTGTTACAGTCTCCACCCCTTAAGAGAGCTCCGTCCCGAAGATCAATTTGTGTTAGGAGTAGAAGCATCGTTGATAAGAAGACGTGGGTCTTTCTGACGTATCTGGTCCTCTCGTTCCCATGTGTATTCTGGACCACGTCGTGAGTTCCAACGAACTTTGACAATTGGAATTCGGCTTTGTTTGAGTTGTTTGACCTCTCTCAATATATTTCAAGGTTTTGATACACGAGATGATATTTAATCGGTTTCACTTGGATCACCACGAATGACCAAAGTTTTATTGTCACAAGGAATGTGAACAATCTTCTCGCTACAAATAATTCTCTTATTTGTGTTGAGATAACCATACCATACTGATCGAAACTTTCGAGTTCATTGGTCATGAGGTTGATACTGAATGGTTGATTTAGGAATTTAGTAGGAAGGTTTATAAACCTGATAGATGTCAAGTTACTCATCTGCATAAGTAGTTCACCACTGAGTTGGTTTGACACAAGTGTAAGATTTACCAACTTGTTTAATATACCTATTTCAGGTGGTATAGTTCCACATAAAGGTATATTGGAAATGGTTAAGCTAGTCACACGAAGGTTTTTGGTCACAAGTGACACCTGAAAATGAGCAATGTGAGTTTCTTGGTACTCAATCTTGTAAAGCTGATGAGGATGTTTGTGGTGTAACTAAAGATGATTTGAGCTTTAAAAGTGTATCAAGATCTGTTAACGAGCTTGTGGGATTAAGGGTTGTGAAGATGATGATTATGAGAAGGTTAAGAAGGTTTGGGTTCTTCATTTTGGTTTTCTGAGATTTAGTTGGAAATGAAGACATGGATAGAGGGTTTTTGGTAATGGTGTTGTGTTTATAGGCTAGCTAGTGAGAGTAGTAGTGTATAATATGGTGGTCTAGGAGATTAAGGGTATAATCTTGGATTATGGTATTAGTGTTTACTAAGTTACCGTTAGCTAGTTTAATACTATAACTAGTGTTTAGAGTGATTGGTGCGATATTAAGTAAAGATGATATTGCATTAGATACAAAACTCATATCGGCACCAGAATCGAGTAAGACTTTAACAGGAATGTTATTGAATAAGAACGTACCAGTGACTACATTCGGGTCCTGTTGTGGTTCACCGTTGCCCATTATGTATGCTCTGCCACGAGCACCTCCGTCTTGTTGGCCATGGTTTTGAGGGCAATCGCTTCTGTAGTGCCCTTTTTCTCCACACCCGAAGCATATAATCATTTGCTGTGTATTGCTTCCGGTAGCTATGGCCCTGCCCTTACAATCTTTAGTAAGGTGTCCCACTTTTTGGCATTTATTGCACTTGCAAGGACCCGCGTGATGGGCTTTGCACTGACTACAATATGGGTGGGGGCCAGCATATCCCTTGCCTACTGCTGGGGTAGTAGCGGCATAGGTTCTGGCATTTTCTTGCCTTTGATTCTGTTGATTGTGATGAGTGGTGTTGTGGTTTTGGTTGTTGGTATTGTTTCTTTGGTTGTCATCCCATTGTCGCTTGTTGTTGTTACGGTAGTTGGTGTTGTTGGTGGTAGTGGTGGTGTTGTTGAGGTTTTGCTTTTGGGTAGTTTCCGTTCGCACCACTTGATCCGTGAGATTGCGAGCCAATCGCATAGCTTCATCAAGTGCCTTGGGAGCGGATGCAGTCATGTTCCCTTGTATGCTTGGAGGGAGTCCCCAGATATATCTTTCCAACAGTTTCTCAGTTGTTGAAACCATTCCTGGACATAGTATCCTTAACTCTTGGAATCGACGGTTGTAAGTTAGGATGTCATTCCCTTTAACAACAAGATTCCAGAATTCCACTTCCAACGTCTGAATTTCACTGCGGGGGCAGTATTCTTTGATCATCATGTTCTTCAAATTATCCCAAGAAATATTATAAGCAGTTTCAATGCCTATTGGTTGAGATACCGAATTCCACCATGATAATGCCTCATCCATTAGTGTACTGGTGGCAAATTTAACCTTGTCCTCCCCGACACATTTGCTGATTGAAAATATTGACTCGCATTTTTCAAACCAGCGGGTCAAACCTACGGCTCCTTCAGTACCCCTGAAATTAGTGGGTCTGCAGTTCAAGTAGTCCTTGAATGTGCAGGCCCTAGGTACTGAATTCGCATTTGGGTTTGGTCCTTCAGTGTTATTCAGAGCAGCTTCAGCAGTTCTAGCAGCTTCAGCAGCTCTAGCAGCTTCAGCGGCTGCCGTAGTTCTTGCAGCTATGGCTGCGCGTTCAGCTTCAAGTGCGGCTTTCACACTATCTCTAACCAGTTTGTTGATGGCGGTTTGGGTCATTGTTGGTGGTGTACTCTTCTTGGGCGGCATGGTGCTATCATATAAAAGGTATGACATAAGTATAGAGTTGGTAGGATAAGCATGATTTTTGCTGGAAATGATAGAATAATAATGTTGGAGGTTTAGATTATAACACATGATAATACAAAGCAAGAGTTTTATTCATATAACGTTGATTGATTACAAAATCAAAACTTATTACAAGTTTCTTTTAAAATTTCTAACTGATACTTTCAGTTTAGAATTTGCAACGTTCTACTACTGTTAGCTATTACATGGATTTTACAGAGTTTACTAACTGAATCTATTCAGTTTAGTAGTACAAAAGATAACTACATCACTAGTCTAGTGCCAGTTGGAGGACTCGGATTGATTAGTGCTTCCATATGTGTTTTGCGCATCGACACTATCATTCGGGCAGATCTCGTCGACTTCCCTTTGACGTAACCTTTGTTGCACGGCGTACAACTCGTTCTTGAGTTGGTATCGGTCAAAGTTGGCAACATCCAGTCGGATCTGTGTTGCTGTTAGGTGGTGTTGTAACGCGTGAATTTGGGCCGCGTCTTGGGTTTGAGCGTTTTCTACTCGCATAAGTCTATCCTTGATGTTATCCAAGCCGGTTAAAGGATCCAAGACTATATCTTGAACAAGAGTCAAGTCTTCCTTTACATAGCTTGAATCAAGGATATACAAATCGAGGCGTTGCCGTGCATTAACGGCTTCCATTTTGGCTGCATTAACCTTAGGTTCATAGTCATCCATTTGGCGTGTCATGTTGTGAAGTTTATGTAGGGCTAGGTCAAGGCCTTGTTTCAGGCAGTATACTTCGTACTGGGCCGAATTTAAGAATGTAGGTATGAGTTTGGATGATCCGCCGATTTCATATGTGGACCTTGGACCTTGAGTAGGAGTATTATGATTTGATTCGGGTGAGGATACAGAGATAGGAGGTGGTGATGTCAATGGTGATAGCGGTCGTACCACTAGTATTTCCTCCTCTTCTTCCACATCTATGTCCATTTCGGGATCTTCGTCCAGATCCTCTTCCATTTCTTCCTCTTCGTCACTGGCTAAATCCTCATAAGCTTCTTCCTCATTGTCATAATAAGCAAGTGCTTCAAGATATGGATCATTGAGTCCGGGAAGAAATGGAAAGTGATCGGGCATAGGGGGAATGTGATCGGGTGATGGTGGTACAGACATGATGTCTACAATAAGTATTATGGTGTTAGAATAAATCTAAAGCTTTACGGGGTATGCTCAAATGTGCTAAGAGTACATATATCAATATGTTAATATGTTTACGTAGTACAAAATGCTTAATAAGCCCATGATCCTCTGAAGGATGGAAGGCACGGAGAGCGGAAGGCTATAACAATGTTTTTGCTTGTAAAAGTGGTTATAGTTTAGGTCTCACTTAGACCCGTTTCTCTACAACCATGGCTCTGGTACCAATTTGTAACACCCCCAATTTCGTGATACGCAGCGGAATTCAAACTGGGTGTTACTCGACGGCACAATAGTCATAATAATAGAAAACGATCTCTAACTGAGTCGTTTTAAAAAGGATTTATCATTCAAATAATATATCAGAGTTTACAAAATAGGTCCCAAAAGGTTCCATGATTACAAAATACATCAATATAAAGTCATTTGATGTTGTTTTTGAATGATAAAATAAGTTATAGCCTTCTTGATTGAGTCCGTGCCCCTCCGTGCCATCCTTGATCATTATGCACCTGAGATACATGCTTAAAATGGTCAACACAAAGGTTGAGTGATATTCATAGAGTTTAGGTAATCAGTTGAACACAGTATTCGTAACATGAGGTAATTAGTCTCACATTCATAGTTTATAAAACAAAACAATTATTATTGCACTAAGCTCATGCCACCGAAAACGTTAACAGTTTGTCAATAGAAATTGATATAATAGTAACAGTGCCCTAATAGGTAATTTGTCATTAAACCTATGGTTCTTCAAATAGAGTGCGTTTGTTTACCGGACTTGGTTAACAAACGGGATTTGTCAATCCCGATAGGCCTATCCACATTATTCGCGTTCACTTCACTCGTGATTAATGGCTCATGATAATAGGGACTTAAGTTTGACAATAGCGGTACTTAGTGCAAATAATAGATTCAGGTATAGCATACAGTTTCAAAGCAATGTGTTCAGTTTAATAATAGCATGTATCCCGCCCAAGGGTTTGTAAAACAATTAAGTAATAGAAGTGGGGCTATGAACTCACCGTGAGTTGGATGGTGTTATGGTGCTTAAATGAGTTCGATGGATAAGTCGGGGATTCTTTAAGTGCAACCTACAATAGAACGTTGCGACTTAGGTTTGGAGTAATGTCTAAGAATACAAAGATTTGCCTATATATGTCTCATATAATGTTCATGATGTAGAAATTTGTGTGTCATGTAGGTTGTAGTATAAAGATGGTTTATAAAACATGTTTAGTTGTATATCTCGTACTACCGTTCGGGCCATCATGATTCAGAGGTCATGTAGCAAACGTTCGAGGAGCTAGGACACTTTAATTCGTAAATCCAGCAACTCGTCGATCCGTTTACCCAAATGAAACCCCTCACATAAAGCTCCCTAGTGTTGTAGTATTTGATAGAAAATATATTTTGCTTATTTGATTATATGACACAATAAGAGTTTATAAATACAATAGATAAACTTAACAAAGTCCATAAGTATTTAAATCATGAACATAATATAAGGAGAATATATAGCATGAAATAAAGTATAATAAGCATGAAAATGATATTGAGAAAGGAAATCACTTTTGGCTTTCTTACAACTTTTGGCTTTCACTTAAGAAAGGAAATCAAGGATCTAAGAACAAGAACTAGAACAATTCCTCCTTTGGGTTTCACTTAAGAAAGGAAATCAAGGATCTAAGAACAAGAACTAGAACAATTCCTCCTTTGGACTTACAAACCCGGAACCAAAATAAGATTATAACGATGTCTCTTTGGAAACCCGGAGTGCTTTGAAGATAATAACAAGTCTTTTTGGAGACTTGAAATTATTAGAAGATTATAACGTCTCTTTCTTGAAAACTTGAAGAAAACAAGATCAAAGCCTAGTTTCTTCTCAAGAACTCATAAACTTTCTTATGAAAAATAAGAGAAGTGCCTTTGGTTTGAGGAATTTAAGGTTATAAGAAGGTGTGGTGCAAGTTTAAATGAAGGTTTAGGCTAGTATTTATAGGAAAGACTTAGGGTAGTTTCGTAAATACATATTTACACATGTAAACATCTTATGAAATCAAGGGCTAGGATTAAACCATATTTCATTAGTTCCTTCCTTGATAAGCTTCATGAAGCTTTCACGAGAAGCTTGATAAGTTTCTTGCATTATCTTGCTTTCACAGAGTCAGTTTTGTCTCGGTAATTGCTAACTGTAAGTTGTTAAGTCACGAAACGTAAAACCGGGTATCGTAAAAATACGAAACTTGCAGGAATGATTTAACTTATCATTATACTCCATAATAAAATATAAAATGAGTGATAAGTTCCATCGGGTTGCTTAAACCCTATTAAAACTGAAAACGCGGGTCTAAAACGCGTAATACGTAAAACGTACGAAAGTTGCGCAAAATTGAGAAAAGTAAAATGTAACTTTTCTAATATGACGATAATGAATTAAAATGGCCTATAATGTCTAGACTGGGCTCAGTCTAGTGTCGGTTGGTGTTAAATGTCTTTTAGACATAAAACCGTAAGCCTAAAAATTCAAGGAATGATTTATAAAAATCAATGAATGATTTTTGGTCAAAGGAGGAGGGAAAATATGTTGACTTTTCCAATAATATAAAAGCTTCTAACTGCCTTCGAAAATATGGTGCAGGTGAAGGCTAAGGTTGCGGATAAGTGAAAGTGCTTAAAACGCAAGTTTAGTTCTGCAAGACACAGGGTCTATTTGGTAACATTTTGACTTAATATCAAAATTTCTCTAATTGAGTGTGGGTGTTCTAAACATTTATCTGATGCGATGAAAATTGGCGCAGGTGGTTTTCATTATGCGTAGGATGTTTAAACGACGTTTAAACCAAACGTATAATTTCTTAATAACTTTTGCGAAAATGACCCGACAAGCGTCAAACTTTTATTTTGTCATAGAAATAATTTATCTCACGAGAATATGAAATACAAATTTCGATATGAAATAAAAATTTCGGAAAAAAATAGTGCCAGTGAATAGTAAAAATAAATAGTAACATTTTCGGGAATATAAATTATCCTGAAATGCGAATTGTTACATAAACAACCTTGTAAAATAAAACAAGGTCCTTGGCTTACCATCTCTTGTGTTTTCAAAGGACAAACCATGCTCAGCTTGTGAAAAGGGTGAACATCACAGAGCATCCTTTAAAGCCAAAACCAACTTTTCCATCAGGAACTGCCTTCATCTTCTCCATATGGATCTATTTGGACCAATTAGTCCTAGATCCATAAACCATGAGAAGTATACTCTGGTCATTGTGGATGATTACTCAAGATACACTTGGGTATACTTCCTGATCAAAAAGAGTCAGGCAGCAGAAACAATTATGTCCTTTGTCAGGAACATTGAAAATCAGAATGACATCAAAGTCAAACAGATTAGGAATGAAAATGGAACAGAGTTCAAAAATTATGAACTTGAATATTTCTGTGATGAAAAAGGCATTTCACAAAAATTTTCGTCACCCTACACTCCTGAACAAAATGGGGTAGCTGAAAGGAAAAATAGAACCCTCATTGAAGCAGCTAGGACAATGCTAAATGGATCAGTCCTTTCCAAACACTTTTGGACTGAAGCAGTAAAGACTGCCTGTTACACACAAAACAGATCCATCATTGTCAAGAGACATAGCAAAACTCCTTATGAGTTATTCAAGGGAAGAATCCCTGACATCAGCTACTTTCATGTCTTTGGGTGTCCTGTGTTTATTCATAATAACAAGGATCACTTAGGAAAATTTGATGCCAAAGCTGATGATGGATACTTCCTAGGATACTCCCTTGTCTCAAAGGCCTTCAGGGTGTTCAACACTAGGAGACAGCATGCTGAGGAAACATTTCATGTTACCTTTGATGATAGCACTGATGCAATCAGTGTCTCTAACAACTCAGTGGAAGAAAAAGGTATTGATGAATCATCAAGATACCCTCCTGATGAACATCATACTGATAATGGTCCTTCCACTCAGTACCATGCAAATGCTGACATCTCCTATTACATTATTCCCCACAACCTTCCTTACCCAACCATCACTGAGTTTATTGAAGCACAAAATACTGATGAATTCATTCAGTCAGTACAAAGTGCTCAGGTACTAAACAATCTCAGTGATGAGTCAACCCACTCAGACACTCAAGATGCTGAAGAACATCATGTGTCTGATCCTGATCCTACCCATCAGGCCTCTACAAGTTCTAATCAGTTTCCAAGACCTCAGGATAGTTGGACTAGGTCTCAGGATATAGAACTTGTTAATATAATTGGTGAGCCTACTGAAGGCATGCTCACAAGAAGCATGGCTGCTGAACTGAGAGCAGCCTCAGCCAATGAATGCCTATTTGTGGACTTCATTTCCACAATTGAACCCAAAAGTGTTAAGGAAGCACTAAAACATCCAAGTTGGGTTCAAGCCATGAATGATAAACTGGAACAATTTGACAGAAACAAGGTAATGACCTTTGTCAAATGTCCTGAAGATGTTTCAGTCATTGGCATGAAATGGGTATTTAAAAACAAATCTGATGAAAATGGCATAGTCATTAAAAATAAAGCCAGACTTGTAGCCAAAGGCTATAATCAACAAGAAGGCATTGACTATGAAGAAACATTTGCACCAGTAGCAAGGATGGAAGCCATCAGGATCTTCCTTGCTTTTGCTACATACATGAACTTCAAGGTGTACCAAATGGATGTTAAAAGTGCATTCTTAAATGGCTCACTGAAAGAAGAAGTTTATGTTCAGCAACCTCCTGGATTTGAAAGCCATGAGTTTCCTGACCATGTCTGCAAGCTTAACAAAGCCCTTTATGGACTGAAACAAGCTCCCAGGGCATGGTATGAGACTCTTTCAGCCTTCCTGATCCAAAACAAATAATGATGTCATACTTGTACAAGTGTATGTTGATGACATCATCTTTGGCTCAACAAATTATAAACTTTGCAAACAGTTTGAAAAACTAATGGCAAAGAAATTTGAAATGAGCATGATGGGAGAACTGACTTACTTCCTTGGTCTACAAATCAAGCAGACTGATAAAGGAACCTCTATCAGTCAAGAGAAGTATGTCAGAAGCCTACTGAAGAAGTATGAGCTCAGTGACTGTGCCTCAGTCAAGACTCCCATGGTACCCCCAAACAACCTTGGTCCTGATCTTACTGGAAAACCAGTGAATCAAACTCTTTTTAGAGGAATGATAGGATCACTGATGTATTTACTTGCATCAAGGCCTGATATCCAATTCTCAGTCTGCTTATGTGCCAGATATCAATCTGACCCAAGAGAGACTCATATCACTGCTGTGAAAAGGATATTTAGGTACCTGAAAGGTACTCCAAACCTTGGATTATATTATCCAAAATGTTCAGGCCTTGATCTTAAAGGATACTCAGATTCTGACTATGCTGGATGCAACATGGACAGAAAAAGCACCTCAGGCTCTTGCCAAATTCTTGGTGGAAAACTAGTCTGTTGGAGTGCTAAGAAGCAACAATCAGTTGCCATGTCCTCAGCTGAAGCTGAATATGTTGCAGCAGCAAGTTGTTGTGCAAATGTACTCTGGATGAAAAGTCAACTCAGTGACTATGGAATTCAGTACAAGATGGTTCCCATCTTTTGTGATAACACAAGTGCAATTGCCATCTCAAATAACCCTGTTCTTCATCAGAGAACAAAACACATTGATATTAAATATCATTTCATCAGGGACCATGTCATGAATGGTGACATAGAATTACACTTCATTCCTACTGAATATCAGCTAGCTGATATATTCACCAAGCCATTGGATGAACCAACTTTCACCAGGCTGAAAGCTGAACTAGGAATGTTGGATATTGAAAATCAGTCCACTGATTGACTCAATCCAAATATGTGTAAATTCTGAATCCCTGACTCAATGTGTTCTTCAGTGAGAAAGGTCACTGAATTTCAGGAACTAAACCCAAGTTCCTGAACCCTTAATCCTCAGGAATTAAACCCAAGTTCCTGAATTCTTGGTTCTCAGGAACTAAACCCAAGTTCCTGAACCCTTGAACCTCAGGAATTAGACCCAAATTCCTGATCACTAGAACCATCAGTGACTAAACCCAAGTCCTGACAATCAGGTTCATTGAATGAAAAGTCATTCAGGGTCCTCAAGAGACATTAAATACTGACTTAAATGCTCTAAGTATCTAGTTAGTAAATGTCCGAGGTTGGTAACTGAACTCATATTTAATTTAAGAATATTTGTTCTTTTTGCCTTTCTGGCTTCCACCTCTGGGCCCCCACATTCCCACTTGGCATTAAATGCCTCTCCAATCACATTACAGATATGTGATGACTCATCTCTGCAAATTACACTTTTGCATAACTGCTCAACTGTTCACCTTGACTGTTGCGCCAAACAAGGGAAAAGTGGAGTGTTGGCATTAAATGCGGATCCCAAAACATTTTATTCAAAACAGTTTCCAAAAATTCTTTTTGAATAAATAAAATCCGCTTAATGCCTAAAATACCCTCCACTTCACTTCCCTATAAATACCCCAAACAAAATTAACACACACACGTTTTTTAGAATACTAAGCAAAACTCTGCCATTTTTAACTCTCAAAATTTTGTGTGTGTGTTCATAAGCTTTAGAAACCCAAAAACCGTATGTCAAACCCAGACTCACCTACACATATGGCTTCTTCCAAAGCTGTCATTTACGCCCCTAATGTGGAATTCATATTAAAGGGTGTAGACCTCACCAAGAACAATGTGGTGGGAAACTTTTCCTATCCACAAAAGTTCCCTGCCTACAAGAACGTTATGAAATATCTTCAAAACTGTTTTCTTGCAAAGGCATTTACCAAGACCCCCTCAGTCATCTACCATGACTACCTGAGGGAATTCTGGTGTTCTGTTGTGGCTACTAGCCCAAAAGACACCAAAGAATCCATCATCACATTCACAGTGATGAATGGGAAAAGACCCCTTTCCCTGGATTACAACACCTTCATCAAGGCCACAGGTCTTGATTTTGCTGAGGCTTTTGAGCCCAATCCTACTGACCAAGAGGTCAAAGCAGAGTTGATATTCTTAGGACCTCATGACCCAAAACGTCCTAAGGAGTCCGCTGGAGCCTTATTAGAAAAGGCTCCAATTGTCAAAACCTGGTTCCACCCAGTCTGGAGGATCCTGATGACATTCGTCATTCAGGTCCTTGGGGGGAATAAATCCTCCACTGAGCAATTGAACTCATCACAACAATTGATGTTGTTCAGTCTCTTGGAGGGTAGAAAAATAGATATCGGAGGTATTATCTTCCGTGACCTTGTCGCTAAGCTCTCAGGGAAATCTAGGCAAAAACACTTGTCTTATCCTAGGTTTATTTCCTGTGTGCTTCAGGACCTTCTTGGTTCTGACTATGTGAGGCCTGACGTCTTTGGTATGAAACCTGACGTCTTACACAAGACCAATTTCACTAGTGGCATCACTGAGGTACAACCCATTGCCCTGACTAACTACATGCAAGAGGTTATTCAGGGGGAGAACGCTGTTTCTCCAGTACCTTCACCTACAAAGAAGGTGAAGAAGACAAAGAAGGGTCAGTCCAGTAAGGTGGTTAAACCCAAACCACTCGCCACTGAGACTGATGCCGAAAACCAACTCAACCTTAAAAAGAGGTTGAATGTGGCCCAGACCTCTGAGACCCCCCTGACCACAAAACAAAGGCCAACGGAGGGCACTGAGAAATCATCCTCAGTGTCCTCGGGCAAACCCTTTCCACATGTTCCCACTGACATACACAAGTCTGAGGGATCAGGAACATTCACCATTTCACATCCCCATGAAGGAACTGACAAATCACAATCAGTTCCTGAGGGAGAAAAGGGTTCTAAATCCTCGGTGGGGCAGCACTACTCCACTGAGAAGGGGACCCACAACCTCTCACATCCCGATGAAGGAACTGATAAATCACAATCAGGGCCTGAGGGAGAAAAGGGTCCTAAATCCTCAGTAGGACAGCACTATCCTACTGGGAAGGGGACCCACAAACAATCACATCCTGCTAACGTTCCTGAGCAATCACACTCAGGATCTCAGGGAGTTCAGGACCCTAAATCCCCAAAAGGACAGTACAATCCTGATGGGAAGGGGGTCCGTCAATCATCACAATCAGTGCCTAGTGATACTACTGGAAAACACACATCAGTAGTTGAAGGCGCTAAGGGGGACAAAGACTCAGAAGGAAAGAAACAACCCGCTGATATGGAACCCATCACCCCCTCAGGTGGATCCATTCACTCAGGAACTGCCCCCAAAATCCAGGCTGGTATTACCCCAGTTATTATGGCTAGTCAGGCTGAGAAAACCCACTCAGTTATTATGACAACGGGGTCAGGACCTGGCCAAAACAAAGGCGAGTCTTCTTATGAGGAGGAGCCGGTTCAACTTTTGGGTATTGAGTCCATGGGGGACATTCAGGCTCTTCTTGAGTCTGATGATGAGCTCAAGGAAGAGAGTAATGAGGAAATTTTTGAGGCAGGTGAGGATATGGAAACTGATGTACAATCTGAACACTCTGAACAACCTGAACAATCACATCAGTCATCTCCACATCCAAGTGAAGAATCAGAATCTCAAGCTGCTGGTTCTTCGGATACTGATAACATCTTCAGCAAGTATGACAACACTCTTCCTCTCACTTAGAGACAATTGGTCAAGTTCCTGCTTAAGACCAACAAGGCTCTCTTCCAAGGTCTGACTGAAGAAATTTTTGACCAGCACACTGAAGCCGCTGTTCATTATGTCAACCTGAAGGAATCAGTGGAAGCCTATCATGATGATGAAAATGAGCACATGTCATCTATCTCCTTCTCCCTGACGAATCTTGATTACAACTTTAAACTGTTCAACGAGTCTCTCACCAACTTACAAAAGAGCGTTGACACTATTCAAGAGTCAGTGAAAGATGACCCTAAGCTAAACAAAAAAGTTCTTTAGGCTTCAGAAACTTACCAGCAACAAACTTCTCAATTGACTGAGTTGGTAACTGTGCTGAGATCCTCAAATCTTCAGGGACTCAACTCTTTAGTGGACTCCATCCGATCTTCCCTGGGTCTTATGGAGTCCCACATGGCTTCTTTGGCATCGTCTTCTTCCTCTCTGGCTTGGAATCTTGGGCCGAGGATGACTGCATTAGAGGCTTCTCAGGCTTCTCTTGAGACTAAGGTCTCAACTCTTCAGGAGGACACCTCAGACATCAAGTCCATGATGACTGAGATCTATCAGGCCTTCAAAGGTCAAGCTCCCTCAACTTCAGTGAGCGAACCAACTCTTGCTCTCACTATGGGTCAAGCAACAGTTGAGGGGGAGAAAGTCACTGAAGAACCTCCACAACCTGAACAAGAACAACCTCCTTCTCACACTGAGGGGGAGAATCCTGAAGCCACCTCATCTTCATCCCACCAAGACAAAGGCAAGGGCATTCTCACAACCATTGAGCCTGAGCCCACAATCTTGGTACCTGCCTCCAAGGAAAGAAGGCCAGACCTTGATGAACCAGTCAGGGTTCCTTATGAAATCAATGGGGTGATGGAACTTCTCACTCATGCTGAAATTCAAGCTCACATAGAGAAAGATGAGGCAGTAAAGAAAGCTGTTGAAGATGAAAGGCAGAACAAGCTTGCTCTCATTCAGGTTGCAAGAGAAGAGGCTGAGAATATTGGGATTGAGGCAAAAGACCTTGCAAAAAGGGAAGGTGGCAAGAGCTTTGTGGAAGCTCAGAATGCTCAGTTGGCTGCTCTCAGGCAGAAAAGAGAAGAAAGGGCGAAAAGGGCTGAAGAAATTAGGCAGAACAGGATTGAGAGATATCAGTGGGTCATGACAAGCAGGTTGAAGCCTGAACCCATCCTTGATATCAAGATTCACCAAAACACCAAGCCTGCCATTGTTACTGTCTACAGGAGTACTGACAAAAGAATCCTTCAGGTTCATAGCCCCTTCAGATTCGCAGACTTCGGGATCACTGAGTTGGATGAATTGGGTTCAATATTAGCGAAAAAATCTAATGTTGTGGTCCCTGGTCTGTTAAAATCCCTGAGCCTGAGGTATGAAAGATTGGCAGCAGCACCTCAGGAACTTGGTATTCCATCTCTTCTTCCTGCTTCAGCCGAACAGCCTGCCCCTTCTCAGTCTTCTTCAAGAAAGAGAAAGAAGATTGAAGCTGAGCCTGAGATCAAGGTTCCTGGTCTTGACTGTAATAGGGCTCTCCCTGATGGTGTTCCATTCAGGAACAATGTGGTCATTGAACAACCTGAAAGAGGTATTTTCTTCATTGATGAGTTCGGTGACCAAGCCTTTCAGAGGTGGAGTGATATTGATCTATCAGGGATCAAAGCCATGCTTGGCTTTCTAATGATGGCCTCCCCACTCAAAACTCTTGAAAATGTGAGGTTTTGTCAAGATCTGAAAAGGAAAATCCGAGAGCACCCTAACCAACAAGAACTGCAGTCAAAGAAGCCTAAGCTTGAAGCCCTTGGGATTAAGTTGAACTGATGAATCGGCCTGACTACCACCACCACCTTTTGTACTTAGTTTTGATAGGACTTGTAATGATATTAATAAGATGATGTTTTTATTATTTCAGTGTCCTTATTTACATTCTAGTACATTCAGTATGAGTAGAATTCATTAGCTCACTCATTACTGATCAAAACACTTAGGAATAATTTATATCCAAATAGGGGGAGATTGTTGGGTCCATCAGTACCCAAGAATACTTAAAACAAGATTTGGACACAAATTAACTAAGTGTAAATTAAACCGAGAACAATTCAAGTCACTGAGAGAACAGTCTCTCAGTGAGTCATCTTCAGGATGCTTAAGGTGTAACACCCCAACCCGGCAAGGGTAGAAGTGTCACGCAAATGGTGACATATCAAAGGCAAGCATAACATACGACTTAATAATACAATAGAAATTCAAAGGTTACAAATGATATACTGAAGCTACAAGGTTACAAATGAGAAACAAAACTAAATACTATGTCTGCCAATGCAATCCTTCTAAAATCTTCTACTTCCGAAACTATCAAGGTCTTCTAAGTCCAAAGGTCTCTTCACTCATTCCCAGCTTCCAACTAAAACCTGCCGCACACGGAAAGGAAACGTGCGGCTAAGCTTAAAAAGCCCAGTGAACAGATATATAATAAACGGAAACAAAAGCAAACGAAAATGAACAGGCATATCATAATGAGTGAGAAATAGGAAAAGGAAATAAAGAGTAAAGGTTTAGGACAGTCATCCACCACGAGCCCATATCATAACATATCACATATCATATCATATCATATCTTCATAATCATATAGAGGGGAGACCTCTCAGATAATCAGATAATATGAGGGGTGTCCTCATTCTTCAGGTGGAGTAGCTAGCTCCCATATTTTGTGAAAGGAGTGGATTGCACCCAGCCCCAGTCACCATATCATATCATATCAAAACATATCATATCAGAACATATCTAGGATGCATCCATACGCCCCCCAAACAAATCATATTGGCCATATCAAATCATATCATAGTGAGCTCATATCATATCATAATGGGGACGGTGTACAACATCACTCGAGTACACTAGAGTCATGCCACTGGTGCATCAATGACATGGCCATGTTACCTTCATGGCTAGGAAACATATTTGGCTCGGGTATCAAACTGGGGTCAAAGGTCAAAGGTTCATATCAAAGCAAAGGTTCATATGGTCATAATCATAGTTCAAATATCAAAGTTCATATCAAAGGGTTCATATCAAAGGTTCATATCATAGGTTCAAATCAGAAGTCAAGAGACCGAAGGCACCTTATTGAAAAGGGCAGAATATCCGTACCTTATACCGCAAACGAAAACACAACAGAAAATATCAAGTCGGGAGCAAACTCCATCTTCAGCGAATCTACACGAATCAATGATCGGCTTATTATTAATAACTTATCCAATTCTGATTTCTCATTTTAGTCGGCTTTCCATTTTTTGTAACTTTCTATTTTTATAGCAGCTTTCCAAAATAGTAAGTTTTCCGATTTAATGAATTTTTGGGTTGAAAATGTCAACTTAATAACTTTATGACTTAATATTATAGGTTAAGGTTCAATATGCTAACTCTTAATAATTTAGAGTTTAGACTGTTGATTTAGTAATGTTCAGGGGCTAAAGTGTAAGATATATAATTATATGAAATTCCTATACTTTGCATAACTTAAACCTCTCAATTATACTGATGACAAATCATGTCATTGAACCAGTTTATTTTTGCTTCAATCCCATGACACATACCTAGTAAACGCTTCAAACTGTACATATATGACAGCTTGTACAATGCAATTACATATTTTTGTTTAGATATTACTTTAGTTCTTTATCTTACACCAACAAGGTTAGAATCTTAATTTATTTATCTGCCATAATGATAATATAATACCACAACAGTTCGATTATCATTTATGCCTGGCCTATGTATTGGTTGTATATTTCGACATCAGTGGACAAGTTAAACCATCACTTATATAGCTTCCAAGTGAGCAGCAACAATACGCTAAACACGACTATACTTACACGCACGTTTTAGACCCAATGAATACTCACACGCCACACCACACATTTTAAATCACAACCGACCCAAACCATAGCCATCCTCTTGACCGATTTTACCCGACATTAAAACACACCTACGACTCTATTTGTGACCAATAATAACGACACACTCATGTACGAAGTTCACTTTCATTCGACACATAAAATCATACTCACCCTTCGCCCCTTTTTAATCGACATACACATAAACACAGTTACTAAACAAAACTATCTCACAACATTACTCATGACCAGCCCACTCACGCACTAAACCTGCACCAACACACATAATTAACGAGACACAATACTAACCTCTATTTCCATATCATATTCAGCGAGAACAAATGCAAACGCACACACCCACTCGATGTAGAACTTAGCGAGACAAAACCCAACCAAAATACTCGCATGAATCATGGCATACTCACACATTTGATACACCATATTTGTTTCTACTAAATACACCATATAGGACCCTCACGTTGAAATCATGCAATTCCATTTCTTATAATTTTATGCACATTTGAATTGGATTATATGTACGTGTACTCATGGTTTTAGGAGTAAAGGCTGCACTAATTATGTTGTTATATTAACGTAATGCATAATAACTATAGACAAAATATACCTCGAAAGAGACGACAGATCGAAACCGTAAGCACATGTTCGAACATGATCGCGAACAGAAACTCAAACTAGCAAATCCTATCGTGAACCCAGAACTGAGCATGTGTCGATCGAACTACTACAATCATGTCGCGTCCCGAACAGCAGATCGGATGCAAATTGTTTTTATTTATTTATTTATTTTTTTGTTGTGTTCTTTGTTTTCCCAACGTACGCATGGGAGCAAAGGAAAAAGTGGCGTTGTATTCTTTTGTACATGAAACAGTAGGGTATGAAATATTATCTGCTTGGCTTTGTTTGAATTTGACAGGAAGGAAAAGAGTAACGGCCGACAAAGTTGCGTAGGTTTTGTTTAATGTTTTAAAGGGAGAAAATGACATATTAATTAAATAAGGTGAACTAGGCGTGAAATGGGGGATTTGGCAGAAGAAATCTCGGCAAAATCATGACTAAATCAAAGGTTTACATTTTTGAATTAATTTCCTAATTATTTGTAAGTTATTTAGATTTTAAATAATAATAATTACAATTTAAGTAATTTAAATGAAATACTCGGCCTCCACGCAATATTTGTGTTATTTAAATTTTTTTTTTTTTTATACTTTCAAAATATTTAAAATGTACTTACTAAAATTATTTGGCTTCATATCTTGATCATTCCCGAAAGTTTGGGGTTAATTTGGTACTTTATAAATTTCTAAGATCATGAGGGCATTTTGGTCTTTTACATGTTTTAGATTTTTAGGGTTTTACAACTCTTCCCCTCTAACAGAAAAATTTCGTCCTCGAAATTTGCAAAGAATCAGAAGTGAAAGGATCGAAAACAAAATAGGGACGTACCAGATCAGAATACAAAATGCGGATAACTTTCTCGTATTAATTCCTCGGTTTCCCAGGTAGCCTCCCGCTCTAGGGTGGTTCTTCCAAAGAATCTTTACGAATGGAAATGAAAAATCCCAACGATCGGAAATGAAACGAAACAGAAGACACAACGGATAGCGAACGGAAATGTAACTTGTTTCTCATGACTCTTCGTTGTCGATCTAAGATAGCTTCGGGTTTCTCAGAAAGACATACTATACTGAATTTCAGATTGCAAAGATCATATCCAACATGACAAATGATTATCGCGTTCTCTCGGAAGAGATACAAAGAATACATAGGATTTTGACGGATATGCCGTCCATAGAATTTGATTAAGCAAATCACATGAGATCGTACAGAACATAGATTGTTGGTGACATCAAATGGCAGAAAACTTCACAGTATATGGATCAACAACTGCGTGTCAAAATCGAACGTATCAGATCGTATAACGGCGAACAGATTAAGCGTATAGGTGGAATGAACCTAAATCTTACGGATGAAAAAATTTTCTCACATCTCCTATCAAAACTATAAGGTTTCTAAAGTACTCCTCGAAATATCCTATGAACACAATAAGGGTACGTCATATGACGTAAGTATTATCACGTTAGCTACTCGTCATAATACCAGCATCATATGAGTATACCATCATGATGGTCATACTTTATCTCAAGTCGCGAACAGAACTACTTATCTTAACCACCTATCAGTCTTTCTACCTCCTAAGGTTGATCCAAAACAAACATCACTACGGATTCTAAATCGGAGGAATTTGAACGTACAAATGGCGTAACGGAATGCGTACACCTCAAAATGAAACTCGTCGTCGAAACGTTAGGTCTTCCACAATTCATCATCCTTCTCAAAACGAAACCATCATCCGAAAAAATGCATAACGAACACAGAACGGAATTGCTAATAAGGTCAGGCTCATCCAAAAGATCCTATCGAAAGGTAACGGAAACTTAAGTGGTCTAAGAGGAAATGAATTACGTCTTCAATATCTTCATCCTTTACAACAATCAAATCTTCCAAATCCAAACGTTTACTACACAATTTCATCCATTCAATTTCATGATCTCGAATCTTTTCAAATTCTAAGTAGTCGCTCTCTTGTCTAATCATACGATCATAGGGTGAAAAGGAAATCATAAACTTGAGTCTGGTTCCTCAAGTCTTCGACACTTCTTCTTGACACTTCGGTGTGGTAGCGTGAATCCCTGACGTGATCACCGTGCATTCCTCCATTTGCGAGTCTGCTTCAGTTCCCAATTCATCTTAGTACAACTAAAATGAATGGAGAACCAAGGTTTGCGTGTCTTCGGCAGGTCTTCTAGCATGATTCAAAAGTTACCCACTCAACTGCTGTCGACTTCCTGGTTATGTGCTGAAGGTTCGTCTCCTACGGTCTGGTTGTCCTGATGCTCAATTGAAATCTCCACGTGCTGCTTGGGGTATAATCGAGTCTCATCTCAGTCTGTCTTCTTCTCACCTGCTTCTCTCTTGGTAATGCTTGTCACGAACCTCTTCTGCACATCTTCTACAAGGTTTCTAACTCTGACAACGGTCTTCAATCTTGGTCCTTCTTGTGGAATCTCTGCCATCATCGGATACCTGTTAGTGTTGTCTGCTACAGTCTCTGAACGCAAATCAAAACTATTCTTCTAGAACAAAGGGTCGGTTCACTTCATACGAAAAATGGTCAACGTGTTCCTCGTTCGTCTCTGAGCACCAACATACTGTCATACTATGACAATTGTCCAGATACTTGCGAAAACATGAATCTTCTAGCCAATACAATTGACATCTTTCAAAACTCATAGTGGTCACACGGGTACTAAAGCAACTTCAGGAAATCTTCTTAGGGAAAACTTCATATCACAAATCTTTCTCTTCACAAATCCAATTGTAATGCTTCGCGGAACTTAATCTCACTAGTCAACTTCCTTCTCAGATGTTCTTGTGGTTGTTTCTTTCGTCTTTCAAATTCAGAAGAGGTCGTCTGCTACGGAGTTTCAAAAATAGCACAATTTGATACGCGGAAATGGAATGGAATAACGATTACGGTTAAATTCACGATGGTCGGTGCGCCGCCGCACACTTCTCTCTTTCTTCTTCATAAACCAACAGGAGCATTCAAGAGATCACTGAAGTGAACAAAATCATATTCCATCAGTTCCTACAATCTCTTAACTTCTTCAGTATCGTGGTTTCGCCAAATTCAGATTAGTTCAATACAAACTTTACTTCCCAAACGGATCTCAAAAGGGTTCATCAGAAGCACCAGAAATTTGCACAACAAACTTTCAAGTGCCGGAGCTTCTAAGAATGGATGCTAACAGGCGTTAGGAGAAAATTGGAAATCAAAGAGATCGGAGTATGTGCTTCATAGCAACAATAATCTTAACAGATTCAAATGATTGAGAGCATCGTATTAAAATATGGTGAAGCAGATTGTTAAGGGTCGCATTTCAAATATTGCAGTCCATGATAGCTTTACAAAAACCATCAATCCATAATCAAGAGACTTCAAGGTCAAATACATCCAAAGGGAAACGGATTCTCAAAGCGAATGTGGTTGTCAAATCATACGGATAGTTCACATATCAAATTTAGATACATGGTTCATCAAAGTGTGGGATGGGAGAGTATTAGAATATATCAAAGTCAAATATATCAAATTGAAGGTTAGGATAGTGAACAGTTCAAAGGATTGGAATCTTGTTTAGCTTATAACATAGGAATGGTAGGGTGTGCACTGATAGTAATACGAACATCGTTTAACTGTCAGAGTTGAGATGTATGGAATATCAGTTATTAGCATCAGCATGCTTAGATAACAATTCCGTACTGGACAAACATCAAATCCTTCTAAAGGAAACTGGTTAACATACAACGTTCATCATTCAAATGACGGAAGGTAAAACTTCCTTGTCTTCTGCGACAAACGTTCTTATAAGGCATGCCTAAAGGCAAAGGCAAGATTCAGAGTGATGCGGAAGCAATTACTACTCACATGGATGTCCTAGACTACCCATTCCTCACCGGTTATGACTTATATTCTTATGGGAAAGTTCTACGCAACTTCGCAAAGGTTATCCTACGAGCGCCTACAGTGGAAACTTAGGGGTCCTAACTTACACAGGCCAAGGGTAGATGTACTACAAGTCGTAAACCTGGCTCTGATACCATAATTGTAACACCCCAACCCGGCAAGGGTAGAAGTGTCACGCAAATGGTGACATATCAAAGGCAAGCATAACATACGACTTAATAATACAATAGAAATTCAAAGGTTACAAATGATATACTGAAGCTACAAGGTTACAAATGAGAAACAAAACTAAATACTATGTCTGCCAATGCAATCCTTCTAAAATCTTCTACTTCCGAAACTATCAAGGTCTTCTAAGTCCAAAGGTCTCTTCACTCATTCCCAGCTTCCAACTAAAACCTGCCGCACACGGAAAGGAAACGTGCGGCTAAGCTTAAAAAGCCCAGTGAACAGATATATAATAAACGGAAACAAAAGCAAACGAAAATGAACAGGCATATCATAATGAGTGAGAAATAGGAAAAGGAAATAAAGAGTAAAGGTTTAGGACAGTCATCCACCACGAGCCCATATCATAACATATCACATATCATATCATATCATATCTTCATAATCATATAGAGGGGAGACCTCTCAGATAATCAGATAATATGAGGGGTGTCCTCATTCTTCAGGTGGAGTAGCTAGCTCCCATATTTTGTGAAAGGAGTGGATTGCACCCAGCCCCAGTCACCATATCATATCATATCAAAACATATCATATCAGAACATATCTAGGATGCATCCATACGCCCCCCAAACAAATCATATTGGCCATATCAAATCATATCATAGTGAGCTCATATCATATCATAATGGGGACGGTGTACAACATCACTCGAGTACACTAGAGTCATGCCACTGGTGCATCAATGACATGGCCATGTTACCTTCATGGCTAGGAAACATATTTGGCTCGGGTATCAAACTGGGGTAAAAGGTCAAAGGTTCATATCAAAGCAAAGGTTCATATGGTCATAATCATAGTTCAAATATCAAAGTTCATATCAAAGGGTTCATATCAAAGGTTCATATCATAGGTTCAAATCAGAAGTCAAGAGACCGAAGGCACCTTATTGAAAAGGGCAGAATATCCGTACCTTATACCGCAAACGAAAACACAACAGAAAATATCAAGTCGGGAGCAAACTCCATCTTCAGCGAATCTACACGAATCAATGATCGGCTTATTATTAATAACTTATCCAATTCTGATTTCTCATTTTAGTCGGCTTTCCATTTTTTGTAACTTTCTATTTTTATAGCAGCTTTCCAAAATAGTAAGTTTTCCGATTTAATGAATTTTTGGGTTGAAAATGTCAACTTAATAACTTTATGACTTAATATTATAGGTTAAGGTTCAATATGCTAACTCTTAATAATTTAGAGTTTAGACTGTTGATTTAGTAATGTTCAGGGGCTAAAGTGTAAGATATATAATTATATGAAATTCCTATACTTTGCATAACTTAAACCTCTCAATTATACTGATGACAAATCATGTCATTGAACCAGTTTATTTTTGCTTCAATCCCATGACACATACCTAGTAAACGCTTCAAACTGTACATATATGACAGCTTGTACAATGCAATTACATATTTTTGTTTAGATATTACTTTAGTTCTTTATCTTACACCAACAAGGTTAGAATCTTAATTTATTTATCTGCCATAATGATAATATAATACCACAACAGTTCGATTATCATTTATGCCTGGCCTATGTATTGGTTGTATATTTCGACATCAGTGGACAAGTTAAACCATCACTTATATAGCTTCCAAGTGAGCAGCAACAATACGCTAAACACGACTATACTTACACGCACGTTTTAGACCCAATGAATACTCACACGCCACACCACACATTTTAAATCACAACCGACCCAAACCATAGCCATCCTCTTGACCGATTTTACCCGACATTAAAACACACCTACGACTCTATTTGTGACCAATAATAACGACACACTCATGTACGAAGTTCACTTTCATTCGACACATAAAATCATACTCACCCTTCGCCCCTTTTTAATCGACATACACATAAACACAGTTACTAAACAAAACTATCTCACAACATTACTCATGACCAGCCCACTCACGCACTAAACCTGCACCAACACACATAATTAACGAGACACAATACTAACCTCTATTTCCATATCATATTCAGCGAGAACAAATGCAAACGCACACACCCACTCGATGTAGAACTTAGCGAGACAAAACCCAACCAAAATACTCGCATGAATCATGGCATACTCACACATTTGATACACCATATTTGTTTCTACTAAATACACCATATAGGACCCTCACGTTGAAATCATGCAATTCCATTTCTTATAATTTTATGCACATTTGAATTGGATTATATGTACGTGTACTCATGGTTTTAGGAGTAAAGGCTGCACTAATTATGTTGTTATATTAACGTAATGCATAATAACTATAGACAAAATATACCTCGAAAGAGACGACAGATCGAAACCGTAAGCACATGTTCGAACATGATCGCGAACAGAAACTCAAACTAGCAAATCCTATCGTGAACCCAGAACTGAGCATGTGTCGATCGAACTACTACAATCATGTCGCGTCTCGAACAGCAGATCGGATGCAAATTGTTTTTATTTATTTATTTATTTTTTTGTTGTGTTCTTTGTTTTCCCAACGTACGCATGGGAGCAAAGGAAAAAGTGGCGTTGTATTCTTTTGTACATGAAACAGTAGGGTATGAAATATTATCTGCTTGGCTTTGTTTGAATTTGACAGGAAGGAAAAGAGTAACGGCCGACAAAGTTGCGTAGGTTTTGTTTAATGTTTTAAAGGGAGAAAATGACATATTAATTAAATAAGGTGAACTAGGCGTGAAATGGGGGATTTGGCAGAAGAAATCTCGGCAAAATCATGACTAAATCAAAGGTTTACATTTTTGAATTAATTTCCTAATTATTTGTAAGTTATTTAGATTTTAAATAATAATAATTACAATTTAAGTAATTTAAATGAAATACTCGGCCTCCACGCAATATTTGTGTTATTTAAATTTTTTTTTTTATACTTTCAAAATATTTAAAATGTACTTACTAAAATTATTTGGCTTCATATCTTGATCATTCCCGAAAGTTTGGGGTTAATTTGGTACTTTATAAATTTCTAAGATCATGAGGGCATTTTGGTCTTTTACATGTTTTAGATTTTTAGGGTTTTACATAAGGCGGATTCAAGAAGAAGGATTCACTACTCAGGAAGGCGGTACTCCATGAGTAGGACTTAAGCCAAAGAAGAAGATGATGGTTCAGTGAGTATTGGACAAGAACTCACTGAACCCCAGTCTCCTCAACAACATTAAGTGATTGAAGACTGAAGAACTCAACGCTTGAAAGAAAGGCGGGAAGATCTGGGAAGAGTTTAAGATAAGATTAAATCTTATCTTGTTAGGAAGAAACTTTCCCTAAGACGGCTAAAAGTCATGGAGTGTCAGACCAACCACTCCTAAAGACTTTGTAGTCCATTCCCATTGGTTCTTGGAAATGACAATTACTGTTGTAATTGTCAGACACACTTGCTTCAACAAGTTGTAGTTTTTTAATCACTTTTACTCTTTTATACTTGTGTATAAATAGGTTCAAAAGGAGAGAAGTTGAGTGTGTTTTGTACATTGAAAGCTTAGACTTTTACAAAGCAACTTCTCTCCTACAAAGAGTAACGTATCCCTGAGATAGCTCAGTGGGTCGAATTGTTACCACTCAAAGCAAAGCTTGAGTTTAGATAGGAGACACCACCATACCTTGTCTATTCAATCCCAAGTGTTTGTTCCGCAAAACACTTGAGTAATAGATTCTTTGATTCATTTCTAATAAGAATTTAAACGTTGAAAAATACTTATGTGTTTTTACTTTTACGTTTCTTTAATCTGTTTGAATTAATCATAACATTATATTAGTCATAAACACGAATAGATTAACTTTCTAGTTAACTCTAAGCGTGTAAAGGGAACAACACTTATACTCATTCGACCCGTAGCATCGGGTGATTGACTAAAGAATTTAAAATCGGAAGTATAAGATTCAATACCTTCGACTATTTCTAGAAATAGTTTCCGACTCATACGAAATCTTCTTCGAAAATTCCGGTGCGGATACTTACAACCGTGATTGAAATAGTCGTTACGCAAACGTTCTTCAGCAAGCTCACGTTCACGGTAGATCGGATTACGTGACATGCGAGGTTGAGATGCTGCTTGTTCCAACTGTTGCTGATATTCGTACGCGGCTATCATAAACTGAAAGTCAGTTTCGTCATCTACATCTGACCAGTTCGTAAATTCTTCGTGACTTTGATTCGGATCCATTGTGAATGAACAAGGTTTTTTTTTTTTTTTTTTTTTTTTTGTTAGAGAGGAAGTATATAAATTTGAGTTTGAGTTGTGGAAGTGTGAAAAAAGTTGTGTGTTAATTGGTTATTTATAGTGGTGGAAAAAAGGTTTTGAAAATATTTATATATTTTAAAGCAACTAGCCATTTATAAACGTTGGAGGGCCAAAGTTGTAACTTTTTATTTTTAAATCCAACGGCTAGTTTAAGTTGGTAGGGGGTGAAGTGATTTTTTTATTTTTTTATTTTTTTTTTTTTTTTTTTTTTTTTTTTTAAATTCGGATTCACCCTTAACGTTGCATTAAATGTTTAACGTGTTACTTTAACACAGTGTTAACGCAACACCACGGTGTGGTTAACGCACCTTTAACGCAGAAATGTTAAACTTTAACGTGGGAATATAGTCATCACACCGTGTGCTCTAACACTAAGCCACGACACACAAATTTCTTTCACTTCAACAACAATAGCAGCCATTGAACACAAATTCGTCCATGTGATTTTCTTTAATGGTAACCCAATAAGCAAAGACTTAAACAAATTCGTCCTTTGTGAACCTGTTTAAACCAAACAATATAAACAACAAATATTTCTTTGATTCGTGTGTTCCTTGTGGTTCGAACGTGAATAGAAAAAAAAAATTAGGCTTAATTGTTGTGTTTTGTTTTAAACAAATTCGTCCTTTGTGAATCTGTTTAAACCAAACAATATAAACAACAGATATTTCTTTGATTCTTGTATTTCTTGTGGTTCGAACGTGAATAGAAAAAAATATTAGGCTTCAAGATCTTAAAAGAGGTCTCGGTTAAGGTGTATTTGTTGTTGTTGTTGTGTTTTGTTTTAACCAAACCGAACAAAAATAAAAAATGAAAACTGAAGTTTTTGTTTTTGTTTTTAAGTTTTCGGATATTAACAAAAAAAGAGAAAGCTGAGATCTTTGTCTTTTTTCTTTTTAGTATCGAATCTTGTTTGTTGCATATGTGTTTTCAACACTATATTACTATTATCATCTTTTACATTTTTTCTTTGTGTATCGGGTTTAACATATATTATTTCTGAAGAGTTTATATTTGGAATTTTCAGTTTCTAGAAGTTTTACGTTATATTGGGTGAGTTAAAATACGCCAAGATTAAGTTGATCGATAGCGACGAGTTAATACAAAAGGACAAATGTATATCAACAATAAACATGCTAACAAGTTCTACAAGCAAAACGATTTGATTGGTTAGCATCCGAAAAGATATGTTCATTATTTATATGGATAAGCTCAACATTACAACAAACAAAAACGTCTAGTTTTAAGGTCATGTAAGCTGTAAGTTGTAGCCGCTAAATATGGCCTAACCTTGTCTCTTTCAGTGTCAATGTTGAATTACATCACATCATAAAGGATAATGATATGAAGAAACAAAATCTGTCATAATAATTGTATACTTTCAAAAATTTAAATCGGCGAAAAAATCTTGATTGTGTACACTTTCTTTAATTGCTGACTCTCACTTCTTCAAGGGTCTAGTTTCGGGTAAGAGCATTACACATTCATTTTCATATAAACAACGTATAAGTATTTTAAGGTTTATAAAGAGGAAATGGTTGGGCTGGTTATTACCAGAAGGTTAATATAGAGATAAAACATTGTTTTTAACATCTTAAACATAAATCTTAAAGCTATGTTTACCATTTTCTCAACAAAAATATGAAATAAAATGATATGACTTATGAAACATGTATACAGCTTTAATTAATAAGTATGAGTTAAGATTGTCATTGAAACATTCAAAGGGGCAAAACTTGATTTTTTATGTATAGTCCAGGGACCAAAAAGCAATCCCATGAACATGGAGTATTCAATTGCGTGAGGCCTCACAATACGTCATTGTCTCCCAAAGTTTTTGTTTTTTGCTCATGCTATTGGTACTAGAATCTACAAGTTGGTATATACTTTGCATCTACGATTTTTTTTTTTTTTTTTTTTTTTTTTTAAGGTTAAACTTCAAAGGTTGTAGTTAAGCAAATAATTTGTATTAGAATACCTCCTATGAATAAATCTGATTGGATGATAATCTTGAAAAAAGTAAAGACAATCCCGAAAATAATGAGTACACAATTGATACTAGATTTTGTGATTTGTTGAATTATATAATTACAAACAATTATAATAAAATAAAGTCTCCTAACCAAAACCATTAAAGCTGTCGTTAGTAACACCTTTTAAAATAACTCTTGTTCTAACAAAATTTTGAAAAAAAAGGTAAAGTGCAAAAAAATGTTTCTTAACTTTGCCAAAAATGCAAATAATGTCATCAAAAAAAATCTGCAAATATTATCCCTAAACTTTTAATTTTTCTGTAAAAAATGTCCTTGCCGCGTTACTGTTCATGCAAAAAATGTTTTTTTGGCTAACGCTCGTTAGTGTTTTCACGTTAGTGACCTGTGAAACGATTATTTTACCCTCGCCTCAAGTTAGTGGCCTATGAAATGACTATTTTACCCTCGCTAATGTAGGGACATTTTTTGCAAATTTACTATTCATTTTCTTTTTAACTTCTATCACCACCACTCTCTACCACTACACAATCATCACGACCACTAACGTGAAAACACTAACGAGTGTTGGCAAAAAAAACATTTTTTGCGACATTTTTTGCAGAAAATTATAAGTTTAGGGACAATATTTGCAGATTTTTTTTCGAGGACATTATTTGCATTTTTAGAAAAGTTAAGGGACATTTTTTGCACTTTACTCAAAAGTGTAGACCGATAACTTTTTCTGTTGGATATACCGAGTGTAAGTTTAAAACGGACTTTTTTTTCTTTCATCTTTCAAAAAAAAAAAGCTTTATGATATTTCACCAAAAGCTTTTTCCTATCAAATATTTTAATCATAATCAAATTGTTGATCAAACAACTTCTTCACATCAATAATTATTTAAATTATAAAGTACAAGAAAGCGGTGCCAATTTTTCTTTACATTGCAACAAAGACTTGATAAAATATTGTTTTAAAAAAAAATGTATGATAGATACTTAGATACTCCGTAGTATCTATTGCGGGTGCTTTATTGGAGGAGGAAAAACCTCTTTCTTTTTCGAATAATATTTCTTTTAAAATTAGTTAAGAAATTACTTGAACATATAAGGGATGATTTGAAAAATACCTTCTCTTATACCATTTAAGTATATTAATGATAAAACTATACCCTTACAAAAGATTTTTTTTCATCGAAATAAATTATGATTTGAAAAATACATTTTCTTACACTAATTTACACCTATACATCTTTTTATAATAGAGCATCAAAATCGCATTAATCGCGTCTATATGATCTTATCTTTGAGTATATCAGCATAGGATAATCCATTCTCGTGATCCCTACTATATCATTATCGGCTATATCTGCAAAAAAAATTGCATGACCGTCCATGCTTCTTTAAACAGTAAAAGCCCGAACTTTTCTCGACCTAGTCTAAAACTAGCGCGACATATATAGTTAATTTATTTTATTGTTATGTCTTAGACTTCGTCAACTGAAGTTCGTACCTATGGCTTCCAATATCTTATTTTGAGACTTGATATCTCATTCAAACTAAAGTTGTAAGAAGTTAGGTATTCACCCGCTTGGTTCAGTAGAGGGGAATGCAAAGGGAAAATAAAAGTGTAAGGGAATGCAAAGGAATGGGTGATGGTGGGTAATCGTTACCTTACCCCCCCCCCCCCCCCCCAATTTACTCTATAATGGTTGATTACCCAGTACTAGGTAATCATTATATTACCCCCTCCATACCAAGCATCATTATTCATTTCTTTTCTCGTTACCCACCCCCCTTTACCCCCAACCAAGCACCCCCTTAGTTATTCACCAACTTTTCCAACATCATCCAAGTAGCTTCCATTCTTCAAAAAATAAATGAACACATAAAATGTATGGATTAAAATACTAAAAATGCACGAGTCAACATTTACGTACCTTATTAATTTGTTTTGACAAGACCCATTTCAAACTTAGGTGCTGTTTCTTTTCAACTTATTGGTCCGAGTGCTAAGGTTTCTTGGCCCACATGGCTATATTGTGTGTTTCTTTTTTTGACTTAATTAAATGAACGTCTGAGAGTGGAAGAGGTAAAAATTGATGCTCCCCTAAATCAGATGCTCCAACAGTCCACCTTTTATCCATCATTACAAAAATACCCTCACCTTCTTCTCTTTCATCCTTTGTGTTTCACCAGATCCACAATAAATTTTTCTCAAGACCTTTTTCTCATCTCACATCACTGCCGCACTAATGTGTCGTCCTGTTCAATTCGTTGCCTCCACTCTGACAAGCTCGACACTCCAACCTTATTTTTCTGTAGACTATATAAGAATCAAAGGGTTTCTTTCACCCTTTTATTGTGCATCTTATATGGGTTCGAAACCATAAAAAATAATCGACATGGAGACTGTAAATGTTGTGGTTCACATGTTTTTAGAAAAAGGTATTTTTATAATCAAATTTTTATTTACATACTAAAGTTTAATTTTGTTTCAGTGTTATCTGTTTGTATCTTTGATCTTGATTTTGAAACATGTTATATAATGATGGGTTTTGTTACGGTAATGTATATTTCGGTATCGAATGTTGGTTGATGAATTAAAAATTGTGTGGGTTCTTCTTGTTTTGATTTATGTTTTGATGGTGGTTTCATATCTGTGATTGAGATCCTGCAACACAAATTATAGAACCGAGGGTACAATAGTCATTTACTATTTTCAGATCTTTCATTAATGAGAAAAAAGAAACAAGATTTGCTTATCTAAATTCAGAATTTCATGTGAAAACAGATGCTCAGTCGAATCAGTACTTAATATAGAAAAAAAAGAAACAGCCCCTTATATCTCACATATACGAGTATTAAAGAGAGAAAATGTTCTTTGCTTTATAGTTTATACACTAGACTACTAGAGCGTATATGATTGACACGTGTTAAGAACACTATAATGTTTTGGGTACCGATATATCATTCGAGTTCAATAATTTATCTGAATTGAGCTTGAACAAATAAATTACCGAACTCGAATAAATCCATGTGTACATTTTATTATTATTATTATTATTATTATTATTATATAATAATTTTCATTATACATAATAAAATTTACATAAAGTTGGATGGGAGTCTAGACACAAGTTGTGTTCTTACTTCTTTCTGAATACAAAAGCTAACTCTATGAAAGATAAAAGCACAACTTTTAGCATTATTTGAGTGACTATTGGCAATAGACATCACTTTATTTTTTATTTTTTTTTATTTTATAAAAACATCACTTTATTAGAATCTCATAGGATCTACAAGAAATTAGAGGGGAGCCGAGATACTAACTGTTCTTTGCTTTATTATTATTATTATTATTATTATTATTAACTTTTAAATTTATATTGAAACTTAATTTCGTTTGTTAACAACTACTTCAAACTTTTATTTACATACACAAAGTATCCAGAGTCCATATTTTGTTTATATTTTACAAAATTAGATGATATAGTTATCAATGACGTTATACAATGATTTAGGTATTGGTTAAAAGAAATCCAAAGCATGCATAAAAACCATTGTACTATATGCATAAAAAACTTGTACAAAGGATATATACGCAATTATTCACTTTGGGAGGGATATATATGCAATTTGGCCTTAAAAGGGATATTAGACCAAGATAACAGTTTAAACACATTTTGATCTAACACGTATGCATTCGACTAGTTTGTGGAACAAAGAGTGTTTTTTTTTTGTGATTAAGAAGATTGGTGGTTGCTTTTGCGATCAAAGGCCTTTGCCACTTTCAAGTTTCAAGCAAAACTTTTACATCTAAAACATGAGTAGCACTGGTAGTGGTAGACTGGTAGATAACCAATGCTTATTAAAAAGCCCATTTAATATGAGTTTGGTTAAAGTCTAAGGATGGGTTTATATGGGCTCATCAGTTTCAAGATAAACATGTTCATCAAGACTATACATAAACATTTTTGTACCACTGAATAGGTTTGGTCAACCTGACTTTGACTAAAAAGTGTAGATTGGCAGGGACACCTCAACCCTGTGTACCATAATGGTACCCATCAACCCTACCCAGCAAAGGTTTGATGCTTGTGAAATACCTCCACCCAATACCCAACCATGCTGCGGATCGGATTCGAACTCGCGTCCTTTGTTTGGTCAAGACATCACATGGCTGGGCCCAGGCTTCTAAGGCAGCTGGTTGATATCATTAGAGCTTATGGTCCCTAAGTGAGGACTTTCCGATCGGTCACCCAACCCGATACTACTCTCACTTGAGCACGCTTAATTGCTTAAGCATCTACCACTAGACCACAAAGCCCCATGATTGGTCAACCTGACTTACACAGAGCCTAACCTTTGCTTGGATGAGTAAACAAGCTATATAGCTCGTTTAAAGCTTGTCGTGAGCCCGGAAGCTTGGGCTTACAAAACTTTCTGATAAGTCGGGTCGTAAGCTCCCATACGCCTATTTGGATATAGCAAGTAATTTATATACTGAAATTTCATTGTTGAGTAAAAAAAAAAAAAAAAAAACGATAAGGAACATTGAAATATTAATGGCCTTTGATTGTATGATTGAACAAAGTAAAGGAAATTGTGACATGGGGGTTGACCATACTTTTCCAAACAGAAAGCATTTCATTAACAACTTCACCCATCAAATCCCTATCACCGGATTGTATAAACGCATTAAAATCTTCCCTAATGTCGTAAATCTTACCAAACTTCACAAGATATTGAATGCAACAAACCTTCAGCTTTGGTAATCTATATGTTAGACGCATGTGTCCGAACGGCCTGTCTTGACCGGCCGTCCGGACGACACATAGCCGTCAGGACCTACCGGAGGACACACGACTCTTCCGGCCAATATCACTGCAAGTAGTAGGACAGGTGGCATTTACCTTTTGACAGATGGCAGCTGCAGACACCGCCGCCGCCGCCCTAGGATTTACGGGATTATGTCGGGGACATGTTCCCTGAAAATCCGGCGCCGCCAGTCCAGGTATCGAGGCTGAGTACTATAAATACTCAGCTCATTTACTACTCTCAACTAACATATAACCTGCATTTACTTCTCAACATAATTGATAGCCCTTTCGAAATACCAAATACTTACTCTCACACCGGAGGTGGGTCCTGGGATAACGCCCGGGACGAGCCTAACGTGTGCTGTTGTGTGCAGATACCCGCAGGACCTCCAATATCCGAAGGGATCAGCACCCAAGCCTCCCGGGAGAACCCTAGCTGAGTTCAACCGGAAGGCCCTCTTTATTTGTCTGAAGTGGTTGCAAGAAATTACTTCAACAAATTGGCGCCATCCGTGGGACCTTTCGCTCGATCTACCTGAGGTTCGGGATGACAGGTCCTGCACCAACGTTTGGAACGTTCGAGACGACGGGTACTACACCCCTCTTCACCCCTGTCCGGAACGCGGGGGGAGTCGGAGGATCCGGAGGAGACCAAGATCCTCCAGATGCCCAAACCCTAATCACGAGTCATCTTTCGGCCTTGAAAGAGCTGTTCAAACAACCAGACAATTGCAACCTGGTAAGCCCCGGAATGCTGAGGCTCGACGACGGTTATGAAAATTCGGAGGAAGAAGATGTTGGAGGGTCACCCTACGGAAAGGGAAAAAAGGCGGATGATGATTTGAGCAAACCATTCAAGGAAATGATCAAGTGCCCGTTCACGAAAAGAATCATAGAGTTCTCATCTCCCAAGCACAAGATACCGACGAACCTGAAACCGTACCAAGGAACCACCGATCCAGATGACCACATCAATCGTTTCACCGGAGCAGGAAATCATGAAGAGTGGCCCATGCCCGTATGGTGTCGAATGTTCCAACAAACCCTGGACGGGAAAGCCAGGGGATGGTTTGATAAGCTCCCGACGGGAAGCATTGATAGTTGGGACGAGCTTCAGAAGAGGTTTCTGAACAGGTTTAGTATGTTAAGAATAAGCACCAAAGACCTAACAGAGATCAATAAAATTCACCGGAAGGCGAACGAAAGCCTTCCGGACTTTAAGGAAAGATGGATTTGCGAGGCCAACAACTTCCCGGACGCCCCAGAAATTATGCAAATCGGATCATTTCTGAATGGCCACCACTGCCCGGAGTTAGCCAAGAAATTCTCAGATAAGATTCCTAAAACCGTCGACGAGATGTTGGAAAGGATCGATGATTTTGTTCGGTCCGAGGAGGCCTTCCGGACAACAGAATTGCCGAAAGGAGAGAGAATGGAGTCTCGGCCTAACCCGTACCACAACAAGGGCGACTACCAATCAAAACCCCCTGTTGGAGATTACCGCCGGAACAGCCCTAAGGTCGGATTTAAAGGACGAAGGAACGATTACTATGCACCTTATGTCGCTCCAAGATACGGTAACGCTGGGAGGACCGACCCTCGCCGAACTGATGTCCGCCGAAATGATACGAGGCCGATAGACTTGGACACCCTTACCAAGACACCGAAGGAAATATTGGCAACAGAGCACCAGCTGAGGTTACCGCAGCCTCCTCCAACAAAGGGAAAACCACAAAAGGATTGTGAGGACAGGTATTGCGACTATCATGGGGAGAAAGGACATTTCACTGACGACTGCTGGCAACTCAGGGAAGAGTTAAGAACTGCGCTGAGTACAGGGAAGCTGGATCATTTGGTGAAAGACCTCAGGAAAGGAAGGAGAACTAACCAAGGAGGTAACAACCAAGGGAATAAAGGGAAAATAATCAACATGATCTGAGGCTTTAGGGCCTCTCGGAAAACGGAAGAAACAGAGATAGAAGAATGGATGAGCGTTCCGATAAGCTTTCCGGCCATTTTTCCGGAGAAGATGTCGGACGAGCCGCTGGTAATTGAAGTTGAAACTGGGGGGAGGAAAATACGTGAGGTCTACGTCGACCCTGGTGCCTCGATGGAAATAATGTACGGGCACCAATTCGAGTGTCTGGATCCGGCGGTCAGGGCACGATTGAAGGAGGTTGGCACGATCTTGATGGGATTCACGGGAAAACCCATTAGACCACGAGGGGTGATAGACCTGGAAGTCTGTTTCGGGAATCAGGATTTATCCCGAAAGGTCAGCTTGGAATTTGCCGTAATTGATTCGCCTTCCCCCTATAATGCCATACTGGGACGCATCGGTTTAAAAAAGTTGCGAGCCGTACCTTCAACTGTCCATTCGATGGTCAAATTTCCCACACCGGGCGGCATAGCAACATTGGTCACTCGGACGAAAGTACGAAGACATCACGGTACAGGGGAGGAGCCTGTTGCAAGGGTAAGAGAAATCGGGGAAAGAGCTCATTCGCCGGAGGGAAAGCGAGGGGACATACCGCATGAGCAGAGGAAGGAACCCATCGTCGGAAAAAAGGACGGGAGGTGGGCGAACCAGTGTCGTGATCGAGAAGGTCCCGACAGACCCACCAAGGTACGAGTGACGGCTCAAGTAATCGTCAATACGAAATAACCACTGGAATACCTTTGTTATTTTATCCTATCCTATGATTATGTGCAAACTAACGGAAGGAACGCAAATACTTTCGTAACTTAAGACAGGTAATATCGCATGTCGGGGAAGCAAAGCCTATGGGAACACCATCCACAAGAAGCTTACCGGATGAGAACACACAAGTCGAGTAGGGAGGGGCAGAGAAGCGCCGCGAGCATGACGGGCGACTGATAATAAAAAAATGTGTTCATATAAATAGGGTTCACTGTACCTTTTGTAACGCCCGAAAGGGCTTGATGTTAACTATTCTAATGAAATGCAGTTCCCCACCGTTGAAGGGGGGCAGTTTTCCCACAATACCTCCTTGAAATGCTTGTGATTTCTCAAAAAGACCCCATATTGACTATTTTTAATATTAAATGCAGTTATCCCACCGTTGGAGGGAATTGTCCCACCGTTGGAAGGAGTTACCCCACCGCTGGAGGGAGGCAGTATTTCTGAGGAACATCTCAAGAATACTTGTGACATTCTGGACATAATTAGAAAGTGACCCCCCCCCCCGAGAGGTTCACGCCCTCCGGGGAGTGTGTGGTCAATGTCCAAAGATGGTTGATACCCGGAAAGGGGTTGCCATAATCCTGGCGGAAAGGCTGAACCACCTGTAATATCTCGAACATAATTAGAGAGTGATCCCTCCGAGAGGTTCGTGCCCTCCGGAGATTAGTGATCAATTTTCATTGTTTTCTGGACATAATTAGAAAGTGCCCCCCCCCCCCCCCCGAGAGGTTCACGCCCTCCGGGGAGTGTGTGGCCAATGTCCAAAGATGGTTGATACCCGGAAAGGGGTTGCCATAATCCTGGCGGAAAGGCTGAACCACCTGTAATATCTCGAACATAATTAGAGAGTGATCCCTCCGAGAGGTTCGTGCCCTCCGGAGATTAGTGATCAATGTTTATTGTTTTCTGGACATAATTAGAAAGTGGCCCCTCCGTGAGGTTCGCGCCCTCCGGAGATTTTGTGGTCAATGTTCAAAGATGGTTGATACCCGGAAAGGGGTTGCCATGATCCCTACGGAAAAGCTGAATCATTTGTCATACTTTGAACATAAGTGAAAAGTGATCCCTCCGTGAGGCTGGCCCCCTCCGGAGATTTTTGTGGTCAATGTTCAAAGAGGTACCATACAACCATTCAAAAATGCATAGACTTGTACTTCCGAAGCTATGCAAATAGTAAAGGTAATAACAAACAAGTGCTACACGTTCGTAATCATAAGGATGTTGCCCCAATGTAAATATGTACTTCCAAAACTATGCAAGTAGAAAAGGTAATAACAGACAAGTGATACGATTCATAACCCAGGCAAATGCCGAACGACAACAATTGTTCGGCATATGTCGGGGGTCGAAAGTAGATGAAGGAAAAAATAAAGGGATGACCCGCAAAAAGTCTAAAGTCGGACGAGCAAACCAAAGCAGCGCCACATGTAAAGACCAAAGTTGTCCCATTCCGTTCCACATGCAGTACCATACATAATATAAAAAGTGATGAAGAATAAAAAGGAGGGAAGTAGGATAAGGCAACCATTGATAATCACAAGTTCGCAAAAACCGAGAGGTCCGTTCAAACGCCCGAAATAACACCTCGTCATGACAACCGAAGTACAAAATCCTACTCCCAAGGTAACAATGAGACCAATAAACCGAAAAGAGAAAATCACTACAGAAACAAGCAAAAATAATAGCACGAAACATGAAACATGGCACATACGGAATACAAAACAGTCATAGATATATACAAACGAATAAGCCATACGAATTATTTTTCATAAATTATTACAGTCATCCGGATATAAAAAAAAATATTGTTCTTGGCTCGAAGGCCTTACAACACCAAGTTGAACCAAATCGTTTAGGTGTTCAGGGAGCCGACTCATCCCTTCCAACAGTTGATCCCCCGACATTAGCAACCCCGGTTTCGGGAGCCCCGGAAGATGATCCCTCGGCAGCACCGGCAGATAGACTCTTGGGAGAAGAAGCTGGTTCAGGATCGGGGAAGATTTGCAGGATTTCATCAAGAGACTTAAGGTAGGAGCTACTGATCTTCTTGATGTACGGATACTCTGCGGTAAACAACCCATCATACAACGGGTCGAGCTTCCTCGCGGCATCCGCATCCAGGTCTTCCGTCTTGGCCAAAATGGCGGCCACCTCCTCCGGCTTGCGGCCAACAATCACGCCCTCCATGAAGCCGGATTGCGAGGACAAGCTGAAAGGTCCCGCCAAATGCTCCTTATATTCATAACTGCCCAATAGACGACGAACAACCTCCGGGATAACCTCCTTAACAACCCTGAACCTATCCCCTTAAGTACGACCCACCCGGGCAATAAGATCCTTCTTTTGCTCCCGAAGGGCCAAATTGTCATTCACCTCCTCACCCAGGTTAACCTTAGCTTTTTCCAAATCAGCTTCCAAGGCGCTGATTCGTTCCGCCGCGGCCAACCTTTCGTCCTCCACCAACTTCTCCAGTTCCTTCACCTGTCCCATCAGCTCCGACTCTCTCACCATACAAGTAGAATGCTCAACCTTCAGCTGTTTAAGCTCACCCCCGCTCTTGCCGAGGTTTCCGCAATGTTGGTGAACACGATACAGCTCATTATGATCATGAAGAAGGCCCTCGAACCGAAGCAACAAGTTCGACTGGGCAGCGGCCCCCATACCCAAAAGTTTCCAGGCCCTTTGAGCAGCCTCGGCATCCCCCAAACCTTCCAAAAATGACTCTTCTTTAGGAGTCGGTAGGTTCAGCATCAAGTCCCGACAGACCTCCCAGCTGTCCAAACGGTCATCCTTGCGCACTTTCCACATCGGCACATGCAAAGATGCCGAGTCATCTTCATCAGTTACTTTGTCCTTTCCGCGATCAGGAGCAGCAGCGGAAGAACCCCCTGCATTTTTTATAAGAGAGAATAATAAAGTTAAGTAACAACTACTACCGGAGCAAAGACAGGGGACAGGGATTAACACTTCCTAAATAAATAAAAAAATAATGATAATAAAAAAGGAACTTGCCAGCACCGGTGGTCTCCGACGCGAGGCCCTCGCCGATACCTCCTTGGATATCCGGCTGTTTTCTTCCGGCCGAAGCATTGGGCCCCTCCGGCTGTTTTCTTCCGGCCGAAGCATTGGGCCCCTCCGGCTGTTTTCTTGCGGCCGAAGCACTGACGCTTTCTTTCGGACCCGCCATACCGGTTTCCTCATTTGGCTTACTTCGTTTAACCTCTCGGAACATACCACCACCTGACGAATCCGGATGAAGACGGAGTCTAGTCCCCTGTGGTTGAGACAGGGGTGTGGGCCGGACAACATTCTGGTCCTGTTTTCTCTTCCTGGCCTCCAAAACCTTTGGGTCAGGCACTTCGACCCTCGTCTTTTCGACCGTCTCCTCCGGGAGGACGGATTGGGAAGCAGCGGGAGCGGCCACATGCGTTTCGTGGGACTGATCCTCCCGGTGCTGACCCTTCTGGACCACAGGCACATCCTTTCTAACCTTGGGCTTCCTTAAGTATTGAGACATTGCGATAGCTGTAAAAACAAATGCATCAAACGGTTAAAACTTTGCGCAGGCATGGCGGCCGAAGCACAACTAAAATTATAAACGGAAGCAGAAGTAAAGGCCGTTAGATTGTAACTCATTCCTCAATATCCCGTAAGGCAACCCGCTAATCGGGATAATCCCACTCGGGCGAGAGCCCAACGACATCTAAGAAACGCCCTCAAGGCATAGCAAAGGGAATGGCACGACTATCTCTTAAGGAGAAGTCACATTTCCAAACCTTTAAATCGGTTAAAGGTCTCCCAAAGGCAAACCTGACGGAACCAGCGGGGAGTCAGGGACTTTGTAATATTTCGTAACATTCAACAGGAATGTGGAGAAGGACACAGTGAAACCACCCTCAATAAAATACTCCAAGTACAAACCAATGGCATCATTCGGCAATTAATCCGTCGTCATACCCTCCGGGGGCAGACGCGGGTATAGGTTTGGAAGTATTCTCTAGTCCATATAGTCATACGCACAACCCTTTCATCTAACCAAAAGGAGAAATTCTCTACGACAAACTTTGGGGGAAACCCTTTGACCCCTGGGGAATCCGCAAGAAGAAACGGACGGAACCGACATGGTCTAACCGAGGGAAAGAGGGATACGGCCAAACAACAGTAAAAACAAGATATGGGCGAACCGGAGCGTACCTTCACAGACGAAGGACCAGTATGGAAATCGCACGGATAAAGTCACTCGAGCAGACTGCCAATGATCGTTCGGAAAATAATACCGGAAGGCGTCTCAGTTGAAAATGTGGAATTACGGTAGTAAAAAACACACACCAGCAACGCTATTTATAGGAAGAATGCAGAATGCGGAGTGTCACATTTAGCAAGGTGCTGACGTGGCAACACCTCAGCACGCGTGTTGGACACGCGCATGCGTGTCAGCACTCATTAATTAAGATCCATATCAAATAACCGCAAAATAATAAAGAACTTTAAATAATATGAAAAAGGGGTGCGCTCGAAGAAACGCCAGGACAACTTCCGGTAAAACCAGTACATACATGCTCCGGCCTAACGGCATATCCTTCGGGAAGGGTCAAATGTGAACCCACCATTTGTTCGAAATATCATACTATCGACACACCCTGACCCATCGGGTAAGAGCAACAATTAATCCCCTAAAGAAATAGCAGCGGTCTTTGGCAAATCGGAACCCTGGGGCAATAGGGTCAAGTGGACGCATCTAAAGGGTAATTATTAATCTGAACTATAAGAAGTACATGTTATAAACCAGGAAAAGATCGGGAAAGATAAAATGATAGCTTTTGCATATCAAAGCCATGTCATGTCAAAGACAACTCTCTAAAGTATCCAACCATCGGCCAAACCGGAAGGCAAATACAACATTAATCCGAATGATCTAGGCCAAAAGGCCATAAGGCACCCTTCGAAGTATTACGTCAATATTTTGCTAACAATACAATACCGGTATTACATGTGTGTATCAGAAAACACTTGCCAAAAGGTATAAAGGTAATCTTCAAGTATTACACCATCGGTTTTCAACCGATAATGCAATACTGGGGGGGACATGTTGACGCATGTGTCCGAACGGCCTGTCTTGACCGGCCGTTCGGACAACACATAGCCGTCAGGACCTACCGGAGGACACACGACTCTTCCGGCCAATATCACTGCAAGTAGTAGGACAGGTGGCATTTACCTTTTGACAGATGGCAGCTGCAGACATCGCCGCCGCCGCCCCAGGATTTACGGGATTATGTCGGGGACATGTTCCCTGAAAATTCGGCGCCGCCAGTCCAGGTATCGAGGCTGAGTACTATAAATACTCAGCTCATTTACTACTCTCAACTAACATATAACCTGCATTTACTTCTCAACATAATTGATAGCCCTTTCGAAATACCAAATACTTACTCTCACACCGGAGGTGGGTCCTGGGATAACGCCCGGGACGAGCCTAACGTGTGCTGTTGTGTGCAGATACCCGCAGGACCTCCAATATCCGAAGGGATCAGCACCCAAGCCTCCCGGGAGAACCCTAGCTGAGTTCAACCGGAAGACCCTCTTTATTTGTCTGAAGTGGTTGCAAGAAATTACTTCAACACTATACATAGAAGCACTTTGCAGCCTCTCAAGCACATTCTTTGTGTCAATATCTTCCATTAGACTTTCTTCACAAGCGTCTTTTATCCATCAGGACCATCACGTCATATTTTTCAGCAGTCCTTTAAGGATCAAGTCTATGCTTGATGAAATCTTGGTGTTTTATATTTGTATATATGTAGCTAAGAAACACTTGATAAGCCTCAATGGTCATGTCGGAAATGTTAATAGCAGGTGCGAGTTTGTTAGAACTCCTTAGATCGTTTAGAACTCGAGGTTGTTTAGACCTTATCTTGGATTAACAATAACAATGGCGGAGTATTCAAACAAAGAATCAATTGTTATTGAAACAACATCATTATCATTCATAACAATTACAAACACAATCAGCCTCAATAGTACTTGATTAATTGTAGTACGGTTACTCAACAATAACAGGGATCAAACATCCTTGAGGCTAAACCAACACTAACATAGGCGTTTACACAAACAACCAAACGCCTAGAGACACACACTTTTACTAGTCGACTACATTGTATTCTGTGCACACTTAAAACCTAGACCCTGTATCTCTTTATATAATAGAGACATATAGGGTTTACAAAGACTCCTAACTTTATTCATTATCGTTTAAGCCCTTGTAGTTTCATTTTTCTTAATATTGTTTTGTATTTATTAACTCAATAGAAATCCCAACAATGTTCCCATAGTTGATAATTACAAAACATTCTTCTATATCTTTAATGAATGAAACAATCTTCCCCTTAAGCTCAACTCATGAATGAAACATTTCTTTTTCTTTAAGGTCGTGTGAGAACATGCTATGAAAGACCGGTGAGCGTGCTGCAAGTACTGCACGGTGGGCCTCAATGGTTCCGTTGGATGCGCTTATGATGATGTCCGTGTGGATACTTTCAGATAACATTTTGCCTAGGGACGTTAGTGCACTTGAAGTGGTGATGTTTGGTGTAAGCCCTTCCTTCAAATGGAACAAGATTCGCCTCCCCTTTTTTACATGAACAAAATAGGATTTAAACCGTCTCAACATCACGAAGTTGACCTTAACAACAGAACTTTTCAAAAAACAAACGACACCTAACTTTCCATATCTAACAAACTTTTTGATCTTAAAGTTTTCTAACCTTCGAGTTCATGCTGCACGCACGCAACTATTGACACGTGATATTGACCTATGACATAGACCGATCTTAAATTAAAGCGTCTCAACATCACATAGGTGGCTTTCTCAAAATCACAAAGGTGTCCTTAGAAACCAAATTTCAAACTGGTTTTCCGAATTCCACAAACTTTAATCAATGTATTGACCATAAAGTCTGCTAACATACAAGTTATTGCCAACTGCACAAAACAAACAGGACTTTGTCACGTGATCTTGACCTTTAATATCGACCCATTTTCTTAGTTAAAATCTTACATACTAAAGTACAAATCACCCTTTTGGTCACATATATATGGACGAGCCAAAGTTTTGCGAGCTCCGAGGAATGAGACCACACGAATGTTGAACGAAGCTATTGGAGGGCAATCTCGAGCTGACTTTGGTATCTCCGGGAAGAGTTGAACTAAGCTAATGAACAACTTTCTATTCTTTTCCAATACTAAATACCTTTAATTTTGAGCATAACAATAAAACCTAAAGTCACTACTTTCAACTTTTAATAGATAAACGAACACATAAATGTTTGGATTGGAATACTAAAAATGCACGAGTCAACATTTACCTTATATCCCACATAGGTAGAAGAATGAACATGTTCTTTGATTATATACTAGAGTGTATGGCAATGGTATTTGTTAAAAACACTATTGTGTTTCGCTTCTACCATTTGCTCAAGGGTTCAATAATTGAATCGGACATTGGACCCTTTAGCACTTTGTAAAAGCGCAATAAGCGGATAAAAAGTTACACAAGGCCCTTTCATTCACAGATTATTTTATTTCTTAGCACACGTACTCCAAAATTTTATTTACATCATGAGAGCTCCTTGGGTTGAGCTCCAGATTTGCCTAATTACCTTAGAGCCGAGCTGAAGTTCGACTTGAGTCATTTACGTCCCTAGTCCTCAGCTTCTCGCCTTTATTCTAAGCATGGCACAAGGATTTTATTTTGTTATTTTTTGTTAATTTTTTTAAATATATAGTACTTTGATTTTTGCCTGGTGGCTCACTTGTTTGAAGAAACGGGTATGAAACAACATATTATAAACCATTCACATTCGATTCAAAGAGGCTAAAAAGCTTACAAAACACCAATTTATCATAATCAAGACCAATAACATCTATTATATAAAAATGTCGCTGAAACATATGAGAAAATCAGAAAATACAAGAACTAATAGTCTAGGTTTAGAAGTCCTAATACTCGACGTTCTTAGGAAGATTGCGGATGACATTACTTTTCATGCCCATCTTGGATCGCATGGCCTCTACCCCGGACCGATTCATTTGCTTCATCACCTTCATTCTTACCATGTTCTCTTTTGACTGCACTGTTGACAAACCCATGGTGATATACCTGGACTCACATAAACGTTCAAAGTCAAAATCACATTTTAATTTGCTTAAAATTTCAAGTTTAGTCTAAGTATTTTTCAAATATAATAGTTCACCTTGCGGCTAGGACAGCATTAACGGCAACGTCATTTAGAGTTGGGCGTGGCTTTTGACGATAATAACGTAGATATTCCCTAGAACCAATTGCTCTTGTTGATATTCCTTCATCCGTAGCTCTATTTATGATGAGTTCAGCACCACCACTTCCGAATTCTATACCGTCACTAGTGCCATCAGCAGTAACGAGTTGCTTCTCACTTCCATCTACGTAACTAAAAATTCAGAAAAAAAAATATTTCAGTAACCATTTGTGAATTATGCACTGAACCCTTGCATCAGATGATTGGAAATTTCCCTTTTTATGTGTACAATTGTGGGAAATGAAGATGTTTAAGTATATGGTAGACCCATGCAATATGTTTATTGCCCGATTAGCTCATATAGTTCACACTTATATGATGGTCTATTAACTACAAATGTTAAACAGGACTACATATATATTCAAGATAAAACAGACTCAACCATAGCTACCTGCTGCTATAATCATAGAATTCATCTAATTCAGCTTCTTCTTCATCATCACCATCACCATAGTGAACTCTGCAATGACCCTTTGCCACCATGTGCTTCCTAACCGCTTCCAAACTGTTGAATGGTTGGCAATTAATGCAATACAAACACATGTGATCACGTTTCACCTGCAAAAGCATCATGACAGTAAGACACGCGTTACAAAGTAACAAATACAGGCGTGTGTTTAAGAAAGATTGCAAGTGATGTACCTTAAGTCCAAGATACGTAAGAAAGCCTTGTGGATCTTTGAGATACTCAACATCAGGTATGAAGAAACCATGATGCTTATGCATATGAATCATACATTTTTCAATAGTTTCATGCTCTTGGTCACACATAAAGCAACACGTTGGGTCCACTTCATAGTCGTCCTCATCCATATCATCATCAGATTCTACTCCATCCATATTCATATGATTTGTTTCACCAACCAAGTCATCGTTTTCGCCAACCTCCTCCCATTCATCGCTTCCGTCACTGAAATCATCAAATTCGTCTTCGTGTTGGGATAGCTTGTTCACCAAACGTGGTGCAAGTGGCTTTACTATTGCAATATTCTCATTTGAATGACCATCTTGGATTACCCGTGTCGTGTGTGCCCGAGAGTTCAGATGTTGAGCATGAGCCTTGGAGCTTCTATATCCTTTGCCACAAAGGCCACAGGTGTACAGCATGGGAGGCGCATTCAGCTTATTTTTCTCTTTAGCTAGTGCGGTCTGTCTGGCTAAGAAGAGTGCTTCTGTCACTCCTGGTACCCCTGCAATCTGATATTTCACATATAATGAAATCAATATGACAAGAAGGTAAGCTAAACAAAGAGGGCGTTTCAGATTCGAATTCTTTCTGCTTATAGCCAGAACCAGTCAATCAGATAAGCTGCTTGAGAAGACACGTTTGTTTCGCTTATGCTGTATTTGTTAGCAAGTATCAACCAAATCATATTAATCAAGAGTCTTAGGTTATATTTATGAGGGTAAAAAGGTAATTTGAATCCACTTCAGACGCGCATTTCGAAATAAGGTCCTAACTTGCTTATTGAAATACTCCTTAAATGTTACTCTACGTAGAAGCAGTTCGGTTTTATCCAAACACTTCAAATACCTATCTGCTCATGCCTCACAAATACCCTCAAACATCATATGCAGCACAACATTATTATTTCGTTGTAGGCAGGCTCTAAAGTAAAAAGTGATGAACCAAAATTCTCCTAATGTCATCATATATCAAAATTTGCTCTACACAGTTTAGCATAAAAAGCATTAAACAAAGCCTGAATTCATTCCTAATCCTCTTTCCATTAAACTACTAATACATCAGAAGCAGACGATTGTAAAGCATCCGAAATTGGTAACAAATTTAGCTCCTCGACTTTTTTTTTGAACGGCAACTATCTCACTGTATTTACACCACAAGCTCTCTCACATGTCGTCCTAAGCATGCTAGTAACTTGAACCCACAGGCATATTAACCTTAAACAACTAACAACCAAAAAAAATAGCTGAAACAAATTCCTAACACTTTACACTTACATAACGATAAAAACAACAATTTCCAAGTTTTCATCAAAACTACTTATAGGATGAATGAAGAAGATATTCATGTGACGAACAACCGACTACATACTAGTACTCAATTTAGTATGCTAACAAATCAAATGAAATATATATTCATACGAAGAAAAATTGAAATGAGAAGGCAAAGAAATTGTTATAGATAGGGGTTATTATACCTTGCGTTTGAGGTTGTAACGGTGCCATTCAGATTTGTAATGATTCTTTTGATCATTTTCATTACTGAATTCTGTGTTGCACGCGTTGCAGGCTAATGAACCTGTCATGCTTTTGCTTTATTTCTAAACACAAAATCAGAGGTTTTAACTTTTGTGAGATAAATAAAGAGAATGACAGGAAGCTGGGTTTGGGGGTTTAAATCAAAGGCGAAGGGCGGTCGTGACCTAATCGCCTGCGTCATTCATTTTGTAGTCACACATTTTTACTTTTCTTTTAGTAAATAGCAAAAATAGTCCTTGTGGTTTAGTCAAAATTCAGGTTCGGTTATTATAAGAAAGAACAAATTAAACGTTTGGTCCCTGTAGTATACCCAAAATATCAGGTTTAGTCCTTAAGTCGTTTTAATTACACCACACATACCTATTTTTGAAACCTTTCACCTATTTAGTCCCTATTTTGGATGGTCCGTCAGTTTCTCTATTAAGTGTTAAAATAATATTTGCACCGTTAGTCCCTCTGTTAAATATTTTTGCACCGTTAGTCCTTTTTTTTTTAAAAATAAATTAAAAAGGGCAGGGATCGAACTTGGGTCTTTTACTTCACCGTTTTCTTACGTTTTTTTCTGTTTTTATATGTTTTCTTTCGGTTTTATACGTTTTCATACGTTCTCGATTGTTTTTATACATTTTCGTCTGTTTTTATACGTTTTCTTTACTTTTTATACGCTTTTGACCATTTTAAACGTTTTCATACGTTTTTGTCCGTGTTTATACGTTTTTGTCCGTTTTTATATGTTTTCATACGTTTTACTTACGTTTTTACCCGTTTTTGTTCGTTTTCATACATTTTGTCCATTTTGAACTTTTTCGTCCTTTCCTATACGGTTTCGTCCATTTTGAAACGTTTTCATACTTTTTTGTCCATTTTCATCCGTTTTTATACGTTTTTCTTACGTTTTCATACGCTTTTATCCGTTTTTAAACATTTTCGTCCGTTTTCATACGTTTTTGTCCATTTTTATAGGTTTTCGTCCATTTTCATACGTTTTTCCGTCCTTTCTTATACGTTCTCGTCCATTTTCAAATGTTTTGTACGTTTTTATACGTTTTCGTCCTTCCTTATACGTTTTCGTCCGTTTTTAAACGTTTTTATCTGTTTTCATACGTTTTTTTCCGTTTGTATTCATTTTTGTCTATTTTTATACGTTTTCATACGTTTATCTTATGGATGAAAACGTTTAAAAACGTATGAAATCGTAAGAAAAACATATAAAAACGTATAAAATGTAAGAAAGATGTATAAAAAATGGACGAAAACGTATAAAAACGGAAAAAAAAAAGGTTAAAAACGGATAAAAATGTATAAGAAAGGAGGAAAACACGTAAGAAAATGGAAGAAAATGTATAAAAACAGGCAAAAAACGTATGAAAACAGACGAAAACGTATAAAAACGGACAAAAACGGATGAAAACGTATGAAAACATAAGAAATGGGTATAAAAATGGACGAAAACGTATGAAAACGAATGAAAACGTACAAAATGAACAAAAACGTATGCAAACGAATGAAAATGTATAAAAACGGACGAAAACAAATAAAAACAGACGAAAACGTATAAAAACAGATGAAAAACTATAAAAACAATCGAGAACGTATAAAAACGGAAAAAACAGTATGAAAACATATAAAAACGGAAGAAAGCATATAAAAATAGACAAAAACGTAAGAAAACGTATGAAAACGGTGAAGCAAAAGACCCAAGTTTAATCCCTGTCCCTTTTTAATTTATTCAAAAAAATAAGGACTAACGGTGCAAAAATATTTAACGGGGGGACTAACAGTGAAAATATTATTGTAACGCTTAACGGAGAAACTGACTGACCATCCAAAATAGGGACTAAATGGGTGAAAAGTTTCAAAAATAGGTATGTGTAGTGTAATTAAAACGACTTAGGGACTAAACCTGTTATTTGGGGTATTCCACAGGGACCAAACGTTTAACTTTTTCTATAAGAAATTTTACAAGTGCACATTTAGTGTCTGACTAAAGTTAAATTACTAAACTACCCTCTTCATCCCTGTGAGGATAAGTTAGTCATTTACTTTTGATCAGAGACCAAGAATGCACTTGTAAACTCTGTACAAGGACAACGATTGCACTTTTGAAAAAATGAATATTGAATCTGCAATTTTGTTAAACCACAAGAACGGTTTTTGCTATTTACTCTACTTTTATTTTCATGGCAAAACTGTTCACTTCATTTTTAGGAGAATAAAAAAAATTGGAGTAAATTACAAAGATGTTGCGACGGGGTTTAGAACGTATAGTTATTTGATGTTCTAGTAAAAAATATTTTTTAAACTAAAAACAAGTTAAAATTTGGCATGAAATAATCTTAAATGCTTTTATATTGTTGTAACTCCATAATGTAACTGCTTTAATTAGAGTGTGGCACAAAATTGAGGAATTAATGTTAGGATGTGTTATAATTTGTTCAACTTTGAGTGTAAGGTTTATTTTTAATGTCATCTTATGTTTTTAAACGAGTCGGGCAGCCCGCACGTTGCGGCGGGGTGATTGACATCAGTTTTTTGCAAAACTGCATTTCAGTTGCATTTCACTTTTTGACAGGCTCAAAACACATAAAGAGTTAACATTTGACAAATATACAAACATTTTAGCGAAAATTCTCAAGGAGAATACAAAGTTAAAATTTCAAGTAAAGTTCTTTATAGCAGACGACATTGTTATCCTTAAAGAAGTAGGAAAACAACATGCGTCCAAAGTCTCTACTCTTCAGCAGCACTTGCGACACTTAGGTACATTCAAGTCAAGAAACTAGAAAAGAAAGCATGTTACTATCCATAACAACAGAAGTTGCAGTTTCGACCCATTAACTTTTGGCGCTAACAGATCAAATGGGAAATTTTTGAAAATTACCGGAATAGAAAGTGATCAATCAATTTGAGTAGCTCATGATTAACCACATGTTTACAACCTTGCATCATAAACTGAATTACTCAAAATGATAATTTAATATCTTGATTATTGATACGGCTCAAAATATAAAGCAAATTTTTAGCAGATCAATCTAATTGAGTTGTGTAGATTGTTGTTATTTGTTGGATCTCTTGGCGTGGCTGCTCTCATAACTAAAGTGAGGTGTCTACACCTAAATTCATGTGTCTTAACAGTGATGGTGCTCTTTATAATTACATATCCTCAGGTAGCTACTTTATCTCAAGAGCTGAACTCTTGAGAAGGTGACGAAGAGTTTAAATCGTTTGACATACCTGATGGTGCTCTTTATAATTACATATCCTTATATCCAAAGACTTATGTCATTTAGCCGCTGCACAGTAACAGTTGAGTGATCCTTTTCCCTGTAAGAATTTGACACCAATATATGGTTGAAACATTTTGTAAACGCATATTTATTTCATCATCAATAATAACAAAAACTATGATCAAAATCCTACCTTGCCATTCCAAGTGTAGGCACCGTTAGATTAGCAGAAACAATAAGCAATCCTAAATCCCTATTTGATGCAGCTACCTTCTGCAAGTCAATACCAAATGGCCCTGTTGCTGCAAACGAACGCCCTTTGTTGCAACAGTACGACAGGAGGCAAAACGCCCCTTTTGACAGTATAAAACCCAATACAGATTCAGCACTACACACAGAAACAAATAAATCGTTACATTGGTCAAAATATTTTCAATTTTAGTTCACATAGTGGAATATATTGATTGGACGGGCTCAGGTATATTTTAACAAAATATTGATTTCATTTATCGGTTGTAACAAATATTAATCCAATATTTTTTTAGTAGCTTTCTTTAATCAATAAGCCATAAGAATTAACCAATTATAGAGCTTCTGTTTACATGCTCACCACCTATAAATCAAGTGTGCGACACTATCTCGTATTTGTATTTTTTGCCTGTTCCCAACCCAATATTAGAATTGTTCCTGAGGGGTTGTTTGGGTACAATGAGACCAATTTTTACTATTTATCAAGGGGTCAAATAGTTAGTTTGCAATAATAAGTTTAAGTGTAGCTGCAACGAAACTTATTTGCCAAATACTCAAACAGATACAATTATCACAACTTTAAACAGTGTAAGCACATCCAAACACCATCTATTGCACCCCCGCTTTATTTTTAATCATCACATAATCCAAACACCATATCTCTCTAATGAGACTTAAACAAGTATAAAAAAGGTAATATAACTCACATGTTCAGGTTTCCAGCAATCCGTGTCTCTGCTTCTATAACACAATCCAGAACCACCGGCTTCCCGTTATCATTATGATAAGCTCCCTGATAATTCATTCATCACCAAAACATGACTAACTTACACCAAAAATGTCATTGTATGTAATAAACACTTGATATAAGCAAGTACGCTAACTGCTTATCAGAAAATCAATTATGAGATTCTGAGATAAACGCATGGGGGCAGGCTTGTAAACACATACATATAGATGAACTAAATCGATAACTGTAACTAATGTGTATCAACAAAACAGTAATTGCACCTGTGGTTCAGAATTTTGCAACTCATCGAACACCGAAATCCATTTATGTTAGCATTTAATTTATAAATGCAAAGTGATGGTCATTTGTAACATTGTAACATGTGTGTTGTATGGTTAAGATAGTTTAACAAAGTGGGCTTTTGGTAGTTAAATATGTAAGACTTTGTGTATAAGTCAAGTCCTAAACAAAAGCCCACCCCAAGCCTACAAAAGCCCTTTAGGGCGTCACTTTTGTGATATAAATCACACACTCTCACCTCATTCACAGAAGGCTGTCTTAGGAGTTCTCAAAGGTCTCAAAGTGTGCCTCATTTGCATTGTAAAGGTGAGAGTGTGTATTCTCTAAAGTTCTTTGTATGTTTTCTTTCTTTTGAAACTAATATACATTCGACCATATTTCCATACGATCCACACTCTTCCTTATCTTGTTCTTGTTTTGAGTACCATTCGATCTTTAGATAGTTTGTGTGATAAAGTAGTGATTTTTATTCATAACAAGTGGTATCAGAGCCAGGTTACGATCCTGGGACCTGTGGGTTATGGGCCCACCACGCTTCCGCTGCGTGATCAAAAAGTAATGTCAGTAAGTCGAGCTCTTCAAAAGACTCAGCATGAACCCTCGAATTGACGAAAAATAAATGTCCGTTGTCGAAAAGACTTGTCCGGGACGGGTAATAATTTCAAGCTGGTTATCCAGTAATGTAAACGTGTCTCGCAAAGGACTTGTCCGGGTAGAATGTACCAATTCGAGAGATGATCTTTTAATATGACCGGGACGGGTAATAACTTCAAGCTAGTTTAACTAGTGATGTAAATGTGTCTCGCAATGGTCATATTAATTGAAAATCGATCAATTCAAAATGTGCGAACTCTACCCAACATGTGCATTTTATCTCAAAAATGCATGAGCACATGTGAAGGGGGGAGTATTTCAAAAATGCAAAACTCTCAATGTGTTATCTAAATGTGTTTACTCATAAACACTTTGAGAGATTTTCAAAAGGTTTTATGGCAAGTGATCAATAATCTAGGATAATCATGGAGTAATAAGGTGATTATGATTAGGTTATGTCCTATGATCCGCCTGAGCCGGAGGGATCTACCCAAGGACAATTTCAATAGATTAGAATTAGAAGTCCTTAGGTATAATTGAAAAAAGGAGTAAATGAGAAAGGAAAAAGAAGGGGTTGAAGAATTAAAAAGAAAAGTTGAATAAAAGGGTTAAAAGAAATAGCCCTCCATGAAAACTTAGGGCAGAAACCGGGTCAATAAATCTGCTATCGGTATTCACTTAGGTGATACTGATATTGAAGACAAGACATCATGGACCCAGTGACGCGCTGCACCACCCCTCCTAGCCACTCAGATATCTCTTAAAAGATATTTGTTTCATTTCTCACGGAGAACACTGCATAATCTATCGGCCTCTCATTCCGAGATGCGTTGATATTGAAAAGGTGGCACTCTGCTCCACGCCTCCGATGAATAAAACCAAAATGCACATTATTGAGTCTAGAGCCATGAGATCCATCAAAGATCTCTTAGGAACACTTCCATTACAATACACTTGTGTTCACCATAACGGACACAAGTTGTAAGAGTCTTGATGAGATCTAAGGATCTTGCCTTATGTCATGATGGTTACGTGCTTCAAACGGTCTACAGTCTTGAAGTTATACTCCGGTATACTTCAAAGGCTCTCAACGGCCTTGGTCAAGATTAGAGAAAGTCTTCACAATATGCTGTTAACAATCTCGAAATCTGAACCTGTAAGCGCTGGACGATTTATTGCTAACTGTTTTATACAGGTACTGACGAAAGTCCATTCACCATCATCATACGTTTCAACATCTACAACTTCGATGCAAATGTACAGAAGATGTTGATAAAAGGCAAGAAGGACCAAAAGACGATACGTTGAAGATCACAAAGCATGAAGGAACAAAGAAGCAAGAATATTCCACAAGAACACACAAAGTTAAATACAACTAAGACGAAAGACCAAATCACTGGGAGCATCATTGAAATGACCATCCCTTAGGTTGAGATTGTTAGCATTTAATTTATAAATGCAAAGTGATGGTCATTTGTAACATTGTAACATTGTGTGTTGTATGGTTAAGATAGTTTAACAAAGTGGGCTTTTGGTAGTTAAATATGTAAGACTTTGTGTATAAGTCAAGTCCTAAACAAAAGCCCACCCCAAGCCCACAAAAGCCCTTTAGGGCGTCACTTTTGTGATATAAATCACACACTCTCACCTCATTCACAGCAGGCTGTCTTAGGAGTTCTCAAAGGTCTCAAAGTGTGCCTCATTTGCTGTAAAGGTGAGAGTGTCTATTCTCTAAAGTTCTTTGTATGTTTTCTTTCTTTTGAAACTAATATACATTCGACCATATTTCCATACGATCCACACTCTTCCTTATCTTGTTCTTGTTTTGAGTACCATTCGATCTTTAGATAGTTTGTGTGATAAAGTAGTAATTTTTATTCATAACAATTGGTATCAACATGCCAAACAACGAAATAGTGGGATAGTTTGTGTTCGGATTGTGTTTATAAGTAACCAAAAGTTGCGTTTTTGTTTCATAAAAACGTGAGCTTTTGTGTTTATCTTGGATTCGTACTCAAAATTTCCAGTTAAAGGCTGTGTTTTTATAGATATTACGAGTTGGGTTGTGAAGATTTGGTTGTTCTTTGGTTGAATTTTTTCTTCAAGGTTGAAAGTTATGCAATCCAAGTGCTTTAATCGTGGTCAAATTCACAACGATTGTGTGAGATTTGTTTCTTTGGATCTTCATCCGTGATTCTTGCGTGTAATTCTTGCATAAGAATTATTGGTAAGAGTTGGTAAGAGTGGGTAGATCTCACAGTGGCTAAATTATTGGATAAGTGTCAAAAAGTCAAGTGTTGGTAAATTGCTTCTTATCGCAATTCAGGTGGACGAACTTTATTGCAATTGTCCCAGTTTTATCGAAATTGGCATTCTTTCGCAATTCAACATTCTTTCGCAATTGATGAGCCTTTCGCAATTGAAGAGCCTTTCGCAATTGTACAGACTTTCGCAATTGCTCCTTATCGCAATTGCTAAGGAATTTTCGCAAATGCCTTGTGACTTTTCGCAATTGTCCTGAATTTCTCAAATTGACAGAAATAGTCCTTCTTCGCAATTGTGGCAGTTTTAAGTACTTTTCGCATTTGGAAATTTTAGTCCTCGCAATTGATTTAAACGATTCACAACTTAAGTAAACTTTATAAATTCGATTAAACTTATAATTTCTACAACAACAAAGGATCGCGGACTCGGTATTTTCTCACTTGTATAAGTGTGCAAAATACTTCGACAAACGGATATCTACTAATTTCTATAAATTAGTTAGATTTTTATATAAATTAAAATTTATATAAAGTAGATAAATTCTATCTAAATTGAAATTTTGCCATAATTTGTATAAATTCTGGTTTAAATTAAAATTTCTATTGAAATTGTCATTTTATCTAAATTGTAATTTACATTTTTATCTAAATTTTAATTTACATAACGTTGTCGAATTTGTGAACTTTTAATCTTGTCTAAATTATAGTCAAGTCAAATTTAGTAACTTTATTTAATTTGTTTCGTTTATCTAAATTGTATTAGTTTATCCTAATTGCAAGTAACTTCAACCGATCATCAACCATCAACCAAGACTTCACAACAACAACCAAGTTTAACCTTCAACAACCACAACTCCTATTTCGTTGCAACGATCCTACATCAACTTTATCATACAAAACATCAACAATGACTACTCAACAAGACATTCATGCAGCCGGTGCAGAAAACCGTCCTCCAATGCTCGAAAAAGATGGTTATCTTCCATGGACGAGTCGTATGATTCGATATATCAAAACCAAACCTAATGGTCAAGGTAGACTCCTGCTCAACTCCATCCAGAAAGGACCATTCAAGCCTCGTCAGATTCAAGAATCTGGTGACCCAACTGCAACACCTCCCGTTCCACCATCCTTTCGTGATAAAAAATAAGAGGAATACACAATAGAGGATTGGAAGCAAGTTGAAGCAGAAGACTTAGCAATGCACTTAATTCAACTTGGTTTACCACGAGAAGTATTTGCTGCTGTCGACAGTTGTGATTCAGCTTATGCTATGTGGGAACGAGTGAGAAGACTCTGTCATGGCACAGAAATTGGGCAACAAGATGTTGAAAACAAGCTGCTAACTGAATGGGAGAAGTTCACATCCACTCCAGCTGAACCAATTGAATCTTACTGCACCAGGTTTTGCACCTTAATGAACGAGCTCATCAGAAACAAGTTGACTGATGCGTGGTTTTGCGACCTTACAACAGGTTTTACCTCTCAAGGGATCTCAAGAGGCTTGCAATCCCCACCAGGCAGTGTACCTGACCGATGTAGTATAGTGTAGTGGCAAGTACCGGGGGATTGATCGTTCTCTAGGGGAATAGTGTCGTTAGGATTGAAAAACTACTCTAATAGGTCTAAGGGTGAGGGAAGATTCTTTTTGGTATTTTTATATTTTTTATGAAAGCAAGTAAAATCTCAGGTTTGAAGGAGTGGGCGGAATTAGTTGCTAATCAACTAACCCAAATAACTACAAATGCAAATAAAATAAAATAACCGAAAATAAAAAGGTGGTGGAACTTATATGGAGAGAAATGTGTTTACTTAGATTTCCTTACTCCCTAACTATCTTTTACCGGTTGATTAGTGTGTATTAATTGCGTGGATAACGGGTGTATTCCTTAATACCAATCGTGGGGTGGCGTACGTACTTCCCCAACTCTACAAGCTCCTACTTCACTCCTATGTCGAGCCGGCTAAGAAGCTCCTAACATGGGATCACTAGAATTCGCTCATGCATTAAATACAACCATAAAAACCTTAGTACGCATTGGTTCATGTTTCTTAAGACGTTCAAGCAAGTTACCGTATAGGAGGTTAGCCAGTTTTCTTAAGCCTAACATCGATAAACAATCATCCAATACAATTAATAACACACCAACAACCAATAATCAATAGTTAGGTTTCATTAGATCTAAGCAAACACAAGATAAATCTAGCCTAGCATGTTAATTAAAAGACAAGAACAAGATATAATCAAACAACACATAGACATATTGAATGATTAATTGATTACTTATCTTCAATTAAACATGGGAGATCTAAGGGTATAAAACCCTTAAAAATGGCAGAAAATTCGTCTTAGGGTTTCTCCTCACAAAGTTGCACACTAATGACTAAAAATTGCAAAACTATATATAGAATTTAGGGGCTGACGGCGTCACGTTGTAGGAGGTGACGCCGTCACCTCGTCGCGGCTAGGGTTCCCGGATGGTCTTCCTGACGCCGTCCCTCTTTAATCCTCCAAAATCCACTCTGGCGCGTCAAGGGTTGACGCCGTCACAATTGTGCTTGACGCCGTCTCTCTTTAACTTAAACCGTGATGGCCTTGATCACCTTAAAGGGTGACGCCGTCAGACTTCCTTTGTAAAACTTTCTGGCGCGTCACGTGTATTTGTCATATCCACCTCTTTTGCCAAGCCGTGACGCCGTCAGGAGCAATCCTTGACGCCGTCACGTGTACTTTTCCAGCAGCTTTGGCATTTTGTCGAATTCTTCACTTTTATGCTCCAAAAACGTCCAAAATGCTTCCTTTTCCAGATTTCTTCTCCAAAGTACCTAAAATGACAAAAGGAACGATTTAGGGCAATATTTGATCAAATAAATACGATTTAGGGCTTAAATGACCCCCTAAAGACGAAGTTAAAAACAAGATAAAGCATTTTCACAATTTAGTTTTGAACATGAATCAATAATAATAAAAATTAAACATACATACGGAAGCAAATAAAATCAAACAAACAAATAAATAAACACACAAAGCAAATAAAGCTTGGGTTGCCTCCCAAGAAGCGCTTTTCTTTATTAACGAGTCTTGTAGCTAGACTCAAAGTCACCGTACATTACGTGACTCCATCATTGGTCACGGTTCCTAGGCCATTCTCATTTCCGGTTTTATATTCCGGTCCTAATTTCAAACAATCCTTGTAGAAACCGGATATCCTTTCCATAACATAGTCTACTCCTTTATTTCTATCCTCATCATTCCTATAGTAGACCGCTTGCTTAAGCTCCTTCTCAACATTTGACAAGTGTTGGAATTGCTCTATCTTATATGGCATTTGGTAGTTTACCTCATCGGTCTCATCCTTAAATCTAACTATCCCTAAGGAAGGTTCATAAGTCATTCTAGAGACCTCAACAAATGGTTTTCCAAAAACTACTTGAGTTAAGCATGCATCGACTATTGGCCGGATATCTTCTACAATTACAAAGTCGGTGACATAGGTGAAGTTTCTTACATAAACCGGTAATCCCTTAACTCTTCCCGTGAAGTTACTCATCCAACCCTTATCAGGGAACATCCTATACCCAAGTTGATTTTTCATTATCAAGTTGTAGTGGGCTCTAGTCATGATGTTTATGGGTGATCTAAGGTCGATGCAAGCTTTCCACACATGAAAATGTCCGATGTTGCATGGTATGTTGAGATTCGAAGGGTCGCCTATTTTTATAATTGGTCTACCTAGGAAGTATGGTGTCTCGGGGTCATCGAATAAGTCTGTATGATATGCGCGCTCTTCCTTAGTGGGTAGCCTATTGAAGTAGTCCTCATCATCATCTACTTCTTCAATCTCACTTTTCCTAACTTCTTTATCAACCTCGACTTTCTTAACCTCATCCTCAGGTTCACTATTATCCTCATTTCTATCAATTGGTTTAATAGTGACAATGTTGACGAAGTGGACGTGTTTGGATGAAGAGGGGTCTTTTACTTGGGGTCCGCTATTTGTGTTCCTAGCGTCCTTATGTGGAGGTGATAGCACTTGGTTATTGAGGGCTTTCAATAAGTTGTCAATTTTATTGGTCATCTCCGTTTGTTGTTGATTGAATTCGGATTCAAACTTGGCCAAACGAGCTTCTTGAAATGCCATAAATTGGGACATCAATCCTTCAAAGTTATTGGTACTACCATAATTATTGGAAGGATTGTTATTGAAAGTACGGTTCGAGGGTGAACCACTTGATTGGAAACGATTAGGTGGGTTGGAAGAATTGGTATGTTGTGCGTTTTGGTTTTGTTTCCACCTAGGGTTTGGGTGATTTTTCCATGAGGGGTTGTATGAATCACCGTAGGGGTTTGGCTCGGGTTTGAAAGTGTACCACTTGTCTCCCGCTCCGTCGGTACGCGAGAATGCGTAGTCCCAAAAGCTTGTTCGGGGAGTTCCATGCAATCACGAGTGTCGTGGGGACCACTACATAATTCACACGAAGAAGTGATTTTGTTCACTTGTCTTGAAGGTTTAGGAGCCTCGTAGGATTTCATAAGAAACTTGACTTGGTCTTCAAGCTCTATGATCCTACGGTCGAAAGTGCTTGAATTGTTCGAAGGCAAAGATATTGCCTTGACTGTTTTATTCAAATCACGGGGATCATTCCAACTTTTGTTGTCATAAAGAGCAAGATCTTCTAGGAGAGCCCATGATTGTTCCGCACTTAGATCACGTAGCTTACCACCGGCCGATTGGTCAATGGTTTGCCTCGTGGAGAGATTGATGTGGTCATAGAAGATTTGGACTTGGAGCCAAAGTTCTATGCCATGGTGAGGGACTTTTTGGAGTAAGTCCTTGAATCGAGTCCATGCCTCGTAGAGGGTTTCGCCTTGATGTTGTTGGAACATCAAGATATCATTCCTTAGCTTGGTAGTTCTTCATGGTGGGAAAAACTGAGCAAGGAAACGAGTGGTGAGATCATCCCAAGAGGTGATGGATCCTGCGGGTAGACGCTCTAGCCATTGACTAGCTTGGTCCCGCAGAGAGAATTGAAAGAGACGCAGTCGGGTCGTCTCTCGAGTGGCAACATCAAGGTCTATGGAATCAACAATTTTGAGAAAGTCCTTGAGATGTTGATTAGGATCTTCGGAACGAAGTCCATGGAATGCGCATCCGCTTTGCACCAACCGGATGGTGTCGGATCGCAAGGGAGTGACATTGGCTCCTTGAGTGAGCTCAATGGTGTTTCGATAGCCATGGTGGCTAGGACGAGAGTAGTCTCCTAAGGTACGGGCTCTAGGAGGTGGGTGTTGTTGTGGTGGTGGGTTGTTGGGATCAAGGATATTACCACCTTCCATGATGTCGGATGGTAATGGTTACGAACAAAGAAACGAAGAAAAAAGATAGACTAAAGAAAATCTAGAAAAATAAAAATCTCACTAGAAAGGAATCTAGTGAGTAGACCTAATAAAATAAAAATTCAACCTAAACAATAACTATTCCCCGGCAACGGCGCCAAAAACTTGATGCGTGGTTTTGCGACCTTACAACAGGTTTTACCTCTCGAGGGATCTCAAGAGGCTTGCAATCCCCACCAGGAAGTGTACCTGACCGATGTAGTATAGTGTAGTGGCAAGTACCGGGGGATTGATCGTTCTCTAGGGGAATAGTGTCGTTAGGATTGAAAAACTACTCTAATAGGTCTAAGGGTGAGGGAAGATTCTTTTTGGTATTTTTATATTTTTTATGAAAGCAAGTAAAATCTCTGGTTTGAAGGAGTGGGCGGAATTAGTTGCTAATCAACTAACCCAAATAACTACAAATGCAAATAAAATAAAATAACTGAAAATAAAAAGGTGGTGGAACTTATATGGAGAGAAATGTGTTTACTTAGATTTCCTTATTCCCTAACTATCTTTTACCGGTTGATTAGTGTGTATTAATTGCGTGGATAACGGGTGTATTCCTTAATACCAATCGTGGGGTGGCGTACGTACTTCCCCAACTCTACAAGCTCCTACTTCACTCCTATGTCGAGCCGGCTAAGAAGCTCCTAACATGGGATCACTAGAATTCGCTCATGCATTAAATACAACCATAAAAACCTTAGTACGCATTGGTTCATGTTTCTTAAGACGTTCAAGCAAGTTACCGTATAGGAGGTTAGCCAGTTTTCTTAAGCCTAACATCGATAAACAATCATCCAATACAATTAATAACACACCAACAACCAATAATCAATAGTTAGGTTTCATTAGATCTAAGCAAACACAAGATAAATCTAGCCTAGCATGTTAATTAAAAGACAAGAACAAGATATAATCAAACAACACATAGACATATTGAATGATTAATTGATTACTTATCTTCAATTAAACATGGGAGATCCAAGGGTATAAAACCCTTAAAAATGGCAGAAAATTCGTCTTAGGGTTTCTCCTCACAAAGTTGCACACTAATGACTAAAAATTGCAAAACTATATATAGAATTTAGGGGCTGACGGCGTCACGTTGTAGGAGGTGACGCCGTCACCTCGTCGCGGCTAGGGTTCCCGGATGGTCTTCCTGACGCCGTCCCTCTTTAATCCTCCAAAATCCACTCTGGCGCGTCAAGGGTTGACGCCGTCACAATTGTGCTTGACGCCGTCTCTCTTTAACTTAAACCGTGATGGCCTTGATCACCTTAAAGGGTGACGCCGTCAGACTTCCTTTGTAAAACTTTCTGGCGCGTCACGTGTATTTGTCATATCCACCTCTTTTGCCAAGCCGTGACGCCGTCAGGAGCAATCCTTGACGCCGTCACGTGTACTTTTCCAGCAGCTTTGGCATTTTGTCGAATTCTTCACTTTTATGCTCCAAAAACGTCCAAAATGCTTCCTTTTCCAGATTTCTTCTCCAAAGTACCTAAAATGACAAAAGAAACGATTTAGGGCAATATTTGATCAAATAAATACGATTTAGGGCTTAAATGACCCCCTAAAAGCGGTACACTTTTCGCTTCATCATTGACACAAAAACCAATTGTTCAAAACATCAAATTCATCAACAATTTACCAGAATAATGGGGACGGTATGTCACAATTGTTAACCAAACAAAGAACCTCCACGAGGTGAACTATGATCAGCTCTATGATTTCCTGAAGCAAAACCAGGCAGAGGCAAATGAAGTCAGGAAAGAAAAGTTAGCAAAGCAACATGATCCTCTGGCACTCATTGCTCAAACACCTACACCTGCAACAGTAAATACACAACCCTCTTCATCTTCCACGCAGAACTTCATGCAACAACAATATATTCCGCAACCACCATTCCACCCACAACAACAACAAGTCACCCCACAACAACAATACCCGCAATACCCAGAACCAGAATTTAATGACAATGATGAGTCCACTGCTGCTTTGACTCAAGCATTTGCTTACCTAACAAAGGCATTCCAAGGACGCTACTCCACACCTACCAACAACAACCAAAGAATCTCATCGAACACTCGCAACAAGCAGATTGCACAGCCGAGTTTCAACATGGGTCAACAAGGACAAATGGTTGGCGGTTATGGGAATCAGCAGGGATATGCTCCTCGATATCAGATGGGTAATCAGAATGCAGGGCAGTATGTTGGAAATCAGAGGGGTCAGAATGCTGGGAATCAGTTTGGGAATGTTGCTGCTCCAGGTGCTGGGAATATGAATCAGGGTAATCTGCTAAAGTGTTTCAACTGTCAGGGAGTCGGTCACATGGCAAGGAACTGTCCCAACAAGCCGAAAAAGAGAGATCCAGCTTATCTGCAGAAAGCATTAATGTTGGCACAGAAGGAAATGGCTGGGTTACAGTTGAGTGCAGAAGAGAATGACTTTATGGCTCTTATGGATGATATGGAAGACCTTGAGGACATCGATGCAAACTGCATTTTCATGGCAAATCTTCAGGAGGCTAAGTATGACACGGATTCTGAAATACCTCCTGTGTATGACACCAATGCAGTCTCTGAGGTACCACCATTCACTACATGTCACAATAATGAAATATTTGATATGTCGACTCATGATGAACAACATCCTGCGACTCCAGCATCCACTTATGACACATATTTGGACACGCCAAGTTGTAGTAATATTAATTTGGCAACTCCAGATATGGATCCTAATGGAGACTTCGAGTCACAACATGTTGAGAATGATGAGGAAACACATGCGTTTTTTGAATCATTATTGCACAATTGTAGTGTTGAAATTGAGAATGTCAAAAAGGTCAATCGCGAAGTTAAGGCCGCGAATGAAAAATTGATCACTGAGCGTGAGAGATATAAGGTGAATGAAAAAGCTTTTGAATTCAATAACACACGACAGTCAGAACTAGAAATTGGTTATAGAGATTCTGTTTTAAGAGAAAAACATTTGCAAATCAAATATGACACACTTGATGTTAATTTGAACATGACAATAAAATCCTTAAACACGGAAATTTCTGAATTAACCAACCAGCTTTCTAAACAAAAATCAACTTGTTCTGATCTTGAAAAAGAAAAGAAAGAGTTGAATGCAAGGTTTTCAAAACGTGAAAATGATCTTCTTGATGAAATCATTGACAAACAAGAAACCATTAAAAAGTTGGAAGATTTGCTTATAAAAACGGGTCATTCTACTCAAACCATTAACATGCTAATTAACGATCCAAACCCGATTTTACATACAATGAAGAAAATGGCTATCGGTTGTGAAAACCCTTATAATCTCAAGAAAGCTCAGAAAGAACAGAATGTGTTATATAACGGTAGTGTGCTAAATGATAAACATAATCCTCCCGAGGTTCGGGATTCTTTTTGAAACAATTGAGCTTGCTGAAGAGAGTAGAATTAAAATGAAACAAATGAACCCAGAAATTAGACCAATTGATTATAATAAGCTTAACACAATTTCTGGCGTTCATCTTGTTCAAAAAGAGTCACCAATGTTTTTCAAAAAACCAGTGGCTGTCACAAAACGAAAAGTTGTTTTGAAACATCTTTCTAACATTGAACAAATGTCCTCTAGTAACATTTCTAACACTAGTGACGCTAGACGATATTTGGATGATCTTAAAAAGAGAGTTGAAACACTTCAAATGGTTGTGGCATCCAAAACAAATAATAATCGCATTAACGATTGGGATTCAAGTTTTCATAATGAAATGAAAAAGGTGTACGAAACAGAAATTACTACTCCACTCATGGCAATTCATGCAAGAGTAATTAATGTTGAAAATGCGCTTTTAAAAGAAACAACCGACTTTGTCAAGGACCACAAATCCCTGGTAAAGGAAGCAAATGAAAACATTGAACACATCAAAGTTTTGGAAAGACACAATGACATTCTCTCTGAAGTAGCTCTATCGACTGATATTATGTCCATTATTTATCAAACATACTCTGTGGAAGACGATGAAAGACTGAGAGCTGAGACTTCTCAAATTGTTGTAAAATATGAAAATGCTCTTGCTAAGATTGAAAAACAAAATGTCACATATTTTAAACAACTTGATTGGAAAAAGGAAGAATGCAAGTATGACAAATTGTCGTATGAGCGTGCTTACAAGAATATGAAAGAACAAAATGATCTTTTGAAGTCTCAGCTGGATAGTCAAAAAAGGAAGGGTGAGGAAACTAAGTTTGCAAAACCATCAACTTCGGATAAACCAAAAATGTCAATTTCTCAAACGGTTCCAACAGTTGATGTGACGATTGATTTGACAAAACCAGTCACTCCAACACCCTTACCTAAACAATGTACTGATAAAGGGAAAGCTGTTGTCAAAACATCGAATGTGATAGCGCCTGGCCTTTATAGGATTAGTCCCACTACTACGTCCGCCTCTACATCTAAAACATATAGGGCGATAGACAAAAGTAAAAAAGATAATCCAAACGAGTCTAGGAATGCTACAACAGCATCTCAGGACAGCATCATAAATTCTAATGAGTGTGCCTTACCTTCTACAGGATTAGAAAGCACCTCTAGGAGCAGCAGACAAAAGCCTAGGAGCAATACCAGGAACAATAGAGTCTCGCCTGTCTCTGAGAGTGAATGCAAACAAGTAGAAGAACACCCTAGGAATTTATCGCTTTCAAATAAGAAACATATGTCATCAGGATGTAATGTTAAGAGTATTGTTTCAAGTGCATGTAATGACTCTGTTTGTTTAATGTGCAAGAAATTGTTATCTGAAAATGTTTGTGATGATATTGTTTCTAATAATGAGAATGAGAATGCTATGCCTGAACAGAAAGATGTTCCTCCAGGAACTAGTGCTAGGACTAGATATGTTAAAAGATTTATTGCAGCATCTAGGACAATCACTAGTAGTCTATTGCCTAGGGACTATCTTAAGCTTTGTGCATGAAAACCAACGGGTAGAAAGTTTACACTTAAGAATGGCAAATTAAAAGTTGTTCCAAAAGAACAAATAGAAAACCTTCGCTCTGAGTGTGATTCATTTGTTACCCCTAACCCCATGGAACCAAACGAAATACGGTTTCCAAATGCAATCTCTTCTGTTCTTGGCAGGTTATTGAAATCTGTCTTTGAATCGTAGACTCGGGTTGCTCCAAGCACATGACCGAGAATTTGAAGCTGCTTATCAACTTTGTATGGCAATTCATAGGAACTGTACAGTTTGGAAATGATCATGTTGCAGCTATTCTGGGTTATGGAGATCTTCAGTTTGGGAACTACTTAATCACTCGGGTTTACTATGTCGAAGGGTTGGGACACAATTTATTTTCAGTCGGGCAGTTTTGCGATGCAGATTTAGAGGTTGCATTTAGGAGAAACACTTGCTTCGTTAGGAATTTGATTAGGGGTGATCTCTTAATTGGGAATCGTGGCACCAATCTCTATGCTATCGACATAAACCAAATGGCCTCTTCATCACCAATTTGTCTCATGACAAGAGCATGCGAAACAAAGTCCTGGTTGTGGCATAGACGTTTGTCCCATCTTAACTTTGACACCATCAACAAACTTGCCAAAGACAACATCGTCAACGGTCTCCCAAAGTTCAAATACACCAAAGAACACTTATGTCCATCCTGTGAGCAAGGAAAAAGCAAAAGGGCAACATATAAACCTAAAACCGTACCCAGTTCGGTTGACAAGTTACATTTGTTGCATATGGACTTATGTGGCTCAATGAGAGTTGCAAGCATAAATGGGAAGAAGTATATTCTTGTAATCGTAGATGACTATTCAAGATATACATGGGTAAAGTTTCTGAGGTCAAAAGACGAAGCACCAGGCATCATCTTCACCTTTCTGAAGCGAATTCAAGTCCTACTTCAAGCTCCAGTAAGGATAGTAAGAACCAACAATGGCACAGAATTCACAAATCAGGAGTTAAAAACCTACTTTGAAGATGCTGGAATCACACATCAGACATCAGCTGTTAGAACTCCACAGCAGAATGGGGTAGTTGAAAGAAGAAATCGAACTCTTGTGGAAGCTGCTCGCACAATGCTGATTTATTCTAGTGCAACGCTATTCTTATGGGCTGATGCTGTTGCCACTGCTTGTTTCACTCAGAACCGATCCCTAGTCCATCCAAGATTCAATAAAACCCCATATGAACTAGTGAACAACAGAAAACCTGATATCTCTTACCTTCATGTATTTGGCACTTTGTGCTATCCAACGAACGACAGAGAAGATCTGGGAAAGTTGAAAGCTAAGGGTGATATTGGAATCTTCATTGGTTATTCAGAAAACTCGAGGGCATTCAGGGTGTATAACAGGAGAACGAAAAGGATTATGGAGACGATGAATGTGAAGTTTGATGAAATTTCACAAATGGATTCTGAGAGACTCGCTCTAGAACCCGCGCTTAACCCAATGACTCCTAATCATACCAGATCAGGACCCGCGCCAAACGTTCAGACTTCTGGACACATCAGTTCAGGACTCGTACCCCAAGGAGCTCAATCAACTCACACCGAAACACCAACAAATCAAGAACTGGAAAATTTCTTGGAGTTTATGTATGATGAGTACTATGGTGGCGCTTCGATAAATGCATCTAAACAACGCTCCGCTGCACCAGCTTAAAATCAACAACCGCCACCACCACCACCGCAAGATGCATCAACAACATTCGAAGCTGACGCACCAACTCCCTCCACGTCATCAACATCTACTCCACCAACTCCAGTAATTGAAATTGTTCTACCAAGAGTTGATGAGCAAGAACAAAACGATGCTGTGTTAGAAGAAGAAGTATTCGAAAACCCATTTGCAATGGATTCTGCTGAATCATCTTCAAGGTTACATGAACCGTCTAACACGCATTCGTCAAATCTAAGGTACCCTTCTACGTTACAGTGGACAAAAGACCATCCAATAGAACAAGTTATTGGTGAACCTTCAAGGCCAATTCAGACGAGAAAACAACTCAACACCGATTGCGACATGTGCATCTACGTCTGCTCAGTCAGTCTAATAGAGCCAAAGAACATTCGGGAAGCAACGGCAGATAATGCTTGGATTGAAGCGATGCAGGAAGAACTTCTCCAATATCAATTACATGACACCTGGGATTTAGTTCCAAAACCAATTGACAAACTAGTCATTGATCTTAAGTGGTTATGGAAAAACAAAAAGGATGAAGAGATGACTGTAATTCGCAACAAAGCTCTTCTAGTGGCAAAAGGATTCAGACAGGAAGAAGGGATAGATTTTGAAGAGTCATTCGTGCTAGTAGCAAGGCTTGAAGCAGTTAGGATTTTCTTAGTATATGCAGCTCACAAAAACATCACGGTCTATCAAATGGATATCAAGACAGCTTTCTTGAATGGAACTCTGAAAGAGGAAGTGTACGTGAGTCAGCCAGACGGATTCGTCGACAAAGATCATCCAGACTACGTCTACAAGCTAAAGAAAGCTATCTACAAGCTAAACAAGCCCCAAGGGCGTGGTATGACGAATTATCATCTTTCCTACTTCATAATAATTTCACCAAAGGAACAATTGATCCGACCTTGTTTACACGAAAATTAAAAAATGATATTTTGATTGTTCAGATTTACGTGGACGACATAATCTTTGGGTCCACTAATTCGACACATTCAAAACATTTTGCAAATCTCATGAAAAGCAAATTTGAAATGTCCATGATGGGGGAATTAAAATTCTTTCTTGATTTACAAATTCATCAATCCCCACGTGGTATTTTTCTAAATCAAGCTAAATATACTATTGAGATTTTGAAAAAACATGGGATGGAAAATTGTGACTCTGTTGGTACTCCAATGGTCACTTCACCAAAAATAGGCGCTGATTTATATGGGAAACCCATGGATCCGAAGAAATATCAGAGCATGATTGGTTCTCTCATGTACCTAACTGCTAGTCGACCCGATATACATTTTGTTGTCTGTTTATTAGCACGGTTTCAGGCAAGGCCTACCGAACTTCACCTCCAAGAGGTTAAACGGATCTTTCGGTACCTATGAAGAACCATTAACATGGGACTTTGATATCCGAAGGATTCGGAGTTTACACTAATCGCATTTTCAGATGCAGACCATGCCGGTTGCCAAGTTACAGCAAAGAGTACATCAGGCGGAACACAATTTTTGGGAGAAAAGCTAGTAGGCTGGTCATCAAGGAAACAAGACTGCACTGCACTATCAACCGCAGAAGCCGAGTATGTGTCTCTATCTGCGTGTTGTGCCCAAGTTCTATAGATGAGGACACAACTCACAGATTATGGCTTCTCTTTCGACCGCATACCTATGTATTGTGACTCGAAAAGTGCCATAGCCATCTCGTGCAATCTTGTCCAACACTCGAAGACCAAGCATATTAGAGTCCGTTATCACTTCATAAAGGAACACGTAGAAGAGGGTACTGTTGAATTATTTTTCGTGAAGACTGAATACCAACTCGTTAATCTATTTACTAAAGCCCTCCCAAAAGGGCGGTTTGAAAACTTGGTTCGTCGAATTGGAATGCTAAGCCTAACTCCCGAAGAGTTAGAAAGTCTTCTCGAATTATCTCAAAAAGTTTCGCTGTAAATATTTTTGAAAAAACAAAATACAAAATTTGAAAAACCAACAAAAACAAAATATAAAAATAAAAAAGTTTCAAAAATACAAAAACAATAGAAAATCAAAAAAAAAAAAAAAAAAAAAAAAAAAAAAAAAAAAAAAAAAAAAAACCCAAAAATATTCTTCTCACGACATGTCTCTCGTATAATCGATATTCTGTACGTATCTAGCAATATCATTCAACAATGATACGGACATGTACAGATGCTTGAGCGAGAGTTCATTTAAATTTTTTCTAAAACATGTCGTTTCTCAAAATTTTCTTCATTACGGCTTTCGTATATTTCAGTACGAAACACGCGCTACATTGATGACTTCTGATTATTTCCGATCAGGACTCGTAATGTTAATGGCAAAAATAAAATCCTTGAGCACATGATCAAGATCTTTCAAAAAGATTTTTCAAAATCTTTCACAAAATTCTGTGCTCAAGACAACTCCCTCCTAAACCCTTAAACCGATTTTAAACTCACATGTTTTCAAGTATGCTTTGTTTAAGTGGGAGTATAAAATGAAAAACAAAAAGTTCCAACTTTCATGCTCAAATCCGTCCTTCCCTCTAACAAGTTTTCAATTTAATCATTCGATATCAAAATTATCACTATGTGCTAGTTTTGAGGGGGAGATTAGGTATAAGGGGGAGAAGACGTGATTAAATGTGATCAAAAAGTAATGTCAGTAAGTCGAGCTCTTCAAAAGTCTAAGCATGAACACTCGAAATGATGAAAAATAAATGTCCGTTGTCGAAAAGACTTGTCCGGGACAGGTAATAATTTCAAGCTGGTTATCCAGTAATGTAAACGTGTCTCGCAAAGGACTTGTCCGAGTAGAATGTACCAATTCGAGAGATGATCTTTTAATATGATCGGGACGGGTAATAACTTCAAGCTAGTTTAACTAGTGATGTAAACGTGTCTCGCAATGGTCATATTAATTGAAAATCGATCAATTCAAAATGTGCGAACTCTACCCAACATGTGCATTTTATCTCAAAAATGCATGAGCACATGTGAAGGGGGAGTATTTCAAAAATGCAAAACTCTCAATGTGTTATCTAAATGTGTTTACTCATAAACACTTTGAGAGATTTTCAAAAGGTTTTATGGCAAGTGATCAATAATCTAGGATAATCATGGAGTAATAAGGTGATTATGATTAGGTTATGTCCTATGATCCGCCTGAGCCAGAGGGATCTACCCAAGGACAATTCCAATAGATTAGAATTAAAAGTCCTTAGGTATAATTGAAAAAAAGGATTAAATGAGAAAGGAGAAAGAAGGGGTTGAAGAATTAAAAAGAAAAGTTGAATGAAAGGGTGAAAAGAAATAGCCCTCCATGAAAACTTAGGGCAGAAACCAGGTCAATACATCTGCTATCGGTATTCACTTAGGTGATACTGATATTGAAGACAAGACGTCATGGACCCAGTGACGCGCTGCACCACCCCTCCTAGCCACTCAGATATCTCTTAAAAGATATTTGTTTCATTTCTCACGGAGAACACTGCATAATCTATCGGCCTCTCATTCCAAGATGCGTTGATATTGAAAAGGTGGCACTCTGCTCCACGCCTCCGATGAATAAAACCAAAACGCACATTATTGAGTCTAGAGCCATGAGATCCATCAAAGATCTCTTAGGAACACTTCTATTACAATACACTTGTGTTCACCATAAAGGACACAAGTTGTAAGAGTCTTGATGAGATCTAAGGATCTTGCCTTATGTCATGATGGTTACGTGCTTCAAACGGTCTACAGTCTTGAAGTTATACTCCGGTATACTTCAGAGGCTCTCAACGGCCTTGGTCAAGATTAGAGAAAGTTTTCACAATATGCTGTTAACAATCTCGAAATCTGAACCTGTAAGCGCTGGACGATTTATTGCTAACTGTTTTATGCAGGTACTGACGAAAGTCCATTCACCGTCATCATACGTTTCAACATCTACAACGTCGATGCAAATGTACAGAAGATGTTGATAAAAGGCAAGAAGGACCAAAATACGATACGTTGATGATCACAAAGCATGAAGGAACAAAGAAGCAAGAATATTCCACAGCAACACACAAAGTTAAAGACAACTAAGACGAAAGACCAAATCACTGGGAGCATCATTGAAATGACCATCCCTTAGGGGGAGATTGTTAGCATTTAATTTATAAATGCAAAGTGATAGTCATTTGTAACATTGTAACATGTGTGTTGTATGGTTAAGATAGTTTAACAAAGTGGGCTTTTGGTAGTTAAATATGTAAGACTTTTTGTATAAGTCAAGTGTAACACCCCAACCCGACAAGGGTAAAGATATCACGAAAATGGTTTCATATCAGATATAACAAAGCATACATTCAAAAGTAATACAAGGATTCTCAAGGGTTACAAAGGGAAAACTAAAATTACAAGGTTACAAAGGCGGATACAAATTCTAACAATAAAATAACTTCTAATCATCTCTAGTCCCAAAACTATCGAGTCTTCTAAGTCCAAAAGTCTCTTCACTCGTACTCATCTTCCAACTAAAACCTGCCGCACACGAAAAGAAAACGTGCGGCTGAGCTTACAAAGCCCAGTGAACAGATATATAATAAACGGAAACCAAAAGCAAACGGAAATGAACAGATACATCATAATGAATGAAATATAGGAAAGGAAATAAGGAGTAAAGGTTTAGGATAGTCATCCACCACGAGCCCAGAAACAAATCATATCATATCATAACAGCGTAACCATAAATCTTCATAATCATATAGAGGGGAGACCTCTCAGATAATCAGATAATATGAGGGGTGTCCTCATTCTTCAAATGGAGTAGCTAGCTCCCAGATATATGTGAAAGGCGTGTATTGCACACAGCACCAGTCACCAGACAAATCATATCATAGCATATACAGTTAAATCCACTAAACAGAACAGATCTAGGATTGCAATCCATACGCCCCCCAGAACATAAATAATCATAATCAAAGTAATGCGCATATCATAATCAGAATGGGGACGGTGTGAGGAATCACTCACCCACACATGAGTCATGCCAGTGGTGCATCACAGACACGGCCAGGTTACCTTCCTGGCTAGGTAACAGAAAAGTGGCTCGGGTATCAAACTAAGAGTCAAGGTCCAAGGTCAAAGGTTCATATCATAATCAGGGTGTCATATCAGAAGGTTCAATATCAGAAGTTCATAATCAGACCAGTCAAAGTATCAGAAGGTCAAGTATCAGAAGTTCAAATATCAGAAGGTCAAATATCCCAGGTCAAAATCCAAAAAGGGTCAATGTATCTGATGGTCAATTTTTCAAAAGGTTTTCTCTTAAGGTTCATTTAAAAACAATCATTCAAAAATAGTTTTCATAAATGGTCTTTCAAATAGTTTTCATAAAACAAACTTCAAAATAGTTTTCTTAAAGTCAATATATCATGCTTGAAAAACCCTTTCAAAATACTTTACTTAAAACATTTCCATCTCATATCAAAAAGGTCGTCATATCATTGGTTCATAACAGAGGTCATATCAAATGGGATCAAAAGAGAAGGTTCTAGCAAAGGGAATCATAACAATGGCATCGGTTCAGGACTAACGGATCAGAAAATGAAAGAGATCATGAGAAACCTTAAAAGAAAGGTCAGAATATCTGTACCTTATTCCAAGCAAAGCACAAATCAAAATGAATAAGATTGCAAAGGATCAGGTCCTCTCCTTCTTCACGCCTAGAGGGGTAGAAAAGAATTACAAACCTTTCCATATTTAGTAACTTTCCTGAATTAGTACTTTAATACTTTAAGGTTATTATTGACGATTAAATAATATTTAAGGTTTAAATTACCAATATAATAGTTTAGGCTTTAAAATGTCAATATTATAAGCTTAGGGTCTAAAATGTAAATTATCAAAATTAAATATTAAAAGTCAAATAAAATTATTTCAAGATAATAATTTTGGACTACGTCATCATCATTTTATATAATTTATTAATCGTACCCATGATATTACTATTTATGCCGCGACGACCCAAGATTTTTATAACTCATGTAAGACTTGTTTATAACCCGACAACGCTTTACTCATATCTTCACTTTTTGACTCGACATATATATTAACTAACACATACGATACCCTCCTCGATACACATTTAACAAGATTAAATCAAAACTAAAACGATCCGACTCATTAACCAACCAAGACTACGTTTTATACTCTTTTCAAACAGTTGTATTATGACCTCTTTAAATCACATGACAACATACCCTGAATATGCATGAACCCCTAACCATATGTCCCTTATTAATGTTTCATAAAAGACCAACATATTTTACCCTCAACCATGCGTATCAAAGTCACAGACCCACATAAAATGTTAAACAGTCAAGTCCCATACGCTACCACACACACTCACATGCAAACACACACTATATCATACGCATGCTAACAGTTAACATACACATGAAATAATAAAGTCCAAAACAGTCTAACGCATATCCTCTTCTTCACGAATCAAATTGCACACACCTTTATTTAAACGCATGCACACACACAGGTTCATGCATAAGTCGACACCCTTTTATGTTTCATATGCCATTTGACCACAAACAGTTAACATATTCTAATCTCCTCTCAATTCGTATAAGTATAACGTGAATACAAGTTTTGGTTCGAAACATACACACTCGAATCAAACGTTTAGCCCGACACATTAGTTTAGTCGATTTGGTAGGTTGTTAAAGTTGTGATAACGTTTATGATTTTACGTGTGTTAAATACGAATATGTTTAGTCGTTTCACATGTATACCTAGACGACAAAACTGCTCGAATAAAAGAAAATGAAAATCGAACATGGTAGGATGTGTTACCCCTGGTAGCGTGGCACAAAGAAGAGAACACGATACGATCGAAATACCAACCAGGGCTGAACCCACGTTCAGAATACCCTTGAACCAGCAATGATACCCCGGTGCAAAACCTCCCTCGAACCAGAAACAACTCACGATCGAAACCTCTTGTCGAACCAGAAACAACTCACGACCAAGGCACCTTCGAGTCACATACGTATCATGCTTAAAAACCAAGCAGGAATTACAAACGTACCTCCTTTTGCACCTCAGAATCGAAAAGAGATGGGAGAAAATCTTTATGATGTCACTTGTATTTTTAGGGTTTGTAGTGCGAAAGAAATTTGTGATATTCGGTTTCTGATATGAATAACGAGTGGGAGTATATAAATATGGAAGTTCCGAGTTTTTTTGTGAGTGATTTACGGATCACATTCACCACAATATTTGACCATATCTTCAAAAGTGGTGTGTGTACAAATTTAAAATATATTTGGTCCTACAATGACTTAATAACATGTGATAAGTTTAAATGTGTACAAATTATTTATCATAAGTGTATTATTCGTATAATGTTTCTTGTTCAAATATTAAGGATTAAATACTTAGGTCATAATCGTAATGTAATGTCTTAGATTATTGATCGTCTTTCAAAAGTTTAAATTTAGAGGGTATTTTGGGAATTTAATGTGTTTAAAAAAATTTCAGGGTTTTACAACTTGATCAAGTCCTAAACAAAATCCCACCCCAAGCCCACAAAAGCCCTTTAGGGCGTCACTTTTGTGATATAAATCACACACTCTCACCTCATTCACAGAAGGCTGTCTTAGGAAAGGTCTCAAAGTGTGCCTCATTTGCATTGTAAAGGTAAGAGTGTGTATTCTCTAAAGTTCTTTGTATGTTTTCTTTCTTTTGAAACTAATATACATTCGACCATATTTCCATACGATCCACACTCTTCATTATCTTGTTCTTGTTTTGAGTACCATTCGATCTTTAGATAGTTTGTGTGATAAAGTAGTGATTTTTATTCATAAAAATTTCATTTGCAGTCATGAACGCCCCATAAGAATGATGTTAAACACTTTTTCCAGACTTTTTAATCACGACCACACTTGTTCTCTACCTCTCAATTTGATCAAACTCATTAACACGTGTAACAAAATCCTCTTCTTAATAAATAATAACATGATGGCGTCTATCTTCTTTGGCTTGCAAAGCTTTCCTTTTAGTAGAGATAGTTCCAATGACAATCGCAGCAAGCTTATTTGCCCATTGGCATAGCAAAGATCCAACCCCACCTGCTGCTGCATAGATCAACATTGCTTCTCTTTTTGCTACCTGTGTTGAAATGACAGGTATTATAGTAGTAGTACAACAAAAAAATATCATGATAGATATAAGAGGGTGCTTGGGATTGCTTAGTTTTTCCATCTTGTCTGCTTTGTTTCAATAAAACAAATGACATTTCTACTCATATCTAACTTAAAACCCTTGATTAGTATTTGATCGACATTTTTAACAAATTGGTCTTTTTACGGGTGTAATTGCATTTTTAATATGCTCATAAGTAATCCCAAACACACCATATATATTAGTCCTCTAAAAAAACATTTAATTTAATGGATTAAGCATAGTGTATGAAGCAAAAAATGTATGAGAATATAATATTAACACCTATTAGAGAAGCCCATAAAATGTATGAGAATATAGTATGGGTAACATTAAAATTTTGTCATTTAAAGTGCTTATTTACTGTAAATAAACAAATAAGTATGCTCCATCCTGAAAACCAATGCAGGCTGATAGAGTAAACCTGCATATATACCCTTCATTACCCCATATGCTTCAATGTTTGTATTAGTCATCAGTGTATGTATGTGTGCGTGCATGTGTGTGGTGAAGTGCATACCCTGTCCTGTAACCATTTCACGCAGAGGTAACCAAATATCAAATCCTAAGCCTAACCTTTTATCACCCTAACAGCAAATGCTTAAAACAATCTGTTAACCATTGACGATTAGCTACTGTACATTTCAATTTACCAGATCAGATTCCCCAACCACAGCCTATCTCAAGAACTCGATACTTAATTCAAATACTGATCCTATCTTTGTTCTCAGGAAAGCAAATCAAGTTTAAAGTCAGAATTGTTTCAAAACTAATTAAAAATACAAACTAAATGTAGTAACCTAATTTCTAATCCAAAAATTTATCCCTCATAATTCTCAAATTCAATAAAAGAAAACAACTAGTAAAGCTCTTTACCTCATCAAGAAATTCCGGAAAACATCTGGGTGACATTCACCAAGTGCAAAACATGGGCATTTTCGGCTTCTGCATAGGTTCCTTGCACAGTGGCATCCCGTAAACCTTCAATAGTTTCTTCGGTCCTTTGTGACCCGACCATACTCTTCCTGTAAAAAAAACATGAACCCTCAACTACCATTGAAAGCCTTCTACTACTGAGCATAAGAAATAGATGTGTTTTTGAAAATGTACCAATTATAATGGTAAGAAGTACATTGTATAACAAGGATAAGAATATGTTCTACATTTCTTTATAAATGGTTTTTGAAAGATGTATAAATGTTTTCTCAAATATGTATAAGGCTCAGAACTGTAGATGTAAAATCCGACAGAATATACCGGCCATGGCTGCAATTGTAATTCAAGTCATATTGCCGTGCCAAGATACCGGTATAAACAGATTATGTGGCCGTAACATTCGGCTGCAAATATTTATCATCATTGCCTTAGGGTAAAGAAGAAGGGAAGCGTAGGTAAAGAGAAGGGTTAACCCGCCATGGCTGCAAATCCAATAATTTGCCCCGCTAAGATCCGGATTACCTCAATTGTAAATTTGGCTAGAAGCGTATCCACGATGGTTGCAAACACCAATCAGAATGCAGGTATTGGTTCGAAAAACAGCATCACCGTAAATATCAATTAGGTTACAGCCAACCCAAAAAGTTTGCTTTATAAGCAACGAAAGTAAACAGAAGGTTAAACCCGCCATGGCTGCAAATCCAATAATTTTTCGTGCCAAGATGCGGATTATCTCAACTGTAACTTTCCTTAGAAGCGCATCCACCATGGTTGCAAACACGAATCCAGAATGTGTTGCCCTCCCATTATGCGAAGCGATACCTACACCAAATACGCCTCATAAATAAGCTGAGGCAAATAATCAAAATAATCAAACAATCAGACACACAATAAAATAATCAAACAACCCCTAACTTTACAACATAAAAAAAAAAAAAAAAAAAAAAAAAAAAAAAAAAAAAAAAAAAACCCTAAATTAAACACAAACCCTAATTGGTATGAACTATTTAACAAAAACTGAGCTAGCTTAAATCAAGCACAACTCTGGTATCACATACACAAACATAAATTCCAACATAAATACATTTAACTTTAACCTAATCCTAAATATAACTCTGGTATCACATACACAAACATAAATTCCAACATAAATACATTTAACTTTAACCTAATCCTCAAAAAAAAAAAAAAAAAAAAAAAAAAAAAAAAAAAAAAAAAAAAACCTACCGAAGCTACTGTAATGGATCTTCTTCGGATTTCAGAGCTGAACATGTATGAGCTAAAAAGGTTCAAGAAGATAAATCCATAACCCACCTTTATCATCTCACACAAAAAATATGTGGCTACAAATAAGGATAAAACTGTACGTGGTAACATATGGCGAGACCAGAACCACAAAAGCATTAAAAAAAATAGTTTCACTATTCATAGGCAACTGTAGTTGCCACAAAACTCATATGCTCGGATCTGACAAACTTGAATCGCCGTCGGGTTTAAGTGTCGGAGTTGCACCGTTCGGATCTCAAAGGATAACGAAGACTGTGAGTGAGGATGAACAGGGCGGGTCAGGGATTAAGAAACCACTTTATTATTCGGGGTGTGGATGGACCGGGTGAAAAAAAAAAAAAAAAAAAAAAAAAAAAAAAGGCTAAATAGCCCAACAAATGTAAGTTATATATAACTTCATTATTCTTCAAGTTCATAAGATATATCATTCGTCATCCTCTAAAATTAATTATCCATTCTCGTTTAAATGATCAAACTATCATCTTCTTTGAATTTATTTGGTCCTGAACACGAATACCTATTCTATCTTAAAATATGATGTCATTACTTATCATGCTAAAATATACAAAATAAAATAAAAATTACTCTAGGCATTGTGGCGGGGTTTTAAACATACATCTACTTGACGTGCACGTAAAATTAATATTTAAACCGATTTTGCTTTTGTGTATAAAAATCTTACAAATTTACATGTTGTAGTTCGGCTTTTTAACTAAATGATGTTAATTAAAATGATAGAAATAATATTTAAAGTGTCTGTCACTATCTCAAAGCTAATGCTTATACCTTAAATATTTAATTAAAAATATATTGTGACTACTTCAAAGCTAATGCTTATAGGCTTATAACTTAGGATCAAATGAGAAGAAAACATAAAATAAGAATGATGAGAAATAACTATAATCAAATATTTGAGATGCATCAACTTGATTTAGATGCATTTCTAATCTTTTATAGGCATCATAATATGTTTTCTAGCTTAAAATTAAACGAATATACATATATTAGATGTTTTTTTTATCAAAATAGGTGAATCGCATGTATTTAATGGATCCCTACTTATAGGCTTATAGCTAAACTATTCCATTAACAAAAAGTAAAGCAAGCAAGCTAACTACATACACTTTATCTTTATTTGAAATTGTTAAATTAGTTAACCCAACTTATACTTTTAGTATCGCCTTATAAAAAAACATATTATATTAACTGGTTCAATTTTAAGCGTAACTTTTATTTTTAGGGGGTGCTTGGTTGGGGGTTAAGGGGTGGGTAATGGGAAAGGTAATGATTAATGGTGCTTGGTTCACCCTAAGTAATATAATGATTACCCAGTAATGGGTAATGGACCATTATAGAGTAAATTGGGGGGGGGGGGGTAAGGGTAAGGGATTGATTACCCACCATCACCCATTCCTTTGCATTCTCTTTCCCTTTCCCTTTCCTTTTGCATTCCCCTAATTTGAACCAAGCGGGCGTAGTCTCGCTTTATAACCAAAAGATCTCATTTAAAGTGTTAAAACGTGATAGTGACTATCTCAAAGCTAATTCTTATACCTAAATTTACAGTTCATGCTTATAGTTAAACTATTTAAAATTATATATATATATATATATATATATATATATATATATATATATATATATATATATATATATATATATATATATATATATATATAATATATATTTGATTGAGCAAATGTTCGTAGATGCTCTTCAACCCTAAGCTTCAGGAGACTCCGCGGTAGCTCCGTCTTCTTGTAGGCTGAAAATAAGAGAAGACACCGTTAGCTCGCCCCGGGTTTTTAGTCCGAGACCAAGCTCCGGTGTGAGAATGAGTACTTGGTATGAGTGATAAGTAATAAGTAAAGAGAGGTAAGGGTGGAGAGAAGTCTGTAGCGGAGTGTGTGTGTGTATCTCCCTTGCTCATGTGTGTGAACAGTTCCTTTTATACTACCTGTGATTAGCTCCATGCCAAAACCCTTGGTGGAAGCTAAGTTGTCTTCTAGGTGCAGCATGTAAAGCGCTGATAAGCACCAGGCCTGGTCTTCGGGGTCAAAGTTGTCTCCATGTTAGTTCGTGGACCAGGCGTCTGTGCTACTCGTACATCATCGTACTACGTATGTCAGTTGCCAGTGTACTAGCTCTGATGGTCAGTGTACTAGCTCCGCAGTAGGCATTGCTCCTTCATTATGCTTCTTGAGCAAGCATTGTTCTCCTGAGCAGACAGCTCTCCTCATCATGGAGTGGTTTTGCCTTAGAAATGTTTGAGGCTAATTGTGATTGTCTCCTCCGGAGTATCCGGAGGAGGACATACCTCATCATATATATATATATATATATATATAATATATTGCCCATATATATATATATATATATATCGCACGCTAGCAAGCTGCCTGTTGAGCCGACAAGCACTATTCATCGCAAGTTGTATTTGTTATTACAGGCAAATGAGTTTACCAGTACTTCAAGATTGTATTTTTAGCATAAACATTTTAAGAGATGGAGGAAGTAATGCTTCATTACTCCCTCCTTAAAAAATATTTTATCCCGAGCTTTTTAGTTTTCTCAAAATATGCACTTTCAAAGATTATGCTAAAATAGTTATGAAAATCCAATACAAAGTATAATTTGTATTTTTTAAACTGTTCTTTTCTACTAGTACTCGGAGTACTACGTATTATTTTTACTTTTATAATTTGTATGTTGTGTGGCAACCTTTTGAAAACCTAATAATGTAATCCTATGTGTTTCTTCTCATCTTGTCACACAATTTTGAAAATAATACGAATATCACAGTGTTAACTACTAAGTTATTGTTTTTGTTTAAAAAATGTTGTATTAAGACGTGAATTGGATATCAACACTCATTTTAGGACAGTGGAGTAAATATTTAGAACAAATCTGCTTAAGCTTAAACTAGTTTAAATAAGCTATAAACTCACGGGCAGTAGAAATTAAGCTTATTAGCCTTCCAAAAGTATAATACACTTGTAAACTCATAACTTATACTAGTATGATTATACCATATAACAAAACGGGGCAAAATATTTCACAAGCCTGTACAAAACAGACAAGTGCTAATCCTTGCAGTTATATACAATTAATACATTGGCTATTACTAATATACACTTCCATAAGACCATAAGAGAGACAAAATGAATTGCAGGTATGCATACTCAGGTGGATTTTTGAATATCTTGCCTTTCTAAATAAGCCGATGGAAACCACCCTCTCTTTCTGTTACATTCGCCTTCAGACCATCCATTAGGAGACACCTATAAAGGACCAGTCCAAACTGATCATTTAACATTTGTATGCATAATAAGGGTAGATTAAATAGTCTGACATACATGATACATCTAAGGGGTTTATCTTTTATGTCTAACGGGTAAAATAACAATAATTAACTAGAGAAGCAGGTTGAATGGGCAAAAAGTCGTCTGAAAGTGTTTTTGTCAGTGTCCACAACATCCTAATTCGCTTTATTCAACAAGTTGGGGTAAACTGTAACAGTATAGCTTTTGTAAGCAGAGATAACACAATAATAAAGATGGATAATTAAGTGTTTACGTGTACACCTGACTGACCCATTTTGACCCGTGCTAAAATACCCATTTTAGCTTGTTGCCTGACCCGCCCATTTTGCATTACTAAATTTATAGGTAGAGCGATACCTTGCGAACTATAACATAATCATCAACAATTAGGCTCAGCTCACCATCTGCTTGAGCATCAAATGGATGAATGACCTAATAAGAGAAAACAACTAGAATTAGAATGACCGAACGAAAATTTCTCGTTAGAACTAAAAGCTTTAATGGAGTCATATCATGTTTACCTTTCCAATAAAATAGTCATGTTCTTGATTTTCAGTCTGATGATTGTCATGTTCATGTTGAGTGGCATCGCCAGATGGAACAAGATTATCTTTCTCATAAGCAGATTGTGATGATTCTTGTAATTTCATCTCCAAAATCATCTACCACCAGAAAATGATGGATTATAAAAAATCCTTAAAAACATAAAAACTGAAATATTTAAAAATCATCTACCGAAAAGAAAATTATTGCTAATGACCAACCTCCGTATGTAGCTCCTCTAGGATAGCCACAACTTGACGGTGATAACACCTTTCAGCATCCACCTATGAAGTTAAACAATTTCTCAGTAACAGATCAGATTGTGTTGACCAGAATAAGTGCTTAACAGATCAGATTGTGTTGACCAAAAACATTTTTTGTCCATAAAAGGTCAAAATGAGTCATTCTTGGTACAAGTGCTAAAAGGATCAGATTGTGTTGACCAAAAACACTTTCTGTCCATAAATGAAACTTTATATAAATTTGGGTGTCAAATATGATAACAAAAGGATATATTATCTAAATAATGATCCAATTTATTTACATAAAATGATCTAGAAGTGACTTGTAACCATACGACACAGTTAACCATCTCTCCATTTTTTAGCTAATTTTCTTACAGTTACCTGTTTGAGCCATTACAAATAAATCATAACCCGAATCAACCCATAGGTTCTGCACCTCTGTCTTAGTGACAAAAGACATCGATTTTTCAAAATACCAAACACTGAACCATCCATAGTCTAATTAACATTACCATTAAAATAAGCTTTTGCAAGGTTACTTGTTGCTGTTGTTCCTCCACCGACAACATAGCAGATATCGCTTCTTTCTGAAGCGTTACCATGGAAGTTCTAAGTTCACTCAACCTGGTTTCCATGTTTCGAAGTTTCGAGGCACTCTCTGGGGTAGGATCTCTGAACTTTGTTTGACGTCTTAATACTTCCACTGCCTGACCAAAAACTTCAATCTCATTTAACTAATTAAATAATATACATGACGACAAGTATTTCCCCATATCAAAAATAAAGCATACCTGTGTCTCAACTTCTTGGCGGAGTCTGTCACAACTGCGTGCCAAGTGGCGAGCATCTTCCAAAGGTGCACATCTTATTGATGCTCTTAGTGGCTCCGATACCTACCAATAATGAGGTTAATTGGAATAAGCATAAATATAAGAAACCTGAGGAATTAGCTAATTTTATACACATGCAAACAATATTTTTTTACTTTTATGAAGGTCAAAGTGATATCACAGTGATCCTTGATGAATAAAGGTGGAGCTACCTGATTGTTAAATATCTCAAGCATAGTTTCCCTCTTGTCTTCGATAGAAGTATAAGAAGTGCCAAGTTCCACAGCGGCTCTTGTAAGGGGGAAATCAGCATTTACATTCTCAGTCCCATATTTGCGACAGTCTTCAGCCAACTTTTTTGCTGCATATATAAAGGCAAACTATTCATCTTCCATTTTGACAAAACGTATAAAAAAGCCCAACCATGTCGAACATTAATAAGAAATCTACGACATGATGGTATTATTGGGCATTTTGCCATAAGAGTTGGGCATAAAACAGAAAACTAACGAAACACGCACCTATTTGCTTTTCTTTTTGGCCGATTGAAACAAAACCTTCAACGCCACGAACAATGTCCTTTTGAAAATGCTAAAACAAAGAACACTAAGTGTTAACTTGCATCAGGGGCCATGGATTCACGGTTTCTGGACATAAGAAATAAACAATTAAAAAACTTCAGAAAGAAATATTAAGCATATATACCTTAGTTTCCCTAGTAGACCTATAAAGATCCTGAAGTTTTTGGTGACACTGAAGTTCCTCATTGTCAAATATTTCTGCATCTTTACTGAGTCGACTTAATACAGCCTGACAAAATAAATAATCCCGCATACATTAAGAGCTCTATTTCCTTCACGAATTTTATTGTCGTACAAACAACACCACAGATTGTTAGTCCCACCAAAAATGAAGTCTTCTGTTACAAAAAATCTCTTATGTTGGTTGAGATATACTTTAAGGAGACATTAATAGCTCTTATAGTTATAGGTACATCTAGGACAGTGAATTTAAATCAAGGTGCATCCACTGCTAACTCATCTTATATGCAGCCTAAACCTTATGAAGCTTCTCGTGCAGCCCATAAAGATATACGGAGTAACACATTATACGCACGTGTGAAGCCATTACTGGATACAAAATTACACACTAGAACACAAGATCTTATAATCTCACTATCTACAATAGACTACCCGCTAAAGAGCTGTAAGCTTTTAAAAAACTATCACATGTATTCATTCCATCTCTGTTATTGATGGTCACCGTCATCTGTTAGCTAAGTTAACGTAAAAATGAGCTCAAGATCAAAATCCTATCTTTTATGATTTACAACACACAGTCCTCCAATAATGATGATTCTTCAAAGCCATGTATAAGTCAGTGAGTGTCATCCAAATGCGTGGGAAGTGGAAACTTGGCCATAGATCTCACATGTAAGAATTATAAACATTTACATTGGTACACAGGGGAGTGAGTTAAGTGATATTAGTTGTCCTTTTCCTGTAGAATTTATGTGAATATGTGAAGCATTTTTAATCGGCTTACTGCCCCTATATAACATACTTAGGGTTTGAACCATACAAGGAAACTAGGTGGCTAGTTGACAGGGAAGTAAAACAAAATTTCCAGCTGTTGGTCAACTATTTCAAGTCTTTGACAATCGATAATAGCAGAATCATTAAGTACACAAAGACCAACAAGCTGATTTCATTACTCCCAAAAGACCAACAATGACAAGATTCATTGTTTGGCATTCCACATATCAAAGATGTAACGTATGGGTTTGTATGTTGGAATAAAGGAGAGATATATTGTGCCAAGTTCTATTGTAACAAAGGGGGCGTTTGGGATTGCTTAGTAAAATTGTTTATCCTTTTACAGCTGTTCAAAACAAGCAGTTCTGAATAAGCAACTTCAAACTGCTTATTAAAAAAAGCTTAACTCTGTTAATAATCAGATAAGCAGTTTGAGATAGTGTTTTGGATTGCTCATTTCAGATTTGTGTTCAGCTAAATAAGCAAGTACCGCTCTGTTTACATTAAGCCACTTATTTTAACTGCTTATTTACTCTAAAATAATATCATCCAAACTGCTTATTTGTGTTTGAGACTTGAAAGCTTATTTTTAACTGCTCATTTACTCAAAATAGGCAGAAACTAGCATCATCCAAACACTCCAAACTGCTTAACAGGCAATCCCAAACACCCGCAAACTGCTCATCCAGTTGGTTCCTAGTACTAACTACAAATAGACAGTTCAATAAACTAGAGTAGTTTTTATACGCCAACAATATTAATCGATTTCATACATAAAACACTTAACCACAATTTCGCAACTATAATCATTTGCCACTTTAAGGGGGTGTTTGTTTAAGGTTTTACGTGGCTTATGAGCTTATTTGCTTTTCAGCTTATATAAGCCCATAAGTCTGAAAATAAGGCGGAAAATGAAATATAAGCTGAAATCAAATAAGCTCGTAAGCCCACATATAAGCTTAAACAAACAACCCTTAAATTTCCCTAGCGGTTGCTGTGTATGGGTACTCGCCTAGTAATAATAAAAACATATTTACAGCATATAAAAGTAACATTTGATCAAAAAATATCCCATTTTGTAGGATAAGAAAAACTGAGATAAAAAATTATAAACTTTTGAATGATGATACCTGCTGTTGTTTGGCTACTTGCTCTCTAAATTTACTGGCTTGCCTTTTTAAAGCTTCCATTTCTATTTAACTGATACTGTATTAAAAAGGAGGTTAATAATATTGAAAAAGATGGAGGAGTGATCAAATTATTAAAAAGTTGATTATATATGGTGTTTGTTTGTCATCAGATGGGGTATAGAAGAATACAGTAAATAGGAAAAAGGTCGGTATGAAAAGTGACCTCATTTTATAAAGTCGTACCATATGATTTGATTTTACGCACTTCTTTTCTACTACTACTGTAACTGTTATGCGCGCCTCGTTTTCTTGAATTTTCTTTTCTTCTTTTGACTTTTTTGAGTTTCATCACGATTTTACTAGTCCACCGGACAATATGGTATTTGTATGTTTTTGCTGTTTTAGTACCAAAAAATAGACTTCTTTTTAAAACCTTGCTAAAAAAGATTCAATGCTATACGGTTAAACCGTACGACTCTATTCAAGTTTTGACACGTGTAAAAAAAAAAAAAAAAAAAAAAAAATTTTTTTTTTTTGAAAAAAAAAAAAAAAAAAAAAAAAACTTAATTGTTGTAGTTTTTTGTTAGATTGATGTGACATATTGATAAACAATTTTTTGTTTGATTAGAAAGATAAATAATAAATAAATAAATAGGACTCGTCATTCGAATATTTAAAAGAATATTTTGCCTAACTGTCTAATAATGATATTTTAAAAGATAGTATTTTTCTTTACCATTTTGTGGACCAAGGTTTAAAAAGTGTTTATTTTGGCATTTCCACTTTAGTTATAATTTTCCCTACCAATTTACTCATATTTTAATCACTAAACCAGTTGTTAAAAATTAAAAACTTTTTTTATACTATATATCTAGTACTACTTACAAGATAAGCTCAAACGTTTACACAAGTCATTATTAATGACCCGTAGTTGGAAAAATGCAAAACATCTTTAGTAGCACAAAACACTAAATTATTTGGATGTTTAATATTTAAAACGGATAATATTTTTCATGTTCAGGTTATCCGAGCAGAGTGAGTTTTTCAACTCAAATGTCGTCCCCGTTTCTAACTTTTTTTGCGGTCACACTCAAGATGTATATCTAGTGAGATTTGAACTTAAAGACGTTTTGTGAGGATATCAAGATAGCATCATCACGATTCACGAGTGCGACTTGGTGTTAAAGTTGAAGCTTTTAGAATGTAGAGAAACTGATATTAATCTTTTGAAGCTAAAAATTGAATGAGAAGAAGACTGTGAAAGTGTGAATGGTATCACTAGATTGGTTATTAACCCAAAACATCATACAACTAAAACAATGTAGTTTTGGTCCTTTTGGATTCTTTACAAAGTTTATACAGTAACATTTTGTCACAACAACTATAGTTTTTCGGTCCGACACCTATACAATTTGGCTATTTTCAGTATTTGTAAAAATTACGATACAATCAAATTTGATTGTGATTTTACACAATTTCATGTTTCGGTTCACAAGATGATCAACTCTTTGTTTCATCATCAAATTTCTTCTTACGAGTACGAGGCCTCTGGAAAGATCCCCTGAAATGTATCATTTTAATAGAACCAAATCACCAATTTGTATTAAATAATAGCCACGCTAAACATGTCTATATGGAATACGTACCTTGCATCAGAATTAAGTATTTATTGAAATGATCCATATTTATATACAGTACACGTACAACCTGTTAATTTGTCCTAATATATATACAAGTACACATTGAAGTATTGAACCATAAAAAGGTTTTGAGATTGGACTTGCTCGCTTTATATTAAAATCACTTTTTTTATACAAGCAAGTGAAGCAACCTAATATGGGATGGGGCAAGTTATTTGGACCCTCCTATAGGGAGAATCGTCGGTTTGTACGGTGTGTATTGCGGGTTATACGATTTGACCAAACCCCCCCTGATGTGACAATATAGGGAGGGTTTTTATAACACAACCCGGGATTAAAATGTAGAATTGCACAAAGGTTGACCTTTTAAATTCTGTACTACATTATTGACTACATTATTGATTTGTTGACTAGATTTTATCACGATATTAATAATCAAACGTAGTTCTTAATGTTACTAAAGGACTAATCAATTAAGTAAGGGAGGTGCTTTGCACATTTTATTTTTGATTTGAACACATAATCACATGTTATATGCAGTTGTACATGTATGACATGTTGTTTCTCCAAATTGTATACTAAAGTGTGCAAATAGAACATAAAAGTGTGTTAACCAACTCCCACCGGGTAACGATAAAACGAGCTAAAAAAATGTTTGAGTACCTGCAAGATTGAGGAACTGTCCAAGAAACAGTATCAAGGAGTGCGGTATGATTCAGAAACGAGTGCATGTATTTTCGCCAATCTTGGAGCATTATTCCAAGATCATGAACCTTGTTATCTAACCCGACACAACAATTTGCATGCATAGTGCACACTTTGTCAAAATCACTACTTGGCTCGCAAAATCCACCAAAGAAAGCCGTATCAAGGAACCTTATTTGTAGCCCGTTGTCACGGATGAAGGGGTCGAACTTGATCTTATTGAACACATCTTGGTCATGTAAACCAGGATAAGTTAACCTTGAATCATACCAATATTTGTAGAATTGGATTGTCTTGTTGTTTGACTTTACATAAGTAAAACCTCCATTTGGTAGATTGTTTAGGGCAATAGGGTTGCCTCTAAAGTAGTCACAAGCAATTTGGAAATCACCATCTTCATGGAAGTGTGGAAATGGATCCCTAAACCACATTATATCTGCATCCTAATTAAATAAAATGAATAATTAATATTTGTGTACTTCTGGAATTATTTCAGTTGACAAAAAACAACATTATTATTGGTGTAACATTTTCTAATCGCATGCTCGAATGAAAGAAAACTTAGTACCGTGAAGACGAAATTGTACCCTAGGTCTAGTACATTATGAAGAAAATCGATTCTTCTCCACATCATTTTCAAATAATCGGCTGCCATAAAATCCGCCTCTTTGGAAAAGTCCACACCATCTGTACTAAGGTAATAACAATGACTATGTAACTTCAAGCAACGAGTGTATGCCTTTTGGTCCAAAGCTACAACAACCAAGTGATTTAGAAACCTTTGTGTTTGATTCCCTGTTTGAAAGCTCTCAAGAAACAAATCAAACATCGAGTTTGGTTCCGCCCAAGCATCGTTTAGAGTTGTTATCATAATCGTATTGTTACTTGTCGCGGCCTTTTTTAGTATGCTTTTTAGTTCATCGATCTTGTTCTCCTAATAAAAGAATATCAAAAACCGAATTAGAACAAAAACATAGTATAGTATTTCTCAACTAAAACGAAATGAAAACATGTAATAGAGGTTAATTCCAACTATCAAAGTGGTCCTAAAATGTATCTTCCGAGGTCAATATTAGCTGGCCGGGTTGAGTAATGTTATTTAGACCTAAAACACATGATTTTGTTTTGTGAAAATTGTGTGAGTCTGTCATTGCTCAATTTTGACAACGACGCCCAGTGGTATCACCGTTACTAATTATTTATTGACATAACACTTAACACATGTTTGTCGTTTGGTTAGTAGAAGAAAACATGGTATATAAAAAACTTGTTACTAAAAAATTATGGAAATTCAATTGGGTTTTGATCGTTTCTCGAAATTATAATAGACTAGAAGTTATCCTTACAATTTACCTAAAGTCATCTGGTATGTTCAGTTGTATTATTATAGCCATGCGCAATCAATTGTATATCATAAAGTCTTATAACTAGCCATGATCGATACAGTTTGAAAAACGTGACCATCCATGTAAGTAACAAATTTAAATGTCAATAAGCATCTTCACTGGTTAGTAAAATACTTTTTATTTTTTGAGAAGCTATTATTTAGTAGGATTCAAAAACTGTATCAAAAGCCTCTTAAAACCAATTTTAAAGCCTTTAATGACTACAGTAGTAATTCTTGTACCAAAGAAAACCATCGGACCATTTTAGCATTTTCCCACCAATCTAAAAGTTTGAACTTATGAAATGAAATCAAAATAGACTAAAGAGTAAATTGCACCGTTCGTCCCTGTGGTTTAGGCCAAATCCCACCGTTCGTCCCTGATCTTTTTTTTTGCACGCTTCGTCCCTGTGGTTTATATATGTAGCACCGTTCGTCCCTATCTCCCTTATCTCTAGAGATAGGGATGAACGGTGTTACATCGTTTCAGGCCAAATCTTTGAGATAGGGACGAACGGTGCTACATATATAAACCACAGGGACGAACCGTGCAAAAAAAAAACATCATGGACGAACGGTGGGATTTGGCCTAAACCACATGGACGAACAGTGCAATTTACTCTAGACTAAAAGTATTTTACTAATATAAGCTTACGAAATACAGTACATAATATTACTGTAATTCTTTTTTTTTTTGGAATATAAAGATCCAATATGCAAATAGTAGTTCATAGTCCATTGATCTTAAATTCGTCACAAAGACAAGAGAAACATAGTAGTTCATACTCCATTAAGCTTATCACAAGACCGGGCCGGGTAACGTATATGTAAAATTGCATATGAACGTGAAATACATACCGAACTATTATGGTGATTAGAATAGAACTGCACACTGAGAGTAGAATGATACAAAACCAAGCACGAAAACGCTACTAAAGAAAAAACGATCACAAATTTAGGAGTTTGTAGGAGGTATTTCGAGTTATGGTGGTTGTTGGTCCCCGTTGGCGATGATGGTGATAGAGAGTTGCGACGCTGATAAGCGATGACCGTGATCTTGGCTCCGGTCTCTAAACCCATAAGGTGGTTAATGGTTTGGAATATGGTGTTTCTTTGTTGTGTATGTGGGCTGCCAACCAGCTAGCACATTTTATTGGATGAAACCAATACTAATTCTTGTTAAAGAATATAAAGTAAATAGTCAACTAAATGCTAAGGTAATTGATAGCGAAGTGTTATCTTATCTATGAAAGAAAAGTATACAAATTGTTTTATTTTAAAGTTATCATCATCCATGCACCAACTTGCTACATAAAAATATATGTCTGTGTTATAAATCATCACCTTAAAACATGGGCATTTACGTATAACATCTTTTTCCTTATTAGATCAATAATGGATCTATACATTGTCTATCAATTGTCAGTGCATGAGTTGAAATATATAGTGAAATGTATAGTAAAATATAGTAGTATAAATACCCCTTGATATCTATGAAACAAGACACATCAAGATCAGCTTCTTGTAAGTGATCTTTTATTTTCTTCTCATGCAATTCTATACTATAAATAAATTATTATAGGTCTCGTTAATTATAACACGTTATCAACACCATCGTTCACAATCATTATAATCAAGAAGGATCGAGAAGATCAATCAAGGTATACTTTATCGTAAAATTCTTTTCTAATCCACAAAAGATATTTGTTTCTTACAAACACTTTATATTTACAGAAGGTATTGTTTTTCTTCAAACACATTACCATCTACAAATCTATTTTTTTTAAAATCACTTTGTAAACCAAAAAGAAAAGAGAAAAATGTCTAGTCTCTTTGAACAATTAACTGTTCCACAAAATAAGGGATTGTGATACGTATGTCTCCTTTATTGAAAGCGACCCATGTTAAATGTAGAAGAAAAACCACAGTAATAGACTATGGGCCTGTTTGGTAGTAGCTGTTAGCTTTTTGTTACAAAAATAATCTCCTCTAAAATAAATAGCTTCGTTTGGATACATCAACTTCAAGCTTTTATTTTAAACAAGTAGCTCCTAAATGAAAAGCTGATTCATGAAGCTTTTAAAATATTTTGGAGCTGTTAAAATTGTAAATTACTGATATACCCTCCAACTATATTACAATCTTTTCAAAATTGGATATGATTATTGAGATTTATGCATACAAACAAAATTATTATAATAATACCAATAATGATAATAAATATTAGATGTGTTGTAACACTATACTAAAACTACAATTTATAGATTTGTTATTCGATATGATTAGCCACAATGATATATTTTGAGAGGTCATTTGAAATTTAAAAAAAAGGCGAAAAATACTTAGTTTAGTGTGCAAACTCAAATTAATGTTATTACGGCCACATTTGCTTTGCATAATTCGTAATAGTGATCGAGCAATATCCAAATTACATAACACCTGATGACCTTCACGATGTTCGTGGCTAAGAAAACTGAAAATGTCTATTAGTGAACATCTAATGGGATTAAACGAATCCGTAATGATATTACTACATCAATATAGAATGCATCATCAATAACTGTCACAAGCATGTTCTGTTTAAGCACTACGATTATTATTAATAAAATGAGTTTATTATTTTTATTTTTTTACATTTGTTTACAATTTTAGATATGTCATTTTATATCATTTTACATCTTATAATTACAGTTAACAACTAATTTACCAAACACTTTTATTGAAAAAAAGATACAGTTTGTAGCTCATGTTAACAGCCTTGCAGTTTACAGCTTACAGTTAATAGTTTACAGCATACAGCTTACAGCTAGTTTTTGCCAAACATACCCTATATGAAAACAATGGACAAGACAACTAACGTTTCTTATTTACTTCTTATGGTAGCCCTTATATTAACTCTCATTAACATATATTATCGTATACTAATTTTTAGTCTTAGAAATATAAATTGTCATACATGCATACTAATCTTTATTCTTATATTTATTAATCTTTGTTTTTATGTTAATTGTTTATATAACTTTGTTAACTGAATTTTAATTTCTTAATTATCTCTTATCGATTTATTTATATAAAAATCGTTTTGAATATTTAAATTCACAACGGCTATATAACGGTCGTAAACGAAAACAATCAACGTTATATCAACTCTGTTTTTTTTCACTATAAATTGACAACTCACTTATATATTTTTTCAAAACTCAATATCTTTTAATCTCAAAGAAATTATACATCACCGGAGCATTTTCTAAAGATTTTTCAAAGATGATTCAACTGCTTCTCATTGCCATCACCATTATGCTTATCTTACTTCTGATTCCGCTTTTTCAACTCCTACCTAATGAATTTGAAATTTGCTTAGTTTTGTATTTGTTTGTGGCTCTCCCAATTTATTGTATTGTTTTACTTATTGATATATGTGGATTTTAATATTTCGTTATTTGCTCAATTTGTGTTTAGCGACAAAATGTCAAACATTGAAAAAGTCAAATTTCCATCTCTTGACATAACTTGAGCAAATTATATACAATGGACAACAAATGTTAAAAGGCATCTCAAATCAATGGGTGCTTTAGCAACATTACAAGAGGGCAACAAATGCTCAGAGGAAATCAAAGCGAAAGCTGATGTTTTCCTCCATCAACACATTGATGAAATGCTAGAATTCGAATATTCAAATTGTGATGATCCAAGCATTTTATGAAAAGATTTACAAAGCAGATTTGATCATCAAAGGGAAATTTTACTCCCTTCTGGTAGAGATGAATGGAACAATTTAAGGTTCCAAGACTTTAAAAATGTTAATGAGTACACCTCTGCTTTATTCAGAATATGCTCAACACTCAGATTTTGTGGGCAAACTGTTACTGAAGGAGATTTGTTGGAGAAAACTTTCTCCACATTTCATGCTTCAAACTTAAACTTGAAACAACAATATCGATTGCAAAAATTTAAAAGATACTCTGATCTAAATGCAAATCTTCTTGTACCAGAGAAAAACAATGAATTGCTAATGAAAAATCATCAAACTCGTCCCACAGGATCGTTAGCAATTCCAGAAGCAAATGCTGTTAACAATAATGATACCAAAAACTCTGGAAGTAAAAGAGGAAGAGGTAACCCTCGTGGACGTGGTCGTGGTCATGGCCATTATGATAAAAACAATGTTCATGGTCACAACCGTTTTTTCAATCGAAACAATACTTACCATCGAGGTGGTTATAATGGTCGTGGTTGTGGTTGTGGTCGTGGTCGTGGTCGTGGCCGTGGTCAAAGAAACTACAATTACCATGCTCCACAAGTTAATAATCCCGGTCAACAAAATATTGAAGCTGGTGCCTCTCAAAACCATGGAGGATCTTGTTTCAGATGTGGAAGTACAAACCACTGGTCAAAAGCTTGTCGCACACCTTCACATCTATGTGAGCTCTGATCGGTGTATTTTACATACACCTTATAGCATATTAATTACGCATTGTTGCATTGTTATTCGTGGTTATGCATGTACTTTGAGGTGTTTTATGATTATGTAGGTTTGGCGTATAAAGGAACTAAAGTTGTGATATTACAAGCTTAAAATACGATAAAGGCTGAAAGTGTTAAAACTAATTAAAGTTTAAACACATTTATGTGTTTTGTTCCTGAATTATTGAAGGAAAGAAAGCATGGGACCGAAAGTGAAAAGTGGCGCAACTCAGGGGCCATATGCATACAAGTGACAAAGATTGAGGTTTATGGTGAAAATCCTATTATTATTATTATGAATATATAGATTCGGTACACAAGAAAGGGCAGCCACTTTTAAGATATTTCGGCCGACCTTTTTTTTATGAATACATTGGTAGACCCCTTTTTATGATACATTCGACACAGAACAAGGGGGACCCCATTCAATATATTTCAGCCTGCATCCCTTTTTTTTTTATAAGGGTGAAAGGAGTCATCATTCTCAACCCTCTAACCCTTTCAAAATTACCCAATTAAATTTCTCCACCTCATTTCAACCCTCAAACCCTCCATTCAACCTTTTTAGTGGTGCCCATCATTCTCAACCCTCCAATTTCTTTTTTTAAATATTCATAATTTGTCCCTAACATTTTTATATGCACATAATTAGTCCTTCCATCTTATATTACTAACAAAACAATTATATAAAAAAAAACAAACATTTGATTAAAAATAAAAATATAATTCCTAAAAATTAAAAACTACAAATCCTAAAAATAAAAAACTACAAATCCTAACAAATAAAAGCTACGAATCGCCCCAAGTCCAAGGCCAATTATATTTCATAGCTATCTCACGCTTCTTATCAAGCGTCCACTTTAGCATTGCGGGATCGGTGATGTGCGCGTGCGATTTGTTGTAGAACTTGTGATCTTGATATAAGGCCTTTTGTGCAAGATATTGGGCCTTTTGATCCCTTTTTTGGAGATGTTTGTCCAAGAGTTCTTGTTGTTTCCTTGCGTTCTCCTCCAACAAATGAGATTTCTTCGACGTTGCTTCACTAGCAACCTTTTTTCCTTTTCTTGCACGACTATCTAGGGGAGGCGTTGGGTCTTCATTGAGATTTGGCAAAACGGTATCAAATTCGTTGCTACCCGACTCGAGTTCCCCGTTCACGACCCTTCGACGAGGAACTTGCACCAACTTTCTTATTTCTTGGATCCATATTTTTAAAAATGTGTGTTGTGATTTATTAAAAATGTGTGTTGTTATATATATAGGGAAAAAAAGGGAAAAAAAGTTTTTTTTTTTTTTTTTTTTTTTTTTTTTTTTTTTTTTTTTTACTCTAAAGCCCCTCAAACGGTTACAAAAATATTTTACAAACAACCCCTTAAACGGTCACATGACCGTTGTTCTTCTCCATCTCGCAACGAGTTCAAAGCTCGCTTAGCGAGCCCGCCAGCCCAGCTCGCTATAGCGGCGGCGGTGTTCTTCTCCAGCTCGCCAGCCAGCCCGCACCTCCACTCCTTACACCCTAATACACTGTTCGTCAGAAGAAAGAAAAGAGATAATGTGTATTAACGTGATGCGCGGCTAAGACTTTTGTAATCTTTCTCGGTAAAAGATATATTTTGTTTGATCATGTTTACGGATTTTATTTTGTTTGTCAAACATTAATTTATATGATTTTAATGCATATCCTTTATTTGATTTTAATGTTTTAGTATAATTATTTGATTGAATTATTGTGAGACATATTATTGCGAGTCAACAATTGTGCCGAGCCTAATTAGTATAGGGGTTAAGTCGGTCGTATGGTAAACATAATTTGTACACAGAATTGTTCATTTGAGTAATTATTAAATTAATTGATAGGATTATTGTAAGACATGTTATTGCTAGTCAACGAGTTGTGCCGAGTTCAATAGTTTAGGAATTAAGACGATTCGTGTGGTGAATATAACTTGTGCCCAAAATTGACCTTTTCAATTAATACAAACTATGTCTACGTGGTTTAAAGACAAACATTAGTAACAATCCGTAACTTAATCATATCAATATATCCGGAACCGGGAGGGATTTCTTTTCTACCCAATTGTTTACAAATTCTACTTTTATTTGCTTATTTACATTCAAGTTAATTAGTAGTTTAATTATTAGCTTATTCCCTTTCTAGTTAATTAGTATTTAGTTATTAAGATTTCTAAACCAAAACTTTTATTGATCAGTGATCACCCCAAAACTTAAATTAAAACCACATACTCCTCGTGGATACGATACCTGCTTGCCCTATCTAGTATAAGATAATTAGGTATATTTTTTATCGGTACAACGACATCGGTCAAGCTCTACCAGACATCTCTTAAAGGAAAAGAGAAAAAGGTTAACCATGTGGATCAGTTTGACAATACAAATACTGAGCTGAATACCTCAGACTTTTTCAGTGACTTGGAACTATGAAAGAAATGATGTTGGATCTTAATAAATATGTATAATAACTATGTATTTCCCTTCCGTAACTTTGTCTAACTATGTTTAATTAGTTTTTATTTTCATGTAAAATAAATCAATAAATGAACATTTTAATAACATCTTTTATATGCACTCATTATTATTTTTATTGTTATGTTTATATCAGAAGCTTAAAGATGAGTCTCAATGGAGAACACCATCAAGCAAATAATGGATACCTATGCATAGTAGATAGTGGTGCCACACACACTATCCTTAAATCCAAGAAATATTTTTCTGAATTAAAACTAACAAAGGGAACTATTGATACTATTTCAGGTCCTATAAACTTGATAGAAGGAGTGGGAAAAGCTAATTTAGTGTTACCAAATGGTACACAACTCTTGATAGAGAATGCTTTATTTTCCCTAAAATCCAAAAGAAACTTGCTAAGTTTCAGAAACATATATCATAATGGATAGGATACCCAGTCAAGGACTATTGGGAACAAAAAATATTTGAATATCATAAATGAGAATCATGTATTAGAAAAACTGCCAATGCTCCATTCTGGTTCGCATTATACACATATTAATGTGCCACAAGAACATATGGCAGCCAAGGAAAAACATTGTGATCCTGGTATATTCAACTTATGGCATGACATATTAGGTCACCCAGGATCAACAATGATGAAAAGGATAGTCGAAAACACACATGGACATCCATTGAAAGATCAAAGGTTCCCTAAAATAGATAAGATACCTCTATGTACACCTTTCTCTCTTGGAAAACTGATTGCAAGACCTTCACCACTTAAAGTTGAAAATGAATCACCTATGTTTCTTGAAAGAATTCAAGGTGATATATGTGGCCCAATTCATCCGCCTTGCGGACCGATTAGATACTTCATGGTCTTAATAGATGCATCCAGCAAATGGTCTCATGTATCCTTGTTATCAACTCGTAATGTGGCCTTTGCAAGATTCCTTGCTCAAATCATTAAGTTGAGAGCACATTTTCCAGATTACACTACCAAACGTGTAAGGCTTGATAATGCTGGTGAGTTTACGTCTCAAGCATTTAATGACTACTATATGTCAGTAGGGATTGTCGTTGAACATCCAGTTGCTCATGTACACACGCAAAATGGTTTAGCAGAATCATTGATTAAGCGTCTACAACTAATAGCTAGACCGTTGATCATGAGAACAAAACTCCCCGTATCTGTATGGGGTTATGCGATCTTGCATGCTGCGTCTTTAATACGCATGAGACCAAGTACAAACCATGTGTACTCCCATATGCAACTTGCTTTTGGCCAAGAGCCAAACATATCCCATCTTAGAATTTTTGGGTGTGCAGTATATGTTCCTATTGCACCACCACAACGGACAAAGATGGGTCCTCAAAGAAGGTTGGGGATATATGTTGGATATGAAACGATTTCTATCATAAGATATCTTGAACCCTTAACGGGTGATGTCTTCACAGCATGTTTTGCTGATTGCCATTTTAATGAGGCAATTTTCCCTCCACTCGGAGGAGAAAAGAAAAACCATGAGAAAGATGTCTCTTGGAGTGAACCTTCACTGATGTATCTTGATCCTCGCACAAAACAATGTGAGACTGAGGTTCAGAAGATAATGCATATGCAAGACATTGCAAATCAGTTACCTGATGCATTTACAGATACAAAAAGAGTGACTAAGTCACATATACTAGCTGCTAATGCCCCGGCTCGAGTTGAAATACCAAATAAGCAAGCTGATGGTAACATCGCTCAAGAATCTCAAAAACGTTTGAAACGTGAAAGACCAATTGGTTTAAAAGATAAAAATCATCGTAAAAGAAAAGAAATTGGCCATGAGGAAAGTGTTCTCAATGAAACAGAAAATATCAAAACCTCCCCCGAGGAAGAAATGAGTGATATCAATAAAGAAATGTCAATCAATTATAGTCAAACACATATCTTATGGGACCGAAATGAAATATGAGATATTGATGAGATATTTTCTTATTCTGTAGGATATTATGAGCAGAGATGATGATCCCGAACCAAAGTCTGTAATTGATAGTCAAATTCGACATGATTGAGATAAATGGAAAGACACTATGAAAGTTGAATTAAATTCACTTAATAAACGAAAGGTTTTTGGGCCTATTGTCACCACACCTAAAGATGTGAAACCTGTAGGATACAGGTGGATTTTTGTGCGGAAAAGAAATGAGAAAAATGAAGTTACGAGATATAAAGCTCGCCTTGTAGCTCAAGGTTTTTCTCAAAGGACAGGAATTGACTATGAAGAAACATATTCTCCTGTTATGGATGCAATTACTTTCAGATATTTAATCAGCTTAGCAGTCTCTAAAAATTTAGAGATGCGTCTTATGGATGTTGTTACAGCTTACTTGTATGGATCACTTGATAGTGACATCTATATGAAAATTCCATAAGGGTTTAACATCCCTGAAGCATTAAGTTCACAACCCAAAGAAATGTGTTCCATAAAATTACAAAGATCTTTATATGGGTTGAAACAATCTGGAAGAATGTGGTACAATCGTTTGAGCGATTATTTGATAAGCAAAGGCTATACAAATAATCTTATTTGTCCGTGTTTCTTTATTAAGAAGACAACTTCAGGATTTGTGATCATAGATGTATACGTTGACGATTTAAACATAATTGGGACAAATAAAGAAATCCAAGAAGTTATTGTTCTATTAAAGAAGGAATTTGAAATGAAGGATCTTGGAAAAACAAAATATTGTCTTGGTTTGCAAATTGAGCACATGCCTAATGGCATTCTTGTGCATCAATCGAATTATACCGAGAAAGTCCTAAAACGTTTCAATATTGACAAAGCAAAATCTTTAAGTACACCAATGGTTGGTAGATCACTAAATGTTGACAATGATCCGTTTTGCCCTTGAGAAGAAGATGAAGATGTCCTTGGACCAGAAGTACCATACCTCAGTACAATTGGAGCTCTTATGTATCTAACAAATTGTACCAGGCCCGATATTTCTTTTGCAGTTAATTTGTTAGCAAGATTCAGTTCATCTCCCACAAAAAGGCATTGGAATGGAATCAAGCACATATTCCGATACCTTCGTGGAACGACTGACTTAGGTTTATTCTATTCTAACAATTCAAAACAAGGATTGGTTGGTTATGATGATGCAAGTTATTTATCTGATCCTTACAAAACTAGATCTCAAACTACGTGTTCTTAAATTGAGGCACTGCTATTTCATGGCGTTCTCAAAAAAAAACACTAGTAGCAACATCATCGAATCATGCTGAAGTTATTGCACTACATGAAGCTAGCAGAGAATGTGTATGGTTAAGGTCGATGACACAACTCATTACGACTTCTTGTGGGCTATCCCAAGAGAAGAGCCCAACTCTCATCTATGAAGATAATGCAACTTGTGTCGCACAAATGAAAGAAGGGTATATTAAAAGTGACAGAACGAAACATATACTTCCAAGGTAATTCGTACACACTCAAGACCTTATAAAGGATAACCTAATTGAAATGAAGTATGTCCAATCAAGCAAGAATTCAGCAGATCTTTTCACCAAGGCACTCCCAACTTCGGTTTTTAGGAAACACGTTCATGCTATTGGAATGCGGCATGTACAGAAGATATAACACCCTATGGATGTCTACATCAGGGGGAGTCAACTATACACTGCACTCTTTTTCCCTTAGCTAAAGTTTTTTTCCACTGGATTTTTCCTTTTAGCAAAGAATTTAATGAGGCAATACTTCAAAGTTGGCTCTACCTTGAAAAAGTGGCATCCAAGGGGGAGTGTTATAAATCATCACCTCAAAACATGGGCATTTATGTATGCCGTCTTTTTCCTTATTAGATCAATAATGGACCTATACATCGTCTATCATTTGTCAGTGCATGAGTTGAAATGTATAGTGAAATATAGTAATATAAATACCCCTTGATATCTATGAAACAAGACACACCGAGATCAGCTTCTTGTAAGTGATCTTTTAATTTCTTCTCATGCAATTTTATACTATAAATAAATTATCATAGGCCTCGTTAATTATAACAGTTTGTTCATTGTGTATGACTATGGAGCACATTTTTTATACTTCCTCGGATATTACCCTTCTCTAAAGACCATTTGTTTTATCATTGACAAAGTACAATATCTCTGTTTTGTAGGCGTTATGTTCATTATAATTCACATAACTACGTCTTTATTATTTGTTGACAATTGAAACTAAAAGACGTCTAAACTTGATGCAATTTAATTGCTTATAATGTAGTTCAACACAGTAGTACATTCAGGTTAAATCCCGTCGACTTTTTTGCCATATTTCCGACGTCACGACGTCGGCATATAAGTTGCCGACGACATGACGTCGACAAGCTCTTGTCGACAATGCTCCGTCGGCACTTAACTTCCCGACAAAAAACCCCGACGACAATGTGGGACCCACACGTTTTTTCAGTCAAAGGTTTTTATGGTTCGACAATTTTTTCCCGACGACACGTCGTCGGGACCATAGTAAATAATTAACGATTTAATTAACAAACTTAATTAATTATAAGTTAATACCGATGACATGACGTCGGTATTAACTTATAATTGTCAACAAAAATTTAATAATACCGACGTCATGACGTCGGTATTAATTATAAAAGTCAACAAAATTGTATATAGTACCGACGACAAGACGTCGATATTATTTATAAAAGTCAATGAAATTGTATATAATACCGACGTCATGGCGTCGGTATTATTTATAAAAGTCAATGAATGTGTATATAATACCGACGACATGGCGTCGGTATATTGAAAACAATACATTGATTTTTACTTAAATGCCGACGACATGTCGTCGACATTTAATTGTAGTGCAGCTGCACAGCAGCCTGCGCAGCTGCAATTTCCAGATTTTTGCCGGAAATTTTTCCAAAAAAAATCTACCATAACCTGCTTTGTTACCAACTTATTCCAAGACATCCAACACATCCAATACCACTAGAAAACAGCTATAAACTTTATAACGGTTATATATAACCACTAAACACTTCTAAACTTTACAAAACGGCTATAAACTTTATAACACTCTCAAAATACATTATAAACTTTACATAACGGGTGTTATAATCGCTAGACCTAGCTGCCATATCTACAAATGTTGCAATATCCGCAATGTTCAAGTCGCCAAAAGGTTAAACTATACAATAATAAGATTCGGGTCGCCAAAATATAGTTTCAAAGATAAAAACAACACAAAATAACACATATACCTCTACGGCCCCTCGTCGTCATCCATATCATCGCTACGACGATCCTCATCACCACCACTCTCGCTGCCTGAGCCACTCCCGCTCCTGCCTGAGCCACTCCCGCTCCCGCCTGCGCCACTCCCTCCCGCGCCACACCCGCTGCCGCCTCCTACCTCACTTCGAGAACCAACCTGGCTAACAAACTCGTGCCATGACGGGTTGCTCGAGACATAACCCATCAACAAATCGAGCTGCTCCTGAACTTTCTTAGCTTTCTTCTCAGCTTTTCTGCTCTTCTTATCAGTTGCAACACTCTTCTTCTCAGCTGCAACACTCTTCTTCTCAGCTTCATCAATCTTTTTTTGAGCTTCAGCAAGCTTCTCGTCGATCTGGGGCCTAGTGTACACACCTAAAAATGAAATAATCAAAATTTAAAAACGGCCATTTCAATACATAAGATGAGTCATGAGTAATCTATTAGTATTATCCCACTGTACATACCTGTAGGTGGAGGCGGGGTGTATGGTAACGGTGGCCTCCTCAAGCCGGGTACCACCCTGCCCCTGCCGGCTATGTGACCCCGCTGCTTGCCCTTTATTACCCGGGCAAGTATCTCCTCCTCTGTGTACGCCACCCCTGTAGGCGTATCCGATCCGAGATCGCTTAGCCTGACCATCTCTTCCTATGTAGTTGAAAAAAAAATGAGAAAATTAATATATTAGTCGGGTTAATTACTAGATTATGTTTCAATGAATCATTAAAGTGCGTGTTTGAAAAAAAAAATACGATACTTACATACTGAACACGAGCCTCATCCTGCAACCATACACCATTCTTGCAGTGTGTGTCCAAAAAGCTCTGGATGAGGGACGGGTACTGATGGTCCTCGTTGTTCTCAAACTGTATATACACATGAATATAGGATGAAACAAATTAAAATGACAAATCAAACACCATATATATTTTATTTAGTATAAATACTTTTAATTAATATATAATTAAAATTAAATAATCTTATAAAAATAAAATGTGTCTTACATATTGGTGTCGAGAAGCGGCCAATGATCTGGAACCGTGGCGGCTGTAATCCTTGTTCTTCTTTCGGTTCTCTTTTTTCACAGCCGCTCGTTTCACGGTCTTCTCCGACATGTAGAACTTCACATGCTCCTCCCACACAGACTGCTCCATGTTCGGAGGAGGGTTTCTTCTGATCACATCCACATTCGCAACCCCGCCCTCCCTGGTAAAGAAATCGCGCTTAAGGTCATATTTGTTGTCTGCGTATCGCTTAGCCAGATACGCATTGATGCCGGTCAGAATGTTATGCCAGTGCGATTCGCGCATGTGGCGCTCCAAATTAAACATACGCTGCAATCAAATATAGTTAAAATTAATATAAAGATATAAATAAATAAACAAATTTAAATAAATATACACATTTAAACAAATTTAAATAAATGTACACATTCAAATAATTAAATATAGAGATATAAATAAATAAACAAATTTAAATAAATAGGAAAATTTAAATAAATAAACACGATAACATAACAATATAAAAGGAAAATGAAATAACTGACCCCGAGCTGTGGAATGATGTGCGCCTTCTTCTCCGGTTCTATCTCGTACTAGGAGGCATAGTGCAACGGCAGCTGCCTAATAAGCTCGCCGACGTAGTTACTGAACCACCTGGCATGCGAGCCCACGTGAACGTACGTCCCCTGATCATTAGTCTCGAACTCAATCGACTGCGGGCCGCTAAGTTCCACAGCTTTCTTGAGGGCCACGTTCTTCGTGGCTTGGCGTCGTCGCGGTCTGCCGCCATCCCGACCTCCACTACCCCTGCCTCCCCCCTCGCCCTACCTTCTCTTCGTGGTCGCTGTGATCCTACAATTGGAGTGAGTGAAAACGTCATAAAGTAACATGTAACCAAATTCAAATGATCAAGTTTAAGTTTCTTTGAAAATAATCTAGAAATTCTTACCACCACGGCACCCGCTCTCAATATGACGGGGAGGGGAAGGCGGGTCACCGGCACCGTCACCCCCATGATTGCGTGCAACTGCTGCTGCCATATGTAAAAGTACAAGTTGAATAACATATAGAAATTCGGGAACAAATTAACATAAGCATGCACACATTCAAATACATACACATTCAAAATAAATATACACATTTAAACAATCCATAACAATTTCATTAAAATAAATGTCATTTTACAAGTTACAATTTAAGATCAATCTGCTACATCGTAATCACTATCATAAACAACATTAGTCGCAACTTCAACTTCATCATCAGAATTGTTTGTGACTTCATTATCAGAAGCTGCTAAATCATAAGGATCGTCGTCTTCATCATCAATAAAATCATCGTCGTCATCAACAGGAATGATTGGTGGTGGTGGTGGTGGTGCCTCAACTAACGTTGATTCACCATCGATATTTAAGGTTTCAAATTCCAAATCATTCAAATTAGCAGACAGTTCGAGATCGGATGAGTTGTTGCCATGTATCACATCATCATCGTCTTCTACCACGATGACATCCCAGGTTGTGTTGTGATTTACTTCTTGGACGACCTTCCAATGGAGTGGTCGTCTGGCAGGATCTTCAAGGTAGAAGACTTGTTTTGCTTGTGTAGCGAGAATGTAAGGTTGATCTTCGAACGCATAGCTACATAACAAAATTTGTGTCATGTTGTTTTTAGTGGTAAAACGTTGGACTCTACCTCTTTTGTTGCATAAGTCGAACCACTTAACTCGAAACAACACAACTCTGAACTGGGAATACGCGAACTCCAGAATTTCTTCTAGCTGACCATAATACATTTCTCCCTTCTTCTCACCAGGTGAACAAATTTCGCTGTTCTGAGTTGTACGTTTTATATCGCGGCTGTGTACGACAAACCTCACACCGTTGACTACGCAAGAGTTGACTGAGATTGGGGTCGGTGATGGTCCACAAGCCAAAGCGAATAAGTCGGGAGTACATCTTGGGTCATTGGCTATGTAAAGTTTACGGATCTATGAAAAAAGATAAGAATATATAGAGATGAGTAATAGTCGTTATTTATACAGGGAAATACATACAATATGTTTACCTTTGTTTCAAACCATCTCGGAAATTCTTGTTGCATGTCGCTATCAGGAAACTCCCTGAAAATGTTCATGATATTAGAATAAATCGAAAAGATAACTTGGGAAAAAGAAATTTCAAAATAAAAACGCATACCTCTCGAACGCGTTCATGTACGTGTCGATCTCAGGACTGTTGTGAAGTACATACCATATCACTCTCTTAATTTCTTGGAGACCTAACCGAATCAATGTCTCCTTACCAGACTTAGTACATAGTGATCGAAACACCTGGAAATCACTTGTTGGGCGAGGACAGTCCTGAGATGCAGCGGACGATTAAATTTTGTCCCAACACCACGAAAATAACGAGAACAGAAAGTTAATGCTTCGTCTGCAACATAAGCCTCCGCTATTGAACCTTCCGGCTTAGCTTTATTTCGTACATAGTTTTTTAGCTTCTTCATGTATCTTTCAAATGGATACATCCACTGGAATGAAACAGGGCCGCCTTCAAGAGCCTCTTCAGGTAAATGCATAACCAAGTGAATCATAATGTCAAAAAAAGCAGGAGGATATATTTGTTCGAGATTGCACAAAATATTGATCAATTGGACTTTAGATTTCACCATGTCTTTCACCATCAAAGTTCGGGCGCAAATTTGCTTAAAGAATAAACAAAGCTCGATCAATGGTGTATAAGTCTGTGCATCCAATTATTGCTGAAGTCCATAAGGAAGTAACCGTTGCATCATTATATGACAGTCATGAGACTTCATGCCCATTATATTGTTATCATCTTTGGCCACTTTTGACTTGAACTTGGATCCGAACCCATATGGTAGTTTAACTGTTTTGATGTATTGATAGAACAGTTTTCTTTTATCAGGTGTGAGGGAGTACTTAGCATGAGGCTTCAAGCACTTCCCGTTTTGTTTGTTTCCGAGCCACAACTCGTGTCGAATTCCCAATGCTTGCAAATCTTGTCTGGCCTTAGCGGTGTCTTTAGATTTGTCATTCATTAACAAAGTGTTCAAGATACCCTCCAACACATTTTTTTTGATATGCATGACATCTAACTTGTGTGGTAGAGAAAGAAAAGGATTAAACAAAACGCTGGTGAGCCAACCAGACCCGACACATTTCAGCTAGCATGATGTTAGACCCGTATCCTGGTTTTGAGTAGGCCCCACCCTAGATGAAATATGCTAAGGTTGAATGTGATTGATTGGTCAACAAAGTTACGTGGAAAGTCAAACCCGATAGTTAAGTGATAGTCAAAATATGTGTTATAAAGTTATGGGAAGTATTATGTGCCTCAAATAGATAGGAAATGGACTTCAAATGCTTAATTGGTCATATGCCAATTGTATTATAAAGTTAGTTGTGGCTAAATAAGAAGGAATGAGACTTGAGGGGCCAATCTTGCCAAATGGCCAAACTTGCCACCTAACTATCTATATCCAGGTGATTCTAGATGACTCCCTCCATTATTTTAGGTAGAGTGTGTGTAGGTCGGCTGTGATAAGAAAAAGGAGGGAAGAAGAGGGTCTTGATGGTCTAGTGATGATGATGATGAAGGTATTATGCAAAGGATAATCCATAGACAACCACTTCTACATCAAGTAAGTATTTATGATCTTTGATTCAATGTAGTTAAGGTTTATGAATAAAGTGGGAAATCATCAACTGATCAAGATATGATCAATTAATGATGTAGAAAGGAAGATGAGTAGGTTATGGTGGGTTATGTTAACCCTTGTTTATGATGTTAATCATTATGTTTTTAGGTCTTGGTATATTGTGAAGATTTATAATCATAGTAATGGACATGATGATGATGATGATGATGATGATGATGGTGACTAGTGAGGATGATGATGATGGTGGTGAAATATTGATATGATAGCTAGCTTGGATTGAAGGTAAGTAACTTTGATTACTATATGCTTAATATGAATGTTCTCATGTTATGTGTTAATGAATGAGTTGATAGGATTAAGCCTTGGATTAGGAAGCGGGTTAATAGGAGGTATGTAAATGAGCTAGGGTCAAGAGATAGGATATGAGGTCAAGAGGTCTAAGGTAATTTTATGTTTTCTTTGTGTATAATGTTGTTATGTTAATGTGATATGATTATGATGTTGATATGATAATGGTAATGAAGTCGGCTTGGTTATGAGCCGGATGGTTAAAGGTATTCTTGGTGCATATGATTGTGAAAGGAAGTATTAATCATGTACTAATCTAGTTACTTACAAAGCGAAAGCTTACGTTTTAGTGTTTACAATGTTCTTGTAGGTCTATGCGCGATGGAATGAAAGTACTTGGACTATAGCCTAAGGATTTGGAAGCGAATTGATAGATAGATTGCAATTAGGAGCTTAGTATAGAATACCGAGCTCAAGTGTCAAGGTTGTACCCTCGAGAGTCTTTTAGGGATTGTAAAGTAAAGTCGGGTGTCAAAATGTATGTCAAAGAGGTCATGACGATTTGGGAGTCTAACGATGAGTCAAAGTGTGTTTTAAGCGGTTATCAGTAGAGTAAAAGGGGCGTTTGGTTAAGTTGTAAATATACCCATTTTGGGTAGTAAACGGGTCAAGTGTCGTTAGAACATGTTTGATATGTTAAGTTATTGATGTTGGTCAAGTTTGGTGTAAAACGGAAGTCGTATGGGTTGTTTGTAGTGAAAATGGGTCTAAACGGGTTATTTGCATAACTCGTCTAATTTGTAAAGTACCCTTTCGGGGAGTCGTTCGGTAAATGTTTTTGTATGAAAATGAGTGTAGGATCTAGGCCTCCTTGATAGAACTTTGAGCCTTTGTGGATCGGTAGAATGCCTATGTAATCACAAGCACGCTACAAGAGAATCTCTGAATATGAAATAATAAAGAAGAAGAATAAATATAAAGACTTTGATCCTCTATGGATATTTTATTCACTAGAGATATTAAGAATTCAATTGATTGCTTACAAAACTCATAGCCGCATGTTTCTTTTATACTACAAGAAACCCTAATGCAACATTACTAAGAAAACGTGTAAAGAGATATACACAATCTCTTCCTAAATTAACTCTAACAAACTTTCTAAACATACGGTATTACCCGCAGCAATGACAACTAACAGCAGAAACAAACTAACACTACCAGCAGGAACCACTACCAGCAGAAACTACATACCTGCCAGCAGGAACCACTAATACTAACAGCAGGAATGAAATAAATATTATTTCTAATAATTCCTAACAATCCTCCCCTAAACTTGAATTTGACTTGGTTAACTTCAAGTTTCTTGATAGAGCTTTGACGTCCAGGGATAGAGGATTGAATCAGCAGCATCAGAAAGTAACAAGCAGCAACATCATCTTTAAACACAAACTTCCAGCAGCAAGCTCTATGTATCAGCAGCAACAGGAAAACACATTATCTTAATCTTGTCACCATCTGAAAGGCAATGTACTTGATCTTCACAGCAACCATGACTTAGTGTACATCAAATCTTTTAAGTTTCATACTATTCTCATCACTTCCAGGTGTGTTAACTCCTGTGAGAGGTGAATCATTGAAAATTAATGGATTTGATGTCTCTTTACCAATAGCCATCACTACTGGAGTAGCCAATGTTTAGGTGTGTAAGACCATGGTACATTGATAACCATATGATTTTTAGTAAATCATCAACTATAAACAGATTTAAGTTGTCTTTACCTGTAGCCGTTTGCTCAGGACTAGCCAATTCTTAGGTTAGAATAACCTTTGGTGAATTGAATACCAAATATGGTTTTCCACTGCCTTTACCACAAGCCATATTCTTGTGGGCTAGCCAATTCTTTGAAAACCCCAAAAGGAGTAAAATCCATGGTGAATTGAGAACCATTCAACTCTCAGTAATGAAACATGGGTGAGTTGAATACCCTATAGTTTTGAGCAAACTATTACAGCTGTCAACGGATTTGATAATCACACCAGAGCCGTACCCTCATGGTGAGTCAACTCTTTCTTGTCTGTGAGACATGGTGAGCTGATTACCATTTGATGTGTGGTAAGAAACCAACACTATACCTGCAAATAAGTGAGTAGACAATATACAAAATTTATTATTATTATTTATTATTATTATTATTATTATTATTATTATTATTATTATTATTATTATTATTATTATTATTATTATTATTATTATTATTATTATTATTATTATTTTAATAAAAAAAATTTTTAACTATAAAGAAACAAAATAAAAGAAACATAAAGAAAATAAAGATTACAAATGTACAACAATAAGCCTCCCCTTAGGCTTATACCTCCCCTCAATCTCAGCACTTAAGGATTGAGCATCCCAATATGGACCACCAAATAGTTAAATCTTGGACCATCAAAAGCTTTTGTCAACAAATCAGCCACATTGTCATCAGTGTGGATTTTAATCACTTGAATAAGATGCTTCTTATTAGCATCTCTGATAAAATGGTGCCTAATTTCTATGTGCTTAGTTCTTTGGTGAAACACTGGGTTCTTAACAATGCAAATGGTGCTTTGGTTGTCAATAAAGATTTTGGTGTTCAGAAAATTAAACCCATAGTCTAATAACTGATTTTGAATCCAAAGTACCTGACCACAGCAACTAGCAGCAGCAACATATTCTGCCTCAGTAGAAGATGTAGCCACAATAGTCTGCTTCTTGCACTACCGTTGTAAAACCCACAAATTAACATAATATGATATGACAAAAATACCCTCAATTTTAAAATTTTGAGAACTTGTAATAATTATATAAGTAACCTCGTGTAAACTTAACCTAAGTATCTAACATGCCAATAATTGAATATATGAACGTGATACGAATATTTAATACTTACGTATACACAAAATAAAATCTCTACATCGAAGCCCAATACTAGTCGACCATTGAGGTGTTTTGTACACACATAACTTTCGGCCCAAACTTTGCTAAATAAGAAAAACTTTGAACCCATTTGATCCTAGCCCAAAATAAAACCACTCATCCTTCTTTTGGCCCAACAAAATACTCGGCCTACTCTTTGTTTTGATATAACCGATCCTTATTTCTCCATTCTATGTTACGTACAAAAAAAAAAAAAAGAAAAGAAGTAAACCCTAATCCACCAAGATCGGTTCCTTCTTTTTCTGCTCTTGTGGAGCTGCTACTGCCGATCCAATCTAACCCCAAAGGAGGCCTTGAAATCTTGTTCTTGATCTAAGGTAACATGTGAAACAATCTATTATTAATCCATACGAATTCTTGAATCAAAAACTAATAAAAAAGAATGTGTTCTTGTTGTTCTTGGGCTGCCGATCGACCAAGAAGGGAGAAGAAGAAATTTCGTGTGGTGTTCTTGATTCTGTGTGATCGTGTTCTTCATCTTGTCATCAAGGGTATTGTATTACCCATCTTTTATTCAAAAATCTTGTGTCCTAGTCGAGTTATGATCGGAAGATAGTAAGGAAATCGTTACATAAAATCATAAATCAAAAACAAACCCTAAGAACATGTCTATAAATCGATTGGTTTATTTTGTGATGATTAATTCGATTTGAATGTGTTTACAACTGTTATGAATTGACCTAAATATGTTATGGACTCACCTAAAATCGTTTGGAGTCAAGAACTAGTGAATGGAATGGCTAAAACCCTAAGTTATACATGATTCTGTGAATGACTGCTACTGATCTGGAATTTTGTTCGACTTCAACCGGCTATAAATAAATGATGTGGACGTGTATTTTGGTGTTTTAAGAGTCTAAAACTAAGTTCAATGAAATGGCTACCTGGGAAAATTTAGTTTGTAATTTTTGGAGGCCTGGAAGGCTACTTTTTGATTTTTGGAAAATTATGTGTCTGATCGGATTTGTGAGGCTGGAAAATCAGTCTGGGTTTTTGAATTTTACTTTACAAACCGTGTTGAATTAGGAGGTTTCCTTTGATCTGGATAATATATAGGATATCTATTAGTTACTGGAATTTTTATAGATTTTTATAAATTTTTATTAAGGGGTTTCTAATTAATAACTTTTCGTATAGTAAAATCTATCAGAAATCTGGATAAGTTATATTAAGTGAATTTTAGTCCATAGTGGTGCTACTTAATAAAATCTGGAAAAATTAGATAAAATACTTAAGACATTAAAGTATCTCTGGGAATTTTTGGGGAATTTATTTCTGAGTTCTTATATAATTTTCGATTTATAGAAAACCTAACAATTTCAAGCTTAAAACTGTTAGAACCTGATGAAAAGTATAAAAAGGGTTTTGAAAGGTGTTTCGTGTTATTTTAAAAACTAAAGTTACTAAATGTGTAATTTTATGAAACTTGAGGGTTTGATTCGTGCCACACTTATATTTGAGAGTATAATCTGTAATTTAGTAAATATGAGGGTTAGTTGTGTAATTATGAACATAATAAAGGTTGAAGTGTAATTTGTATAATTATAAGGTTTATTTTGTGATTTTGGTAAATCAAGGGTGTAATGTGTAAACTATGAAACTTAAAGGACGGGAGTTGTGATTCTGAATAAATGATGTACTTAAATTAGTAGTTTGCAATATTTTCATTCAAGACCCTTAACTTTGGGATGTTTGCAATTAAAAACCCTAACTTATGGAAACTTGTCATATTTAACCTTGAACTTATGTAAAAGGCATTATGAACCTTAACCTACTAACATGGTCATCTTTAATAAGTTGATAAACAGGAATGATAATAACTAAAGTTACTGAATGTGTAAAGTTACCTAAGATGGAGAGAAACTAAAATGAAACCTTATGATTAAGAAACTATGAAATCATAAAGCTATGAAACTTATAAGTACAATTATAATTCATGTAGATTCGCTGAAGCGGGAGTAATCCGGTGTTTTGTGATCTGCCTTTGGTTTTTTTTGCTATCGGATAAGGTACAGATATCCCGCCCTTTTAATAAGGAGCCTTCGTTTTCTTTTTGATTCGTATTAGGGTTTCCTAAACCTTTGCTATTGTAGGGTATTCACAATGCAAGAAACACTTGTTTGAGGCTTAGATAAGGATCGAATGACAAAGAACTAGAGAGAGAAAGTGGGAACTTCTAGAGAGAGAAAACAATGTGTATATTAGCTTGAGATAATGTGAAGTTCCAACCCTTCCCAAGTGTGGGAAGGGATATTTATACTACTACATATTGGTGCCCCTAGTGGGCTGTGGAGTGAGTTGACAGTGGGGAAAGCCCCGACCCACTCCACAAATATAGATACGACTGATCTAATAAAACTAATAATACTAATAATACTAATACTAATAATAAGCCTACGAGCTACATAAATGCTAAATAGATGCTCGGGGTGACCGAGCCTTCATCTGAATATTTATATTCCTAACAATCTCCCCCTAAGGGAGGTCACCCCGGAAATAATAATTTGAATTCTAGCATTCTTTCTTCTGAACTTGTCTTTATAGCTCGTAGTCTTTGATTCTTCAACGTCTTTGATCATTGTGCTTTCAGCAGTGACCTTTTGATGACTTATCCTTGTCTTTGGATGATTTTGAGTATTCTTCGAAAATATCATCCAACATGTATCTTCAAGCCATCTTTAAGTAGTATGTCTCCACGTGATGTGATAATCTTCGAGCCGACATGCTCACACTATTTGGTGTCATGATCTTTAGTATCAGAGTTTGCAAAAGCCGTGTTAAAGGTCTTTTAGGTTGATCATGACTTTGTTGAGTTACAATGATGATGTAGTATGAACATGTGGTGAAGGATTGGCATCTTTTCTGCAACCAGCTACAACAGCAACCAGCTACAGCATTCCACTGCTACAATCGCCAGAAGTTCCTGCATACGACAGTTAGCAATAATTCGTCCGGTACTTACAAGTTTGGACTTCGAGATAATCAACAGCATATTGTGAAAAACTCTCTCTAATCCTTACCAAGACCGTTCCTAATCGAAAACCCACAGAGGGCCTTTTAAGATTTTACCGTAGTAAATCAACGATTAGGTGAGTCGCTGGAGATCACTCCACGACTGTAGACCGGTTGAAACCGCCGCGACCACTAAGCGTAATCCACGAGGAATTACCGAAGTGACCTGCTTTCAGGGCTGCTTGATGTTGACCCTGGCAGGAATTTCCATTCAATCATTGAGAATTACATTTGTAAATTCTCTCATAAATGTTCTGGCAGATTGCTAAGATCTGCATAGGACTCATGAGTTTACAACTGGTGTCCTTAATGTTGAACAACCAGTGTAGAAATAATTCGTGTCCCTATGAGATCTTATTATGCATCTCGTGGCTCTAGACTCGATAGTGCGATTTGATTTAGTGAGCGGAGGCTGGAGAGGACTGCCACCTTTTCAATATCATCTAACTCGGAGTGAGAGAGACGATAGAAATGTATTGAACTCCGTGACAATTGAAACAAGAGTCCTTTGAGGGACCTTGAGTGGCTAGGGAGGGTTGTGCAGTGTATCACTGGGTCCATGATACTTTGTCTTCAATGCCAGCAATCAACTAAGTGATTCTGACAGCATATGTATTGACCCGGTTTCTACCTAAGTTGTAAGGAGGGCTATTTCTTTTCACCCTTTCTCTTTACAATTCTTTTTCATTCTTCAACCCCTTCAGTGCTTACCGAGACTTCATAACTAACACCTTGTTGGGTTTGTTCCAGTGTTAGCTCCATCTCAGTCGGCACTCTTCCCTCGTTCACTTTTCTCCTTTTTAATCATACCTAAGGACTTCTACACTAACTAGTGGATTGTCCCTGGGTAGATCCCTCCGGCTCTGGCGGGATCGTGGGAACTTGTACCTAACCTTACCCTCCTTATATCTCCATGCGTTAATTAAAATGGCCGGTCTTTAGTAGTCATCCACGATAGCCAAACCAAATCTTTGAAAAATCTCTCAAAGTGTTCATGATTCTGAAACACATTTTTGCAAACACTTGAGAGTTTTATATTTTTCAAATGCTCCCCCTCAACATGTGCTCGAATAATTGTTTTATAAATTTGCACATGTTAGGTAGAGCTCGCACTTTTTGAATTGATCCATTTTCAGTGAACATGACCGATTCGAGACACGCTTACATCACTAGTTAGACTAGCTTGAAATTATTACCCGGCCTGGTCAAGTCCACAGAAAGTTTCTAGAAATGGTACACTCTACTCAGATTCATCTTTTTCGAGACACGCTTACATCACTGGTTAGACCAGCTTGAAATTATTACCCGGCCAAGACGAATCCTTTCGATTGATGACAGTTCAAGTTTCGTCAATTCATTGGTTAATTTTGAGTCACGGTCACATGAGATGCCAAATCCTTTGCTCCCCCTCAATAAGTGCATTGACGTACAACTGAGCACTTATGGGAGAGTTTACTTCCTCATCCAAAACATTTTGCTCCCCCTCAATATGTGCCTTGATATACAAAATGGTTTAGCACATACGGGAGAGCTTACATTTACTTCCAAATCATCACATTTTATCAGAATTTCATATTTAAATCACATTCTCTCCCCCGATCAAAAATTTCAAACCATTTGAGATTTGTGATCCCAATTGATTTAAATACGTTTAGAAAATGTGGGAGAAAATGTGTCCAATTTAACGTATTCTGATGATGAAACATACTGTGCTCCCCCTTAATCTAAGAGGGAGATTCACTACTTATTATGCACAAGTTGACAATTATGACACAAATGATATTGACCTTTTTGAGCAGATGATGTAATCACCCGCTTTTCTGAGTGAGTCAGTGGTCAACATAAATCATCCATCCACCAACAAATCTTTCCCACACGTTGAAGATCTCCACTTGGCGAGATCAGAATACGAACCGCTTTGTTGAAGTGAAGGTGGTGGTGGTGATGACAGTGTTGTTGTTGTTGTTGCTGCCGACGTTGTTGTTGTGGTGAATTTCGAGCCAATCAATAGAGTTTGAACGTCTGATCAAATGGTTAGAATGGGAAATGGCACATTCATTCTGGCTATGGAATCTGCATAAGAATATCAACACAGATATGCATACATACAGATACACTATTCCTTAATAGCTACCCTTCAGCAGCTTGCCACATTATAATACCAAGTTCATCTTATAATCAAACCACAATCAGGAAGTACGTCAAACCACTATCTAGCATGAAGAGCAATTTGCAATCATGAACATGGCAATTCACACAGATTTCAATATTCAATTCAGGATCTTAGGAACATGATTCTAACATAATAGCAATATACCTAAGTGAATCCTGAGAACATGTGCACAATATCAACAACAATTAAGCAGCAGAGACAAACAACATTTGAAACTCATTCACTTAGTTCATACAAATGTCAGTGGAGCATTCAAGAACATCAAACACATCGGGTTTTCTAACTTCTTTCAGATTTTGAGTTTTAATGTATCTAGGGGATTAAACGAGGATTCCAAAGAGATACAAATGAACCTTCTAGTTATATGAAGCTAGGATACTATAAGCAAGTTGCACATAATGTCCTAAACTTTCTAGCAACTAACACACTTGGTCATTTGATATATTTAAGCAATTTCCTCTTCAACTAATACCCCATTAACTGCAAAACCTTTTCTAAGAATCATGAATTAATCAAGAAACCCGTTTGATGATATAAAATTTGAATTCACTCTCCCCCCTCAATCAATGACCCGTATTCTAGTTAAAGATTTGTAGTCGTTGATTGAGTGACAAATTTTATGCACAATCCAAGTATAAAAGAATTTCAAGCAACACATAATCACCAAGTGTCTTACAAATAATTTTCAGAAGAATCATTGAATGAAAACTATTTGTATGCAAAGAAGATTTCTCTTCCTTTACTAGAAATGATGCACTGAAACGTACATCAGATCGAAGAAACATGGATATAAAGTAATCCATGCCCAGGTGAACATCACCCAGTTGGAGGAACAGCCGTCTTTTTGGCGACGTGCTTTCCCCATTATGAAGCGCGGGTTGCTATCTAAAGTAATAGCAAGCCATTTAGACATGTTTTAACAATTAGTATAACTTCTGCTCGAGCTTCATTTAAAGACCCGTGCCATTATTGAATGACATTTCTAAGTCCGTAAATGTTATCGATAAACAGAAGACATGCCTAGGTGAAACTATTTTTGGTATTTTCTATTTTTTTTTTAATTTTTATGGTTTTTCTTGGTTTTAATATTTTTCTATATACAATTTTCTGGTTCTATAATTTTCTATTTACAGTATGTTTTAAGATATGTACAAACTATATTATTCAGTTTAAGACGATGATGAAATGAATACCAAAATGAGGATACGTTCAGTATGTTGTAGAAATCTGTGGTCAATCATCTCTTAAACTTTCACCACCAAAGCTTTCGAGGCTTCTGAAAAATCGACGAAACTTGAGCCTTCCCAATGTACAGCTTTGATAGCTTCCCCCCAAACCGACAATCTTCATACTGAGCAGATTCTAAGCTCTCTTTCAAGCTTACATAAGGTAAGTGTACAGCGGAAACCGTAGCAAACCACATCAAGTATTACTGCTCCTTTTTAAGAATAATCATCGTGATTCTCCGTTCGGGGATCCTCAAATAGATCAGCAACGAATCATCTCACATTTGAATAATTCTTCTCACATTTCTTCCCGCTGAAGATTGAAGAAATGCCTACCAACAATATCCAGAGACCACTTCCCCCCAAGTAGTTGAAGAAATTCAAACAGTCTCATTGTATGAAGCCCGAAAACCCGAAGTACACACTCAATCCCATTAATGAAGTCGAAAACGTAACATCACGATCAATTAAGACCTAGAAATCCCCTTTTCTCCCTTCAGGAAATTGCAGATGAGAATTGTTACACCAAAGTTCAATTAAGTCCAGAGTGTAAGCAATTTATCCCTTGTGTAGTCGAAATGATAACACCAAGACAGTACCGTGAAAACCAAGTAAGTCCCGGATGAACACAATTCCTTCAGTAGGATACCGACTAACCAGAAGTCATCATACAATTGTGTACCTCTTTTAATTATCAGAAATTGTTTCATACATATCTTCCCCCACGTAGTTGGAATAATACATCAAGACTCACGAGTTAAAACACTGATTTTCTCTGCGGATATGACATTTGTCTTCCCGGAATAACTTCAACTAAGAAGAAGTATAAAGTTCATCACGTGTACTCGTTGTGCATTCAGATGTATATCTCCTTCCCCCTTGTTGGTTTTGATACCTCAGAATCAGCAACACATTTTACGAACATATTCTTGAAATCTTGTGAGAAGAACAAATTAGGCTCAAGTAGATCAAGTGAGAATTAACCGCTGCCGACACCGTCTCTGACTATCTTTATCAACCCTTAAGTAGGCTATTCGAAGTGATAACTGATGGAGCAAATCCGATATACCAAACTTGAACCTGAAGATAGAATTCCCTGTTCCTGTGATTTACGCTTACACTAATGTTGGAAGAACGGTGTAGAGAATTAGTGCTCCAAGAAAATCTCTAAGTGCTCAATACCCAACCAAGGTATGAGACATTAACACCTCTTACGATTATCCACAACGTCATCGGCGTGTGACACTAAGAACTACAACGTAACTCCTTTAAGTGATAGTTACCTCGACTGCTGGTAACTAGATAACCTAAGTCTTCAACTTAAATCTTAAGCATGAGCAAGTTATCATTGAAGGTCATTGATGTGCTGCGTGTGTCGTTGCGGTTTAGCAGTTTTAATGCCTACTCAAGTTTTAAATTTATATTTAGCCGACTTATCAATAACACACACACTTAACGAGCAGTGTACCCGGTCAGTATGAATATAATGGTAAGTAGAGTGTCGATCACTAAGAGTGGAACGTATTATCTCGTTATTCTAATCAGTATTTTAATATCCTAACGCAAGGGGGTTTTCAGCCTGAGAGACTGGCACGATTTTTTTGCAATTAAATAGTAAAATAAACCAATAGGCACGAATCAGCAAGTAGCACACACGTACACAGATAAATACTCGAGACAATAAGAGGGCTGTCCTTATAATTATGTAGTTTGTCACTTGTTTTATTGATAGCTTTATATGAAGTGTATGTAGTTAATCCTTTCTCGTTGGTCCTAAGCTTATCGGCGAGTAAACCCTTAATGATGACTTATGTCTAAAAGTTATTCCTAAGTGATCAATTTAGTAATAACCGTGGGAGTGCAACCTTTCCGTTGCCACATTACACAAGCCACTAATAAACACAGAGGTGATCAATGCACTAATAAGTAGTAACCAAAGACATCAACATATAAACTTTAATCGATGGGAAAGCAATTTTAAGGGGAGTTGAAGTGAATGATAACATAACACAAGCCCATCAATCCTGATGAATTAAAGTTTGCTAACACAATAAAACAAAACTACTTAATGAATTAAACACATACAGCACCTTCTTACAGTTCTTGTATCTTCGTTTGGTGTGTCTTGTGCTGCCTCCTTGACTGAATTCGTCCTAGGGTTCTGCTGCTTCGGTCTTCGAATCTAAAATAATGCACACGAAATTCGTCTGGCCTTGGGGTATTTATAGTTTCTGTCTGAGGGAAGATGCGGCGCATCTAGTAAGTAGATGCGGTGCATTTACTTAACTTCGCGTGGGGTCTAAGATTATAATATTCAGGAATATTCGTACACCGCCAGAAGATGCGGCGTAACTCCATGATTAGATGCGGCGCATGTCCTCTTGTATCTTGGATCGTATCCGGTGAAATATTGATATCGATGCGGCGCATGTCATGAGTGAGATGCGGCGCATCTGGAGCAGATTTAACTTGATCTTGTCCATTTCAGTAGACTCTTCACTTTATGCATGTTTTGCTCCATTATTAGTCCAAAATCGCCAAGTTTCACCAAATGCTTGTTTTTACCTGAGAATTACAAAAGTAAACGATTAAGTATCAATCCTCATACATAATATAGTAAAACAAGTCAAATTAATAGGATAAATGATAGTAATAAAATGTACTTATTTGAGTTCATCAAATATCCCCCCACTTGAACTTTACTTGTCCCCAAGTAAACCTTAGAATTTCTCTTATGAAAATGTATCCTAAAAGATGTTAGGATTTATTTTTATATCAAGCATGTATTCGTTTAATTCATAATCACACAACTAAACACTTTAACGAATTAGAAGTATAATAAAATAATTTGATAAAAGCAAATCTAATCGTTTAACTGTCTAGTCGCGACGAATATTCTATCATAAGCTTGGCAAGTATACACATCTCCCCCACTAAAGCCAAGGAATAACAAGTCTAAAGCGGTAAAAAGGGTTTTTAGGCTTAAGGGTTAATTATTCTCTTTTCACTATCGATCTCAAATTCCAGAAAAGGCGACAAAATCACAAATACATGATCGAATCCACGAACACGATACTTGCAATTGCTCAAATCCTTAACTCGAATAGGCTAAAGATAGGTCCAAACTTCACCAATAATAATATATCAAAAAGGGCGACAAAATCATAAATACATAGCCGAATCCACGACTACGATACTTAAGATTGCTCAAATCCCTAATCTCAATAAATCAAAGGTTTGGTTGGATAAAGAATAATATAGGGTATGGATAATATTTGGGATATAAATTGGTGTAAAAATAAAAATAAACAAAACAAATAAATTAAAATCCTAAGTGTGGTTAATCACTATCCCAACCATCCCATGAATAAGACTCATATCATTGAATAACTCACGCTTTAACACTTGAAACACACGCTTTAGGTAGACACGAATTATACTCAACAAGATCTTAATCAAAGAATAAACCTTAATTGGCGTTCCCATAACTGCCAATTCCCATTCAATCCATAGATATAGTACAACAAATAGTGGCCATATGAACCACTTACATAACTTTACATCGTTGGTTTAAAACAAACTTCCAACTTTTCTTTCTTTCTTTTTCTTTTCTTATTTTTTCGAATTTTTTTTTTTTTTTTTTTTTTTTTTTTTTTTTTTTTTTTTTTTTTTTAAACTAAAGATGTGTAAAATTTCACCACATCACTATAATGATAATTCTGGATAATTTTTCCATACTTTTCATACTTCAGAAATAACGGTAATAGTGAAAGTAGTAAACACACGAAAAATAAACTCAAAAATATACAATATTTACTTTCACTCCAATTGCATTGTGCAATTTCCCGACCTAACCAAAGATAATGAATTACGCACGCGAACACAGGTAATGTAAGGAAACACACTTTGCCTATAGCAATTAACCAACCACGGATTCTAATCTACAGGGTAGGCTAAGGTGTAAGGGTGTAACGAAACATTTTAAACATAGGTGTAAGAAACGAAAGGAATGGCTCTGAGTGTTTTTCTAGGGGTATCTTACTCTAAAAATGAGAGTAACAAAAGGGTTTATACGGGGGTTAATTAACCAGTGTAGTTAGTTAATAACACATAACATATAATAGGCTATTTGGGTGTAATCCTAAAATTTTACCAATTTAGACAAGTCATTCCAATTATATAAATATAATACTTATTATGGTGGTCTCGAATAGTATACAAGCCAAGTTCTAAAGTTTACAAGTCACCGGCACACTCATAGATTTGTGAATTTTGAAAAATCACAATTTTTGAAAATAACGTCTTTTGTGCAGTTATGCAACTTAGATCTTAAACAAAAACATGCTAAAAATTTTTAAGTTTGATATATTAAGCACATTTTAAGCATAATTTTTGAAAAAGTTTAGGACAAGTAATTGTTAAGTGTTCTAATTCTCCAATCCCCCCACTTAAGTTAAACAACGTCCTCGTTGTTTGTATAAAAGGTTAAAAACTGGAAAATAAAAGAATTAGAACAGGAAAACTCCCCTGAGATTTGCTCGGTATGATCCTCCATTAGTATAAGAGCAAAAATCATCTTTCTTGTGGATGAGAACGTTAAAGCTTCATACTTGATGTATCCACAGGAAATCCAGGAAACTATAATACCACCAATGCTTTAAAACACACCTAAGATAAGAAAGGTTCAAACTTGCATAATACATTAGTAGTTAGGAAAAATAAAACTTAAAAATTAAAACTGAAAATCGTCAGGTCAGTCGATGCGCCGTATCTTACGGAAGAAGATACGCCGTATCGAGCCTGGAATTAATACGGATCAGAATAAAGATGCGCCGCATCCTTAACCAAGGATGCGCCGCATTAAAAATAAACTGATAAAAAGTTTTAAAGTCGAAAATAAAAATGCAGAAAAATAAAAATAAGATATGACCATTGCAGGAGATGCGTCGCATCTCAGAATTGAGATGCGCCGTATCCTCATGCGGGCCTGACTGACTCGACACAGAAAACAGAATAATAGAAATTCTCCGGGTTGTCTCCCGGCCAGCACTTGTCTTTATTCCAGAGTCTTCAAGTTAGACTCACGTTCAGCCCTTTATTCCAATACTTCAGGTTCAAACTCCACCACCTCGTTCTCATTATCCTCGATTTTATTATCAAAGTATTTCTTCACACGCTGCCCGTTTACTTTGAATATATAACCATTTTTATCGCATATTTCAATAGTTCCATATGGATACACTTTCTTGACAACGAACGGTCCCGTCCATCTCGATTTAAGTTTACCAGGATACATCTTTAATCTGGAATTAAATAGCAGCACTTTCTCTCCAATAGTAAACGTTTTATCCCCACGTAACCTCGAGTCATGCCATTTTTTGGTTCTTTCTTTGTAGATCTTAGTATTTTTGTAGGCCTCGTCTCTTAGTTCATGGAGTTCATTAAGTTCCATGAAACGGTTCTTCGTTGCAGCTTCCATATCCATATTACAATTCGTCAAAGCCCAATATGCACTTTGTTCAATTTCGACCGGTAGGTGGCATGCTTTTCCGTATACAAGACGAAACGGAGTGCATCCTGTTGGTGTCTTATAGGCCGTACGAAATGCCCATAAAACATCGTTTAACTTGTCAGACCACCCTTTTGGATTATATCCAGTCGTTTTTTCAAGAATTCGTTTTATAGCTCTATTGGTTACTTCAGTTTGGCCATTGGATTGAGGATGGTATGCGGTGGAAACCCTATGATATACTCCATATTTTTGCAAGGCTCTTCCCAGATGGTGATTACAAAAGTGTGTTCCCCTATCACTAATCAATGCCTTAGGAATTCCAAACCTAGAGAACAAACCTTGCAAAAATTTAAGTACTACCTTGCTATCGTTTGTTGGTGATGCTTGCGCTTCGACCCATTTTGATACGTAATCAACAGCAACCAAAATATATTTATTACCTTTAGATTCAGGGAACGGTCCCATGAAGTCCAATCCCCATATGTCGAAAACTTCACATACTTGGATATAGTTTTGCGGCATTTCGTTTCTTGATGTTATATTCCCGGATCGTTGACACGCATCACATCCTTTTATATAGTCTTTTGCATCATCCAACATAGTGGGCCAATAAAATCCCGCATCAAGGATTTTTCTTCTTGTGATGACTGCACCGTGGTGTCCCCCCGTTGGCCCTGAATGGCAATGTGCCAATATTGCTGGGATGTCATCACCATCTACGCATCTTCGTAAAATATTGTCAGGACATAATTTAAAGGCATAAGGTTCATCCCAAATATACTCGCTGGCGCGATTTAGAAACCTTCTTTTCTCGTCGGATGTTAGCCCTTTTGGAATTTCATTTGCAACTATAAAGTTTATAAAGTCGGCATACCATGGTCCATTATTATTGCTCTTAATTCCTACCATCATAAGGTGTTCATCAGGAAAGTCATCAGCAATCTCCCTTTCGTCAAGCACCTCCATATCAGGGTTTTCAAGTCTAGATAAGTGGTCAGCAGCTAGATTCTCCGCACCCTTTTTATCTTTAATTTCAATATCGAATCCTTGGAGCAATAAAACCCACCTAATAAGCCTTGGCTTGGCATCCTGTTTATTGAACAAATACTTCAAAGCAGAATGGTCAGTGTAAACCATAGTTTTTGACAATATAAGATATGATCTAAATTTATCAAATGCAAAAACTACTGCTAAAAGTTCTTTTTCCGTGGTGGTGTAATGTTCTTGGGCATTATTCAATGTTTTGCTAGCATAATAAATTGGCTTAAATTTCTTATCTATCTTTTGGCCAAGTATGGCTCCAACAGCATAATCACTAGCATCACACATTAGTTCAAAAGGTAGATTCCAATCCGGCGAAATTATAATGGGTGCAGAAGTTAGTTTTTCTTTAAGTATATTAAATGCCTTTTTGCAATCTTCAGAAAAATCAAACTTTGCATCCTTTAGCAACAATTGGGTCATAGGCCTAGATATTTTTGAAAAATCCTTTATGAACCTACGATAAAATCCAGCATGCCCTAAAAAACTTCTAACGCCTTTTACGTTAGTGGGGTAAGGTAGTTTGGCAATTACATCAATTTTAGCTTTATCGACTTCTATACCTTTCCCAGAAATCTTATGTCCTAACACAATTCCCTCTCTAACCATAAAATGACATTTTTCCCAATTAAGAACAAGGTTAGTTTCTTCACACATAGCAAGCATTTTATCAAGTTTAAAGAGACAATCACTAAATGAGTTACCGAACACCGAAAAGTCGTCCATGAAGACTTCCATAAAGTCTTCTACCATATCATGGAAGATAGCCATCATACAACGTTGGAAAGTGGCAGGGGCGTTGCATAGTCCGAACGGCATTCTCCTATAGGCAAAGGTTCCATAAGGGCAGGTGAAAGTCGTCTTCTCTTGATCCTCGGGGGCAATGGGTATCTGGAAGAAACCTGAAAAACCATCCAAAAAACAATAATAATCATATCCTGATAGTCTTTCTAACATTTGATCAATAAATGGAACAGGGAAGTGGTCTTTTCGCGTAGCATCATTGAGTTTGCGATAATCGATGCAAACTCTCCATCCAGTAACAGTTCTTGAAGGGATTAACTCATTGTCGTCATTGAGTACTACCGTCATTCCTCCTTTTTTTGGTACGACGTGGATAGGACTGACCCACGAGCTATCGGAAATTGGGTAGATAAGTCCGGAGTCAAGTAACTTCACAATTTCGTTTTTCACCACATCTTGGACTTTTGGATTCAAACGCCTTTGAGGTTGGATAGTTGGTTTGAATTCATCCTCCATAAGGATTTTATGTGTACAAAATGACGGGCTAATTCCCTTAATATCAGACATACTCCACGCTAATGCTCCTCTTCGTTTATATAGTACCTGCAAAAGAGACTCTTTTTCTTTTGGCGTTAAGTCAGATGCAATAATAACGGGTGAATTAGTATTTCCGTTTAAATAAGCATATTCCAAGGTAGAAGGAAGATCCTTAAGCACAGGTTTAACATTATCAATTTCAGTAGCACTAGCGGAATAAACCTGTTCTTTCATTATGTCGCTGCTGTTATCAGATAGATGCGCCGCATCGAGGTTTTCGATGCGCCGTATCGCATTACATATAGCAGAGTCAGCAGCTAAGTTATAATCAATTATATTCTCATCAACTTGATCTTCTATAGCAATTGTGTTTTCCAAATTTTTAAGCAGAAAAGAATCAAGCAAATTACTTTTTAAGAATTTCTGAGTAAATTGATTAATCGTGTCATCAGAAACATCGATATTATAACATTCATCATCATCGAAATTATCTTTACTCATAGATTGTTCCATGTTAAACTCAACCTCATCTTTTCCTATGGTAAGAGTTATCTTTTTATTAAAAACATCAATTATGGCTCTAGCAGTGGCTAAAAATGGACGTCCTAATATTATAGGAGTTCTAGAATTTTCAGGCATATCAAGGATAACAAAGTCGATAGGTAATTCAAATTTATCAACTTTTATCAATATATTTTCCGCTATTCCTAGTGGGTATTGAATGGACCTATCAGCTAGTTCTAAGCACATCCTAGTAGGTTTTGGTTCACCAAGACCTAATTTATCATACATAGAAGAGGGCATAAGACTTATACTAGCTCCTAGGTCGGCTAAGGCATTTTCAATATGCAAATTTCTAATTTGACAAGGAATAGTGAAACTCCCTGGATCTTTTTCTTTAGACGGAAGTTTGTTGAGCAATGCTGCTGAGCTTCTTTCCCCCATTGTTATGGTGCAAGCCTCTTCGAGTTTAGACTTGTTTGTAAGCAAGCTCTTCAGATATTTAGCATATTTTGGCATTTGCACTAGGGCTTCCATAAATGGTATGCTAAGCTGCAGCTGCTTGAGATTCTCCAGGAATTTCTTTTGATAGGCATCTTCTTTCTCTTTCCTTACCCTATGTGGGAAAGGTAATGTTGATCGTTTAGGTTCAACAGAAGGTTCTTCTCTAATCACAGGTTCTGGATCAGTCTCTTTTGGTTGCTCTTGCTCAGGTGGTAAAGATTCAGGGGAAATTTTGTTTGTACTGTCATCCTCGGGTGTCTCTCCGATTTGAAAGGTTGACTTTCCGCCTCTAGTTGTAATTCCTTTCAGATCGTGCCTTACCAAAAGAACCTTGTTAAGCACTGTTGACAATTGGTGCACTTCAATTGCCAAACCATTGATCATATTGTTTTGTTCCTTTAGTAACAGCTCATGACTGCCTTTGAATTCAGTGATAAAGTTCCTTGCTTCATGATGTTCTTGTTCATTGGCTTGAGCGATTAGTAGTGCAAACTCTTCCATAGTAAGGTTTCTTTGGGGTCTTCCGAACCAGTTTGGGAAAATATCAAACATTGTTCCTGAAAATTAAGAACAAGAAGATTTCAAAGTAAAAGCTTCCTAGTATAAGGGTAAGTCAGAATATTTTCCGTTCGGAAATTAGAAAAGAATAAAAGTTGCTGATATCTGCAGACGATGCGCCGTATCCAAGAAGTTGGATACGCCATATCTTAATACGTTAAAATTAAATCAGACTTTATTCAGAAAATAGATACGCCGCTTAGAATTTACGAATGCGACGTATCGAATTAATTAATCAAAAATCGATATTTATTTAAAATTAAATACGTCGTATTAACGAAAGTTAATGCGCCGTATTTTCGTTACGTTTAAAAATACAAGATTTTTGATTCAGAAGATGCGCCGTATCGACAGAGATCGATACGTCGTATCTGTTTAATAATTCGCAAACTGTTTTTAATTAAAATAATAGATACGCCGTATCTGCTAAAGCAGATGCGTCGTATGGCGTTAACGTTTGGAAAAATTTTTTATCAAAAACAGATACGCCGTATCTGCTAAAGCAGATGCGTCGTATTACTTTATCGCTTAAAAAAAAATTTCTTATTAAAAACAGATACGCCGTATCTTGGGGAAAAGATGCGTCGTATCGAATTAATTAAACGCGTTGTATTTAAAAAATTAAACGCAATACGCCGTATCTGAGAGATCAGATGCGCCGTATCGTTTGATTTAGCACAGTACAACGATAGCAGAACAGAAAAAAATATGAAAAATAAAAACAAATAAAAACACACAAACAAAAATAAACACAAAAACAAAAATAAAAGCAAACAAATAACACACAAAACAACAAATATGCAAAATAATACAATGATGCAATTAATCTAATAAAAAGAAAAACCTAATTAAAATACTAATCAAATTAACAGATAATAACAATTCACTCCCCGGCAACGGCGCCAAAAACTTGATGTGCTGCGTGTGTCGTTGCGGTTTAGCAGTTTTAATGCCTACTCAAGTTTTAAATTTATATTTAGCCGACTTATCAATAACACACACACTTAACGAGCAGTGTACCCGGTCAGTATGAATATAATGGTAAGTAGAGTGTCGATCACTAAGAGTGGAACGTATTATCTCGTTATTCTAATCAGTATTTTAATATCCTAACGCAAGGGGGTTTTCAGCCTGAGAGACTGGCACGATTTTTTTGCAATTAAATAGTAAAATAAACCAATAGGCACGAATCAGCAAGTAGCACACACGTACACAGATAAATACTCGAGACAATAAGAGGGCTGTCCTTATAATTATGTAGTTTGTCACTTGTTTTATTGATAGCTTTATATGAAGTGTATGTAGTTAATCCTTTCTCGTTGGTCCTAAGCTTATCGGCGAGTAAACCCTTAATGATGACTTATGTCTAAAAGTTATTCCTAAGTGATCAATTTAGTAATAACCGTGGGAGTGCAACCTTTCCGTTGCCACATTACACAAGCCACTAATAAACACAGAGGTGATCAATGCACTAATAAGTAGTAACCAAAGACATCAACATATAAACTTTAATCGATGGGAAAGCAATTTTAAGGGGAGTTGAAGTGAATGATAACATAACACAAGCCCATCAATCCTGATGAATTAAAGTTTGCTAACACAATAAAACAAAACTACTTAATGAATTAAACACATGCAGCACCTTCTTACAGTTCTTGTATCTTCGTTTGGTGTGTCTTGTGCTGCCTCCTTGACTGAATTCGTCCTAGGGTTCTGCTGCTTCGGTCTTCGAATCTAAAATAATGCACACGAAATTCGTCTGGCCTTGGGGTATTTATAGTTTCTGTCTGAGGGAAGATGCGGCGCATCTAGTAAGTAGATGCGGCGCATTTACTTAACTTCGCGTGGGGTCCAAGATTATAATATTCAGGAATATTCGTACACCGCCAGAAGATGCGGCGTAACTCCATGATTAGATGCGGCGCATGTCCTCTTGTATCTTGGATCGTATCCGGTGAAATATTGATATCGATGCGGCGCATGTCATGAGTGAGATGCGGCGCATCTGGAGCAGATTTAACTTGATCTTGTCCATTTCAGTAGACTCTTCACTTTATGCATGTTTTGCTCCATTATTAGTCCAAAATCGCCAAGTTTCACCAAATGCTTGTTTTTACCTGAGAATTACAAAAGTAAACGATTAAGTATCAATCCTCATACATAATATAGTAAAACAAGTCAAATTAATAGGATAAATGATAGTAATAAAATGTACTTATTTGAGTTCATCAGTCATGCATCCAACCAACCCCGACTTCAAGATAAAGTAAGATCATGCCTTTGAGGAAGTCACCTTCAATCTCGAATAAGTGATACCTGATCAACTCCATGGTCACGATTAGATGCCCAACACAAGTGAGTGAACCAACAACCAAGTATACATCGAATCACTTGTTCACACTTCTCCCCCTCAAAGATTGCATACGAGGATGCCATCTTTGATTGAACAAGTGCATATGAGATTGATCCACTGTTCACACTTCTCCCCCTCAAAGATTGCATACGAGGATGCCATCTTTGATTGAACAAGTGCATATGAGGTTGATCCACTGTTCACACTTCTCCCCCTCAAAGATTGCATACGAGGATGCCATTTTTGATTGAGTGAATAAACGTCCAATCGGATGGAAGTAGATCCACTTGATATCTGAATAAGCATGGAGCAAGTATGAAGCCTTTTAATGAGAATAGTCAGAAACATGGAGAGTCGTATGACCACTTCTTAAATCTCAATTACCAAGTAGTTTATTCACCTTTCTCCCCCACAAAAATTGCATATGACGGTCAACTGCCATTTTTGATAGAGCAGGTGAATAAGAATATACTCCAATGTACGTTTATCTCCTTTGGTGACTGAATGAGCATTTGAAGAACATGAAGCTTGATGAGAATGGTCATAAATAAGAAGATTCCTCTTCTTCCGAAGATAAAGCGCACTCAAGCGTACGCCTTTCTTTTCTTTGATGAACGGGGCCTGAAGAGATGTCAGCAGACGCCATTATGTTGTCATTGAGACCCAGGCTTGAACTGATGAGTTCAAACGTCATAGTCATTGAAGAACGAGGCCTGAACTGATTTGAACAGACGTCATGATGTTGAAGAACGAGGCCTGCACTGACATGTACAGACGTCATTGTCGTTGATGTTCATCAAGCTTGAATTGTTTGAACCCCTTCATCATGAGATATCACTCTTTTCGGCACCCAAACTCTGAGTCTTTTCTTAATACAAGGCCTGAACGATGTACCTGCACTTAAGTAAAGACTTCCTGCATTGACATTAAGAGTTTGTTTGCATTTATATGGGTTAGTGATATCAAAATTTAGACCATTTGGGTTTTCACTGTCAACCTTGGTTTCGCACTTAGTGAACATCTTTCGAATAGGTATCCACCTAAGACCAACAATCTTAAAAATTCTACCCGTCGGTATCCAACTAAGGCAAGATCTAGGAGTGTTTGGTTTCTCATGCACAGTTACAGACTTTTTGGGAGAAAACCTTTGTCCTAGGGCAACCGGCCTATCAGGTTTCTGCATACACCTCTTTGGTTCTACGGGCTTGTTGTTGTTTCTAGTCTTAGAGGATGGAACCTTGGCAAGTTCATTCACTTCCTTCCGGAGTTTTGTTATACAATCATCATGGGTTGCATTGAAAACACATTTCTGACAAGTCGAGCAAACAAAGTGTTTGGAATCAGAAAAAGATCTAGGGTTCTTAGAGTGATCGGCTACGGGAATTGCCTTAATTGGCACGCAACTACTCTTAGAAACAGGCAAATTCCTAGACTTTTCATGTGTGTTTTTCTTAGCGTCCACTAGGTTTTGATTCTGAACAATGTCTTTATGTCTAACATGTTCCTTTGGTGTCACAAGTGACACACGCGTTGAACTAATCCTAGAAGAACTAGAAGCACTCATGTGATGTGGTTTTGCAACAGCATATTCCTTTTAACTAGGTCTAGACTGTGAAGTGACTGGTTTTGACAAAACTTTTTCCGCATCAACTTGGGAGGCAAACCGTGTTTTTGAAACATTTGAACGTTCAGATCTAAACGCAGTCAGTTGTCTAACAACTGATTGTTTTCTAAGTGGTGGTTTCCTCAAGATTGATGGTTCTGCAAACGTAGTATTCACACCATTTCCTATCGATTTTCTTAATTCGTTTTTCAACGCTGCAATTGCAAAACCCTTTTCCTGAAGTTGAGCCTTGAATTCATCATTTTTAGTAATCAAAGAGGTAGTTTGCTCTACATTCTTAGTTTTTGTTTCTTTGATTTTATCACACAGTTCTTTGCAATGACTTTTCAACGAGTCATTATCGTTAAACAATTCAGCCACTTTATGTTCTAATTCTGCATTTATCGTTGCAACAACATCATTTTCATGTTTAGTCCTAACTTCATTAAGCATGTCACGCATCTCAGTCAATCTGTTTTTCAGGTTTTTGATCGTTAAGTTTTTAGCTTCTAGCTGAGCTTTCAAATCATTTATCATAAAAAATTCACGGAATTCAGGGAGTTCCGGATTTTTACATGGTAGTTTAGTTTGAAAACGTTCTTCCTTATGTTGTATTTCAACTTCAAGAGAAATACAATGTTTTTCAAGCTGTGAAAATCTTTTTGAAAGTTCATTATAAACTTCTTTTTCAACCATATCATTTGATTTGAAAAACTCAGCCGTAGGCAAAGAACTCGACGTATTATCATGTTCATGTTCAGCATCCTGATCAATTTCTCCCCCCTTATGACTCATATTTGTTGAATCAGAGGTAATATTGCTATCAGTATTTTCCAACAGATATGTGTCATAAGTAAGTTTAAGATGATCAGTATGTTGTTGTTCATTAGAAAGAGCATTATCTAGATAAGACAGATGTACCACAGCAGATTGTGCTTGGTGATTTTCAGGTACGTAGGCTGCATTCTCACATATTGTGAAATCACCTCCTGTGCTGTCACCATCATCAAACTTGTCTGATCTTGTTCCATTCCCCATTTGTTTAGCCCTTTCATCAATAAACCCATTAACATTACTCATCAATTGTAGTAATGTAACTCTGAACACGTCAACCTCGAATCCAGTGTAATTAGCAAAACACCCTTTTGTCATCTGACTGTCATAGTCATAGTCCTTAGTGTGTTGCGAGTCAATGAACACCTGGAGTTGGTTATTGATCACACTGAAAGCTGCTCTGGATCTTGCTTCAGAGAATTCTTCTTTGTCAAGTTGTTGTTCAAGTTGATCTAAATATAGAGTCATTTCGACTGTGAAATCATGAACATCTTGACCAAAGAGTGCTGTGAAAGCCCGTGTGTAACCCATCACGTATTCAGATTTATCAAACAGAGCCTTGAGATGTGAATGAAGTAGACGAAAACATTCGATGCGACTTTCCTTCGCATTAAACAGCATAAGTGACTGATGAAGCTCTTTCTCTTGTGATTTCGGGCACGAAGATTCCACATTGGTATTATCAGAATCACACACGTACATTTGTTGTCCAGAATTGGAAATCATTTGGTTATCATATGTGTCGTACAACTTGAGTACCTCAGATATGAAGGAATCTGAAGTAGTAGACATGATGTAACCGTGCACGGGATTTTACAATTCTATGATTTAAACCGAGAAATAGATTCTTTCGCGGGGTTTTACAAAATCAAGAATAAACCGTGAAGTGATGCTTGATATGTGTTATGATGACTGATGGATTGTTGCACTATTGTTAAGTTGTGATTTGGTTTGGTTGATGCAAGTTGTTACAGCGAAATTTTGGTCTGAAAACTTAAAAACTCAATAACTTCATTCTGGAGCGATTTCAGGCTTCGAAAGTTGGGTTGAATGAATAAATTGATTCAACGTGTCCTTCTCCTCGGTCTCACGGTCGTTTTGACAGGTGTTTCGCTGAAAACGGAGTTACGGTTCAAAAGTTATGGCCGTTTGAAGTTTTGACGTAAAAAGTCAACTTTGGTCAAACCGCCACGGACAAATAGCACCTCTGTGGATACAAACCGCCTAGACAAACCGAGTTCACGCTGCAGAGACAAACCGCGTAGACACAAACCGCATACACGCCTCAGAGACAAACCGCGTAGACACAAACCGCGTAGACACAAACCGCATACACGTTGCAGAGACAAACCGAGTAGACACAAACCGAATAGACTCCTCAGAGACAAACCGCGTCTACACAAACCGAGTACACGCTGGAGGGACAAATCGAGTAGACACAAACCGAGTAGACTCCTCAGAGACAAACCGCATCTACACAAACCGAGTACACGCTGGAGGGACAAATCGAGTAGACACAAACCGAGTACACGCTGCAGGGACAAACCGTGTAGACACAAACTCCCAAGCACGTCGCTTTCACTGCCTTTTGTCTTTTTGCCTGAACTAGTAATAAAACAAACCGTATCTTCAAAGTGACACAAACCGAGTCCAAGAACTTGTCCCAAGCACACAAACCGCTGCTAAGAACACTACAACAAACACCCACGAATTACCCCAAAATCACCACACAATTCTTAGATCTGTGAATCCAAGCACCAAATACCACTCTTATACTGTTCCTAAGCTAGAAAGTACAAGGTATAACAACTTCTAATCACTAAACAATGCACAAAATGAAATTTTTGTTACTTATCAATTCGAACACAAAAACCTCAAAAACTAAACAAATCCGTGAATACCAACTCTCATGGACCTAACCATGGCTCTTGATACCAATTGTAGGGTATTCACAATGCAAGAAACACTTGTTTGAGGCTTAGATAAGGATCGAATGACAAAGAACTAGAGAGAGAAAGTGGGAACTTCTAGAGAGAGAAAACAATGTGTATATTAGCTTGAGATAATGTGAAGTTCCAACCCTTCCCAAGTGTGGGAAGGGGTATTTATACTACTACATATTGGTGCCCCTAGTGGGCTGTGGAGTGAGCTGACAGTGGGGAAAGCCCCGACCCACTCCACAAATATAGATACGACTAATCTAATAAAACTAATAATACTAATAATACTAATACTAATAATAAGCCTACGAGCTACATAAATGCTAAATAGATGCTCGGGGTGACCGAGCCTTCATCTGAATATTTATATTCCTAACAGCTATGTCCCCTACGCTTTGATTCGTTTGTTTAATTCGTTATCCATAATTCGTTATGATACTTCTGATTATGATCTGAGCTTAGTTTATCTGACCTATGCCTTTGCCAAGTTGCTCTAAAGTTCTAAACTATCTTTGTGAGAAACTAAGACTTTGGAATGATTTGTTAAACTAAGGATTTTGAAATGGTTTATTAACTAAGGTATTGAACTACTTGTTTTGAACTATCTTTTATGAAGACTATTTTAATGACTATCTTTATGAAACCAATTTAAAGACCATTTTAATTAAATACTTTGATTAAGCTTTCTAAAATGAATCTTTTGAATAAAGACTTTGAAGATGGACCCTTTGATAAAGACTTTGAACTTTAATTAAGATCCCCTTTGTTTTTAAAACTATGATATGAACTTTGGAAGACCTTGGTGAACCACTCTGTTATGAACTCTTCGATATGAACCCTTTTCTATGGACCTTGTGATATGAACCCGGTGATATGAACTTTGACATTTGGACTGTGATTATGACCATGTGAACATTTGTGTTGAATATGAACCTTGATCTGGTAAACTCTGATTTGGACCTTTGATATTTACTTCTGAGATATTGAGATGCACTTTCTGATACATGACCTTTTGATATGACATTCCGTTTTGATATTGAGATCTGACTCTTAGTTTGATACCCGAGCCATTTTCTGTGTACCTAGCCAGGAAGGTAACCTGGCCATGTTTGTGATGCACCACTGGCATGACTCCCGTGTGGGGGAGTGATTTCTCACACCGTCCCTTTTATATTATCTGCCATGACTACTTGACTTTGAGATTGAATTTGAGGTTGGGGCGTATGGGTTGCAATCCTAGTTTCGTTTTGTTTTGTGGATTTGACTATGACTTTGAGTATGACTTTGAGTATGACTTTGAGGTGATTGGTGCTTGTGTGCAATACATGCCTTTCACATTTATCTGGAGCTAGCTACTCCACTATTATGATACATGAGGACACCCCTCATATTATCTGTTTGCCTATGAGGTATCCCCTCTGATTGTGAGATTATGACTTTGAGATTTATGACTTTGAGATTTATGACTTAAATTTTCTGGGCTCGTGGTGGATGACTATCCTATTCTTCTCTTATTATCCATTTGTTTCTTTTATACCTTATGACATTCCCATTGCCCATATTATATTTCTGTTTCGTTATTCTTTGCTTTGTATATGTATCTGTTCACTGAGCTTTTTAAGCTCAGCCGCACGTTTTCTTTTCGTGTGCGGCAGGTAATAAGCAGGACGACGGGTTTTGGGTATGAGTGAAGAGACTTTTGGACTTAGAAGACTTTGATAGTTATTCTGAAGTAGAGACCATTAGAAGGAGTTGCTTTTGCAGACTTAGTAATTAGCTTTTGTTTCCCTTGTATCCTTGTGTATTCAGTATTTCATTTGTAACCTTTGAGAATCTTTGTATTACTATTGAATGTATGTTTTGTTTGATCTGATATGAAGCCATTAATGTGATACTTCTACCCTTGCTGGGTTGGGGTGTTACAGCCAAGAAATCAATCTTCTTCCCAGAAACTGACATCCCTCAGTAGTAGACTTTCTATCAAAGTTAGCACCAGCATAATCACTGTCACTGTAAGCTTCCAACACAAAAGGAGAATCTCTTGGGTACCAAAGACCCAACTTAGGTTGTCCTTTTAGATATTTGAAGATTTTCTTGACTACATTCAAGTGTGAAGTTAATGGTGTAACTTGATGTCTGGAACAAGCACTGACTGCAAACATGATATCTGGCCTAGAAGCTGTCAAATACATTAGTGAACCGATCATGGATCTGTATAAGTGAACATTAACAGCAGCATCAGGCTCATTATTGGACTTAGGCTTTGGAGCTTCATATGGTGTTGTTGCAGTCCTCACACTCTCCAAATCAAACTTCTTAAGTATGTCTTGCACATACTTGTCTTGGCTGATAAAGATCCCATCAGGCTTTTGTTTAACCTGTAAGCCCAAGAAAAAGGTAAGTTCACCCATAGCACTCATCTCAAACTCTCCCTTCATTAGCACCTCAAACTCCCTACACCAAGCTTCCTTTGTGGAACCAAAAATGATGTCATCCACATAAACCTGAACATGGATGATATCTTTTGAATCTTTCTTGATGAAGAGTGTCATATCAATTTCCCCTTTTCTGTAACCATGCTTCAGTAGAAAAGTAGACAACCTAGCATACCATGCCCTGGGTGTTTGATGAAGTCCATAGAGTGCTTTCACCACCTTGTAAACCAAATCAGGATTCTGTGGGTCCACAAAACCCTTAGGTTGAGTCACATACACTTCCTCTTCAATTTCACCATAGAGAAATGCACTCTTCACATCCATCTGATAGACGATGAATCCCATGTATGAGGCAAAAGCTAAAAATAATCTAATAGCTTCAACTCTTGCCACAGGAGCAAACACCTCATCATAGTCAATACCTTTTTCCTGCCTATGACCCTGAGCTACCAATCTAGCTTTATTTCTAACCACAATACCCCGAGCATCCCTTTTGTTTTTGAGAATCCATTTTGTTCCAATAGCATACTTTCCTTCAGGCAAAGGTACTAACTTCTAGACTTTCTGATTGTAGAACTGTTGCATTTCCTCTTGCATAGCTTCAACCCAATCAAAATCTTCAAGGGCTTGTGCTACACTGCTTGGTTCAATTTGAGACAGAAAACAAGCATAGAGGCAATGTAGGTAGTTTGTGTGATTATTCCTTAGCTGATCTTGAATATAACTAACAAATGCAGATTCTCCAAAACCAGGTTGTTTCAACTTGCTTCTTGTCTGAACAGTTGAATTGGGATCTCCAAGAATAAAAAACTGAGGATGAACAGTGTTTATCCTCTTGGTAGCAGTGGGATTGACATCAACGGTTGAGGCTTGATTAGTAATAGAAGGATTGAATTCATCATCATACAAGGAGTAAGTGAAGATGCCTGTTCTTGATTGATGATGAGGATCTTCCAGCTTAGATCCTGAAGAGAGTGAATTCCCAAGGTCAGATGGACTTGGGTATCTTGTGGGAGGTTCAATGAAACCCAATGTGTCAGTCGAAGGAGTGGACAAAGGACCAGCAGGAATGGTGACACCAGCAGGAACAGAAGAACTATCAGCAGAATTGGTAGTAGCAGCAGGAACCGGAACACCACCAGCAGAATCCAGATTCCTGCGGGCTTCATCATAAGCTTTTCTTAAGATCTCCTCTGTTTCTTGTGTGAATTCGAAACCAAACTTTTCAGCAGCTTCCTTGGCATTATGTTCTTGTCTTTGAAGCTCAGAACCTGAAAAGTGGTTAGAGGGAAAAGAAGGAACAACAATGGGTTGTTCATCACACTCTGAATCTGAATCATCATCTGAGGTACCTGCATTGTTAGTTTCATAATCATGTGTACCTACAGATTGATTAGCTTTGAATCTAGAATAACCTAAAGTATCAGTCAGATAATCAAGGTCAAAATACCACTCATGACCTGCACCCTATAAATTAGGTTTATCCTCAAGATATCTTAAATTGAGTGTCTCTTCTATCCTCTTAGCAGATAAATTATAAACCCTATAGGCCTTACTATGAGCAGAATAACCAACAATAAACCCCTCATCTGCCTTCCCTTCAAATTTACCTAGGTGATCACTAGTGTTCAATATAGTTACATGACACCCAAAAGGTTTAAGATAACTAATGTTAGGAACCTTCCCAGACAAAAGTTCATAAGGTGTTTTGTTGTGAGGATTAGTAATCGATACCCTGTTCAAAACATAGCAAGCAGTACAAACTGCCGCAGTCCAAAACATGGTTGGCAACTTAGAGTCAGCCAGCATTGATCTAGCTGCTTCTATAAGGGTTCTATTTTTCCTTTTCGCAACCCCATTTTGTTGTGGGGTTCTGGCATTACTGTAGTCCCTTTTAATCCCCTTATGCCCACAGAGTTCAATTAGGTTAGAATTTTTAAACTCTGTTCCATTGTCACACCTTATACTCTTAACCTTTTTATTTAGCTGGTTTTCAATTAAGGCAATAAAGTCCCTAATCACAGGATAGGTTTCATCTTTAGTACCTAAAAAGAAAGTCCAAGAAAACCTGCTAAAATCATCTGTAATCACCAGGCAGTAATACTTATGGTCAATACTTCTGATGGAAGTAGGACCAAAGAGATCCATATGAAGTAGCTGAAGAGGCTCAGTGATGGTGCTCACAGCAGTGATGGCCTTGTATGAAGCTTTGTGTTGCTTTCCTTTGTTGCAGGCAACACAATTGTGTTCATTAGTGAAGGTCTTGAGAGGGAGCCCTTGTACCAATCCATTCTTTGCCAGCTTGTTGATGGTCTTAAAGTTCACATGTGTCATCCTCCTATGCCATTTGTTGGATTCATCCACAGATGCTTTTGCCACCAAGCAGGCCAAATCACCCTCAGGCTGGACATCATTCAGATTGAAACTGTAAAGGTTGTGTGTTCTTGGAACTTTGAGTACAACCTGACTATCATCAGGCAACTTGAAGTCCTTGGACAGCACAAGACAGTCAGTCTCTGTGAAGAGAACACTGTTCTTCTTGTCACAAATTTGTGAGACAGAGAACAAGTTGAAGTTCTTGAGTTCCTTCACATAGAAAACATTCTCAAAATCCAGATTGGAAGTCTTAATGGTTCCCTTCCCTGTTATCTTGCCATCTCCTCCTCCAAATGTCACAGTCCCTCCATTAATGGGTATAAAGTCATGCAATCTCTCTAGGTTACCAGTCATACTTCTGGAACATCCACTGTCAACAATACCTACATCTTTACTTCTATGAGGATTATCCTACAACAAAAGAAAACATACAACAACATTAGATTCATGGGAGACCCAAGCCATTACTGACTTGGGCCTGTCTAGTGGATCAATAATAATTAAACCATGGAGATTGATGAGATCCACCATTGTTCTTGGACCCCATTCTCATATAGTGGTCATTGTTTCTCCAAGAACAACCTGCTGAGGACTTAACAGCAGTTTCCCATCTTCCCCCCCCCCCCATGTGCATGGTGTCAAAATAAACAGGCCTAAGATCATTCTGAAAATAAGTGCTTGTAGGTCTGTAGAAAGGTCTAGCATCATTCCTCCTCCAACCAGCAGAACTGGTATTACCAGCTGGAACTGGCTTACCAGCAGGAACAGACTTTCCGGCAGGAACTGGCTTACCAGCAGCAACAGGCTTATCAGCAGAAACTGGTTTACCAGCAACAATAGGCTTACCTGCAGGAACTGGTCTACCAGCAGGAAAAGAAGCTCTACAAGAGTTCATTCTTGCTGCTTGAGGAACATATGGGGGTATATCATTAACATTGTTCCACATAGACCTGGTTTGCTGTTGACCAACACACATACCCATCTGTTTCTCATAAAAATTGCAGTCTTTGATAAGATGAGTATAACTGCCACACACAAAACAAGATTTTTTCCTGAAAGACTTATTCTTAGCATAACTTTTCTTATTGCAACCAGAATTATCACAACCATAAGATGAAACAAAATTATTCTTAACAGAATTAAAACCAGAAACATCATTGTTTAAAACAGAACCAAAACTAGAAACATCATTGTTTTTAACGGAATCAAAAGAAATATCTTCAAATGCAGCTGTCTTTGAATGAGATTCATCATCAGCTACTTCTGAGGAGAAATCTTCTGACTTGGTTGAGGTAGACTTGTCACTTGAATCACATGTGGCATAGTCATTGGTCTTGATTTCTGAAGATTTGTCACTGTTAGAACAAGAGACAAGATCATTAGAGTCACAATCAAGATCAGGCAAATCATTTTCCTTCTTGCCATAAGTCATCTGTGAATCATCAAAGTCACTATGGGGAGAGGTAGGCTTAAATGTTCCAGTTATTGGTGGAGGAACAACATTCATTCCTCCTTCTTTTACAAACTTTACAGGCTTTTGATAGTTAATAGGTTCAGGGTCAAGATGGCTTGGCTCATTAGGGTCATACACTTCATCTGGCCCTATATAGTCACTATACCCCAATCCAAGTTTAGCTTTCACTGACATAGAACTATCAATTAACTTGTTTAGGTTTTTAGATGTTTCTTTCCATTTATCAAATCTAGCCAATGTATTGTCTAGCTAGTCTGCAAGTCCTGTTTTTCTGAAATCACCTTAGCATTTTCAGACTCAGAATATTTAAGCAAGTTATTGGTGTTCTCTAAGTCCCTCTCCAAAACCCTTATCTTTTCCTCATATGCTAACTGTTGGGTTTGATACCAAGCCTTTTGTTTCTCTAATGTTTTGATGAACTCAAATAAGTACATTTTATTATCATCATTTATCCTATTTATTTGACTTGTTTTATTATATTATATATGAGAATCGATACATTAATGTTTACTTTAGTAATTCTCAGGTAAAAACAAGCATTATGTGAAACTTGGCGATTTTGGACTAATTATGGAGCAAAACAAGCGAGATGTCAAAAGTCTACTGAAATCCAGAAGATGCGCCGTATCTCACTCAACAAATACGACGCAATATCATACTTAGATGAATTCGAAGACCAGTGCCTGACTTTGAAGAATGCGCCGCATGCAATTCTGTCATGCGCCGCATATGAAACTTTGGTCAAAGAAGAAGATCAAGCTCGTTCTACTCCAGATACGCCGCAATATACTTCTAACATACGGCGTATCACTATCAAGATTTCACCAGTTACAATCCAAGACAGCTAAAGTACATGCGCCGCATACAAAGATCAAGTTACGCCGCATCTGAAGACGGTGTACGAATATTCCAGAATATATTAATCTTGGACCCCACGCGAAGTTAAGTCAATGCGCCGCATCCATCCCTCAGACAGAAACTATAAATACCCCAAGGTCAGACGAATTTAAAATACTTTAGACCTTTTGTATAACCCTAGAGCCGAATTCAGACGACCAAGCAGCACAAGACACACCTCAAACAAAGATACAAGAGCTGTAAGAAGGTCCTGCATGTATTCAATTCATTAAGTAGTTTTGTTTTATTGTTTTAGTACACTTTAATTCATCAGGATTGATGGGCTTGTGTCATGTGACTACGGAAGATCATGCACTCCCCTTAATATTGCTTTCCCATTAATTAAAGTTTATATGTTGATGTCTTTGGTGACTTTTATTAGTGCATTGATAACCTCTGTGTCTAGCTGAGTCTTGCTTGGGTCGCCATGCCCCTTCCTCGCCTATTTATTCTAGCGTCTCTAGAAAAGTAGGATAGACATAAGTAATCATTAAGGGTTTACTCGCCGATAAGATTAGAGCCAACTAGAAAGGTTTAATTATATACACTTCATATAAAACTAGCAATAAAACAAGTGACAAGCTATTTAATTATCAGGACAGGTCTTCTTATTGTCTCGAGTATCTATCTGTGTACGTGTGTGCTAATCGCTGATTCGTGCTCATTAGTTTAGTTTTCTATTTAATTATAACCAAACTGTGCCAGTCTCTCAGGCTGAACCCCCCTTGCGTTAGATTAGGTTGTATAACTAACTTAGGATATTAAAATACTGATTAGAATAACTAGATAATATGTTCCACTCTTAGTGATCGACACTCTGCTTACCATTATATTCATACTGACCGGGTACACTGCTCGTTAAGTGTGTGTGTTATTGATAAGTCAGCTAAATATAAATTTAAAACTTGAGTAGGCATTAATACTGCTAAACCGCAACGACACATCACGCGCATCAAGTTTTTGGCGCCGCTGCCGGGGAGTGAATTGTTATTATCTGTTAATTTGATTAAGTATTTTAATTAGGATTTTCTTTTTAGTTTTTTTTAGATTCTAACCACTAACCCTGTTGTATATTAGATAGATTGCATTCATTGTATAATTTGCATATTTACTGTTTTTGTGTGTTTTTATTTTCTGTAATTTTTGTTTCTTTTTGTTTATTTTTATTTTTGTTTTTCTTTTTTCTATTTTTCTGCATTCTGCTGTCGTTGTATTGTGCTGATACAAACAATACGGCGGATCTGTTTTCACAGATACGGCGTATTGCGTTTAATTTTTATAAAATACAACGCGTTTAATAAATTCGAGTACGACGCATCTTTTTCCCAAGATACGGCGTATTCTGTTTTTAATAAGAAATTTTTCTAAACGCTAACGCCGTACGACGCATCTGTTTTAACAGATACGGCGTATTTTCTATTTAAATTAAAAACAGTTTTTCGAATTATTAAACAGAAGCGACGCATTGATCTTTATCGATACGGCGCATCAACTAAATCAAAAATCTTGTATTTTGAAACGTAACGAAAATACGGCGCATTAGCTTTTGTTAATACGACGCATTTAATTTAATAAATATAATTGATTTTTGATATTCACTTTGATCGTTTCACTACTCTCGTGCACAAGTTAGTTTACTTTCAGAATAAATGATGGCTTAAGCATCACTATGGAAGATTACATTCTGAACCTAACCAAGAGATGCTAGCTGGAGTGATCAAACCTTCGATGACTGGAAGGTTGTAATAAGACGACAAGAGTAGAGGAAAACTCAGTACTAGTTACACTGAGTATCTTAAATTCTTGAAATCTAATTCCAGGTATCCTTTACAATAATTCACCTAGCCTTAAGGAGAGTTCTCTACGAAACTTCTCCCGAATATTTGACGATAAAAGAAAATTTCCTTTACTTTAATCTAACTATTACATGTTCATGTCTGAAAAGAAAATTTTTAAGAAACAGGTTACTAAAAAGTGAAAATTGCATGCTAAACACTGATATAAACCTCTCTTCTTATAAATTACCTAAATGCAAAAACACCGAATTCCACAACGAAAGTTGTGATTTCCGTAAGAGTTCTTCAGAAATTGATCTATGTAATACATCGGGTTCAAATTATAATCTCAATTTTGTAAGCTTAAAACGATATTTGCTCCTAACCTTGGAATAAATCATTATCCACTAAACAATAAGATTATAATCATTAATAAAACGGATATGCCTATTGCTCTTATCTTGAATTTATATATATCATATGGTATACCGTTTTACCCCAATTTGATGTATAAGGAAATGTGTTGCGGAGGCCAAGGTACGTTCCCTATTTAAATTTTGTTCACTGGCACAACAATACGGCGGATCTTAGTATTCTAAGCGCCGTATCTCTGACTAATTAACACTTATTGACCAGTCAACGAATCTAGATAAATACGGCGCATGATAATTATGCGATACGGCGCATCGTATTTGCCCTATAAATATGAAAGAGATGCGCCGGATTTTTACTTTTTACCCAAAATTTACACACAGTTAAAAAAAAAAAAAAAAAAAAAAAAAAAAACGCACACCACTTGTCTCGAATCAAACCCTTTAATCTGAGTTCTTGACCGAATCCTAAGCGTGATATAAGGTAATAATCCTATTTAATTTTGTTTAAATTTAAAAATTAGGGTTCGGGGAGATTGTTTTTGAATTTTGGAGGGAAAATGAAATCGTTGTGGTAAAAGGAACTTTTAGATTTTGATATATGGGTAAATGGAACCGTGATGTTGAGTGGGAGTTTACGTCACGGGGCCGGATTCTTGGAAAACGTGCCTGACCCCCTTTCTTTTATACTGATACATTGCTAGATGCGGCGCATTTAAGTTACTTGATACGGCGTAACAACCTATTTTTAATTTAAATATTTCCACTATTGTTGCGACGTATTACGTAATTTAGATACGACGCATCCTCCATACGCCGTATTTTATTTATTGGATACGCCGTATTAGTAATTGTTATTGCGTGCTCCGCATCTCTTTTATTTTGTGCAACTAAGATACGCCGCATTGCTTCATCAAATGCGCCGTATCGACCATATTTCAGAACTGTTCTCTAACCTTAAAATTTATTTCAGATGGCATTACCAGTTGTTGAACGCAGGCATTTGTGGCTCCGTTTTGAAACCATGGGACTTACACCAGAAACTGAGGCTGACTATGTAAGGAGATTAAGGGCGATTTTCTTTAGGAAAATCTTTAGGGTTTTGGTTTTGGATTTTGAGGGTGTTGGTATGATTAACGGAGGGAATGCTGCTGATAGTCTTCGTGATAGGTTAGAGATAGTGGTGAGGAATGAGGATGACGATGTTGTGTTTAGATCGTATGCATGGGAGAGGTTGTTTGGTATTGATGAGCCTCTGATTAAGGAGCTCATGCTAGAGTTCTTTAGTACGGTTTATTACAGGGAGACTGATGTGGAGTTAGATACAGCAGATACTCTGGTATTTAGGTTAGGTGGGGTACTCAAGCAGATGTCGATGCAGCAGTTCATTTTGGCCATGGGATTACATACTGAGGAGGAGATAGGATCTGCTGGGTTTGCTAGATACTGGACTGAGAGCTTACGGGTAGTTCCAGATAGGATGTTGCTCGGTGATTACTGGGAGAGGATATCCTCTGGGGGTGATTCCACCACTACCACCCCATCCTACACACTCATCAGAGAGCCTTTGAGGAGATTGTGCCACCGGATGATTGCGTTGACCATTGCTGGGAGAGGTCAGTCACCTGAGAAGGTGACCACTCTAGATCTCTTCCTTCTCAGGAGCATGGATGAGGGATTGGTGGTGAACATCCCTCACTTTTTGGCACATTTCCTTCATAGAGGCGCTTTAGGGAGAGACAGGAGGAGCCAGATGACCGGGGGACATTTTGTGTCTAGATTGGCCCGACATTTTGGTGTAATTGGTGATGAGATCCCTGCTGGTTTAGAGATTGAGGTGACCAGTTTGCCGGTTATTGGTCAGGATTATCTGGTTAGGTTAGGGATTTGTGAGATGATCATGGGGGGAAGCTATTGGGTAGCATTGGGTCCCGTTAGACCAGTAGAGGTAGAGCCGGAGCAGGGAGATCCCCAGGGAGCTCCAGCTGCTGCTCCAGCTCAGGAGGAGCCACAGGTACCGCCGCCACCAGTTGTACGTACTGTCGGTCAGAGAGTAGAGCGAGTTGAGGAAGAGGTGAGAGCTTTGAGGGGTATAGTTGACGGTATGAGGGGTGACGTTGCTGTAGTCAGGAGGGATATAGGTTGGCTAGTTGGGAGTGTGAGTCAGATTCTGGAGCATCAGGGCACGAACCATACTCGCCCAGATGGTACTTACGTTAGAGGCATGATCAGATACTCCCGGCTCCCTTCACATGGCACATGCATAGTCCGACCTAGGACCGATGATGCTAGCACCTCAGAGATTCGTTCAGCTGAAGGAGACGACTCCCCACATCCTTGATTTCATGTGTTTGAATTTATAGACATCGTTTCTCGTACATTTTTACTCTTTTGGGATTGTACTAAATACTATTATCATGTGTTTATTTAATGTTTCAGTTTATTTTTCTTATTATGTTTAATGGAGACTGGCATTAAGTTCAGCATGAGTGAACGAGAGAACCAGAGAGGTAAACCGTGAACGTGCCAATTTTACAACAGACTGTTAACAGTCTGTTTGGTAACTACATGCGCCGCATTTAGTGAAACAGATACGACACATCCTATCCTTTATTTTATTTTATTTCGTATTTATTCCAGGCTCGATACGGCGTATCTTCTTCCATAAGATACGGCGTATCGACTGACCTGATGATTTACAATTTAATTTTTTAGGTTTTATTTTTACTAACTACTAATGTATTATGCAAGTTTGAACCTTCTTAACTCAGGTGTGTTAAAGTCTAAATGGTATTATAGATTCCTGCATTTTTGTGGATACATCATCTATGAAGCTTAAACGTTCTCATCCACAAGAAAGTTGATTTTTGCTCTTATACGAATAATGGAGGATCATACCGAGCAAATCTCAGGGGAGTTTTTCTGTTCTAATTCTTTTATTTTCCAGTTTTTAACCTTTGACACAAACAACGAGGACGTTGTTTAACTTAAGTGGGGGGATGGAGAATTAGAACACTTACTTGTCCTAAACTTTTTCAAAATATGCTTAAAATGCGCTTAATATATCAAAATTTAAAATTTTTTTTTTGTAGCATGTTTTTGTTTAAAGTCTAAATTACATAACCGCACACATAACTCTATTCTTTCAAAAATATTAAAACTTTAGTGTGCCGGTGACTTGTAAACTTTAGAACTTGGCTTGTATACTATTCGAGACCACCATAATGAGTATTATCTATATAATTGGAGTGACTTGTCTAAATTGGTAAATTTCTAGGATTACACCCAAATAGCCTTTATATGTTATGTGATATTAACTAACTACACTGGTTAGTTAACCCCCGTATAAACCCTTTGTTTACTCTCACTTTTAGAGTAAGATACCCCTAGAAAAACCCTCAGAGCCATTCCTTTCGTTTCTTACACCTTTGTTATAATATTTCGATACACCCTTACACCTTAGCCTACCCTGTAGATTAAAATCTGTGGTTAATTGCTTTAGGCAAAGTGTGTTTCCTTAAATCACCTGTGTTCGCGTGCGTAATTCATTATCTTTGGTTAGGTCGGGAAATTGCACAATGCAATTGGTATGAAAGTAAATATTGTATAACTTTTAGTTTATTTTTTGTGTGTTTGCTACTTTCACTATTACAGTTATTTCTGAAAGTATGAAGAGTATGAAAAAATTATCCGGAAAAATAGTGAGAGAAAAGTTGTGAAATTTTACACATATATGTTGATGTCAAAAAAAAAAAAAAAAAAAAAAAAAAAAAAAAAAAAAAAAAAAAAAAAAAAAAAAAAAAAGTTGGAAGTTTGTTTTAACCAACTTATGTAAAGTTTTGTATTAAGTGGGAGATATCACCACTATTTGTTGTTATATATTATATTTATGGATTGAATGGGAGTTGGCCGTTATGGAATGCCAACTAAGGTTATTCTTTGATTGAGATTTTGTTGAGTATAATTCGTGTCTACCTAAAGCGTGAGTTTCAAGTGTTAAAGCGTGAGTTATTCAATGATATGAGTCTTATTCAGGGGATGGTTGGGAAAGTGATTAACCACACTTAGAATTTTAATTTATCTGTTTTGTTTATTTTTCATTTTACACCAATTTGTATCCCAAATATTATCCATACCTTATATCATTCTTCATCCAAACCTTTGATTTATTGAGATTAGGGATTTGAGCAATCTTAAGTATCGTAGTCGTGGATTCGGCTATGTATTTATGATTTTGTCGCCCTTTTTGATATAATATTATTGGTGAAGATTACTTGGTCCTATCTTTAGCCCATTCGAGTTAAGGAATTGAGCAATTGCAAGTATCGTTGTCATGGATTCGATCATGTATTTGTAATTTTGTCGCCTTTTCTGGAATATGAGATCGATAGAGATTAAAAAGGATGATCAACCCTTAACCAACAAACCCTTTTTACCGCTTTAGACTTGTTACTCCTTGGCTTTAGTGGGGGAGATGCGTATACTTGCCAAGCCTATGATAGAATATTCGTCACGACTAAGCAACTAAACGATTTAGAATTGTTTTACATTAAAAAATTATTTTGGTTTCTACTTCGTTAAGTGTTTGGTTGTGTGATTATGACAAAACGAATACGTGCTTAAATATAAAAATAAATCCTAATATCTTTTAGGATACATTTTCATATGATTAATTCTAAGGTTTACTTGGGGACAAGTAAAGTTCAAGTGGGGGGATATTTGATGAACTCAAATAAGTACATTTTATTATCATCATTTATCCTATTTATTTGACTTGTTTTATTATATTATATATGAGAATCGATACATTAATATTTACTTTAGTAATTCTCAGGTAAACACAAGCATTATGTGAAACTTGGCGATTTTGGACTAATTATGGAGCAAAACAAGCGAGATGTCAAAAGTCTACTGAAATCCAGAAGATGCGACGTATCTCACTTAACAAATAAGACGCAATATCATACTTAGATGAATTCGAAGACCATTGCCTGACTTTGAAGAATGCGCCGCATGCAATTCTGTCATGCGCCGCATATGAAACTTTGGTCAAAGAAGAAGATCAAGCTCGTTCTACTCCAGATACGCCGCAATATACTTCTAACATACGGCGTATCACTATCAAGATTTCACCAGTTACAATCCAAGACTGCTAAAGTACATGCGCCGCATACAAAGATCAAGTTACGCCGCATCTGAAGACGGTGTACGAATATTCCAGAATATATTAATCTTGGACCCCACGCGAAGTTAAGTCAATGCGCCGCATCTATCAACTCAATGCGCCGCATCGATCCCTCAGACAGAAACTATAAATACCCCAAGGCCAGACGAATTTAAAAGACTTTAGACCTTTGGTATAACCCTAGAGCCGAATTCAAACGACCAAGCAGCACAAGACACACCTCAAACAAAGATACGAGAGCTGTAAGAAGGTCCTGCATGTATTCAATTCATTAAGTAGTTTTGTTTTATTGTTTTAGTACGCTTTAATTCATCATGATTGATGGGCTTGTGTCATGTGACTACCGAAGATCATGCACTCCCCTTAATATTGCTTTCTCATTAATTAAAGTTTATATGTTGATGTCTTTGGTGACTTTTATTAGTGCATTGATAACCTCTGTGTCTAGCTGAATCTTGCTTGGGTCGCCATGCCCCTTCCTCGCCTATTTATTCTAGCGTCTCTAGAAAAGTAGGATAGACATAAGTAATCATTAAGGGTTTACTCGCCGATAAGATTAGAGCCAACGAGAAAGGTTTAATTATTTACATTTCATATAAAACTAGCAATAAAACAAGTGACAAGCTATTTAATTATCAGGACAGGTCTTCTTATTGTCTCGAGTATCTATCTGTGTACGTGTGTGCTAATCGCTGATTCGTGCTCATTAGTTTAGTTTTCTATTTAATTATAACCAAACTGTGCCAGTCTCTCAGGCTGAACCCCCCTTGCGTTAGATTAGGTTGTATAACTAACTTAGGATATTAAAATACTGATTAGAATAACTAGATAATACGTTCCACTCTTAGTGATCGACACTCTGCTTACCATTATATTCATACTGACCGGGTACACTGCTCGTTAAGTGTGTGTGTTATTGATAAGTCGGCTAAATATAAATTTAAAACTTGAGTAGGCATTAATACTGCTAAACCGCAACGACACATCACGCGCATCATGTTTTCAGAGTATTTTCATAAGCTTGAACCTTAACAAACAATTCTTTATATTGAGGCTCTATATCATCAAACTCTCTCTTAAGTGCAGCATATTTAATTTCACAACAAAAGGGACAATTTTGTACCTGAGATGGGTTGCCCATCAAACCAAATTCCCCAGCCGCTTTTGTCTCAGCACCATATCCAGCAATCATCCCATAGACCTTTGCAGCTCCTCTTACTGCATCAGCTACCTCATGTTGTTCCCAATCCAGCATCGAATCCACAGACAGCAAAGATTTGGGTTCTTCTGACTCCAATTCTTGAATCTTGAAAGCAGAATACCTTGTTTTGTCATCCACCTTCTTATCTGTGCATTCTCTAGCAAAGTGACCTGGTTGTGAGCATCTGTAGCATATCACCTTCCTCTTGTCAAACCTTGCTCCTTCCTGTCCATCGAATTTGATCCTCCTCCCTGCCTTCTTCTCAAATATGTTAACCTTCAATGACAGCATAGCCATCTGCCACTTGATGTCCATCTCTTCCAGATCCAGTTGATCAATCTGGTCAAAGTCTTCTTAGACAATTTGCTGTTGTGGAGCACTTTCAGCAACAAACGAATGAAGAACTTCCTCAAGCACATTGCCAAACCTTGACTGTGATCTAGGTGTTGCAGGGGAATAGGAAACTGATGAAGAAGAGGGGGTTGGGCTATCACCATATGAGACCTTGTTAGTACTGGTAGCACTAACAAATGCAGTATGAGTTGGAGTGTGAGATGAGTAGGTTGAAACCCCTTTGATGTCAATTTCAAAGGTCTTGAGCTTGTTGTAAAGATCATCAAAACTCATGAAATCAAGCCCACCTCTGGCCTTAAGGGTGATGGAAACCTGAGACCAGGATGGAGGCAGAGCCCTCAAAAACTTGGTGTTACAGTCTTCATTGTCTGGCCTGGCCTGCAACTGGTTGAGTTGACTCAGGATCTTGTGAAACCTGTCATAACCTTTGTGAATCCCTTCAGCCTCAGAGATCTTGAACTCCTGGAACTCCTGCTTGAGCATGGACTTCCTCATCTTCTTGGACTCATCATTCCCTCCAAATCTAGCTTTTACAGCAAGCCAGATCTCCCTAGCATCATCCAGGTGATGAAAGTCACCCATATGATCTTCTGGGAGAGCCTGAAGCAACAGAGTTCTTGCTTTGGTCTCCCTTTGTACAGCAACATGCTCTTCAGCAGAAAGAGAAGGAAGGATAATGATGTTCCCTCTTTCATCTCTTCCAGTTTTCTTCCTGCTGTTGCCATTCAGAATGATGTTCCAAAGGTTATGGTCACTGTTTGAGATCCAGTACTCCATCTTCATAGCCCAAATCTCGTACTCATCTTTCTTGAGGTATGGGAATTTAGCATTACTGTTAGACACAGTGGTTGTGACTATTTGTTGTTGGACTTGTGAAGTTTCAGGTTTTTCATTATTGATGACAGACTGATCAGGATTGACGTCAGCCATTGTTGAAAGGGTTTAAGAGATTGTTTAGAGAAGTTTTCTTCTTCGACAGAGATCCTAACCAGTCTCTGATACCACTTGTAGGATCTAGGCCTCCTTGATAGAACTTTGAGCCTTTGTGGATCGGTAGAATGCCTATGTAATCACAAGCACGCTACAAGAGAATATCTGAATATGAAATAATAAAGAAGAAGAATAACTATAAAGACTTTGATCCTCTATGGATCTTTTATTCACTAGAGATATTAAGAATTCAATTGATTGCTTACAAAACTCATAGCCGCATGTTTCTTTTATACTACAAGAAACCCTAATGCAGCATTACTAAGAAAACGTGTAAAGAGATATACACTATCTCTTCCTAAATTAACTCTAACAAACTTTCTAAACATACGGTATTCCCCACAGCAATGACAACTAACAGCAGAAACAAACTAACACTACCAGCAGGAACCACTACCAGCAGGAACTACATACCTGCCAGCAGGAACCACTAATACTAACAGCAGGAATGAAATAAATATTATTTCTAATAATTCCTAACAATGAGCCCATTTATATACTAAGTAAATCTGAAAAGTTTGGTTAGATAACGAGTTCGGGAGGTCGGGTTTCCAAGCGCGGAACTTGGAAAATGATTTTAGGCGGACAGAAGGTCTGAACCGCCGCGGTTTAGACCTGAACCGGCGGTTCATACCAGTTTTGGGCCCTGAACCGGCGGCTGGGAAATCTCAGCCGGCGGTTCAGATTTTTTGGCAGATTTCGGTAAACTTTGAAAAATCATATCTTTTAAACCGTAAGTCGTCACGGGTCGTGCCACCCGTCGTTTTGAAGGTAATTGAGTCTACTTTCATTTAAAAATAGTCTCAAGTGCTAAATATTCATAGATTTTTGTCAGTTGTCAAAAGAGTGACAGAATGTCCTTAAAAGTCAAGTGTTTCCGCACAAAAAGTTTTAATTTTTGGTCTAAGCGGGCACGGGGTGTAACAACTTGGTATCAAAGCTTCGGTTTAAGTGAATTAGGTTTCCACTATAGGTTGCCTAGACTTAAACCACTCGTAGACGCGTTGTATGTAAGTTAAAGTAATGCGAATAGTAAGTGCCTTTGTGGTGTAACGTAGAAATGCTTATAGTAATAAGGAGATTAGATTATAGCTAAGTTGTAATGTGAATGTTGTCATGTGGATGTAGTGAAATATAGAAGTAATGAATTAGACGCGAATTATAGGTTGCTTTAACTATGGGACGGAATGCAAGATGTGGTATATGTACTTAAGTCGATAAGTGTGGTATATGTTTTATGGTGTCAATGTATATGTGAAGTAATTCTATGTTGGGACGTATTGTGCTAGGTGTTAAGTAACCAAATGATAGTTTTTGCGTCGGAAGTCTAAAGTTCTAATTATGTGAATCAAGTCTTAAAGGTTATGAGTTGTAGGCGAGGAATGTGTCATAGTATAATACGTAAAAGATCGAAAGTACTTAGATTGCAATAACAGTGGTTTGACGAATGATTTGTATGTATTGTATTTGGAAGAATGATGATCTAGTAAGGGTAAAGGGATTAAATAAGACTTGTCTTATGGGAACGTTAAGGATGGATAAGCACGGGTATGTGAAGAAGGTTTAGATGCTCGAGTGAGATGTATGGATGAAATGTATAACTGTAAGATACTAAAGAAACGAATAGGTAGTGACGGATACTTGAAGTAGCTATTGGATAGATTGATGAGGCAAAATAGAAATTGCCTCAATAAAAACAGACAAATGATATGACAGACATGTTCAAATGTTTTAAATTATAATTTGATAATAGACTAACGAAGTACGAGTGTGTAGTGACGTTTATCTTTAAGTATGAATGGGATTAAGTATGTACTAACGTGTTCGTCGTTTATGTGTAAGGTGATTATGAATGCGTGTCGTAAGGTGAGGCATAGAATGATTAAAAAGGTAAACTACAAGGGAATTTGAATTAGATAAGTCACGAATAGGATTCTCGTCGTGACATGAAGTGTTAGAAGCCGGGTAGATGAACAAGTTTAGATTACGACGTAAGACCAATATATGGTCTAGAAAATAATTCATGTTTAATGTTGAGTTAATCCATGTCAAGATTAAGGTGAATCAATTAGGATTGAAATAGGCAACATTAAAAGAATGAACACGTGTAAAATAGAGTAGGAGGATAACGTGAAGTTAACAAGAAAACGATAAGTGTAATGTGACAACTCAGATGAAATATAACGTGTATATTCATATATTCGGAAGTATGAAAAAGATAAGTATTACTAAGACGGTGTCAAGGTGATGAAAGGTGATAGGTGAGCGATCGAAAGTGCTTGAGGCAAAGAGAAGAGAAAATGGAAACGTGGTAGTCTAAGAGATGCTTGAATAATGAATGAATTAGTTATGCATAAAATTAGCAAACTAGAAGCGACCAATTAGTAATGACACGTAGTAAATTGTTTACAGTGCACTTTGGTTAGTGTCGGTGATTATATAAATGTATGTTAAAATAACGGTGATGGAAAATAGGTAGGAACGATAAGTGGTATTAGAGATGGGCTAGCAAGTGAATTAAGAAATAACGCTTTAAGTGAGAATCATAATGATATTAAGCGTACTAAGGTATAGCGTGAAAAGACAAGACGAAACTAACGAAATAATGATTAAACAATTAATGACTTGAAGGTTAAAGAATGAGGTCAGGAAATGATAGCACGAAATGTGACCAACATATGGTCTCAATATATTTAGTGACTAAAGACTAATGTTGAAGTGGTCTAGAGACGGGGTAATGGTAAGGTAAAGTACGTGAGGTCTAAGTGTGAACATGAAGCTGTGATAAAGAGTGTTGGTATATAGATATATAGGATGGAACTTAAACGAAAAAGTTTGAATGCTAAAGGCTAGATGCGATAAGCTAAGAATGTAAATGAGAATGAGAAGAGTAGGTAGGAGGATTGAGCATGTGCATGAACGTGTAGTAATGATAACGATGTTATGGTGATATATAATGAAAGTGAGAGTGACTTGACGTATTGATTAATAAATGTCTAATAAACTAAAAGTTATAGAATGAGACTAAAGCAAAATGATATGCAAAGGATGACCAAGAGCGGCATCGCTCTAAACTCATAGATAAGTAACAAGATGAGTTAAGGGATGAGAATAAGAATGTGAAATGTTAAGAACGTAAGTGAGAATGATATAAGTAGGTATGAAGTTAAGGTAACGACCTGAAATTATCATTATCACGGCTAATGTGCCTCATTAGCGGTGCTTATTAAAATGAAAGTATTGGTAAATAAAACATGATGAAAATGTGTAGATGATCAAAATGTGTAGGAAGAAGGAATGATGCTAACGAATGTAGTTAAACCTATGTAAGGTTTAAACACGAAAAAAGGCGGATAGGCTAAAGGGTAAAGTAAGGATGTGAGAAAGATTAATGCGGATTAAGAATGTAGGACGATAAACACATAGAAAATGTGTAATTATAACAAGCAGGTTTATATGCTCTATGAGCTTGCGTTTACTAAATAAAATGGATGAGATAATGTGTGTATGTTAAAACGTTAGTAGCTTGGATCGAATGTTATAATGTGAAAGTGATAAAGTGTGAATGATAAAGATCCTTCGGGATGAATGATAATGATCCTTCGGGGTGAACGTTAAAAGTGGTATCCTTCGGGATGACCAAGTCAATGAATGTTAAGGAATCCTTCGGGATATGTTAAAGATCCTTCGGGATAAAACGTATTGCCTTCATCGGCAAATGGGGTTGCCTACATCCTTGGCAATAAAATATCCCCATAATGAATGTGTTAATGATATGGATCCAAGTCTAAAAAGGAAATATGAAATGTAAATAGGATGAAAGAATAAAAGTTAAAGTGAAAAAAAATAGGAGTAGTAGTGTAATGTCGGGAGTACATAACCATGAGTTTATATTTCTTGATTTACATCGATTGGGACGCCTCTTCATGTAAATGAGGAAGTATAAATGAGTGGGCTTATGTGTTGCCGACACGGCACGAGTAGGGTTAGAGAAGTAGGAAGCGGAAGTCTAGAGTTAGCTAGGAATTATAAGGACTAAGATAGGAGGATTAAGATTAGAGTACGTCTTATAGTGAGAACTTATGAGAAACCTATGTTTTGAGTGTTAAGTTCAAGTTGACAAAACTAAGGAATTGTAATGATGTTTCAAAATGTTATGATACGTAATTGAGCCGTGGTGAAAAAGGTGAGTAATGGAAATAGTTGATGATAAATGTCACACGTAATGTGACGACAAATGTTAAAGTATGGTGCCACAAAGCTAATTCGTGTAATATTTCTATGAGCCTTAGAAGGTAAACGAAAATGACGTGAAGAAAAGAGTGGAATAACTGAGGAAATTGTAGGGACGAAGAAGAAGTGATTAAGTAGTGTGATAGGACGTGAAAGCATTAGCCAAGTGTATTTACGAAAAGTCAAATAGTTCGGTTTTTCCCTAGTAACGTGTGGTCAAAGAATGAGAATATAGGATAAGCATGCGGAAATGTGATGTATCGGTAATAGAACGGATTAGAATGATAACTAGTTATGGAGAGTATGTCTCGTATTAAGCAAATATCTAAGTAAGAGTTGTATGGTTCTAGAAGTAAGCGGAAAGCAATGTGGATTAAGGGTATGTGATGTGTTATAGTATGCACCGAGTTGCACGATCACTTAGATCGTTGCACTAAATAAACTAGGAATTTAGGTGCTAGGAACGAGATTTATAAGGTGATTACATTTTGGATAGTAAAGAATGACAGATTTCGGGGACGAAATCTAAATAGGTAGAATTGTTAGACCCGTATCCCGGTTTTGAGTAGGCCCCACCCTAGATGAAATATGCTAAGGTTGAATGTGATTGGTTGGTCAACAAAGTTACGTGGAAAGTCAAACCCGATAGTCAAGTGATAGTCAAAATATGTGTTATAAAGTTATGGGAAGTATTATGTGCCTCAAATAGATAGGAAATGGACTTCAAGGGCTTAAGTTGTCATATGCCAATTGTATTATAAAGTTAGTTGTGGCTAAATAAGAAGGAATGAGACTTGAGGGGCCAATCTTGCCAAATGGCCAAACTTGCCACCTAACTATCTATATCCAGGAGATTCTAGATGACTCCCTCCATTATTTTAGGTAGAGGTGTGTGTGGGTCGGCTGTGATAAGAAAAAGGAGGGAAGAAGAGGGTCTTGATGGTCTAGTGATGATGATGATGAAGGTATTATTCAAAGGATAATCCATCGATAACCACTTCTACATCAACTAAGTATTTATGATCTTTGATTCAATGTAGTTAAGGTTTATGAATAAAGTGGGAAATCATCAACTGATCAAGATATGATCAATTAATGATGTAGAAAGGAAGATGAGTAGGTTATGGTGGGTTATGTTAAGCCTTGTTTATGATGTTAATCATTATGTTGTTAGGTCTTGGTATATTGTGAAGATTTATAATCATAGTAATGGACATGATGATGATGATGATGATGATGATGATGATGATGATGGTGACTAGTGAGGATGATGATGATGGTGGTGAAATATTGATATGATAGTTAGCTTGGATTGAAGGTAAGTAACTTTGATTACTATATGCTTAATATGAATGTTCTCATGTTATGTGTTAATGAATGAGTTGATAGGATTAAGCCTTGGATTAGGAAGCGGGTTAATAGGAGGTATGTAAATGAGCTAGGGTCAAGAGATAGGATATGAGGTCGAGAGGTCTAAGGTAATTTTATGTTTTCTTTGGGTATAATGTTGTTATGTTAATGTGATATGATTATGATGTTGATATGATAATGGTAATGAAGTCGGCTTGGTTATGAGCCAGATGGTTAAAGGTATTCTTGGTGCATATGAATGTGAAAGGAAGTATTAATCATGTACTAATCTAGTTACTTACTAAGCGAAAGCTTACGTTTTAGTGTTTTCAATGTTCTTGTAGGTCTATGCGCGACGGAATGAAAGTACTTGGACTATAGCCTAAGGATTTGGAAGCGGATTGATAGATAGATTGCAATTAGGAGCTTAGTATAGAATACCGAGCTCAAGTGTCAAGGTTGTACCCCCGAGAGTCTTTTAGGGATTGTAAAGTAAAGTCGGGTGTCAAAATGTATGTCAAAGAGGTCATGACGATTTGGGAGTCTAACAATGAGTCAAAGTGTGTTTTAAGAGGTTATGAGTAGAGTAAAAGGGGCGTTTGGTTTAGTTGTAAATATACCCATTTTGGGTAGTAAACGGGCCAAGTTTCGTTAGAACATGTTTGATATGTTAATTTATTGATGTTGGTCAAGTTTGGTGTAAAACGGAAGTCGTATGGGTTGTTTGTAGTGAAAATGGGTCTAAACGGGTTATTTGCATAACCCGTCTAATTTGTAAAGTACCCTTTCGGGGAGTCGTTCGGTAAATGTTTTTGTATGAAAATGAGCCCATTGATATACTAAGTAAATCTGGAAAGTTTGGTTAGATAACGAGTTCGGGAGGTCGGGTTTCCAAGCGCGGAACTTGGAAAATGATTTTGGGCGGACAGAAGGTCTGAACCGCCGCGGTTCAGAGTTTTGGGCCCTGAACCGGCGGCTGGGAAATCTCAGCCGGCGGTTCAGATTTTTTGGCAGATTTCGGTAAACTTTGAAAAATCATATATTTTAAACCGTAAGTCGTCACGGGTCGTGCCACCCGTCGTTTTGAAGGTAATTGAGTCTATTTTCATTTAAAAATAGTCTCAAGTGCTGAATGTTCATAGATTTATATCAGTTGTCAAAAGAGTGACAGAATGTCCTTAAAAGTCAAGCGTTTACGCACAAAAAGTTTTTTAATTTTTGGTCTAAGCGGGCACGGGGTGTAACACATGAAATGTTCTAGCAGGTCCAATACTTTAACAACAAACTAGTTAAGTACTAGTTCCATACAGCACACTAACACTTCGTATTCCTATTGGTCATTTGATCGTATAAGTATTCCATGATCAAAGAAGCTCAGAATCTTGCTCTACTTCATGAGAGTATAAGATCACCTCAACTATTAGCAGCCCATGCCAACTACTAGTGAACATAGCAAACACTATTGACGACAAATTGCATTTCTAGAGTATGTAACACAGTCATCAACTACTAGTGAACATAGCAAATACTATTGACGGCGTATTAAAACAAGTAATTAACATAGCAAACAACTCATTTCACATGTTCGATAAACATTTAACAAACTCATACACATTCAGAATTTTCGATACTCGTGTATTAAAACAAGTAATTAACATACTGTCTCGGCTGTGGTCTCTCGGGCTGCGGTCTCGGGCTGCGGTCTCGGGCTGTGGTCTCGGGCTGCTGTCACGGGCTGCAGTCTCGGGCTGTGGTCTCGGGATTGGGCTATATAAAAAGAGAGCACATTTATACCGGTTGCTTAATACACGAGCTAAAACTATTGACGGGAACATGTCGTCGGGATACAAAAAGTTTAAAAAAAAAATGACCACATTACCTATGTCTCGGCTGTCTCACCTCTCGACTCTCGCTCTCGGCTCACTCTAGCTCTTGGCTATTAAAAAAAAAAAAAAAAAAAAAAAAAAAAAAAAAAAAAAACAGACATAAAACAAAAACAGCAAAATTAATTAACACTTAAATTACTACATTAATTAACACTTAAATTACATAAATTAAAAAAATAAATAAAAACAAAAACAGTAAAATTAAAAATACCGCGGTGGGGAAGAAGAAGAGGAGATGCTAGTGGTGGTGGTTTGCTGTGGTGGTGGTGTGGAGAGGATATGCTAGTGGTGGTGGTGGTTTGCTGTGGTGTGGAAGAAGAAGAAGTGGGGAAAAAGAAGAGGAGATACTAATGGTGGTGTAATGGTGGTGTGGAGATGCTAGTGGTGGTGGTGTGGAGATGCTAGTGGTGGTGGTGTTTGCTGTGGTTAATTCGCCGGCGAGAGAGGGACAGAGATGAATAATTGAGATGGGGATCGACATGTCGTCGGGACTAATAAAGTAACTTTTTCGTCTTGTGATTTGGTGGGATAAATGAAAATTTTTTTTTGGGCGGGGGGGGGGATTTTAGCACAAAAATACCGACGACATGTCGTCGGGAAGAATTACATGTATTAAAAAATTTATTTCTTATAAATAATTTTATTTAATATATAATTAAAATTAAATACTTTAATTTAAAATTAAATACTTTTATAAAATTAAAAAAAATATTAAATGTAAATACTTTTATTTAATATATAATTAAAATTAAATACTTTTATTAAATTAAAAAAATGTTTAATTTAAATACTTTTATTTAATATATAATTAAAATTAAATAAAAAAATTAGTCAAAATTTTTAAGTGTCCCGGTAAATGTGTACAACTAGAGGATAATTACATGGAAGCGGGATCTCCTGAGCTCGGTTGACGGTTTATGAAAGAATGATAGTATTGATTGTTGGCGTTTCATTTTTTAGACGATGATGATGATTTTGGGGGAAACTGGAAATGGTAAAAACTGAAAAGTGTGTTTACTTTAAGGTTGAAGATTTTTGCGGGATTTTTTTTTTTTTATTATTTTTTTTTTTTTTTTTTTAGCGCAAACTGTTACCGCCTCAACTAAAGATGTTGAATCTGGGTTTTTTATGTTAGAAAATTTTACCGGGACACCTGACAATTTGACTAGTTATGTGGCTAAATATAATGAACATAAGCTATTGGTTCAGAAAACAAAGTTCCAAGAAAGTTCAGAAAACAAAGTTCCGCCGATGATCAAACTTATATTCTTGATAACGTCTTCAATCACCATCCATTTCATCAATATTCAGATCTAAACCGTCTTCAAATACAGGTTGATAACGTACATACAATATCACATTAGAACACATTAGAAAGACATCTTCATTAACTAATGCAAATCTTGGTCAAACGAATGAGCCGAGATGATATAGTTATACACGAGATGTTAAACGAATGAGCCGAGATGATATGGTTGTACATGATGTTAAAAGAATGAGCCGAGATGATATGGTTGTACATGAGATGTTAAACGAATGAGCCGAGATGATATGGTTGTACATGAGATGTTAAACAAATGAGCCGAGATGATATGGTTATACATGAGATGTTAAACGAATGAGCCGAGATGATATGGTTGTACATGAGATGTTAAATGAATGAGCCGAGATGATATGGTTGTACATGAGATGTTAAACGAATGAGCCGAGATGATATGGTTGTACATGAGATGTTAAACGAATGAGCCGAGATGATATGGTTATACACGAGATGTTAAATGAATGAGCCGAGATGATATGGTTGTACATGAGATGTTAAACGAATGAGCCGAGATGATATGGTTGTACATGAGTTAGTGAAACCAAGTTGTACACATCTATTCCATCTTTCTGATTCATTCGTTTAACATCTCGTGTACAACCATATCATCTCGGCCAAGTTGATTTGCCACCAGTCCGATCAACATCCATTTCATCAATATTCAGATCGAAACCGTCTTCAAATACAGGTTGATAACGTATATATGCATAACTAAACATAGTTAATAACGTACGTACAATATCACATTAGAACACATTAGAAAGACATCTTCATTAACTAATGCAGATCTAGGTCAAAAGAAAACCAAGAACTCAGAAACTCTTATACATTGAACCCATGACTCCAACTCTTCATTTAAACACTCACCAACAACATCAACCAACCTTCCCTTTTATTAAACAACAACAATAACAACAACAACAACAACAACAACAACAACAACAACAACAACAACAACAACAACACTACATATGAAGATTGTCCAAGTCACCTAACAGCTCACGGAGTATTGAAGTCGACTGACATGCGTGTCGTGGTCGTCGGGATTCGTTGCCATTTCAAGTCTTGCCTCCAGCATCCTTACTCTTGTCTCTAGCACCTGTTTTTGTGATTCCAGCATGTTTACTCTTACCTCTAGCATCTGTTTTTGTGATTCCAGCATGTTTATCCTAAGATCTTTGGCATTACAGTTTGAGCACTCTGTTGGTGTAGATCCATCACCTTGAGATGTTGAAGCAGAAGAGATTACTCGTAACCGGTCATCAAATTCACTCTTCCATATAAAATATCCACATCCATGATCTTTTTCTCTTGGCTGTTACATAATAAGGAAATGTTACGATTGTTTGAATATTTACATAAATAAGAAATGTATGATTGTTCACCTTCGAAAGAGGACATGCATAATATTTTCATCCAAAGGTATCTTCTTGATGTGATGTTCTTAGTTTTGTATTCCTGTTCCACAAGAACACATAAAAGGATTATATCGCTGCATCTTAGGTTTTGAAATTAGTGTGAAGATAAGAGGTTGTGAGGTTGAGTGGTTTTGAGGATAAGAGTATATAATGTGTTTGGGAAGAAAATCCCGTCGACATGTCGTCGGTGTAAAACAGGCGGGAAAAAACCCCACCCAATTATTCACTATTATTCACACGCAGGGAAAGTCAAAAATTAGGTCTAAATAAATCCCGACGACCTATCGTCGGGACAATAACAGTAATGACAAAATAAATGTTAATCAAACGCTAATCAATCGTTAAGTGCAATTATTTTTTGGGTTTATATTTTGCCGACGACATGTCGTCGATAATATATTGGCGAGGCAAATTCCCGCCCAGTTTTTCACTATGTTTAGAAAAGTCAAATGTTTTTAATATTATCTCGACGACGTGTCGTCAGGATTTTAAAAGCGAAAAAATTCAACGCATCCTTGGTTCAGTCAAGCGCGTTTTTTGTCGTTTAGTACAAAATGCCGACGACAATATGTCGTAGGCATTTTGCTTATCGCCCGTTTTGTCTTTTCTTGTAGTGACATCACTAATATATATATCACGCATGTTCTAGGTTAGGTGATATTCATGGAATTCCGATGCAAACTTTAGCCTATTTGCATTTACATGCTTTGTTGGTTTATGATCTTATACTCAAGCCTATTGCTTAAAATAAAAAAAAAAAAAAAACACCAATATTTTAGCAATGCTTTAATTGGAGAAATGATTTATCCTGATACTATTTTCTTGTTTCTATTTTATAACCTTAAGATCAATATTTAGCATAGCACATGATATATGGCTATATCAATATATGTACATTTACAAAAATCATTTTATTATGCAAATCGATTATGACAACCGTGTTATAATACATGCACGGGTTGACAAAACGATAAGTTATATATTGGCCGGGTAGTATTATGAAACAATGTAGTTTGGATTCTTTACAAATATTGGAATGATATGTCAAACCAACCATAACCATTCGCCCTCAACTCTTACCATTGTGATCATTTTTCTTCTTGGGAGCACGAGGCCGTTGCAAAGATCCCCTGAACAAACAAGCCTTAAATAATTAACACGAGATAACCATGTGAGCATGTAAAAGTTATAGTTGCATTGCATGCACCAAGGTTGATCTCTTTGATTCTAGATTTACTAAAGTACAAATAATCAATCAAATAACGATATAACTAGCAAAAATATATATATAAAGTACCTGCACGATTGAGGAACCGTCCAAGAAACAGAACCATGGAGTGAAGTCCGATTAACAATTGTATTAGTGTATTTTCGCCAATCTTTGAGCAAGAGTCCGAGATCTTGTACCTTGTTTTCTAACCCGACGCAGCAATTTGCATGCATAGTGCACACTTTGTCAAAATCCCTACTTGGCTGACAAAATCCTCCAAAAAATACCGTATCAAGGAACCTCATTTGTATCCCATTGTCGCGAATGAAAGGACCATATTTGATCTTATTGAACACGTCTTGTTCGTTCAAACCAGGATAAGTTAACTTCGAATCGCACCAATATTTGTAAAATTGGATTGTCTTATTGTTTGACTTCACATAGATAAAGCCTCCATTTGGTAGGTTATTTAGGTCAACAGGGTTTCCATTAAAGTAATCACAAGCAATTTGGAAATCACCGTCCTCATGAAAGTGTGGAAATGGATCCCTAAACCACATTATATCTGCATCCTGAACGAATAAAAAGAATTGTCAATGTGGTATTTGTAGATTTATAACTAAATTACTACAAATAGCAATAATAACGTTTTGTATTTTTTGGTTGCGCACTCGAATGAGACTATATATCCGAAGATGTTAAATGCATCAATTGCATTGTTTATTTCTTCTTTTCTTCCTATTTTTTATGTTTTTAATTTAAGTAAATTAGTTTTGAACAAGAAAAGCAACAAATTTGATTGAAACAACAATTTCATACAGTATTACACACTAAAATATTTTGAATGAGAATTAACTCACCTACAACTTCTTAGTTGGATTACAGGAGCATAAGTAAAAGTACCCTTTTCTTCATGCAAGGAATGAAAAATGGTGTGAATATTTTTATTTATCTAAACTTATCTAATGTAAATTTCTAATTAAAAAAACACAAAAAAAAAAAAAAAAAAAAAAAAACGCAAAAACACACACACACACACAACTTATATATATCATAACATCCTAATTGCAAATTGTCGAGATGAGGAAATTCATGATCATAAGTGTTTAAAGAAGTACAAGTCAAAAATGGGTTTTATCTAACTACATATGATATCCCAATCTATAAGAAGATTAGTAATACATTTACTTTAAAAGCTACGAAAAGATTTCTACTACAGGTCATAATATCTTTTGTATTATATATGTCATAAACTGATTTACACTGAACCAGCAATAATATGTTGTATTATCAATATAATAGAAGAGAAAGTAATACCGTGAAAAGGAAGTTATACCCTAAATCTACAACGTTACGTAGAAAATTGGTTCTTCTCCACATCATGTTCAAATAATCGGGTGCCATATAATACGCCTCCTCGGAGAAGTCCATGCCATCTGTACTAAGATTATAACAGTGAGGATGTAACTTCAAGCAACGAGCGTAAGCCTTTTGGTCCCAAGCGACAACAACCAAGTGATTCAGAAGCCTTTGTGTTTGATTCCCGGTTTGAAAACTCTCAAGAAACAACTCAAACACCGAGTTTGGTTCAGCCCAAGCATCATTTAGAGTAGTTATGATAACCGTGTTGTTGCTTGTTGCTGCCTTTTTTAATATGCTTTTCAGGTCCATCGCATTTTCCTAGCAAAGAATATACAAAAACACAAAGTTTGAGCTAAAATATACCAGTAGTATCTCTCAAGTAAAACGAAATATAATGAAAATTATAGACTATCACCATGTATTACATAATCCTTCTGTCTCATAATAAGTGTACACTTTTCAATTATAGCTTATATCAAAATAAACGTTTATTTGAAATTTTAATCAATTAAAAAAAAGTTTATAAATATGACATTTTTTTACAATGATTTTTCTAATACTATAAGTTAAATGAAGACCAAATACTTACTGAACTATTGTGGTGTTTCATATAGTAGACCGGGAATGGTGCAAAAGAAGAAGAATGATACAAAAACAAGCACAAAAATGCCACCAAAGCAAAGATGATCACCAATTCAGGAGTTTGTAGGAGTAGTTTCAAGCGACGGAGGAGACTATGATGGTTGCTGGACTCCGTCAACGGTGATAGTGCCATAGCATCAGGACACTGGTGACCGACGACTACCGTCTTGGTTTCGGTCTCTAATCCCATACCTATGATAGTTTGTGGTTTTGCAGTGGTGTTCCTTGATTATGTATATATGGGTACGTACTATTTATAGGATAAAACCGATACTAAGTCTTGCTAAGGATATAAAGGTAAATGGAATAAATGCTAACGTGATGAGAGAAAAGTGTCAACTTAATTTTGCATAAATTAGTATAGAAAAGTGTAGCTTATTTATGCAAAAGTCATCAGTATCGTTTGTTCATTCTGAAAGGGCCATATATGATCGCTACAACAAGGTCTTACTTTCTTGGCTGTTTTTTCTAGGAATTGTCTCTGCGTTTGGTCGTGTCGTCACCTTTTTCTTTTTTTTTTTTTTTTTTCCTTCTTCTTCTTTTAAAAGACGACAATTTTAACTATCCAATACAACCATTTGGTTCATTTACACCACACATCTATCTCCCATGTCATAAGCAGAACTTGAACCCACAACCATTTAGTTAAGGATCTTTTCACACAACATGTGGTATCATTGAGACACAAGCCTTTGGTGTCACTTGTTAAGTTATGTGGCTGAAATTGTCTTGTTTGAATTTCTGACATGTTTTCAGTTAAGTTATTTGGGTTATCATTTGTTCTTACTCGTACCATGCTTTCATCTCAGGTAATGCCCTTAAATAGTTGTGCATGCGTTGAGTTCGGATGACCATATTTAAAAGGGTAATTTGTGTTGTTATAACTAGTTATAATGTCCGCGGACGCGCGGGGTTTTTTCTAATTTTTTGAATAATATATTTTATTTATTTAAAAACCAATAATTTAATTTTTGTTTTGCTTCGTTTATAGTTTTTAATTTTGTATTATACGATGAAGAAAACTTGAAAAAACTTTAAGCAACCATGAAACATTTAAATATCCTATTATAACTGAATATACGCTGCCATGAAACATTTCCTCTGCACAACCATGAATAAAACTGTTGGGAATTATGATGCGTATCAAGAGCAGACAACTTAGGTCTGGTAGTTAATCTAAGTTAGGTCTGTTTGTGTTATTAGGTTTGGTAATGTAATGTTAAGTCTGGTAGCATATTTAAGTCTGGTTGACTTATAAAGTTAAGTCTGGTCGTAAAGATAGGAAAGTCTGTTAGAGTTATGTTAGGAAAAGATACAATGCGTGTATGTATCTTTATAGAAGATTTGTGTATATCTTCTGTGTCGTCTAGGGTTTCCTTGTGTTATAAAAGGATCCCTAAAGATTGTTAGTTGGTGTGTGAGTTGTACGAATTGATAATAGTGAATATCAATATACGAAGTTAGTGATATCCCTGCTTGTGTTCTTAATTGTTCTTGTTAAGATTCCGCATTAACAATAACAATCACCTAGGGTTTCTCACTTAGATTGGTTCGGATTTATCCTAACCATCTACTAGGTATCCAAAACTACTTAGTGATCCATATACAATTTGTGGACCAACAAGTGGTATCAGAGCGAGGGAGAGACTCTGAATTCGAAGAACACTAAATCTCAAAAACCTAATTCTCACTCAAATCACCCTACAAAATGTCTGAATCCGATAAGCCTGTTTTCACTGAAACTTTCTCAATCCATAACAGTGAGGATGAGAAATCAAACCATGAAGATGAAGGAAAAACCGATACCAGTAACTCCCAATCACAACAACAACCCATCCCTTCCACAACCACAATCTCAAACATAAAACTTCCATTACTGAAGAGAGAAGAGTATGATATATGGGCCATGGAGATGGAACATTATCTGGAATACATTGATAGCGATGTATGGAAGGTGATTCAAAAGGGAAATTCTAAGAAGAGAATTTCACAAGGGAATGATGGGCAGCTCAGAATAATGCCACCAGTATCTGCTGAGGAGATTAGGGCTGTGGAGAAGGAAAAGAAGGCCAGAACCTTGCTTCTTATGGCTATTCCTAAGGAGCATCTACAAAGGTTTCATGGCATTCTTGATGCTAAGGAGATGTGGGAAGCTATCAAGAAACGATTTGGAGGTAATGCTAACTCCAAAAAGATGCAAAAGGCTGTTCTTAAACAGCAATTTGAAACATTCAGTGTTTCAAAGACTGAAGGTTTGGAGAAGGGCTATGACAGATTTCAACATCTGTTAACACAACTGGAAGTTCATGGTGCAGCAGTCTCGAATGAGGATGCAAATCACAAATTCCTTAGATCTTTACCATCAGAATGGGGCAATGTATCTGTGGCAATGAGGATTAAGGAGGAAGTAGATTCTATGACACCTGATGACCTATACAATAATCTCAGGATGTTTGAAAGGGACATCAGTAACAACACTCAGGCTTCAACCAGTTCATCAAATGTTGCTTTTGTGTCTCAAAACAAAAGCAGTACTTACAAGGTTAGATCTGGTGGTGTTAGGTCTGGTAACTATGAAACTCCTTCAAGTGAAAGGTCTGCTTCAAGTTTTACTGATGAGGTGATACATTCTTTCTTTGCCAATCAAACGGAAGATGAAAGCTTTATTAGTGAAGACCTTGAACAGATTAATGATACTGAAGTTGAAGAGATGGACATAAAATGGCACATTGCCATGGTTGCTTTAAGGGTCAAACGATTTCAGAAGCAATATGGTAGGACTATCAACTTCAACAACAAATCACCAGTGGGATACACAAAGAGGACTGTTGAATGCTACAACTGTCACAAGCATGTGCATTTTTCAAGAGATTGTCCAGAGAAGAAGTCTGCTGATGAGAAAAGAGTTGAAGATGGGAAGATGGAAAAGAATCAGATGAGCCTGCTGACAATGGAAGCTGGAGGAGTCAATTGGGGTGAGCATCCAAGAGTAAATGAGGAGTCTGATCATGCTCTCATGGCCATTGGTAATGAGGTATCATTATGCTCTAAATTATGTACTGACTCATATAATCATGTTAAGGCTTTATGTGATGAGCAGCAAGAACAAATAGGTGATCTAGAAGTAAATTTATTAGCACATAAAAATGCTGTAAAAACTTTAGAGGCACAAAAGGTCACCCTTCAAAACCAACATGCTGCTTTAAATGAAAAACTATACTTTCAAGCTAATAAGATATATGAACAAGATGAGAAGCTTAAAAGGTATAGACAATTAGGGCTTAAAATTCAGAAGGAAAGGGATGAGCTGAGAAAAAGGGTAGATCAATGGAACAGTTCAAATAATAACCTGTTTAAGTGTTGGGATTCTCAAATTAAGTCAAATAAAAAATGTGGCTTAGGATATGAGGAAAATGAGAATAGGGCTATATTTAAGAATAGAGAAGAGGACTATGTTGATAAGCCTTTGTATAATAGGTTTGTTAAGACTGGTGACTTTAAGGGAGTACCACCACCTTTGAGTGATGACTATACTCCTCTTGAAAAAGAAGAGTTGGATGATTCACTCTTTGTGTATGGTAAGAAAGGTCCTCAAGTGCCTGAACCAACTACCTCAGAGGACAAATCCAGTAGATATTCTTCTTGTCAATCCAATGACTCTGAAGGATCTATTGATGGTTCCTCTGATCACTCTAAGTCTGAGTCAAACAATGAGGAAAAAGAAAATCCTGAACCTAAGGTTATTGAGAAGTGTGAACCTGTTGTTGCTAAACCTGTAGTGACTAAACAAAAGGCTGAGACAGTTAAACCTAGTTGTGTCAATCACATAAAAACTCCTAGGGAATCTGTTAAATTGAATGAGTCACCTAGAAGCAATAGTGTTCACAGAGAAAGTAGGAGTAGTTATACTTATGCTCCTAAAAGATGCTTTGTGTGTGGAAGTTTGAGTCATTTAATAAGAGATTGTGACTTCCATGAAAAGAGAATGAAAAGAGAGGCTGAGCAAAAGAGAATGAATGTTAATAAGGTTCATGGTTCAAATAAACCAGTTTGGAATAATGCTAGTAGAGTTAATCATGCTAACCAGTTTGTTCCCAGACCTGTACAACTAAATAACACTACCAGACCTAACTCTTTTGTTAATTCTGGTAGACCAAATTTTGGGTCTGGCTACAGAAATTTTAATGTAAATAGGCAAAATGTTAACTTTATGAGGCCTAAAGTGAATACTGGTTATGTTAACTCTGTGAGACCTAATGTGAACACTGGTTTTGTAAGACCCAAACAACCTTTTCAAAAATCTCAGGTGAATGCAAATTTTCAAAGAAATAATTTTTACAAAGCTCATTCACCTGTAAGGAGACAAACAAATGGGGGTTCTGCTGATAATTTCTCTGATTGCTGGACTTGGAATCCATTTAAAAATGAATTTACCTATAAGTCCAAACATGGTTTCACTGGAGCAAGTTCATACAAGACCTATAAGTATGTTGCTCCACAGGAAGGACTCAAGCCCACTCAGGCCTGGGTTGTTAAGAAAAACTGATCTTCTTTCTTAACTTTGTATAGTTTGTATATTTGTTTGTTCTTTATCTTGCTACTCTTCTTGGTTATTCTTATTTTCAGTAGTTAATTTGCTTTCTGCTTTCTATAGTATGTGTGTTTGGTATTTTGTGCTTAACTTTGTTTTGCAGTTGTTAGCTCTTTTCTATTTGCAAGTAATTCATATGTGGAAAATTAAAAACATCAGAACCAAAGAGCTTTTTATTTATTAACAAGAAATTGCATTCTAGGATGCAAGTTACAAGGCTTCATAAGACAAAAGCTTTAACCCAAACCAGCTAAACATCACCACCTACACTTTCTGTTTCCCTTTACCCATGAAGTCAGGAATGGTCTTCTTGGCTCCTCTGCCACCAAACTGATTCCATGCTTTTGGGCATGGAAGTGCAAGAATCACGCTGCTTGGTGGGGGACGTGGCACAGAACCACTTCTCAGGGAAGGCACAATTTTCGAAGAAAAGGTCTCTTCATCATCCTTGGAGGGGTCTTCTTCTTTGGCACTTTTATCATCTACATCAGAAGGGGGAATTGGTCTTGAAGTCTTTGGTGCTTCATTGTCTGGTTCCTTTTCAGAAAGGTCATAAGCAGCTAGCCATTGTTTCAGAGTTGCTTCTCTCAATGTCTTGTTTCTTGTGATTGATGAATACCCTGGTGGGAAGTATCCACCCCATCCTCCTGATGATGTATCAGAAGATGAGTCATTTGGATCCCAGGAATCGGATGAAATCTCTATGGTTTTTAAGTTGGCTGGATCCATTATGCTTATAAGGTTTTATTTTGGTTTGTGATGGTTTTTATGATAAAACTATGGGTGGTTTTATAGGGAAAATCAAGGTTTAATGTCTTTTAATGCTTGGTTGGTGTATGAGTTAATACTTGCAGGGAAAGAGTTATTAATTGTGTTTTTGGAAAGTTGACCTTCGTCTTTATTTTGGTTAAGTATTTATTAGTGATAAAAAAAAAAAAAAAAAAAAAAAAAAAAAAAAAAAAAAAAAGGGTAGATTTACACTTAAGGGGAGGTAATGTACATTTAAGGGGAGGCAAATGTACAAGTTTTAAACGTTTTTAAATCGGGTAACCTTAAGTGTTAAATCTGGTAGCTCATGTGTCTTGCAAAAATTGGTTGTTGTCTCCTCTTTCTTGTTGTTTCAACTAATTCTTGCAGAAAAGATTGGAATGAGGTGATTCAAAGCTTTGCATTCGCTATAGTCAGTGTGTAAATCCACTCTCTTGGTTAGGTCTGGTAAGTTCATGATTCGGCCTGGTTGACCTTTTAGGTCGGGTAGTGTTAATTTTATGACCGTTAGATCTGGTCAGAGTAAATAAAGATTTTACTAATATATTACCGTTGCACTATTTTCGGTAAAACAAGATATTTTTGAAGTATATAAGATTAAAATTTGATATTATTTATCTTCTTTTATTCTTTATTTGCTTCCAAATTTAAATCATCTTTATTTCTCTCGACTCTGTTTCTACGCAAATATTTTTCAAAACCCTACCTTTCTTGTCAACCAGACCTAAATCATTAACTCATCCATGGCTAATCTCAAGTTTGTGGACAAGCATAATCAAGTTGGTTTCTTGAAAAAGCCAGATCAAAGTGCAGGTTTCGAGCAGATTGTGGATTTCCTAAAAGGTTCTTACATTTGTTATTCATTAACTCATAATCCTACTATTTATCAGTCCCTTGTCAAGCAGTTCTGGAGGTCGGTTACCTCTGAGACTCTTGATGATGGGACACCATGTTTAAGGGCAATCATAGATAAAAATGGTTTCACCATTACTGAAGCATCGATTAGGGACAGTCTCCAATTGGATGATGCTTTAGGAGAATTTGACTTGCCTAGTGAGGATATTTTGGAGGGTTTGAATAGCATTGGGTACCCTACAGATGGAAGTTTTACCTTTTGGAAAAGTCATTTTTCACCTCAGTGGAGGTTTTTAGTACATCATTTACTTCAGAGCTTAAGTCCCAAGAGTGGTGGATGGGATCAATTTGGAAGCAGAATTGCTTCTGCATTGGTCTGTTTATCATTTGGAAGGAAATTTAACTTTTCAAAATTAATTTTTGAAGGAATGGTGAAAAATGCTAAGGACCCAAAATTTTTTATGTATCCAAGATTTTTGCAAATGATCTTGAATTTTGAAACTAAGGATAAAGTGCCTTACATCAGTGTGGCCTTTACTCCCAAACTTTTTGCAAATCTAAAAAGGAGTTTTCAAGGGACAGACAAACCTTTGCTTGCTGCTATGCTTGGTACTAACAATGCAGGTACTTCTGGAGCTGCACAAGTGGACCCTGATGAAGCTCAAGACCAAGCATCATCTAGATCTGCTACACCTAGGTCTTCTCCAATTCCATCACCTCAACCAGGTCCCTCACCATCTGTTGAAAGATCATCTACACCTATCCAACAATCTTCACAACCAAATGTTCCAAGTCCTGAAAGGGAGGAGGAACATGATCCTATAACTGTGGAAAATCTTCTTATCATTGTTCCTCAACTACAAAAGAAGATTGGCATTTTGGAAAAGTCTAATGAGGCACTCAGAAAAGCTTATGTGACTTTGGTGAAGAAAGTAAAGAAAATGGGAGTAGCAATGAAGAAAAAGGGTGTTTCTTTTGATGATGAGGAAGATGAAGCTGAAAATTCTTCCAAACAGGGGAGGAATTTGGAGCAAGAACAGGAAAATATTCTTCAAACACCAGTTCAAGAACCACTTGTTCAAGATAATGTCACCACAATTAGTCCAGAGACACTGGAAGTTGCAGAGACTTTGGCTCAATCAATGGGCAAAATTAAACAAGATAGGAAGAGAAGAAGGTTAATTTTATCTGATGAAAAGTCTGGTGAAGAAAAGTCTGGTAATGAACTTAGTTCTGGTAATGAAGAACAACAATCTGCACTAAGAAAGGGAAAGCAGGTCATGGAGGAAACTTCATTGCCAAAGAAGTCTAAAAGAAAAACAAGAGAAGAACTTGCATCTGAGGCTGAAATTGAGAGGATTAAGGCTCAAGATATTGCTGATGAAGAAAGACAAAAGATGCTAGATGCAGTCTATGCAAGACAATTGGCTGAAGAATCTGATGATTTTACAAAACTGCTCAATGTTGATGATGAAGTGAGAGCAAAGTATGAAGAGCTGCTAACTATTGAAGGTTTAACTGCTGATGAACGAGCCAAACAGTTAGCTGACTTCATTAATGCAAGAAGTAATGATGATACATTGGGTGGATTCTTGGAAAAGTTCAAGCTTCAGAAGAAATCAAAGATTTCCAAGAAGATGTCTATGGCAGAAAAGAAGTATGACATGAAGATGTATCTTAAGAATCAAATGCATCTTTCTTTGGAACAGATGAAAAGGAAGTCATATGAAGAAATACAAGTAGCATATCTCAAGGCATTTGAGAGAGATCAAGGTTACAAAGCTACTGATTATGCTGATGTGCAGAAATATTGCTTTCAAGGTAGAAAGGCTAAAGAGACTGAACTAGTCATTGAACCTTATAAAGTGATTGATATACAACCTGAAGCTGGTAAGTCAACAGAAGAAGTGCAAGATGAAGTAATTAAGCCTATTGTGTTTCAAAGAAGAAAAGGTTTGGAAAGGAAGAGTAAATCCAAGAAAGTAGTTGTTGAAGAGGAATTAGATGAAGAACCTTCATCTGAAGGAGCTACAATGGGAACTATTGAAAGCACTAAGGAACCTACTAAGGTTGTCAAGTATCAACTTATCATGACTGGTGGGAGGGCTGCATATCAAATAATAAGAGAAGATAATTCTGACATTGTCTATATGAATTTTGCTGGAATTTTAATTGATGTGAATAGGGAGGATCTTCAAGAACTTTATCAGTTGGTGAACATTAAATATGGAGATCATCCACCTGAAGATGAATTTGAAAGAGTCTTTTGGGGAAATTTGAAGGTGATGTTTGAGCCACCAACTGAGTCTGATATAGTGTGGAAACTTCCTGAAGAGCATAACATTGTCAGCTGGAGATATTTTCATACCTGCAAGGTACATTGTGTTTCATTAAAGAATGTTGATATTTATATGCTTGCAGAGGTGGAATATCCTTTATCATCAAGTGTTTGCAAGGAAATGATGAGCAAAAAGTTGTATGCTAGTAAAAAGGATGAAGGATATGAGATGTTATTGGATTTGATTAAGAAGCAGTCTTTGAAGGATGTAGCCTAAGGGTGTTTGAAAGAATTTTCACAAGTTGTTGTGTGAGACTATTGGAACTTCTCACTTGGTGGAGGTGCTTTGCACTAACACATCAAAAGGTTATCAGTCCACCTTGTCTCATCAACATAAGGACTGGCTAATCCTGAGCAAACGGCTAACAGGTAAAGATTGCTCAAATCCGTTTATGGCTGACAATTTGCCAAAAATTGTATGGTATTCAACTCACCATATCTAAGATAAGTGAAGAGTTGGCTAGCCCACAAGGTTATGGCTTGTGGTAAAGGCTGTAGAAAACCATAAATGGTAATCAATTCACCATGATGAGGTGCTTTTCCATCAAAGAATTGACTAGTCCAGAAGCAAACGGCTTTTGGTAAAGACTTAACAAATCCGTTGATAAGCTGATGATTTGCTTAAAATCATATGGTTATCAGTGTACCATGGTCTTACACACCAAAACATTTGGCTACTCCAGTAGTGATGGCTATTGGTAAAGAGACATCAAATCCATTAAATTTCAATGATTCACCTCTCACAGGAGTTAACACATCTGGAAGTGATGAGAATAGATATGAAACTTACTATGAATTGATGTACATATAGTCAATGTTGCTGCAAAGACCATATCAGAAGAGCTTATCAAGATTCAAGCTGCTAGAAAGGAACAAGACCTAAATACAGTTCAAAGTGTTCAAGATTCAATCCTCAGAAGGTTTAATCAGAAGAACTTGAAGTTCATGGAGCATGAAGATCAAGTTAGGGGAGGATTGTTGGGAATTATGATGCGTATCAAGAGCAGACAACTTAGGTCTGGTAGTTAATCTAAGTTAAGTCTGTTTGTGTTATTAGGTCTGGTAATGTAATGTTAAGTCTGGTAGCATATTTAAGTCTGGTTGACTTATAAAGTTAAGTCTGGTCGTAAAGATAGGAAAGTCTGTTAGAGTTATGTTAGGAAAAGATACAATGCGTGTATGTATCTTTATAGAAGATTTGTGTATATCTTCTGTGTCGTCTAGGGTTTCCTTGTGTTATAAAAGGATCCCTAAAGATTGTTAGTTGGTGTGTGAGTTGTACGAATTGATAATAGTGAATATCAATATACGAAGTTAGTGATATCCCTGCTTGTGTTCTTAATTGTTCTTGTTAAGATTCCGCATTAACAATAACAATCACCTAGGGTTTCTCACTTAGATTGGTTCGGATTTATCCTAACCATCTACTAGGTATCCAAAACTACTTAGTGATCCATATACAATTTGTGGACCAACAAAAACTGTAGTGATAACCTGTTTAATAACCAATACCAAACTGCCCCTTTAAAAGAAATTTAGCAGCTTTTAAACTTATGAAACAATTCTTTCTTGCACAACATCCTATAAAATCTGATCAATAAGATCGAAACACCATTTATTTGTGATTAATCATCATACTTCGGTTCCCACAATCCATATACAAAATTACAAAAAAGTATTGGGCTTGAATTCACACATTCAAGCATTTTATCAAACTTTATATTAAAACCACTTGTAATCTCAGTTAAAGAATCCATATAGCTTGATATAGTATATCCTTTCAAGGTATACAAATCACTACCAGAGTACCAGAGTAGGCAATCATTTATTATGCATAGTTTAGGCTTATATGAACACAACCCTTTTGATAGATTAACTTGAATACAACTACAAAGACATAAGGCGAGTATTATTAAACAGAAAGACGTTGTTCTAACCTTTGTCAGGCAAAGAGCGCTATGTTATGTATCTATCGGCAAGTATAGCTTCGGAAACTAAAGCACCATCAAAGATTTTGACCCCCTGATGAAGTTCATACCGCTCACGTAGGCCACAAATAATGGAAATTGTCTTTGACAGACAGTGGATCACAGAATACTTGTTGAAACTTGAAACCAATGCTCGGCCTAGGTGAATGATTTGATCCTATGTTCGCAGATATATGAATGAATGTGTGATTCAATCAGCTTTCAAATTCGAAATAATCAACAATTGGGTAAACATCTCATATGAGAACCGTGAATATAAACACTCGATTAAGAATGAGTTTTTAACATGCTTGGCTGATTTATCTTGTTCCTATTATATCAAGTTTTTATCATAATCAAACAAAGATATACATATGGCTTCCCCAAATCATCTTAATGGATTGATGTGTTGTTTGTTAAAGAACAATGATCCATATGGTACAATTACCACTAAGTCATCAGTTAACACCTAATAATGCGTAGTAACAAAAATCAATTAGTGGAAGAGTAACATACCTGGACAAGAAAGTATATCATTCGATCAATCAATCTATAAACACGAAATCAATCTCAAAAGCTGTAATCTCAGATAAACAAACCCACAAACCTTAATAAAAATCACTAATCTCTTACATGGTATACGGACTTTAATCAATTGATCAATTCACCAAAACTGAAGTTTAGGTTCGAGTTTCAAGAACCCTAATTTCGAAGTGAATTTTTTTGTTTTTCTTTTTCAATTGGAACTCTGATTTTTTTAATAAAATTTACATTTTCAGTCTTATATTATGAAAAAATGTCTGGGAGACCCATGTATACTTTTAGTCTTTTTTGTATATGTGGGTAGAAAAACGTTTTTTATCTAATTTTTAGGCAAATTAGGAAATAATTAGGTTTTATTATTTTTTTACAACTAAATAAAAAATCTAAATAAAAAAGATATTACTTAATAAGGAAACATTCTTTTTATTCGAAATGAAAAAGTCCTCGCTAGGAGTTTTGTTTTATTATATAAAAAATTTGCAGCATCGTGGTGGAGGCCGAAGGTTGTTCAGTTGGAATTTGGAAATATTGTTTATGTTGTTGGAATTTGTAGAGTTGCGATATATTGTCTTTTAGTAGAAATTGTAGTCTTGAGGTCGTGCTCTATACTTTAGTTGCATTTTAATAAGAACTACTAAAAGAAAGAAAAGAAACTTTTAATATACACCATCTATCTACAAATGCTTATTTATGTTAAACATTATCGGTACGTTTGACGAAATGTAACAGTTGCAATAGCAGTAAGCAGTTAGGGATGAAGCATATTGAGGGCAGGGTGGGGTTGTGCCCCCCAAAACCTTTGACCATTTTTTACTAAGTGCAAATCAAACTAAAATAAGAACAATTCAAGGATCGGCCTCTCCAAAATGATACAATTATGTTGGTGTATATGTCTGGACGTCATGCTCGTCCGAACGATACGTGCTTGGTCCGGACGATGCTCTCGGATCCGGACGTCACATTCCGTCCGGATTTATTTTAAACGTTCGGCCATGCTTCCGACAGGACTGCCCGCCATGCGTATTGAGTAGTCCCATCAAGCTGTCACTTCCCCAGATTTTGCGGGATTATGTCCACCACGTGATCTGACATCTACCTGCTAGGTCAGACATAGGTCAACGCACAAGTTTCAAGGTAAACAGGTACAGTAGATGTGGGTAGTATAAATACCCACACCTCATTTGCAATAGATTTCAATGAACACCTACTACTGTTACTCTCATATCACTATTCATATTACCCGATACTTATTCTCACGCTGGAGGTTGGTCCTGGGATAAAACCCGGGGCGAGCCTAACGCGTGTTCTTCTTGTGTAGGAGCAAGCAAAGTCCGAAGGAATCCATCCGGAGGACGAAACATAGAAGCGGGACCTGCCTGCAAGGTTTTACTTCAACAAATTGGCGCCATCCGTGGGACCCGCTATTCAATCTACCAGAGCGTTGAAATGGCCGGTCCTTCCTCTCACTTCCCAAACGAAACCGATAACAATCAGAACCAACGACTGAAAAAACCGAAACGCCTAAAAAAATCCGAAACAATCGGTATGGTAAGAAGCCAGCCGGAGAATAGAAAGAGAAGGTACGGGGGGCATGATGAGGAATGGATGAACGTTCTGATAGTTTTCCCCCCGGTCGCGACCGGTGATCTGTCGGAGGAACCACTCATCGTCGAAGGTGACATAGAGGGGTATTTAGTCCGAAGGATATACATCGATGAAGGATCCTCCGTGAACGTAATGTATGAGCATTGTTTCAATAACCTCAGCTCAGACATAAGGGCAAGGCTCAAAGAAACGAGCACTTCTCTAGTGGGATTCTCCGGAGAGACAAGCAGGCCGTTGGGCAAAATCGAATTGGATGTGTGTTTCGGCAACCACGGTATGTTACGAAAAACAACTATGAAATTTTGTGTGATACAGTCCCCATCTCCCTATAATGTGATACTGGGCCGAACTGGTCTTAAGGAGTTAAGGGCAATCCCGTCGACAATTCATTCGATGGTCAAGTTCCCCACACCGAAAGGTGTGGCGACATTGGTCGCACGGTCGGCTATGGTGCTAGAATGCAGGCGACTAGAAAAGAAACAAATAATGGAGGTGCCTCGAGAGGCAGAAGTTGTCAAATCGGAAGTGGGTAGGACTGAGGAAATCCTAGTGAACCCCGCACATCCGGAACAATTGGTCACCATAGGAACGGGGTTTTCGAGGGAATGCCGGAAACATCTAGCCGAGCTGTTGAGAAAGAATAAGGACGTGTTTGCGTGGCAACCCTCGGATATGACCGAAGTTCCACGACGGCTAATCAAGCACCACCTGAATGTCAACGTTGACGACACGCCGATAGCTCAGAAGAAGCGCAACTTATCCGAAGAAAAGAATCAAGTGGTACTAAAGGAGGTGGATGAATGGTTGAGAGCAGGAATCGTTCGGCCAGTCCGCTATCCCACATGGATCTCCAACCCAGTACTAGTAAAAAAAAGCGATGGAAATTGGCGAATGTATATTGATTTCAAAAACTTAAACTCCTCATGTCCGAAGGATTACTATCCGCTTTCGGAAATTGATTGAAAGATCGAGTCGGTAATGGGGTTCAGGTACAAGTGTTTTCTAGACGCATACAAAGGCTACCACCAAGTCCAAATGGCCGAAGAAGACGAAGAAAAGACGGCGTTCTATACGGAACAAGGAACATACTGCTATACCAAAATGCCATTCGGCTTAAAGAATGCCGGAGCTACCTACCAACGTCTCGTCGATTCAGCATTCCGGGATCAGATTGGTAGGAATCTGGAAGCCTATGTGGACGATATGGTGATCAAAAGCAAAGGAGAAAAGGAAATGTTGGCAGATATCGCTGAAACCTTCTACAACCTGCGAAAAATTAACATGAAGTTAAATCCGAAGAAATGCTCCTTCGGCGTCGAAGAAGGAAAATTTTTAGGCTACATGGTAACTTCCGAGGGTATTCGGGTAAATCCAAGTAAAACAAAAGTCATCGCACAAATGAAATCCCCGTCGACTTTGAAAGAAATGCAGATGATGAGGCGAAAAGTGTACCGCTTTTAAGGGGTCATTTAAGCCCGAAATCGTATTTATTTGATCAAATATTGCCCTAAATCGTTCCTTTTGTCATTTTAGGTACTTTTGAGGAGAAATCTGGAAAAGGAGGCATTTTGGACGTTTTTGGAGCATTAAAGTGAAGAATACGACAAAGTCTCAAAATCGGCTGAAATTTACCTTTGACGGCGTCAGAATCATCTCTTGACGGCGTCATGCCTTGGCAAGAAAAGTTGGATGTGAAATTTACTCATGACGGGCCAGTGAGTTAGCATGAGAATTCTGACGGCGTCACGCTTTAACTAAATCAAGGGCGTCACGGCTTAAATCATAAGGGGACGGCGTCACGTTCAATGTTCGACGGCGTCAAGCCTTGATAGGCCAGAATGGATTTTTGAAGAGCTAAAGAGGGACGGCGTCAAGAAGGTCACCCGGGAACCCTAAAAGCGGCGAGGTGATGGCGTCACAATGCATAAGGTGACGCCGTCAGATCCAAAAATCTATATATAGTTTTCTAATCTTTTGTCATTAGAGAGAGCTTAGTGTGTGGAATTTTGGGATAAAACCCTAAGACGATTTTAGCTACTTTTTCAGGGCTTCTTGCCTTGAGATCTTCCATGTTTCATTGAAAGATAAGTTATCAATTAATCATTCAATATGTCTATGTGTTGTTTGATTCTATCTTATGCTTGTCTTTTGTTTAACATGTTAGGCTAATTTTATCTTGTGTTTGCTTAGATCTAATGAAACCTAGCTATTGATTATTGGTTGTTAGTGTGTTGTTAGTTGTATTGGATGATTGTTTATCTATGTTAGGCTTAAGAAAACTGGCTAACTTCCTATTCGGTAACTTGCTTGAACGTCTTAAGAAACATGAACCAAACGCGTACTAAAGGTTTTTATGGTTGTATTTAATGCACAAGCGAATTCTAGTGATCCCATGTTAGGAGCTTCCTAGCCGGCTCGACATAGGAGTGAAGTAGGAGCTTGTAGAGTTGGGGAAGTAAGTACGCCACCCCACGAATGGTATTAAGGAATACACCCGTCATCCACGCGACTAATACACACTAATTAACCGGTAAAAGATAGTTAGGGAGTAAGGAAATCTAAGTAAACACATTTCTCTACACATAAGTTTCTCACCACTTTTCATTTTTGTTATTTTATTTTATTTGCATTTGTAGTAATTTGGGTTAGTTGACTAGCAACTAATTCCGCCCACTCCTTCAAACCCGAGATTTTACTTGCTTTCATAAAATTATAAAAACATAAAAAGAATCTTCCTCAACCCTTAGACCTAATTAGAGTAGCCTTTCATACCTAACGAACACTATTCCCTGTGAAGAACGATCAATCCCCCGTACTTACCACTACACTATACTACATCGGTCAGGTACACTGCCTGGTGGGGTTGTAAGCCTCTTGAGATCCCTCGAGAGGTAAAACCTGTTGTAAGGTTACAAAACCACGCAATCAGCAGAGCCTAAGTGGCAAATTGGCCGCTCTAAACAGGTTTCTGGCAAAATCTGCCGAGAGGTCCCTTCCGTTCTTTGAAACTCTGAAAAACATCACCAAAGAAAACAAGGACGAATATAGGTGGACCGATAAGGCTGAAGAGGCATTCCAGTCACTCAAGAAGCTCATCTTAGATCTCCCATCCCTATCAACAGCTAAAACAAAAGAGCCCTTATATATGTACCTGGCAGCGGCAAAAGAGGCAATCAGTGCGGTCCTGCTAACCGAGAGGGACGGGAAGCAGTCGCCTATTCACTACGTAAGCCGAACCTTACAAGAAGCTGAAAAGAACTACTCTCCGGTCGAAAAACTGGCGCTGTCGCTGTTACACATGTCAAGAAGATTAAGAAGGTATTTTGTGGCCCATCCCATCCGAGTAATAACGGATCAACCAATAAAGCAAATTCTGAGTAAGCCAGAGGCCTCCGGAAGGTTGACAAAATTTTCCATAGAGTTAGGAGCCTACAACATCACCTACGTACCAAGGAACGCAGTTAAGGGGCAAGTCCTCGCAGACTTCATATCGGAAATTCCCGTCGGAATGGAAGAGTCGCACCCGAAAAAACAAGGAAAAGGAGTCCACGACATCTCCAATCTGGAGAACTGGATACTCTACACAGACGGTGCGTCAAGCAGTAAGGGTTCCGGAGCGGGTCTCGTGTTGATCGGACCCTGTCAGACCGAACACACTTACGCTCTCCGTTTGAACTTCAAAAGTACCAACAACGAAGCAGAATATGAGGTACTCCTCACCGGTCTGCGGCTCGCCAAAAAGATGATGGTGGAATACCTAGAGGTCCGAGTGGACTCAAAGTTGGTAGCAAGTCAGATTAATGGGGACTTTGTAGCGACCAAGGAAAGTATGATCCGATAATTGGCAAAGGCGAAAGAATACATCGGCGGTTTCAAAAAGTTCAAAATCTGTAACATACCGAGAACACAAAATCAAAAGGCGGACGTTTTGAGCAAACTAGCCTCGGTAGCTTTTAATCATTTGACCAAGGAAATTCTGGTCGAAGTGTTGGAAAATCCGTCAACCGAAGAGAAACAAGTCGGAGCAATTATAGAAGAAGAAGATGATAACTGGATGACACCGATCATCCGATGTCTGAAAGAAGGGGTGTGGCCTGGTGACCCCAATGAAGCAAGGGCACTATGGATGAAAATCCCTCAGTATACAATGGAAGGAGATGTGTTGTTCAAAAAATCATACCTCAGTCCGATGCTAAGATGCGTCGGCCCTCTCCAAGCAAACTACGTCATACGAGAGGTACACGAAGGGGCATGTGGGATGCACCCCGGTCCAAGGTCGGTCGTAGCCAAACTAATGCGGCAAGGCTATTACTGGCCAACCATGCACAGAGACGCCAGGGAGGAAATCAACAAATGCGATTCCTGTCAGATCCACGCTCCGGTTTCGAAGCTACCTAAAACTATTATGACATCTATCATGGCACCATGGCCTTTTTACCAATGGGGAATGGACGTACTGGGGCCCCTGCCGGAGGCCCCAGGGAAAGTAAAGTTTGTCATTGTGGCTGTTGATTACTTCACAAAGTGGATCGAGGCGAAACCCCTCGCCAAAACCACCGGCAAAGACGTAAAGAAATTTGTGTGGGAGAATATCGTTTGTAGGTTCAGACTCCCGGGCATTATAGTCACGGACAACGGAACAAATTTCGTCAAAGACCCGTTCAAAAGCTGGTGCGAGAAATTAAAAATTAAGCAGATTAACACAGCGGTAGCTCATGCTCATGCAAATGGACTAGTCGAAAGGGCCAACAAAAGCCTCATGCACGGTATCAAAACCCGCCTAGGGAGAGAAAGAGCCGGATGGGTGGATGAGTTACTGAACGTTCTATGAGCCTTTCGGACTTCACTCAAAACGAGTAACGGGGAAACCCCCTTCAGCCTCACGTACGGTAGCGAGGCAGTTATTCCAGCCGAAATTGGAATGCCCACACACCACACCATGCTTTACAACCCGGAAGACAATGAAGAACAACAGCGTCTAAACCTCGATTTGTTACAAGAAAGACGAGAGATGGCAGCTATTCGGGAGGCCAAGTATAAAACCAAGGTCGAACAGTACTACAACCAAAGGGTCCGCCCGGTATCTTTCAAAGTAGGAGATTTCGTGTACCGAAGAAATGAGGCCAGCCGAGTCAAAAACCAAGGAAAGTTGGGACCTAATTGGGAAGGCCCATACCGGGTCGTCGAGGCCTACGACAACGGCTCATACAAGCTCCACACGATGGAAGACCGGGAGGTACCTCGAACGTGGAATGCAATGAATCTACTGTGGAAAACTAGAAGGGGGGTTGAATAGTTTTTTACCGTTTTTCAAACTTTATTTGCTTTGTTACTATATGTTAATTCAAAGGAAACAATCACAAATAAATAATCACACAATGTAAACAAAAGATAAAGAGAGGAAAGATCAAACCACACGACACTGTTGTTTATAGTGGTTCGGCTACAAGAACTCTATTCCTTGCCCTACTCCACTCCCCGAGTTTCCAACTCGAGAGTTTATCTTTCACTAAGAAACAAACTCTTTTCCTAGGCGGAGAAAACCTTTACACGTCGCTTACTTCCTTTTCCGGTACTAAGCTAAACATCGGGTTCTTTCACAAGGTAGAACCAACCGGACGTCGCCTATTTACTTTACCGACACTAAGCTAGATGTCGAGTTCTTTACAAGGGTACAACCACTCCCTACACTCTTTGTGCTTTAAGGACTAAAGCACTAACCACACTCACTGATTACAAATGATAGATATGATGTGTGAAACAAACTACAATATCACACAGTAATGCAACTAAAGGATTACGGTTTTGTAGATCCTTGAATGCTTGATCTCTCTTCTACAAAATGAAAGATCAAAGTGAAATGCAACTATGAATGATGTTAGTAAGATATGTACTGAATGAATATGTGTGTTAAAGCTATATGAGTGATGAGAAAGCCAAATGATCAGCTTGCTATTTATAGGCAAGCTGATCTTCAGCTCACGGATCCTACGAATCCCTCAGAAGGGATCCGTCCTTCATTGGACTTGGATCCGTGGGATGTGACAGCTAAGGATTTGTTGTATCTTACCATATCTTACCAAATCATCCAAGATCCTCAAATGTCAACTATGTAACTTGCAAATCTAAACAAGATATATCAAAGATATTGTATGTGATGTATGCAATGATGTCATGGAATGATTTTAGAATTAAAGTTTCCTTTTAAGGAAACAAGTTACTAAATAAGCAAACTTGTAATTCTTGGTTATTATATGAAGTGTAAAATGTGTACTTAAGAGACTTAAGCTAGTATTTATTATTTGCTAAAAGATATTCCTTTTATTTGTCATTAACAAAACTAAGAAAAGATCAAAGAATATAAATAACGTTTTTGAGACGCTATTTGTATTAACATCTACGAAATTGTTTCTTGTAAAATCGGTACGCCGAAGTTTGCTAACATCTACATCTACAGTGTTCCAATAAATAAAAGGAACAGTTTTCCGATATAAAATTGTGTGGTACTCTAATGATGTGGCAATAAATTCATCGGATTGTGGAAAACACTCCCTCACTCGTGAGCGGATCGTGAAATCACTCCGGACAATAAAATTCATCGGATTGTGGAAAACACTCCCTCACTCGTGAGCGGATCGTGAAATCACTCCGGACAATAAAATTCATCGGATTGTGGAAAACACTCCCTCACTCGTGAGCGGATCGTGAAATCACTCCGGCCAATAAAATTCATCGGATTGTGGAAAACACTCCCTCACTCGTGAGCGGATCGTGAAATCACTCCGGCCAATAAAATTCATCGGATTGTGGAAAACACTCCCTCGCTCGCGAGCGGATCGTGAAATCACTCCGGACAATAAAATTCATCGGATTGTGGAAAACACTCCCTCGCTCGCGAGCGGATCGCGAAATCACTCCGGATAATAAATTCATCGGATCGTGGAAAACACTCCCTCATTCGTGAGCGGATCGTGAAATCACTCCGGACAATAAATTCATCGGATTGTGGAAAACACTCCCTCACTCGTGAGCGGATCGTGAAATCACTCCGGCCAATAAATTCATCGGATTGTGGAAAACACTCCCTCCCTCGTGAGCGGATCGTGAAATCACTCCGGCCAATAAGTCAAGCAGTTATGCAAAACAATAAACAAAATACATGTGACACTCTGGTCTTACATCATCCGGTCAATCCATAACGACGGCTCAACAAAAGCATAACTATATTCATCCACCCGAGGATGCAAAAAGTGACATCGGCCACAAATAATAATGTACAAGTGCTTGAGCTAAAAGTATTGTTCATATTACATTCATCCAAGATAAGAAACACAAAACAGAAATCAAGGGTCCCTACCGGCAACTTCCTTCACCCCGGAAGAGCTTCCGGTTTGCTGAGTCGCTGAAGCTTCAACGGCACTCCGGCTTGGAAGGAGGGAGATCAGGAAAAAGGTTCATAAGGTCACCTAGTGGAAGGCGAGCGGAGTCCGCGAGCTTCTTAATATAGGGATATTGAGCCTCAAACAATTTGTTGTACTCGGCTTTCCAGATATTCGGAGCCTCCATATTAAGTTTCTGAAACCGGGGCAAAAACTTTTCGACATCCTCTTCCCTTCGCTCATACCGAAGACCGTCCAAAAACCCGGCAGAATAAGACAAACCATAAACCCTCCCCATGCTCTTCTTGTACTCATGACTCTCAAATAACCTCCGACAAGCCGCAGGAATCAACTCTTTCACAGTATTATGGCGAATGGACTCCGATACACTGACTTCTTCCGCCAACTCTGCTTTCTGCTCCTCCAATTGCTTAATAGCCTGATTCGACTCCTTCAACTCCCTCTCCAACTCCTTGATCCTATCAGCTTGACTTCTGGCTACTTTCCTCCAGTCATCCCTTTCCTTCTGCATATCGGCCAGTTGATCCGAAATCCCTTCCTCCCGCACCAAGGTGGCCTCTCGCTCAGCCGCCATTTGTTTCTTTAAATCTTCAAGCTCTCCCACCGCACGATCATACTTCCCAACCATAGCTATCCTCCCTTGTTCAGCAACCTGTTGACCATGCTCCAACTCCCTAGTCCGCGTGATCATCCGGGTAAACCGGCGCAACACTTCCGCCTGTGTCACAATCCCATTAGCGGACTGCACATACGAACAGCGAATTAGCCGGCTGGTGGTCAGCTCCTCCAACGCAGCCTGCTCAGCGAGAGTCGCAAGATGCGACAACATCTCTTGGCATGCTCTATAAGAATTCAACCGGACATCTTTGGTCAAAGACCACGCCGGGACAAACACTTCCCTTCCGGAAGAACCCTCATCTGCAGTAAATCAACCACAACTTAGAATCACGAAAGAACAGTCAAAGGAACCATAAAGAAGGACTCGTATACCTCTCGCGATTGAGTTGGGTCCTTCGGATCCGGGAGAGGAATTCTCAGGGTGCACGGACAGATCTATACAAATAAGATGTATCAAAAAATAAAGAAATAAAAAGGGAAAGGAAGGAACGAGAGATCTAACAGACAAGCATTTCTTACCATGATCCGGAGGCATCTGATGCTGCGGCTGGCTCTCCTCGGTCGGTTGCCTTTCGTCTTGAGGCTACTGACTATGACCGGTCTCATCATCCTCCCCCTCTTGATTCATGGCACCTTCTCCACCATCCGCCTCTTCTTCAACGTGAATCACACCTTGTACAAGAACTTCCTTAGGAGTAACCTTTGAAACATTCCCAGTCGAAGCACCCTCACCCGCGTTGCTCCCAGTCTGTTTCCTTGGTTTCTTCCTCCTCTTCTCCGCAGCAGAGGACCCCTCAGCACTCCTCTTTGACCCAGCCTGTTCCACCATGCTCCTTTTTCTCTCTTTCTCCTGCCTAGCGACCAAAACACCAGAGTCCGGCTTCTCAACGGCTTTTTGAAGTGAAGTCTTTTCAGGAACGGAACTCCCTGGTACCAACGGGGCTGTTGTCCTATCCACCCTTTCACCCCCTTTTGGCAGAGGCCCACCCTTACTAGCTTCGGTCACAATCTCAATCGAAAGTTCCAAATATTCAGCCATCTTAAGCACTACAAAAAACAGGGAGGGAAGGAAAGTAAAGATCAAATGCAAGGCAGCAGATTATATACGGTTAAGACAAAAGTATAGCATTACCCTTTCCCTCGGCATCCTTTATAACAAGCTCATACCCGGGATACTCAGAGACTTTAGATAAACCTGTCATCCATAAAAGGGCGACAGAAGGTTGCCTAAGGGGAATCACTTTCGCAGCGACCCGTCTAGCATCCCTATCAGAATAAGTCTCCGGAAAGTCATCTGTAATCTTCGAATCTCTATGCCTCCATGGCATGGCATTCGGAATAGCTCTCCGGTCTACCAAGAAAAAATGGTTCTTCCAATTCTTCAGCCCACTAAGCACCTCCGTAAAACATTTCTTAGCCCTTCGACCCGTCCGATTCTCAAATGAAAACCAATGCCCTTGCTTGCAGAGTCTATAGAAAACCCGGAATAATGGAACGGTCGGTTGTACATCTAAACTATAGCACCGGATCTCAAACATAGTTACCTTATTTAAACCTATCGGTACAAGTTGAGAAATGTGTACTCGGAAATACTCTATTACCGCTAATAAGAAAGTCGAAAAGGGAATCCGTACACCCCCGGTCCTCAACTGCTGAACGTAAATACCTATTTTATGGTCCGGTAATTTATCCATCATCATACCATCCGGCGGAAGCGTGGGACGCAGGTCCGCCGGAATCCCAAACTCCCCCACCACCCTATCTAGGTCTCCTTGCGTCATTTTGGTAGTATGAATATGCATGTCGCATTTAGGGACTATCCTATCGGAGGAGGACCCAGGCCTATTACCTAACGAAGGATTATTTGAAGTGCTCATCTCTACGGTCGTCACTAAAGGGATGCCGAGGAATATATATATGATAAAACTAAGAAAACGAAACGCACCTCACAAGAACAATCGGAGATGGAAGTTGAAAATTTCCGAACGCGAGATAAATACACGCAGTAAAAAGTAAGAAAAATGAGGAAGCGTTAAGCGGTATATATATAGGGCAGACCTGGAAAGAAGCGAAACGTCGAATCAGCCTGCCAGTCACTGACGTGGCAAACTCTGGGACATTGGATCTCTAGGGCAAAGGGTACGCGTGGCAGACAGCTTTGTAACATATAGTAAAAATATTTTTATATTCGGCCCATGTTTCTGGGGTCCAAGCAGCCCACTAGGGCCTAACAGGCTCTAATGCTCTTACCCGAACCGACACCGATGACCCGGATACATTTAAAGGCCAACTGATCGCCCGTAAAGCACTGAAGGACCAAAGTTGCTTAAGTATCGCACCATCGACTAAGGGCCGATACTACAATACTGGGGGGGGGACATGTTGGTGTATGTGTCCGGACGACTTGCGCCGAAACCAAGAAGATAGTGTTAAAGTATTGCACCATCGGTCTCCAACCGATACTACAATACTGGGGGGGACATGTTGGTGTATATGTCCGGACGTCATGCTCGTCCGGACGATACGTGCTTGGTCCGAACGATGCCCTCGGATCCAGATGTCACATTCTGTCCGGATTTATTTTAAACATTCGGCCATGCTTCCGACAGGACTGCCGCCATGCGTATTGAGTAGTCCCATCAAGCTGTCACTTCCCCAGATTTTGCGGGATTATGTCCACCACGTGATCTGACATCTACCTGCTAGGTCAGACATAGGTCAACGCACAAGTTTCAAGGTAAACAGGTACAGTAGATGTGGGTAGTATAAATACCCACACCTCATTTGCAATAGATTTCAATGAACACCTACTACTGTTACTCTCATATCACTATTCATATTACCCGATACTTATTCTCACGCTGGAGGTTGGTCCTGGGATAAAACCCGGGGCGAGCCTAACGCGTGTTCTTCTTGTGTGTAGGAGCAAGCAAAGTCCGAAGGAATCCCTCCGGAGGACGAAACATAGAAGCGGGACCTGCCTGCAAGGTTTTACTTCAACAAATTACATGTTGGCCCCTCCTATAAACTTATCCAAGCTCCATCACTGTAAGCAGTAGCTAGTTGTTTGTTTAATAAAAGCGTTTTGTAAGCATGCTACCACATATGGTTTTGTCAGCCTTTTTCTCTAAAGATAACAAGTATTTAATATTGCATTATTCACTATCATTATTGTTTCCTTGTTGCATGTCTTTGGTGACATGAACTTTTTTTCGAATTTAGATCCACCAAGAAAAATAAGAACACGATGCTTAGAGTATAGAAAGATCATATGGTATCCAAAACATATTTAAATGATTGTGTTTAGTTAGAGGAAACATCTATGTTTTTCACAAAATATTTGTAAAAAACAAATAAAACAAAAATTGGGTTCAACTCGCTTTATTTCCATAAAATTCTTTACAAAACAAAAATCCCCTATTTCTTAACTTAACAAGGAAAATTATAAAACAAATTTTTCTTTTTTCCTTGTTTTCCTTTGTAACCCAAAACCATCTCTTCCCCTTCTTAAAAATAGAACATACAAACATCAACTAAACGTGTTTTTTTATATTTTCAAGTGTTTTGCGGAGATAAATTTCCTTTTCAAATTTCAACAAAACAAGAGATATAAAATAAGAGAATTTTTTCTCCAACTAAACACATCATAATATCTTTTCAGTTGGTTTGCATAAGTAATTAATTTATTATCATTTAAGCATTATATATTATATGCATCTCTGATTGGTATGAACAAGTATCTTTTTTTCCATTTACATGTTTGAATTGTAGTGATAATAACAAAAAGGGTATCTAACTTGTTCATTTTGGCCGTACAATAGATACGTACTTTTCAAAATGTCCCGTTTTGGTACGTATACTATTTTTCGTTCCACTTAATGTAGTCTACTTTCATGTTTTGTACCATTTTGCACTGATAAACTTGTTTTACCAAAATTGATAGCACCATTGCCACGTTTTCTTGACACGTGGGATTTCCACTAACCAAAATATAAACATGTATCTCCCCTTTTCTTCTCCAAATCAAACCAAAAAAAAAAAAAAAAAAAAAAAAAAAAAAAAAAAAAAAAAAAAAAAAAAAACCCTAATCGATCTAAACCCTAATTGCAAAACCCCAATTCAATCAAACAATTAAAAATCCCTAATTCAAGTAAGACAAATCAATGGCATTGATGAACTCAAATAAGTACATTTTATTACCATCATTTATCCTATTTATTTGACTTGTTTTATTATATTATCTGTGAGAATCGATACGTTAATGTTTACTTTTGTAATTCTCATGTAAAAACAAGTATTATGTGAAACTTGGCAATTTTGGACTAATTATGGAGCAAAACAAGCAAGAAGTTAAGAGTCTACTGAAACATACAAGATCAAGATCATTCTGCTCCAGATACGCCGCATCTTACTTATTATATACGGCGCATCACTATCAAGATTTCACAAGCTACGATCCAAGACAGCAAGGACATGCGCCGTATCTAAGAATGGAGTTACGCCGCATCTTCTGGCGGTGTACGAATATTCCTGAATATATTAATCTTGGACCCCACGCGAAGTTAAGTCAATGCGCCGCATCTACTTATCCTATGCGCCGCATCTAGCCCTCAGACAGAAACTATAAATACCCCAAAGTCAGACGAAATTCGAAGTTCGACATTTAGCTAAGTACGAGACAGAAGAAACCCTAAGCCGAATTCAGACGAAGTAGCAGCACAAGACACACCTTGAACGAAGATACAAGAGCTGTAAGAAAGTCCTGCATGTATTCAATTCATTAAGTAGTTTTGTTTTATTGTATTAGTACACTTTAATTGGTCAGGATTGATGGGCTTGTGACATTGATTTTATCATGCACTTCAACTCCCCTTAAAATTGCTTTCCCATTAATTAAAGTTTATATGTTGATGTCTTTGGTGACTTTTATTAGTGCATTGATAACCTCTGTGTCTAGCTGAGCATTGCTTGGGTCGCCATGCCCCTTCCTCGCCTATTTATTAGATCGCCTATGCATTCTATCGTCTGTAGAAAAGTAGGAAGAAAGATAAGTAGGATAGTCATAAGTGATCATTAAGGGTTTACTCGCCGATAAGATTAGAGCCAACGAGAAAGGAAATAATCTCGGTGCGTTGCATCGAACTATACACTTCATATAAAACTAGCAATAAAACAAGTGACAAGCTACTTAACTATCAGGACAGGTCTTCTTATTGTCTCAAGTATTTATCTGTGTACGTGTGTGCTATTCGCTGATTCGTGCTTATTAGTTTAGTTTATATTTAATCGTAATCAAACCGTGCCAGTCTCTCAGGCTGAACCCCCTTGCGTTAGATTAGGTTGTATAGCTAACTTAAGTTAATAAAATACTGATTAGAATAACTAGATAATACGTTCCACTCTTAGTGATCGACACTCTACTTACCATTATATTCATACTGACCGGGTACACTACTCGTTAAAGTGTGTGTTATTGATAAGTCGGCTAAATATAAATTTAAAACTGGAATTCTGCTAAAACCACAACGACATACCGTGAGTATAAAAATTAGAGCAATACGCACACGCACATCAAGTTTTTGGCGCCGCTGCCGGGGAGTGAATTATTATTATCTGTTAATTTGATTAGTATTTTAATTAGGTTTTTCTTTTTTAATTTTTATTCTAACCGCTAACTCTGTTGTATATTAGGTTAAATTGCATTCATTATATTAATTTGCATATTTTCTGTTTTTGTGTGTTTTTTATTTTCTTTAATTTGTGTTTATTTTCGTTTGTTTTTATTTTTGTTTTTCTTTTTATTTTTCTTGTATTCTGCTATCGTTGTACTGAGCTAATTCAAACGATACGGCGCATCTATTTTCAATAGATACGGCGTATTGCGTTTAATTTTTATAAAATACAACGCGTTTAATAAATTCGATACGACGCATCTTTCCCCAAGATACGGCGTATCTGTTTTTAATAAAAAAAATTTCTAAACGATAACGCCATACGACGCATCTGCTTTAGCAGATACGGCGTATCTATTATTTTAATTAAAAACAGTTTTCGAATTATTAAACAGATACGACGCATCGATTTTTATCGATACGGCGTATCTTCTGAATCAAAAATCTTGTATTTCGAAACGTAACGAAAATACGGCGCATTAACTTTTGTTAATACGACGCATCTAATTTTAATAAATATACGTCGATTTTTGATAATTAAAACCGATACGGCGCATTCTAAAATTCTAAGCGGCGTATCTATTTTCTGAATAAAGTCTGATTAAATTTTAACGATTATAAGATACGGCGTATCCAACTTTTTGGATACGGCGCATCATCTGCAGATATCAGCAACTTTTATTTTTCTTATCTCCGAACGGAAAATACTCTGACCCTTATACTAGGAAATTTTTACTTTGAAATCTACCCCTCTTTAATTTTCAGGAACAATGTTCGATATTTTCCCCAACTGGTTCAGAAGACCCCAAAGAAACCTTACCATGGAAGAGTTTGCACTACAAATCGCTCAAGCAAATGAAAAAGAACATCATGAAGCAAGAAACTTTATTAATGAATTCAAAGGCAGTCATGAGCTGTTACTAAAGGAACAAAACAACATGATTAATGGATTGGCAATTGAAGTGCACCAATTGTCAACGGAGCTTAACAAGATTCTTTTGGTAAAGCAAGATTTGAAAGGGATTACAACTAGAGGCGGAAAGTCAACCTTTCAAATCGGAGAAACACCCGAGGATGACAGTACAAACAAGATTTCCCCTGAATCTTTATCATCTGAGCAAGAGCAACCAAAAGAGGCTAATCCAGAACCTGTAATTAGAGAAGAACCTTCTGTTGAACCTAAACGATCAACATTACCTTTCCCACATAGGGTAAGGAAGGAGAAAGAAGATGCCTATCAAAAGAAGTTCTTGGAAAACCTCAAGCAGCTGCAGCTAAGCATACCATTTATGGAAGCCCTAGTGCAAATGCCAAAATACGCTAAATATCTGAAGAGCTTACTTACAAACTAATCCAAACTTGAAGAGGCTTGCACTGTAACAATGGGGGAAAGAAGCTCAGCAGCATTGCTCAACAAACTTCCATCTAAGGAAAAAGATCCAGGGAGTTTCACTATTCCTTGTCAAATTAAAAATTTACATATTGGAAATGCTTTAGCCGACCTAGGAGCTAGTATAAGTCTAATGCCCTCTTCTATGTATGAAAAATTAGGCCTTGGTGAGCCAAAACCTACTAGGATGTGCTTAGAGCTAGCTGATAGGTCCATACAATACCCATTAGGAATAGCTGAAAATATATTAATAAAAGTTGATAAATTTGAATTACCTATTGACTTTGTTATCCTCGATATGCCCGAAAATTCTAGAACTCCTATTATATTAGGACGACCATTTTTAGCCACTGCTAGGGCCATGATTGATGTTTTTAATAAAAAGATAACTCTTACCATAGGAAACGACGAGGTTGAATTTAATATGGAACAATCTATGAGTAAAACTAATTCTGAAGACGATGAATGCTATAATATCGATGTTTCTGATGACACGATTAATCAATTTACTCAGAAATTGTTAAAAAGTAATTTGCTTGATTCTTTTCTGCTTAGAAATTTAGAAAACACAATTGCTATAGAAGATCAAGTTGATGAAAATACTATTGATAATTATTTCGCTGTTGATTCCGTTGTTTGTAACGCCATACGGCGCATCGAAAATTACGATGCGGCGCATTTATCTGATGACAGCAACGAAATAATTAAAGAACAAGTTTATTCCGCTAGTGCTAATGAAATTGATAATGTTAAACCTGTACTTAAGGATCTCCCTTCCACTTTGGAATATGCCTATTTAAATGGGGACACTAATTCGCCCGTTATTATTGCATCTGACCTAACGCCAAAAGAAAAAGAATCCCTTTTGCAGGTATTATATAAACAAAGAGGAGCATTAGCATGGAGCATGTCTGATATTAAGGGAATTAGCCCGTCATTCTATACACATAAAATCCTTATGGAGGATGAATTCAAACCAACCATCCAACCCCAAAGGCGTTTGAATCCAAAAGTCCAAGACGTGGTGAAAAATGAAATTGTGAAATTACTTGACTCTGGACTTATCTACCCAATTTCCGATAGCTCGTGGGTAAGTCCTATCCACGTTGTACCAAAAAAAGGAGGAATGACGGTAGTACTTGATGAAGCGAAAAGTGTACCGCTTTTAAGGGGTCATTTAAGCCCTAAATCGTATTTATTTGATCAAATATTGCCCTAAATCGTTCCTTTTGTCATTTTAGGTACTTTTGAGGAGAAATCTGGAAAAGGAGGCATTTTGGACGTTTTTGGAGCATAAAAGTGAAGAAAACGGCAAAGTCTCAAAATTGTGCTGGAAGTTACCTTTGACGGCGTCAGGATTTACTCCAGACGGCGTCATGCCTTGGCAAGAAAAGGTGGATGTGAAATTTACTCATGATAAGCCAGTGAAAATTGCATGTGAATTCTGACGGCGTCACGCTTTAACCTGATCAAGGGCGTCACGGCTTAATTCAAAGAGGGACGGCGTCACGTTAAAGGTATGACGGCGTCAAGCCTTGATAAGCCAGAACGGATTTTGGAGAGCTAAAGAGGGACGGCGTCAAGAAGGTCATCCGGGAACCCTAGAAGCGGCAAGGTGACGGCGTCACACTCCATAACGTGACGCCGTCAGATCCAAAAGTCTATATATAGTTTTCTAATTTTTTATCATTAGTGTGGAACTTAGTGTGGAATTTTTGGGAGAAAACCCTAAGACGATTTTAGCATCTTTTTCAAGGCTTTTTGCCTTGAGATCTTCCATGTTACATTGAAGATAAGTTATCAATTAATCACTCAATATGTCTATGTGTTGTTTGATTCTATCTTGTTCTTGTCTTTTGATTAATATGTTAGGCTAGATTTATCTTGTGTTTGCTTAGATCTAATGAAACCTAGCTATTGATTATTGGTTATTAGTGTGTTATTAGTTGTTTGGGATGATTGTTTATCTATGTTAGGCTTAAGAAAACTGGCTAACTTCCTATTCGGTAACTTGCTTGAACGTCTTAAGAAACATGAACCAAATGCGTACTAAAGGTTTTTATGGTTGTATTTAATGCACAAGCGAATTCTAGTGATCCCATGTTAGGAGCTTCCTAGCCGGCTCGACATAGGAGTGAAGTAGGAGCTTGTAGAGTTGGGGAAGTACGTACGCCACCCCACGATTGGTATTAAGGAATACACCCGTCATCCACGCGACTAATACACACTAATCAACCGGTAAAAGATAGTTAGGGAGTAAGGAAATCTAAGTGAACACATTTCTCTACACATAAGTTTTCACCAAACTTTTTATTTTCAGTTATTTATTTTATTTGCATTCGTAGTAATTTGGGTTAGTTGACTAGCAACTAATTCCGCCCACTCTTTCAAACCCGAGATTTTACTTGCTTTCATAAAAAAATATAAAAACATAAAAAAGGAATCTTTCTCAACCCTTAGACCTATTAGAGTAGTCTTTCATACCTAACGAACACTATTCCCTGTGGAGAACGATCAATCCCCCGTACTTACCACTACACTATACTACATCGGTCAGGTACACTGCCTGGTGGGGTTGTAAGCCTCTTGAGATCCCTCGAGAGGTAAAACCTGTTGTAAGGTTGCAAAACCACGCATCAAGTTTTTGGCGCCGCTGCCGGGGAATAGTTATTGTTTAGGTTGAATTTTTATTTTATAGGTCTACTCACTAGATTCCTTTCTAGTGAGATTTTTATTTTATTTTTCTAGGTTTTCTTTAGTCTATCTATTTTCTTCGTTTCTTTGTTCGTAACCATTACCATTCGACATCATGGAAGATGGTAATATCCTTAATCCCAACAACCCACCACCACAACAACAACCACCACCTCCTAGAGCCCGTACTTTAGGAGAGTACTCCCGTCCTAGTCACCATGGCTATCGAAACACCATTGAGCTCACTCAAGGAGCCAATATCACACCCTTGCGATCCGACACCATCCGGTTGGTGCAAAGCGGATGCGCATTCCATGGACTTCGTTCTGAAGATCCTAATCAACATCTCAAGGACTTTCTTAAAATCGTTGATTCGATAGACCTTGATGTTGCCACTCGAGAGACGACCCGATTGCGTCTCTTCCAATTCTCTCTGCGGGACCAAGCTAGTCAATGGCTAGAACGTCAACCCGCAGGATCCATCACCTCTTGGGATGATCTCACCACTCGTTTCCTTGCTCAGTTTTTCCCACCGGGAAGAACTACCAAGCTAAGGAATGATATCTTGATGTTCCAACAACGTCAAGGCGAAACTCTCTACGAGGCATGGACTCGATTCAAGGACTTACTCCAAAAAGTCCCTCACCATGGCATAGAACTTTGGCTCCAAGTCCAAATCTTCTATGACCATATCAATCTCTCCACGAGGTAAACCATTGACCAATCGGCCGGTGGTAAGCTACGTGATCTAAGTGTGGAACAATCATGGGCTCTCCTAGAGGATCTTGCTCTTTATGACAACGAAAGTTGGAGTGATCCCCGTGATTTGAATAAAACGGTCAAGGCAATATCTTTGCCTTCGAACAATTCAAGCACTTCCGACCGTAGGATCATAGAACTTGAAGACCAAGTCAAGTTTCTCATGAAATCCTACGAGGCTCCTAAACCTTCAAGCCAAGTGAACAAAATCACTTCTTCATGTGAATTATGTAGTGGTCCCCACGACACTCGTGATTGCATGGAACTCCCCGAACAAGCTTTTGTGGACTACGCATCCTCGCGTACCGACGGAGCGGGAGACAAGTGGTAAACTTTCAAACCCGAGCCAAACCCATATGGTGATTCATACAATCCCTCATGGAAAAATCACCCGAACCTTAGGTGGAAACAAAACCAAAACACACAACAAACCAATTCTTCCAACCCATCTAATCGTTTCCAATCAAGCGGTTCCAACTCGAACCGTACTTTCAACAACAATCCTTCCGGCAATGGTAGTACCAATAACTTTGAAGGATTGATGTCCCAATTTATGGCATCTCAAGAAGCTCGGATAGCTAGATTCGAATCCGAATTCAATCAACAACAAACGGAGATGACCAATAAAATTGACAACTTGTTGAAAGCTCTCAATAACCAAGTGTTATCACCTCCACATAAGGACGCTAGGAACACAAATAGCGGACCCCAAGTAAAAGACCCCTCTTCATCCAAACACGTCCACTTTGTCAACATTGTCACTATCAAACCAGTTGAAAGGAATGAGGATAATAGTGAACCTAAGGATGAGGATAAGAAAGTCGAGGTTGATAAGGAAGTTAGGACAAGTGAGATTGAAGAATTAGATGATGATAAGGACTACTTCAATAGGCTACCCACTAAGGAAGAGCGCGCATATCATACAAACTTATTCGATGACCCCGAGACACCATACTTCCTAGGTAGACCAATTATAGAAATAGGCGACCCTTCTAATCTCAACATACCATGCAACATCGGACATTTGCATGTGTGGAAAGCCTACATCGACCTTAGATCACCCATAAACATCATGACTAGAGCCCACTACAACTTGATAATGAAAAATCAACTTGGGTATAGGATGTTCCCTGACAAGGGATGGATGAGTAACTTCACGGGAAGAGTTAGGGGAGTACCGGTTTATGTAGGAAACTTCACCTATGTCACCGACTTTGTAATTGTAGAAGATATCCGCCCAATAGTCGATGCATCCTTAACTCAAGTGGTTTTTGGAAAACCATTTGTTGAGGTCTCTAGAATGACTTATGAACCTTCCTTAGGGATAGTTAGATTTAAGGATGAAACCGATGAGGTAAACTACCAAATGCCATATAAGCTAGAACAATTCCAACACTTGTCAAATGTTGAGAAGGAGCTCAAGCAAGCGGTTTACTATAGGAATGATGAGGATAGAAATAAAGGAGTAGACTATGTTATGGAAAGGATATTCGGTTTCTACAAGGATTGTTTGAAATTGGGACCGGAATATAAAACCGGGAATGAAAATGGCCTAGGAACCGTGACCAATGATGGAGTCACGTAATGTACGTGACTTTGAGTCTAGCTACAAGACTCGTTAATAAAGAAAAGCGCTTCTTGGGAGGCAACCCAATCTTTATTTCTTTGTGTGTTTATTTAATTGTTTGTTTGATTTTATTTGTTTCCATATGTGTGTTTAATTTTTATTCTTATTGATTCATGTTCAAAACTAATTTGTGAAAATGCTTTATTTTGTTTTTAACTTCGTCTTAACTATATATAAAGGTATTTTGCAAAAGATAAGTGTAAGGGAAATCTAAATCGGTTTATTAGAACACAAATGAACATGAATCGTAATAATAATAAATTAGCATACATATTATTATTCGTTTGAGTCAAATGCTTGTATCGAGTCATAGTGATGTTTTGCAGGATTTCCAGGAAGTAAGGTAAAGGTTTTTCCAGAAATTTTCTGGAAACTTAACATGAGAATTTTTGTCAGGTCATTTCTGACGGCGTCAGGGTTTATAACCTGACGGCGTCAGATTTAATTTTCAGAAATTTTTGAAAGTTTTGTTTTCATAAAAGTTTTTATTAAATCTCCAACTTATAATCTCCAGGAATCTGCAAAAATTATCATTCCACAAGCATTATATCCTTATATATATAGATTTATCCCGCCGATGTTATGCAGGTTTTCGTGTTTGTTTTCTCAGGTTTAACAGGTTATTTTGGACAAGGAGATGTATATGGAATCAAGCTTATGGCGATGCATTAGTCATGGAGCTTCAACATTACTTTGGAAGAAGATCTAACCGTGTTACTTCATTATCTACCGAACGAATCAGGGGAGTATTTGATTTCATTCTTTTACTTTTTACTTTTACATCTTGTTATTTGAACATTGGGGACAATGTTCATCTTAAGTGTAAGGGGAGGGTAAAAGTACGATTTTAGAGAATGCTATTACGCTTGATTTTTGTTTGTTTGATAGTAGATGTGTAATAAAACTGAGAGAAATACCTGTTAGGGTAATTTTAGTGCCAAATTTAAAATTTTTTACAACATATAGGAGTGAAACTTTGATCTTAATGAGCGTCTCACGGATATGAGTTATATCACTAGCACAAAAACCGTACCACTAAAAAATTTTCCACCCCCAAATATGTGAGGTTCGCCCCTAGAATTGGTAGGAAAAGCATTTTGCTATGATGTGTGTACCGGTAGCACTTAGATTCTAGAACTTGCGTTAGGACCATTCCAAGGCCACAAGTGAGACTACATTCGTGTAGTTAGATTTACTACATGATAAGAGGCATTAGGATTAACCCATTGTTTTACACCTGTGTTTTTGTTATAATTACATTGGCTACATTGGTCAAGTAATTCTCCCACACCCTTTGCGTTGTACTCATTTTTAGTACACGATACCCCTAGTACACCCCTCAGAGCCTATCTTTTCGTTTCGACCTTTAAGCATTTTACTTAAAGGAAGAATTTGTTACACCCCACTAAAATGTACACCCAAATCGCCTTAGCCTACCTTGTATGCACTCATTTTTAGTGCATTATTGTGACAACATTTGTTTAAACCCAAGTTAATTATCTAGTTGATTACATGGTTGCTAAGTCGAGTCATATCCTTGTACATATTGTTTTGGGACGATTGGGACTCATGGGTAAAGTACTAGTGTAATGGAGTAATGGGGAAGAACATCATTTACCCCCATATGTGCTAAATGTTTTAACAGTACTCCAAGTGTTTTAATTATCTTAATTCGAGTCATTAGAATAGTTATTTGTAAAGTTATGTAAAAGTTCAAGTGTAAGGGGAATGCAATGCCCCTATGATGTATTATTTTGGATGGTAGGGCAAGAGTGTATCAATAAAAAAAAAAAAAAAAAAAAAAAAAAAAAAAAAAAAAAAATCGAAAAAATCAAGAAAAATACAAAAAAATGAGAAAAAGAAAAATAGAAAAAACATACGGACTACCATCCCGTTTCATTTTATGTTTATTTTATGTTTTTGTTATTTTGTTTTTAGCTTAAGATTGAGTCGAGTCTTGGCTTAGCAACATTGTATAGTACATGTAATTGATCAAGATCTTTAACTCGCCACCAGTAAAATATCCCTTATCCAACAAAACCGTGTTTTCCTTTTCCCTACACCTAACGTTATAACCCATTTAAAAGCCCTCTTTGATAGTTTATCTTAGGTGCTTACGCCTAGTGGAGGAGGTTTTCGATCCTTTCCCAAGCCTATGGTAATCTATTTTCTATGACAGGTAGTGAGAGATATTATCCGTTTCCATTTATGAGATTTATTTTGATGACACTTGAGAGATGTGAGTATCTAAACACTACTTGTGAGGTGCTAGTTTGTAATCTCCGTGCTTATTATGATTAAAGTGGAACGATTATTTGTTGCAATTACTTTTATATTAGCGTTAAATGACCCCTAACTTGTATTTTGATTAGAATAAAAGCGCATTTGCTTGAGGACAAGCAAATCTCAAGTGTAAGGGTATTTGATGAAGCGAAAAGTGTACCGCTTTTAAGGGGTCATTTAAGCCCTAAATCGTATTTATTTGATCAAATATTGCCCTAAATCGTTCCTTTTGTCATTTTAGGTACTTTTGAGGAGAAATCTGGAAAAGGAGGCATTTTGGACGTTTTTGGAGCATAAAAGTGAAGAAAACGGCAAAGTCTCAAAATTGTGCTGGAAGTTACCTTTGACGGCGTCAGGATTTACTCCAGACGGCGTCATGCCTTGGCAAGAAAAGGTGGATGTGAAATTTACTCATGATAAGCCAGTGAAAATTGCATGTGAATTTTGACGGCGTCACGCTTTAACCTGATCAAGGGCGTCACGGCTTAATTCAAAGAGGGACGGCGTCACGTTCAAGGTATGACGGCGTCAAGCCTTGATAAGCCAGAACGGATTTTGGAGAGCTAAAGAGGGACGGCGTCAAGAAGGTCATCCGGGAACCCTAGAAGCGGCGAGGTGACGGCGTCACACTCCATAACGTGACGCCGTCAGATCCAAAAGTCTATATATAGTTTTCTAATTTTTTGTCATTAGTGTGGAACTTAGTGTGGAATTTTTGGGAGAAAACCCTAAGACGATTTTAGCATCTTTTTCAAGGATTTTTGCCTTGAGATCTTCCATGTTACATTGAAGATAAGTTATCAATTAATCACTCAATATGTCTATGTGTTGTTTGATTCTATGTTGTTCTTGTCTTTTGATTAATATGTTAGGCTAGATTTATCTTGTGTTTGCTTAGATCTAATGAAACCTAGCTATTGATTATTGGTTATTAGTGTGTTATTAGTTGTTTGGGATGATTGTTTATCTATGTTAGGCTTAAGAAAACTGGCTAACTTCCTATTCGGTAACTTGCTTGAACGTCTTAAGAAACATGAACCAAATGCGTACTAAAGGTTTTTATGGTTGTATTTAATGCACAAGCGAATTCTAGTGATCCCATGTTAGGAGCTTCCTAGCCGGCTCGACATAGGAGTGAAGTAGGAGCTTGTAGAGTTGGGGAAGTACGTACACCACCCCACGATTGGTATTAAGGAATACACCCGTCATCCACGCGACTAATACACACTAATCAACCGGTAAAAGATAGTTAGGGAGTAAGGAAATCTAAGTGAACACATTTCTCTACACATAAGTTTTCACCAAACTTTTTATTTTCAGTTATTTATTTTATTTGCATTCGTAGTAATTTGGGTTAGTTGACTAGCAACTAATTCCGCCCACTCTTTCAAACCCGAGATTTTACTTGCTTTCATAAAAAAATATAAAAACATAAAAAAAGAATCTTCCTCAACCCTTAGACCTATTAGAGTAGTTTTTCAATCCTAACGAACACTATTCCTTGTGGAGAACGATCAATCCCCCGTACTTGCCACTACACTATACTACATCGGTCAGGTACACTGCCTGGTGGGGTTGTAAGCCTCTTGAGATCCCTCGAGAGGTAAAACCTGTTGTCAGGTCGCAAAACCACGCATCTGTACTCAATGACGACAATGAGCTAATCCCTTCAAGAACTGTTACTGTATGGAGAGTTTGCATCGACTACCGCAAATTGAATGATGCTACGCGAAAAGATCACTTCCCTCTTCCATTTATTGATCAAATGTTAGAAAGACTGTCAGGACATGATTATTATTGTTTTTTAGATGGTTTTTCAGGTTTCTTCCAAATACCCATTGCCCCCGAGGATCAAGAGAAGACAACTTTCACCTGCCCTTATGGAACCTTCGCCTATAGGAGAATGCCGTTCGGACTATGCAACGCCCCTGCTACTTTCCAACGTTGTATGACGGCTATCTTCCATGATATGGTAGAAGACTTTATGGAAGTCTTCATGGACGACTTCTCGGTGTTCGGTAACTCATTTAGTGATTGTCTCTTTAAACTTGATAAAATGCTTGCTAGGTGTGAAGAAACTAACCTTGTTCTTAATTGGGAAAAATGTCATTTTATGGTTAGAGAGGGAATTGTGTTAGGACATAAGATTTCTGGGAAAGGTATAGAAGTTGACAAAGCTAAAATTGATGTAATTGCCAAACTACCTTATCCCACTAATGTAAAAGGTGTTAGAAGTTTTTTAGGGCATGCTGGATTTTATCGTAGGTTCATAAAGGATTTTTCAATGATATCTAGGCCTATGACCCAATTATTGCTAAAAGATGCGAAGTTTGATTTTTCTGAAGATTGCAAAAAGGCATTTAATATACTTAAAGAAAAACTAACTTTCGCACCTATTATATTTTCGCCGGATTGGAATCTGCCTTTTGAACTAATGTGTGATGCTAGTGATTATGCTGTTGGAGCTGTACTTGGCCAAAAGATAGATAAGAAATTTAAGCCAATTTATTATGCTAGCAAAACATTGAATAATGCCCAAGAACATTACACCACCACGGAAAAAGAACTTTTAGCAGTAGTTTTTGCATTCGATAAATTTAGGTCATATCTTATATTGTCAAAAACTATGGTTTACACTGACCATTCTGCTTTGAAGTATTTGTTCAATAAACAGGATGCCAAGCCAAGGCTTATTAGGTGGGTTTTATTGCTCCAAGGATTCGATATTGAAATTAAGGATAAAAAGGGTTCCGAGAATCTTGCTGCTGACCACTTATCTAGACTTGAAAACCCTGATATGGAGGTGCTTGATGAAAGGGAAATAGCTGATGACTTTCCTGATGAACACCTTATGATGGTAAGAATTAAGAGCAATAATAATGGACCATGGTATGCCGACTATATAAACTTTATTGTTGCAAATGAAATTCCAAAAGGGCTAACATCCGACGAGAAGAGAAGATTTCTAAATCACGCTAGTGAGTATATTTGGGATGAACCTTATGCCTTTAAATTATGTCCTGACAATATTATACGAAGATGCGTAGATGGAGATGATGTCCCGGCAATATTAGCACAGTGTCATTCAGGGCCAACGGGGGGACATCACGGTGCAGTTATTACAAGAAGAAAAATCCTTGATGCAGGATTTTATTGGCCCACTATGTTGGATGATGCAAAAGATTACATAAAAGGATGTGATGCGTGTCAACGATCCGGAAATATAACATCAAGAAACGAAATGCCGCAAAATTATATCCATGTATGTGAAGTTTTTGACATATGGGGATTGGACTTCATGGAACCGTTTCCTGAATCTAAAGGTAATAAATATATTTTGGTTGCTGTTGATTACGTATCAAAATGGGTCAAAGCGCAAGCATTACCAACAAACGACAGCAAGGTAGTACTTAAATTTTTGCAAAGTTTGTTCTCTAGGTTTGGAATTCCTAAAGCATTGATTAGTGATAGGGGAACACACTTTTGTAATCACCATCTGGGAAGAGCCTTGCAAAAATATGGAGTGTATCATAGGGTTTCCACTGCATACCATCCTCAATCCAATGGGCAAACTGAAGTAACCAATAGGGCTATAAAGCGAATTCTTGAAAAAACGACTGGATATAATCCGAAAGGGTGGTCTGACAAATTAAATGATGCTTTATGGGCATTTCGTACAGCATATAAGACACCAACGGGATGCACTCCATTTCGTCTTGTATACGGAAAAGCATGCCACCTACCGGTCGAAATTGAACAAAGTGCATATTGGGCTTTGACGAATTGTAACATGGATATGGAAGCTGCAACGAAGAACCGTTTCATGGAACTTAATGAACTCTACGAACTAAGAGATGAGGCCTACAAAAATACTAAGATCTACAAAGAAAGAACTAAAAGATGGCATGACTCGAGGTTACATGGGGATAAAACGTTTACTATTGGAGAGAAAGTGCTGCTATTTAATTCCCGATTAAAGATGTATCCTGGTAAACTTAAATCAAGATGGACGGGTCCGTTCGTTGTCATGAAAGTGTATCCATATGGAACTATTGAAATATGCGATAAAAATGGTTATATATTCAAGGTAAACGGGCAACGAGTCAAGAAATACTTTGATAATAAAATTGAGGATACTGAGAACGAGGTGGTGGAGTTTGAACCTGAAGTATTGGAATAATGAGCTGAACGTGAGTCTAACTTGAAGACTCTGGAATAAAGACAAGTGCTGACCGGGAGACAACCCGAAAATTTTTTACTATTCTGTTCTGTGTCGAGTCAGTCAGGCCCGCAGCAGATACGGCGCATCTCAATCCTGAGATGCGACGCATCTCCTGCACTGGTCATATCTTACTTTATTTTCTGCATTTTTATTTTTAACTTTAAAACTTTTTATCAGTTTATTTTAATGCGGCGCATCCCTGGTTAAGGATGCGACGCATCTTCTATTCTGATTCGTATTTATTCCAGGCTTGATACGGCGCATCTTCTTCCATAAGATACGGCGTATCGACTGACATGATGATTTTCAGTTTAGTTTTTAAGTTTTATTTTTACTAACTACTAATGTATTATGCAAGTTTGAACCTTCTTAACTTAGGTGTGTTAAAGTCTTGGTGGTATTATAGATTCCTGCATTTCTTGTGGATACATCAATTATGAAGCTTAAACGTTCTCCTCCACAAGAAAGTTGATTTTTGCTCTTACACATAATGGAGGATCATACCGAGCAAATCTCAGGGGAGTTTTTCTGTTCTAATTCTTTTATTTTCCAGTTTTTAATCTTTGATACAAACAACGAGGACGTTGTTTAACTTAAGTGGGGGGATTGGAGAATTAGAACACTTACTTGTCCTAAACTTTTTTAAAATATGCTTAAAATGCGCTTAATATATCAAAATTAAAAATTTTTAGCATGTTTTTGTTTAAAGTCTAAATTACATAGCTGCACACATGACGTTATTTTCAAAAATTGTGAACTTTTCTAAATTCACAAATCTATGAGTGTGCCGGTGACTTGTAAACTTTAGAACTTGGCTTGTATACTATTCGAGACCACCATAATAAGTATTATTTTTATAATTGGAATGACTTGTCTAAATTGGTAAATTTCTAGGATTACACCCAAATAGCCTTTATATGTTATGTGATATTAGCTAACTACACTGGTTAGTTAACCCCCGTATAAACCCTTTTGTTACTCTCACTTTTAGAGTAAGATACCCCTAGAAAAACAATCAGAGCCATTCCTTTCGTTTCTTACACCTTTGTTATAATGTTTCGTTACACCCTTACACCTTAGCCTACCCTGTAGATTAAAATCCGTGGTTGGTTAATTGCTTTAGGCAAAGTGTGTTTCCTTACGTTACCTGTGTTCGCGTGCGTAATTCATTATCTTTGGTTAGGTCGGGAAATTGCACAATGCAATTGGAGTGAAAGTAAAAATTGTATATCTTTGAGTTTATTTTTCGTGTGTTTACTACTTTCACTATTACCGTTATTTCTGAAGTCATGTAAAGTATGGAAAAATTATCCAGAGTTATCGTTATAGTGATGTGGTGAAATTTTACACATCTATGTTTATGTTTGAAGTTTATATAAAAAAAAAAAAAAAAAAAAAAAAAAAAAAAAAAAAAAAAAAAAAAAAAAGGAAAAGTTGGAAGTTTGTTTTAACCAACTTATGTAAAGTTTTGTATTAAGTGGTCGATATCACCACTAGTTGTTGTATATTATATTTATGGATAGAATGGGAGTTGAACGTTATGAGAATGCCAACTAAATGTTATTCTTTGATTGAGATCTTGTTGAGTATAATTCGTGTCTACCTAAAGCGTGTGTTTCAAGTGTTAAAGCGTGAGTTATTCTATGATATGAGTCTTATTCATGGGATGGTTGGGATAGTGATTAACCACACTTAGGATTTTAATTTATCTGTTTTGTTTATTTTTCATTTTACACCAATTTGTATCCCAAATATTATCCATACCCTATATCATTTCTTTATCCAAACCTTTGATTTATTGAGATTAGGGATTTGAGCAATCTTAAGTATCGTAGTCGTGGATTCGGCTATGTATTTATGATTTTGTCGCCCTTTTTGATATAATATTATTGGTAAAGATTACTTGGTCCTATCTTTAGCCTATTCGAGTTAAGGATTTGAGCAATTGCAAGTATCGTGTTCGTGGATTCGATCATGTATTTGTGATTTTGTCGCCTTTTCTGGAATTTGAGATCGATAGAGATTAAGGAGAATGATTAACCCTTAACCAACAAACCCTTTTTACCGTTTTAGACTTGTTATTCCTTGGCTTTAGTGGGGGAGATGCGTATACTTACCAAGCTTATGATAGAATATTCATCACGACTGGACAGTTAAACGATTAGATTTGCTTTTATCAATATATTTTATTTTACTTCTAATTCGTTAAGTGTTTGGTTGTGTGATTATGATAAAAATGAATACATGCTTAAATATAAAAATAAATCCTAATATCTTTTAGGATACATTTTCATAAGATTAATTCTAAGGTTTACTTGGGGACAAGTAAAGTTCAAGTGGGGGGATATTTGATGAACTCAAATAAGTACATTTTATTACCATCATTTATCCTATTTATTTGACTTGTTTTATTATATTATCTGTGAGAATCGATACGTTAATGTTTACTTTTGTAATTCTCAGGTAAAAACAAGTATTATGTGAAACTTGGCGATTTTGGACTAATTATGGAGCAAAACAAGCAAGAAGTTAAGAGTCTACTGAAACATACAAGATCAAGATCATTCTGCTCCAGATACGCTGCATCTTACTTATTATATACGGCGCATCACTATCAAGATTTCACAAGCTACGATCCAAGACAGCAAGGACATGCGCCGCATCTAAGAATGGAGTTACGCCGCATCTTCTGGCGGTGTACGAATATTCCTGAATATATTAATCTTGGACCCCACGCGAAGTTAAGTCAATGCGCCGCATCTAAGAATGGAGTTACGCCGCATCTTCTGGCGGTGTACGAATATTCCTGAATATATTAATCTTGGACCCCACGCGAAGTTAAGTCAATGCGCCGCATCTACTTATCCTATGCGCCGCATCTAGCCCTCAGACAGAAACTATAAATACCCCAAAGTCAGACGAAATTCAAAGTTTGACATTTAGCTAAGTACGAGACAGAAGAAACCCTAAGCCGAATTCAGACGAAGTAGCAGCACAAGACACACCTTGAACGAAGATACAAGAGCTGTAAGAAGGTCCTGCATGTATTCAATTCATTAAGTAGTTTTGTTTTATTGTATTAGTACACTTTAATTAGTCAGGATTGATGGGCTTGTGACATTGATTTTATCATGCACTTCAACTCCCCTTAAAATTGCTTTCCCATTAATTAAAGTTTATATGTTGATGTCTTTGGTGACTTTTATTAGTGCATTGATAACCTCTGTGTCTAGCTGAGCATTGCTTGGGTCGCCATGCCCCTTCCTCGCCTATTTATTAGATCGCCTATGCATTCTATCGTCTGTAGAAAAGTAGGAAGAAAGATAAGTAGGATAGTCATAAGTAATCATTAAGGGTTTACTCGCCGATAAGATTAGAGCCAACGAGAAATGAAATAATCTCGGTGCGTTGCATCGAACTATACACTTCATATAAAACTAGCAATAAAACAAGTGACAAGCTACTTAACTATCAGGACAGGTCTTCTTATTGTCTCAAGTATTTATCTATGTACGTGTGTGCTATTCGCTGATTCGTGCTTATTAGTTTAGTTTATATTTAATCGTAATCAAACCGTGCCAGTCTCTCAGGCTGAACCCCCTTGCGTTAGATTAGGTTGTATAGCTAACTTAAGTTATTAAAATACTGATTAGAATAACTAGATAATACGTTCCACTCTTAGTGATCGACACTCTACTTACCATTATATTCATACTGACCGGGTACACTGCTCGTTAAAGTGTGTGTTATTGATAAGTCGGCTAAATATAAATTTAAAACTTGAATTCTGCTAAAACCACAACGACATACCGTGAGTATAAAAATTAGAGCAATACGCACACGCACATCAGGCATCTTCATCATCTTCTATTCATAGTCGTCGTCGTCATGATCCTCCACCTACATTTTGCGAATGTGATGAACCAGTGATTCAACAAACATAAAAAACCATTGATTTTCCATTAAGACGTTTTCTTGGCTGCGTTAATTTCTATAAGGGCGCAAAATGTAGGACTTTTTACTGGATTGATGATGACTTGCCAAGTGAGTACTACAAAAAAGAGGTTTTCAAGCTGATTCAGAAGGATAAACAACAAGAAAAAAGAGATGAATGGTGTTTATGGAAGGATAAGAGACATTGAAAAGGACTTTGACTTTCAAAAGTCAACTATGGAGAAGCATGTGTTGGAGCTGCAAAAGGAATTGAAAGAAACCAAAGCAAGTTTAATGTTGTGTGTAATATGGTTGCAGTATTTTGATGAATGGAAAAATGTTGACCACATCTAAAGTGCTTTATTTTCTCATCTGCATAAACTGCATTATATGTTAAACTGCAGTATAATGGACCACATCTAAAAGCTAAACAAACACAATCTGACAAAGTCAATAAACCACAAAGAATCTTGGACCATTTCACTGCATTAGAAACCAAAATTAGTGGACATAAAGTCACACTATCCAATACATTGTTTAGTGGTAGACATTGTTTAGTGGTAGGCATAAAGTTACACTACCAAGACCATGTTCACTGCACCTACATTACCCAAAGTTTGACTACATAAGTCATACTAGTTATACACAGATTCATGATACTTAAACAACTATTTTTCTGCAAGAACATCTTCAACATCCCAAGCTTTATCAGCACTTGATCCTACACCATCTGGGACAAATTTGAATGGTTTGGCTTTTTTTGCAATTCTTTCAGATTTGCACCTTCTTTTCAAAGATGGAGTCTTGAACAAACCTGCATCAATTGCTTCTTAAATCTCCTCTGCAGCAGTCTTGCTTGTCCTACTTTGTTGGGTAGGAATTTGATTATCTTGTGATTCCTCAATAGGATCTTCAGTCACTAATTTTTCAACTTGATCCTGCAACAAGCACACCAATTAGTTCAGCCTGCAAAACCCAACAATAAATATCTTAAACTTTATCCATACCAAATATCTTACCTCATTCATGAAATCTGCATCACCATAAGAGGTTGGATCTTGAACACTTGGACCTGCATCATTCTGGCCTGCACCATCTGGAACTGAAGTACTTGGACCTACACCACTGGACCCTTCACCCTTCTGGCCTAGAACATCAGTTGGGAAGACAAATGAAGAATCAACCTTCTTTCTACCCGGTTTCCTTTTTTCCTTGACTGGTTTAGGTTGTTGTTCTTTCTTACAAGTCTTCTTGTTATGTCCCTTTTCCCAACAAACTGTACAAGTCATCATTCTTCCACTCCTGGTAACTTCATTAACCCTCTCTGTGACATGTTTAATTCTAAGTTTTCTAGGTCTTCCTGGCATCTTTCTAAGTACTGGAGGCAATGGAGGATCATCTTTAGTGTATGGCCACATAGATGAACCACCCACAGGCCTACTGTATGCATTGACCCACATCCTCTTAGAATACCATGCACTAACTCCTAGCACTGGATCACTTTTAATGTAACCAAAAGCTGACACAACATGAACACAAGGTACCCCACTCAAATCCCACCATCTACAGGTACATGTCCTATTCTCTAAGTTCACACCATAGGATTCATCCCCCTTCCTAACTTCATACATATTACCACCACAAGCATAGGTTAACCAGTATCTTTGGGAGTTTTTCAATCTCTCAAGTTCTTTCCTAATTGAAGGTGTGATGGTGTCTACAACATTAGAGGCTAACTTATTCATGCTACAGAGCCTTTGCATTAAGTACACTCTAATCTCTTCTAACATGGTAATAATTGGCTTACCTCTAGCAATACCTATTGCATTTTGATAAGACTCACATATTCCATTCTCATATGTGGCACAACCTCTATCCATCTTGAAAAATGCCCTACACCATGTGTTTGGATTCCTGTCTACCAGCAATTGTTTTGCATCAGGGTCAATGTTACCTATGAGGTTCATCTTGCTGTAGAAGACATGTTGTAGTGTAGTAGATGCTGCAGCCCAAAACAAACTCTTGTAATGCAGATCATTCCACTTCTTTTTGAAGTTGGCATAAATGTGCCTTGCACACTGCCTGTGTTCTGCATATGGTAACATGTTCTTTACATCTTCCATCAAACCCTGTTGCATAGAATAGACATGATAAAGTTAAGCATATTTAATATTCAAATGATCATAAGTTAAACAAATTGAACAATGTAATGAATTATACCTTGTGACCATCAGAAATGATAGTCATATATGCACCCTGGCACAGTCTTAAATCTTCACATAAACAAGCTAAAAACCATTCCCAGTTATCATTCTTTTCAATGTTGAACACAGCCCAAGCTATGGGAAACATTTGGTTGTTCCCATCTCTACCCATGGTAGTCAATAGCTCACCCCTGCATGTTCCTCTAAAAAAGCATCCATCAAGCTCTATTACTTTTCTACAGCCTGCACTCCATCTTTCTTTCATTGCCTTAAAACAGACATAAAATCTTTTGAAGTGTATCTTACCACTATCCTTCTCCTCTACATGCAAATGGACTGAAGAGCCAGGATTGGTGTCTAGTATTTGCTTCCTGTAATCCCATAGTGTACTATAATGCTCAATGAGACCACCTTCATGATCAAATAGGGCCCTCTGCTTAGCTCTTTTACACTGACCAACACTCACATTGATCAAGTATTTCTTTTTTATTTCATCTCTAATGCTCCTATAGCTAATAGTTGGATCCTGAACTATTTTATAAGCAAACTGCTTTGCAATCCATTTAAAGGTTACTAATGAACCTAAATCAAAGTTCCTACAACAAGTGTGGTGTGGAATGAGTGTTTTAATCTGAAATGAGCTTTCACCTTGCATCCAGGATGCCCAAAGCTTAAATGTGCAACAATTACCTTTCTCAGGCTTCTTTTTAGTGGCCTTCACAGCCTTACCCTTGCCTTTCTTTGATGGTGAATCAGTCTTCACAGCCTTACCCTTCCCTTTCTTAGTTGGTGACCCAATCTTTACACCATCAGCTTTCTTATAGTCCCAATCACCTTTCTTTCCTTTCTTACCTCCACTCCTACCCTCTTCAAGATCCCTTCCACACAAAACAAACAAACTCCTATAGTCATTCCTTTTATACCACAGCTGGTATCCATTAGCAACTCCATAATTTGTCAAACAGTCTTTCAGTTGTTCTGGATGTTCAAACCTCAAACCAACTATTGGTTTCATTTCATTCCAAGGAACACTTGGATCAAATTGTGGATAAATTACACCAGGAGTGATTTTATATTTTTTGTCAACATTTTCATCATCCATATCAATCTCCTTATCACTACCTTCACTAACATCAACAGGAGTATTATTCTCATCATGATCACTTATAAAATTACCACTGCATAGTTTATTCAGAAATGGGTCCTTAATGGTCCTATATGGTATCTCAACATCATCTTCTCCTACATAATCATTTTGTACCCCATACCTTGTTAAGTCTTCCATCTCTTCTCCTACATCATTTGTAACCTCATCAAACCCAAGCTCAGCTTGTACATAATGGGATAAATCATACCCATGATGTTCCAAATACAGATCAATAACATTTTTATTCTTAACACCTAGTGCAATAAAGTCTGCCAAGTCTACATCATTTTTAAGTAACTTCAAACCATTACTAAGCTCTTTACCAGGAATATGATAGTACATACCTTTAACAGGGAACTGACAACAGTCTTTGAGCACCTTGGACAAATGAACGACAGTCATCCCAATGAAGTCTATATTTTCAATCGTAGAAACATCTCCTTCTACATACATGAGTAGTGATGGTGTAAATGTACCATCATGGTGAAAATTGACGGTTAATCGCATTTTTTTTTTTTTTTTGTGAATTATGAGTTTTCGATCATATGGAAATTAGGGTTAGGGTTAAGTTGAAAAAGGGGAAAACGTTTCGTGTGTGTTATGAATGAAAAAAGTAAAAGAATATATGTCTTATATGCCACGTTGGACTTTAGCCGGTTTTAAAAAAGTTTAGCCGGTTGTAGGTAAACACGCGTGCAAAATGGAAGAAAACATGAAAGTAGACTACATTAAGTGGAACGAAAAATAGTACACGTACCAAAACGGGACATTTCGAAAAATACGTAGCTATTGTACGGCTAAAACCCTAACAAAAAATATATCTAACTTGTTCATTTTTGCAGTTCTGTGTATTTTTTATTTTTTGCTATTAAAACATAAACTTTTCAAATTTTGAACTTTGTGTGTATTTTGTTCATGCACAATGACCATTTTACCCTTCGATGTTAACATGGTAGTTAAAAATATAAAGGTAGAATGGTCACAAAATACACACAAATGTCGAAATTTGAAAGGTTTGTGTTTTAATAGCAAAGAAAAGAAGGCTACACAGAACAACAAAAATAGACAAGTTAGATATTTTTTTTTGTTATTATCCCTAAATTGTATGCACCTTATGATCTTTTTTATTGAAAGGTTGTTCTCGAATGCTATTTGAGAAGATATTATTTTTGAATATCTGGAATGTTATCTGATTGTGATATTGATTTATTTTCGGAAAGAAAAAGACATAGAAAAGTAGGTTTTGTGATAGTATGTAGAATGAAAATACGGTGTGCAATGTTGTTTTATTATCCAAAAAAATGAATACCTATGATTTGAGTTCTTGCAATAAATTATATAGAAAAAGATGAAATTCTTATTTGAGTTTTTGGTACGATGTGATGATAAAATATATAACTTTTAAGTTGACCCGAACCCGTTTTATTCATATTTTGATCCGAACTTATTAGTCGATAAGTACTTACGAGCAAGGCTATCAAACTCGCGAGTTTACACGTAAGATCGTACGATCTTACGTGCACACCAGTCAAAATCGTGTAGTAACGTCATAGGATCGCAGTTTAGGTGGGATCGTAAGTAGAATCGTAAACTCGTTCGTAAGATCGTGTGACGATACGAGTTTACCAAATGTGATAAAATTCTAAATTACACTTACTGTGGTCGTGTGTTTTGGATGAGATTGTTAAAGTTATGGATATAAATTAATATACGTATGACCAGTTTCGAACACGAGACTTCGGGATTGCACACATTACGTATGAGTTTCAATGTTTTAATAATTTATATAATAAGTTATGATTTAATTATTAATTTCTAAAATAAACACTTAACGGGCGTTAGTATTTAACGGGATTTGGTTAACGGTCGTTAAATATTAAGTTAAAGGACTAGAGATGAAAATACAAGCCAAGAAGGTTCTAGAACCCCTTAGGCTTGCAATACTCGGCCGACCCATCTAAGGGGAGAGGGTTTTACCATAGCTTGGAGAGAAAGATTGAGAAGCCTATAAATACAAACCCTTGTATTCATAATTCACTAATCTTGATCCCTAGCAAGCCTAATTTCTTCTCTTCTCTCCTCCCTTGTGTGTGGCTGATCGATCTCCATCCCAAACCCCTTGGGATAGTCGATCCAACATATACAATATAAGTGTTAGCTTGTTTTGTGATCAAGAACCTAGCTTTTCGCATTGAAACGCTACTAATATGTGTGTACAAGAACGGAGATCAAGCATACTTTTGCTTGCGTGATCTTGCCCCATTCGACTTATATTTAGTCGACTTCTATAAACCCTAAGTTAGGGTTTTACCGGTTCTTGCTCACTCGATTTCTTGTTTAGCTAGAAATCAAAGGTACGCATATCCTTTTATTTTAGTTAATTAATTACTTGTATTAGATTCTGTTTTCCGCTGCCAATGCTTTGATGTACATATTTATGTGTTATATAAATTGTTATGATTCACATATTCCAACAGTGGCATCAAGAGCCGTTAATACTGTGTAATTAATTACTAAAACGCATAAAATTGGATCTATATGATTATTACATGCTTTTTGGTGTTCTAGGGTTTTAAAAATAAGTAAACCCAATTCTTTTTATTTTGGGTCGATTACCCTAAATTATTACCATTAGGGTTTTAGTTTTGTAAAACTTGTAGAAACCCTAGGTTGCATGTAAATTTTATGTGATTGATTAATGAATACTTGTAATATGTAATTAATTGATATGCGTATGTTAGACTTGATTATATGTTGTGACATGATAATAAGTGCTATTTGGGGAATCCATGACAAAAACATGCATGTTTTGTCATGGAAGTTGAAGTAATTGATACGTGTTTTACATGCTAAATTTATGCGATAAGAATTAATTAGGGTTTTAGTAATAAAATTGTTTGACAAGTTAAATTACTAAAAGTTAATTAATTAGGTTATTAGGGAAGACCTAAAATTGGGGAAGACCCCATAAATCGTATATTAAATCAATTATGTGTGTTATTGTATATATTTATCATAAGACTTACGCGACCAACTTGTTGGTGTCTGTGGTCCATTGGGTACAATGCGCTCGAAAACCAATGGGAGTCTTAGGATCAATGTATACATGTTAATTGATTTGTTTAGCATGTCCATTATTTAAGTTGTTTATTTTTATTAATTGCGCATTTGTTTAAATATGTATGTGACATGATTGTAAGCAAAAGGGTAATTTTAAAATAAAAATTAAACTTGACTTAATAATGGTGAAACATGGTTTTAAGCTTTAAAAATCATAAACTTTTAATTGATTGATGCGACTGTACAAAAATGGTCGAAAGGCGGACCTAATGTTGACAAACTATAAGGTGGGTATAAGGTTGGTTTCGCATTAAATTATGGCCTTAAAGAGACTCCATTCTGTCTCTCCGCTCGCTTGTGCATCAAATTAGACTTACCAAGTACAACCATTAAATGTACGAATCATCTTAAGGCAATGTTGTAAGTTTCTCAACGCCATCAATTAAAACTTTGTTGATTTGAGCTTAGTAAAGTAATGAATGAGTAAAAGTTTTTTGAAATATATGATACAAGATGAATGCATGACATCTTTGTACATATTTTGATTACACACATCAAAAATAAATACCCTTAATTTAAGTTATATGCCATCCAATGAAACGGAAACACCTGAGATTACTAATTCCATTTGTCGTAAGATGGACGAGCATGGATGGTAATCAAAGGGTAAATTACATACTTTCATTACTAGCAGCCAAAACTGATGTAGTGAAACTATGTTAATTTGCAAGTTTCTTAAATTGGTTAACTTAATTAAGTTGATAGTAAGATGGACTAGTCACTCAAGGCATAAAAATGGGGATAAAACATGCTTACATTTGCAACTGAGGTTGGCAAAATATGTAAATCCCATAATTTTAGGAATTATAATTTGAGATTGGCAATTGAGTTCGACTCGTACCTTATTGAGTACTTTCATTACTAGCAGCTAAAGCTGATGTGATGAAACTATGTCAATTTGGATCATAGTTTTCAGTGAAAATTAAATGGTTAAATGTTATTTACCATGGGTGTTTAATTTTCTTGAAAAGTTTTATTATCGAAAGTACTAACTTTTGAACTTTTTCTATAGAAATGGCCCAACCCGACAACACTAACATGAACAACATGAGTTCTACTTTCAAGCAAATGATTGAAAGAGAAAAGTTGACTGGGACAAAGAATTTAAATGATTGGTACCGTTCTTTGAGAATTGTTCTGCGAATGGCCAAAAGAATTGAATATCTTAGTAAGCCTCTTCCTACTGCTCCTGCTGGTACTGCATCTAATGCAGACCATGAAGAATATAACATTGAGTATGAGAAGCACAATGATGTGACTTGTCTTATGTTATCTGGGATGGACACTCAATTGCAAAATCAATTTGAGAACTATGGTCCCATGGACATGATCAATGAGCTCAAACGTATGTTTGAGAAACCACCTATGGCAGAGTTGTATGACTTGATAGATTCTCTGCATAAGTGTAAGCAGGATGCTAGTAAACCAGTGAGTGCCCATGTATTGGAAATGAAAAGTTATTTGGACCAATTGGAGGCACTCGGCTGTGGGTACGTGCAAGATGTATGTGTTGGCCTCATCAATTGATCCCTTAACGAGGAGTTGTTTGGTGATTTTGTGCGCAACTTCAATATGCATTGCACGGGGAAGACAATAAGTGAATTACATGCAATGCTTATTGACTTTGAGAAAGGATTGTCAAAGAAGGCACCTACACCCGCTGTATTAGCAATACAAGGTTGTAGGATTACTAAGCCCAACAAACCGCAACACGCGAACAAGAAGGGGAAAGGTAAATCTGACAAGGGTAAACAGGTTATGACCTACCAACCAATGCCTAAGAAGCAGAATCCTCCTAAGAAGAAGGATAAAACCCAGAAGGATTTGGCTGCTTGTCACCACTGCAACACTCCTGGACATTGGAAGAGAAACTCTCCATTGCTGTTAGAGAAGTTGCGTGCAAATAAAAATGCGAAGGCTGGGAATGTCGCGAGCACTTCAGGTATTTTTCTGATTGAATTATTTTCTTTTCCTCGTAAGCATAATGCCTGGGTATATGATACGGGATGTGGTACTCATATTTGTAACACATCGCAGGGGCTTAGAGGAGCAAGGAAGCTTTCCTATGGAGAAAGATACTTGTACATGGGCAATGGCATACGTGCAGCAGTTGAAGCCATAGGGACATTCGATTTAGTTTTACCTTCGGGATTAATACTAGTTTTGAATAATTGTCATTTTGCACCTTCTATCATTAGGGGTGTCATTTCAGTTTCTTTGTTAAAGGATAATGGTTTTGTTCACACATTTACCGATAATGGAATTTTGGTTTCTTTAAATAATGTTTTCTACTTTAATGCAATTCCAATAAATGGTATGTTTGAAATCGACATGGAGAATCATGTGTCCAATAGAAATAATTCTGTGTATAGCATTAGCAATAAGAGAATCAAGTCAGACTTGGATTCATCTTATCTTTGGCACTGTCGTCTTGCACATATTGGCAAGAAACGCATGAAAAAGCTGCAACATGATGGGCTTTTGCAAAATATCAATGATGATTCATTTGATAAATGCGAATCTTGCATATCTGAAAAGATGACAAGGAAACCTTTTTCACATCAACTGGAAAGGGCTACAGATCTACTTGGATTAATACATACTGATGTGTGCGGTCCACTTAGACATGTGTCAAAACGCGGTGCTAGCTACTTCTTGACCTTTACGGAAGACTACAGTCGTTATGGTTATGTTTATTTACTTAAACATAAACATGAAGTCTTTGAGACATTCAAGGTTTTTAAAAGTGAAGTAGAATTACAACTCGGTAAGAAGATTAAGGCTCTTCGATCCGATAGAGGTGGTGAATATTTAAGCCAAGAGTTTAAAGATTATCTAGTTGAGTGTGGAATTGTCCAGCAACTCACATCTCCTTATACTTCACAGCAAAATGGTGTATCTGAAAGGAGAAATCGTACATTGCTAGATATGGTGCGATCTATGTTTAATCTTACAACTCTTCCCTTATCCTTTTGGGACTATGCCCTTGAAACTGCTGTTCGCATATTGAATATGGTTCCAACAAAGAAGGTTGATAAGACTCCATATAAATTATGGACTGGAAAAGCTCCCAAATTTTCTTACTTAAAGGTCAGGGGTTGTGAGGCGTTTGTTAAACGTGACTCACCAGATAAACTCCAACAGAGATCTGTTAAGTGTATCTTCGTAGGATACCCTAAGGAAACAAAGGGTTACTACTTTTACTTTCCACCAGAGAATAAAGTCATTGTGGCTAGGTATGGAGAATTCTTTGAAGAGAATCTCATATCTCAAGAATTCAGTGGGAGAGTTTATGATCTTGAAAATGATCAAGAAGATACATCACCTTCTGAAAACACTAGCACACTTCCTGTGGAACCTGAAAGTCTAGGTCCTCCACCTGAAGTTGAAGTGGTTCCCATTCGCAGATCTGCAAGAACTGTGAAAGCTCCTGAACGTCTATGTCTTAACGTAGAGTGTGAGGAAACTATACTAGGGAATCTTGATGAACCTACTAGTTATAGGGCTGCCATTAATAGTCCTGAGAAGGACAAATGGCAGGTAGCTATGAATGGGGAAATGCAATCCATGAAAGACAATGAAGTCTGGATTAAAGTAGACCTTCCTCACAATGCTAAGGTAGTTGGGAGTAAGTGGCTCTTCAAAAAGAAAACAAACATGGATGGCAATGTATACACCTATAAAGCTCGTTTGGTAGCCAAGGGCTTTACCCAAACATACGGTGTTGACTATAAGGAGACATTTTCTCCTGTGGCCGATATTAGAGCTATTAGGATTCTTATAGCCATAGTTGCCTACTATGACTATGAGATTTGGCAGATGGATGTCAAAACCGCCTTTCTGAATGGTCGCCTAGATGAAGACATCTATATGGCGCAGCCTGAGGGGTTTGTGAATCCAGAATTTCCTGAGCGTGTATGCAAGCTTCAAAGATCCATTTATGGATTGAAGCAGGCATCAAGGCAATGGAATAAGAAATTTGATGAGGAAATCAAAAGGTTTGGATTTACTCAGAATTTCGATGAGCCATGTGTATACCACAAAGCTAGTGGGAGTAATACTACTTTTCTTGTCCTATATGTCGATGACATATTGATCATGGGAAATCATATACCAAGTTTTAATGAAGTTAAGTCTTATCTGGGTAAATGTTTTTCTATGAAGGATTTAGGAGAAGCAGCATACATCCTTGGAATCAAGATCTACAGAGATAGATCTAAGCGGTTGATTGGATTAAGCCAAAGTGCTTACATTGATAAAATATTGAAGAGATTCAATATGCATAATTCCAAGAAGGGATATTTGCCAATGCAAGTAGAACATGGCTTAAGTAGCAAACTATGTGCTTCAACACCTGAAGAGGTGACACACATGAAGAAAGTTTCATATGCTTCGGCAGTAGGATCTATCATGTATGTAGTAAGATGCACAAGGCCAGATGTGGCGTTTGCACAAAATTTGACCAGTCGTTATCAACAGAACCCAGGTGAACTCCACTGGCATGCTGTTAAAAACATTCTTAATTATTTGAGGAATACAAAAGAGATGTTTCTAGTGTATGGGGGAAATCCAGATGCAGAACTGAATGTTACAGGTTTCTGCGATGCATCCTTTCAAACTGATAAAGATGATACAAAGTCTCAGACGGGTTATGTCTTTGTCATCAATGGAGGAGTAGTAGACTGGAAGAGCAAGAAGCAGAGTACAATAGCGATGTCTGCAACAGAAGCTGAGTATATTGTTGCATCGGAAGCTGCGATGGAAGCTGTTTGGATAAGGAAATTCATTTCGGGGCTAGGAGTTATGTCGTCAATTGAATTACCTATCAATGTGTATTGTGACAATTCTGCCGCAATCACATTCGCCAATGAACCTGGAGTCATGAAGGGCGCCAGACACTTTCCTAGAAGATATCACTATGTTCGAGAACAAGTCAAAATAGGTGAAATCAGTTTACTCAAAGTTCACACAGATGACAATCTAGCTGATCTCTTTACGAAGGCTTTACCTAAGGAAAAGCTTACTCAACATGCCAATGGCATTGGACTTCGTTTAGCTAGTTGTTTCATGTAAATCTGTGGTTAGTATTTGGATAAAGGATAATGTAAACAATGTTATCTTAATGAAATAAAGTATTTTGTTATGTTTATTTTCATTTATAATATTGTATCCTATATTTGCATGTTTAAATCCATGAATAACTAATGTTATTCTAAATAGTCTGTTGTCGATCAATAATATGGGAGTATTATTGAATTAAGGCAAATCTGAGTTTTGGTAGAATATACTTAAGTATATTGATACGTTGACATGCCAAATTCACATGATATTCAATAATGGATAAATTGAATATAGGACAGATCCCAACCACATGATTGTACTTTATGAATCCTTGTCATTAAAGTAAATCGTGAATATTTATCCTCAGACTTGAGATACCAGATAACAGCTGCGGATGTAGCTCATTTTTTGTAAGATAGTCTAACGCTATCCGTAACTGGTAGTTATAAGGGCTATTTTCGGAGGTGATGCGAAGTTCAAGGGTTATGCTCGTAGTCAAGAAAGGATTTGGTCCTTCAAATTTGTTTTGAAGTATAATACTGATGGGCCCCTCGTAGGGTTGACAAGATGTTTGCGTGCGCACGTCCAAGATCTATCTGGAATACGTTCAGATGATTTGGTAATCTTGATCAATTATAAATAACGAGAAACAGAATAGTTAATTATGGAATGACTTAGATCTATATCCATATTAACGTGGTATTAGAAACAAAAGGATAAGTATGATGATGATTCATCACAAGGTTTTTTCCAGGAAACCATTCTCAGGGTCGATCTGGGGGCATTTGGGGTGTTAAGCTAGACTAACCAATGTCATTACTATATTAATGCATATCCAAGTGGGAGCTGTTAAAGTTATGGATATAAATTAATATACGTATGACCAGTTTCGAACACGAGACTTCGGGATTGCACACATTACGTATGAGTTTCAATGTTTTAATAATTAATATAATAAGTTATGATTTAATTATTAATTTCTAAAATAAACACTTAACGGGCGTTAGTATTTAACGGGGTTTGCTTAACGGTCATTAAATATTAAGTTAAAGGACTAGAGATGAAAATACAAGCCAAGAAGGTTCTAGAACCCCTTGGGCTTGCAATACTCGGCCGACCCATCTAAGGGGAGAGGGTTTTACCCTAGCTTGGAGAGAAAGATTGAGAAGCCTATAAATACAAACCCTTGTATTCATAATTCACTAATCTTGATCCCTAGCAAGCCTAATTTCTTCTCTTCTCTCCTCCCTTGTGTGTGGCCGATCGATCTCCATCCCAAACCCCTTGGGATAGTCGATTCAACATATACAATATAAGTTTTAGCTTGTTTTGTGATCAAGAACCTAGCTTTTCGCATTGAAACGCTACTAATACGTGTGTACAAGAACGGAGATAAAACATACTTTTGCTTGAGTGATCTTGCCCCATTCGACTTATATATAGTCGACTTCTATAAACCCTAAGTTAGGGTTTTACCGGTTCTTGCCCCGTTCGACTTATATTTTAGTTAATTAATTACTAGTATTAGATTCTGTTTTCCGCTGCAATGCTTTGATGTACATATTTATGTGTTATATAAATTGTTATGATTCACATATTCCAACCGAGATATGTAAGAAGTTGAGTTGAGGGTTGCGTTCTCATGGAGTTATAAGGCTGGAAATATTATTGTTCTGTGTTGATTGATAGTGTTCTTGTTTTGGTGTTGATTGTACAAATAATTACACAACCAGGCCTTCGATGATGATCAAAGGGTTTATGGGGTGTTTGGATTGCGCCAAGCTTGTTCTTAACCTGAAATAAGAAATACCAAGACACTACGTTAAGTGATTGCGCAGGGGTTAGACCCCGCGAACCACCTCCGGTGTGCGAGTAAGTATATGTGATATGATAAGTAGGTTGTAATTTGCGAGAGTGAAGTTAACTTACACCGTCTTGGACCAACTAAGCTATTTATTGGAGAGAAATAGGACTTAGTGGGCGGTTGCACCTTGTTCGGAGATCATGGGGGCGTCCCATGGTTTGTGGTAACCGCTAGGGCTTTGTAGCCCACGATCTCTATTTTGGCAGGAAGGCCTAAAGGAAGAGGAGACGTGGGTATGACCAGGTCAAGAGGGTTCTCCATTGTAGTCCCTTCGAGAGGGATACCCCGAAGGGCTTAGGGCTTCGATTGGCGGGTTCCCACATGGTAACCATTTCGTAGACGAATGGTTTTATGCCAATAAAATGTGTTAGGAGATTAACCTGGGCCTCCGAAGGGAGGGCTTTCTACAGGCTCGAAGGGGAGTCCTTCGACCCGTTCGGAGGGTACATCATCAAGCCCCCTAGTCGAAAGTGATATATACGTACAAGTATAAATTGCATTCGACTCAAAAAATCAACATGAATTATACCTTTTAAATTACACTCCCGTGCAAAAATAAATGACTAACTAAGCCTCGCATTTAATGCGGGCTAATGATTATCCTCCCACTTGACTTGTAAACTCAAACGGCTTATTAAATCGGTACTAGCAAACATCATTTCAAAATTTAATCGCCCGTTTAAGATCCGCAAGATCTTCAAAGTTAGGTGTACACGTGCGCGCTTGGGATCAAAACCGTCTGGGTATATAAACCCAAAATAATTAAACCCTAGCTCATTTTACCTCCGCCCAAAATATACACATTGCTCTGCAATCTTGTGCTTCCGTTGGAACGAAAAGGTAAAATTCCGCTAACCCTTCCTTGATCTTTTATTCTTTTAGTATGAGCATGGCCGCTAAGAGAATTATTAGGCAACAGACCTGTACCTTGTCGAAACAAGCCTTATCTGAGTTTCTGCGCGATTACCCTATACCCTTGGAATACAAAATCATGCTCCCTAGTAAGAAACAAAATATTTTCGATGCTCCCGAAGGGTTTGTGGGTTTGTATGTGCATGCATTCACTCAATCAAATCTTAGGATACCCATTCATCCCTTGATTTTAGAGTTTCTACAATACTATCAGGTGCATATTTCTAGGTTAAACCCTTTTGGTCTTGCTAAGTTGACCACTTACATCGTAATGTGTAAAGCATACGGATATGAACCCACATTAGAGGTGCTTAGGGGTTTTGTGAATCTCTATCCTGGTGGAGATTGCGTAACCATTGCCAAAAGGGGTGAACATGACGTGCCTGTTCTTGTGACGAAACCCTTTTCAAATATTAAAAATTGGAAAGGACAGTTTTTCTATGTTGAAAGTACAATCATACCTCCTGAGTATCCAGCATTGTTGGACGAAGCAAACATGTATGATGAGAAGAAGTACAATGACCCTCTTCCCTATGAGATAAGGAGCGACCCTTTATACCAGCGTCTTGCACGTCACCCTGCTAATGTCCAGACGTTTCCAGAGCCTATTTTGTACATGGCTGGTTTAAGTGACAGCTAGGACGGATCTCCGTCATCACCTGAAATTATTTGTGAAGGACGAAGTATGTACAATTCTTATTTTCTTAGAATAAATAACTTATCTGCTGATATTCATCTCCTTTTGCGTTTGTTTTTGCAGAAATGGCCTTCAGAAACTTCGTTGTCGTAGGTGGTGCAAAGGAAGTAAGCTTTATTCCAAGGGATCCCAAAGATATCAGCTTCGGAGTAGGATCTCCATCTATATCTGTGAACAATAATGATGTTGATGTCTCCCCACCTAAACCTCTTGTTGTGCTTCCCCCGATCAAGCCCCTTAATACTGAGGAAACCCCCCAACTTGTGGAGGATGTTGGTGACTCTGATGATACTCCTTCCGGGAGTGACCAGCTGAAGATCGTAGGGTCTTCCGGTATTGCTGATAGAGTTCGGACTAGGAAAGGTACCAGTGCGAAGGCTGCAAAGGCTGCCCCCAAGAGGAAATTGAACATTCCTACTCCTACTTCTAGAACCACGAAGCAGAAAACAGAGAAGTCTCGGGGGAAAGCCATTATGTATTCCACTGAAGACATTGTTGATGATGATGACATTTATGGTAAGTAAAGCATTCCTGACTCTCTGCTTCTCAATGTGGTACGTATCTTATGATTATGTTTTATGTAGGGTTGCCAAACACCAAGGAGCTGCCGAATGCCCTTTCCTGCCGATTGTTGGTTGAAAATGTCACCCCTGTTTCCTGGAGGAGATCTTTGGGCGAGATGTCTATCGAGAAGCTTTGTGATCTTCATGATAAAAGCTACACTAGGCAGGCTATGCTAGATAACCAGTTGAACTTCCGCACAAGGGAGTTAATTAACAAGGTCAGAGAGGCTAAGGAGGAGGTTGCTGTTGTTGTTGCCAGGGAGGAGGATAGAGAAAAGAAATATGCTGAGTTGGAGGCCAGGTGTGATGCAGCCATGGCAGATTTTGAGAAGCATACCAGATATGAGGCCCTCCGTGCGAAGATGAACAGTCTCGAAGGACAGCTCAAAGAGTCGCAGGGTAAGTTAAAGATGGAAGAGGCCCAGACTGCTGGATATAAGACTCAGATTGCAGCTCTAGAGTCTAAATGTACTGGTCTGGAAACTGAGAGGGCTAGGTTGAAAGAGAATGAGATCAAACTTTGTCAAGATATGGATGGGTTGAAGCTTGAATTCAAAAACTTGAAAAAAGATAGGGCTGAGGTGGTCTCGAAGGTTGTCCCTTATATTGCTATGGAGTTATACCATAGTGATGAGGTGGGAGCAGTTGTGGGGAAGCTGGTGAATGCAGCCATATTCTATGGTAAATGCACAACTCTTGAGGAAATATCCGAAACCAAGAAACCAGTTGTGTTGTCGGAGGTATCTTACTACCGTCCGAATTCTGAGAAAGAATATGATGAAGCTGGTAATGCATTTACTACAGCAGAGTACCCATTTCTTGCCGAAGCCACCAAGGACCCTTTAGCCTTAATCGAAGATCTCCTATCCAAAAAGCCCAAGAGTATCCAGCCTCCCTCTCCATCCAAGAGAACCATCTCTGAGAAGCCTTCGTCTACAGCTCACCAAGAGGATCCTAATTCTTCCAAGAATATTTGAAGGTTGCCATGTTGGCAATAATTTGGTCAGTAAGGGTGGCTGATGAAGCGAAAAGTGTACCGCTTTTAAGGGGTCATTTAAGCCCTAAATCGTATTTATTTGATCAAATATTGCCCTAAATCGTTCCTTTTGTCATTTTAGGTACTTTTGAGGAGAAATCTGGAAAAGGAAGCATTTTGGACGTTTTTGGAGCATAAAAGTGAAGAAAACGACAAAGTCTCAAAAATCGGCTAAAAGTTACCTTTGACGGCGTCAGGATTTACCCTGGACGGCGTCATGGCTTGGCAAGAAAAGGTGGATGTGAAATTTACTCATGATAAGCCAGTGAAAATTGCACGTGAATTCTGACGGCGTCACGCTTTAACCTGATCAAGGGCGTCACGGCTTAATTTAGAGAGGGACGACGTCACATTCAAGGTCTGACGGCGTCAAGCCTTGATAAACCAGAACGGATTTTGGAGAGCTAAAGAGGGACGGCGTCAAGAAGGTCATCCGGGAACCCTAAAAGCGGCGAGGTGACGGCGTCACACTCCATAACGTGACGCCGTCAGATGTAAAAATCTATATATAGTTTTGCAATTCTTTGTCATTAGTGTGGAACTTAGTGTGGAATTTTTGGGAGAAAACCCTAAGACGATTTTAGCATCTTTTTCAAGGCTTTTTGCCTTGAGATCTTCCATGTTACATTGAAGATAAGTTATCAATTAATCATTCAATATGTCTATGTGTTGTTTGATTCTATCTTGTTCTTGTCTTTTGGTTAATATGTTAGGCTAGATTTATCTTGTGTTTGCTTAGATCTAATGAAACCTAGCTATTGATTATTGGTTATTAGTGTGTTATTAGTTGTATTGGATGATTGTTTATCTATGTTAGGCTTAAGAAAACTAGCTAACTTCCTATTCGGTAACTTGCTTGAACGTCTTAAGAAACATGAACCAAATGCGTACTAAAGGTTTTTATGGTTGTATTTAATGCACAAGCGAATTCTAGTGATCCCATGTTAGGAGCTTCCTAGCCGGCTCGACATAGGAGTGAAGTAGGAGCTTGTAGAGTTGGAGAAGTATGTACGCCACCCCACGATTGGTATTAAGGAATACACCCGTCATCCACGCGACTAATACACACTAATCAACCGGTAAAAGATAGTTAGGGAGTAAGGAAATCTAAGTGAACACATTTCTCTACACATAAGTTTTCACCAAACATTTTATTTTCAGTTATTTTATTTTATTTGCATTCGTAGTAATTTGGGTTAGTTGACTAGCAACTAATTCCGCCCACTCTTTCAAACCCGAGATTTTACTTGCTTTCATAAAAAATATAAAAACATAAAAAGAATCTTCCTCAACCCTTAGACCTAATTAGAGTAGTCTTTCATACCTAACGAACACTATTCCCTGTGGAGAACGATCAATCCCCCGTACTTACCACTACACTATACTACATCGGTCAGGTACACTGCCTGGTGGGGTTGTAAGCCTCTTGAGATCCCTCGAGAGGTAAAACCTGTTGTAAGGTTGCAAAACCACGCATCAAGTTTTTGGCGCCGCTGCCGGGGAATAGTTATTGTTTAGGTTGAATTGTTATTTCTATTAGGTCTACTCACTAGATTCCTTTCTAGTGAGATTTTTATTTTATTTTTCTAGGTTTTCTTTAGTCTATCTATTTTCTTCGTTTCTTTGTTCGTAACCATTACCATCCGACATCATGGAAGATGGTAATATCCTTAATCCCAACAACCCACCACCACAACAACAACCACCACCTCCTAGAGCCCGTACTTTAGGAGAGTACTCCCGTCCTAGCCACCATGGCTATCGAAACACCATTGAGCTCACTCAAGGAGCCAATATCACACCCTTGCGATCCGACACCATCCGGTTGGTGCAAAGCGGATGCGCATTCCATGGACTTCGTTCTGAAGATCCTAATCAACATCTCAAGGACTTTCTCAAAATTGTTGATTCTATAGACCTTGATGTTGCCACTCGAGAGACGACCCGATTGCGTCTCTTCCAATTCTCTCTGCGGGACCAAGCTAGTCAGTGGCTAGAACGTCAACCCGCAGGATCCATCACCTCTTGGGATGATCTCACCACTCGTTTCCTTGCTCAGTTTTTTCCCACCGGGAAGAACTACCAAGCTAAGGAATGATATCTTGATGTTCCAACAACGTCAAGGCGAAACTCTCTACGAGGCATGGACTCGATTTAAGGACTTACTCCAAAAAGTCCCTCATCATGGCATAGAACTTTGGCTCCAAGTCCAAATCTTCTATGACCATATCAATCTCTACACGAGGCAAACCATTGACCAATCGGCCGGTGGTAAGCTACGTGATCTAAGTGCGGAACAATCATGGGCTCTCCTAGAGGATCTTGCTCTTTATGACAACGAAAGTTGGAGTGATCCCCGTGATTTGAATAAAACGGTCAAGGCAATATCTTTGCCTTCGAACAATTCAAGCACTTCCGACCGTAGGATCATAGAACTTGAAGACCAAGTCAAGTTTCTCATGAAATCCTACGAGGCTCCCAAACCTTCAAGCCAAGTGAACAAAATCACTTCTTCATGTGAATTATGTAGTGGTCCCCACGACACTCGTGATTGCATGGAACTCCCTGAACAAGCTTTTGCGGATTACGCATCCTCGCGTACCGACGGAGCGGGAGGCAAGTGGTACACTTTCAAACCCGAGCCAAACCCCTACGGTGATTCATACAACCCCTCATGGAAAAATCACCCGAACCTTAGGTGGAAACAAAACCAAAACGCACAACAAACCAATTCTTCCAACCCACCTAATCGTTTTCAATCAAGCGGTTCCAACTCGAACCGTACTTTCAACAACAATCCTTCCGGCAATGGTAGTACCAATAACTTTGAAGGATTGATGTCCCAATTTATGGCATCTCAAGAAGCTCGGATAGCTAGATTCGAATCCGAATTCTATCAGCAACAAACGGAGATGACCAATAAAATTGACAACTTGTTGAAAGCCCTCAATAACCAAGTGCTATCACCTCCACATAAGGACGCTAGGAACACAAATAGCGGACCCCAAGTCAAAGACCCTTCTTCATCCAAACATGTCCACTTCATCAACGTTGTCACTATTAAACCAATCGATGGGAGCATGGAAGAAAGTGACAAGAATGAGGGTAGGATAGAAATGGAACCTAAGGATGAGGTTAAGAAAGTCGAGGTTGATAAGGAAGTTAAGAAAAGTGAAGTAGAGGAAGTAGATAATGATGAGGACTACTTCAATAGGCTACCCACTAAGGAAGAGCGCGCATATCATACAAACTTATTCGATGACCCCGAGACACCATACTTCCTAGGTAGACCAATTATAGAAATAGGCGACCCTTCTAATCTCAACATACCATGCAACATCGGACATTTGCATGTGTGGAAAGCCTACATCGACCTTAGATCACCCATAAACATCATGACTAGAGCCCACTACAACTTGATAATGAAAAATCAACTTGGGTATAGGATGTTCCCTGACAAGGGATGGATGAGTAACTTCACGGGAAGAGTTAGGGGATTACCGGTTTATGTAGGAAACTTCACCTATGTCACCGACTTTGTAATTGTAGAAGATATCCGCCCAATAGTCGATGCATCCTTAACTCAAGTAGTTTTTGGAAAACCATTTGTTGAGGTCTCTAGAATGACTTATGAACCTTCCTTAGGGATAGTTAGATTTAAGGATGAGACCGATGAGGTAAACTACCAAATGCCATATAAGATAGAACAATTACAACACTTGTCAAATGTTGAGAAGGAGCTCAAGCAAGCGGTTTACTATAGGAATGATGAGGATAGAAATAAAGGAGTAGACTATGTTATGGAAAGGATGTTCGGTTTCTACAAGGATTGTTTGAAATTGGGACCGGAATATAAAACCGGGAATGAAAATGGCCTAGGAACCGTGACCAATGATGGAATCACGTAATGTACGTGACTTTGAGTCTAGCTACAAGACTCGTTAATAAAGAAAAGCGCTTCTTGGGAGGCAACCCAATCTTTATTTGCTTTGTATGTTTATTTGTTTGTTTGTTTGTTTTTATTTGTTTCCGTATGTGTGTTTAATTTTTATTAGTATTGATTCATGTTCAAAACTAATTTGTGAAAATGCTTTATTTTGTTTTTAACTTTGTCTTAACTACATATAAAGGTATTTTGCAAAAGTTAAATGTAAGGGAAATCTAAATCGGTTTATTAGAACACAAATTAACATGAATCGTAATAATATTAAATTAGCATACATATTAGTATTTGTTTGAGTCAAATGCTTGTATCGAGTCATAATGATGTTTTGCAGGATTTCCAGGAAGTAAGGTAAAGGTTTTTCCAGAAATTTTCCGGAAACTTAAAATGAGAATTTTTGTCAGGTCATTTCTGACGGCGTTAAGGTTTATAACCTGACGGCGTCAGATTTAATTTTCAGAAATTTTTGAAAGTTTTGTTTTCATAAAAAGTTTTCATTAAAATCTCCAACTTATAATCTCCAGGAATCTGCAAAATTATCATTCCACAAGCATTATATCCTTATATATAGATTTATCCCGCCGTTGTTATGCAGGTTTTCGTGTTTGTTTTCTCAGGTTTAACAGGTTATTTTGGACAAGGAGATGTTTATGGAATCAAGCTTTTGGCGATGCATTAGTCATGGAGCTTCTACATTACCTTGGAAGAAGATCTAACCGTGTAACTTCATTATCCACCGAGCGAATCAGGGGAGTATTTGATTTCATTCTTTTACTTTATACTTTTACATCTTGTTATTTGAACATTGGGGACAATGTTCATCTTAAGTGTAAGGGGGGTAAAAGTACGATTTTAGAGAATGCTCTTACGCTTGATTTTTGTTTGTTTAAAGGTAGTTGTGTAATAAAACTAAGAGAAATACCTGTTAGGGCAATTTTAGTGCCAAATTTAAAATTTTTTACAACATATAGGAGTGAAACTTTGATCTTAATGAGCGTCTCACGGATAGGAGTTATATGACTAGCACAAAAAACCGTACCACTACAAAATTTTCCACCCCCAAATATGTGAGGTTCGCCCCTAGAATTGGTAGGAAAAGCATTTATGCTATGATGTGTGTACCGGTAGCACTTAGATTCTAGAACTTGCGTTAGGACCATTCCGAAGCCACAAGTGAGACTACATTCGTGTAGTTAGATTTACTACATGATAAGAGGCATTAGGATTAACCCATTGTTTTACACCTGTGTTTTTGTTATAATTACATTGGCTACATTGGTCAAGTAATTCTCCCACACCCTTTGCGTTGTACTCATTTTTGGTACACGATACCCCTAGTACACCCCTCAGAGCCTATCTTTTCGTTTCGACCTTTAAGCATTTTACTTAAAGGAAGAATTTGTTACACCCCACTTAAATGTACACCCAAATCGCCTTAGCCTACCTTGTATGCACTCATTTTTAGTGCATTATTGTGACAACATTTGTTTAAACCCAAGTTAATTATCTAGTTAATTACATGGTTGCTAAGTCGAGTCATATCCTTGTACATATTGTTTTGGGACGATTGGAACTCATGGGTAAAGTACTAGTGTAATGGAGTAATGGGGAAGAACATCATTTATAACCCCCATATGTGCTAAATATTTTAAAAGTACTCCAAGTGTTTTAATTATCTTAATTCGAGTCATTAGAATAGTTAATTGTAAAGTTATGTAAAAGTTCAAGTGTAAGGGGATGCAATGCCCCTATGATGTATTATTTTGGATGGTAGGGCAAAAGTGTATGCAAAAAAAAAAAAAAAAAAAAAAAAAAAAAAAAAATCGAAAAATCAAGAAAAATACAAAAAAATGAGAAAAAGAAAAATAGAAAAAACATACGGACTACCATCCCGTTTCATTTTATGTTTATGTTTTTGTTATTTTCTTTCATTAGCTTAAATCGAGTCGAGTCTTGGCTTAGCAACATTGTATAGTACATGTAATTAATCAAGATCTTTAACTCGCCACCAGTAAAATATCCTTTATCCAACAAAACCGTGTTTTCCTTTTCCCTACACCTAACGTTATAACCCATGTAAAAGCCCTCTTTGATAGTTTATCTTAGGTGATTACGCCTAGTGGAGGAGGTTTTCGATCCTTTCCCAAGCCTATGGTAATCTATTTGCTATGACAGGTAGTGAGAGATATTATCCGTTTTCATTTATGAGATTTATTTTGATGACACTTGAGAGATGTGAGTATCTAAACACTACTTGTGAGGTGCTAGTTTATAATCTCCGTGCTTATTATGATTAAAGTGGAACGAATATTTGTTGTAATTACTTTTATATTAGCGTTAAATGACCCCTAACTTGTATTTTGATTAGAATAAAAGCGCATTTGCTTGAGGACAAGCAAATCTCAAGTGTAAGGGTATTTGATGAAGCGAAAAGTGTACCGCTTTTAAGGGGTCATTTAAGCCCTAAATCGTATTTATTTGATCAAATATTGCCCTAAATCGTTCCTTTTGTCATTTTAGGTACTTTTGAGGAGAAATCTGGAAAAGGAAGCATTTTGGACGTTTTTGGAGCATAAAAGTGAAGAAAACGACAAAGTCTCAAACATCGGCTAAAAGTTACCTTTGACGGCGTCAGGATTTACCCTGGACGGCTTCATGGCTTGGCAAGAAAAGGTGGATGTGAAATTTACTCATGATAAGCCAGTGAAAATTGCATGTGAATTCTGACGGCGTCACGCTTTAACCTGATCAAGGGCGTCACGGCTTAATTTAGAGAGGGACGGCGTCACATTCAAGGTCTGACGGCGTCAAGCCTTGATAAGCCAGAACGGATTTTGGAGAGCTAAAGAGGGACGGCGTCAAGAAGGTCATCCGGGAACCCTAAAAGCGGCGAGGTGACGGCGTCACACTCCATAACGTGACGCCGTCAGATGTAAAAATCTATATATAGTTTTGCAATTCTTTGTCATTAGTGTGGAACTTAGTGTGGAATTTTTGGGAGAAAACCCTAAGACGATTTTAGCATCTTTTTCAAGGCTTTTTGCCTTGAGATCTTCCATGTTACATTGAAGATAAGTTATCAATTAATCATTCAATATGTCTATGTGTTGTTTGATTCTATCTTGTTCTTGTCTTTTGGTTAATATGTTAGGCTAGATTTATCTTGTGTTTGCTTAGATCTAATGAAACCTAGCTATTGATTATTGGTTATTAGTGTGTTATTAGTTGTATTGGATGATTGTTTATCTATGTTAGGCTTAAGAAAACTGGCTAACTTCCTATTCGGTAACTTGCTTGAACGTCTTAAGAAACATGAACCAAATGCGTACTAAAGGTTTTTATGGTTGTATTTAATGCACAAGCGAATTCTAGTGATCCCATGTTAGGAGCTTCCTAGCCAACTCGACATAGGAGTGAAGTAGGAGCTTGTAGAGTTGTGGAAGTACGTACGCCACCCCACGATTGGTATTAAGGAATACACCCGTCATCCACGCGACTAATACACACTAATCAACCGGTAAAAGATAGTTAGGGAGTAAGGAAATCTAAGTGAACACATTTCTCTACACATAAGTTTTCACCAAACTTTTTATTTTCAGTTATTTTATTTTATTTGCATTCGTAGTAATTTGGGTTAGTTGACTAGCAACTAATTCCGCCCACTCTTTCAAACCCGAGATTTTACTTGCTTTCATAAAAAATATAAAAACATAAAAAGAATCTTCCTCAACCCTTAGACCTAATTAGAGTAGTCTTTCATACCTAACGAACACTATTCCCTGTGGAGAACGATCAATCCCCCGTACTTACCACTACACTATACTACATCGGTCAGGTACACTGCCTGGTGGGGTTGTAAGCCTCTTGAGATCCCTCGAGAGGTAAAACCTGTTGTAAGGTTGCAAAACCACGCATCAGTGGCATGTACCATTTTTAAACAATGTTCTCTCGTTTAAGGCATGTGCCTTTATGTTTAAACAATTTATCTTTTATGTTTCTGGGCTTCGACCCAGACCGTAGACAATTTGCTTAGATGTTTTAATTTTGGCTATGACTATGTGTAGCCGTATAAATGCCAAATTAGGGAATTATGTCCCAGTTTTGATATCATGCTTGTCTTCTCTTACACTTATATACAAGCGTAAATATACAACCTAAGGTTATAACCTTATTGTGTGTATTTTGGACCAAGATTTTCAGCAATCGTATATTTTGACTGCGACAGAAGGTCGCGACCCACTCCGTCTTCTATCCTTAAGTTGCAAAGGGCTTTAGAATACCCTAAGACTTTATAGGAAAGTTAATGTGAATCGTAATGGATGTTATATTTGTACAAGACATGTGTCTTGCTTCATCCTTCGATATTGAAACTTGTAAAACACTTGGCTGAGCAAATCTTTGTTGTATAAAACGAAACAAGAGATTTTGAGGGAAATGCATTATATCATTAAGTGGGTAGGGAGGATTACATCATTTTAAGAAATGAACACTAAGACACCTACCATTAATGCTTCTTTCCCATATGAGAAGAATATGTTACATGAAATTAAAAAGTAAGCTAAATGCTTTAAAATAGTAAGTCTTTTGTGTAGAACTTACGAGTGTTGTGTCCTATGCTTCGAGCATTTGTGATTTGTTGCTTTAGCCTTTTGACATGACGTTGTCTTTCTAACGTAGGCTGTGGCTTTGCTTGCTGTTTTATTCGAAAGACATATACATGTATGCTCGCAGGACCTGAGGTAGTTCTTTTACCCATTCATACTGGTACTGACCCAGCCTTATCTCAATTTCCATGACGATGTCCTTGTCAACACAAGTGAAAATTTGCTTCACATTCAGGCTTTCGCAGAAAGATGGGAACACCCATTCGGCAAAGTGTTTCCCTTTGTAAGAAGTGATGACTTGTGGGACTCCAAATCTGCAAATTATGTGTTCCCACATAAACTTTTCCACATGCTTACCTGCTATTGATGCCAAAGGCTTGGCTTCAAGCCATTTGGTGAAGTGATCTACGGCTATGACCAAGAATTGTATTCCTCCAGGAGCTATTGCTAGGGGTCCGATTATGCTGACTCCCCATTGGCCGAAAGGCCTTGCTGATGTGATAGAAGACGCGTCATACTCTAATGGCTTCTGAGCTTTTGAGTGTACTTGACATGTCGCTCATGCTTTGATCACTTCCGTTACGTCTTCCTATATAGATGGCCAGTAATATCCCCATCTTGTTACTTTCGAGGCAATGGATCGAGGGCCTGCGTGCTTTCCACAAGACTTTTCGTGAACATTATAGAGAATGCTAGAAGCCTGTTTCGGTTCCACGCAACGAAGCCATGGAGATAAAAAGGATCTCCTATATAGAATGTCCCCAATAAGTCTATATTGGGGAGCTTTGGTCCGGATATTTCGAGCAAGCTTAGGATCTTCTGGCAGACTACCACCGATCAAGTATTCCCTAATAGGAGTCATTCAATTGTTGCCTCTTTCAGATGCTTCGTCTTGTGTAATTGACCTATGGGCCAATACTTCTACTAAAACTTCCTCGGGCAGATGAGCGAAAGCCATCACAGATAGCTTGCTTAGGGTATTTGCCTTCTTGTATTGGCTTCTTCGAACATGTGTTATCTCATATGGTTCGAATCCCTGAAGAAACTCTTTAGCTATATCCAAATATTTTTTGATGGTGGGCTACTCTGCTACATAAGAGCCCTTGATTTGGTTGGTGACTAGTTGCGAGCTTACAAAAATGGAGAGGTCATTAGCCTCCAAGCCCTTTGCTAGTCGAAAGCCAGGTAACAAAGCTTCATACTCTGCTTCATCGTTTGTGGCCTTAAACTCAAAACGTAATGCATAAGCGTACTCCTTTCCTTCCGGACTAACTAGCATTAAACCTGCTCCTGAACCATCAGAACTTGAGGCTTCGTCTGTGTACAATTTCCACCCCTCCTTCGTCTTTGGTGGCTTCTCCTTAGGAATTTCTTTATCTTGGCTTGGTCCGGAAGGTGTTTCAGCGAGAAAGTCTGCAAGTACCTGACCTTTGACGGAGTTTCGACCCTTGTATTCTATCTCGTGTTCTCCCAATTCGATAGCCCATTTAGCTACCCTTCCTAATTTCTCAGGCTTCGACAGTATCTGCCTAATAGGCTTGTCAGTCAATACCGTGATGGGATGAGCTTGAAAGTACCTTCGAAGGCGCCTTGCAGCATAAACCAAGGCTAGGATTAGCTTTTCCAACTCCGGATAGTTTAATTCAGCTCCTTGCAGAACCCTGCTAACGAAGTATTTAGGGACTTGTTTCTTCTCCCTTTCGGCTAAGAGCACCGCACTGATGCTTTCGAATGATGCCGCAATGTACATGAACAACACTTCGCCTTTGATTGGGGCTGTAAGTGTTGGTAAGATTTCCATGAATTCCTTTAGCTTTTCGAAGGCTGCTTCCGCCTCACAACTCCATTGGAAAGTCTTTTTATCTGTACACCCCTTGAGTGTTTTAAAGAATGGTAGAGACCGATCTGCCCCTTTCGACAAGAACCTGCTAAGTGCTGCAAGCTTCCCATTGAGGCTTTGAACTTCTTTTAGTGACTTCGGAGCTTGAAGGTCAGTTATGGCTTTTACCTTCGAAGGGTTAGCTTTAATCCCTTGTTTAGTGATCAAATGCCCCAAGAATTGTCCTTCCTCCATACCAAAGGAACATTTCTTAGGGTTAAGCTTCATATTGATTGCCCGCAATTGATCGAAGGTCTCTTGGATGTCGGAGAGGAGGTCCTCTTCAGTTCTGCTTTTTATTACCATGTCATCAACGTAGGCTTCCAAGTTCCTCCCAATTTGCTTGTGGAAGGCTTTATCTACTAACCGTTGGTAAGTTGCCCCTGCGTTCTTCAGACCGAAGGGCATTTTCTTGTAGCAATAGACACCCTTTCCTGTGTAGAAGGCTGTCTTTTCTTTATCTTCCTCCGCCATTTGTATTTGGTGATACCCTTTGTAGGCGTCCAGAAAACATTTCAGACGGAACCCCGAGAGAGATTCGACCTTCCAATCGATTTCTGGTAGAGGATAGTAGTCCTTCGGGCAAGCTTTGTTGATGTCGGTGAAGTCAACGCACATACGCCACCCTCCATCACTTTTCTTTACCATGACTGGGTTGGCAACCCAAGTTTGGTATTTTACTTCCCTGAGAATTCCTGCTCGCACAAGTTCATCCACCTCTTTGCAAGCAGCTGCATTTCTTTCTGGTGCCAGGCTTCGTCGCTTCTGCTTAATTGGTTCGATGTGCTTGAACTCGTTAAGCTTATGTTCTGTGCCGAAGGGCTTGCCATCGATCATAAGAGTCCTGGGAACTCCTGTTATGTCTGAATATGTCCATGCGAACACATCTTTGTTGGCTTTGAGTAGCTTCTCCAGGTCTGCTTTGAAGTTAGCAGGGAGTTGCTTTCCGATTACCACCGTTTGCTCTGGATAGAGCTCATTTATCACAATACGCTCTTCGGCATCCGTACAACTTAGAATAGCCTTCGGAGGCTCCTCCGGACTTTCCCTAATCTTTTTGCCACTGTCTCCCACTTGTGCTTGACTGTAACTGGAGAACACGGTTCCTATCCCATAAGGTGTATGGAACTTTACCGCTGCATGTATAGTGGAGACTACGATACCCATTTTTTGCATGGCGGTCCTTCCTATCAGCAAGTTGTAAGGAGAGTTGGACCTTACGATAGCGAACATGAGGGTTTCTGTCCTTGCGAGCTAGCCTTCTCCAAGTGTTATTTCCAATGGAACTTCTCCCAGAGGCCACAAATGCTCACCAGAAAATCCTACCAAAGGTATCTTCGAATCAACCCACTGCGACCTGATCGAAGGCTTGATCTTAATAAAACAATGCTCATAAATGATTTCGCAGGAGCTTCCACAGTCCATATAGGCTCTATTCACTTCTCGGTTGGAAATGAGGACTTTGATGACTACCGGATCATTTGAAGGGACTTGGCCCGCAAGAGGAGGAAAAGTTACCTCCCCTACTGCATTACCCTCCTACTCCGTCACCTTTCTTTTCAAGTTGGCTTCGCCCCAACGAACCATGAGTATTGGGGCTTCGAGAGGAGTAGTATCTTTAGCCAATTGAGTGTCAGTCATCTTTTCCTTTCCCTTCTTTATACCCTTCACTAAGTGTGCCAATTGCCCGGACTTCACAGCTTCTTCTATCTGTTTCTTTAACTCTCTACAACTGTTCGTATCATGACCATAATCTTCGTGAAAGTGACAATACTTGCTGGTATCCCTGTTTTTGCCCTTACTTGTCATACGAGGAGGTGCTTCGAAGGCCTTAGCAGCCCTCTCCGTAGCAAGTATTTCCTTTTGAGACTTGGTTAGACTGCTTAACAAACCGTGGTTGGGGCCTTTTTTGTACGGAGAAAACCTGTCTCTGTTCTTGTTCTTGTTCTTTGACCCTTCCCACGAAGAATGCTTCGAGAACTTGTTGTTGCTGTCTCTGTCTATCGGAGCCCCATTAGTGGATACCTCTTTCGCTTCGATCCAAGTATACGTCTTTTAAATTAACCCTTTGTAAGTTGTCGGAAGGTCAGTGGACAAGAATTCCACCAAACTCCAATTTCGAAGACCATGTACGAAACCCGAAATGCGCTGATCTTCATGAAGACCCAAAATCTGCAAAGTCTCATCGGTGTACCTAGTAACGAAGGCCCTTGTGCTTTCGTTTTCCTTTTGTTTGATGTTGTGCACTGTTAAAGGAGTCCTTGTGAACTTCTTTTGCTGACTGAAGTGTGACCGGAACTTAGCCTTGAGATCATCAAGATTGACGATGCTATCGGGCTTTTGCCCATTCCACCAAATACGAGCAGAATCCCGTAGGGTGTATGTAAACATATGACAGGCCACCGGCATAACCCATTTTTGCATTTTGATAGCCCCTTCGAACAAGTGTAAGAAATTATCCGGATCCCCCTTCCCATCATAAGTCCCAATGTGCGAAGGCATTTTTAACCCATCAGGCAATGGGTAATCTTCTATCCACCTAACGAAGGGTGTAGCTAAACCCATAGGGTCTGAGTATAGACAATTGTAAGGTGGTGCATACATGGGAACAGTATTATAGGGATTGTTGTTTGGGGGCATTCCCATAGGAGTTTGACTTGGGTAGGACTGATAAGGTGTATTCATGGCAAACGGATAACCGTTTCCCATGGCATACGGAGGATACGCCATAGGATGCCCGAAGGGTATGCTCCCAAAAGTTTGAAGGAGGCTTGGGTTATTAGGCTGTCCATTTACTGGAGGATATAAATTTTGAGGATAAGACTGAGTTTGGAACGAGGGGTACATACCATTGGGAGGAAGATTTCCTCCCATATTAATTGTAGGCGGATTGCCTTCTACGCCTGATGCGTGAGAAGGCTGCAACGGAACCCCAGCTTCGGTCCTTCCAAGATGAGCTGCTAGCAATGGAGGCAAAGTCACCCCCACTTCTTCCCTTCGTTGGCTCCTACCGTTAGAGCCTTCGGTAACCGCCCCTTCTCTCCTTGTCGGAGCCCTCTCGGGGACTCCTTCGAAACCAACGGACCTTCTGCTTAGCCTTCGACTGACTGGAGACCCAATCCTTAAGGTCGATAGAGTTGCTCCTTGGGTCGGAGGCCTAGGTTCCATCTCCATTTCTTCATCATACTCATCACTTGAGTATTCAAACTCCCTCCGCATCTCAGCATTCCTGACTTGCCTCTTACGAGCCCTTAGGAGGGATTCCAACACTTCGTGGTTGGCTTCGACAAAGGCTGGGCTAATAATGGGCTCCGGATTGGCTGATGTCGAAGCATGATGGTTGGGTGTTGTTTCTGGGTGAGAACGTGTTGTGAACGTGGAGGCGTTTATTGGGGGAAGGTTGTTAGAGTCATTGACTGGTATTGGCGCCAAGGTCGAGAAACCCGGTGGGGGAGTATCTTCTCTCCCTTGATCCATGCCGGAATAATAGTGAAAGTAGTTGGTTGGTTATAAGCTTGGAAATAACGAGACCAATTGTAGCGGTCCCACGGATGGCGCCACTGATTGTACAAATAATTGCACGACCAGGCCTTCGATGATGATCAAAGGATTTATGGGGTGTTGGGATTGCGCCAAGCTTGTTCTTAACCTAAAATAAGAAATACCAAGACACTACGTTAAGTGATTGCGCAGGGGTTGGACCCTGCGAACCACCTCCGGCGTGCGAGTAAGTATGTGTGATATGATAAGTAGGTTGTAATTTGCGAGAGTGAAGTTAACTTACATCGTCTTGGCCCGACTAAGCTATTTATAGGAGAGAAATAGGACTTAGTGGGCGGTTGCACCTTGTTCGGAGATCATGGGGGCGTCCCATGATTTGTGGTAACCGCTAGGGCTTTGTAGCCCACGATCTCTATTTTGGCGGGAAGGCCTAAAGGAAGAGGAGACGTGGGTATGACCAGGTCAAGAGGGTTCTCTGTTGTAGTCCCTTCGAGAGGGATACCCCGAAGGGCTTAGGGCTTCGATTGGCGGGTTCCCACTTGGTAACCATTTCGTAGACGAATGGTTTTACGACAATGAAACGTGTTAGGTGATTAACCTGGGCCTCCGAAGGGAGGGCTTTCTACAGGCTCGAAGGGGAGTCCTTCGACCCGTTCGGAGGGTACATCATCAGGTGTGATAAGGTATGAATGTATTAGATCTACAATGGGAGAGATACAGTGGATCTGTGACTGCGTGAGGTTATGTTGGAGTAATATTAGGGTGAAATGAGTTTAAGGCTTATTTATATCCTCATAATTAGGGTTGATTATTAGTAATGGGTTTGATGGGTTTAATCGTTAATGGCATTGGGCTTGATTAATCTTCACCGAAAATTAACTGGGCCCTAATACTAAACCTGCTATAACTATTAACTGTCTTAACTTGTTACAGTTTCATACTTTCATAGGCTGTTGTAATTGAATAAGGATGAAGAGTAGGTATTTTCAATAGGATATTATAAGAATTTATCGTTGACGTTGAGTAGAAATATAAAAAGTTTGATTCGTTTATCATTTGCTTATAAAATATGATAAATTGGTAGGATCGTAGGATCTCGATCCGATCCTACGATCTCGATCTTGCAAAGAAAAAAACGATCTTGCGCGGGATCGCGATCTTGACAGCCTTGGTCACGAGTATTCAAAACAGAACCAATGAGTCAACTTGAGACAAACAATTTTGACCAAATCCTTTTGTGTATATATACTTCGATTCGTAAACTACATACTATATAAAAATTAGTTTTTGGTACAAGTAAGAGTTTGACTTTCTAATGGTAAACAAAACTTGTGCATCGCACAGGTCAAAATGACTTGTATCATTAATATATAAGTTTTGGACAAAAATATTAATTTACTACAAGAAAATTATTACTTTACTATAAATATAAACCGTAATAATTATATGCTTAACAATCGGAAGAAGTACTAGGGGAGGGAGTGGGTCGGTGAAGGCAGCGGTGAGGCGGTAACACCGCCGCGTCCCGGTCGGCGATCGGCGATGAAGGGGTGGCTCGGTTTTGTTCGCCGAGGAGAGAGGAGGAGAAGAAAGGCAAAGGGGCCCACCCCCAACGGCTATATGCATTAAAACAAAAAAAATAGCAAAATATATATACACACATACACTGGTAGCGAGGGTGGTGGCTCGGCTGTGATGCCTTGGCCGGAGAAGAAGAAGAGAATTTGAAGGCTCGTTACCTATTTATTTATATATATATATATATATATATATATATATATATATATATATATATATATATATATATATATATATATATATATATAGTAAACTAATAATACTTATATATGAATTTAGTTGATTTGCTGTGTATCTCCACTCACAATAAAAATGATAAAAATATTTCATAGGTGATTATAATAGTATGTCGGCAATCAAAGAAGATTATGTACATGAAAACGTTATGTTATGTTTTTTTTTTTATTAATAAAATGTTATGTTTTTAATTTTATATAGTTTTTGTGGGATTTTATGTATTAAAAATAAATGGAAAAGAAAAGATGATGTGGCAATTAGGTGATTAGGTGAAACCAATGCCACCAAATTGGTGAAAATTGGGGTGAATTGGTGAAGTGTGAGTTGGAAGGTTTTTATTGGGTATTGATGATGTGGAAAATTGGTGAAGGGAGGGATAGGTGAAACCACTCCCTCCCCCCTAAATAAGCATCTCAACACAAAACACAAAAGTTAGTGTTTGTTTGATGGGTTTGAGAACGAAGGTATGGGTATCATTTCTTGTTTATATGTTTGATTGATATGTTTAGATTAAACGAGTTGGGAAGCCCGCGCGTTGCGGCGGGGTGAATTGACATTGGTTTTTTGCAAAAAAAATTATAAGTACAATCAAGAAGGTTCTCAGGGGAAACCGTGTTCAGCAAATAAGAGATGTAGTTAACCTTCATGAACTTACAGTAGTGATAGTAATTTTAGGCATAAAAATACAATCATTTGCATCAAAGTCAATACTAAGTCATTTTGGATTTGTCATGAATCAGCATTCTCTAAAGCTGCAAGTAGTAGTATGGAAATATTCTTTCTTAAGCACACTTTACTTGAGTTTCTCAAGATTCTTGAAATTGCAAAACACGTCGTACCTGAGGTTTCTAAGCATCCTCATGTTTCAAAGGTTCCACTGCCGGAGCTTCCAAAGGCCACAATCGCTGATATTCTCAGGCCCATACTTCCAGAGCTTCTAAACCTTGTCGCGTTTGTAAAACTTTAAAGTTTTCTCCAACACGCTGCAAAAATAAAAAATGGCAAAATTAGTTGCAAAAAAATTGGCCAAAATTAGTTGCACCTATATGTACTTATGTAAAAGAATATGGGGGTGTTTGGATTATATGAGATCGTAACAGCATTTGACCACAAAGGTAGGCGTACCTGATATGGTAGCAAGCTGCATCAGCAACAACAGTAGCAGCGAAAGCAATTCACAGCAGGAGCAACCTACCGCATCAGCGGTAGCATTTGAAGTATAGCCAATGCACATGTATTTGATCTGTTGTGAGCTGCACATGTATTTGCCTCCAAGACCTGTTAAAGATTTGAGCTGCACATGTATAGCCAATGCACATACAATACCTTGCCCTAAATGGAATCCCTTAGTTACGCTGTGCCCTGACATCTATACATTGAAAGAATATAAGGATGGCGTATTTAAGCACCAACAAATTTTTTAGATATAATTTAGTGGACCAACAAAAAAAGCCTGGGCTAAGGCCCCTCCCAACATTCCAAAAATTCTGAAATATATCAGAATAAAAAATCAATCAAAAACACATGCAAATGAAGAAGGCAATACTTTTTGAAATACTTTTGTTAGACTCAGTTAACGTTTCCTCTAAATCAGTTCACATTTTTTAGAACTCTGTTGATATCTTTGTGACAGTAGGAAGTAAAAACATAACTTTTTTTTTGTGACTTTACTATGCCAAAAACTACCTGCAAAACACAAATCCAAACGCCCCTTCAGCAATCCGATGATTTGAAGCCCATGGACTTCTATTTTCGAGCAGTGGTTGGAGCTTCACGTTGCGTTCGTTGTACATAACATTCCGACATAAACACACAAAATGTGCTAAATATCTGTTTAATTGTTGAAAAGCGTCATCAAAAAAAGTTTACATTTGAACACTTACCATTATTTAGCCTGAACTCTCTCTCGCTATCAATGAGATACCTGTATAAGGTTTATTCGACTTACTAATCAACCGACATTTAAAAATGGCTACGTTTAAAATATGATTTAATTAGAATGTAAACCAAGCCCAAAATCTATATCACTCACACACAGTGTTTGTGACTGTTTCCACCCATACCAAGCTTATGTTCAGTGATGCATACAACTTCTCAAATCGTTTCATCCAAGGGCCTAGATTAGTGTGATAATATTTGTTTCGTAATCATGACTGAACCTTTGATTCATTAGAAATATTACAAATATATAAAAAGGTGTTTACCTGTCAAACCTTCCACCTGGCCCATACTAAAAACAATGGCATGTTTTGACCCCACACCCAAACCCACCTTACCCACCCATGTATATATCCCAACATAAACATAATGCAAGTTCAGGGACCCAAGATGACGTGTAGCTTTGTCCATAGAAGCTTACCTGCATCGAAGACGAATAGTATTCTTTAGCCACTTTTGTTTTTCCTTTACAAAGTTTCACCCTCATCTTCCCCACATGAAGTACATGTATAGACTTTGAAGAATTGTCCACTCCATTCATTTGAATAATGATTACCTGCATTTGGAACAATAAATATATTTAATACAATTCACATCATTTTATAGATATTTGCTGTTGAAAATAATAATTTACCACTCTAGTTTAAGGAAATATAATTTTTTTAAGTTGGATACAGAGGGTTAACATGTCTTCAGCTTTGTCAATTTTCCACTATCCGCGGTTTAATAGATATAGACAAACGAAAACTTAGCTCAGATTAGGTGATGCTCTGCCTACGTACGTGGAGGTTGCTGAGGCGACTGTTTGTCGGACTCTACCTTCCTTCCACCTTCCGCGGCAAAGCAACATAGTTACATGATCATCACAGCCAAGTGGAACACGCAATCGACGACCAAATTGTCTATGTCTATTATAGGCGATGGTTAATTCTGCAACCCCAATCTGGGTCAAGCTGCCACGCCAGGATACCGGTGGTAGTAACTGGTGACCTTGAAACTAATAAACACAGACGCATACTATCATCGCCATAAGTAACAAACAACCATATTCAGCAATTTTATGCGCGCACACGCTGCAAATGATGATGTTGCATCAATATATGTGAGGATTGTTGTAATATGTGAATCATACAAGTCTATAAACACATAAACATCATAAGTGTGCGCAGCGGATAGATCTACATAACATATAATTAATTAACAAAAAATTAAATAGACACGTACCTTATTTGATTCCTAGCAAGAACAAGGAATCGGATCTCACAAGAACAAGTTATATAAACCCTAATAGGATTTATATGGATCGAATCACAAGGTAAACACACAAGCTAAAATAAGCTTGTCACTCGTTCTTGCACACACGAGATACTAGCGTTCCAATGGGAAAAGCTAGGTTCAAGAATCACAAAACAACCAAACACTTTATAAGCTTTACTTGAATCGACCAAATCCTAGTGGATTTAAAAGAGGGTCGATCTTTAGAGCTTAGAGGGAGAGAAGAAGAGAAGTTTGGCTAAGTTAGGGATTCAAAATTAGGGAAAAACTAAAACACAATGAATTGTATTTATAGGCTTCCTTGACTTGTTCCCAAAGACACCAAAATAGAACCATAAACCCCTAGGGGTATGTCGGCCGAATTCTTCCCCAAGAAAGGGATTCTAGATCCTTCTTTCGTATTTTGCACATTTAGTCCTTTAACGGCCGTTATCTCTAACTCCGTTAAGTACTAACTGTCGTTAAGTGTTTGTTTTGTGAAATGAATAAATAAAATATAAAATATATTTAATTTATTCAAACCATTGGAACTCTCACGTATTGTGTGCAATCCCGAGTCTCGGGTTCGAAACCGGACATACAAATATTAATTTATATCCACAAACTCTAACAGCTCCCACTTGGATATTCATTAATATCGTAATGACATGGGCTAGTCTAGCTTAACAGATCCCAATGCCCCCAGATCGAATCGAGTATGGTTTTCCTAAAAAAAACCACGTGATGAATTTAATCATCATACTTATCCTTTTGTTGCTAATACCGCGTTAATATGGATATGGATCAAGGTCATTCCATAATTAACTATTCTGTTTCTCGTTGTTTATGATTGATCAAGATTACCAAATCATCTGAACGTCTTCCAGATAGACTTTGGGTGTGGCCACACAAACATCTTGTCAACCCTACGAGGGGCCCAGCAGTATTATACTTCAAAACAAATTTGAAGGAACAAATCCTTTATTGACTACGAGCGTGACCCTTGAACTTTGCATCACCTCCGAAAATAGCCCTTATAACTACCTGTTACGGATATCGTTAGACTATCTCACAGAAAATGAGCTACATCCTCGGCAGTCACCTGGTATCTCAAGTCTGAGGATAAATATTCATGATTAACTTAATGACTATGATCCATAAAGTATAATCATGTAGTTGGGATAAGTCCTATATTCAATTTATCCAATATTGAATATCATGTGATATTGGTATCTCAACCTTACAGTACATTCTACCAATCCTCACATTTGTCTTTATTTAATGATATTCCCATATCATTAATCGACAACGGACAATTTAGAATAACATAAGTTATTCACGGATTTAAACATGCAAATATAGGATACAATATTATAAATTTGAATAAACGTTATCCACACTTTATTTCATTAAAATAATATTGCTTTAATATCCCTTATCCAAATACTAACTAGATCAATGCATGATAATTCTCATTAATGAATTATGCCACAAGTCATGTTCCACATACTTGTTGACAAGGCATAAATCAACTAATGTTGATCTACCGGAATTTTGAGAATACTTATTTCAATAATGAAATTCTTGTATGTGTGCATTCATCTATCTAGATATTGCCACATACTTCATAAAATGTGTGACATCCTCATGCACGAATTTATGACAATTAAACTACTAAAACCTTTGTAGTTAAAGTATTCTAATTCTTTATGTATAATGCAACTATGCTCAAATGAGCATAACTAGTATACATGGTCTCCTAATAAGGATGAGCTCCTACCACGACTAGTATTGAGTGTCATCTCAATCTTACTAGCATCATTGTATCAAACAACAATATGCTCTTTTAAAGTTCCGTAAACTTTAACATTCATTTTGTAATGTTTGATATCTTCAAATCCTTCAAGATTTGAGCACAATATCAATCAAGCAATAACTTGCCATATGGTCTGTATTTAGAATTTTTGAGCAAATCTAGGCTGAGGATGTAAATTCTAAACCATATCCATTACACTTAGCTATCTAATAATTTCCAATTAGATACCAATGTTGTCAATCATCTTTTATTCAAAGCATGATACAACAGGCAACATGATGTACATGAAAAATCCTTGTTTCAAACTTAGATTTTGTTCATGTCATATCTTTCCAAAGATATGTTTCTATTTATACCTTCTAAATAGAATATGATGTTCTTTTAGAATCAATTATTTACCGCTTATGTTTATGATCAAAATAAACATATACTTCAAGGTTTTATTTTCTATGTGAAGTTTCATTCCCAACTAAGACTTAACATTTAATGTTAACGTCAATGGAATGTTACTTCCCATATGTTATACAACATATATGAAATAAGAAAATAAATGCATCACTCCCACTAGCTTTCAGGAATATTAAGAAATATCTTATTTTAATTATAAATCAAACTAGATTTAATAACTAAAAAAATAAGTATATCTTTTAGATGCATGCATTAATCCATTTTCAAATGATTTGCATTTTGTATACTGCTAAAGATTATTTGAATTCAAAACTCCTTTCAATTACTTTCCGTCCTCGCACAAGTAATTATTAAAGAAAGAGTTTTGATATTCCATTGTTAATTTCATGAAACTAATAATGACAATCATAATCTTTATATATTTAATGTGCTTAGAAAGAATTTCAATCACATTTAATTGCTTAATTGTGATTGATAATCTTTTCACATATTAAATATGTATACAAATTTGTCCATTATGATTTCTACACAAGAATTTAAATCTGGTAGATTTTCATTTCCATTGTAGAAATTCATTTCCATTCTATAGCGTTACTATAGAGTCTAAGATTAATTACGTTTCCAAACTAGTTATCTTTTTGGACTGCATCTAATTTTTCATAGTATGAGTAATTTGCCAAATAAACATTTGCAATTTATTAACAGGCATATCACGATCTTGTAACTCATAACCCTCAACATATTCTACAAATATTTGAGATACCCTTACGGATCTATGAATAAGAATTCCATCATCTTGAGATTTAACACTAACATGTTAAATCCTCATTATGGTTTTGCTAGTGTATTTTTGAAGATCACGTATCTTGTAATTTTATCTTATCAAGATAAAACTCTCACTAGCCTTTTGCAATTTATAGATTACCTATAAATGCTTAGCAAATAGAGCAACACGAACTTGTTTTCTTTTGGGACTTTACAGATACAAATTGACAGTTCCTAACCTTAATTTGTTAATAACCTACCCAACAAGTAGTTTAACAAATTCTGAACTTCAATTTTAAGACTTAATGTGATTGATCACATTCCATATTAAATGGTGTCTTATCAATCTTCTAGGTTGGAGTCAAATTGAGTATATCTAATCCATACTCAATTTTCTAACCTTGATATCTTTTAGGAAGATTAGAAGATATAATTATCTTTAATCAAACAATTTTTCAAGAGTTTGATTTTTCTAACTGAACATACCATAAACTTATGTATTTCATTGGGATTAATATTGTAAGTTAATCTTACAATATGTAAGATAAATATATTTCGTTTTGGCTTACCTATTTACCAACTAAGTCAATTTAATGGTACAATAGATTTCCAAGCTAATTGCATAATTTATAACATAAGTGCCTTATTGTCCAAGCCACTTAATATCTATGTCTTACCAAAAAGATATAAACTGTTATAATCCCAATCTACGTTATAAATCATTGATCAACTCAATGACTTCTTGTATATGTCTTAAAAAAGTACATAACAAGATAACGTCTTACTTTATTATAAGTCTTATAATAAAAGACTTCATATTTATATCTTTATACAAAATACAAATATGCATAACTAAAGTAATTATGAAACCCACAACTTGGTTTCAATAGTATTTCAAGTTAATTTATTTACTTCATATATTTATGTCATTCCAAGAATACATAAACATCTAAATATGAAGTAGTATAAGATTACTTCATTTATTTATGTCATTACAACAATACATAAATATTTGCATTTGAAGTAGTCTTATTACCATATCGACACTTGTTCTAATAATTATCTAATTTTAGAAACTTGTAAATTAACATAGTTTAATCACATCAGCTGAGGCTGATAAAATGAAAGTATGTAATTTACCTTGTCATTAATATCTAGTAATGAAAGTAGATATTAACTCCAAGTGTTCCATAAATTAGAATGTGTATAAAACACATTAGAACATTGATCTCTTACCTTACAGTCAAGAGAAACCTATAAATCATATTCCATTATGTTGTTGCTTGCACACAATAAGATTTCTCCTACTTGTGCATGGAACAACATCACGTATCATATAAACAACACGTCAATATTTTGCTTATTTTATCAATATGATTGTGTCATAGATATAAGTAGATATAGAATCACCTCATCTAGTAAGGAAACGTACACGACTATCCTTAATACCACAAGTGTCTATATTTGGAAAGTAATCATCTCAAGAAATTCTAGAGATAATCTGAGTTACTGTCAGGATATTTAGATACCAAGACTTGTAGCTCCCACTGAATTTAAGATCACTACATGAACTCATTATTCAGTAATTACAACACAATGCTCCCACTGGCTTTGACAACATTGTAAGTGTTGCATCACCAGTAAAAGCAAATAGCGTGCTGTTTACTTTCCTACACCTTTGATGAATCCCTTACGTAACATTACTAAGGTACTTCCAAGAATGTATTCTACTTTGTGAATGATGGAATATCCATCAATGCAATTAACTTGAAAGAATTGGGTATGCAATTTCTTCCTTAGTTAGGTCTACCATCCCCATCATGGTATGTAGCACCTTTAAATGGTTAAAGCATAATAACTAGATCAAACATTCTAGTTTGCCTTTTACCACTTTTGCGGTAATTAGTCTAGTTTCTAATTTAATAACTCCTAACCATGCAATTTCTTAAGAAATTCGCCATGAGTTATTTCTTAGAATATAGACAATTCTAATTTTCCTATTATACCTTTCTCGTTCATGAAAAGGAATAGGATTAAGTTTCACTCTTCACACTGAAAGTAGACTTGGTTTATTCTTTTCAGTAAAAATTGACTCTATCCAAAGACCCCTACGGGTGCAGATCAATTTACTACTAAAAGAATGTCCCATATTTACGGTTTTAACGTTGCATTAAATACATTAAAAGAATTTTCAAAATTCAATTTTAGTATTTTCGATAATAACTTTTCAAGAAAATTAAACACCCATGGTAAAAATAAATATTTCACCATTTAATTTTCATTGAAAAATAGGATCCAAATTGACGTTGTTTCATCACATCAGCTTTGGCTGCTAGCAATGAAAGTACTCAATAAGGTAGAGCTGCACTCAATTGCCAATATACAATTGCAATTCCTAGAATCATGGGACTTACATTATATTGCCAACATCAGTTGCAAAATGTAAACATGTTTCATCCCCAAATCTTTATGCCTTGGCGCCGTCCCATTACATCAGCTTTGGCTGCTAGTAATGAAAGTGCCAAATTAAGTTCACCAACTTAAGAAACTGTAAATTGACATCGTTTCATTGCATTCAGCTTTGGCTGCTAGCAACGAAAGTACTCAATTTACCCTTAGACAACCACCCTTTCAAAACATCACATTCAGCTTTGGCTGCTAGTGATGTAGGATGAAACCTTAGGTGTTCCTTTTTGTAGTTGGTTGGCATATTACTTAAATTTTTAAGGGTATAAATTTTTGATGTATGTTAACAAAAAAAATATGTACAAAGATGTCATGCATTCATCTTTGTATCATATGTTTTCTTACAAAAACTAGTTTACTCATTCGTAAGCTCAAATCATCAAAGTTTTTAATTGAGGCGTTGAGCAAATAACAACATTGCCTTAAGATGCTTCGTACTTTTCATGGTGTACTTGGTAAGTCTATTATTGACGCACCGGCGAGAAGAGGAGCAAACGTTCACCCTAAGGCGATTAAAAACGCGCCCCTTTCGGATGACAATTTAATGTCAAGCCTCCTTATACCCACTTTATTAGTTTGTCAATAATAGGTTCGCCGCTTCGACCACTTTTGTACAGTCGCATCAATCAACTAAAACTTATTATTTTTTTTGCTTAAAACAATTTATGTAGTAAATTATTAATTGCTAGTCTCGCCTGGGAGCAAATTACCGTGCGAAGCGAACCACTGTCGGCACATAAGACTTGGCAATTAAATGGTTTACTACAAAGGTTTCATAGTTATTAGGTCCATTTATTTTTATTTGAAAAATTACCCTCTTTGTTGTTACAATCCATCATAATTAAACATACAAAGAACAAGTAATTTAAAAAATAAATAAACACATAATAACACATATATGATCATCAACGATATCATATAGCCACATGCAAACCTTTTTGATAAATCCTATTGATTATCTATGTGAATTTTCATGTATCTAATCAATAAAACTCCCATTGGTTTTCGAGCTCATTGTACCCAATGGACCACAGACACCAAATAAATTTGGCCGCGTAAGTTTTGATCAATTAGATACCACATTGCACATAACCAATTTTAATTAATATATTAGGGTCTTCCCTAATTTAAAATTTATCTTAAAAATCATGTGGCAATTAAATCAACAAACATTCCATGACAAAATATGCAAAATTTTGTCATGGATCCCATATTGCACATATAATCATGTTAACACATATTATCATGTCAATATATCCTGTACGCAATCTAATTAAGGGTTAATACCTACACATGTTACTAAAGTTTGCAAAAAATTTGATTTAGGTTACTATACTTTTTTTTTGTTGAATTAGGTTACCCATGTATACGGTTTGTTGAATTAGGTTACCCTTGTTACAAAATGGTTCTTGTCGTTAGTCGGGCGTCACGGAATTAGTCCCTAGACCACTATTCTGGTTAGTTTGACCATTTTGCGTCACAGAATTAGTCCCTAGACCACTATATCGGTTAGTTTGACCGTTTTTCTTACGTTTTCGCCTATTTATTTCGAAATTTTTTTTTTAGAAATTAATTTTTTTTCGAAATAATTTTTTTTGAAATTAATTTTTTATAAAAAATAATTTTTTTTCGAAATTAATTTTTTTATAAAAAATAATTTTTTTTTAGAAATTAATTTTTTTTATAAAAAATAATTTTTTTCGAAATTAATTTTTTTATAAAAAATAATTTTTTTAGAAATTAATTTTTTTTCAAAATTTATTTTTTATAAAAAATAATTTTTTTCGAAATTAATTTTTTTTATAAAAAATAATTTTTTTCGAAATTAATTTTTTTTATAAAAAATAATTTTTTTCGAAATTAATTTTTTTTTTCGAAATTAATTTTTTTCGAAATTAATTTTTTTTCGAAATTAATTTTTTTTTCGAAATTAATTTTTTTATAAAAAATATTTTTTTTTCGAAATTAATTTTTTTATAAAAAATATTTTTTTTCGAAATTAGTTTTTTTTATAAAAAATAATTTTTTTCGAAATTAATTTTTTTTAGAAATTAATTTTTTTATAAAAAATAATTTTTTTCGAAATTAATTTTTTTCGAATTCAAAATTAATTTTTTTCGAAATTTAATTTATTTCGAAATTAATTTTTAAAAAAAAAATAATTTCGAAATAAATTAATTTCGAAAAAAAATTAATTTCGAAAAAAATTATTTTTTATAAAAAAAACTAATTTCGAAAAAAAATATTTTTTATAAAAAAATTAATTTCGAAAAAAAAATATTTTTTATAAAAAAATTAATTTCGAAAAAAAAATTAATTTCGAAAAAAATTATTTTTCAAAAAAGATTATTTTTTATAAAAAAAATTAATTTCGAAAAAAAATTAATTTCTAAAAAAAATTAATTTCGAAAAAAAAATTAATTTCGAAAAAAAATTAACCGAAATACGGTCTAGGGACTAATTCTGTGACGCAAAATGGTCAAACTAACCGAAATAGTGGTCTAGGGACTAATTTTGTGACGCCCGACTAACGACAAGGACCATTTTGTACTTAAAATCCAACGAATGTTGACGCAAGTAACCTAATTCAACGAACCCGTATACATGGGTAACCTAATTCAACAAACCGTATACATGGGTAACCTAATTCAACAAAAAAAAAGTATAATAACATAAATCAAATTTTTTGCAAACTTTAGTAACATGTGTAGGTATTAACCCTCTAATTAATTAATTAACGACGTCAAATAAGGTACTCATTAATTAATCCCTAAAAATTGCATGCAATCCTAGGATTTTTCTACAAGTTTTCTACAAAAACCAAAAACCCTAAATCTTTTAATTTAGGTGTCGACTTAATATTAGGTTTACAAAAAAAATAAACCCTAGATTTATAAATTGCATGTATCTAATTAAAGATTCAATTTTTAAGGTTTTATGTAATCAATTACATGTTAAAAACGCGGCTCATGATGCCACTGTTGTAATATGTGAATCATACAAGTCTATAAACACATAAACATCATAAGTGTGCGCAGCGGATAGATCTACATAACATATAATTAATTAACATAAAATTAAATAGACACGTATCTTATTTGATTCCTAGCAAGAACAAGGAATCGGATCTCACAAGAACAAGTTATATAAACCCTAATAGGATTTATATGGATCGAATCACAAGGCAAACACACAAGCTAAAATAAGCTTGTCACTCGTTCTTGTACACATGAGATACTAGCGTTCCAATGGGAAAAGCTAGGTTCAAGAATCACAAAACAACCAAACACTTTATAAGCTTTACTTGAATCGACCAAATCCTAGTGGATTTAAAAGAGGGTCGATCTTTAGAGCTTAGAGGGAGAGAAGAAGAGAAGTTTGGCTAAGTTAGGGATTCAAGATTAGGGAAAAACTAAAACACAATGAATTGTATTTATAGGCTTCCTTGACTTGTTCCCAAAGACACCAAAATCGAACCATAAACCCCTAGGGGTATGTCGGCCGAATTCTTCCCCAAGAAAGGGATTCTAGATCCTTCTTTCCTATTTTGCACATTTAGTCCTTTAACGGCCGTTATCTCTAACTCCGTTAAGTACTAACTGTCGTTAAGTGTTTGTTTTGTGAAATGAATAAATAAAATATAAAATATATTTAATTTATTCAAAACATTGAAACTCTCACGTATTGTGTGCAATCCCGAGTCTCGGGTTCGAAACCGGACATACAAATATTAATTTATATCCACAAACTCTAACAAGGATCGGGTATGCAAATATAGAGACAAAGCACAACACCGGTATTGGCTGCAACCATAGAGATGTGTTGAAATCAAATGTCATTTATCATACGATTAATGAATATAGCATGGCAGTAAATAAACCAACATTAAACGCATACCATCAGTTTCTAAGGATATACAGTAACAATCTGATTGACAAAAAAAATTAGGCTCAGACTTGCAAATGGAGAACGGGCTGCAGAACCATCTGAAGTTCACCGTGGCTGCAAAACATACCCGGTTGCTTAGTTACTATCTACACTATGCCGTCCGGTGATTGCCTCGCCACTACCTTCAAATTTTCAACAGCCCATTTTGTTTCTCCACAAATCTCAGCAATCATCACAGCATATTATGTTCAGTAGTTACTGTATACCCAATGGAGCGTCGATACCGACGCACAACCTCTAATATTTCTTCTTTTATAACAGGTGTACGCTAACCTACAAATCAAATCAACAAAACCCCCAAATTAGCGAAACCCTAATTTGGTCAGTTTTTGCTGGATCAAAGAAAAGATGTTTGATTGAATGAAGGTTGAACAAAGTAAAAAAAAAAAAAAAAAAAGCGAGCATCAAAGATGGATAAAATACCTTTTAGATTCTTTGTATGTATTTGTTTCTTTCTCCTTTACAATAGAATAGATGAAAAGGTACTAAAGATGATGAACTTTCTAAAAAAAAAAAAAAGAAAAAAAAGATAAGATCTTTAGTTAAGTGTGATGATGATGAACTTTCAATAGGTACTAAAGTACATATACCGAGGATAAAAGGGTAGAAATACCACTATTTAAGTACTTTTGTGTGACATGTGTAAGCATTAGGCACAACTTGGATCACAAATATCTGTGCAAACTTCTACTAATTACTGCACTGTTATGCACAACTTGTAGTAGCAGCTGCTACTGTTTGAACAACTATTGGACACAATCCCTCAAAGCAGCACAGTCCCTGTTGTGTACAATATCTTTAAGCCATGGTTACTGTTCGAAGCACTGTTACGCACAACATTCCAATGCGCCCAATACCCTCTTTTAGTATATATAGTAATGTCAAACCCACAAATATAGCATTTTATAAACGCGTATGGCAGATTGTGTTTTCTATCTCAAACCCATTCCCATATCAATATCTATATCCACCGTCAAATCAACGCCACCTAAAGTTTCCTTATCCAAACATCCCCTTTAACCAATCACCCAGTTATATTATTTTATTTGAAAGAAATCCGTTTGATTATTATTATGTGGTTTAGAGATAGAAACAAAAAAACAATGACAGTTACAAACATGGCGGGAGCCAACTGCTTCTATACTCGGTTACCGTTACACCTTACTCAACCACAACAACAACAGGTATCTCTTAATGTTTCTCATTTTATATCTTCATTTACATCCTTTGTTATATTGTGAAGCCTTTTATTTTAGACCATCAAAAGCCTGTCATTTTATTTGAAAGTTTTGTAGAGGTTTCGTAACAGTTTTCGGTGTTCAAACGAGACGCCGGGGATATTGAAAGTTGTTGTTAGTGGAGCTACTGAGATCTTAAGACTTTTTTCTTCATTCAACAGAAATCAGTAAGCTATAATTAATATTTTGGTACCTGAATTTTTTAATGCAATTTAGGTGGTTTGTAGCAATATGTTAATGTTTATGATTAGTACTATTGAATATGGTGTAGTATAAGTTTTGGGTTGACAATACTATGGTTATTGTATAAAGGAGGAAGTTAAGATTGTTAAGTTGAAATAGACAAATACTTTTGTCACAAGTTATGATATTTAAAAGACTTAAGATGACTGAGTCAGAGTTGAAATTGAATTATTATATAACAAAAACCATATAAACAATACTTGGTGTATGTTAAAACTTAATTAAATTAATATCATTTCGATCAAGCAAAATTTGGATTATTAACCTGGCTCTAAACTCAGCTAAGACAAAAATGAGTGTTTGAAATTATACGCCCACGAATTAACCTATGCCCAAAACTTGAAATAACGAAAGAATGATCATGGACTAAAAATTGTGACCGGATCAAGTGGCGTTGTCTATAGAAAAACCGTCAAGTTAATAAAGACTAGTTTAAAATTTATCTGCACATTAAGTTATCAGATGGTCCAAGGTATATGACAGCTTATTATATTATTTATCTATAGTCACACCACGAATGCTAATCAGCACAAATATGTTACATCTACTAATCATGACGAGTCGGGATGTAAATATATCATAGTCAAAGTAAGGACTATCTAGAAGCAATTTTACAGTTTCCACCAAAAAGTTCAGTCAAAAGTCAAAAAGGAAATTTTGGAATGTCATAGAAGGAGAAATTGTTGATGGTTAGCAATGATCAAAAAGGAAATTTTGGACAGTTATTGCTTTAGCTAAACAATTTTTTCGTGAAAAAGAAAAGACCGCACTGTTGAGAGAGTTAGACCAAAGGTTTCTTTTTGTCATAAAACCATATTTAGCCTTGCCTTTTTTTCTTCTTAATATTGCAGACTGTATGAAGTGGTTCCTGAACAGAAGTATGAAACATCTGCTACTTGCGTAGATGATATTATCACTATTTTGGAGTCAGATTATGACAATGCTTATTTTGTTACAGGTATCTTCTTGTATTTATTCATGGTGTGTGACCAATAAAACTTCTTACTAGAGCATATTCTATGCAATCAAGTTATGACTTTCCACAGACTAAAAATACTAAATATTATGTTGTCTGTCTATTGCAGCCACTATGCAATATAGTATTTCCCATACTTAACTGATGCTACTATATGTCTTAAATTTAGGAAACTTTAGTCCTGAAATTTATGCAGAAGATTGTATCTTTGAAGATCCAACCATTAGATTTAGTGGTAAGGACCTCAATATGATTCTCTTTCTTCACTTAACTCACAAATGACATGATTTTCCATTATTTTTCTAGTCGTGCATCCATGAGTATATCCTAATAGCGTGCATCTCTCCAGGTAGAGAGTTGTACTCCCGCAACTTAAAACTCCTTGTACCTTTCTTTGAGAATCCATCAATCTCATTACGAAACATTACAAAGGTATTGTTCTATTTAAATTGCATTTCTGTAACTTAAACTATCATAGTTAGGCTGCAATTCCCAGCACCACTTATTGTGTCAAAAGCCTGCATTATTCTAAATCCCTCACCTAGGAACTGGCAAGAATCTGCAGAACTTTATCTATATGAAGGAACTTAACCTATATGGCTATATGTGTTAGGTTCACAGCCCATGCGAAATTTCATCTAGGCTAATTTAGTTAACTAGATAAGTATGTTATATTCAAAACAAAGAAAAGATACACGCAGTGAGTGAATTTGATTATTGTGCTTCATTTAATTAGAGTTGCATAATATTTATCGAAAGTAGGCAATTTCGTATTTCTCTGCTATTTGTATTAATAAAATATTGTTTGATTCGTATCAATATGTTTTGATGATGTGCAAAACAACATGACACAGGTTCTGAACGGTGAAAGAGAGGCTGTAATGGCATCATGGGGACTAAGGTCTTAGCTACTTGTAACTCTTCTTTTCCGTTTAAGGATTCACATTATCACTTGGCATCATTTAGATCGTATCAGAGTTCCAACATTAAATATACATACAATCTTGAATTGCAGGACGTATCTCAAACTACCTTGGAGGCCTCTCATTTCTATTGATGGGAAGACAGTCTATGATTTGGACAACCGGTTTAGAGTAAGCCATATTGAATAAATATTGTTCTCTTCCAAATTTAAATCCTTGGCAAGTTTTATTGGCGTTGGTCTCACCGTTTTGCTTGACAGATTGTTAAGCATGTCGAGAGTTGGAGCGTTTCCCCTCTTGAAGCAATTGGCCAAATATTCACCCCTAGTTCTGGCAACACAGATTAATATGGTAGAAACTACTATTCTTCTGTTTGATACAGTGTTTGCGTTGGGTTCCAGATAGAGGTGGCAAAATGGGAGAGCGGATAGGTCGAGTAACAAGTCAACGGGTCAAAACAGATGAGGTCAGGTTGGGCCAAGCGCCGACCTACACACCTTTTTGTATAAATTTATAGAGTTTATAGTAATTATTGTGCTAAGAATGTTACATAAATAAATTGGCTTAGGAAGTTGTATGCTGAATATACTTTGTGTGACTTTCGACTCCTTCCACCTGCTTGACCCGTTTAATTAACTTGGTACTTAAAACACTCAACTGTTTGACCCGATAGAGATTAACCCAATCCATAATCAACCCATTCTTAGCTAATCCTAAATGGTCGAGACTCGAGACTACAGGTAACATATCTTATCCTCTATCTCACAGGGAACTTGAGGGGCAATCAAGTTTAGAAGACGAGTCATGGTTATTAAGTTATAACTTATTATGCAATTGTCAAAACAATCATGGTAGACGATAAGAATTGGCATTTCTCATCACATGCATTTTCAATGGCCGATCTCAATCTCATTATATAGAAGTGCTGTCGTGTATAGCTTTTACTTCTTTGTTTTCATGTTCAAAATAGCTTTCTACATATCAGACCTGCACAGTGTTTCTGCCAAGTATCAAGTAAATGGAACAAACATACAAATAAGTTACTTAATATTGTGTTTTTTCGGGGCCTTTAAACTACATGGACTTCTTCTCCATGAAATTAATTTTAAGAAAAAGACCCAAACTGTAATGTGAAAATTGCTGCTAATGCTCATTATATAATGCGAACGCAATATGAGATGACTTCAAATTAGACGCCATGATTCGAAATCCGTAATGCAACGATGTGCGTATTTTCTGAACCAAGTGGCTATATTATTAAAAAGTCTTAAAATTTTGCGGGATGCAGAAAATTTTAATGTTGCGTTCTCAAGTTTTTTTTAGGTGGGGATAGAAACGATGGGTTAATAAGAGAAAATAAAAGAAATAAAAGAAAAAGAAAGGAAAAGAAAGAAATTTGTTTTTTATTCCATGTTCTTGAGTTGAAATGAAATGAAAGAAAAACAAAGAATGTTGTGTTCTCGAGTTGAGAAAAGAAGAAAAAAAGACATAATTACATTTTTACCATTTTAAATATGTTCATTTTATCATAAAAAGTCTTATATACTCAATACTTTGGGTGTAGTTTTGTGTTCGTCCAAATCCGCCCATATTTGGGCTGAAAATTTTTGAAAAAAAATGTTAAGAATTTTTCTGTTATTCAAGAACACAATATATTTTCAATTTCTTAGCATTTCTTTTCCTTTTCTTCTAAAAAGGAACTCGAGAACGAATCGTAAAAGTTATCGCCTTATTAAATCAGCTTTACTACATTTAACTTCAATTGGTTAGGTTTGAGACTGTCAGTGGCTCAATCTGAAAGTAAAATAAAATTATATGTTAAATGCGCAAATTTGCCACTCAAAATAAGTAGTGAAAATATGACACTTCAAAATATTACGTAGTACGATAAATACACTTGATGATCGCAAATAATAACATTTTCAAAGTATAGGTGTCCGGGTACCATAGGCTATGTTTGACGACATGTAGCAGTTAGCATTAAGCAACAATTGTTTGTTTAAAAAACGTGTTTGGTAACGTAGCTGTAACTGTAATTATAAAGGGTAAAACAAGCAAATGCTTACCGCTTGTCGCTTGACGTTTCTTCAAGAAGCATTTAAGATTGGAGTAGTTAGTCATGTTTCAAACGCTTGTTGAGGTGTTACCAAACAAGTAAATGCTTACCGCTTGTCACTTGTCACTATTAAACGCTTCCAAATGCTTGTTGCCAAACATTATTGTAAAACCCATTTTTTGATATCACATCATGTCACATCAGCTTTAACACTAACATCAGTTACACCAACATCACTCGCACTCCTTATGCCATAACACCATTTTGAGATCCACCATTTTATTTTATTTTTCATTTTTTTAAATTAACTAATTTTACATTAATTAAAAATACAAATACAAATTAACTAATCTTGGTGTTTAATTTTATACATAAAATATTTAATTTTATACACAAATACAAGTACATAAAATGAAACTAAACACATGACTAAAGTTGTTAAACTATATTTTCAAAAGGCAAAACATTAAATTAGTTATTAAAAAAAAACACATTCGACTTTCTCCTAAACTGCCAACACGAACACCCACACACATATTACACAATAAACACACATTAAACACAAATACAACTTAAAATATTTTAATACAAAAACGAATTACAAGTGATGGCGTTGAGCTAAACGCCTGCCACTTTAGCATGACGCGGGCTATGCGTTACGACGCCTAATGCCCTCAAATTGACTCAGTTTAGATGTTTATTATTATTATTATTATTATTATTATTATTATTATTATTATAACATTTTTTTAAAACATAATTATAACATCTTCAATATCATCTTCTTCATTATTCTACATCTCAACTAACTTTATTCACCACTTTTTTCGGCAATCATTCATAAATTCCGGCAACCATTTATATATTCCACACATCTTCAACAAACACCCATCTTCCATATTTTTTTCTTTAACAAATCAAACATCCACAAACCCACAACTTTATAACACAAACAAATCAAAACCCTCATCATCTTAATCTTTTAATCTTTTTCACCATAATCAAAATCCCTCTTTCTTAACATCACAACCACCACCATAATACCCGGTCACCAGGTTCCGACAACCAACACCATAATATTCGGTCAAACTAAAAAAAACCCCGCATCATCATACCCTTCGCCACCACAACAAAAACACATAAAACACAACTTTTCCGGCCACCACACACCATCACATGTAATGAATTCAAATATGTGCCATGCATTCATTCAAAGGCACTTCTCATAGAAAAAAAGGGACCCCACTAATTATTATCTACACTTACCATTTTAAATCTAAGGTTATAAAATTTTTACCTTTATACCAGTCCACCTCATACTAATGCTTTAAATGTGCTGATAATCATCAAACACTAATTCTCTTCATCACCAATAAATTCTTGAAGAGTGATAAAGAAAAAATTTCTTTGATCTACATACATACATTAATTAGGAAAACTAATTTAACCAAACCCACCAAAATCGACCCAACTAATCCTAACAACCTATTAATATCGTGCCCTTTATCCCCTTTTGATATCATTCCTTCAAAACAACAAACAAGTCTTTGAAAAATTTAAATTGTAGCTCACAAAAAACATGATCTAGGTAGTGGCGGTTTATGTTGGATCTGGTGTGGCGGCTTATGTCGGATCTAGTCAAGATCTGGCTTGTGGTTGCCGGTGGTTGATGGGACTAGGGTTGGGACTGTGGTGGCGCTTTTTGGAGGTTAGGTGGTGACGGTTTGGTAGGGGTGGTGATGATGGCTTTCGAAGGTGTTGTAGTGACGTTTTGGTGTAGGTGGTGACGATTTAATGGGGGTGGTTGTCGAAGGTGAAGGGCAGGTGAGGTGAGGTGGTTGATGTTTATGTTTATGTTTTAGGTGTGTGTGAGAATGACATTAAAGAATGAGAGTGGGTGTGTTTGAAGTGGAAGAAGAAAGAAGAATGAGTGGATACGAGAAAAGACACAATTACCCTCCCATGTGCACGTCACATGACAAACTTAACGGTCAAACTAACAGAAAAATTGGTCAAGAGACCAAACCCGTTATGGGTCGCAACCACAGAGACCAAACCCGTTAAGAAAAAGTAAAATGACTAAATCCGTTAAACTCGACAGACCACAAAGAGCATTTATGAAATTAACTCGTAAAAGTTTGTGGAATATAAAAATAGAAACTTATTTTATTTTTGAAAAGGAGGAAATAATTTGTTACATCACACCAAACGCGTGTGACCAAAACACCCGCCATCAAACCCCCAACTTTAAATCCAAATTCACACTCACTCTCACTCTCACTCACTCTCCACGATCCAAAAAAATGGCTCGCCGATCAACCAAAAAACCACCACAAACAACCACAACAAACCCTAACAACTCCCCAACCGACTCACCACCAAAATTCAAATTCAACTTCACCTGCTTCAACACCTCAAAAACCACCTCCACCTACTCTTCTCCAATGAAAAACAAAAACACTAAATCCTCCACCGTTACACCTACCGTTATCTCACCTGTTGTACCGAAGATGACGTCACTCAACAACAAACCTCCTCACTCGATCTCCGACTTAAAGGAGATTGTGGCAACGAATGTGGACTCGATTAAGCGTCATCTCGATTTCTCCCATTCCGAGATTCTTAAGGACGTTGAGGCGTCTCAGTCGCGCTTGCATAAGCGGTTTAAGGTAACGAAATCTGAATTTTAGCTTATGTAGTTATAATTAGCTTCACTGCTTATCAACGTGATTAAGTTTAATTATGCTAATTAGTGTTACTCTTGTTATAAGGTCGATTTTATAAATTTGATCGAAATGTGAATTTTTAGTTATAATTAGCATCGGAATATTATCAATGTGATTATCAAGTTAATTGTTGAATCAGTAGTTTAATTCCGCTGATTAATGTGAATCGTAGATTGTAGAATGTAGATACAGTCGTATAGTTATATATTGTTGTGCGTTGATATAGAGATCGTATGGAGTTATAATTAGCATCAGGATAGCTTATATCTGGTTATTATGTGTGAATGTTATAAGTTATAACGGGATAGCTTGCATAAACGATTTAACTTCGATTTTATGCTTTTGTTTTGAATGTTAGCGAGATGTGAATTTTAGCTTGTGTAGTTATAATTAGCATCACTGCTTGTCAATGTGATTGTGAAGTTAGTTGTTGAATTAATATTTAATAGTTTAATTATGCTAATAACTAATGTTACTCTTGTTATAAGCGATTTAAGGTCGATTTCTGTTGTTGTTCAGAGTTATATCCGAATGTGAATTGTAGTTTGTAGATGTAGTTATATGTTGTTGCGCGTTAATTCGAGATCGTATGTAGTTATGATTAGCTCCAAAATAGTTTGATCATGCTTATTAATGTGATTGCTATAACAGCATAGATGTTACGAAGTTATTAGTTCGGCTTATAAAATGTTATTGAGATTCGAATTTTAGCTCTGTCGCTTGTTGATATCAAGATCGTCTGTAGTTATAATTAGTCTTGTTAATGTGATTTTTATCGCAGTATAAATGTTACGAAGTTAGTAGTTGAATTAATAGTTATTTCTGCATATGGATGTGTTTAACAGATATTTAAGTCTCATGAAACTTCTTGTTGAAGTGAAGCTTTACACTATTTCTAATTATTAATGTATTAGTTAAATTTTAGGTCTCTGCTGTTGATGATAAGTCCTGTGCGGATATTAGAGTCAGGTTTTTTTTGAGATCTAGGTGTCAAATGTGACACTGCTTTGGAAGTGATGAGGAATGTATTGTTTATAGAGGAAAAATTGTATCTGTTTTAGGTTATTGGACGTTTTTGTGACTGAAATTATCGATCCATGAGACTAGGTAGGTTAATGTAGTTACTAGATGTGTATGGCACTAGATTTAGTGTTCTGTATTCAATTTGACTCTAGCGTTGTGACGAATGGCACATTGTTTATTAGTAGTTGTATTCTGCATTTGAAGAGTTATACCTTCTTCCATAAGTAGGCGATGTTTTTTTATGTTTTCTGCTATAAGATCAATAGCTCATTTGAGCAGCCTAATGTCCAAATCTATGTGACTGTAGAAGTGTAGATTGATGTAACTTGACACCGCGCTTGTATCTTTCATTAGCTCAAAATTTTTTATTTGATCTGTAAACTGAAAGTGCTGTACTGATGTTATTTAGTGAAATATATGTTATCTGTTGTATGCTATGTGTACTTTATATTGTGTTCATTACATAAAGTAGGCATTCAAGAAACTCTGGCTTATTCACATGCCTGTGAAAGCTTTTAGTTCCAGGTAGATAACAGGTGCAATTAGAGATTATGTTTGATATAGTAGCAAAGTGAACAATGAGTGTTTAATCATGTTCTGTATCTCAGGTTTGTGTTCTATGATGTTATGTATTACTCGGCCTTTGTTTATTTGAAGTTCATCTCGTGACTTGCACATATTGTTACCCTATATAAAATACTACTGTGGGTTTCTATAAGGTGATTGGTAGATATATGTAATGATCTTATTAATATATCCCAGGACATGAGAGATTCTTGTATTGCTTTTATATTTTGGCCCGAAAGTAAACACTGCTTTCCGCTTGTCAACTTGCTGGTTTTTTTGTTAATCAATCTGCATGCTATGTTGTGGATGGAGCTCGTCATGTGTAGCAAGTTTCAGATTAAACCACAAGCTAGGAGTAGAATGATTAGTCTGCCAACTATAGAATCTTGTCTAGCACCTGATCAAGTGGTTTATGTCTCTTACTTCTTGTTACCTCGCTGTTTTGAAGATTCAAAACCAAGCATGCCAACAAACAATGAATGAAGCTGAGAAGGAATTCAAGAAGATGAATGAACGAATCAAAGAAGCTCGTGATGCAATGCAGGTAGTTTTCAAGTATTTATGCATCAATATATGATTGGTCTCTTCATCAATTAGGATGTCCCCATGTATAATAAGGCACCATTTTTTTCAGGCATCATATAAGGAACTGATAGCAGAATCACAAGCCAGCACTAATCGCGGTATGTTTTTATGACTTCCAGGAATGTGCAAGTAGTTTGCATTAATTAGCAGGTTTGAGTTAACCATCTACCAATCTAATGAAAGTAGTTGTTTAATGGGAGTATTTTATAATGCAAATAATGAAACGGTCCAAAAGGATGCTTAGTAAAGTATGAATGTTTGAAAAACACATGTTGAGTCTTGGTTGCACCACTTTACAATCACAATTAAGAAACTTACATTTATTAAAACTTGACAAAGCTAACAGTCGTCAAGTTGTTTGTTTATAATTGCAGTATGCAAGACAACCATCCCTGAACTTCTGCAGTCTGTGGATAGAGCTGTTGATGGTCTAAGGAGCCGTTACGGAACTGCATCATAGATCTACATAATAAACAGTTGCTTCTAGGTGAGTAGCTACCACATAACTTAATTACATGTAAGGAGTACCTTTTAATTGCAGCTTCATCACAAATTGACCACTAAACTTGCTAAAATGTCAAAGAAAAACCAAATAAATTATGACATACTTGGTGTTTTATGTGCACATTAGTAACCAAAATGGTTAATCTGAAATAAAACCACAAAGTTGACAGTTAATAAGCTCACTGATTCTTTTATTTAACCTTTTTCATGTGAAAGTCCACTTGTTGATTGCATAATGCATGCTGGGACTTTAATAAATTAATATGGGTTGCCCACTCGGTCTTAAATTTCTATGATCATACTCATTATTGAAAAGAATGATACTAACGTTGTACTAATATCTACCATGCGTATACCCTTTTTACCAGGAATCAACCAGAAAGTGAAGAAAAAGCATCCAATTGAGGTCTTGATAGTCGCCCAAGGTGATCAAAGTTGTTTTTTCCTGAAACTTGATGTTCATTTAGTATTTTTTTTTTTAATTCTAATAAACTGAATGCTTATTCCACAAAGACATCACTATGGAATGAAATATATAGAAATAGGTTACGGAAGATTGAATGTTGTAGAAGATTCACCAGATGGTTCTAATTGTCAATATATATGCATGTTTCATGAATTTGTATGGATGCTATTCAACTATATGCTTTAAACTCTTGTTTGGTTACTTTTCCGAAATTCTGTGGATCATAATTATTGGTATCAGTTAGATTAATGATATTATGTTTAAACATGTAATAAGCTAAGAAATACTCCGTAGTTAATAACGGGCTTTGATTCTTAAGGAGGTGAACTCTTGGAGGATTTTATCAGTAGTGTAAGACTGTAAGATCTTAAATTGTTAAATTAGTTCTTTAGCAGTTTAGCACATTTGTTAATGGGTTACTGCACTTGGGCCAAAAAACCCCACAAGATTGTCAAATAATGTCAATAGTACATTCCTGTTGGGCTTGTAGTCCTTTTAGGGGTAGTTTGGTAAATTCCAAACTCTAAGAAGATAAGCCCTCTAATCCAAAACAACAGAAACAAAAGCACAGTTCATCACCATTCATTTTAGAAAACACAATGCATTGAAACAAAACCCCATAGCCAGAAATGGAAACAACAGCCTGCTACTCATTCCATCTCTCACCATCCCCAACTCACTATTCCAAACTCCCAATTTCAATTCCAAATCTATCTCACAAACTCAACAGGAATAGAAAATTCCAATTCTCACCAATCTCAGCCTCACTCAATTCCCCCAAAGGCTTTGGCCCACCTCCACCCAAGAAAACAGTCAAAAAGCCGCCAACCCCAAAGAAACTCAACAATGAAGAAGATGAAGATAATGACTATGAGGAGATAGAGAGAGAAGCAGGTGTGATTCCAGAAGTAGTGACCAACAGAATGTTGGGTAGAATTGGGCTTTCAGTTGGGATACCATTGTTTATAGGACTATTGTTCTTTCCGTTCTTTTACTATCTGAAAGTAGGATTGAAGATTGATATTCCCAATTGGGTGCCTTTCATTGTGTCATTTATCTTCTTTGGAACAGCCCTGTTTGGTGTTAGTTATGGGATTGTGTCTACTAGTTGGGACCCTATGCGGGAAGGCTCTTTATTGGGATGGAATGAAGCTCAGAAGAATTGGCCTGTTTTCTGGCAATCTATTTGGGGTTCCAATGGTTCTAGAAACAAGTACTAATCCTTTTTCTTTGTATAATCTTCCACATTAATAAATATAGAGAATATATATTTTGTCTACTTCAAAAAGATTTCCGTAGCTTTTGTTTTATCTTTAGATCTTTAGTTAGATAATACTAATAGAAATAGTACAGTTTATAAGTTTATATGCAGTTGGATGGACAATTGATGAATTTAGTTTTTTTAGTACAAATTGGTCATATATTTGGGTAATGCAATAAAATCATGATGTAAAACATAAGCATAAAGATAGAAAACATGTTTGTTAGAACATTAAAACCCCGATGTATAATTTTATTATTAATTTTATTATTGATCATTATTTATAAGGGTGAAAACCTAGATACCCTAAACCCACAAACGGGGCTTGGGCTTATTCCTCTAATACTTTCCCGCAGTTCGAATGGCGAAATCATGAAAACTCAGACTTGAGTAGTAAACTAGACAAGAAAAAAAAATATTAACATAATAAAAACCTAACTTTAGTGGACTCGTAACAAAACCGTACCAACGGTCGGCTAACGACTGGTAACAAAACCATACCAACAGTCGACTTTAGGGACTGGTACCAACGGTCAACTTTAGTCGACTGGTAACAAAGCCGTACGAACAATCGATTAACAAACAAACAATAAAACAACTATAATTTTTTTTTCAACAATAAAGCAAAAACAAAAACATAAATCCGACAGCAAGCGGTAGCAATATTCTAGCAGCAGCAGCCAAAGCAAAGCGGAACATTTTTTTTAATGGTTGGAGGGTGGCGCCTAGGGTTTGACGGGGTGGTTTAGGGAAGGCGGCTCAACGTAGCCACCTAAGCTGTTGTGAAAACCTAACAGCTTTGTTTGAGGAATTTCGCTACAGTTTGAGTGTCCGGTGTCCTCCCACTCAAACTGCGGGGGAGTGTTAGTCGTATTTTCCTATGGACTAGGCCCGATTATTTTCATGTATGTTAGGCTCAACTACAATAGGTTATTGCGTGTATACTCGATTATTATCAATGATAAACAATGAACGTTTCACAATCCTACAATGTTTTGCTAATTCCTATGTTCCCATGATCAATGCATTTTACATGAGATTTCAAATTCCCATCTTTTATATTGCTAATTCCTAGATGAATCTTGTTGTCAATATCACAAAGAATTCAATTGTTAAAAGTATAGTTCCTTTGCGTCCTTGCTTATCATCACTTCACTTCTTCCACCTAAGAATTATGCAATCATCTTTGGTTTGTGCTTCAACTGATATACTACAAGTTATCTTGGGGAGAATGTCTTTTGGTGAACCGTAATATCGCAGCCTTACATCAGAAGACATGTTACTCATAGGCACATGTAAACTTTTATTTGAAAATTAAATAAAAGCTGATGAAACTCACAACTTCGGCTGTGGAGACCTGGTACGGGTTATTTAATTGGCTAACGCTGATGATTTGGAACACAAATATAATAGCGTGAGAAATGAAGTTGGCAGCCCTGAAAGGGGTCTCACATGACTTGTTTATTGGCATAATTTAAATCCAAGGTTTGAAACAAAAATTAACATAAAATTATAGCATGAGACTAACATTTCCCAACAAAATGTTTACACCTAAAGCGTTTCTACACTTTTATTATTTAAATCTACGTACAACTTACACTTACTAAAAAAAGGTATTAAATTTAACATTCGCACTTTTGGAAAGACTCTCCTTTGTTGTTTTTAAAGTATTAGTCCATTGGATAAATATTAGTAGATTATTAGTTATCACAAGTCACATACAAAAGTAAATAACGGCTTATTATGTCTTTTATTTTATACTCGTATGTTTTTTGTGATTGTTGTTTCTAAGATTAAGCATATTTTCAGTATCATAAGGTTCTTGATTTCCATGGTACTTATATTTTGACGCTTATAAAAACTTAAGATTTCACGTTTTATGAATAGGAGGGACCGATGCATTTGCCTTGATTGTGGTTTATAAGATTTCACGTTTTATGATTTCATTTAACAACGGTTTGTACTAAATATGCGCGTGAGAGTTCCTGTGTGGAATTTTGAAAGTGTTTTATAATCACATAATGTCTTTAAACAATGGTTTTTTAGTTAATGGTGTGTTTGGTATGCTGCCATGAATGACAATGGGTATGAGTTTGATAGTAGTGGTTGGTCCCTCACCTATGAAAGATTCATACCTTGCTCTCTTGATGCATATGGAGTATGGATTATATCTATCATTCATTACCATAGTGGTGGGCCCCCTCATATTAAACAAACACATTTAATCACTTTGATAGTCATAGTCTAATTCCCATAGTGGGATACCAAATGCACCCTTAAGTATATTGATTCCAATCCAATTGACTTTGTCAAAAAGTTATTTGTTCCATTCTATTTTTATTTTAGGTACTATTATTTCATGATTGTTTTAATTATTTATAGTTATTTGCAGTGAAGAAATTACCGACGGCAATGCATAAGATTTGAACGACTTGCAAAGGTTCGAGTTCCATATTAATAAGCATTTAGAAAAATTTAAGACACTATATGATCGTATTCAACTAAAGACACTACGTATTCAAAAACCTCAAAACAAGTATGAAAAAATGTTTCTAAAGGCGGAAGCAACAAGCACTATATGATAAATGGCATTAGCATTATTGAAAAACTAGCAATTTGATATAAAATAAGGATGATAATGGTTAAAAAATGTGTCAAGTTGACATTTATTACTTTGTTGTGTATTGAGCTACTTCTATTTTTACATTTAATATATGAATTTTTACTCTATTATACTAGTCATTCAGATTTCTGCGTTGCACACGGGCTCAATCTAAGTGTTCATATCAGAATGTTCAGCACTAATTTTCATCTGGTTTGAAACTTTCATGTTTTGGTGATGTTACAATTTTGTTTGGGCTCTAATTTTTGTAATATTTGAAACTCACTTTTTGGTCATGGACGGACTTTGCTGGTCAATAAGTTTCGGTTTTTAGATGCACGCGAGGTTAATTTATGTTGTAATATACTACGTATATTTTTTGTACCACTATTATATAAGCCAAGATTGTAACTTATGTTTTTTTTTTTGTGAACGGCGAATATTATTAAACTAGCGAGAAGCTAGAGAAAACATTACAAAGAAATTAAATGGGGTTTTTTTAACCAATCCACCCAAGAAATCACCCTACTACACCGACTATTACACTAATTGAAAGCACAAAAAACTATGTTATCAAAGACCTCCGACCATCTAGGATGAGAAATCTCAAAAATGAAACGGTTTCTAAATCTCCAAATGGACCACCATGCAACGTAGAAAACTCCCTCCAGTAAAGATTTAAGCTTGGAGGAGAACCTGATCGAAAGGAGCCAAGATTGTAACTTATGTTTAATGACAATATTACTTAACCATATCATTACAAACGATGACATTGACGCTTACATGCATGTTTCACTAATATTGTTAACACTTGCATGATATTATGATTTTATGAATGTCTCTTTTTAGACAATTGATCTAATGCTCCATATGTTACAGATATATATCAGATTAGTATCAAATAATCGCATATTCAACTCAGAACATGATCTTAAGTGTTAAACTGTTAATGGACCATGCCAAATGCGCTTTAGTCAAACCTGGCCATGCATCAAATTGGCCTTATAATTTTACTACTAAACCCACTTAGTAAATACCCTTATTTTTCTACACAATTTAATTTCCTATAAAATATTGACGATGGCATTATGTTGAATAAGAACATGTGCTAAGAAACTTTAGCAGTTGTGAAAAAAGTGTATTTATCGATAGTAATAAAGACTTACCAAGCTTAGATTTCCACATTCTCATTCTTCACTAGTTCGTAATATAAATGCAAAATTCTTGTAACGTATTAATGAAATAATGTGCATATTGTGTAACATTTTTATCTTATTACCACAATTTGTTGCAATCTTATATATCGATTCTTGATTTAGATAGCTAAAAGAGATTTCTATCATCTCATTAGATGAAACGAAGATGTAGCTCATGTATCGACGTATCGTACATACATATTACCGGCATGCCACTTGCATAGTATCACCTTTTATGAGCGTTTTGACGTCTTTCTTCAATGATTCAAGAATAGAATGTAAAAAAAATACCGATTATAGTCAAGCAAATAGGTTCTAAAAAACGCATTCCATAAAATAATGGCAAGTCTGGTGGTTAAACTTGTTTTCACAATTTGATATATAAAGTCAAAATGATAATCATGCCACCCTCTTTTGCTATCAGTTTCATGGTTAGGTGAAGGGCACTAAAACAACGTATCAAATAATCTTTGATTTGATAAAATGATTTTGGCATTTCAGTTAATTAAGGAATATTAACCTATCAATACATAATAAACTGTTTGTAAGAAAAATAAGCAAACACTTGCATAGAATCATCCATTGTCTCATCATGTGTACAATCATTTTTATCACTTAACAAATAAAGCCCAACCCAACACCAACTTTACCAAAACCGAATTACACTAAGAGCATAAGGTATCTTAATACAAGGTTAAAGTTTCACCCACTGCCATGTCAGCGCCCAATCAGCTTTAACATTTTCACCTTTAACTAAAAAAAAAACATCCCTTATCATAATTCAACCTTAACTCAACTTTAACTCAAATATTTTCAAATTCAACCCCTAAACTAAAACTAATACTTCATTTATTAAAAAGCATAACATTAATTCTTAAACATATTACAATACGAAATTAAAAAAAAAAAAAAAAAAAAAAAAAAAAAAAAAAAAAAAAAAAAAAAAAAAAAAACACTACAACATAAAGGAAATTACGAAAATACAATTAAATCTAGTGACGAGGTTGCAAGTTATATTGTTTGATGATTCAGTCCTTTTCTTCATTGATCCAACCCACAACGTTTGGATCCTTGCCGTCAGTGTCAATCATCAAAAATTTCATCTCTTCCAACCTTGTTATCGTTTCATCTTTTACTTGGGCCGCCCGATACGCCGCTTGGGCGGTTTCCCGTTTTATACGATACTCGGTAGTCATAGTCTCTATGAATTGGCTTGACGAGCTCGTTCCTCCGGTACTCGCTCCCCCGGTACTTGTCGTGCTCTCAGATTTGGCTTTCTTCGAAGCACGCTTTTTCCCATGTGACGTGGTTGTTCATCATGACCAAAAAACGCCTCGTTTGTTTGGCTTGGGACATCTTCGGTTAAATTAAGCGGATCCGGCGCGTCCCATTTCTTATGACCACGCAAAACCTTCCAAGCCTCCTCTTTGTTAAACGACGCAGTTTTGTGCTTGTCACAATACATTTGTTTCGCCCGTTTGAGGATATCCATCTCACTTTCCCCACTAACCATTTTTATATGTTGAGGGGGTAAAATGATTTTTTTTAAACTCAACGGCTATATATCCGTTTGAGGGGTAAAAGTGATTTTTTTTAATTCAAAATAGCTTTAACGATGCGTTAAAGGTTGAACGCAGCCCTTTAACGCAACTTTAACGTGCAACGATGTTGTGGTTAACGCAAGTTTAACGCTGCAATGTGAAGGGTTAACACACCTCTTGCGTTAGCACACCCTTTGCTCTAACCTTAATTTGCCTCAAACAAACGCAGTCAACATCCTAAACGAAATCACACAAACCTTATCACTCCATAAACGCCTCCATTTTCATTTCAGTTCACACAAAAACGCATCAACTTTCTTTCGCAGTCACACCCATACTCAAAACACACCAACATTAGTTATCAAAATACTAACTCAGTTCATAATGTGGTTTCTTTTCACAACTATCGGCTTCTAGATCTTGAAAAAGGTCTTGGGTAGGTACTCGTAGATTCGTTTTGTGTATCATTGAACGAACCATAGATAGAATATAACATAGTTATTAATATTCTTTCTTTATTTTTAGATATGAAAGAAAAGTTTAAAACTTTCGCAGATCTATGATGGATTTATAATGTTAGATCTATAAAGATCTAGTCTTGAAAGACCCAAATCTGAGATATTTGTTTTATCATTTTATGTTCGAGTCTTGTTGTGGTTGGTTGTGAAGATGGGATTAGGTCATTTTGTGGATTTGTGGTTGTTGAAGCTTAAGTTGGCTGTGCTTGTTGTTTATCAGTTCTTGTGCTTCACTTGTTTAATCACACGTCTAACTCACAGAAACATAAAGACAAAAATGATAGTGGTGAAGATTGTGATAGTTTTGTTATTTATACTCTTCAAAACTCCTACTGAAAAGTCACATTTTAAACCATTAAGACTTAACATTTATTTCAAGCACAACAAACAATTCATATTCCTCTTCACTGTTTCATCTTCCGGGAAATAATTGAGGCCTGAGTCTGTCACCCTTCATATTCTTGCATTGAATTCGCCCATCTTGAGTCTTACATAGTCTCACATTGAATTCGTAAGACATTAATCATGACCAATTTATATTTATAAGGCTACTCAATCTTTAGTATATAAGATATCATTGCGGGGGTGTCCGTGTATGTGTGTGATGTGTTGTGGTGTTAAATGAGAATTGTATCCTTGTTGTCACCTCATGATGCCATGTAATAATACATAAATTACAATAAAATTGAATAGAATCACAACATACTATATCAAAACCAGAACATAATCAAAACTGAAGAACTAATCAAAATTAATCCAGAACTAAACAACTAAAACGAGATAACAAACTCATCCAACTAACCAAACGGACCAATGAACTAATAGGGTATATATAAACACATAAAAAATTATATATCAAAATCTCGTGTGCGCGAATATTATAACTATTTGGATATTATCAATAAGAATGTCTAGTATAATATGTGAGATTTGATGTGCTTAAATGCCGAAAATAGACCCGTCGTCATAGTGCATATCACTTTCTATCATTTTTATTTTTTTCCAAAAGTACAAAATAAACCGTCGCGACTCTTTTTTGGGACAACCTTTGTCTTTGTTTGACACATGTCCTAGTCAACCAAATAAAAAAATAAATCACGTATCATATTTTGACACTTGTTGACTCATGGTTGCGTTATACAAGTTACCCAATCGCCCGGTCTATTTTAGACTTTTAAAAATTTAAGGTATAGAAAATGATATGCCCTAAGATGACTAATCTACTATCAGAATTTTCCCGCAATTGTAATGCAGAATGTGAATGACCCACAAGACCTAAGGCTACACACATTAAGCATCAATCGATCGACCGCCTACCCTTAAATGATCGATCCCCTCTTCTGTGGAACCGAATCTCAATCGATCGATCGGCTAGTGTTTTGGCATAAGGGTCGTTTAAATGACCTCTATTCTTGCTTGTGTTGGAACAAAAGGTTGGGCAAAAAAAAAAGAATCTTAAAAAGTTTATAAACTTACCTATAAATAACAACACAATTCAAAGCACAATTCAAACACTTCTCTCATTCCAAAAAGTTTAAGAAAACACCACAACCAAAAGACCGAAAATCCAGATTGCCACAAAACGTTCCGCAATTAACACCGGATCCGAATTTCCAGTTAACCGGTGTCTCACCAAACGTGAATTTTCGACCCGCTAGTTTTGATTATCATTTGCAAGTACCTCCACAACAACAAACTCACAATCCATTTTTTATAACTCATCCATTTGTTCCACCCTATAATAACAACCAACCAACCAACAACAAAGCCAATCCCGTCGAAGCTCATCCCAACAATCTATTTTTGGCTCACCAGAATCATTGCATCGCCCAACAATGGATTCATCGACGTCTTCCCAGTCAAATCATAAAGTGTATTCTCCGGTTAACCACATTAATCTTGCTGCTGGTGATTTTGAAGAACAATTATACAATAATCCAGATTTTTATGTGGGAACTGGTTCGTGTTATCCGACTCAAGGTTATCAGAGTCAAGAGTATTCTATGGGTCAAGGTTCGGCTCACGGATCGTTTCACGATTCGGTTCTAAATGATGATGACGACGACGACTCTCCTGTCGAAGAGATGTCACCGGTCAAAACTAAGAAGCCTACGAAACGAGCTACAACGAAAAAAAAGATACTGCCAAGAAGACTGCCAAGAATGATTCTTTGAATTGGACAGCAGTGGAAGAGGTGGCGTTGTGCAAAGCTTGGTGTGATATGTCCGAAAATAACGTGATGAGAAACTGTAACAATTCGCATTTTTGGGTTACTATTCATTTTTACTATTCACTCCCGAAAATTTTATTCTACATTCTTGTAAGTTAACCTATTTTTATGATAAAACGAGAGTTTGACATTCGTCATGAGAAACTGTAACAATTCGCATTTTTGGGTTACTATTCATTTTTACTATTCACTCCCGAAAATTTTATTCTACATTCTTGTAAGTTAACCTATTTTTATGATAAAACGAGAGTTTGACATTCGTCGGGTCATTTTTGCAAGTTTCATAAAACCGTGTATGAGATTTACGTTTAGGTTTAAACGACATTTAGGCATCCCGATATGTCCATACAACATTACAAACAAGAGAAATATGTGTTTTTCACATCTTACGACATTTTCAAGAGTTTTGGAATTTTACATTTTTCGGTTTTGCGTTTTACGCGTTTTAAGCCTACGGTTTTAGGTTTTTATGATAATTAAGCACCCCGATATAACTTATCACTCATTTAATATACTTTTTAGAGTATATTGATATGTTTTAAAATTTCTTATAAGTTTCATATTTTTAGGATACCCGTTTTTAAGTTTCGTGACTTAACGGCTTACAATTAGTGATTAACGGGACCAAAACTCACTCCATAACTTATATAAGGCCAAGATTCATCCACCTAGTCCGTCCCCCATGTATATGATCAGAAATAAAGTGTACCACCAAGGCCTTGGTGGCTTGGTGTGAGCCATGGAACCATTAGAGCATCATGTGTTACATTAGGAACCATAGAAAGACTTATGGCCTAAAAACAACCAAGTATGCATTCATGTGTAACCCTTTCAACCAAAAGTAAGAAACTAGCTAACCTCCTCAAATTACTATAAATACAAGACTCATTCCTTCATTTTCTTCCACCGTTTAAACGCCCCAACATTTATACCTAAACATATGATACTTTGATTTTCAAGTTCCAAGTTATACATAGAAGATGAAGGCCTAGTTATTCCCTACACAAATCTAGTGTTACTTTGATGATTCCATGATTGAATTAAGAGTTATACAAGGTGATCAGAGCTGAGATTACAAGGCTTTTACAAGGGTTATATCAAGGCTAGCAAACGTTTGCAATAGTTGTGTTGAAGGATCAGAAGCTAGGGTTTTTGATTGTAAGGATTTAAGTTAGTGTTCTTAGTTCTTGGTTCTTGTTAAATTTCCTCCCAAGGATTGTAAGCAAACTCATAGATTTACCTTTGATTACTATAAATATTAGTATTTCATGTATTTAATATGTTCCATATGCTTATTATACTTGATTATGCTTGAGAAATTGGACTAAAACACTAGAAACCGTCGAAATGACTTATATTGCAAAACAGAAACTGGACAGGGGCTGTAAACATAATTACTGGGCAAAATTCGTGGACTGTAAAACTTAGGTAAAAATATAGGATTTTAGAGCTATGTCTTGTGGTCATTTTTCCGCTTGGCTCACCCCATAATTCATCTGTATGAATAAATTAGAGCCAAAACGGTAACAAGTGTCAAAATCTGAGTAACAAATTTCAATTGGGTAAAACTCATAACACTTGACTAGAACCCCCTATTGGTCAAAAGATAAAAGTTTTAGATAAGATCCTAACTTAAATGTGGCCGAAAACCGGGCATAAAACGTTGTCGTATAGACCTACTTATGGCCATTTTCGCTAGACTGTGAGTTGTTGTAATCAACAACATGTATATAAAAGGGTAAATTAGTATTTTGACCTTAGTTAAGTAACTTTAGGGGCAATGGGACCCAAAAATCTGTAAAGTTCATTTAAATACCTTTCCAAATACGTAAAAACCGAGTCGTGATCATTTACGGTTTAGAAATAACGGGTATATTTAGACGGGAAAACTTAAATAAACGAAAATCCCAAACTAGACTTAAACACTTATACGACTTTACAAACGTTAAGTATCCGTGCATAATAAATGTAATAACTATATAAGGCATGTTTGTATATTCACTTCGTTGTTTTAGAACCTAAGACATAACATCACATTCTAGGTTGCGCGTAGAAGTTTCTCCGGCTTATCCATCGATTCGTTATACATTTGATATAACCTTTATTAAGGTAAGTCATAGCTCCTATTTTACTTATTTTGAACTATTTTGGGGGAGATATATGCTTAACTACTTGCTTTTACTTTCACAAGTACTATAAACTTTTACGTATTACTGTGAGTCATAGCCTCACTTTTTCTCGTTTAAATTATTTTACTCTTTGGGGGAGATACATGCTCGTTTTACTTACATATTTTACTTGGTTATCAAAACACTTTACTCGCTTTATTGTAATACATGATTTATATTTACATATGGATACAAGAGCATAAAACATTTATACTTATATGCCCTGTTGCGTGACTATTACTATGTAATTATCATAGTGTGATTGCTAGAGATTAGGATGTGTTAACAGTATTCTTTGGGAAGTGGCTCCCAGTAGTTTTTTGGGAAGTGGCTCCCAGTAATCTTTTGAAAAAGGCTCCCAGCATGTGCAGTTTAGTGGCTAGTAGTAATATTTGGGAAGAGGCTCCCAGTATGTGTGGTTTGTGCATAAGGCTCTGTCGTGTGATTTTATTTAAGTAATCGTATACACATATGTCTTACTCATACTATATTTTAGTAGTGGGTTGTAAACACATAGGTTGCAAGTTTTGTATGGGCGAAACTTGGAGCTGAATGGATTTACAATGCCTTTGCTGTGGGAACATTATTTAAAAGCTTTACATGTTAAACAAACCTATGAACTCACTAACCTTTGTGTTGACACTTTAGCATGTTTATCTCAGGATCTTAAGGAATTAGCATTGGCTTGGAGCATAGAGTTGCATGACATGTTTTGAAGACTTTATACATTCGTATTTACCATTCGATAGTACGTTGAAAAACGTTTATGTAATCTTGTACTTCGGGACCTCATGTTTGTAACTCTGATTTCATTTATTGAATGGTAACTTTTCAAAACGTCTCACTTAGAGGTCGTTTTCTATAACTTGCACTTTGTATTATGAAGTAGCACCCTAGTGACACAATCTTCCGCTGCGACCATTTTGGGGGTGTTACAGAAACAATATGCAGGCTAAGGGATTTTGGAAGAAGGTTATTCGTTACTTTGAAAAAGAAGTTGGTGCAAACAGAACTTACAACTCGATCATTACCAAGTGGAAAAATAGGATTCGTCATAGAGTTTGTGCATTTTGTGCCATTTACAACAATGTTAATAAGAATCATGGAAGTGGTGAGAATGACCTCAATATTTACAGACGAGCGTGTGCAGAATACCTAGTGGTGTATGAGCATGCCTTTACATGGGAGCATTGTTGGGAAGTTTTGAGGGAGCATTCTGCTTGGAAGGAAGTTGAGATGCCTCATTTTGAAAGCCAAGATACGAGTCGAAAAAAAGACAAGACTTCTGAAACCGGCTCGGATATGCCTGCTTCTGAAGAGACTCGAGATGAGCAACCAATTGGTCGTGACCAAGCTAAGAAAAATAAGAAGAAATCATCCGCCTCCGAGAGTTCCAAGTCTTCGTATATGGAAGGGGTAGCCGACAAATGGAAAACCATTAAGTCCATGGCATGGGGAAAGAAGAAGGAGATGGCAAACGAATGCTACGAGTTGAAGAAACAAGAGTTGGAGCAAAAGAAACATGAGTTGGAGATGCAAGCAAGAAGAGATCAGAAAGAAACGGAAATGGAGGAAAGGAAATTTGAACTAGAACAACAAAAACTTGAATTTGAGCGGCAAAAGAAACGAGAAAAAGACATCATATTCTATCTCACACTAATCGACCCATCTTTGCACGCACTACAACGACAAAAGCTGCTGGAAATCAATGATTCAATCAAGGCACGCTACGACTTAGATTATTAGTTTAAGTTTTTAAAAAGTATTGTAATGTTTTAATTTTATTTGAATTATTATGTAAGGTTTGAATTATTAATGAAATTTAAGTTTGTTGTTAATTTTTTTTTTTAAATTAAAATAAATAAAATAAAATAAAAAATGAAGGTCACCTTTACTGTGGCAAACAATCGCCTGAAAATCACCGGAGAGAGAAAGCTGACGTGGCAGATAAAATGAGAGAGATTGGCCATCATTACTGTGTTTAGCCTAAGTCTGCCATAGGAATAAATACTAGCCACAACCACTTTGAATGGAAATTCCGTGACTCGACTAGAAAATACCAATAAATTGGAAAAAAAAAATAATAAATAAAATTAATGATGGTTGAACATAAAATAATGGGTGTTTTGTCTTTTTAGTGGGATATTTTTAAGGGCGGCAATCGAGTTGTGTTCGGGTTTACGGGTTGGCATTTTGAATGTTATGCAACACTTGTAAACGACTAAAAAAATACTTCAATTTTCACTTATAAATACCCACTTTAACTAAACTTTTTTTCAAACATTTAATGCAAATCACAATTTAACTACACTTTCATATATACTTCCATTTTATCTTCTAAAAATGTCACAAAAAAACAACAACGATTGACTAATTTACAAGTGAATACAACCGCAATGCATCCCACGAACGTAACAAGGATATGATCACTGGAAAGTGGACAACGTTGACACGGGATTGCAACAAGTTCGCTGGGATTGTCGACAAACATGAATGGATGAGTGGTGAAAATGATTCGACGTGGCTAGCTCGTTGTTATAAAATATTCAAAGAAATGTACAATCTGGAGAAGCAAGATATTATAAATGTACAATTGTTTATAGCACAGATTGGAATGTACAAATCAAAAGTGAGAGCGTGAAAATCACCTCCTTTGGTTATGGGAGTTGATTGGCACATTCTTACTTTTGATTTGCACACTTTAATATACAATCAGGATATTATAAATGTATAACTGTTTATAGTATAGATTGGAGTGTGCAAATAAAAAATGAGAGTGTGCAAATCACCTCCCTCTAATTATTAATGTGTTATTGAAAAAATAATGAGCTGACACTGAGAGGACCCACCGATAAGTGTTATTCGTCCCACATTGCTTCTAGGTTTCTAAAGGTAAAAATCAATCGTAATATAACTTATTATTAAGTTGTAGCGGTCACATTTTGACAATTAAAAAGCATAAAAATAGTCTTGCATGAGTTGAGATTAATATAGATCTCATATTTGTCATAAATCAAAAGAAACAATCTTAGCCATCCATTTCTCATATAAATTAATAAAAAACCATTTTTCACTTTTTTTTAAAAAATAATATATCTTGCGAACGATAAATCTACAAGCTACAAAAAATACAGCATCGCCACGAGAATTAAATTATCTATCTATAGATATGCATTTCTTAATAATTTTGACATTTTTTTTTTAATTTTCGCCTAGAAAAATCACATGTGATTCGTAAAAATCATGTGATTCGTACAAATCAAATCACGTGTGATTTTTACAAATCACGTGTGATTTTTCTGAGCGGAAATTTTTAAAAAAAGAAGTTCGTCGAAAGTATATAATAATGCATATCTATAGAAAGTAATTTAATTCTTGTTGCGTTGGTATGATTTTTTTCGCGTAACGATTATCGATTTACGAGATATTTAATTTTTAAAAAAAAAGTGAAAATTTATATTTTTTATTTTAATAAAAAAATGAATGATTGTATATATGAACTTTTACCGGTCTGTAATTTGACACATTAAATAAGAAATTGAGACATCAAAATCTATAAAGAATGGCCCACAAGTATAGACTCCCGACTCCCAAGAATTAAAGTACACCGCGTTTTTATCATGGGTGAAGATATACCGACCATCCCCGTAGGGAGGGTGTGTTGACTTTACCGCTGTCACTACTTGTATTGTCTGTTTTGTCGAATTGTACATTCTATTAAAAGTAGGCGGGTCCATGTAGGGAGGGTCCGGTTAGTACACCCCTTTTATCATATATCTTCTCCCCACTTTCTATATATACACATCCGAAATTATTTCCATACCAGTAAACTCACAATTCACAACTCTGATATATATAACATGGACGTCGAGAAAAAACAAGAACAACCACTCCGAGCCGTCCCGGTTCCCGTCACCATCGACGAGGCCAAGAAACGTAAACGCCGCAGATGCATAATCATATGGTCATCGGTACTCGGAACGTTTTTTACTATTTCTTTAGTGTTACTAATATTAGGTCTAACAGTATTTAAAGCCAAAAAACCTGTTTTAACTGTGAACAACCTATCATTAGAAGATTTCGACATTTCCATAAACCCTCTTGCTCCACAAGTTTCTTTAAATCTTTCACTAGGACTTGATATCTCTATCGAAAACCCGAACAAAGTTGGTGTCAAGTACAAAAACAGTTCTGCTATTGTAAGGTACAGAGGTGAAGATATTGGTAATGTTCCTGTTCCAGCCGGCAAGATTGGGTCTGATGATAAGAAACAATTGAATCTTACCTTAACTGTTTATGCGGATCGGTTGGCTAGGAGTTCGGAGATATATAGGGAGGTTTTGGGAGGTAACTTGAAGTTTACTACGTATGTGAGGATTAAGGCTAAAGTTCGTGTTCTTTTTATTCATATTCATGTCAAGTCTACTTCAACGTGTGATGTGAATATTGATATAAGAAACAGAAGGATCGCTAATCAAACTTGTCAGTATAAGAACAAGTTATAGGCGTATGATCAGCTTAGGTTCTATATTGTTGTAATTGATAATTACACGGATAGTCGATTTTTGACGAGTGTATTTATTCCAGGATATGCATACTGTTTTCTTATTGTTGTTCATATGCTATTTTCGCCTGGCTTTCTGTTTATTATGAAATAATACTCTTTTTTTTGTTATCAAATGACTTGTGTCTCAATGGTACCATTGTATATTTTGAGATAGTTAGTTTGTTGTTTTAAAAAGAAAAACTCTTTATATTATTATTGATTTATTGTTATTCTATTCTGCATCTTTTTTTTTTTTTTTTTTAAGGCAATAGTTAGGAATTTGTGTGTACGGAGACCTGTTTTGTGAAGAGATTGATTTATTTGTTTGTCACTGAATATTTAATTCCGATATGTATTGTGTTTTAGTTTGACTCATGTGAAGGTTTATGCGTCCACTGATGTATTTACATGTCAATTACTCCTTTCGTCTCATATTAAGTGTTCACAATAGAATTTTAAGATGTCTCAAATTAGTGTCCATATTGTATTTCTACCAATGAGATGATACTTTAATGAGCAAAAATGATATTTGATTAGTGAAAAATGTAGTTAGTGAAATTTTCTAAAACTTTGTGCATTTAAAAGTGAACACTTAATATGAGATGGAAGGAGTATTTGCGTGAACGTGTTAAATGGACTTTTTAGTTCACACAAAAACGCATCAACTTTCTTTCGCAGTCACACCCATACTCAAAACACACCAACGTTAGTTATCAAAATACTAACTCAGTTCATAATGTGGTTTCTTTTCACGACTATCGGCTTCTAGATCTTGAAAAAGGTCTCGGGTAGGTACTCGTTGATTCGTTTTGTGTATCATTGAACGAACCAAAGATAGAATATAACATAGTTGTTAATATTCTTTCTTTATTTTCGGATATGAAAGAAAAGTTTAAAACTTTCGCAGATCTATGATGGATTTATAATGTTAGATCTATAAAGATCTAGTCTTGAAAGACCCAAATCTGAGATATTTGTTCTATCATTTTATGTTCGAGTCTTGTTGTGGTTGGATGTGAAGATGGGATTAGGTCATTTTTTGGATTTGTGGTTATTGAAGCTTAAGTTGGCTGTGCTTGTTGTTTATCAGTTCTTGTGCTTCACTTGTTTCAATCACACGTCTAAATCACAGAAACACAAAGACAAAAATGATAGTGGTGAAGATGGTGATAGTTTGGTTATTTATACTCTTCAAAACTCCTACCGAAAGAATTAACATTTATTTCAAGCACAACAAACAATTCATATTCCTCTTCACTGTTTCATCTTCCGGGCAATAATTGAGGCCTGAGTCTGTCACCCTTTAAGTCTGTCACCCTTCATATTCTTACATTGAACTCGCCCATCTTGAGTCTTACATAGTCTCACATTGAATTCGTGAGACATTAATCATGATCAATTTATATTTATAAGGCTACTCAATCTTTAGTATATCTGTATATAAGATATCATTGCGGGGGTGTTCGTGTATGTGGGTGATGTGTTGTGGTGTTAAATGAGAATTGTATCCTTGTTGTCACCTCATGATACCATGTAATAATACATAAATTTCAATAAAATTGAATAGAATCGCAACATACTATATCAAAACCGGAACATAATCAAAACTGAAGAACTAATCAAAATTAATCCAGAACTAAACAACTAAAACGAGATAACAAACTCATCCAACTAACCAAACGAACCAATGAACTAATAGGGTATATATAAACACATAAAAAATTATATATCAAAATCTCGTGTGCGCGAATATTATAACTATTTGGATATTATCAATAAGAATGTCTAGTATAATATGTGAGATTTGATGTGCTTAAATGCCGAAAATAGACCCGTCGTCATAGTGCATATCACTTTCTATCATTTTTATTTTTTTCCAAAAGTACAAAATAAACCGTCGCGACTCTTTTTTGGGACAACCTTTGTCTTTGTTTGACACATGTCCTAGTCAACCGAATAAAAAAATAAATCACGTATCATATTTTGACACTTGTTGACTCATGGTTGCGTTATACAAGTTACCCAATCGCCTGGTCTATTTTAGACTTTTAAAAATTTAAGGTATAGAAAATGATATGCCCTAAGACGACTAATCTACTATCAGAATTTTCCCGCAATTGTAATGCAGAATGTGAATGACCCACAAGACCTAAGGCTACACACATTAAGCATCAATCGATCGACCGCCTACCCTCAAATGATCGATCGCATCTTCTGTGGAACCGAATCTCAATCGATCGATCGGCTAGTGTTTTGGCATAAGGGTCGTTTAAATGACCTCTATTCTTGCTTGTGTTGGAACAAAAGGTTGGGCAAAAAAAAAAAAAAAAGAATCTTAAAAAGTTTATAAACTTACCTATAAATAACAACACAATTCAAAAACTTCTCTCATTCCAAAATGTCTAAGAAAACACCACAACCAAAAGGCCGAAAATCCCGATTGCCACAAAACGTTCCGCAATTAACATCGGATCCGAATTTCTAGTTAACCGGTGTCTCACCAAACGTGTATTTTTGACCCGCTAGTTTTGATTATCATTCGCATGTATTTAAATATGTTTCATATGCTTATTATACTTGATTTATGCTTCAGAAATTGGACTAAAACACTAGAAACCGTCGAAATGACTTATATTGCAAAACAGAAACTGGACAGGGTTGTAAACATAATTACTGGGAAAAATTCGTGACTTTAAAACTTAGGTAAAAACATAGGATTTTAGAGCTATGTCTTTTGGTCATTTTTCCGCTTGGCTCACCCCGTAATTCATCCGTATGAATAAATTAGAGCCAAAACGGTAACAAGTGTCAAAATCTGAGTAACAGATTTCAATTGGGTAAAACTCATAAAACTTGAATAGAACCCCCTGTTGGTAAAAACATAAAAGTTTAGCTAAGATCCTAACTTAAAGGTGGCCGAAAAACCGGGCGTAAAACGGAGTCGTATAGACCTACTTATGGTCATTTCCGCTAGACTGTGAGTTGTTGTAATCAACAGCATGTATATAAAAGGGTAAATTAGTAATTTGACCTTAGTTAAGTAACTTTAGAGAAATGGGACCCACAATATGTAAAGTTCATTTAAATACCTTTTCGAAGACGTAAAAATCGAGTCGTGATCATTTACGGTTTATAAATAACGGGTAGATTTAGACGGGAAAACTTAAATAAACGAAAATCCCAAACTAGACTTAAACACTTATACGACTTTACAAACGTTAAGTATCCATGCATAATAAATGTAATGACTATACAAGTCATGTTTATATATTCACTTCGTTGTTTTAGAATCTAAGACATAACATCATATTCTAGATTGCGCGTAGAAGTTTCTCCGGCTTATCAATCGATTCATTATACATTTGATATAACATTTATTAAGGTGAGTCATAGCCCCTATTTTACTTAGTTTGAACTATTTTGGGGGAGATATATGTTTAACTACTTGCTTTTACTTTCACAAGTACTATAAACTTTTAAATATTACTATGAGTCATAGCCCCACTTTTTCTCGTTTAAATTACTTTACTCTTTGGGGGAGATGCATGCTCGTTTTACTTACATATTTTACTTGGTTATCAAAACACTTTACTCGCTTTATTGGAATACATGATTTATATTTACATATGGATACAAGAGCATAAAACATTTATACTTATATGCCCTGTTGCGTGACTATTACTATGTAATTATCATAGTGCGATTGCTAGATGTTAGGATGTGTTAACAGTAGTCATTGGGAAGTGGCTCCCTGTAGTTCTTTGGGAAGTGGCTCCCAGTAATCTTTTGGAAGAGGCTCCCAGCATGTGCAGTTTAGTGGCAAGTAGTAATCTTTGGGAAGAGGCTCCCAGTATGTGTGGTTTGTGCATAAGGCTCTGTCGTGTGATTATATTTAAGTAATCGTATACACATATGTCTTACTCATACTATATTTTAGCAGTGGGTTGTAAACACATAGGTTGCAAGTTTTGTATGGGCAAAACTTGAAACTGAATGGATTTACAATGCCTTTGTTGTGGGAACATTATTTAAAGGCTTTACATGTTAAACAAACTTATGAACTCACCAACCTTTGTGTTGACACTTTAGCATGTTTATTTCAGGATCTTAAGGAATTAGCATTGGCTTGGAGCATAGAGTCGCATGACATGTTTTGAAGACTTTATACATTCGTATTTACCATTCGATAGTACATTGAAAAACGTTTATGTAATCTTGTACTTCGGGACCTCATGTTTGTAACTCTGATTTCATTTATCGAATGGTAACATTTCAAAACGTCTCACTTAGAGGTCGTTTTCTTTAACTTGTACTTTGTATTATGAAGTAGCACCCCAGTGACACAATCTTCCGCTGCGACCATTTTGGGGGTGTTACAGAAACAATATGCAGGCCAAGGGATTTTGGAAGAAGGTTATTCGTTACTTTGAAAAAGAAGTTGGTGCAAACAGAACTTACAACTCGATCATTACCAAGTGAAAAAATAGGATTCGTCCTAGAGTTGGTGCATTTTGTGCCATTTACAACAATGTTAATAAGAATCATGGAAGTGGTGAGAATGACCTCAATATTTACAGACGAGCGTGTGCAGAATACCTAGTGGTGTATGAGCATGCCTTTACATGGGAGCATTGTTGGGAAGTTTTGAGGGAGCATTCTGCTTGGAAGGAAGTTGAGATGCCTCATTTTGAAAGACAAGATACGAGTCGAAAAAAAACCAAGACTTCTGAAACCGGATCGGATGTGCCTGCTTCTGAAGAGACTCGAGATGAGCGACCAATGGGTCGTGACCAAGCTAAGAAAAATAAGAAGAAATCATCCGCCTCCGAGAGTTCCAAGTCTTCGTATATGGAAGGGGTAGCCGACAAATGGAAAACCATTAAGTCCATGGCATGGGGAAAGAAGAAGGAAATGGCAGACAAATACTACGAGTTGAAGAAACAAGAGTTGGAGCAAAAGAAACATAAGTTGGAGATGCAAACAAGAAGAGATCAGAAAGCAACGAAAATGGAGGAAAGGAAATTTGAACTAGAACAACAAAAACTTGAATTTGAGCGGCAAAAGAAACGGGAGAAAGACATCATATTCTATCTCACACCAATCGACCCATCTTTGCCCGCACTACAATGACAAAAGCCGCAGAAAATCAAGGATTCAATCAAGGCACGCTACGACTTAAATTATTAGTTTAAGTTTTTAAAAAATATTGTAATGTTTTAATTTTATTTGAATTATTATGTAAGGTTTGAATTATTAATGAAATTTAAGTTTGTTGTTAAAAATGTTTTTTTTTTAAATAAAAATAAATAAAATAAAATAAAAAATGATGGTCGCCCTTACTGTGGCAAACAATCGCCTGAAGGTCGCCGGAGAGAGAAAGCTGACATGACAGATAAAATGAGGAGGATTGACCCTTATTACTGTGTTTAGCCTAAGTCTGCTATAGGAATAAATACTAGCCAAAGCCACCTTGAATGGAAATTTCGTGACTTGACTAGAAAATACCAATAAATTGGAAAAAAAAAGAAAAAAAAAAAATTAATGATGGTTGAACATAAAATAATGGGTGTTTTGTCTTTTTAGTGGGGTTTTTTTTAGGGGCGGCAATCGAGTTGTGTTCGGGTTAATTTATTCGGGTTTACGGGTTGACATTTTGAATGTTATGCAACAATTGTAAACGGCTAAAAAAATACTTCACTTTTCACTTATAAATACCCACTTTTAACTAATTTTTTTTTCAACATTTAACGCAAATCACAATTTAACTACACTTTCATATATACTTCCATTTTATCTTCTAAAAATGTCACAACAAAACAACAACGATTGACTAATTTACAAGTGAATACAACCGCAATGCATCTCACGAACGTAACAAGGATATGATCACTGGAAAGTGGACAACGTTGACTCGGGATTGCAACAAGTTCGCCGGGATTTTCGACAAACATGAATGGATGAGTGGTGAAAATGATTCGACGTGACTAGCTCGTTGTTATAAAATATTCAAAGAAATGTACAATCTGCAGAAGCAGGATATAATACATGTACAATTATTTATAGCACAGATTGGAATGTATAAATCAAAAGTGAGAGTGTGCAAATCATCTCCTTTGGTTATGGGAGTTGATTGGCACATTCTTGCTTTTGATTTGCACACTTTAATATACAATCTGGAAAAAACAGGATATTATAAATGTATAACTGTTTATAGCATAGATTGGAGTGTGCAAATAAAAAATGAGAGTGTTCAAATCACCTCCTTTTAATTATTGATGTGTTATTGAAAAAATAATGAGCTGACACTGAGATGACCCACCGATAAGTGTTATTCGTCCCACATTGCTTCTAGGTTGCTTCTAGGTTTCTAAAGGTAAAAATCAACCGTGTCGGTATAATATAACTTATTACGAGTATTAAGTTGTAGCGGTCACATTTTGACAATTAAAAAGCATAAAAATAGTCTTGCATTTGACACATTAAAACACATCAAAATCTATAAAGAATGACCCACAAGTATAGGCTCCCAACTCCCAAGAATTAAAGTACACCGCGTTTTTACCATATATCTTCTCCCCACTTTATATATATATACACATCCGAAATTATTTCCATACCAGTAAACTCACAATTCACAACTCTGATATATATAACATGGACGTCGAGAAAAAACAAGAACAACCACTCCGAGCCGTCCCGGTTCCCGTCACCATCGACGAGGCCAAGAAACGTAAACGCCGCAGATGCATAATCATATGGTCATCGGTACTCGGAACGTTTTTTACTATTTCTTTAGTGTTACTAATATTAGGTCTAACAGTATTTAAAGCCAAAAAACCTGTTTTAACTGTGGACAACGTATCATTAGAAGATTTCGACATTTCCATAAACCCTCTTGCTCCACAAGTTTCTTTAAATCTTTCACTAGGACTTGATATCTCTATCGAAAACCCGAACAAAGTTGGTGTCAAGTACAAAAACAGTTCTGCTATTGTAAGGTACAGAGGTGAAGATATTGGTAATGTTCCTGTTCCAGCCGGCAAGATTGGGTCTGATGATAAGAAACAATTGAATCTTACCTTAACTGTTTATGCGGATCGGTTGGCTAGGAGTTCGGAGATATATAGGGAGGTTTTGGGAGGTAACTTGAAGTTTACTACGTATGTGAGGATTAAGGCTAAAGTTCGTGTTCTTTTTATTCATATTCATGTCAAGTCTACTTCAACGTGTGATGTGAATATTGATATAAGAAACAGAAGGATCGCTAATCAAACTTGTCAGTATAAGAACAAGTTATAGGCGTATGATCAGCTTAGGTTCTATATTGTTGTAATTGATAATTACACGGATAGTCGATTTTTGACGAGTGTATTTATTCCTGGATATGCATATACTGTTTTCTTATTGTTGTTCATATGCTATTTTCGCCTGGCTTTCTGTTTATTATGAAATAATGGAGTACTCTTTTTTTTGTTATCAAATGACTTGTGTCTCAATAATACCATTTGTATATTTTGAGATAGTTAGTTGTTGTTTTAAAAAGAAAAACTCTTTATATTATTATTGATTTATTGTTATTCTATTCTGCATCTTTTTTTTCTTTTTTTTTTGAAGGCAATAGTTAGGAATTTGTGTGTACGGAGACCTGTTTTGTGAAGAGATTGATTTATTTCTTTGTCACTGAATATTTAATTCCGATATGTATTGTGTTTTAGTTTGACTCATGTGAAGATTTATGCGTCCACAGATGTATTTACATCGCAATTACTAGTTGTGTGAACGTGTTAAATGGACTTTTTAGTTGGAATAAGAAAAGTTTGATGTCTGCATTCATTTATCTTGCATTGAAGAAGACAAGAAGTCAAAAGAAGGAGGCATGAAAATCTTATTTTATACTAGTATTCTAGAAACCTTCAGGTAAAAAGGGGAGTATAAGAAGATTCTGCAGCAAGTGTTGTGACCCACATCATCAAAAGATATGCCTTGGAAGCAAGTTTGGATAAGTTGAAAGTAATTGTAAGCATATTTTGTAGAAACCCCCCCAAAACCCTACCCCAAACCCTAGCCGCCGCCCGGCTAAAATAGCCGCCGCCCGGCTAAAATAGCCGCCGCCCGGCAAAACCAACTACAAACCAACAATACCGTAACACATGTACAAGTAGATCTAGGTATATGATCAGTGGGAATGCGGCGCGATAACACAGACGAATGACAAGATGTACCGATCAAAAGGCGTGGGAACAGGCAATCCGATCAAGCATCTAAGAAGAAGGACAGGATAACCAAGGTATTTGTATCTAACCTCCCTGGTAAGTGTTCCTCTAAGGATTTGCTTGAACTCTTGAAAAGGTATGGGGAGATCGATAACACGTATATAGCTAGGAAGTTGGATAGACTCGGTAAACGATTTGGGTTCGTCACTTTTTGGAATGTTTCTTATCCGAAAAGGTTAGAAGGGGATTTAAAGGATGTGTGGATTGGAACATACAAACTCTTTATTGTTCTCGCGAGGTTTGTGGATGGGGAAAAAGTGGAGTATGAGCAGTCCGATGACACTCGTCAAGAAGAAGGAAAGAAACCGACTGTAGAGATGAAGACTAAACAAACGGTAGGGGATGCTGGAAGGACTAATAGATCTTATTGTGATATAGCAGGGAACAAAAGCCACGGTTCTGATGTGGTGACATTGAGAATTGATGGCAATGCTCGTAGCTTTATTCATTGGTATGATAAGGCGTTGGTAGGACGGGTTATCGACCTCAAGACTCTTACAACCCTTAGGATCTTGTTGAATGACTGTGGGTATAACAGGGTAAAGATCAAATACTTAGGAGGCTTTTGGGTTGTGCTACTGTTTGAGGATGAAGAGATTATGAATTATTTTCGAGATATAGACGACAATTGGAAGGTCTGGTTTGGGAGTTTGGATAGATGGAATGGGCAGGAAATTCCATTTCAACGTGTTACATGGCTCAAAGTGCATGGAATTCCTTTACATTTAGTAATGGATTCTGTGATTAATGTCGTTGCTAGTTGTTTTGGAAAAGTTATTCAAGATGCTCAGATTAACGATGATGTGACCGATATATCGTATGCGTATGTTGGAGTAGTATGTAGTACTCCTGGTCGAGTTAATGCTAAGGTAAATCTACATTGGAATGATTCGGTGTATAAGGTATGGGTAGAGGAGGATATCGGTAAATGGTTACCGGATTGCATTGCGGATATAAATGCTGAACCGGTGCAGTCGATGGGTGAAGATCATGCGTCGGAAATTGATCGGAATTGTAACGATAACCTTGATGGTGAGGGTAGTAAGTCCAATGATGGTACTGCGGGACGTAATGATAAAACTGTAAATCATCAGGAAGATCATGTGACTGTAGAGATTAATACACATATCGATTTAAGTGTTGATCATTCACCTCCTAAGGGTAACCGGAGGAATAGGAGGAAAGGTGCTAGTCGAAAAGGTGGAAGACAGTCGGTTCACTCTTCGGCGGACCAGGAACGACCCAAAAAGCGGCCCAGGAGTGAGACGGACCCGTTCGATATTGATAGATTTATATGGCGAGTAACTGATGGGATTAGTAGTGTGGATTATAGACAAGAGGTGGAAGGAAGCCCAAACAATTTTCTGACCCCAGATCTTAATAAACATTGTGTGCATGGTGAACCTGAGAACACTGACGCTGCCGTGAGCTCTGAGGAACATACAGATTCATCTGAAACTAACGTTGGTCGAGTTACTGACAACTGTTCAGAAAATATAGAGAAGGAAAAGACCGAGACTGTTCAGTTGGGTAACGCTTTAGACGCTCAGAATTTGGGTAACTTTAAAGCGCAGGCATGTAAATTGGTAGAGCCGGTTGTCGAGGATTTGGTTCATGAAGCGGGGATACAAATTGATCGTAGCCCGCTGGACGTAGAAGCTGAAGAAACAATTGCTTTGGCTAGGGCTTTAGGGGTTGAGAATCTGCAGGATTTTATGCCAAATCTTCATGAGATCTTGAGAAGTGAAGGTTATCAAGACGTCGGTTAATGAATGTGCCATCGTTAGGTTTTCCATAGGTTTTCCATAGGTTTTCATGGTTCTGTTGTAATCTCATTTTCTGTAGGTTTTCGGCTTGCTCTTCCGCCTTGGAGATAGCTTGCCTTTGGTTGTTAATGAAAGTCAATTTTCAAAAAAAAAGAAAAAGATATGCCTTGGAATTAACCTTGTTGGGGGACATCAACCAAATTCTAGCACTCAAGTTGAATTCCTAAAAGCATTAGGTGTGGTAACGTTTTAACGCATGTTAAGGTGACCTGGCATTGGCATTACCGGTGTTACCACACCGGGGAAGCCGCGTTACCAACGACATTGGTGGTGGTGTTGATATATTAATGTGCGTTGTTTTGCTTTTTTCTTTTCTTTCTCTCATTTTTTTTTCATTTTAAATTGGTATATGTGTGTGTATTGTAGTTTGTGTGTGTGAGTTGCAGAGAGTGTGTGTTGCGTTGAAGATGATAGCGTTATTTTTATTTTATTTTTTTTCCCTTAAAAAAAATGGGCTAGGCCGTAAGATAAATAAAATGAAAAATGGGCCAAGTTTTTATATAGCGTTATCGTAGTATGTAAGAGGGCAAAGTTGAAACTTTTTTTTTTCCCTTAAATTTCAGTTTTGTATTTTTTTTAAATGATTTTTGAATTTTTATTTAACGTATAAAAAATTTAGTTTGTTTTAAAAAATAGAAAATAAAATAAAATGATGTCTCAAAAAAGTGGTGTTAAAATGTTATTGCATGTTATGCTAGAGGGGTGTTTTGGATGTTGGTGTTAAAAGTGAGGATGATCATGTGGCATGATGTGGCATTGATGTGGCTACAAATTTTGGGTGTTAACATGTTACCACATCTATCGCTCTAAGTCAGCCAAATGATTACCAATAGATAAATTATCGACAGTACAAGTTAAATTAAAACTCCTTGTGTATTTTTCTTTAAAAAGCAACTTGTTCTGTAACACAGCAAAGTACCTCTCGTTCATTTTTACGTTAGATGCCTCTTCAAGCTTCGACTCGATTTTCAACAAGTCATTCGAAATTTTGAATTAAGCATCTTCTTTAAAGCCTCAACGAAAGAAATGTTGATTTGTAATTTCTTCAAAATCGACAAGAATTTCTTGTCTTGATACAATCGGCTGAGGAAAGGAACGGTTGCCATATATGGCTTGACCACTGGTGTCGGCTTAGGCAACACATATCTCCTGCTTGCCACATCATCCACACGAGCATCCTGGTCAACCTGTTTCGCAACACTAGACACACTAGAAACATGATTAGAAAAAAAGAAGATTGAAAAAGTTGGATCCTCAATTGTTGTAATTGCTTTAACATTGTTTCTATGATTAGTTTCCGTAGAATTAGGAAGAGTTCTCGAAAATCTCTCTTGAAGCATTTTAGCAATTTTCCAACATGTTTATCGATCTTCTTGATTGATGCTCCTTGATTCCTTAGTGCCAAATCACTTGATGCTCGAATCTCCTTCACTAACACCGCAGTGTCTGATGCTTCTTAGTAGATTTTGTCATGAACTTGGTCAATATGTCCTCCATGATTTGCCTCTTCTCTTGAAATGATGGCTAGTTCTCTTCTTTGACAAAGTAACCCGGGGCCCTTGTCTATACCTACCCGTGATACCCGGGTAAGGCCTTCCGACGAACTCGTTATAGTACGCATACTCAACCAGTTTCCCCACCTCTTTCAAGGAGCTCTAAATCATAATTCACAACCCACCTGTATTACATGCATTTCCTCTGTTACCTTCTTCATTTCTCTTCCTAAATTATTAAGTTGAATTGTTATAGCTGTCAAATCGTTTGAATTATCTCCACCTGTGCACCTGGTATTTGCTCCATCGTGCCACATCTATGAATGATCAACCATTTCTTGAATAGCTTTCTTACCATTGGCGGGAGTCATCATGTAACACCCCGTGAACGACACGACTTAAAATCATTGATGGACCTTTATACGGAAACGACCCAACTTCAATGGACACTTTGTTACTCTTTTGACCATTAACAAAAATCTATAAACATTTAGACATTGGGACTATTTTTAAATCAAACTAGACTCAATTACCTTTGAAACGCCGGGTGGTGCGACCAGTGATGACTTACCTTTTTAAAGATATAATTTTTCGAATACTGACTCCGACTAGTTCTCCACTAGTTCTCCAACTAGTTCTACAACTAGTTTAACCACTCTACAAACACTTAACCATATAAATTGTTTTTCCAAAATTCTTGACCCGTTTGACCCAAAATGGGTTAAAAATGACCTTTTCCCAAACACCCCTTTTTCTGCATACCTCTTTTTATGCATTTTTGACCCATTTTCCGAAAAACGATTTCTATTACTCGGAAAGTCACCAAAATTTCAGAACTTATTAAGACCTCATATATATCATTTTGATGCATAAACATTAACCAATTGACATTCGGAATAGTACTTTACAAAACGACGGGTATTATGTTAAATACCCGTTTTGACCCATTTTCATTACATACAACCTTTACCACTTCCGAATTACTTCAAACCTTCCAGAAATCATTAACTTAACATAATAAATAATGTTCATAGTCATTAACCCGTTTACAACCCAAAATGCGTTGGATATTTTAGTGTAATTGGATTAACTTGTTTGACCAATTTAGTCATAATAAGACATCATTTAGGCATGGAGGTACGAAGTGAACGCCTATTTGAATTTATTATGATCTTAGGGGCGAAGCCCCTAAGGGAGGGGTTCCGGGGGCAGCGCCCCTGGCTGGGGTCGAGCTGAAAGTTCCTCAGAAAATTAAATTTTGGTCAGCTTGGATTTTTTTTTTTTTTTTTTTTTTTTTTTTTCCCACTAAGTTGTTATGTTAAAAGTTCATCAGAAAATTAAATTTTGGAAATTAAGGGACTAATTTTGACAACTTCAAAACCTTGAAAAAACCTCCCAAAAGGCTGTTATTAGGGCCCTAATCCCGGTTTCATATTTTCATACGTTTTGTTCTTGGTAAAAAAAAAACGCTCTCTGGTTCATCAATCTTAAACAAAAACATATAAAACGTTCTTAATTTCTGAATTGTATCCGATTGAATAATTCGGGAGAACCACCGAATTGATTCGATCTGAAAGTGTTTACACGCCTTTCAGAGATTCTAATTATATCCGATTATGTTCGTTTATTCTGTTTATCCCCTACAAAGATCGAATCAATATTGAAGATGACGAACCCTGATTCTGTGAAGGATATGAATAAGAACTTTGAGAAATTGGATAATTTTTCTGGGCAGGATTTTCGTAGATGGCAGAAGAATTTGCACTACTATCTCACGAATTTGAAAGTGGTATATGTTCTGAGTACCCCATGCCCCGTGGCTGTTGAGAATGAAACCCTAGAACAGAATCGTAATCGTTCAAAGTGGGAAAACGCAGACTACATATGTCGTGGTCACATTCTTAACAGTATGTCTGATTCCTTGTTTGATGTTTATCGAAACGTAGAGTCTGCAAAAGAATTATGGGATTCCCTTGAAGCCAAGTATATGGCAGAAGATGCGTCTAGTAAGAAATTTCTTGTTGGTAATTTTATAAACTATAAAATGGTAGACGCTAGGCCTGTCATGGAACAGTATCACGAATTGCAAAGGATATTAGGACAGTTTGCACAATATGGTATGAAAATGGATGAATCAATTTCTGTTTCTAGTATCATAGATAAACTGCCCCCCTCTTGGAAAGATTTTAAAAATAATCTGAAACATAAGAAAGAGGAATTGAATCTGGTTGAACTTGGAAGTCATTTCCAAATTGAACAATCCATACGTGATATGGAAAAGGGTTCTGTTGGTGGTACTAAACATGACTGGTTCTTCTGTGAACATGGTGGAGGAGGGTGAATCCTCCAAGGCTGGTAAAGGGAAAAAAAGTTTCAAGGCAGTAACAATAAAGGTTCTGATAAGAAACAAAAAATAGCCTGTTGGAAGTGTGGGAAACCTGGACACTTCAAGAAAGACTGCAGGTCTGGAAAGGGTGGAGGTAAAGGGAAAAACGAGGCTGGTTCAAGTGGATCCAAGGATCCCGGAAAGCAATCAGGTTTGTTTTTGGTACCTACTGATCATTCTGTTGAGAATTATTATGTATCAATAATCTCTGAAACATTTTATGTGCAGGATGATGACATATCGTGGTGGGTGGATTCAGGAGCAACATGTCATGTGTGCAAAAATCTTCAATGGTTCAAGGACTTCAAGCCAATTGAAGATGGAACTTTGTTAAAGATGGGCAATGTTGCTACTGAACCAATTAAAGGACTAGGATATGTTAATCTAGTCTGTACTTCTGGAAACTCTTTACTTTTAAACAATGTTGTGTATGTACCTGGAATTCGTAAGAATTTAGTATTTGGTATTGTATTGAATAATTGTGGCTACAAGCAAGTCTTGGAAAGTGACAAGTATATCTTGTCAAGACATGAAAACTTTATTGGCTTTGGATATTTGAATGGCATGTTTAAATTAAATTTGGATGTTTCATTTGTTAATAATTCTGTTTGCATGGCTTCTACTATTCCTAGTAATAATTGTGGTAAATCTGAATTATGCCTTGCTAGACTAGGACATGTACATTACAAGAGATTGATAGACATGTCAAAAATGAGTCTAATACCTGCTTTTGAATTGAATGGTGAAAAGTGTAAAACTTGTATGTTGACTAAGATTACTAGACAACCTTTTGCCAAAAATGTCATTAGAGATACAAAGGTATTAGAACTTGTACACAGTGACTTGTGTGATTTTCATTCAACTCCATCACTTGGTAATAAAAAGTATGTAGTTACTTTTATTGATGATGCTACTAGATATTGCTATGTTTACTTGTGTCATACAAAAGATGAAGCTCTTGATAAATTTAAAATCTATAAAGAGGAAGTAGAGCTTCATCATGGTGTGAAGATTAAAACACTTTGCACTGATAGGGGAGGTGAGTATTATGATCCAGTGTATTTCCAATCCACTGGTATAATACATCAGACCACTGCTCCATATACACCACAGCAAAATGGTGTATCTGAAAGAAAGAATAGGACATTAAAAGAAATGGTTAATTCCATGTTATGCTATTCTGGCCTAAGTGACGGATTTTGGGGTGAGGCTATGTTGACAGCCTGTTATTTATTGAATAGAGTTCCTAATAAAAGGAACAAGATAACCCCTTATGAACTTTGGCATAAAAAGGTACCAAAACTGAGTTATCTCAGAGTTTGGGGTTGTAGAGCTGTGGTAAGATTGACTGACCCTAAAATAAATAATATAGGTCAAAGTGGTATAGATTGTGTATTCATTGGCTATCCTGAGAATTCTAAGTGCTATAGGTTCTATGTCATAGAACCTAATGATTATGTATCCGTGTACTCTGTTATTGATTCACGAGATACTGATTTTGGGAATGAGAATAGGTTTACATCTTTACCTAAATCTGTAGACATGATTGCAAGTTCTAGTAATTTTCGTTCATCTGACCAAGTGACCGTTACCCTTCCTGAGCCTTCTGAGCCTAGGAGGAGTGTAAGAGCAAGAAAAGCCAAATCTTTTGGTGATGATTTCCAACTATATTTGGTCGAAGGATCAAGAATTGAAATTAACTTTCAATATCAATATTGTTTTAATGTTGATGAAGATCCGAGGACCTACAGTGAAGCTATGGCTTCAAGGGATGCTGCATTTTGGAAAGAGGCAATCCAAGATGAGATTGACTCTATTATGCACAATAATACTTGGAAATTGGCTGATTTACCACCTGGGTGTAAACCATTGGGTAGTAAATGGATCTTCAAAAGAAATATGAAGGTGGATGGAAGCACAGACAAGTATAAAGCCAGATTGGTTATCCAAGGCTTTAGACAAAAAGAAGGCATTGATTTCTTTGATACCTATGCTCCTGTTGCTAGGATTACCACCATTAGATTATTGTTAGCACTTGCAGCTATACATAATCTTGTAATTCACCAAATGGATGTTAAAACAGCCTTTCTGAATGGTGAATTGGATGAAGAGATTTACATGAAACAACCTGAAGGTTTTGTCATGCTTGGTAATGAAGATAAGGTTTGTAAATTGGTTAAGTCTCTTTATGGTTTGAAGCAAGCCCCCAAGCAGTGGCATCAGAAATTTGATGATGTTGTTTTGTCTAATGGTTTTGCATTAAATCAAGCAGACAAGTGTGCATACAGCAAGTTTGATACTTCTGGTAAAGGAGTAATCATTTGCTTGTATGTAGATGACATGTTGATCTTTGGTACTGACCAAGATCAAGTTGATACAACTAAGGAATTCTTGTCCTCTAAATTTGATATGAAGGACATGGGGGAGGCTGATGTGATTCTTGGCATTAAGATCATACGTGGAGAACATGGCATTACTATCTCTCAATCACATTATATTGAGAAGATGTTGGATAAAGTTAATCAAAAAGATTGTTCTCCAATAGGTACTCCTATGGATCCCACAACAAAACTTGTGCCTAATAAGGGAGTTGCTGTGAATCAACTTGAATATTCAAAGGTTATTGGATCTCTCATTTATGCCATGATTAGTACTAGACCTGATATAGCCTTTGCTATTGGAAAGTTGAGTAGATATACTCACAATCCAAGTTTAATCCATTAGCAAGCAATTAATCGAGTATTTAAGTACTTGAAAGGAACAATGGATTATGGTTTGAATTATACTGGATTTCCTTCTGTTCTTGAAGGTTATTCAGATGCAAGTTGGATTACCAATAGGGAAGATCATTCTTCCACAAGTGGTTGGGTATTCCTACTTGGAGGTGGTGCCATATGCTGGGCATCAAAGAAGCAAAATTGCATCACTGATTCAACAATGGAATCTGAGTTTGTGGCATTAGCAGCAGCTGGTAAAGAAGCTGAATGGGTAAGGAATTTAATATATGAAATTCCATTGTGGCCTAAACCGATATCACCCATTTCTATCAGATGTGATAATGCAGCTACCTTGGCTAAGGCATTCAATCAAAGTATATAATGGAAAGTCTAGACACTTAGGTGTTAGACACAGCATGATACGTGAGCTTATCACGGATGGTGTGATATCTATGGTGTTTGTGAAAACACAACACAATTTAGCCGATAATTTAACCAAAGGGTTGAGTAGAGATCTCGTGAAAAAGTCGGCTATAGGAATGGGATTAAAGTCCACCAGAAATCTCTGATATCAAGATACCCAATTCCCACATAGTAAGACACTAGGTGCTGAATTCAATGTGGAAGGCTTAATATTTAGAGATTGGAACACATTAGAAGAATCATCCCAAGGTATGTGTTCAGACCTGCAAGTTAGGAAGGTTGAATGGATATTGATGATGTACCCTCCGAACGAGTCGAAGGACTCCCCTTCGAGCCTGTGCGAAGCCCTCTATTCGGAGGCCCAGGTTAATCTCCTAACACGTTTCATTAGCGTAAAACCATTCATCTATGAAGTGGTTACCATGTGGGAATCCGCCAATCGAAGCCTTAAGCCCTTCGGGGTATCTCCTATGAAGGAACTACAACGGAGAGCTACCTTGACCTGGTCATACCCACGTCTCCTCTTCCTTTAGGCTTTCCCGCCAAAGTAGAGATCGTGGGCTACAAAGCCCTAGCGGTTACCACAAATCATGGGACGCCCCCATGATCTCCGAACAAAGTGCAACCGCCCTCTAAGGCCTATTTCTCCCCTATAAATAGCATTAGACGGGCCATAACCATGGTATGTTAACTGAATGCCAACTTAACTCTCTCAACGTACTACAAACTTACCATATCACATACTTACTCACACGCCGGAGGTGGTTCGCAGGGTCCAACCCCTGCGCAATCACTTAACGTAGTGTTTTGGTATTTCTTATTTCAGGTTAAGACAAGCTTGGCGCAACCTCAACACCCCATAAATCCTTTGATCATCATCGAAGGCCTGGTAGTGCAATTTATTGTACAATCAGTGGCGCCATCCGTGGGACCGCTACAATTGGTCTCGTTATTTCCAAGCTTATAACCAACCAACTACTTTCACTATTATTCCGGCATGGATCAAGGGAGAGAAGATACTCCCCCACCGGGTTTCTCGACCTTGGCGCCAATACCAATCAATGACTCTAACAACCTTCCCCCAATAACCGCTTCCACGTTCACAACACGTTCTCACCCAGAAATAACACCCAACCATCATGCTTCGACATCAGCCAATCCGGAGCCTATCATTAGCCCAGCCTTCGTCGAAGCCAATTACGAAGCGTTGGAATCCCTCTTAAGGGCTCGCAAAAGGCAAGTTAGGAATGCTGGGATGCCAAGGGAATTGGAATACTCAAGTGACGAGTATGATGAAGAAATGAAAATGGAGCCTAGGCCTCCGGCCTAGGGAACAACACCCTCAACCCTAAGGATTGGGTCACCAGTGGGTCGAAGGCTAAGTAGAAAGTCCGTTGGGTTCGAAGGAGTCCCGGAGAGGGCTCCGACAAGGAGAGAAGGGGCGGTTACCGAAGGCTCCAACGGGAGGAGCCAACGAAGGGAAGAGACGGGGGTGAATTTGCCTCCATTGCTAGCAGCTCATCTTGAAAGGACCGAAGCAGGGGTTCCGTTGCAGCCTTCTCACACATCAGGCGTAGAAGGCAATCCGCCTACAATTAATATGGGAGGAAATCTTTCTCCCAATGGTATGTACCCCTCGTTCCAAACTCAGTCTTATCCTCAAGGTTTTTATCCTCCAGTAAATGGGCAGCCTAGCAACCCTAGTCTCCCTCAACCTTATGGGAGCATACCCTTTGGCCATCCTACAGTATACCCTCCGTACACCATAGGAAACTGTTATCCGTTCAGCATAAACACACCTTATCAGTCCTACCCTAGCCAAGCTCCTGTGGGAGTACCCCCAAACCATACTCCATATCATACTGTTCCTATGTATGCACCACCCTATAATTGTCTATACTCGGACCCTATGGGTTCAGCTACGCCCTTCGTTAGGTGGATAGAAGATTACCCATTGCCTGATGGGTTGAAAATGCCTTCACATATTGGGACTTATGATGGGAAGGGGGATCCGGACAATTTCTTACATTTGTTCGAAGGGGCTATTAAGATGCAAAAATGGGTTATGCCTGTGGCCTGTCACATGTTTACTTATACCCTGCGGGATTCTGCCCGTATTTGGTGGAATGGGCAAAAGCCTGGCAGCATTGTCAATCTTGATGATCTCAAGGCTAAGTTCCGATCACACTTCAGTCAGCAAAAGAAGTTTACAAGGACTCATCTAACGGTCCACAACATTAAGCAAAAGGAAAACGAAAGCACAAGGGCCTTCGTTACTAGGTACACCGATGAAACTTTGCAGATTTTGGGTCTTCATGAAGATCAGCGCATTTCGGGTTTCGTACATGGTCTTCGAAATCGGAGCTTGGTGGAGTTCTTATCCACTGACCTTCCGACAACTTATAAGGGGTTAATGGAAAAGACGTATACTTGGATTGAGGCGAAAGAGGTATCTACTAATGGGGCTCCGATCGACAGAGACAGGAAGGGTCAAAGAACAAAAACAAAAACAGAGACAGGTTCTCTCCGTACAAAGGCCCTAATCATGGTTTGCTATGAAGCTTAATTAAGTCTCCAAAGGAAATACTTGCAACGGAGAGGGCTGCTAAGGCTTTCGAAGCACCCCCTCGTATGACAAGTAAGGGCAAAAACAGGGATACCAGCAAGTATTGTCACTTTCATGAAGATTATGGCCATGATACGAACAGTTGCAGGGAGCTAAAGAAACAGATAGAAGAAGCTGTAAAGTCCGGGCAATTGGCACATCTGGTGAAGGGTATAAAGAAGGGAAAGGAAAAGATGTCCGACACTCAGTTGGCTAAAGATACTACTCCTCTCGAAGCCCCAATACTCATGGTTCGTTGGGGCAAACCAGCTTGAAAAGAAAGGTAACGGAGCAGGAGGGTAACAAAGTGGGAGAGGTAACATTTCCTCCTCTTGCAGGCCAAGTCCTTTCGAATGATCCAGTGGTCATCAAAGTCCTAGTTTTCAACAGAGAAGTTAACAGAGCCTACATGGACTGCGGAAGCTCCTGTGAGACCATATATGAGCATTGTTTTCTTAAGCTCAAGCCTTCAATCAGGTCGCAGAGGGTTGATTCGAAGATACCTTTGGTAGGATTCTCCGGCGAACATTCGTGGCCTCTGGGAGAAGTGCCATTAGACATAACAATTGGAGAAGGCAAGCTCGCAAGGACAGAAACTCTCACATTTGCTATCGTACGGTCCGAATCTCCCTACAATTTGTTAATAGGAAGGACCGCCATGCAAAAGATGGGTATCGTAGTCTCCACCATACATGCAGCAGTAAAATTCCATACACCTTATGGGATAGGAACCGTATTCTCTAGTTACAATCAGGGGAAGACCAGGGATATGGGCAAAAAGATCAAAGAAAGTCCCGAAGAGCCTCCGAAGGCCATTCTTAGTTGTACGGACGCCGAAGAACGTATTGTGGTGAATGAGCTCTATCCAGAGCAAACGGTGGTAATCGGAAAGCAACTCCCTGCCAACTTCAAGGCAGACTTGGAGAAGCTACTCAAAGCCAACAAAGATATTTTCGCATGGACGTACTCAGACATGACAGGGGTTCCTCGAACTCTTATGATCGATGACAAGCATTTCGGCACAGAACACAAGCTTAATGAGTTCAAGCACATTGAACCAATTAAGCAGAAGCGACGAAGCCTGGCACCTGAAAGAAACGTAGCTGCTTGCAAAGAGGTGGACGAACTTGTACAAGCGGGAATTCTCAGAGAAGTGAAATACCAAACCTGGGTAGCCAATCCAGTCATGGTAAAGAAGAGTGACGGACGGTGGCGTATGTGTGTCGATTTCACCGACATCAACAAAGCCTGCCCGAAGGACTGCTACCCTCTACCAGAAATTGATTGGAAGGCTGAATCCTTCTCGGGGTTCCGTTTGAAATGCTTTTTAGATACCTACAAAGGGTATCACCAGATACAGATGGTGAAGGAAGATGAGGAGAAGACAACCTTCTACACAGGAAAGGGTGTCTATTGCTACAGGAAAATGCCCTTCGGTCTAAAGAACGCAGGGGCAACTTATCAACGATTGGTAGACAAGGCCTTCCACAAGCAAATAGGGAGGAACTTGGAAGCTTACGTTGATGACATGGTAATAAAAAGTAGGACTGAAGAAGACCTACTCTTCGACATTCAAGAAACCTTCGATCAGTTAAGGGCAATCAACATGAAACTTAACCCAAAAAAGTGCTCCTTTGGCGTGGAGGAAGGAAAATTCTTCGGACATCTGATTACCAAACAAGGGATTAAGGCTAATCCTTCAAAAGTCAAAGCCATCACTGATTTACAAGCTCCAAAGTCACTTAAAGAGGTACAAAGCCTAAATGGGAAGCTCGCAGCACTCAGCAGGTTCCTATCAAAGGGCGCAGATTGGTCTCTACCAATTTTCAAAACACTCAAGGGGTGTACAGATAAGAAGACTTTTTAATGGAGTTGTGAGGCGGAAGTCACCTTCGGAAAATTAAAAGAGTTCATGGAAATCTTGCCAACACTCATAGCCCCAATCAAAGGCGAAGTGTTATTCATGTACATTGCGGCATCCTTCGAAAGCATCAGTGCGGTGCTCTTAGCCGAAAGGGAAAAGAAACAAGTCCCAATCTACTTCGTTAGCAGGTTCCTGCAAGGGGCTGAATTAAATTATCCGGAGTTGGAGAAGCTAATCCTAGCCTTGGTTTATGCTGCAAGACGCCTTCGAAGGTACTTTCAAGCTCATCCCATCACGGTATTGACTGACAAGCCAATCAAGCAGATACTATCAAAGCCTGAGAAATCAGGAAGGGTAGCCAAATGGGCCATCAAATTGGGAGAACATGAGATAGAATACAAGGGTCGAAACTCCATAAAAGGTCAAATACTTGCAGACTTTCTTGCTGAAACACCTTCCGGACCTAGTCAAGACAAAGAAATCTCTAAAGAGAAGCCCTAAAAGATGAAGGAGGGGTGGAAATTGTACACAGACAGAGCCTCAAGCTCCGATGGTTTAGGAGCAGGTCTAATGCGGGTCAGTCCGGAAGGGAAGGAGTATACTTATGCATTACGTTTTGAGTTCGAAGCCACCAACAATGAAGCTAAGTACGAAGCTTTGTTAGCGGGTCTTCAACTTGCAAAGGACATGGAGGTTCGAAACCTCTCCATTTTGTGGACTCGCATCTAGTAGCCAACCAAATCAAGGGCTCTTACGAAGCAAGGCAACCCACTATCAAACAGTATTTGGAGAAAGCTAAAGAACTCCTTCAAGGGTTCGAGTCCTATGATATAACACATGTTCGCAGAAATCAAAACAAGAAAGCAAATGCCTTAAGCAAGTTGGCTTCGATGGCATTTGCTCACCTAACAAAGGAGGTTTTAGTGGAAGTATTGGCCCATAGGTCAATTACACAAGACAAAGCATCTGACGAAGGCTCAAACTGGATGAGTCCAATGAAGGTGTACTTGACAAGTGGTATTCTGCCTGATAATCCAAAATCAGCACGAAAGGTCAAGGTCAAAGCTCCCCAATATAGACTTGTGGGGGACAACCTCTACAAAAGATCTTTCTTATCTCCATGGCTTCGTTGTGTGGGACTGAAACAGGCTTCGAACATCATCTATGATGTTCATGAAAGATCTTGCAGAATGCACGAAGGTCCTCGCTCCATTGCCTCTAAGATAACGAAGTTAGGATATTATTGGCCATCAATGCTGGAAGACGCAACTGAAATAATACAAACATGTGTGTCATGTCAGATACACTCAAAGGCTCGAAGACCACTAGCGCAGGATGAGACCTCTATCACATCAACAATACCTTTCGGCCAATGGGGATTCGACATAGTTGGACCTCTACCAATAACTCCCGGAGGAGTACAGTTCTTGGTAGTAGCCATAGACTACTTCACCAAATGGGTCGAAGCCAAGCCTTTGCCGATTTGGGGTCCCACAAATCATCACCTTCGACAACGGGAAGCAATTTGCCGAAGGGGTATTCCCATCTTTCTGCGAAGGCCTAAACATAAAGAAAATGTTCACTTGTGTTGACAAGGACATTGTCATTGAAATCGAGATAAGTTTAGGGCAGTACCAGCATAAGTGGGTAGATGAATTACCCCAAGTCCTGCGGGCATACAGGAATATGTCCTTCGAATAAAACAGCACAAGCAAAGCTAAGGCTCGCATTCGAAAGACCCAACGTCACATCGGAAGGCTACAGCAACAAAGCATACAAGCTCGAAACGCAGGACAAGAAATGTCATGGACAAGACTGGAAATGATACTAACTTTCGTAAGTTTTACATATAAGACTTACTCTTTTTAAAGCACTTAGCTTGTTTTTTAAATTTCATGTAACGCATTCTTCTCACCTGGGAAAGAAGCATTAATGGTAGGTGTCTTAGTGTTCATTTCTTAAAATGATGTAATCCTCCCTACCCACTTAATGATACAACGCATTTCCCTCAAAATCTCTTGTTTCGTTATTTACAACAAAGATTTGTTCAGCCAAGTACTTTGCAAGTTTCAATGTCGAAGGATGAAGCAAGACACATGTCTTGTATGAAAATAACATCCATTACAATTCACATTAACTTTCCTATAAAGTCTTAGGGTATTCTAAGCCCTTCGCAACTTAAGGATAAAGACGGAGTGGGTCGCGACCCTCTGTCGCAGTCAAATTATACGATTGCCAAAAATCTTGGTCCAAAATACACACAATAAAGCGTAAGAGAAGATAAACATGATTTCAAAAGCGGGATTTAATCCCTTGGCATTCATAAGGCTACACATAGTCATAGCCAACATTGAAGCATCAAAGCAAATTGTCTAAAGTCTGGGTCGAAGCCCAGAAACACAAAAGATAAATTGTTCAAAGAGATAGGCACAGGCCTAACAAAGCATCATCAGAAATTGTTTAACAGGGTACATGCCACCCTTAAAGACCAAATTATTGCCAACATGGCAACCTTCAAACATTCTTTGAGGAATTCGGATCCTCTTGGTGAGATGGAGACGGAGGCTTCACAGATGGGGTTCTTTTAGTTGGAGAGGGAGGCTGTATTTTCCTTGGCTTTTTGGATAGGAGATCTTCAATTGGGGCTGAGGGGTCTTTGGTTGCTTCGGAATGGAATGGGTACTCTGCTGTAGCGTATGCATTGCCAGCAGCATTATATTCTTGCTCAGAATTTGTACGGTAATAAGGCACTTCTGACAATACCACTGGTTTCTTGGTTTCAGCAATTTCCTCCACAGTTGTGCATTTACCATAGAATATGGCTGCGTTCACCAACTTTCCAACAATAGCTCCCACCTCATCACTATGGTACAACTCCATAGCAACATAAGGGACAACCTTCGACACCACCTCAGCCCTATCCTCCTTTAAGCTCTTGCACTTGAGTTTTAACCCATCCATCTCTTGACAAAGCTTGACCTCCTTTTCCACCAATCTAGCTCTCTCAGCCTCAAGACCAGTGCATTTAGACTTAAGAGTTGTAACCTGTGTCTTATATCCCGAAAGCTTGGCCTCCTCCATCTTCAGCTTACCCTGCGACTCCTTAAGCTGTCCTTCGAGACTGTCCATCTTGGCACGAAGGGCCTCATATCTGGGATGCTTCTCAAAATCCAACATGGCCGCATCACACCTGGCCTCTAGCTCAGCATACTGCTTCTCTCTTTTCTTCTCCCTAGCAACAATAACAGCTACCTCCTCCTTTGCATCCTTCACCATATTAATCAACTCCCTTGTACGGCCATTCAAGTGATTATCAAGCATGGCTTGTCTGGTGTAGCTCTTATCGTGTAGATCACATAGCTTCTCAATAGGTATGTCACTTAAAGTCCTCCTCCAGGGAGCAGGAGTGACATTCTCAATCATCAAGTGGCAGGTGAGAGCATTGGGTAGCTCCTTGGTGTTTGGTAACCCTAAAAAAAAAGAATGTATACCAATCAGATGAGAAACACACTAAGGAAGGGAGAAGTGAAGAAATTTTTGCTTACCATGGATGTCATCATCATCAACCATTTCTTCTGGTGAATACATAATTGCTTTCCCACGAGACTTCTCTATCTTCTGCTTGGTGGTTCTGGATGTAGGAGTAGGGATGTTCAATTTCCTCTTGGGGGCAGCCTTTGCACTTGTCCCTTTCCTGGTTCGCACCCTATCAGCAATGCCAGAAGACCCTACGATCTTCAGCTGGTCACTCTCGGAGGGAGGATCGTCAGAGTCAGCAATATTCTCCACAAACTGGGGGGCTTCCTCAGTATTCACGGGATTGATAGGAGGAAGCACAGCAAGAGGCTTAACGGGGGAAGCATCAACATCATTATTGTTCACGGACACAGATGGGGAACCAACTCCATAACTAACATCTTTGGGATCTTTTGGAATAAAGCTCACTTCTTTAGCACCTCCAGATACCACAAAGTTCCTGAAAGCCATTTCTGCACCAACAAAAGAAAAAGAGATGAATATCAGCAGGTAAGTTATTTATTTTATGTAAATAGGAAATGTACATACTTTTTCCTTCACAAATAATTTCAGGCTGTGATGGAGACCCTTCCCAATGGTCCACAATGCCAGCCATAAACAAGATGGGCTCAGGAAATGTTTGTACGTCCACTGGATGGCGTGCAAGACGTTGGTACATAGGATCGCTCCTTATCTCATAAGGTAAGGGGTCATTGAATCTTTTCTCATCAAACATGTACGCTTCATCTAACAAAGCTGGATACTCAGAAGGTATGATTGTGTTCTCCACATAAAAAAATTAACCTTTCCAATTTCTGATGTTTGAAAAAGGTTTGGTCAATAGTTGAGGCACATCATGCTCACATCTTTTAGCAATGGTTATCCAGTCTCCACCATGATATAGGTTGACAAAGCCTCTAAGCACGGTCAGTGTAGGCTCAAAACCGTATGCTTTGCACATTACGATATAGGTGGTTAACTTGGCTAGACCAAATGGATTAAACCTAGAGATGTGCACTTTGTAATATTGTAGAAACTCCAAAATTAAAGGATGTATGGGTATCCTAAAGTTTGATTGAGTAAATGAATGCACATATAAGCCTACATATCCAGAGGGAGCATCAAAAATATTTTGCTTTTTGTTCGGAAGCATGATTTTGAACTCTGTGGGTATGGGGTAATCGCAAAGAAAGTCGGATAATGCTTCCTTTGACAAAGTACATGTTTGTTGCCTAATTATTCTCTTAGCAGCCATGCTCATGTCGCTATTAAAAGAGTAAGAAATCAAAGAGGAATGATAGAATTTTTACCTTTCGTTTCAACGGAAGCACAAGAGCACAGTACGGTGTATGTGTATTTTGGGCGGAAGGTGAAAGTAAACTAGGGTTTACCGTCCTAAGGGTTTAAATACCCATCGTATCTTTGATCCTGGTCGCACACGTGTACACTTAACTTTGATGATCTTGCGGATTTCAAATGGATGATTAAATTTTAAAATGATGTTTACTTTTACCGAGATAATAGCCGTTTAAGTCTAAGCGGTAAGTGGAAAGATAATCATTAAGCTGCATTAAATGTGCGGTTAGTTAGGCATTTATATTCTTTTTACACGAAAGTGTAACTCAAGAGATATAACGCATGTTGTTTTTGAGTCGAATGCAATTTATACTCGTACGTATATATCACTTTCGACTGGGGGGCTTGATGATGTACCCTCCGAACGAGTCGAAGGACTCCCCTTCGAGCCTGTGCGAAGCCCTCTATTTGGAGGCCCAGGTGAATCTCCTAACACGTTTCATTGGCGTAAAACCATTCATCTATGAAGTGGTTACCATGTGGGAATCCACCAATCGAAGCCTTAAGCCCTTCGGGTATCTCCTACGAAGGAACTACAACGGAGAGCTACCTTGACCTGGTCATACCCACGTCTCCTCTTCCTTTAGGCTTTCCCGCCAAAGTAGAGATCGTGGGCTACAAAGCCCTAGCGGTTACCACAATTCATGGGACGCCCCCATGATCTCTGAACAAAGTGCAACCGCCCTCTACGACCTATTTCTCCCTTATAAATAGCATTAGACGGGCCATAACCATGGTATGTTAACTGAATGCCAACTTAACTCCCTCAACTTACTAAAAACTTACCATATCACATACTTACTCGCACGCCGGAGGTGGTTCGCAGGGTCCAACCCCTGCGCAATCACTTAACGTAGTGTTTTGGTATTTCTTATTTCAGGTTAAGACAAGCTTGGCGCAACCTCAACACCCCATAAATCCTTTGATCATCATCGAAGGCCTAGTAGTGCAATTTATTGTACAATCAGATATATTCTTAATAGCTCTTTTGACAAATTGCATTGCAGGTGCAAGACTAAAAGAGCTACCTATATGAGCATGAAGTTTAGCCGCTTCAAGAAGCTGGGACTTGGCTTTGACATGCTTATGAAGGATAAGGACATAGGCTAGTAAAACATGTGTCAAGATAGAACTACTATGTACGTAAACCTTTGTGTACATTATCTTCGTGTATTCATAATGAATTCCCAGGGTTCAATCCTAAGCGACACCCTGGTATTCGAATATTCGGAATGTGTATTGTACTAATGTGAAATTCAATCGTCATGATATTTCATTTATGCAAAAGTTTGATTGTTTGAGATAACTTGTTTTAGTTAATCAATGATTGCACTAAAATAGGGGAGGAATGTTTGATATTTTAGTGTAATTGGATTAACTTGTTTGACCAATTTAGTCATAATAAGACATCATTTAGGCTTGGAGGTGCGGAGTGCACGCCTATTTGAATTTATTATGATCTTAGGGGCGAAGCCCCTAAGGGACGGGGGTCCGGGGGCAGCACCCTTGGGAGCACGGTCCAAGGGGTGGCAGCCCCTGGCAGAGTCCAAGGGGCAGCGCCCTGGCTGGAAATTAAGGGACTAATTTTGACAACTTTGAAACCTTGAAAACACCACCCACTAAGTTAAGGGACTAATTAAGGGACTAATTTTGACAACTTTTGACAACTTGGAAATTAAGGGACTAATTTTGACAACTTGGAAATTAAGGGACTAATTTTTTATTTTCACTAAGTTGTTATGTTAAAAGTTCCTCAGAAAATTAAATTTTGGAAATTAAGGGACTAATTTTGACAACTTTGAAACCTTGAAAAAACTGCCTAAAAGACGGTTGTAGGGGATAAACAGAATAAACGAACACAACCGGATATAGTGTATCCAGAATTATGATATGGTATATTGAGATAGGCTTGGATATGGAGTATCCAGAATTGTGATATGGAGTATTGGTGGATACGGCGTATCCATTATAGCTAATACAGCGTATCGACTAAGTCGGCTAAAGGAAATGACTAATTTGCCCTTTTTACTGAGTCACCCACTTAAGTTTGATAATAACACTTCTGGATAATCCCACACTTATCTAAAGTGTGTGTGTGTTCTGGTGAATCGAGCTAAGAGAGAGATGAGAGAGATGATGAAACTTATAGAGATTTTGTGGTGGATTGAAGATGGTGATTCAATATGTATGTGTGTGTGTTCTGGTGAATCGAGCTAAGAGAGAGATAAGAGAGATGATGGAACTTATAGAGATTTTGTGGTGGATTGAAGATGGTGATTCAATAGGTTGGTCCTTGGTATGATTATCTCAGGTATGTATGGATTAATTAGTGTTTAATTACGAATTTAGAAATTAGGGTTCATGAACCCTAATTTGGGGAAATGGGTAAAAGGTATTTTAAGCTAATTAAAGGTTATAGCAATTATGAAATATGTTTTATATGGTTTTAAGATTAGTAATTTCATGGTTTGATTGTCATATGATCAACGTATGATTATATGACGAGTTTGGGATATTAAGAAATAGGCTTATGGTTGCATAAACCATAGTTATAGTATTTCTAGTGTAAGCTTAAGTGTTTATACTTGTGTGAAATTGGCTTGGGATGCAAGAAGGATGATGATGATGGTGCTTTGTTTTATTAGCTTGGATTTTAGGTAAGTAAATGATGATGACATGTATTATATGGATTTCTAACATGTATATGTTATGTATGTTATGTGCTAAGTTATAGGGGACTTGAGATATGCTTATGTGTTGCGATGAATGTGACCTAAGTGATGACTTGGTTGTAGAGTAAGTTGATGTTATGTGTTAACGTAAGAATTAGATGGTTGAGCCATGAAGTAAGTGTTAGATATATGTGATGCTTATATGTTGTTTGAAGTATAATGTTATGTTATACTCGTTTTACTTACTAAGCGTTATCACTTACCATTATAGATGTTAATGATTTTGTACGTTTTTGGTGAAGATGCCATAGCTTGGATTAAAGCTTAGATTTGGAAAGCGGTTTAGAAGGTTTGTATGTAAGTTGGAGCTTAGGTAGAATACCGAGCTCAAAGTCAATGTTGAGTACTAATGAAGCAGTTAATACTGCTCATGGAGTTAGTACTGCTGGAACACAAGTTAATGCTGCTGGGTCTACAACCCTTGATAACTTGAGTGATGTTGTTATCTATGCTTTCTTAGCTGGTCAATCTACTAGTCCTTAGATTGTGCATGAAGATTTGGAACAAATTCATCCAGATGATCTTGAAGAGATGGACTTGAAGTGGCAGATGGCAATGTTGACAATGAGGGCGAGGAGATTTTTGAAGAAGATTGGAAGAAACATCAAGGTCAATAGGCAGGATAACATGGGTTTTGATAAATCCAAGATTGAATGCTACAACTGTCACAGGAAGGGACATTTTGCAAGAGAATGCAGGGCACCAAGGAGTCAAGACTACAAGAATGGAGAGAGCTCAAGGAAAGCTATGTCTGAGGAACCTAAGACTTCTACAGCTTTGGTGTCTTGTGATGGTTTGGGAGAATATGATTGGAGTGATCAAGCAGCTGAAGGACCAAACTTTGCACTTATGGCTTACTCTTCTTCATCAAGTTCTGATTCTGAGGTATCTAATGATTATGGTTGTTCTTATAAATCTTGTTTAGATACTATTGAGGAACTTAAGGCTAGGAATGAAAAACTAATAGAAGAAGTAAGGATGTTAAAGTTAGACAATTTAGGTTATAAAGTAGGCTTAAAATCTGTTGAGGAAAGACTTGAAGTTTTTAAACAGAATGAGTCAGAGTATGTAGAGAAATATAATGTTCTTGAAGGTAAGCTTTATGTTAAAGAACATGTAATTAAAGAACTTACTAAAAGGTTAGAAAAGGCTCAAAAAGAAAAAGATGCAGTTTATCAAGAAAAAGAAAAGCATCAAGTTAAGGTAAATAAGCTTGAATTTGCATCTGAAAGTGTAAATAAGACAATAGAGTGTCAACTTTTGAGGAGAGGTAGTGGTATAGGTTATAATGAAGTTCCTCCCTCAATAACAGGAAAGTATGTACCTCCTATACCTGAATTGTCTTGTTCAGTTGAGTCTAATGCTAAGCCTTTAGGAGAAAAGAGTAAGTCTAATGAGGAGAAACCTAAGGTTGAAAAGACATATTCTGATGCACCTATCATTGAAGATTGGGTGTCTGATGATGATGAGGAACAGGTGAAGACTACACCTAAGGTTAATAGTATAACCGTTAAACCTAGTGTTAAACAAGTTAAGTTTGTCAAACCTAGTTTTGGTGATAAGGTGTCTAGAAAAATTGTTGAATACACTGAGCAACCTAGGGAGTACACTAACATGCCTAGAGGTAACCAGAGGAATTGGAATAACATGATGTCACAAAGATTAGGCAGTGACTTTGTGATGTTTAACAATGGCTGTTATCACTGTGGTAGTTTTGAGCATTTACAGGAAAATTGTTTTTACTATCAAAAGCCTGTTTGGAACTATGCTAGGAGGGTGAATCATCAAAGTTTTTCTAAAAATACTCACCCACAGGCTAAAAGAAACATGGTTCCAACAGTAGTACAAATGAGATCTGGTTTAGTATCAGCTAAAACTGCCAAGCAAAATGTTTCTAAACCAGCAGTAGTAACTAATACTGCTAGATCAGTTAGTACTGCTAACTCAAAAAGAACAGTGAATGATGCTAAACAATTATCAAAATTTTCAAATAAAGCACATTCAACTGTAAAAAGGCCCATTCAAAAGAATACGACAATTAGTGTTGCTAAGGCAAAAGCAGTAGTTTCTACTGCTAAGCCAAAAGTAATAACTGATACGGTTTTGGGAAATTATTTTTATGATGTTAAGGTCCCAGCTTGTTAGGTCTGGAAACCAAAAGTTAAAGTTTTAAATCATGTTTCCAGAAACAGCAGTGCATCCATAGTTTTAAAGAGGTATGATTATGTTGATGCACAAGGCAGATCCAAGTCAGTAATGGCTTGGGTCCCCAAAATGAATTGATTTTCTTACTTTATGTGCAGGGCAATCCACAGGTGAAATTAGAAGATAAAGGAGTATTTGACAGTGGATGCTCAAGGCACGTGACTGGAAACATGTCCTATGTTACAGAGTTTGAAGCAATTTATGGATGATATGTTGCTTTTGGAAGTAATCCCAAAGGAGGGAAAATCACAGGCAAAGGTACAATAAAAACTGGTAAATTAGATTTTGATAATGTGTACTTTGTAAAAGAGCTTAAGTTTAATCTCTTTAGTGTCTCACAAATGTGTGACAAAAAGAACATTGTTCTTTTTACTGATACTGAATGTTTTGTCTTATCTCCTGACTTTAAGTTGGCTGATGAAAGTCATGTTTTGCTTAAAGTTCCTAGAACAGACAACATATATAGTGTTGATTTAAAGAATATGGTTCCCAAATGAGGTTTGACTTGTCTCTTTGCAAAGGCCACATCTGATGAATCTAATCTTTGGCATAGAAGGCTTGGACATTTAAATTTCAAAACAATGAATAAATTGGTTAAGGGAAACCTTGTAAGAGGGTTAACTTCAAAAGTTTTTGAAAATACTAAAATCGATGTTGCTTGTCAGAAGGGAAAACAATACAGAGCTTCTTGTAAGACCAAAGCAGTGAACTCTATATGTCAGCCTTTACATATGTTGCACATGGATTTATTTGGACCAACATTTGTAAAAAGTTTAATGAAAAAGATGTATTGCCTAGTTGTCACAGATGATTATAGTAGGTTTACTTGGGTTTTCTTTTTAGCAACTAAGGTTGAAACCAGTAGCATTCTTAAGGCTTTCATAACCAAGATAGAAAACCTAGTTAACCATAAGGTTAAAGTGATAAGATGTGACAATGGAACTGAGTTCAAGAATAGGGATATGAACCAGTTTGTTGGGTTTTATAGATTTGATGATACAAAACAAGAAGAATGAAACATGAAGGACTTAAGAAGACAAAGGATAAATTCTTCAAATGATGAAGAATGAAACACAAGGGACTTGCTTGCTAAAGAAGATTTTACTTATTAATCCTTTGTAGTCTTTTGTAAACCCTAAATCTCTATTATATAAAGTGATCAAGGGTACGTAGGTTTAATTAAGTCTTCCACAATGTAGACGTCTAGTAAAAAGTGTGTGTATATTTAGGCGTGTGTTTATAAACGCCTAAACAAGTTGTTCGTCACCTCAAGAATCACTTGATTCCTGTTACAGATTAGTTGTAACCATATTATTTTGATCAAATAATATTTGGGGCTTGGAGTGTTATTAAAGAAAAACCTTGTTACAATAACCTTGTTACAACAACTTATTGATCCCAGTTGAGCAATTGATCTAGTTAGTTATCTTAGATGTGAATCTAAAACAAGTATAGAAACTGTCTTGACTTGTAAACTATTAAACACAACACGAAATATTATGCTTAATCTTAAGAAGAACAATGAATGAAACAGTAGAATTCTCAACAAACACTTCAATATATTAAATATACGAATACTCAGCAGTATAAGGGTTTACAACCTTGAAGTGAATCGACTTTTAACAATGATGCTAACTAAACTCTAACCCTAGAACCTCCTTTTATAGACTAAGGAGTCCTAGTCGGTTTACAATAGCTTTCTATACAAGATAAATCTTTTAAAATCTATTCTAAACTTATCTAACACATACTATACATAGTTTATCTCTTCAGCAGTAGTATGAATTACTCTTACAGCAGTATCTTTTACTCCAGCAGTAGTATTCTTGCAGCAGTAGAATCTTCAATACTAGCAGTAGTGTAACACCCCGACCCGATAAGGGTAAAGATGTCACAAGTACATGGTTTCACATCAGATCATACATAACATCCATAATTAAACAGCGGAAGTACAAAGTAACATGAGACAGAAAATACATGAAATACAAAACATAATACAAATGAAGAATAATCCAACAAAAACAAGGCTTCACTCGTGAACACTCTTCCCAAAATCCATAACCCAGCTCCTAGCTTAATACCTGCCGCGGAAAAGAAACGCGGCTGAGCTACACGAGCTCAGTGAACAGATATAACGGTAACAAATAATAATCATGAAATAGGGAAACACGAAAGAAACCATACGTGATATAATGATGAAGTAAAATGAATGAAAGAAACAAAACGTGACATAGTAGCAGATAAGAAAAGATAGGAAGGTCATACAGAGATATTAGAAGGTATAGAAAAGTACATGAATAATGATGAGGCGAAAAGTGTACCGCTTTTAAGGGGTCATTTAAGCCCGAAATCGTATTTATTTGATCAAATATTGCCCTAAATCGTTCCTTTTGTCATTTTAGGTACTTTTGAGGAGAAATCTGGAAAAGGAGGCATTTTGGACGTTTTTGGAGCATTAAAGTGAAGAAAACGGCAAAGTCTCAAGAATCGGCTAAAAGTTACTCTTGACGGCGTCACAATTAACATGGGACGGCGTCATTCCTTGGCAAGAAAAGTTGGATGTGAAATTTACTCATGACGGGCCAGTGAGTTAGCATGAGAATTCTGACGGCGTCACGCTTTAACTAAATCAAGGGCGTCACGGCTTAAATCATAAGGGGACGGCGTCACGTTCAGGGTTAGACGGCGTCAAGCCTTGATAGGCCAGAATGGATTTTTGAAGAGCTAAAGAGGGACGGCGTCAAGAAGGTCACCCGGGAACCCTAAAAGCGGCGAGGTGACGGCGTCACAATGCATAAGGTGACGCCGTCAGATCCAAAAATCTATATATAGTTTTCTAATCTTTTGTCATTAGAGAGAGCTTAGTGTGTGGAATTTTGGGATAAAACCCTAAGACGATTTTAGCTACTTTTTCAGGGCTTTTTGCCTTGAGATCTTCCATGTTTCATTGAAAGATAAGTTATCAATTAATCATTCAATATGTCTATGTGTTGTTTGATTCTATCTTATGCTTGTCTTTTGTTTAACATGTTAGGCTAATTTTATCTTGTGTTTGCTTAGATCTAATGAAACTTAGCTATTGATTATTGGTTGTTAGTGTGTTGTTAGTTGTATTGGATGATTGTTTATCTATGTTAGGCTTAAGAAAACTGGCTAACTTCCTATTCGGTAACTTGCTTGAACGTCTTAAGAAACATGAACCAAACGCGTACTAAAGGTTTTTATGGTTGTATTTAATGCACAAGCGAATTCTAGTGATCCCATGTTAGGAGCTTCCTAGCCGGCTCGACATAGGAGTGAAGTAGGAGCTTGTAGAGTTGGGGAAGTAAGTACGCCACCCCACGAATGGTATTAAGGAATACACCCGTCATCCACGCGACTAATACACACTAATTAACCGGTAAAAGATAGTTAGGGAGTAAGGAAATCTAAGTAAACACATTTCTCTACACATAAGTTTCTCACCACTTTTCATTTTTGTTATTTTATTTTATTTGCATTCGTAGTAATTTGGGTTAGTTGACTAGCAACTAATTCCGCCCACTCCTTCAAACCCGAGATTTTACTTGCTTTCATAAAATTATAAAAACATAAAAAGAATCTTCCTCAACCCTTAGACCTAATTAGAATAGCCTTTCATACCTAACGAACACTATTCCCTGTGGAGAACGATCAATCCCCCGTACTTACCACTACACTATACTACATCGGTCAGGTACACTGCCTGGTGGGGTTGTAAGCCTCTTGGGATCCCTCGAGAGGTAAAACCTGTTGTAAGGTTACAAAACCCCGCACATCAAGTTTTTGGCGCCGCAGCCCGGGGAGTAGTTATTGCTTAGGTTGAAATTTTATTTTTATTAGGTCTACTCACAAGATTCCTATCAAGTGAGATATTTTCTTTTTATTTTGTAGCTTTCTCGTAGTCTATCTTTTCTTTGTGATTTTGTTTGTAATTTGCTTCAAATGGACCTTTCACTTAGATTTCTAAGATTGCAAGATATGGTTGAGTGGCTAGAACACCAAGAAGTTCAAAATACCTCATTTAGAGACACTTATGAATCATATGAGCCTTCACCTAGGATAGATTCTTATGAACAACCTCCATGTTTAGGATCTTGTTTTAGTGAGGCTAATAGGAAAAGCGGCCTAGTTTGCCAAGGAATTGTGGATAGAGCCGTATCAATAAATCATAAGTTGGATGAAGCACTAGGTTTGTTATTATCACTACCTAAGAAAACAATTGACGAGGATATAGGTGATCTTGACACGTGGAATAATGAGGTAAACACCATAAGCCCACAAAATACTCAACCATCATTTGAGGCACCCACACCGCCCGTGACTTACCCGGAAGAAGTAGAAGAGACTTTAGGAATCCCGATGGAGGTAGAACCCTTGAACCAAGCACAACTAGAGGATATAGGTTTGCACACTTTTAGTGATGACCTTACTCATAGTTCTAGGGAATTTCCTAGTGTTGATGAATTGGAACCTCAACCTTTACACAACTTTTCATCCTTAGATTTACATCTAGGAGAAAAAAGAGGAACCGACCCACCCATCAACCAGTATTATCCGGGTAGTTTTAGGATGAAGGAAGCCATTCACTCACCCCCTTCACCTCACGTGGCATATTCACACCCTAAGGGTGTGTATCGCTACTTTCACCCGCACTTAATCCTAAGTGTAGGGAAAACCTCCCCTATTTTTGTTAAATAAGGGTAGAGTCAGGCTCGTGACTCGAACAAAAACAAGCGCTTCTTGGGAGGCAACCCAAGCTTTATTTGCTTTGTGTGTTTATTTATTTGTTTATTTGATTCTATTTGCTTCCGTATGTATGTTTAATTTTTATTATTATTGATTCATGTTCAAAACTAAAATTGTGAAAATGCTTTATTTTGTTTTTAACTTCGTCTTAACTACATATAAAGGTATTTTGCAAAAGTTAAGTGTAAGGGAAAGTCAAATCGGTTTATTAGAACAAATGAACATGAATCATAATAATATTAAATTAACGTACATATTAGTATTTGTTTGAGTCAAATGCTTGTATCGAGTCATAATGATATTTTGCAGGATTTCCAGGAAATGAGGTATAGGTTTTTCCAGAAATTTTCCGGAAACTTAACATGAGAATTCTGTCAGATCATTTCTGACGGCGTCAGGAATTACAACCTGACGGCGTCAGGTTTTAATTTTCTGAAATTTTTGAAAGTTTTGTTTTCATAAAAAGTTTTTATTAAATCTCTAACTTATAAACTCCAGGAACCTGCAAAACATTCATTCCGCAAGCATTATATCTTTTATTGTTTTATTTCTAAGTCTGGAATTACACCTAGTTGTGAGTTGTCTTTGTTCGGTTTGATGCTTTGGTTTTTCTTGTTTGTTTTCTCAGGATTAACAGGTTATTTTGGACAAGGAGATGTATGTGGAATCAAGCTTTTGGCGATGCATTAGTCTTGAAGCTTTTACATTCTCTTTGGAAGAAGATCTAACCGTGTTACTTCATTATCCACCGAGCGAATCAGGGGAGTATTTGATTTCATTCTTTTACTTTATGCTTTTACATCTTGTTATTTGAACATTGGGGACAATGTTCATCTTAAGTGTAAGGGGGGGGTAAAAGTACGATTTTAGAGAATGCTATTACGCTTGATTTTTGTTTGTTTAATGGTAGATGTTTAATAAAACTGAGATAAATACCTGTTAGGGCAATTTTAGTGCCAAATTTAAAATTTTTTACAACATATAGGAGTGAAACTTTAGTTCTAATGAGCGTCTCACGGATAGGAGTTATATGACTAGCACAAAAACCGTACCACTAAAAAACTTTCCACCCCAAATATGTGAGGTTCGCCCCTAGAATTGGTAGGAAAAGCATTTATGCTATGATGTGTGTACCGGTAGCACTTAGATTCTAGAACTTGCGTTAGGACCATTCCAAGGCCACAAGTGAGACTACATTCGTGTAGTTAGATTTACTACATGATAAGAGGCATTAGGATTAACCCATTGTTTTACACCTATGTTTTTGTTATAATTACGTTGGCTACATTGGTCAAGTAATTCTCCCACACCCTTTGCGTTGTACTCATTTTTAGTACACGATACCCCTAGTACACCCCTCAGAGCCTATCTTTTCGTTTCGACCTTTAAGCATTTTACTTAAAGGAAGAATTTGTTACACCCCACTTAAATGTACACCCAAATCGCCTTAGCCTACCTTGTATGCACTCATTTTTAGTGCATTATTGTGTCAACATTTGTTTAAACCCAAGTTAATTATCTAATTGATTACATGGTTGCTAAGTCGAGTCATATCCTTGTACATATTGTTTTGGGACGATTGGGACTCATGGGTAAAGTACTAGTATAATGGAGTAATGGGGAAGAACATCATTTATTACCCCCATATGTGCTAAATGTTTTAAAAGTACTCCGAGTTTTTCAATTATCTTAATTCGAGTCATTAGATTAGTATTTGTAAAGTTATGTAAAAGTTCAAGTGTAAGGGGAATGCAACGCCCCTATGATGTATTATTTTGGATGGTAGGGCAAGAGTGTATGTCAAAAAAAAAAAAAAAAAAAAAAAAAAAAAAAAATCAAGAAAAATACAAAAAAATGAGAAAATGAAAAAATAGAAAAAACATACGGACTACCATCCCGTTTCATTTTATGTTTGTTTTATGTTCTTGTTATTTTGTTATTTCGTTTCTAGCTTAAGATCGAGTCTAGTCTTGGCTTAGCAACATTGTATAGTACATGTAATTGATCAAGATCTTTAACTAGCCACCAGTAAAATATCCCGTATCCAACAAACCCGTGTTTTCCTTTTCCCTACACCTAACGTTATAACCCATTTAAAAGCCCTCTTTGATAGTTTATCTTAGGTGCTTACGCCTAGTGGAGGAGGTTTTCGATCCTTTCCCAAGCCTATGGTAATCTATTTGCTATGACAGGTAGTGAGAGATATTATCCGTTTTCATTTATGAGATTTATTTTGATGACACTTGAGAGATGTGAGTATCTAAACACTATTTGTGAGGTGCTAGTATATAATCTCCGTGCTTATTATGATTGAAGTGGAACGATTATTTGTTGTAATTACTTTTATGTTTGCATTAAATGACCCCTAACTTGTATTTTGATTAGAATAAAAGCGCATTTGCTTGAGGACAAGCAAATCTCAAGTGTAAGGGTATTTGATGAGGCGAAAAGTGTACCGCTTTTAAGGGGTCATTTAAGCCCGAAATCGTATTTATTTGATCAAATATTGCCCTAAATCGTTCCTTTTGTCATTTTAGGTACTTTTGAGGAGAAATCTGGAAAAGGAGGCATTTTGGACGTTTTTGGAGCATTAAAGTGAAGAAAACGGCAAAGTCTCAAGAATCGGCTAAAAGTTACTCTTGACGGCGTCACAATTAACATGGGACGGCGTCATTCCTTGGCAAGAAAAGTTGGATGTGAAATTTACTCATGACGGGCCAGTGAGTTAGCATGAGAATTCTGACGGCGTCACGCTTTAACTAAATCAAGGGCGTCACGGCTTAAATCATAAGGGGACGGCGTCACGTTCAGGGTTAGACGGCGTCAAGCCTTGATAGGCCAGAATGGATTTTTAAAGAGCTAAAGAGGGACGGCGTCAAGAAGGTCACCCGGGAACCCTAAAAGCGGCGAGGTGACGGCGTCACAATGCATAAGGTGACGCCGTCAGATCCAAAAATCTATATATAGTTTTCTAATCTTTTGTCATTAGAGAGAGCTTAGTGTGTGGAATTTTGGGATAAAACCCTAAGACGATTTTAGCTACTTTTTCAGGGCTTTTTGCCTTGAGATCTTCCATGTTTCATTGAAAGATAAGTTATCAATTAATCATTCAATATGTCTATGTGTTGTTTGATTCTATCTTATGCTTGTCTTTTGTTTAACATGTTAGGCTAATTTTATCTTGTGTTTGCTTAGATCTAATGAAACTTAGCTATTGATTATTGGTTGTTAGTGTGTTGTTAGTTGTATTGGATGATTGTTTATCTATGTTAGGCTTAAGAAAACTGGCTAACTTCCTATTCGGTAACTTGCTTGAATGTCTTAAGAAACATGAACCAAACGCGTACTAAAGGTTTTTATGGTTGTATTTAATGCACAAGCGAATTCTAGTGATCCCATGTTAGGAGCTTCCTAGCCGGCTCGACATAGGAGTGAAGTAGGAGCTTGTAGAGTTGGGGAAGTAAGTACGCCACCCCACGAATGGTATTAAGGAATACACCCGTCATCCACGCGACTAATACACACTAATTAACCGGTAAAAGATAGTTAGGGAGTAAGGAAATCTAAGTAAACACATTTCTCTACACATAAGTTTCTCACCACTTTTCATTTTTGTTATTTTATTTTATTTGCATTCGTAGTAATTTGGGTTAGTTGACTAGCAACTAATTCCGCCCACTCCTTCAAACCCGAGATTTTACTTGCTTTCATAAAATTATAAAAACATAAAAAGAATCTTCCTCAACCCTTAGACCTAATTAGAATAGCCTTTCATACCTAACGAACACTATTCCCTGTGGAGAACGATCAATCCCCCGTACTTACCACTACACTATACTACATCGGTCAGGTACACTGCCTGGTGGGGTTGTAAGCCTCTTGGGATCCCTCGAGAGGTAAAACCTGTTGTAAGGTTACAAAACCCCGCACATCAAATAATAATGAAGTAGGAAAGAGCATGCAGAGATATCAGGAGTATAGAGTTGTACCATGAATACGGATGAGTAGAATGAAAGTCCCAACTAGCCCAAATATAACCAACCCAGTACAGAATAAGTCCAAGATTCCATAAAGCCCAACATGCCCAAGCCCAGTCCAGAATCCCATGAGGCCCAACATACCATGCCCATACAGAAATAAGTCCAGAAACATATCATGGGTGTCATAAGGGTAAGGGTCAGAAGTCCCTGAGGTCTAGTGATACAGAAATCCTCTACGAGCCCAGAAACATGAACATGAAATCATAATCATACCGCCATGCAGAGAGATGTTCCTCTCACTAATCCCAGAAATCATGAATGGAGTAGCTAGCTCCTAGAGTGTGAAAGACGTGTATCGCACACACCATCAGTCACCATGAATAACATAACATAACTTGACATAACTTGTACATGAACAAATCTAGGATGCATCCATACGCCCCTGGTGGCCATAGCTCCCAACACACCAAATAAAATACAGAAAAGGGACGGGACAGGTCATCACTCTCCTGCCCTAGAGTCATGCCATCGGTGCATCGACTGACATGGACATGAAACCCTCATGCTTAGTGAGTGGCTCGTAGTATCAAACTGTGGGTCAAGGTCAAGTATCATGAATCTAGTATTTAATTTAGTTTCATAAGTCAAATTCCCATTTCAGAATATCAGAGTTCATAATCAGAGGTTCATATCAGAGGTTCATACCATAAAGATTCAATATCAGAAAGGTCATCTATCAGAGATGTTTAATATCAGAAAGGTTCATAACAGAAAGGTCATGTATCAGAAAGGTTTAATATCAGAAAGGTTCATAACATAAAGGTCATGTCAAAGGTTCATAATATCATGAAAGAAACCAGAAAGGTTCACAGAATCAAAGAACATGGCAGTGAATCAGAAATCATAAATGAGACGAAGGCACCTTACTAAAGAAGGGCAGAATATCTGTACCTTATTGCTTGACAAGGATCACACTGAATAAGATGATAAAGAGTACAGAACTACTCCCTCTTCACACCTAGAGGAGTAAAGACACGATTACTAAAGATACCATTTTCATATTAAGTAACTTTCTATTTTTAACAGGTTTCCATTTTTAGAAAGTTTCCATATTTAGTAAGTTTCCATATCTAGAAAGTTGGATCAACATTCTTAGTTAAATCATTATTTCTGGAATTAGGGTATCTTTTATCACATTTACACATTAGGTCCTTAAGAATTCACAATTTACACTTTACACCCTTTAGTTTCAAAAGTTACACTTCAGACCCTTAATTTATCAAAGTTTCACAATGGTCACTTATTTTATCATATTATAAGAATGTATCCTCAATTTTATAGAATTTACACAATAAGTCCCTCTAGTTTACAAAGTTACATATTTAGTCCTTTAATTTATAATTTCAACTTTATATTAATAATAATTACATATTAACCCATTAAATTACCAAATTAACACATAACCCCCTGAATGTATTATTTTACTCAAAACAGCACTAACTTTCCAGAATTTACCTTTTTAGTCCCTCTAGTTTAATTAATTACAAATCATACCCTTTAATTACCATTAATTCATTATCTTGAAATATTTACACTTAGGACCCTCAAGTTATATTTTTCCCATATTGTCACATACCTAAATAACATTTTAAAAATAGTCCACGAGTTTCAAAAGTTACAAAACACCCCCTTGACCTTTATATTTTAAATCGGTAAAACATTTATAATACAAAATCAAACCCTAATTATTTACAATCATCATATAATCATTACCATATCATTTTAATACCATTAAAGTCCAGATTTAATTTTATAAACCTTAATTCAATTGGTTTAGGGTTTTGCTCATACTTTCCCTTTTATTTTCAATAAGGCCGATATATACATAATTTCACCAATAATAGTTTTAGGCTTCTAAAATTCAAATGGCCATTTTTGTGATGATATATGATGTATAAGGAAGCCACGAAAATTATAAAACTTGCCCAGAAAATTCGCATGAGTGATTTAGAGAATTAATACGATTCTAGGGTTTCGAATTCAATATTTAGCATACGATCAAATTACAATGCATGGATGAGTTTTAGCATTTTTCTCACGTTATATAGGATTAGTATAAGCTCAGAAAAATACCAGATAATTTATAGGACGAGTGGATAGGGCGTTTTAAATTTGGACCTATCGGATCTAGTGCTCGACACCAAAGAATTCACCACGATCACCACAGCCACTCCACGACCTTGTAATCATTTTTCACAGACCATACATGATGTTAGGGACATGAGAAAAATAGAGAATGAATTTCACATTGATCGAATTAATAAAAATGGAATTATTACCTATCGAGTGGAATAAAAGAAGAAATTTCGACAAGTTGCAATCCCGACCTCTAAAATTCGTGAAGCTATTTTTCTAGGCTTCTTGAGAACCTTAAGAACACAGGAAAAATAGTGTCTCACTTCCAGAAATTCGGATGGATGAGAAGAGAATTATTTTGTGTCTTAGGGTTTAATCGGTTTGGAATTTTGGGAGAAAAAAATATGTGTGCTATAGAAATTGTGGAGTGACTGATTTTTAGGGAAGTAATAGGCCAATATTTCGGTGGTTTTGGTCAAAGAATTTATGGCATGATTATCTCTTTTAATTTCCATTTAATTCCCTTTTAATTTCCTATTATAAATTCATAACTTTTGAATTTAAATTATATTAGGCGCCCAAGGGCATTTTAGTAATTTTTCATGGCTTGTATAAAAGTTAAATGAAGTTGTTAAAATTATTTGGGATCATATCTTGCTCATTGCTAGAAGTTTGGAATTTATTTTGTGCCTTACATATGTTTTATTTAAGTTTTAAATTCCCAGGGGCAATTTGGTCATTTTACATGTTATAGGATTTCAGGTATTACAAGTAGTATAGAATACACTAGCAGTAGTATGACACTTAGAGTATTTTCCTTTATGCACCATAAGCAGTTGTATCATTCAGAGCAGCAACATCTCTAAACCCAACAATCCTCCCCTAAACTTGATATTTTCTTCCAAAATCATCAACTTTCTTTTAAACTTTAACCTTCACCAGGAGGATGCTTCCAAACACATTTACTCCTTTTTCTTAAGATTTGGGTTGAGAATTTCTTTATACTTCTTTAAAAGTTGATAAGCTTGATTTTGAAACCAAAAGTCTTTCTGCATCTGCAACATTCCAGGCTTCAACATCTGATGAATAATTTCTTTATTGAAGTTCAATGAAGGATAATCTTTTTCCACCAACATGTATGTAACACCCCAACCCGACAAGGGTAAAGATGTCACGCAAATGGTTTCATATCAGATATAACAAAGCATACATTCAAAAGTAATACAAAGATTCTCAAAGGTTACAGAAGAAATACTGAAATTACAAGGTTACAAAAGCGAATACAAATTCTAACAATGTAGTAACTTCCAATCGTCTCTAGACCAAAATAATTATCAAGTCTTCTAAGTCCAAAAGTCTCTTCACTCATACCCATCTTCCAACTAAAACCTGCCGCACACGAAAAGAAAACGTGCGGCTGAGCTTACAAAGCTCAGTGAACAGATACATATACAAAGCAAAGAATAACGAAACAGAAATATAATGAAGCACTGGAAATATCATAAGGCATAATCAAAGCAAAAGAGTAATAAGGAAGTATAGGATAGTTATCTACCACGAGCCCATAAACTCAAAGTCATAATCTCGACATCATAGTCTCAAAGCCATAATCTCACAATCAGAGGGGATACCTCTCAGGCAACCAGATAATATGAGGGGTGTCCTCATGTATCAAAAGGGTGGAGTAGCTAGCTCCCATAAATGTGAAAGGCATGTATTGCACACAGTACCAGTCACCTCAAAGTCATACTCAAAGTCATAGTTAAATCCACTAAACATACAAATCTAGGATTGCAACCCATACGCCCCCAAACTCAAAGTCATCCCAAAATCATAGTAGCCATGGCAGAAAATCATAAAAGGGACGGTGTGAGAAATTGCTCCCCCACACGGGAGTCATGCCAGTGGTGCATCACAGACATGGCCAGGTTACCTTCCTGGCTAGGTAACATAAAATGGCTCGGGTATCAAACTAAGAGTCAGGTCTCAATGTCATGTCAAAGGGTGCATCTCTAAGTCATAATCAGAAGGTATATCTCAAGGTCATATCAAAAGGTTCATGTCAAAAGGTTCATGTCAAAAGGTTCATGTCAAAAGGTTCATGGCAAAAGGTTTAAATCATAGCTCAACATCAATGCATAGGTGAAAAGACACCCTTACTAAAAAGGGTAGAGTATCCGTACCTTATGACGAAAGCACAAACAGAAACAAAGCACAGGAATAAGGGAATAGCTCAAAGTCTCTCCTTCTTCACACCTAAAGGAGTAGAAGGGGATTACAATCATTCTTACTTAACTATCTTTCCATTTTAAGTAACTTTCCCTTTTTAGTAAGTTTCCAAATTTAGAAAGTTTCCACTTTTAGAAATATGGAGTAACATAACTTAGTTAAATCATTATTAAATGGAAAATAAGGTATCTTTTATCATACTTACACATTTGGTCCTTAAGATTTCACAAATTACACTTTACACCCCTTTATTACAAAAGTTACACTTTAAACCTTCAAATATTCATAATTACACATTAAACCCTTAGTTTATCAAAATTACACAATTAGTACTTAATTTAACAAGTTATACGAATGCCCCATTAAGTTTCCATAATTTACACAATAGGTCCCTCCATTTAATTAATTTACATATTTAACTTTAAAGTTTACATTTTTAATCTTTAATTAATAGTAATTACACATTAGTCCAATAATTATCCAAATTTACACATTAGCCCTTGAATATAATTTATTACTCAAATCAACCTTAACTTTCCAGAAATTACATATTTAGTCCCTATATTTTATTTATTTTACAAATCGATTAATACTTTAATTATTAAATCAAAATAAACCCTTTAAATGCAAAATTAACACATGAGACCCTCCTTTTATATTTTATACAATTTCCAAAAGGTCTAACATAATTTAAAAATTGTCCCTTGAGTTTTAAAAGTTACAAAACACACCCTTCTATTTATTTATTCTAATCGGTACACATTTAAATAACAAAATCAAAACCCTAACTTCACCAATCATTAAATCATCATAACCACATCATTTATACACATCAATTTTCCAGATTTAATCATATAATCCTTAGGTCGATTTGTTTTTAGGGTTTTCCACAATTTTCCTTTTATTTCTATTTTAGCCGATACAAAATAAATTCCACAATAATAGTTTTAGGTCTCCATAATTCAAATGAACATTTTTATGGTGTTATATGATGATCATAGATGCCACGAAAAATAATAACCTAGTCCAAAAAAATCGCATGCATGCATTTTGATATTTAATTCGATTTTAGGGTTTATAACACAATATTTTCCATACGATTTATATATGATGCATGGGCTGTTTTTATCATTTTTCCCACGTTATATTTGATCATTAGAAGCTGAGAAAAATACCAGAATAATTTTAGAATGATCGGATGGATTGATTGTGATTTGTGTTACACGGCTAGAACAATTCGACACAAGTAAATCACCAAGCCTTCAAACGCGACCAAAACACCTTGCACACATTTTTCGTAGGTCATACACAATGTAAGGATCTCAGGAAAAATAAGGAATGAATTTTATGGAGATCGAATGAATTGTTTTGTTAATTACCTTCGGATTTGATTTTTGCGACAAGAATAAGGCTAGCGACCAAGAGAAAGCCTCTCATGACCTATACCAATTTTTCTTAGCTTCTTAAGAACGTGAATAACACCAAAAAATTATGCTTGGACTCCAGAAAATTCGGATGAATGAGGAGAGAATTATTTTGTGTGTGTTTGATTATGCGGCTAGGGTTTCAAGGAAAAGAAAATGTATGTGTGATTTAAATGTGATAGTGCCGAGTCCTAGGGGTGGGCTTTGACCAGAATTTTCGGTTTCATAGTTGGTAAATTGATTTGATTCATAGTTTCCATATTTATCTCATTTATACATATCTTATTGATAATTATATCTTGTTTAATTCCATTCGGCCAACACAAGGGTACTTTGGTAATTTTGTAGCTTGTAGAAATGTAAAATGGAGTTGTCAAAATTATTTGGTAATATATCTTGTTCATTGCCAGAGGTTTTGGATTGATTCAGTACTTTATAAGCTTTTAAATAAATTTTCAAACTTGTAGGGGCAATTTGGTCATTTTACATGTTTTCAGATTTTAGGTGTTACAACTTCTTCCCCTCTAAAAAGAAAAATTTCGTCCTCGAAATTTGAAGTCGCAAAGTTAACGAAGTCGTAGCAAGATGCAAACGATCAACAAAATATTCTCACGCTCGAGCAGGTTCTTCCAAACCAAGTATTTTCTCATGACTCAATCTTGCCGATCCAATAATTTCGGTTTCCTCAAAAGACATAACGCTCAGGATTCACATCAAAAGAATGATATCCTAAACGTAATGGATGATAAACGTATCTCATCAGAAGGGGTTCAGGGAAGATGTAGGATTGACGGATTTTCGTCCGTGGAATAGGAATAGTCAAATCAGATGAAAACGTATCAAATTGTAGCGAACATGGGAGTAGTATATGGGTTCAAACTCTTCGGATTCTCAAATAGTCTCGACTTCAGTATATCCTTTCATAGGTGTTCTCATAAACAAACAGGTCTTGCTCCTCAAAATCAACAGCCTCAATCAACTCATAGCAGGTCATAATTAAACATAATCAACGGATGCGAAACGTACATATAGCAAAATGTAGGTGTACTTTTCAATAGTAACAGATCAGATCCATACTGACAGAAAACAGACGGTAGAAAGTTCTACAACAGAACCCAAGATTCTTATCGGAAATACAGAGGTCAACAAACGCGTGTCGAGTATCCAAACGTATCCAGTCGTATAACGATGAAAGCAGATTAAACGCATAGGTAGGATGAATCCTAAAGTCTCATTAATCACAGATAATCCAACAGAGATCAAATTCTAACTTCTTTGGTACTCCCCAAGATATCCTATGCCCACAACAAGTGCACGTTATATGATGTAAGTATTATCACGTTGGCCAGACGTCATAATACTGGCATCATATAAATATGCCCTCATGATGGTCATACTTTATCTCAAATCGTAATCAAAACCACCTATCTTAATCCACCTAGTACTTCTACAGTCTCAGAGGTCAACAAAAATAATTGCCACAGTCAAGAGAGAAACCAAAACTATTCGCAAGAGTCTCAAAATCCCAGATTGCCTAGCAGAAGTGAGGTACGCCATCACCAGTATCATATCTTCCACAACTCGCCAAAATCTCTCAAACAAAGCTATCACCGAACATACGAAAAATAAACATGAACTGAAATGCTTCTAGGAAACTTAAATCATCAAGGATCTTATTAATCTTCAAGAACTTCGGCCTTCATAAAATCTAATCTTCCAAACATGAAGGGTCTGTTTCCCGATCCTGCTCATTCAACACCTCCAATCTCTTCAAGTCCTGTTAGTCTGTCTTCGTCTGTCCCTCAATCGGGAAATGAAACCAAAGTCGGAAACTTGTGTCTGGGTCGTCGAGCCTCCTGCAGTTCTTCTTGGAATGTGATGGAGCAACGTGGATTTCTGGCACGGTCTTTAAATCTCTCCATCATCCAGTCTGCTTCCGCTCTCAATTCATCTCAGTACAACTAAGATGAATAGGGAAGTGGGACTGCATGTCTTCATCAGCTCTAGGTTCGCCATCTTGACTAGAATTTCTTCTTCTGCATCGCCAACACTTCTGCCTTGCAAAGAATGTCTCCACTCTTCGGGGTAGTCTCCATTGTCGTCAACTCCAGGTCATGCAAGGAACACCGTTGTCTCAAACGACATCAATCTCTCAGAATACACAAATGATCCTCAAATCTCTAACAAGGTGCGAAATGATTTTCATGTTCTTCCTCGTCTCCGAATGTACCATTAAGTCATACAATGACCATATGCCCAGTACTCATGAGAAAATATCATCTATCCAATTCACCAAGATCGTCAGAGCTTTAGCTAATACTATTAGCGTCATTAACCGTCATGGCAGTCGTTTACGAATACGGAAGGCGATTTCAAGAATAGTATCAATTCATCAGAAAGGAAACTTCGCGCTCTGAATTTAAACAAAACACATAGTCGTTCCAGGGTGGAGGAATATTGGCTTCTAACAGTAATACGGTTCAGCTTCCATACATATCTCCAGTTACCATCCTTCTTTATCGCGAACGAAACTAAAACATGCCCAGAAGATACACTTAAGTAAAACTCTTCCTGGTCTTCGATTGCTGCTCTTCCCGGTTGCTCCAGTCAATTGGTATGATCCGAAAGACATCTTCGTTTAGTGACTAGAATCTCTCGGTATCATGTCAAATCTTACTTCATACTCCGGTGGAAAAACTTGACGGTCCAACAGGGATTATGTTCAAGAAGTTCAGGGTGCCAAATAACGTTCAATACAAGGTTCATGTTCAGAAAACTCTAGGTACCAAAAGGCTTCTACGATGAGGTTCATTTATTGGTGTATGAAATGGTTTCTAAGAAAACTTTATAACCGCAAACGTAACACACCGAGTCTCCAGAGTAATAGAGATAGCAAAGGGTTTAACAGTCAGAAATCGTAGTAGGGAGTTCAAAATTGTTGCAAACGTTAAAGGTGAGACATAGAAGGGTAGTTGTCAATATTTGACTGATCATTCCACAATTTCCTTGTCAGAATAAAATCGAAGTTAACTATTCAAAGAAAGACGGTTCGCAAATCAAAGCTATATCATTAGAAGTGAGAAAGAAAACATTCTTATACTCATGGTTACACACCACAAGACTTCTCATAAGGACAGAGATGGGTAAAACGAAATCAATAGTGTCGGAAACTTCATAGATACTTATCAAATAACAAAACATATCCAGTACGTCATCGCCATAGAGGTTTTCGGAATGCCTGAATAGGCATCAAAGTGATTAACAACATGATCAGAGTGCAACGTGGGCCTTTATCAAAATGATTATTGAAGGAAATCTGAAGATAAGGACTCAAAAAGTGTCAGGCAATTATTATGAAATTTCTCAATGTCTTCCAAATTTAATCAGGTTAAAATCTTAGGTGGTGCAAAGCGTAAGCTTTCACTTTCCAAAGTGATATCAACAGGATCTAACTAAAAGCAAGGCACGAATCAGAGTGATGCGGAAGTAAAGATACTTAAACAAATGCCTTATAGTCTACCCATTCCTCACTGGTCAAAACTTAGGTTCCTAAGGGAAATCCTAAAGCAAATTTTCAAAGGTTGACTTACGAGCGCCTACAGGGAAAACTTAGTGGTCCTAACTTACACAGGCCAAGGGTAAATGTATTACGAAATCGCAGCCTGTCGCTCTGATACCATAATTGTAACACCCCAACCCGACAAGGGTAAAGATGTCACGCAAATGGTTTCATATCAGATATAACAAAGCATACATTCAAAAGTAATACAAAGATTCTCAAAGGTTACAGAAGAAATACTGAAATTACAAGGTTACAAAAGCGAATACAAATTCTAACAATGTAGTAACTTCCAATCGTCTCTAGGCCAAAATAATTATCAAGTCTTCTAAGTCCAAAAGTCTCTTCACTCATACCCATCTTCCAACTAAAACCTGCCGCACACGAAAAGAAAACGTGCGGCTGAGCTTACAAAGCTCAGTGAACAGATACATATACAAAGCAAAGAATAACGAAACAGAAATATAATGAAGCACTGGAAATATCATAAGGCATAATCAAAGCAAAAGAGTAATAAGGAAGTATAGGATAGTTATCTACCACGAGCCCATAAACTCAAAGTCATAATCTCGACATCATAGTCTCAAAGCCATAATCTCACAATCAGAGGGGATACCTCTCAGGCAACCAGATAATATGAGGGGTGTCCTCATGTATCAAAAGGGTGGAGTAGCTAGCTCCCATAAATGTGAAAGGCATGTATTGCACACAGTACCAGTCACCTCAAAGTCATACTCAAAGTCATAGTTAAATCCACTAAACATACAAATCTAGGATTGCAACCCATACGCCCCCAAACTCAAAGTCATCCCAAAATCATAGTAGCCATGGCAGAAAATCATAAAAGGGACGGTGTGAGAAATCGCTCCCCCACACGGGAGTCATGCCAGTGGTGCATCACAGACATGGCCAGGTTACCTTCCTGGCTAGGTAACATAAAATGGCTCGGGTATCAAACTAAGAGTCAGGTCTCAATGTCATGTCAAAGGGTGCATCTCTAAGTCATAATCAGAAGGTATATCTCAAGGTCATATCAAAAGGTTCATGTCAAAAGGTTCATGTCAAAAGGTTCATGTCTAAAGGTTCATGGCAAAAGGTTCATGGCAAAAGGTTTAAATCATAGCTCAACATCAATGCATAGGTGAAAAGACACCCTTACTAAAAAGGGTAGAGTATCCGTACCTTATGACGAAAGCACAAACAGAAACAAAGCACAGGAATAAGGGAATAGCTCAAAGTCTCTCCTTCTTCACACCTAAAGGAGTAGAAGGGGATTACAATCATTCTTACTTAACTGTCTTTCCATTTTAAGTAACTTTCCCTTTTTAGTAAGTTTCCAAATTTAGAAAGTTTCCACTTTTAGAAATATGGAGTAACATAACTTAGTTAAATCATTATTAAATGGAAAATAAGGTATCTTTTATCATACTTACACATTTGGTCCTTAAGATTTCACAAATTACACTTTACACCCCTTTATTACAAAAGTTACACTTTAAACCTTCAAATATTCATAATTACACATTAAACCCTTAGTTTATCAAAATTACACAATTAGTACTTAATTTAACAAGTTATACAAATGCCCCATTAAGTTTCCATAATTTACACAATAGGTCCCTCCATTTAATTAATTTACATATTTAACTTTAAAGTTTACATTTTCAATCTTTAATTAATAGTAATTACACATTAGTCCAATAATTATCCAAATTTACACATTAGCCCCTGAATATAATTTATTACTCAAATCAACCTTAACTTTCCAGAAATTACATATTTAGTCCCTATATTTTATTTATTTTACAAATCGATTAATACTTTAATTATTAAATCAAAATAAACCCTTTAAATGCAAAATTAACACATGAGACCCTCCTTTTATATTTTATACAATTTCCAGCAGGTCTAACATAATTTAAAAATTGTCCCTTGAGTTTTAAAAGTTACAAAACACACCCTTCTATTTATTTATTCTAATCGGTACACATTTAAATAACAAAATCAAAACCCTAACTTCACCAATCATTAAATCATCATAACCACATCATTTATACACATCAATTTTCCAGATTTAATCATATAATCCTTAGGTCGATTTGTTTTTAGGGTTTTCCACAATTTTCCTTTTATTTCTATTTTAGCCGATACAAAATAAATTCCACAATAATAGTTTTAGGTCTCCACAATTCAAATGAACATTTTTTTGGTGTTATATGATGATCATAGATGCCACGAAAAATAATAACCTGGTCCAGAAAAATCGCATGCATGCATTTTGATATTTAATTCGATTTTAGGGTTTATAACACAATATTTTCCATACGATTTATATATGATGCATGGGCTGTTTTTATCATTTTTCCCACATTATATTTGATCATTAGAAGCTGAGAAAAATACCAGAATAATTTTAGAACGATCGGATGGATTGATTGTGATTTGTGTTACACGGCTAGAACAATTCGACACAAGTAAATCACCAAGCCTTCAAACGCGACCAAAACACCTTGCACACATTTTTCGTAGGTCATACACAATGTAAGGATCTCAGGAAAAATAAGGAATGAATTTTATGGGGATCGAATGAATTGTTTTGTTAATTACCTTCGGATTTGATTCTTGCGACAAGAATAAGGCTAGCGACCAAAAGAAAGCCTCTCACGACCTATACCAATTTTTCTTGGCTTCTTAAGAACGTGAATAACACCAGAAAATTATGCTTGGACTCCAGAAAATTCGGATGAATGAGGAGAGAATTATTTTGTGTGTGTTTGATTATGCGGCTAGGGTTTCAAGGAAAAGAAAATGTATGTGTGATTTAAATGTGATAATGCCGAGTCCTAGGGGTGGGCTTTGACCAGAATTTTCGGTTTCATAGTTGGTAAATTGATTTGATTCATATTTTCCATATTTATCTCATTTATACATATCTTATTGATAATTATATCTTGTTTAATTCCATTCGGCCAACACAAGGGTATTTTGGTAATTTTGTAGCTTGTAGAAATGAAAAATGGAGTTTTCAAAATTATTTGGTACTATATCTTGTTCATTGCCAGAGGTTTTGGATTGATTCAGTACTTTATAAGCTTTTAAATAAATTTTCAAACTTGTAGGGGCAATTTGGTCATTTTACAAGTTTTCAGATTTTAGGTGTTACAATGTAGATAATCACTCCATGAGCATTTAAAACATGAACACCACAAGACTGATATAAATACCATTTTTGAACTATGTTGTGTTTTAACTTCATCCACTCAATATCTCCATCACGTGGTTTAAACATTATCTTTGAATAGTAATAGATTACCCTTTCATAGACCTCCTCTGGTCTTGTATCACCATATTTTTCTTTGTATAACCTCCAGAGATTAACCACATCATCTCTATCCATCCAAAATAGCATTTGTGAAAACCTAATAAACCTATAATACAAACCATTGGTTCTTTTAAACTCCCAATAGGCTTCACTTCCATCCTTGATTCCAGAAGTATATGAGATGATTGGATGTTTAGCTATTAGAGGAACTGCATTAATGACCTCAGGTTCTTTATAATTAGAAAGAACTGCAAGAGCCATCATTTTTTCTCTATCATCTTCAGATTCCTCCTCATCATCAACTTTTTCTTCATTCTCATGCTCTGACTCAGAACTTTGCTCCACTGCTTTGGATCTATCAGCTTTTTTCTTTCTTTCTTCCAATACTCTTTTGTTTAACTCCAGCTCTTTTAACACCTGAGCTTAAAGTTTCTTTCTTTTCATCCACCTTTTTCACTTCTACCTTTCTTTCACAATCTCAGTCTCCACCACTGTCTTTGCCTCCTTAACCTTATCCTCTGATCCCATAGGCACAAACTGATCAATTTCTCTTTTTGCTTTTTCATACATCTTGGTGATTTCATCATCAGAGTATGGCTTCAACTGAACAAGTTTGTAACCCTTCATGTTTCTCAGGTACTGCTCATAGTATTTCCTTCTTTGTTTCACAGTTGGTTCTTTGAGCAATTTCCTTTTTCTTCTTTCAGCAAGATACCATTTCTTTCTTTCTATTCTGAACTTCTTTAACCATTGAGTTCTTCCTTCTTCATTGTATGTATCTGCTATTTCCACATAAATAAAAGGTGCTTTTGGAAGTTGTGGTGGTGGTTGTGGTTGTACTGCTTCTTTTGATTGTGATGTCTTCAAGAAAACTATTGCTTCAGCCATACTAACATCATCATCCAATATCTTAGCAGTAGAATCTTTCTCTGGTTCAGCAGCAGAATCTTTTTCACCAGCAGCATAAAGATTTTCACTAGCAGTAGAAAGATTAACACTAGCAGTAGTATCAATCTTAGCTACTTCTCCACTATCACCAGCAGCAGAACTTGAAGCAACAGCATTATCCAATCCTTTTATAGCTTCCACCATAACTTCAGAAGCTTTCACAAGCTTGTCAGCATCCAAAGTTTTTAATTTATCCACTAGCTGCTCCTTGTTCACTTCTTCAAGCACAACCTCATTTCCTTCTTTGTCAGCCACAACAAATTCAGCAACATTATCACCACTATCCAAATTTTCTGCAGCAGCACTTTCAACATTAGTAGCCTCAGCCTCCCCTGAATCCTTGGTCTTATTCCTCCCCTGTTTAGGAGCATCCTCCCCCAAATATTTAAAGTGAGTAGTTCTTGACCTTTTACCTTCCAAATGTTTAACCCTCAGCTTCAAACCTTTGATTTCATCACCCTGAGTAGCTGTGAGTTGTTGTAGGCCAAGAACCTGTTCTTCAAGCTTGGTACACCTTGCCATCAATGCTTTTATTAGTTCCATACTATCCTCACCACTTCGGCTTGTGTTACCTAGCCCGAGAGGTGGATCACTGGAATTGTCATTTTGTACATGTTGGTCCATCAATTCATTAGTTTCAGTTCTACCCTCATCACTTCGGGATGTGTTACCTTCCCTGAGAGGTGAATCAATGGGTGTAAACTCAGTATCAAACCTAGTTTGATCATCTGAGCCCCCCAAATTAGCCATTTGGCTGGGGTTACCATCACCTGCTTCTAGTTCAAGTGAACATTCAGCATTAGATGTTGCCTTGGTTGGGGTCTTATTGATGTTACCACTGACCTGTTCTGCTTCTAAGCTAGCAGCAGTAGTGGCAGCCCCTTCCAACATATCACTCACCACACTTGTGACAGCCTCATCTGTTACAACCATCCTAACACTAGCATGAGGTAGCTCAGTGTTCTCAATGTGTGAATCCCTAGGGGTTTGGGTCTTTTCTGATTGTGAAGATGATGTATCCAAAGTGGGTGTGTGTTGGGTAGCAGTTGTGATTTCTTCACCTTCACCCTGATTTTGAGCCAATGACAACATATATGGAAATAGTGGTGTCACTGTCCCAGAAAAATCTTTGCCATTCTTTTTCAAGTATGAAAATAGTTTCTTTTGAAGTTCAGGGCAAACAAATTCTCTTTTATGAACCTTAGGATTTGAAAGTTGTTTGTTCATAATAAGTTGCAGAAACCTTGGATAAATGTAATAATTTCCTTTTATATTCTTTTTCAAACCATCCATTATCATATTTGAAAAATTAAAAGGTTGTCCTTTAGCCAGACAAATCATAGCAGAGGCCTGAGTTGTACTGAATTCATTCCAACCTGAAGTTTTAGGACTTAAACAATGTAGGATTGTATGAATTAAAAACTTCCATTGAGGACAAAGAAGACCTTTATAAAATTTTAAACCTTCAACTTTCTTCTCATACCCTATGTTTTTAAGTTCTTCAAAAATGATAGAATTTTCAAGACATACTATTTCCTCATCATCTGCAAAGTGAAGAGCTTCTCTCACAGATGATTCAGAAATAAGTATCTTGTGGCCATCTACCTTAGCCTTTAACTGTTCTTCCCCATTTGTAGTTATGGTCTTGACAGTAGACCAAAACTGATCAATGTGGGAAACAAATATAGTAGGTTTTGCTGTTAATGCATACCTAATGTGAGTAGCATTAAGAAAATCAATTACCTCAGCAAATCCATCAGCTTCGTTAGGCTTTTGAAGAAAAGCGATTTGATTGTGACTATCAGAAAAGATTCTTGTCGACATTGTGAATTAGGTTTTGATTTGGGGGTTTTAAAATCAGATGTTAAAAATTGTGTTAGGGTTTGAATTAGAGTGATTTATGAGCGCATAAAACCAAATATGAGATCGAATTAGGTTTTTAATCCATTTGGATCGAATTAGGTTTTTATGAGCTCCAAAGTTACACAACCGTCCCTGCACTTACAAAATGAGCAGTAGTTCGTCGCCTCAAGAATCACTTGATTCCTGTTACAGATTAGTTGTAACCGTATTATTCTGATCAAATAATATTTGGGGCTTGGAGTGTTATTAAAGAAAAACCTTGTTACAATAACTTTGATTTGTTCTTATTCCGCTGCATGTTTATAATCATTGTTATTCTTATCCCTAAGGCTCAAAACGGTCCAAGGAGTACAATAAACTCCACAATTGGTATCAGAGCTTGGGGAGCTCGTTACCTAGGGATTCGACAAGGTTTATAATCGATGAAAACTGTTTTGAAGAAGGTTTATTGTCGAAGAAATTTTTTTAGGGTATCGACCGGATGTTTTGTTTCTATGCGACAAGAAACGCGTTGATCATTGCTCATCAATTTTGTTTGTTGTCTTCTTGGAAGTGAATGTGAATTTACCTCGTACTACAAGGATTAATGGTTCGATGGTACTCCGTATTATTCAAGGTCGGTGCCTCACATGGTGGGACATTGGTTTCCTATACTTTTGATCAATTGTCAGTCATAGGTATATTTAAAGGATTTGTCGTTTTCTGCATTGATTGTTTACTTATCTCATATCAATTAATGATCATGGGTCGGTCGTACATTTAGTAGATCGAGGGTCATTCGTTATTATTTATTATTAATCAATTTGCTTAGTGATTGGAGGATAGCTTTTTGGTGGATAATTCGAATGCTGGGTTAAAGAGATAGGATTGCAACGATTGACACTCAAGTTAATACAACAGTTGCTTTTGGTGTTAATTAATGCTGTTGATATACGTTAATACTGCACGGTTTACGTTAATGCTACCAAGTTATCAGTTTCTACTACTCGTTGAAAGAAGTTACTGTTGCACGATTATTACTGCTGCTACGAGTATGTTTCTAATGCTATGCTAGTTTTACTACTGCTCGTTACTTACTACTGCTTTTGTAAGTTTCTGCTGCTGCGCATCCGGTTAATACTGCTAGTTGTTCGTTAGTATTGCTCATTGGAGTTTTAGTACTGCTAGCTTTGTCCGATATAAGTTTTGTATTGCTGGTATTATTCGATATCGGTCACCAAATGGATTTGGTTTTCGGATGAGTTTGAGAGTTCTCGGTTAACACACACAGATTGGATAACACACACAAGAGTTATTGTTGTTTTGGGTTTTAAATGTTCTTGAACGTTTCAAAGGCTCGTATTTTTGGTTTTTATTGAAGAATTGAGTACGAAGAAGGTTGATTATCACTTATTTGAAGTTGAAGTGGGGTTTATTGAATGCGTGTTCTTATTGCATCTTAAACGGCTTACAACGTTTAAAGATAACTTGTTCGTGCTTTAATGTTGTGACAATGACTTGTCAAATCTAGTTTTCATAGGTCAAGGGGTGGATGGACGAAGACCTAGTTAACTATCACTTAAAGGAGTTACATTGTAGTGCTCAGTGTCTCATTGAAGATGAGGATTTTGTCAAGAGGTTGCGGTCTACTTATATATTTGGTTTTTGGTATAAGTTCAAAGTCACGTGGATAGTACAAGACATAAGACACAAGTTTGGGTTATTCTACTTCTTCATAAAGTTCGTTATACTTAGTTTTCTTCATATGTGATCATTACATAGAGCCTACAGATTTGAAGAATCATGAAGATGGTTAACACATTGATTTCAGGGGAAGCATATTATGATGTGTTTAATCATTTGATGTACATACACCACTCGAGGGGAAGTTTTTACTGCTTACATTCCCTATTTGTTGATAACAAAAAGGGGAAGAGATATTGTGGTGCATGGCATGGATTAAGGGGAAGACAAGATTGTTTCATTCATGGTGAGATTTAATTATCTCAATTTCTCTACTTCGTCTAGGGAAATTCGTACAAGAACGTGTTTGTTTTGTCATCATCAAATAGGGGAAGATTGTTGGGTTTTATAGATTTGATGATACAAAACAAGAAGAATGAAACATGAAGGACTTAAGAAGACAAAGGATGAATTCTTCAAATGATGAAGAATGAAACACAAGGGACTTGCTTGCTAAAGAAGATTTTACTTATTAGTCCTTTGTAGTCTTTTGTAAACCCTAAATCTCTATTATATAAAGAGATCAAGGGTACGTAGGTTTAATTAAGTCTTCCACAATGTAGACGTCTAGTAAAAAGTGTGTGTATGTTTAGGCGTGTGTTTTATAAACGCCTAAACAAGTTGTTCGTCGCCTCAAGAATCACTTGATTCCTGTTACAGATTAGTTGTAACAGTATTATTCTGATCAAATAATATTTGGTGCTTGGAGTGTTATTAAAGAAAAACCTCGTTACAATAACTTAGATTTGTTCTTATTCTGCTGCATGTTTATAATCATTGTTATTGTTATCCCTAAGGCTCAAAACAGTCCAAGGAGTATAATAAACTCCACACAGTTTTGTGAGTTGAAAGGTATTGAGAGACAATATAGTGTAGCTAAAACTCCTCAACAAAATGGAGTTGCTTAGAGGAGGAATATGACACTTATTGAGGCTGCTAGAACAATGTTAGCTGATTCTAAATTACCTACTACTTTTTGGGCTGAAGCAGTTAATACTGCTTGCTATGTGCATAATAGAAGTAAAGTAGTTAAGCCTCACAACAAGACCCCTTATGAACTTTTACATGGTAGAAAACCATTGCTAGATTTCTTAAGACCATTTGGGTATCCTGTTACTATTTTGAATACCATAGATCAGTTAGGCAAGTTTGATGGCAAGGGTGATGAAGGTTTCTTTGTTGGATACTCAATGAATAGCAAAGCTTTTAGAGTGTTCAATAGTAGGACCATGAAAGTGGAAGAGAACTTGCATGTTAGGTTTAGTGAGAGTACACCTAATGTTGCTGGGAGTGGACCAAACTGTCTGTTTGATATTGATTCACTAACCAATACTATGAATTATGAGCCAGTTGTTGCAGGTACAGAGTCTAACAATTTTGCAGGTACAAAAGCAAGTAATGATGCAGGTCAAGCTGGTAAGGAGACAAGACCTTGCAAAGATTATATTTTGCTGCCTATTTGAACTGCTGATCCACCTTTCTCAACCCAAGAGTCAAAGAGTTCACAAGAAGATGATCTTGCTGAAGATCCAAAAGATGATAAAGAAGATGGTGTAAAATATTTTGATGATGATAAAGTGGTTAATGAAGAAAAACAAACTGATGAACAAGAAAAGGATGATGTATCAGATAATGTTGCCAATGAAGAAATTAACACTAGCAGTACTAACTCTGTTAATACTGCTAAGCCAAGTATTAATGTTGCCAATGAAGAAAATAACACTGGCAGTACTAACTCTGTTAATACTGCTAAGCCAAGTGTTAATGTTGCTGACTAGGAAGGCATATCTTTTGATGATGATGATTATCCAGATGATCCAAACATGCCTCCATTGGAAGAAATATATCCTGATACTGATGATGATGTACTTGGTGCAGAGGCTGACTTAACCAATATGGAATATGTAGTTCCTTTCAGTCATATTCTAACTACAAGAATTCACAAGAATCATCCCAAAGAACAAATTATTGGAGAGCCAAAATCTGCTATTCAAACAAGAAGAATGATAAAGGATTTGAAGGAACAAGGTTTCTTTGCTAGATCCCTTCATCAAAGAAGCAGTCACAAAGACCTTCAAAACTGTTTGTTTGCTTGTTTTCTATCACAAATAGAACCCAAGAATGCTCATAAAGCATTACAGAATCCAAGCTGGGTGGAAGCTATGCAAGAAGAGCTTCTACAATTCAAGCTTCAGGAAGTTTGGACTCTGGTAGATTTTCCTAATGGGAAGAGGGCAATTGGTACTAAGTGGGTTTTCAGATGCAAAAAGGATGGAAGAGGCATTGTGATTAGAAACAAGGCAAGGTTAGTAGCTCAAGGATACACTCAAGAAGAAGGTATTGATTATGATGAAGTATTTTCTCTAGTTGCAAGAATTGAAGCTATAAGATTATTCTTGGCTTATGCTTCATACAAAGACTTTGTAGTGTATCAAATGAATGTGAAAAGTGCTTTTCTGTATGGGACAATTGAAGAAGAAGTTTATGTCTCACAACCACCTGGTTTTGAAGATCATAATTTTCCTGACAAGTTTTACAAGGTGGAGAAGGCACTATATGGTTTACATCAAGCTCCCAGAGCTTGGTATGACACATTGTCAACATACTTGTTGAACAATGGTTTTTGTAGAGGGAAGATTGATAAAACTTTGTTTATCAGAAGACACAAAGATGATATTTTGTTAGTTCAAGTTTATGTTGATGATATTATCTTTGGATCAACAAACAAGGTTTTATGTGTTGAATTTGAAAAGCTAATGCATGAAAGATTTCAGATGAGTTCAATGGGTGAACTTACATTCTTCTTAGGGTTAAAAGTTAAGCAAAATGAGGATGGCATATTTATCAGTCAAGATAAGTATGTGGCTGAAATTTTGAAGAAGTTTGGGTTTACTGATGTGAAGCCTGTAAAGACAACTATGGAAACTTCCAAGCCCCTGCTCAAAGATGAAGATGGTGAAGAAGTTGATGTTCATTTATATAGATCAATGATTGGCTCATTGATGTATGTTACAGCTTCAAGACCTGACATTATGTTTGCAGTGTGTGCCTGTGCAAGATATCAAGTCACACCAAAAGTTTCACATCTTAATGCTATGAAGAGAATTTTTAGATATTTGAAAGGTCAACCCAAATTGGGCCTTTGGTATCCAAAAGATTCACCTTTTGACTTGGTTGCATACACTGATAGTGACTATGCTGGAGCTAGCTTGGATAGAAAATCAACAAGAGGAGGTTGTCAGTTTTTGGGATGTAGGTTGATTTCATGGCAGTGCAAGAAACAAACTGTAGTTGCAAATTCCACAACAGAAGCTGAGTATGTGGCTGCTTCAAGTTGTTGTGGACAAGTGCTCTGGATTCAGAATCAATTGCTGGATTATGGGTACAATTTTATGCATACTAAAATATATATTGATAATAGCAGTACTATGTGCATTATAAGAAATCCTGTTTATCACTAAAAAATAAAACATATTGAGATAAGACATCATTTTATAAGAGATTGTTATGAAAAGAAGTTAATTCAAATTGTTTAAATCCATACTGATAATAATGTTGCATATTTGCTAACAAAAACTTTTGATGTGGGTAGATTTCAATTTTTGGTTGTCAGTATTGGAATGATAAATCTTTGAAAATTCTTATCTCTTTGTGTTTTTGTAAAGTTTTGAAAGGATTAGTACTGTTATTAGGTCAATAAATTGTTTCTGCTGCTAAGTATACTTAAAACTGTTGTGTTAATGCTGCTAGTTATACTTAGAACTGCTAGTTAATGCTGCTGGTTTTTCTGAACAACTCCTGAGTATAATTAGATGGTGTAAAATGTTATTGCTTGTGTTTTTCTTGGTTTTGGACTAATACTTGCAGAATAAGCAAAATAACATGCTTGGAATTGGTGTTGTGTGAGAAGCAAATGTGGTGGAAAGTTTGCAGTCATAATTGATTAATGATAGACAGAGTTTAGGGATCACTTGATAAAGGTTTTACACCTGAGTTGGGAGATTCTTTAAAATCTCTTTCTTGAAATCAATTTATGATATTTTGAACATGTATTGATGGCAATAGTTAGTCAGATAGTAACTGAGCTAACTCACTTTATACCATTCTATCATATTCTAATGATAGTGTGACTAGTCTAAGGACATCTGGTATAGAGAACAGCGAGCAAAAGTGAATCTAATGCATTTGTGTTAGAGGCAACACCTGCCACGAGCTGGAAACCCTGTCAAGAAGGCTCTTTTAATGAGTCTATCTGATCACAGGCAGTATTTATACTGACATCATTGGTTCTCACACAACTAGAGGTTAAATGAAACCGGAAATGATTAAGTGTCTTCCTTTACACTTAATCCCTTCAAAATATGTGAGTGCAGTATTGTTTTAAAAGATATTGGGAAAATACTGATGAGATTTTTTTTTTAAAGTTAGTGCTGCTAAGCATAAACTTAGTGCTGCTAGGTTTCTGCTGCTAGGTTTTAGAGTGCAGGGTATGGTTATGTAACTTTTTACTTAAGGGTATAAATCCCCAATTGATTCACATAATCAGTTTCACGCGCACATAATTCACTCTCATCTAAACCCTAATTCAGTTGTTATGAACAAAGATTACTACTTTATCACACAAATTAACTATAGATCGAATGGTACTCAAACAAGAACAAGATAATGAAGAGTGTGGATCGTATGTAAAGATTACCGATGGTTTATTAGCTTAAAAGAAAGAAAACAAACACAAACATTAAGAACACACACTCTCACCTTTTGCTATCTCTTTTGGTACACTTTAAGATACACACATGAGAACTTATGATAATGAGGTGAGAGTGTGTCTTTTATGCCACACATGTGACGCCTCAATGGGCTTTGATGGGCTTGGAGTGGGCTTTTGTTTTGGACTAGACTTATACAATGTTACAAATGACCATCACTTTGCATTTATAAATTAAATGCTAACAATCTCCCCCTAAGGGATGGTCATTTCAATGATGCTCCCAGTGAAATGGTCTTTCGTCTTCGTTGTCTTTAACTTTGTGTGTCGATGTATAATAGTCTTGATTCTTCGTTCCTTCATGCTTTGTGATCTTCGAAGTATCGTCTTTTGGTCGTTCTTGCCTTGATCAACATCTTCTGTACATTTGCATAGACGTTGTAGATGTTGAAACATATGATGATGGTTGATGGACTTTCGTCAGTACCTGCATAAAACAGTTAGCAATAAATCGTCCAGCGCTTACAGGTTCAGATTTCGAGATAGTTGACAGCATAGTGTGAAAACTTTCTCTAATCTTGACCAAGGCCGTTGAGAGCCTCTGAAGTATACCGGAGTATCACTTCAAGACTGTAGACCGTTTGAAGCACGTAACCATCATGATATAAGGCAAGATCCTTATATCTCATTAAGACTCTTACAACTTGTGTCCTTTTTGGTGAACACAAGTGTATTGTATTGGAAAGTGTTCCTAAGAGATCTTTGATGAATCTCATGGTTCTAGACTCAATAATGTGCGTTTTGGTTTTAGTAGTCGGAGGCATGAAGCAGAGTGCCACCTTTTCAATATCAACACATCTCGGAATGAGAGGCCGATAGATTATGTAGTGTTCTCCGTGAGAAATTAAACAAATATCTTTTAAGAGATATCTGAGTGGCTAGGAGGGGTGGTGCAGCGCGTCACTGGGTCCATGACGTCTTGTCATCAATATCAGTATCAACTTTTGATAACCGATAGCAGATGTATTGACCCGGTTTCTGACCTAAGTTTTCATGGAGGGCTATTTCTTTTCACCCTTTCATTCAACTTTTCTTTTTAATTCTTCAACCACTTCTTTCTCCTTTCTCATTTTTCTCCTTTTTCAATCTTACCTAAGGACTTCTAATTCTATTCTATTGGAATTGTCCTTGGGTAGATCCCTTCGGCTCTAGTGGATCATTGGACATAAACCTAACCATAATTGTCACACCTCGCCAAGGCGGAAACGCGAGTGCAACATCATGGATATCATCACAACACATGGTGTCTAAATAGAGAATTACTACATGCAAATAAGTAGAGCAAAGTACAGACAAAAAGTGTCGTAACGATACCGCAAAATAAAATAACCAAAACCAAACTCCAAAGGTATCCTCATAAAACCATAAAGTACTAGTCAAATGACAATAAAGTATCATAGGCAAAATCCAACTTATTCAAAATAAACATAAAGATAATTCACTCTCAAATGCAACTAAGTCTCGTCTAGTCGCTCCCTTCTACCTTAGCCTTAGAATGCTCACCTGAAAATGATGCTTAAAAACGTCAACATAATGTTGGTGAGATTCATAGGTTTAAGACACACAATATCACTCAAAACAACCAGTTCGCTGTGATTATAAAACATAGCAGGACAACAAGTATAATTACCATATAAGCTAACATGCAATCACCATAACCAACTAACGGGACGGAACGTGCCCACCGATCCAATTTCAATATCCACCAATAATTTGGGACGGAACATGCCCACCGATCCAAATACCACATCACACATTAATTGGGACGGAACGTGCCCACCGATCCAAGAATCACATTACATCACAATATCATAACATGTAGCACAAACATGATAACCACTTACACGTCCATGCATTTATTAGACACATAATCACAGTAACTTAAAAATCATAATTTACACAAGCATCATTCCCATCCCAAGTTTAAAACAAAGTAAAAATGAGACTATGAAACTCACCTCAACCTTGCAGCTTCCAAATTATCAAACCACAATCTATAAAAACAAAACAATACCACATTACACGCGACCAAGCTAAAAGCTATAGTCTATGTAACACACATATATGATGGATGTCTAAGGTTCATATAACCCACAATGGATTACCTAGACTCCATACTAATCTCTACCAAACAATTACACTCACTAAATCCCTTAAATAAACTTTTTTCAGAAAACACAGAATTTTAGGGTACTTTCACCCACATAAAATCACGACCAAAAACTCTCCAAAACTCACACCAAAAATTCACCATGATCCTTCATGAGCATAAAAGATTCTCCCAGAAGGCCATGTACTAAAAACACACACAAGTACCCAATGAAAAATCAAACATGACAACTATCCAGATTCGGATCTGAACGCACACCAAAATGTTTTGACCTAGTAGACATACTTGAACAACTTATTATCGTCCAATTTTCGCGTGGAAGTCAAAGGGAATATAGAACTCAACTCCCACAGAAGGGCTAACCCTAATAACACTTTTAAGCCACCTTTGACTTTAATACTTTTACCCTAATTCTGTCCCGGTTTAACAGTTTTGACACCTTTACTTGTAAAAATCGTTTGACTGACCTCCGGACCTCGAAATCACTCGTGGCCAGACTTTTTGGAAAGCTCTTTCTCTGAACTACAATTTATACTCAAAATGCGTGATCTAACTCATCTCCATCTATTAAATATCATCGAATCTCTACAGCCTTATAATTCTATCAGAAACTTAACTCATTAATTAACAAGTTTTAAACTTCTTCACCAATCATCATAATATTACTAATTAATGACCCCAACATGTTTTATAACATTAATTTACAGAAGTTAACATAAACCCTAATCCATCATATTATTGTTACATGAATTTTAATAATTAATTAAGCATAAGTATTGAAAATTATACCTTGATCTTGATCTTTAGCCTTCAAAAATAAAACCCTAAAATTTTCTTCTCCCTTTTCCCTTGGTTTGGCCGATTTCTTCAAAAGGAGGAATGAGGGGTTTTGATTTTGTATTTATAATGCCCTATGGATTATTCTAGACCCTCTTTATAATTGGTAAGTGTATTTGGGATCAAATTTGGTTTCCTAATTCCCCTAAAACCCCTAAATCGGCCGCCCCCCTATTATGTATATTTTTATTTTTTTATTAAAATTAATTATTACACTTAAAACCTTGTACTCTTGATATTTTATAAAAACCCATACCGAAACCTAACGTCTTACGCAACAATTCTTCGTTTTTACGACAACTCAGAAAAATTATCATTTTCAAAACAAAGTTTCCAAAAATAGAATTTCACACTCTCTGAAAATATAACTCATAAAAACAACCTCCACGTAACTTACTAACGCTCAAATACTTGAACGGAGACTTGTTACGCAACACCACAAAACACCAAAACTACACAAGTCATTTCTACACCACCAAGGTGATCAAAATGAACTTATCCCAAAAATCAATATTACTCAAATCATAATAGTATATCTCACACCAAGGGATTTAGTGCCAACACACACACTTACCACACATATATCCCACATAAACACATAATACACACCAAACAAAAGTTAAATGGGTTGAGACTATTAGTCAAACTAACCTGCTAAAACCACGGTTGTTACATCATCCCCCACTTAGGGAAATCGCGTCCCGAGATTTAATAGCTCGTCTCATCCATCTTCTCAGCAAACAACTTCGGGTACTTGGACCTCATCTGATCCTCACGTTCCCAAGTAAACTCAGGACCACGCTTGGAATTCCAACGTACCTTTACCAACGCTATCTTACCACGCTTCATACTCTTGACCTCTCGGTCCATAACCTCAACAGGTTCCGCAACAAAATGAAGGGTCTTATCAATCTTAATCTCCTCTAATGGCACATGCAGACTAGCATCCGCCAAACATTTCTTCAGATTAGATACGTGAAACGTATCATGCATACTACTTAACTCTTTAGGCAATTTCAACCGATATGCCACAAGTCCAATTCTTTCCGTGATCTCGAACGGCCCTACATATCTTGGTGCTAATTTGCCTTTCTTACCGAAACGCACAACACCTTTCCAAGGAGACACTTTCAGCATCACAAGATCACCAACACTAAATTCTAAAGGCTTACGGCGATTATCCGCATAACTCTTCTGGCGATCTCTCGCTACCTTAAGTCTTTCCTTAATCTGAAACACCTTATCCGTAGTCTCTTGCACTAGTTCAGGACCAATTAGTTGGCTTGTCCCAACCTCTGCCCATAGAACAGGCGATCTACACTTCCTCCCATATAACATTTCAAATGGTGCACACCTAATACTGGAATGATAGCTGTTATTATAGGAAAACTCCGCCAAAGGTAGATGAGTATCCCAGCTTCCTCCAAAATCAATAGCACATGCCTTAAGTAAATCTTCCAAAGTCTGAATCGTTCGCTCACTTTGCCCATCCGTCTGCGGATGATAAGCAGTGCTCATATCCAATCGTGTATCCAACGCCCTTTGCAACGATTGCCAGAACCGCGAGGTAAACCTACTATCGCGATCAGAGATAATCGACACAGGCACACCATGTCTCGCCACAATCTCATTAATATAGATTCTTGCCAGCTTCTCCATCTTATAATCCTCACGAATGGCCAGAAAATGTGCAGACTTTGTCAGCCTGTCCACTATAACCCATATCGTGTCATGTCCATTACTTGTCCGAGGCAACTTAGTAATAAAATCCATCGTTATTTTCTCCCATTTCCACTCAGGAATCGGTGGTTGTTGTAGTAATCCAGAGGGTTTCTGATGTTCGGCCTTAACTTTTAAACAAGTCAGACACTTACTAACATACTCAGCTATTTCCCTCTTCATTCCTGGCCACCAGTAAGCATCTTTAAGATCATAATACATATTATCCGATCCTGGATGAATTGAGTATCTCGTCTTATGAGCCTCATCCATGATCAGCTTCCTTACATCCCCTACCAATGGGACCCATATTCTATCTAAGAAATACAGTCCACCATCCTCCTTTTTCTCCATCTGTTGATCCAATCCACGCAGCATCTCAGCGGTCGCATTCTCATCCTTAATAGCTTCCTCTTACGTTGCCAATTTCTTACTCTTAACTTCCGACTGCAACGTCATGCACATTGCTCGCACACGCTTAGGCTTAATCCATTCCTTTCTGCTTAAAGCATCGGCTACCACATTCGCCTTTCCAGGATGATAGCGAATCTCACAATCGTAATCACTAAACAATTCAATCCATCTCCTTTGTCGCATATTCAGCTCATTCTGAGTAAAAATATGCTAAAGACTCTTATGATCCGTATAAACAACACTCTTTGTGCCATACAGATAATGTCTCCAATTCTTGAGGGCGAACACTACCGCACCAAGCTCTAAATCATGAGTGGTGTAATTCTTCTCATGAATCTTGAGTTATCGGGATGCATAAGCTATCACCTTACCCCTCTGCATTAGCACACACCCAAATCCTTGATTCGACGCATCACAATACACAACAAAATCATCTGGCCCATCAGGTAACGTCAGAATAGGTGCATTACACAAACTATCCTTTAGTGACTGAAAAGCCACCTCCTGTTCTTCTCCCCAAACATACTTCTTGTTCTTCTGAGTCAATAGAGTGAGGGGTTTAGCAATTTTCGAAAAATTCGCTATAAATCTTCGGTAATACCCCGCCAATATACTAGGGTCTACATGTATTCCTTCACTATTTACCACATGTCCAAGAAAATGTACCTCCTCAAGCCAAAACTCACATTTTGAGAACTTGGCGTACAACTTCTCCTTCTCCAGTAATCCAAGGATCAACTTCAAATGTTCTCCATGCTCCTCCTTCGTCTTAGAGTAAATTAGAATGTCATCTATGAACACAATCACGAATTTATCCAAGTAAGGCTTGCAAACGCGATTCATCAAATCCATGAATACCGCAGGTGCATTTGTCAACCCGAATGGCATAACCGTGAACTCAAAGTGTCCATAACGAGTCCTAAAAGCAGTCTTCGGAATATCCTCCTCATACACTCTCAACTGATGATACCCAGAATGTAGATCTATCTTTGAGAAAAACCGAGAACCTTGAAGTTGGTCAAAGAGATCATCGATTCTGGGAAGAGGATACCGATTCTTAACAGTTAACTTGTTCAATTCCCGATAGTCAATATACATCCGGAACGAACCATCCTTCTTCTTAACAAACAACACAGGTGCTCCCCACGGAGAGTGACTAGGTCGGATAAACCCCTTATCCTGAAGTTCTTGCAATTGCGCGGACAACTCCTGCATCTCAGAGGGTGCTAAACGATATGGGGATTTCGCCACAGGTGCCGCTCCAGGAATTAATTCAATACGGAATTCAACTTGACGGATTGGAGGCAACCCAGACAAGTCTTCAGGGAAAATCCAGGAAATTCACACACCACAGGAATCTCTTTCATGCTACGCTCTTTGGCCTTTGCGTTCTTAAGGGACTTCAACTCATTCCCTACACATTCTCCTTGTATCCGAAGTATAACACCACTCTCTAAAGGAATACGAACTACCTTTTCGTGGCATATAACCTCGGCCTTATGCTTAGACAACCAGCTCATCCCTATCACCACATCGAAACTCCCATGCCCAAAAGGTATCAAATCAATCATAAACGGGATACCCTCTAACACTATAGTACACCCACGAATAACCTTGTCAACCTCTACCTCCCTACCGCTAGCTATCTCAATCACAATACTAGACCTAAGTACTCACCATCAAATGGGACAATTAACACAAATATCACAGTTAAACCTAATCCTACTACACGTAGCATGTCATCATTGGTCAACGTAGCATTGGCCATAAGTCCACATGTGTCGTGATACATGTATAATTATGTTGGCCACCCATAATTATAGATGTATCCTTTCACATGTGTACTCGCTTCCAATACCACACCTAACAATAATAACACCTTACAATAACACATACACAAACTCAGAATTAATCACATATCACACACATAAAATATTCAAACTCGCTCAAGCCTTATTATTAATTACTTGGGTAAAACCCCAGAATTTAAGGAATTCGCGATCCACATAATAACAAACATCAAAAGTCAATAGAAAACATCCCAAAATATATCACTAAATAAAAAAATCGCGCACGGCTTGAGCTCCATTCTAACGTTTGCCCCTCTCGTTTATCTTGGAATAAATCAACTACTTGCCGTAGACTCTAAGTCCGAATCTACTTCGTACTCTTCCTCTTCACTTATCCATCCATTTCGGTTTCCCTCGGGCTGTGGTAATGGACGACTGGAAAAACCGCTCTTGAGGTTCCTTTCTTCCTCCTCTATATGGTCCACAAACCCATACAACTCACGAGGCCCAGTCCAAACCTCTCCCCCACTCTCTAGGAATTTGGGGCACTTTCTAGGGTACCTAATAATGTAACCGCCTTTATTTGTCACCTTTGTCTCGTACCTTTCTATCTCCTTTCCATCCACGTTCACTAGAGTCATCCTCTCCTCGATCTTACATGGATACATGCCAACAGGAACTAAGATCCTCTTGCTAGTCCGTTTCAAATTACCAATCCTCTTGCAACCAGTAGCGACAACGGTAGTCCAACGAAACTTGCTACGCGCGGAGAGTGCCATGCTAAAAGTGACATATATAATACTAAGTATAAGGGTTCAATCGGCGTCCGAAACTCGACAAAACTTCTCATAAACTCAAGAAAAATAGACATATAAAATACCATACTTATACATAAGCCCTAAATGCAACTATATGAGGGACTCCTAGGTTATAGTCTAGGCTCAACCACCTACTTCTCTATAACCAAGTCACTGATACTAATCTGTCACACCTCGCCAAGGCGGAAACGTGAGTGCAACATCATGGATATCATCACAACACATGGTGTCTAAATAGAGAATTACTATATGCAAATAAGTAGAGCAAAATACAGACACAAAGTGTCGTAACGATACCCCAAAATAAAATAACCAAAACCAAACTCCAAAGGTATCCTCATAAAACCATAAAGTACTAGTCAAATGACAATAAAGTATCATAGTCAAAATCCGACTTATTCAAAAAAACATAAAGATAATTCACTCTCAAATGCAACTAAGTCTCGTCTAGTCGCTCCCTTCTACCTTAGCCTTAGAATGCTCACCAGAAAATGATGCTTAAAAATGTCAACATAATGTTGGTGAGATTCATAGGTTTAAGACACATAATATCACTCAAAGCTAACATGCAATCTGATATGTGTCTAAATACACATATATTTTACCTTGTTTAAACCCACAAAAACGACCAAAAGCACACAAATGACCATATAAATGTTACAAATATCATCGAAATGTGTTTTTATGTGATTCAGGTACAAAAAGATTGAAAACAAGTGAAAAACATACAAAGTTCACAAAATTGTCATTTTCAGTCCCTGAAGTTTCACAAATTGGCAAAACTAGTCCCTGAAGGTTTAAAATGAAAGAAAAGTCAACTTTAGTCCTTGGGAAATCAAACTTGTTCACTATAAGTCCCTGGATGAAAGTTTTCTACAAATGGCAACTTTTACCCCTCAAGTTTCAAAATTGGCAAAAATAGTCCTTGGGTATTTAAAAATGGAAACTTATCAAATTATACCCTTGTACTATTCACATGTTACAATTTAGCCCCTTTTGATAACTTTTGGAAATTTACAATTTCACCCCCTCAACTTTGGAAAATGACATAAAAGGTCCCCCGGGTGTCTTAAATTGTAATAAATGCAATTAAGGTCCTTTGGTTTATCAAACTTGGCAATATTAGTCCTTGTGATAACTTTGGAAATATTACAGGTTTAACCCCTCAACTATGCAGGAATTACAAAATTAGTCCTTGGGCTTATTTACACTACAAACCAAACGGATTCTTTATTAAACCCAAAATCCAAATCCTTAAATCCAAAACCCAATAAACAAAACACAACCCAACCCCAGCCCACACAATCAACCAAACCCGACCCAACCCTTTAAACTAATATCGGGGTCAAACCCAAGTTTGACCCGTCTTCTTCCCCAACTTGCCCGCCAATACCACCACCACACCCACAGGTTTCTCTGCAATACCACCCCACCTATCCCACTTACCTAACAAACCAAAAGCAATTAATGCTTCCCCTCCACCTCCACATCTAACCAAAAATCTTTAATTGCCCTTAACCTGCTTTGGATACTTTTGGCGCCAAAAGCATTTTCAATGGCTAGGATGAATTACAGAGAACCAAAGGCTAAGATTTGAAGTGGGAAAGTTGCAGAGTCATGTGGGGAGTCCAAGAGGTCAATATATATCAAGAATAGAGCAAAGAGGAAGAACACCAATAGATTAGCTTTGGTCACTTAGTTTTAGTTTTACTGCTTTCTTTAATTTTAAGTCATTTAAATTCTTTCAAGTGATTCGTTACTCACAGACAATGTGTAATGATCCTTATTTACAGTTTAATTCAATCTATCTTTAAATTTCAAGTTTTCACTTAATTGTCTTTAATTTTCCATGTCTTTTAAATTCTTGTTGATTATGGTTGTTTCCTAGACTCTATAGCTAACATAAGCTCCTGAAAAAGCTTTACAAGCTTGTAGAAACCTTAAAACATGCTTTAGTCATTAAAATCAAAAATCTAAAAAAAATCAAGAAAGCCAATGAAAAATACAAAAATCAGTGTTCATGAAGAAGAAGCTTGGAGCAGGATTGATTGTGGATTGATTGGGTATTAGAAGCTTGTTGGGAAGCTAATAGGTGTAATCTAAACCCTTGGTTCACTGATCTCTCTTGATTTCCATTTTGTAAGTTTTTTATTCATTTTTTCAATTTACTGTTCTAGTCTATTATATGCTTAGATTTTCCTATTTTCATGTTTATTTGTTGTTATTTAGTGATAATATTGATTAATATTGGTTGCTTGTTCATTGGAATCATTTGTGCTAAAATTTGAAATTACACTGTGTAAACTACAAATTTGACATCTTTGTGTTTTATGCTTGTGCTATTGATGCTTTGTGATTTAATGATTCTATGTTTTCATATTATGTGCTCTTGTACCAGTTTCTTGGTCTTGATGATTAAAATCCTTTGAAATTCACATAATAAATTGGTTTAAGGATTGTTTGGATCTATTGTTTAATCTGTGATAAAGGTTGTTCATGGTATTGTTATTGTTTGATGTATGCCTCATATCATCCAATTATCTCAGTCAAACCAAAATAATAAGTGATTACTTGTGAAAAATTTAAATTGACACTTTGATATTATTCACTTGTTCACTGTTTGATTTTTGAAGGTCAAATAAGTGATCCTTTGTGCTATTGTTGTTATTTTGTTTTGCTGCATGTTCTTCTGAGATCCTTAAGGTTTGACAAACCATGAAGTTTAGGTTTATATGCAGTAAAGTCAAAATTAACTTCAATCTCATCTAGGAGATTCACTGTTATGAATCTAAGTTCCATATTCATCATACTAGTGTAATTGTTGTTTATCTAGCTTAATTTAACTTTATTACAGCTTTATATTACATGTTTAATCTGTAGATTAAGTTTTAAATTCATTTAAGTCAACTTTTTAGTTTTTTGTTAAAAGTCAAATTTCTTAGTTGCAGGTTTTTTATTAAACTTGTGAATTTTATTGTGATCTTATTGTTAGGTTTTAGCTTATATGCTTTTAGGATATTAATATTTTGCTGCTCATCTTAATTAGACTATTTTTAGTTATCTTTATTAGCTTAGTTAAACTGCTTATTTGTTGCCTTTCTTTTAGCTGTTTTTCTGAAAAGTGCCCTGTGCACAGGATAACTAGCCAACTGCATAAGCTCACAACTTGTTCATTATTTGGCCTTAGCTTGTGATTATTGTTGATTTTAGAAGCCCTTCTGGCTGCTTGCTTGTGCTTGTGCTTATTTTCCATTATCTGCTTGTTGGATTGCTTAATTTGTGCTTATCATGTTCATCAAAAACCACTCACTGCACTGAGTCATCAGTGCAGTTGAGACCTTTTACTTAAGCTCACCAAAAGCTCATCAGTAAGCTTAAGCTTGTGATATTTGGCTTTTTCTAAAGCCAATCCATCATACTCAAAGGTTCAAAGCTTATTTTTCACTTTCAAGCTTATTTCATAAGCCTGCTAGTGGCTTATTGTTTGTCCCATTTCCTGAGTACAATGAGAATTCAGTGTATTACAAGCTTTTTCATAAGCCCTTCATAAGCTCATTAGTGGTCCTCACAGGGTGAGCTTTGGCTTTTTGGAAACCTCACCAGCCCAGCTTGCTACTCCATTATTCACTTTGTGCTTTATAGCTTATTTCATAAGCTTATTTAGCCTCTAAAGTTAGCAGCAGGTTGGTATACTAGCAGTACCTTTGGTACTCTAGCAGTACCTTGCTTATTTGCTTATTCAGAGCTTATCAGTGCTTGTGTCTTGTCCATCTAGCTTATTCCCAGTACCTTTTACTTATTTTACTTTTGTTTCATTTGTATAGCTTATTTGAGAGCTTATTGGAGCTTGAAATATCAAAGTTGAGCCAAAAGCTCAACTGTTAAGCTCATAAGTTCTAACTCTTCATTAAAGTTGTTTATCATCAGTAGTATAATAGATTTGTAAAATAAAAATCAGAAAACCAACACATAAAAATAAGTGATAGCTTCTATTTAAGCCATTTGGCTTATTTTCAGCTTTTTTCAAAAAGCACTTTTCAATTTTATATTTTTCTTATCTTCCTGTCACCTTAGAGTATTTATAGAAAAAGTTTCAGATTTTTCTTTGTTCATTTAGTATTTATTATAATTTAAATTAGTTTAAATAATTATTAATTAGTAATTAATTAATAATAATTAGATAAAAAGTGTAAAAATATATTTTTCAGTCTTAAAATAAGTTTTAGGTTATTTTAGATTTATCTAAGTTAAAATTTTAATTTTCTAGGATAATTTCCTATTTTCTTTTAATTTAGGGTATTATTAAATAGTTATAAATAGTTTTTAATTAATAAAAAATAAATAAAAAGTCTAAAAAATAATTTTCTTTTTCCAATAATTTTCTTTTATCTTTAGGTTTATAAAAAAGTTATTTTCATATTTTTAGGATTAATATTTCTTCATTTTCACTTTTTATTTTGTTCGTTTACGTTTATTTAAATTTAAACGTACGTTTCTAGGTTTCTAAACGTTTTTAAGTAATTTGGTTTCCTGTATTTATTCCTATAGCTTGTTTAAAGCTATTCTCTTTTATTTCCTTAGTCCAATAATTCAAAACCCCTTTTCCATTCAACATCACCCGATCACACATTCGTTTTATTTCAGTTTACACACCTCGTTGGGACTTAACGACCCGGGGATACTCTGTACTCCTTTGGTAAATTGCATCGTGCCCTAGATTGTTTGACTCTTGTTGACCATTTACTTGGTCAATATTAGGTGACCGTTTGGGGCCGATCAAATTTTGGCGCCGCTGCCGGGGAGGTGTGCTGCGTAGAACGCATTTGCAGTATTAGTGATTGTTGAGTATACATCCATTGTATATTTACCATCCTTGTACATATTCTCTTATTTTCTTAGCAGAATTATAAAATCAAAAATCCAAAAAGATTCTTCTTACCTTTTCTGAGTTTCCTTCACTCTAAAGGATTCTTAGACTCATCTTAGTGCATGAGTATTCATAATTCTGTGAGTGGCAATCCCACTCCATCTTCTCATCCAATCATTTCCGACTCTTCCCCTTCTCTCACACCGGATGAGGGAAGTGACTCCTTTAAGGAAGAAGTCGAGGCTTTTCCCTATGAACTAATTAATTCGGGGTCGAGTCAAGCTAGCGACTCGGTTATCAAAAACAGTAGTATAACATGGGTTTTCACCCATGTTTCTATCTTCTTTCCCCTTTCTACCACCTAAGTGTGGGGGAATGCCCCTGCTGTTGTATATAGATCTTAAAAATAAATGAGAAAATTGTATATATAAAAAAGAAAATAATTGTTGTGTTACCACACTTGGCTAGTAATGTTATCTTTTTACGTTCAAGGATTCGGCATAATAGCCGGGACTTTGAATATTGAGGACAATATTCAATTCTAAGTGTGGGGGGGAAATTTCTGGCGAATTTGATCAATTATGTACCCTTTTATGCCCTTTTTCCCCCGTTTTGACCAAAATTTTAAAATTTTTTCATTTAGTGGAAGTGCTATGCACTAAACACAACAAATGGTTATCAGTCCACCATGTCTAACCCACATAAGGATTGGCTAATCCGAGAGCAAACGGCTCTTGGTAAAGATAACTCAAATCCGTTTATGGCTTACAATTTGCCAAAAATTGTATGGTATTCGACTCACCATATCTTTATAAGTGAAGAGTTGGCTAGCCCGCAAGATTATGGCTTGTGGTAAAGGCAGTGAAAGACCATGATTGGTAATCAGCTCACCAAAGATAATAACTGTATTTTATCTAAGAGTTGGCTTGTCCAGAAGCAAATGGCTTCTGGTAAAGACAAATCAAACCCGTTGACAGCTGATGATTTGCTCAAAATCATTTGGTTATCATTGTACCAAAGTATCACATACTAAAACATTGGCTACTCCAGAAGTAATGGCTTTTGGTAAAGAGATGAAACCCATTAAATTTTCATAAAAGATTGCTAGGGACTAGCAATAGTTTAGTGTGGGGGATTTGATATGTGTCTAAATACACATATATTTTACCTTGTTTAAACCCACAAAAACGACCAAAAGCACACAAATGACCATATAAATGTTACAAATATCATTGAAATGTGTTTTTTATGTGATTCTGGTACAAAAAGATTGAAAAAAAGTGAAAATCATACAAAGTTCACAAAACTGTCATTTTCAGTCCCTGAAGTTTCACAAATTGGCAAAACAAGTCCCTGAAGGTTTAAAAGGAAAGAAAAGTCAACTTTAGTCCTTGGGAAATCAAACTTGTTCACTATAAGTCCCTGGATGAAAGTTTTCTACAAATGGCAACTTTTACCCCTCAAGTTTCAAAATTGGCAAAAATAGTCCTTGGGTATTTAAAAATGGAAACTTATCAAATTATACCCTTGTACTATTCACATGTTACAATTTAGCCCCTTTTGATAACTTTTGGAAATTTACAATTTCACCCCCTCAACTTTGGAAAATGACATAAAAGGTCCCCGGGTGTCTTAAATTGTAATAAATGCAATTAAGGTCCTTTGGTTTATCAAACTTGGCAATATTAGTCCTTGTGATAACTTTGGAAATATTACAGGTTTAACCCCTCAACTATGCAGGAATTACAAAATTAGTCCTTGGGCTTATTTACACTACAAACCAAACGGATTCTTTATTAAACCCAAAATCCAAATCCTTAAATCCAAAACCCAATAAACAAAACACAACCCAACCCCAGCCCACACAATCAACCAAACCCGACCCAACCCTTTAAACTAATATCGGGGTCAAACCCAAGTTTGACCGTCTTCTTCCCCAACTTGCCCGCCAATACCACCACCACACCCACAGGTTTCTCTGCAATACCACCCCACCTATCCCACTTACCTAACAAACCAAAAGCAATTAATTCTTCCCCTCCACCTCCACATCTAACCAAAAATCTTTAATTGCCCTTAACCTGCTTTGGATACTTTTGGCGCCAAAAGCATTTTCAATGGCTAGGATGAATTACAGAGAACCAAAGGCTAAGATTTGAAGTGGAAAAGTTTCAGAGTCACGCGGGGAGTCCAAGAGGTCAATATATATCAAGAATAGAGCAAAGAGGAAGAACACCAATAGATTAGCTTTGGTCACTTAGTTTTAGTTTTACTGCTTTCTTTAATTTCAAGTCATTTAAATGCTTTCAAGTGATTCGTTACTCACTGACAATATGTAATGATCCTTATTTACAGTTTAATTCAATCTATCTTTAAATTTCAAGTTTTCACTTAATTGTCTTTAATTTTCCATGTCTTTTAAATTCTTGTTGATTATGGTTGTTTCCTGGACTCTATAGCTAACATAAGCTCCTGACAAAGCTTTACAAGCTTTTAGAAACCTTAAAACATGCTTTAGTCATTAAAATCAAAAATCTAAAAAAAATCAAGAAAGCCAATGAAAAATACAAAAATAAGTGTTCATGAAGAAGAAGCTTGGAGCAGGATTGATTGTGGATTGATTGGGTATTAGAAGCTTGTTGGGAAGCTAATAGGTGTAATCTAAACCCTTGGTTCACTGATCTCTCTTGATTTCCATTTTGTAAGTTTTTTATTCATTTTTTCAATTTACTGTTCTAGTCCATTATATGCTTAGATTTTCCTATTTTCATGTTTATTTGTTGTTATTTAGTGATAATATTGATTAATATTGGTTGCTTGTTCATTGGAATCACTTGTGCTAAAATTTGAAATTACACTGTGTAAACTACAAATTTGACATCTTTGTGTTTTATGCTTGTGCTATTGATGCTTTGTGATTTAATGATTCTATGTTTTCATATTATGTGCTCTTGTACCAGTTTCTTGGTCTTGATGATTAAAATCCTTTGAAATTCACATAATAAATTGGTTTAAGGATTGTTTGGATCTATTGTTTAATCTGTGATAAAGGTTGTTCATGGTATTGTTATTGTTTGATGTATGCCTCATATCATCCAATTATCTCAGTCAAACCAAAATAACTAGTGATTACTTGTGAAAAATTTAAATTGACACTTTGATATTATTCACTTGTTCACTGTTTGATTTTTGAAGGTCAAATAAGTGATCCTTTGTGCTATTGTTGTTATTTTGTTTTGCTGCATGTTCTTCTGAGATCCTTAAGGTTTGACAAACCATGAAGTTCAGGTTTATATGCAGTAAAGTCAAAATTAACTTCAATCTCATCTAGGAGATTCACTGTTATGAATCTAAGTTCCATATTCATCATACTAGTGTAATTGTTGTTTATCTAGCTTAATTTAACTTTATTACAGCTTTATATTACATGTTTAATCTGTAGATTAAGTTTTAAATTCATTTAAGTCAACTTTTTAGTTTTTTGTTAAAAGTCAAATTTCTTAGTTGCAGGTTTTTTATTAAACTTGTGAATTTTATTGTGATCTTATTGTTAGGTTTTAGCTTATATGCTTTTAGGATATTAATATTTTGCTGCTCATCTTAATTAGACTATTTTTAGTTATCTTTATTAGCTTAGTTAAACTGCTTATTTGTTGCCTTTCTTTTAGCTGTTTTTCTGAAAAGTACCCTGTGCACAGGATAACTAGCCAACTGCATAAGCTCACAACTTGTTCATTATTTGGCCTTAGCTTGTGATTATTGTTGATTTTAGAAGCCCTTCTGGCTGCTTGCTTGTGCTTGTGCTTATTTTCCATTATCTGCTTGTTGGATTGCTTAATTTGTGCTTATCATGTTCATCAAAAACCACTCACTGCACTAAGTCATCAGTGCAGTTGAGACCTTTTACTTAAGCTCACCAAAAGCTCATCAGTAAGCTTAAGCTTGTGATATTTGGCTTTTTCTAAAGCCAATCCATCATACTCAAAGGTTCAAAGCTTATTTTTCACTTTCAAGCTTATTTCATAAGCCTGCTAGTGGCTTATTGTTTGTCCCATTTCCTGAGTATACTGAGAATTCAGTGTATTACAAGCTTTTTCATAAGCCCTTCATAAGCTCATTAGTGGTCCTCACAGGGTGAGCTTTGGCTTTTTGGAAACCTCACCAGCCCAGCTTGCTACTCCATTATTCACTTTGTGCTTTATAGCTTATTTCATAAGCTTATTTAGCCTCTAAAGTTAGCAGCAGGTTGGTATACTAGCAGTACCTTTGGTACTCTAGCAGTACCTTGCTTATTTGCTTATTCAGAGATTATCAGTGCTTGTGTCTTGTCCATCTAGCTTATTCCCAGTACCTTTTACTTATTTTACTTTTGTTTCATTTGTATAGCTTATTTGAGAGCTTATTGGAGCTTGAAATATCAAAGTTGAGCCAAAAGCTCAACTGTTAAGCTCATAAGTTCTAAATCTGCTTATTTTTAAGTTTTAATAATTTTGTCTTCATTAAAGTTGTTTATCATCAGTAGTATAATAGATTTGTAAAATAAAAATCAGAAAACCAACACATAAAAATAAGTGATAGCTTCTATTTAAGACATTTGGCTTATTTTCAGCTTTTTTCAAAAAGCACTTTTCAATTTTATATTTTTCTTATCTTCCTGTCACCTTAGAGTATTTATAGAAAAAGTTTCAGATTTTTCTTTGTTCATTTATTAGTTATTATAATTTAAATTAGTTTAAATAATTATTAATTAGTAATTAATTAATAATAATTAGATAAAAAGTGTAAAAATATATTTTTCAGTCTTAAAATAAGTTTTAGGTTATTTTAGATTTATCTAAGTTAAAATTTTAATTTTCTAGGATAATTTCCTATTTTCTTTTAATTTAGGGTATTATTAAATAGTTATAAATAGTTTTTAATTAATAAAAAATAAATAAAAAGTCTAAAAAATAATTTTCTTTTTCCAATAATTTTCTTTTATCTTTAGGTTTATAAAAAAGTTATTTTCATATTTTTAGGATTAATATTTCTTCATTTTCACTTTTTATTTTGTACGTTTACGTTTATTTAAATTTAAACGTACGTTTCTAGGTTTCTAAACGTTTTTAAGTAATTTGGTTTCCTGTATTTATTCCTATAGCTTGTTTAAAGCTATTCTCTTTTATTTCCTTAGTCCAATAATTCAAAACCCCTTTTCCATTCAACATCACCCGATCACACATTCGTTTTATTACAGTTTACACACCTCGTTGGGACTTAACGACCCGGGGATACTCTGTACTCCTTTGGTAAATTGCATTGTGCCCTAGATTGTTTGACTCTTGTTGACCATTTACCTGGTCAATATTAGGTGACCGTTTGGGGCCGATCAAATTTTGGCGCCGCTGCCGGGGAGGTGTGCTGCGTAGAACGCATTTGCAGTATTAGTGATTGTTGAGTATACATCCATTGTATATTTACCATCCTTGTACATATTCTCTTATTTTCTTAGCAGAATTATAAAATCAAAAATCCAAAAAGATTCTTCTTACCTTTTCTGAGTTTCCTTCACTCTAAAGGATTCTTAGACTCATCTTAGTGCATGAGTATTCATAATTCTGTGAGTGGCAATCCCACTCCATCTTCTCATCCAATCATTTCCGACTCTTCCCCTTCTCTCACACCGGATGAGGGAAGTGACTCCTTTATGGAAGAAGTCGAGGCTTTTCCCCATGAACTAATTAATTCGGGGTCGAGTCAAGCTAGCGACTCGGTTATCAAAAACAGTAGTATAACATGGGTTTTCACCCATGTTTCTGTCTTCTTTCCCCTTTCTACCACCTAAGTGTGGGGGAATGCCCCTGCTGTTGTATATAGATCTTAAAAATAAATGAGAAAATTGTATATATAAAAAAGAAAATAATTGTTGTGTTACCACACTTGGCTAGTAATGTTATCTTTTTACGTTCAAGGATTCGGCATAATAGCCGGGACTTTGAATATTGAGGACAATATTCAATTCTAAGTGTGGGGGGGAAATTTCTGGCGAATTTGATCAATTATGTACCCTTTTATGCCCTTTTTCCCCGTTTTGACCAAAATTTTAAAATTTTTTCATTTAGTGGAAGTGCTATGCACTAAACACAACAAATGGTTATCAGTCCACCATGTCTAACCCACATAAGGATTGGCTAATCCGAGAGCAAACGGCTCTTGGTAAAGATAACTCAAATCCGTTTATGGCTTACAATTTGCCAAAAATTGTATGGTATTCGACTCACCATATCTTTATAAGTGAAGAGTTGGCTAGCCCGCAAGATTATGGCTTGTGGTAAAGGCAGTGAAAGACCATGATTGGTAATCAGCTCACCAAAGATAATAACTGTATTTTATCTAAGAGTTGGCTAGTCCAGAAGCAAATGGCTTCTGGTAAAGACAAATCAAACCCGTTGACAGCTGATGATTTGCTCAAAATCATTTGGTTATCATTGTACCAAAGTATCACATACTAAAACATTGGCTACTCCAGAAGTAATGGCTTTTGGTAAAGAGATGAAACCCATTAAATTTTCATAAAAGATTGCTAGGGACTAGCAATAGTTTAGTGTGGGGGATTTGATATGTGTCTAAATACACATATATTTTACCTTGTTTAAACCCACAAAAACGACCAAAAGCACACAAATGACCATATAAATGTTACAAATATCATTGAAATGTGTTTTTATGTGATTCAGGTACAAAAAGATTGAAAAAAAGTGAAAATCATACAAAGTTCACAAAACTGTCATTTTCAGTCCCTGAAGTTTCACAAATTGGCAAAACAAGTCCCTGAAGGTTTAAAAGGAAAGAAAAGTCAACTTTAGTCCTTGGGAAATCAAACTTGTTCACTATAAGTCCCTGGATGAAAGTTTTCTACAAATGGCAACTTTTACCCCTCAAGTTTCAAAATTGGCAAAAAGAGTCCTTGGGTATTTAAAAATGGAAACTTATCAAATTATACCCTTGTACTATTCACATGTTACAATTTAGCCCCTTTTGATAACTTTTGGAAATTTACAATTTCACCCCCTCAACTTTGGAAAATGACATAAAAGGTCCCCCGGGTGTCTTAAATTGTAATAAATGCAATTAAGGTCCTTTGGTTTATCAAACTTGGAAATATTAGTCCTTGTGATAACTTTGGAAATATTACAGGTTTAACCCCTCAACTATGCAGGAATTACAAAATTAGTCCTTGGGCTTATTTACACTACAAACCAAACGGATTCTTTATTAAACCCAAAATCCAAATCCTTAAATCCAAAACCCAATAAACAAAACACAACCCAACCCCAGCCCACACAATCAACCAAACCCGACCCAACCCTTTAAACTAATATCGGGGTCAAACCCAAGTTTGACCCGTCTTCTTCCCCAACTTGCCCGCCAATACCACCACCACACCCACAGGTTTCTCTGCAATACCACCCCTCCTATCCCACTTACCTAACAAACCAAAAGCAATTAATGCTTCCCCTCCACCTCCACATCTAACCAAAAATCTTTAATTGCCCTTAACCTGCTTTGGATACTTTTGGCGCCAAAAGCATTTTCAATGGCTAGGATGAATTACAGAGAACCAAAGGCTAAGATTTGAAGTGGAAAAGTTTCAGAGTCATGTGGGGAGTCCAAGAGGTCAATATATATCAAGAATAGAGCAAAGAGGAAGAACATCAATAGATTAGCTTTGGTCACTTAGTTTTAGTTTTACTGCTTTCTTTAATTTCAAGTCATTTAAATGCTTTCAAGTGATTCGTTACTCACTGACAATCTGTAATGATCCTTATTTACAGTTTAATTCAATCTATCTTTAAATTTCAAGTTTTCACTTAATTGTCTTTAATTTTCCATGTCTTTTAAATTCTTGTTGATTATGGTTGTTTCCTGGACTCTATAGCTAACATAAGCTCCTGACAAAGCTTTACAAGCTTTTAGAAACCTTAAAACATGCTTTAGTCATTAAAATCAAAAATCTAAAAAAAATCAAGAAAATCAATGAAAAATACAAAAATCAGTGTTCATGAAGAAGAAGCTTGGAGCAGGATTGATTGTGGATTGATTGGGTATTAGAAGCTTGTTGGGAAGCTAATAGGTGTAATCTAAACCCTTCGTTCACTGATCTCTCTTGATTTCCATTTTGTAAGTTTTTTATTCATTTTTTCAATTTACTGTTCTAGTCTATTATATGCTTAGATTTTCCTATTTTCATGTTTATTTGTTGTTATTTAGTGATAATATTGATTAATATTGGTTGCTTGTTCATTGGAATCACTTGTGCTAAAATTTGAAATTACACTGTGTAAACTACAAATTTGACATCTTTGTGTTTTATGCTTGTGCTATTGATGCTTTGTGCTTTAATGATTCTATGTTTTCATATTATGTGCTCTTGTATCAGTTTCTTGGTCTTGATGATTAAAATCCTTTGAAATTCATATAATAAATTGGTTTAAGGATTGTTTGGATCTATTGTTTAATCTGTGATAAAGGTTGTTCATGGTATTGTTATTGTTTGATGTATGCCTCATATCATCCAATTATCTCAGTCAAACCATAATAACTAGTGATTACTTGTGAAAAATTTAAATTGACACTTTGATATTATTCACTTGTTCACTGTTTGATTTTTGAAGGTCAAATAAGTGATCCTTTGTGCTATTGTTGTTATTTTGTTTTGCTGCATGTTCTTCTGAGATCCTTAAGGTTTGACAAACCATGAAGTTCAGGTTTATATGCAGTAAAGTCAAAATTAACTTCAATCTCATCTAGGAGATTCATTGTTATGAATCTAAGTTCCATATTCATCATACTAGTGTAATTGTTGTTTATCTAGCTTAATTTAACTTTATTACAGCTTTATATTACATGTTTAATCTGTAGATTAAGTTTTAAATTCATTTAAGTCAACTTTTTAATTTTTGTTAAAAGTCAAATTTCTTAGTTGCAGGTTTTTGAATAAACTTGTGAATTTTATTGTGATCTTATTGTTAGGTTTTAGCTTATATGCTTTTAGGATATTAATATTTTGCTGCTCATCTTAATTAGACTATTTTTAGTTATCTTTATTAGCTTAGTTAAACTGCTTATTTGTTGCCTTTCTTTTAGCTGTTTTTCTGAAAAGTGCCCTGTGCACAGGATAACTAGCCAACTGCATAAGCTCACAACTTGTTCATTATTTGGCCTTAGCTTGTGATTATTGTTGATTTTAGAAGCCCTTCTGGCTGCTTGCTTGTGCTTGTGCTTATTTTCCATTATCTGCTTGTTGGATTGCTTAATTTGTGCTTATCATGTTCATCAAAAACCACTCACTGCACTGAGTCATCAGTGCAGTTGAGACCTTTTACTTAAGCTCACCAAAAGCTCATCAGTAAGCTTAAGCTTGTGATATTTATAGAAAAAGTTTCAGATTTTTCTTTGTTCATTTAGTATTTATTATAATTTAAATTAGTTTAAATAATTATTAATTAGTAATTAATTAATAATAATTAGATAAAAAGTGTAAAAATATATTTTTCAGTCTTAAAATAAGTTTTAGGTTATTTTAGATTTATCTCAGTTAAAATTTTAATTTTCTAGGATAATTTCCTATTTTCTTTTAATTTAGGGTATTATTAAATAGTTATAAATAGTTTTTAATTAATAAAAAATAAATAAAAAGTCTAAAAAATAATTTTCTTTTGCCAATAATTTTCTTTTATCTTTAGGTTTATAAAAAAGTTATTTTCATATTTTTAGGATTAATATTTCTTCATTTTCACTTTTTATTTTGTACGTTTACGTTTATTTAAATTTAAACGTACGTTTCTAGGTTTCTAAACGTTTTTAAGTAATTTGGTTTCCTGTATTTATTCCTATAGCTTGTTTAAAGCTATTCTCTTTTATTTCCTTAGTCCAATAATTCAAAACCCCTTTTCCATTCAACATCACCCGATCACACATTCGTTTTATTTCAGTTTACACACCTCGTTGGGACTTAACGACCCGGGGATACTCTGTAATCCTTTGGTAAATTGCATTGTGCCCTAGATTGTTTGACTCTTGTTGGCCATTTACCTGGTCAATATTAGGTGACCGTTTGGGGCCGATCACAATCACCATAACCAACTAACGGGACGGAACGTGCCCACCGATCCAATTTCAATATCCACCAATAATTTGGGACGGAACGTGCCCACCGATCCAAATACCACATTACAGATTAATTGGGACGGAACGTGCCCACCGATCCAAGAATCACATTACATCACAATATCATAACATGTAGCACAAACATGATAACCACTTACATGTCCATGCATTTATTAGACACATAATCACAGTAACTTAAAAATCTTAATTTACACAAGCATCATTCCCATCCCAAGTTTAAAAAAAAGTAAAAATGGGACTATGAAACTCACCTCAACCTTGCAGCTTCCAAATTATCAAACCACAATCTATACAAACAAAACAATACCACATTACACGCGACCAAGCAAAAAGCAATAGTCCATGTAACACACATATATGATGGATGTCTAAGGTTCATATAACCCACCATGGATTACCTAGACTCCATACTAATCTCTACCAAACACTTATACTCACTAAATCCCTTAAATAAACTTTTTCAGAAAACGCAGAATTTTAGGGTACTTTCACCCACATAAAATCATGACCAAAAACTCTCCAAAACTCACACCAAAAATTCACCATGATCCTTCATGAGCATACAAGCTTCTCCCAGAAGGCCATGTACTAAAAACACACACAAGTACCCAATGAAAAATCAAACATGACAACTATCCAGATTCGGATCTGAACGCACACCAAAATGTTTTGACCTAGTAGACATACTTGCACAACTTATTATCGTCTAATTTTCGCGTGGAAGTCAAAGGGAATATAGAAATCAACTCCCACAGAAGGGCTAACCCTAATAACACTTTTAAAGCCACCTTTGACCTTAATACTTTTACCCTAATTCTGTCCCGGTTTAACAGTTTTGACACCTTTATTGTAAAAATCCTTTGACTGACCTCCGGACCTCGAAATCACTCGTGGCCGGACTTTTTGGAAAGCTCTTTCTCTGAACTACAATTTATACTCAAAATGCGTGATCTAACTCATCTCCATCTATTAAATATCATCGAATCTCTACAGCCTTATAATTCTGTCAGAAACTTAACTCATTAATTAACAAGTTTTAAACCCTAACTTCTTCACCAATCATCATAATATTACTAATTAATGACCCCAACATGTTTTATAACATTAATTTACAGAAGTTAACATAAACCCTAATCCATCATATTATTGTTACATGAATTTTAATAATTAATTAAGCATAAGTATTGAAAATTATACCTTGATTTTGATCTTTAGCCTTCAAAAATAAAACCTTAAAATTTTCTTCTCCCTTTTCCCTTGGTTTGGCCGATTTCTTCAAAAGGAGGAATGAGGGGTTTTGATTTTGTATTTATAATGCCCTATGGATTATTCTAGACCCTCCTTATAATTGGTAAGTGTATTTGGGATCAAATTTGGTTTCCTAATTCCCCTAAAACCCCTAAATCGGCCGCCCCCTATTATGTATATATTTTTTTTTATTAAAATTAATTATTACACTTAAAATCTTGTACTCTTGATATTTTATAAAAACCCATACCGAAACCTAACGTCTTACGCAACAATTCTTCGTTTTTACGACAACTCAGAAAAATTATCATTTTCAAAACAAAGTTTTCAAAAATAGAATTTCACACTCTCTGAAAATATAACTCATAAAAACAACCTCCACGTAACTTACTAACGCTCAAATACTTGAACGGAGACTTGTTACGCAACACCACAAAACACCAAAACTACACAAGTCATTTCTACACCACCAAGGTGATCAAAATGAACTTATCCCAAAAATCAATATTACTCAAATCATAATAGTATATCTCACACCAAGGGATTTAGTGCCAGCACACATACTTACCATACATATATCCCACATAAACACATAATACACACCAAACAAAAGTTAAATGGGTTGAGACTATTAGTCAAACTTACCTGCTAAAACCACGGTTATTACAATAATCACCTTATTACTCCATAATTATCCTAGATTTATTGATCACCTGCCATAAAACCTTTTGTGAAAATCTCTCAAAGTGTTTATGAATAAACATATTTTTGGTTAACACTCCGAGAGTTTTGCATTTTCTGAAATACTCTCCCTTCACATATGCTCTTTCATTTTTAAGATAAATTTGCACATGTTGGGTAGAGTTCGCACATTTGAAATGATCGATTTTCAATTAATATGTCCATTGTGAGACACGTTTACATCACTAGATAGATTAGCTTGAAGTTATTACCCGTCCCGGTCATATCAAAAGAACATCTCTCGAATTGGTACATTCTACTCGGACAAGTCCTTTGCGAGACACGTTTACATTACTGGATAACCAGCTTGAAATTATTACCCGTCCTGGACAAGTCTTTTCGATTTCGGACATTTACTTTTTGTCAATTCGAGGGTAAAATCTTGAGTCTTTTTTGTAGAGCACGACTCACTGACATTACTTTTCGATCACATTTTAATCACGTCTTCTCCCCCCCCCCCCAAAATAGCATGCAGTGATATTTTTTATATCGACTGATTAAATTGAAAACTTGTTGGAGAGAAAGACGGATTTGAGCATGAAATTGGAACATTTTGTTGTTCATTATATACTCCCCCTTAAACAAAGCATATTTTTAAACATTTGAGTTTAAAATCAGTTTAAGGGTTTAGGAGAGAGTTGTCTTGAGCACAGAATTTTGAGAAAGATTTTGAAAAATCTTTTTGAAAGATCTTGATCATGTGCTCAAGGATTTTATTTTTGCCATTAACATTACGAGTCCTGATCGGATATAATCAGAAGTCATCAATGTAGTGCGGGTTTCATACTGAAATATACGAAAGCCGTAATGAAGAAAATTTTGAGAAACGACATATTTTAGAAAAAATTTAAATGAACTCTCGCTCAAGCATCTGTACATGTCCTTATCATTGTTGAATGACATTGCTAGATACGTACAGAATATCGATTATACGAGAGACATGTCATGAGAAGAATATTTTTGGTTTTTCGATTTTCTATTGTTTTTGTATTTTTTGAAACTTTTCTATTTTTTTTATATGTTGTTTTTGTTAGTTTTTCAAATTTTGTCTTTTGTTTTTCAAAAATATTTACAGCGAAGCTTTGTGAAATAAATCAAGAAGATTCGAGAAGACTTTCTAACTCTTCGGGAGTTAGGCTTCGCATTCCAATTCGTCGAACTAAGTTATCAAACCGCTCTTTTGGGAGGGTTTTAGTAAATAGATCGGCGAGTTGGTATTCAGTCTTCACGAAAAATAATTCCACAGTACCCTCTTCTACGTGTTCCTTTATGAAGTGATATCGGACTCTAATATGCTTGGTCTTCGAGTGTTGAACAGGATTGCACGAGATGGCTATGGCACTTTTCGAGTCACAATACATAGGTATGCGGTCGAAAGAGAAGCCATAATCTGTGAGCTGTGTCCTCATCCATAGAACTTGGGCACAACACGCAGATAGAGACACATACTCGGCTTCTGCGGTTGATAGTGCAGTGCAGTCTTGTTTCCTTGATGACTAGCCTACTAGCTTTTCTCCCAAAAATTGTGCTCCTCCTGATGTACTCTTTGCTGTAACTTGGCAACCGGCATGGTTTGCATATGAAAATGCTATTAGTGTAAACTCCGAATCCTTCGGATACCAAAGTCCCATGTTAATGGTTCTTCGTAGGTACCGAAAGATCCGTTTAACCTCTTGGAGGTGAAGTTCGGTAGGCCTTGCCTGAAACCGTGCTAATAAACATACAGCAAAATGTATATCGGGTCGACTAGCAGTTAAGTACATGAGAGAACCAATCATGCTCCAATATTTCTTCGGATCCATGGGTTTCCCATATAAATCAGCTCCTATTTTTGGTGAGGTGACCATTGGTGTACCAACAGAGTCACAATTTTCCATTCCATGTTTTTTCAAAATCTCAATTGTATATTTAGCCTGATTTAGAAAAATACCATGTGGGGATTGATGGATTTGTAAACCAAGAAAGAATTTTAATTCCCCCATCATGGACATTTCAAATTTGCTTTTCATGAGATTTGCAAAATGTTTTGAGTGTTTCGGATTAGTGGACCCAAAGATTATGTCGTCCATGTAAATCTGAACAATCAAAATGTCATTTTTGAATTTTCTTGTAAACAAGGTCGGATCAATTGTTCCTTTGGTGAAATTATTATCAAGTAGGAAAGATGATAATTCGTCATACCACGCCCTTAGGGCTTGTTTCAAACCATAGATAGCTTTCTTTAGCTTGTAGACGTAGTCTGGATGATCTTTGTCAACGAATCCATCTGGCTAACTCACGTACGCTTCTTCTTTCAGAGCTCCATTCAAGAAAGCTGTCTTGATATCCATCTGATAGACCGTGATGTTTTGTGAGCTGCATATGCTAAGAAAATCCTGACTGCTTCAAGCCTTGCTACTGGCGCGAATGACTCCTCAAAATCTATCCCCTCCTCCTGTCTGAATCCCTTGGCCACGAGACGAGCTTTGTTGCGAATTACAGTCATCTCTTCATCCTTTTTATTTTTCCATAACCACTTAAGATCAATGACGAGTTTGTCAATTGGTCTTGGAACTAAATCCCAGGTGTCATGTAATTGATATTGGAGAAGTTCTTCCTGCATCGCTTCAATCCAAGCATTATCTGCCATTGCTTCCCGAATGTTCTTTGGCTCTGTTAGACTGATTGAGTAGACGTAGATGCACATGTCGCAATCGGTGTTGAGTTGTTTTCTCGTCTAAATTGGCCTTGAAGGTTCACCAATAACTTGTTCTATTGGATGGTCTTTTGTCCACTGTAACGTAGAAGGGTACCTTGGATTTGACAAATGCGTGTTAGACGGTTCATGTAACCTTGAAGATGATTCAGCAGAATCTGTTGCAAATGGTTTTTCGAACACTTCTTCTTCTAACACAGCATCGTTTTGTTCTTGCTCATCAACTCTTGGTAGAACAATTTCAATTACTGGAGTTGGTGGAGTAGATGTTGATGACCTGGAGGGAGTTGGTGCGTCAGCTTCGAATGTTGTTGATACATCTTGATGTGTTTGTGGTAGTGGTTGTTGATTTTGAGCGGGTGCAGCAGAGCGTTGTTTAGATGCATTTATCGAAGCGCCACCATAGTACTCATCATACATAAACTCGAAGAAATTTTCCAGTTCTTGATTTGTTGGTATTTCGGTGTGAGTTGATTGAGCTCCTTAGGGTACGAGTCCTGAACTGATGTGTCCAGAAGTCTGAACGTTTGGTGCGGGTCCTGATCTGGTATGATTAGGAGCCATTGGGTTAAGCGCGGGTTCTAGAGCGAGTCTCTCAGAAGCCATTTGTGAAATCTCGTCAAATTTCACATTCATCGTCTCCATAATCATTTTCGTTCGCCAGTTATACACCCGGAATGCCCTCGAGTTTTCTGAATAACCAATGAAGATTCCAATATCACCCTTAGCTTTCAACTTCCCCAGATCTTCTCTGTCATTCGTTGGATAGCACAAAGCGCCAAATACATGAAGGTAAGAGATATCGGGCTTTCTGTTGTTCACTAGTTCATATGGGGTTTTATTGAATCTTGGATGGACTAGGGATCGGTTCTGAGTGAAACAAGCAGTGGCAACAGCATCAGCCCATAAGAATAACAGTGCACTAGAGTAAATCAGCATTGTGCGAGCAGCTTCCACAAGAGTTCAATTTCTTCTTTCAACTACCCCATTTTGCTGTGGAGTTCTTACAGCTGATGTCTGATGTGTGATTCCAGCATCTTCAAAGTAGGTTCTTAACTCCTGATTAGTAAATTTTGTGCCATTTTCTGTTCTTATGATCCTTACTGGAGCTTGAAGTAGGACTTGAACTCGCTTCAGAAAGGTGATGATGATGCCTGGTGCTTCGTCTTTTGACCTCAAAAACTTTACCCATGTATATCTTGAATAGTCATCGACGATTACAATAGTATACTTCTTCCCATTTATGCTTGCAACTCTCATTGGGCCACATAATTCCATGTGCAACAAATGTAACTTATCAACCAAACTGGGTACGTTTTTAGGTTTATAAGTTGCCCTTTTGCTTTTTCCTTGCTGACAGGATGGACATAAGTGTTCTTTGGTGTATTTGAACTTTGGAAGACCGTTGACGATGTTGTTTTTGGCAAGCTTGTTGATGGTGTCAGAGTTAAGATGGGACAAATGTCTATGCCACAACCAGGATTTTGTTTCGGATGCTCTTGTCATGAGACAAATTGGTGATGAAGAGGCCATTTGGTTTATGTTGATAGCATAGATATTGGTGCCACGATTCCTAGTTAAGAGATCACCTCCAACCAAATTCCGAACGAAACAGGTGTTTCTCCTAAATGCAACCTCTAAATCTGCATCACGAAATTGCCCGACTGAAAATAAGTTGTGTCCCAACCCTTCGACATAGTAAACCCGAGTAATTAAGTAGTTCCCAAACTGAAGATCTCCATAACCCAGAATAGCTGCTACATGATCATTTCCAAACCGTACAGTTCCCATGAACTGCCATACAAAGTTGATTAGCAGCTTCAAATTCCCGGTCATGTGCTTGGAGCAACCCGAGTCGACGATCCAAAGACAGATTTCGATAACCTTCCAAGAACAGAAGAGTTTGCATTTGGAAACCGTATATCATTTAGTTCCATGAGGTTAGGGGTAACAAATGAATCACACTCAGAGAAGGTTTCTATTGGTTCTTTTGGAACAACTTTTAATTTGCCATTCTTAAGTGTAAACTTTCTACCCGTTGGTTTCCATGCACAAAGCTTAAGATAGTCCCTAGGCAATAGACTACTAGTGATTGCCCTAGATGCTGCAATAAGTCTTTGAACATATCTAGTCCTAGCACTAGTTCCTGGAGGAACATCGTTCTGTTCAGGCATAGCATACACATTCTCATGATTAGAAACAATATCATTACAAGCATTTTCAGATAACGATTTCTTGCACATTAAACAAACAGATTCATTACATGCACTTGAAACAGTACTCTTAACATTACATCCTGATGACATATGTTTCTTATTTGAAAGCGATAAATTCCTAAAGTGTTCTTCTACTTCTTTGCATTCACTCTCAGAGACAGGCGAGACTCTATTGTTCCTGGTATTGCTCCTAGGCTTTTGTCTGCTGCTCCTAGAGGTGTTTTCTAATCCTGTAGAAGGTAAGGCACACTCATTAGAATTTATGTTGTTGTCCTGAGAGGTTGTGGTAGCATTCCTAGACTCGTTTGGATTATCTTTTTTACTTTTGTCTATCACCCTATATGTGTAAGATGTAGAGGCAGACGCAGTAGTGGGACTAATCCTATAAAGGCCAGGCGCTATCACATTGGATGTTTTGACAACAGCTTTTCCTTTATCAGCACATTGTTTAGGTAAGGGTATTGGAGTGACTGGTTTTGTCAAATCAATTGTCACATCAACCTTTGGAACCGTTTGAGAAATTTTCATTTTTGGTTGATCCGAAGTTGATGGTTTTGAAAACTTAGTTTCCTCACCCTTCCTTTTTAGACTGTCCAGCTGAGAATTCAAAAGATCATTTTGTTCTTTCATATTCTTGTAAGCACGCTCATACGACAATTTGTCATACTTGCATTCTTCCTTTTTCCGATCAAGTTGTTTAAAATATGTGACATTTTCTTTTTCAAGTTTAGCAAGAGAATTTTCATATTTTATAATAATTTTAGAAGTCTCAGCTCTCAGTCTTTCATCATCTTCCACAGAATATATTTGATAAATAATGGACATAATTTCGGTCGATAGAACTACCTTGAAGAGACTATCATTATGGTTTTCCAAAACCTTGATGCGTTCAATGTTTTCATTAGCTTCCTTCACCAGGGATTGGTGGTCCTTGACGAAGTCGGCTGTTTCTTTTAAAATAGCATTTTCAACATGAATTACTCTCGCACTTATGTTATAGAGTGGAGTAGTAATTTCTGCTTGAAACACCTTTTTCATTTCATTATGAAAACTTGAATGCCAGTTGCTGATGGTAATATTTGTTTTTGAATCAACAATACTTTGAAGTGTTTTTACTTTATCTTTCAGATCATCCAAGTATCGTCTAGCTTCACTTGTGTTAAAAGGGTTGCTAGAGGACATTTGTACCAGATTTGAAAGATTTTTAGAAACAACTCTTGGTTTTGTTGAGACAACTGGTCTTTTGAAAAACTTTGTTGGTGGTTGTTGTTTAACAAAATTCACCCCATAAAGTATGTTAAGCTTGTTATAATCAATGTGTTTGATTTCTGGGTTCATTTGTCTCATTTTGATTCTACTCTCCTCGGCAAGTTCAATTGTTTCATCCGAATCCCGAACTTCGGGAGGATCATGTTTATCAAACAGCACATTACCATTATATAACACATTCTGTTCTTTCTGAGCTTTCTTGAGACGATAAGGGTTTTCACAACCGATAGCCATTTTCTTCATAGTATGTAAAAGTTGGTTTGAATCTTTAATAAGCATATTAATTGTTTGAGCAGAATGACCCGTTCTGACAAGCAAATCTTCTAACTTTTTAATTGTTTTATGTTTCTCAATGATTTCATCAAGAAGTTCATTTTCGCGTTTTGAAAAATTTGCTTTCAACTGTTTCTTTTCTTTTTCAAGATCAGAACAAGTTGATTTTTGTTTAGAAAGTTGGTTTTACAAATCTGAAACTTCCGTGTTTAAGGATCGTATTTTCTTGTTTAAGTTAACGTCGAGGGTGTCAAACTTAATTTGTAAGTGTTTTTCCCTTGAAATGGAGTTTTTGTAACCATCTTCTAATTCGGACTGTCGGGTTATATTGATTTCAAAAACTTGTTCATTCACCTTATATCTCTCAAGCTCAACGGTCAATTTTTCATTCGCGGCCTTAACATCGCGATTGACCTTTTTGACATTCTCAATTTCAACACTACAATTGTGCAATAATGATTCAAAAAACGCACGTGTTTCCTCATCATTCTCAACATGCTGTGCCTCGAAGCCACCATTAGGATCCATATCTGGAGTTGCCAAATTAATACTGCTACAACTTGGCGTGTCCAGATATGTATCATAAGTGGATGCTGGAGTCATAGGATGCTGTTCATCATGAGTCGACATATCAAATATTTCATTATTGTGACATGTAGTGAATGATGGTACCTCATAGACTGCATTGGTGTCATACACAGGAGGTGTTTCAGAGTCCGTGTCATACTTAGTCTCCTGAAGATTTGCCATGAAAATACAGTTTGCATCGATGTCCTCAAGGTCTTCCATATCATCCATGAGAGCCATAAAATCATTCTCTTCTGCACTCAACTGTAACCCAGCCGTTTCCTTCTGTGCCAACATTAATGCTTTCTGCAGATAAGCTGGATCTCTCTTTTTCGGCTTGTTAGGACAGTTCCTTGCCATGTGACCGGCTCCCTGACAGTTGAAACACTTTAGCAGATTACCCTGATTCATATTCCTAGCACCTGGAGCAGCAACATTCCCAAACCAATTCCCTGCATTCTGACCCCGCTGATTTCCAACAACTGGACCCATCTGATTCCTTGCATACTGACCCATCTGATTTCCAACATACTGCCCTGCATTCTGATTACCCATCTGATGTCGAGGAGCATATCCCGCTGATTCCCATAACCTCCAACCATTTGTCCTTGTTGACCCATGTTGAAACTCGGCTGTGCAATCAGCTTGTTGCGAGTGTTCGATGAGATTCTTTGGTTGTTGTTGGTAGGTGTTGAGTAGCATCCTTGGAATGCCTTTGTTAGGTAAGCAAACGCTTGAGTCAAAGCAGCAGTGGACTCGTCATTGTCATTAAATTCTGGTTCTGGGTATTGTGAGTATTGTTGTTGTGGGATGACTTGTTGTTTTTGTTGTGGGTAGAATAGTGGTTGTGGAATATATTGTTGTTGCATGAAGTTCTGAGTGGAAGATGAAGAGGGTTGTGTATTTACTGTTGCAGGTGTAGGTGTCTGAGCAATGAGTACAAGAGGATCATGTTGCTTTGCTAACTTCTCTTTCCTGACTTCATTCGCCTCTGCCTGGTTTTGCTTTAGGAAATCATAGAGCTGATCGAAGTTCACCTGATGAAGGTCCTTTGTTTGGTCAACAATCGTGAAAAAGCGCCCCCATTCTTCTAGTAGATTGTTGATGAACTTGATGTTTAGAACAATTTGCCTTGGTGACAATTTGTTTCTGATGAGCTCATTCATTAAGGTGCAAAACCTGGTATAGTAAGATTCAATTGGTTCCGCTGGAATTGATGTAAACTTCTCCATTCAGTTAGCAGCTTGTTTTCAACATCTTGTTGTCCAATTTCTGTGCCATGACAAAGTCTTCGAACTCTGATGAACTCAAATAAGTACATTTTATTATCATCATTTATCCTATTTATTTGACTTGTTTTATTATATTATCTATGAGAATTGATACATAAATGTTTACTTTAGTAATTCTCAGGTAAAAAACAAGCATTATGTGAAACTTAGCGATTTTAGACTAATTATGGAGCAAAACAAGCGAGATGTCAAAAGTCTACTGAAATCCAGAAGATGCGCCGTATCTCACTCAACAGATACGATGCAATATCATACTTAGATGAATTTGAAGACCATTGCCTGACTTTGAAGAATGCGCCGCATGCAATTCTGTCATGCGCCGCATATGAAACTTTGGTCAAAGAAGAAGATCAAGCTCGTTCTACTCCAGATACGCCGCAATATACTTCTAACATACGGCGTATCACTATCAAGATTTCACAAGTTACAATCCAAGTACATGCGCCGCATACAAAGATCAAGTTACGCCGCATCTGAAGACGGTGTACGAATATTCCAGAATATATTAATCTTGGACCCCACGGCGAAGTTAAGTCAATGCGCCGCATCTATCAACTCAATGCGCCGCATCGATCCCTCAGACAGAAACTATAAATACCCCAAGGTCAGACGAATTTGGTGTGTGTGAAGAAATAACCCTAGAGCCGAATTCAGACGACCAAGCAGCACAAGACACACCTCAAACAAAGATACAAGAGCTGTAAGAAGGTCCTGCATGTATTCAATTCATTAAGTAGTTTTGTTTTATTGTATTAGTATGCTTTAATTCATCAGGATTGATGGGCTTGTGTCATGTGACTACGGAAGATCATGCACTCCCCTTAATATTGCTTTCCCATTAATTAAAGTTTATATGTTGATGTCTTTGGTGACTTTTATTAGTGCCTTGATAACCTCTGTGTCTAGCTGAGTCTTGCTTGGGTCGCCATGCCCCTTCCTCGCCTATTTGTTTTAGCGTCTCTTAAATAAATAGGATAGACATAAGTAATCATTAAGGGTTTACTCGCCGATAAGATTAGAGCCAACGAGAAAGGTTTAATTATATACACTTCATATAAAACTAACAATAAAACAAGTGACAAGCTACTTAATTATCAGGACAGGTCTTCTTATTGTCTCGAGTATCTATCTGTGTACGTGTGTGCTAATCGCTGATTCGCGCTCATTAGTTTAGTTTTACTATTTAATTATAACCAAACCGTGCCAGTCTCTCAGGCTGAACCCCCTTGCGTTAGATTAGGTTGCATAGCTAACTTAGGATATTAAAATACTGATTAGAATAACTAGATAATACGTTCCACTCTTAGTGATAGACACTCTACTTACCATTATATTCATACTGACCGGGTACACTGCTCGTTAAGTGTGTGTGTTATTGATAAGTCGGCTAAATATAAATTTAAAACTTGAGTAGGCATTAATACTACTAAACCGCAACGACACGTACGCTCCATCAAACTCGTTACCACATATCATAAGCTGTTTCACAACTGTCAATAGCAGCAAAGATCTCTCGTGGTAAACCAAGTTGTATTAAGTGCATTGCCAAGTCATCAGCTGCAATTTGTTTCCAATCCTCTGCCGTGTAATCATCTTCTCTTTGTAAACGAAGAAATGGTAGTGTAGGAGGTGTATCATTTGGATTTCCAGGGTCTTGAATCTGACGTGGCTTGAATGGTCCATTCTGAATGGAGTTTAGCAGGAGTCTACCTTGTCCGTCAGGTTTGGTTTTGATGTAGCGAAGCATACGGCTCGTCCATTGAAGATATCCACCTTTTTCTAGCATAGGAGGACGGTTTTCTGCACCTGCTGCATGGATGTCTTGTTGAGTAGTCATTGTTGATGTTTCGTATGATAAAGTTGATGCAGGATCGTTGCAACGAAATAGGAATTGTGGTTGTTGAAGGTTCAGTTGTTGTTGTGAAGTCTTGGTGCTTTGTTGATGATCGGTTGAAGTTACTTGCAATTTAGATAAACTATGACAATTTAGATAAACGAAACAATTTAAATAAAGTTACTAAATTGGACTAAACTATAATTTAGACAAAATCAAAAGTTCACAAATTCGACAAAGTTATGTAAATTACAATTTAGATAAAATGACAATTTCTATAGAAATTTCAATTTAGACCAAAATTTATACAAATTATGGCAAAATGTCAATTTATATAGAATTGTCCAATTTATATAAATTGGCAATTTATATAATCGATCTAACTAATTTATACAAACTAGTAGATATTCTTTTGTCGAAGTATCCGTTACACTTATACAAGTGAAAGAATACCGAGTCCGCGATCCTTGAAGTTGTAGAAATTAAAAGTTTAAATCAAATTTATAAAAGTTATTTAATTTGTGATCGTTTATAAGAATTGCGATGGAGGACTGAAGTTGACAATTGCGAAAAGATCTTCAAACTGTCACAATTGCGATGAAGGACTAGTTCTGTCAATCAGCAAAAGTTGTTAGACAATTGCGATGAGGGACCAGAGTTGACACTTTGCGAAAGTTATGCAAGACAATTGCGATAACCACTGGCACAATTGCGATAAGTCTTGTGACAATTGCGATGGAACTTTGCTCGGACAATTGCGATAAAACTCGAACAATTGCGATGGAAGCTGGGACAATTGCGATGAAGTTTGAACAATTGCGATGGAAAGCAGCCTTGACAATTGCGATGAAATTAAAACAATTGCGATGGAAAGCAGCTTTGACAATTGCGATGAAATGGCTTGTCCACAATTTCGATGAGGTCCACAATTGCAATAAATCCAACCACTCTTGACTTTTTGACACTCGACCAATAATTTACCAACTGTGGAGATCTACCAACTCTTACCCAGTCTTACCAACTATTCTTATACAAGAATTTCAAGCAAGAACTAACTGATGAAGATCCCCAAATCCAGTCAAACATAATCGTTGAAGCCTTTTGCACGATTAAGTCACTTTTAATGCAAGAAGTTGAATCTTGAAGCTAAGATTCGACTAAAGAACTACCAAAACTCACTAACCAACCCTTAAAATCTATAAAAAAACACAACCTTTAACCTGAAAATTTGCGTACGAATCGAAGATAAAACACAAAAGCTCACGTTTTTATAGAGAAAAAAACGCAACTTTTGGTTACTTTTGAACACAAACCGAACACAAACTAATCCTATTTCGATGTTTGGCGTGTTGATACCACTTTTTATTAACAAAGATTACTACTTTATCACACAAACTAACTATAGATCGAATGGTACTCAAACAAGAACAAGATAAGGAAGAGTGTAACAACCGTGATTTTAGCAGGTTAGTCTAACTATTAGTTTCGATCAATTTAATTTTCCTTGGTGTGACTTAAGTGTTTTGTGTGGCATATGTGTAATATATGAGTGTTTTTTATACTAAATCCCTTTGTGAGATTTTATGGTTGTGAGTTGAGTAGTATTGATTTTTTTTGCAATAAGTCCATTTTTATTACCTTGGTGGTGTAGAAATGACTTGTGTAGTTTTGGTGTTTTGTGGTTTTGCGTAATGAGTTGTGTTCAAGTTTGTGAGCGTTGGTAAATTAACTGGTGTTCGGTTTTATGGGTTATATTAATAATGAGTGTGAAATTCTATTTTTGGAAACTTTGTTTTGAAAATGATAATTTTTCCGAGTTGTCGTAAAAACGAAAGTTTATCGCGTAAGATGTTAGGTTTCGGTATAGGCTTTTATAAAATATCGAGAGTATAAGGTTTTAAGTGTAATAATTAATATTGAAAAAAATAAATAAAAATATATACATATAAGGGGGGGGGGTGCGGATTTGGGTTTTAAGGGGAAAAAAAGGAAACAAATTTTATTCCAAATATAATTGCCAATTAAAAGGGTTATCTAGAATATTCCTAGGATTAGTATAAATACAAAACCAAAACCCCCTTACCCTCTCTTTTGTGATAATCGGCCAAACCAAGGGAGAAGAGAAGCAGAAAAAATTAGGGTTTTATTTTTGAAGCCTAAAAATCAAGATCAAGGTATAATTTTCAATACTTATGTTCAATTAATTATTATAATTCACGTAACAAGTTATGATGGATCTAGGGTTTATGTTTAATTCTGTAAATTAATGATATACAACATGTTAGGATCAATAATTAGTAATATTATGATGATTGGTGAAGAGATTAGGGTATAAAACATATTAATTATTGAGTTAGGGTTTGGACAGATTCATAGTGCTGTAAAGATACGAAGATATTTAATAGATGGATCTGAGTTAATTGATGATTCTTGAGTCTAAATTGTTGTTCAGAGAAAGAGTTTTCCAAAAAGTCTGGCCACGATTGATTTCGAGGTCGGGAAGTCAGTCTAATGATTTTTGCAAGTAAAGGTGTCAAAACAGTTAAACCGGGACAGATTTAGGTTAAAGTATTGAGGTCAAAAGTGGTTTAAAAAGGGTAATTGAGGTTAGCCCTTCTGGAGAAATTGAGTTATATATTCCCTTTGACTTTCACACGAAAATTAGCCGATAATAAGTTGTGAAAGTATGGTTGTTGGGTCAAAACATTTTGGTGTGCGTTCAGATTCGAATCTGGATAGTTTTTATGTTTGATTTTTCAAAGAGCACTTGTGTTTGTTTTTAGTGCATGGCCTTCTGGGAGAAGCTTTTATGCTCATGAAGGACCATGGTGAATTTTTGGTGTGAGTTGTGGAGTTTATTTTGTTATGATTTTATGTGGGTAAAAGTACCCCAAAAATATGCGTATTCTGAAAAAGTGTATGCAAGGGATTTTGTGAGTTTAAGTGATTGGTTGTGGTTAGTATGGAGTCTAGGTGATCCAAGGTGGGTTACATGAACGTTATACATCCATCATATGTGTGTTACATGGACTATAGCTTTTAGCTTGGTCGCGTGTAATGTGATCTTATTTTGTTGTATAGATTTGTGATTGATAATTTGGAAGCTGCAAAGTTTGAGGTGAGTTTCATAGTCCCATTTTTACTTTGTTTTAACTTGGGATGGGAATGATGCTTGTGTTGAACTATTTTTGAGTTACTGTGATTATGTGGTCGTAAAATGCATGGACTTGTAAGTGTTATTATACGTGTATTGCATGTGATGAGATTATTGTGGTGATTCTGTGTGGTCCATTTGGGGGTAGCTCCCGTTATCCAAATGGAGAGTAGTAGCTCTACTCACTATTATTCTGTGTGGTCCGATCGGAGGGTAATGATTACCCATTATTATATACTTGGATCGTGGGCGCGTTCCGTCCCAATTGATGTTGGATATTGTTATTTGGATCGTGGGCATGTTCCGTCCCGTAAGTTGGTTAGTTGGTTATGATTACATGCTAGTTGTATAATAACTATCTTTACTGTCCTGCTATGTTTTATAATCACAGTGAACTGGTTGCCTGAGATATATTGTGTGTCTTAAACCTATGAACCTCACCAACATTATGTTGACGTTTTTAAGCATCATTTTCAGTTGAGCATTCTAAGGCTAAGGTAGAGGGAAGCGACTAGACGAGACTTAGTTGCATTTAAGGATGATTTATCTTTATGTTTTGATTTGAATAAATTGGATTTTGATTGTGATACTTTAATGTCTTTCGACTAGTACTTTATGTTTTATTGAAGATACCTTTGGAGATTTGTTTTGGTTATTTTTATTTAGGGGTATCGTTACGACACTTTGTGTCTGTACTTTGCTCTATTTATTTGCATATAGTAATTCTCTATTTAGACACCATGTGTTGTGATGATATCCATGATGTTGCACTCGCGTTTCCGCCTTGGCGAGGTGTGACAGATTGGTATCAGAGCCTTGGTTATAGAGAAGTAGGTGGTTGAACCTAGACTATAACCTAGGAGTCCCTCATATAGTTGCATTTAGGGCTTATGTATAAGTATGGTATTTTATATGTCTATTTTTCTTGAGTTTATGAGAAGTTTTGTCGAGTTTCGGATGCCGATTGAACCCCTATACTTAGTATTATATATGTCACTTTTAGCATGGCACCTCTCGCGCGTAGCAAATTTCGTTGGACAACCGTTGTCGCTACTGGTTGCAAGAGAATTGGTAGCTTGAAACGGACTAACAAGAGGATCTTAGTTCCTGCTAGCATGTGTCCATGTAAGATCGAGGAGAAGATGACTTTAGTGAACGTGGATGGAGAGGAGATAGAAAGGTACGAGACGAAAGTGACCAATAAAGACCGCTACATTATTAGGTACCCTAGAAGGTGCCCCAAATTCCTAGAAAATGGAAGAGAGGTTTGGGCTGAGCCTCATAATCTTTATGGGTTTGTGGACCATATAGAGGAGGAAGAAAGGAACCTCAGGAGTGGTTTTGCCAGTCGTCCACTACCACAGAACGAGGGAAACCGGAATGGATGGATAAGTGAAGAGGAAGAGTACGAAGTGGATTCAGATCTAGAGTCCATAGCAAGTAGTTGTTTTAATCTGAGTTGAATGAGAGGGGCAAAAGTTAGGGTGGAGCTCGAGCCGTGTGCGATTTTGTTTGGTTTAGTGTTATGTTTTGGATGTTTTCTGTTGACCTTTGATGTTTGGTATTATGTTGGACCGCGAATTCCTTTGAATTCTGGGAATTTACCCAAGTTATTAATAATAAGGCTTGAGCGAGTTTGAATATTCTCTGTGTGTGATATGTGATTAATTTTTGAGTTTGTGTATTTGTAATTGTGAGATGTTATTATTGTTAGGCGAGGTATTGGAAGCGAGTACACATGTGAAAGGATACATCTATAATTATGGGTGGCCAACATAATTATAAATGTATCACGACACATGTGGACTTATGGCCAATGCTACGTTGACCAATGATGACATGCTTACGTGTAGTAGGATTAAGTTTAACCTTGATATTTTTGTTAATTGTCCCATTTGATGGGGAGTACTTGTGTTAAGTATGAATGTGTATTCGTGAACTTAGGTCTAGTATTGTGATTGAGATAGCTAGCGGTAGGGAGGTAGAGGTTGACAAGGTTATTCGTGGGTGTACTATAGTGTTAGAGAGCATTCCGTTTATGATTGACTTGATACCTTTTGGGCATGGGAGTTTTGATGTGGTGATAGGGATGAGCTGGTTGTCTAAACATAAGGCCGAGGTTGTATGCCATGAAAAGGTAGTTCGTATACCTTTAGAGAATGGGGTTATACTTCGAATACAAGGAGAATGCTTAGGGAATGATTTGAAATCCCTTAAGAATGCGAAATCCAAAGAACTTAAAATAGAAGAGATTCCTGTGGTGTGTGAATTTCCTGGCGTCTTTCCTGAAGACTTGTCTGGGTTGCCTCCAATCCGTCAAGTTGAATTCCGTATTGAATTGATTCCTGGAGCGGCACCTGTGGCGAAATCCCCATACCGTTTAGCACCCTCTGAGATGCAAGAGTTGTCCGAGCAGTTGCAAGAACTTCAGGATAAGGGGTTTATCCGACCTAGTCACTCTCCGAGGGGAGCACCTGTGTTGTTTGTTAAGAAGAAGGATGGTTCGTTCCGGATGTGTATTGACTATCGGGAATTGAACAAGTTAACTGTTAAGAATCGGTATCCTTTTCCTAGAATCGATGATCTCCTTGACCAGCTGCAAGGTTCTCGATTCTTTTCGAAGATAGATCTACGTTCTGGTTATCATCAGTTAAGAGTGTATGAGGAGGATATTCCGAAGACTGCTTTTAGGACTCGTTATGGACACTTTGAGTTTACGGTTATGCCATTTGGGCTGACAAATGCACCTGCGGTATTCATGGATCTAATGAATCGCATTTGTAAGCCTTATTTGGATAAATTTGTGATAGTGTTCATCGATGACATATTAGTCTACTCTAAGACTGAGAAGGAGCATGGAGAGCATTTGAAGTTGGTCCTTAAATTGCTGAAGGAGGAAAAGTTGTACGCTAAGTTTTCAAAATGCGAGTTTTGGCTTAGAGAGGTACATTTTCTTGGTCATGTAGTTAATAGTGAAGGTATACATGTAGATCCTGGGAAGGTCGAAGCGGTTAAGAATTGGAAGGCTCCTACGACGCCGTCAGAGATACGCTCCTTTTTAGGATTGGCAGGGTATTACAGACGATTTATCGAAAAAATTTCAAAGATTGCCAAACCCCTCACATTGTTGACTCAGAAGAATAAGAAGTATGCCTGGGGAGAGGAGCAAGAGATGGCTTTTTTAGACATTAAAGGATAAATTGTGCAATGCACCTATTCTGGTGCTTCCAGACGGACCAGATGACTTTGTGGTGTATTGTGATGCGTCAAAACAAGGTTTTGGATGTGTACTAATGCAGAGAGGGAAAGTGATAGCCTATGCATCCCGACAACTTAAGATTCATGAGATGAATTACACCACTCATGATTTAGAGCTTGGTGTGGTAGTGTTCGCCCTCAAGAATTGGAGACATTATCTGTATGGCACAAAGAGTGTTGTTTATACAGATCATAAGAGTCTTCAGCATATCTTCAGTCAGAAGGAGTTGAGTATGCGACAAAGAAGATGGATTGAATTGTTTAGTGATTATGATTGTGATATTCGCTATCATCCTGGAAAGGCGAATGTGGTGGCTGATGCGTTGAGTAGAAAGGAAAGGTTTAAGCCTAAGCGTGTGCGAGCTATGTGCATGACCTTGCAATCGGGAATTAAGGGGAAGATATTGGCAGCACAAGAGGAAGCTCTCAAGGACGAAAACGCAACAGCTGAGATGCTGCGTGGGTTAGATCAACAAATGGAGAAAAAGGAGGATGGTGGGTTATATTTCTTGGATCGGATATGGGTTCCGATGGTGGGAGATGTAAGAAGGTTGATCATGGACGAGGCTCATAAAACGAGATACCCAATTCATCCAGGATCTGACAAGATGTATTACGATCTTAGAGATGCTTATTGGTGGCCAGGAATGAAGAGGGAAATGGCCGAGTATGTTAGTAAATTTCTAACTTGTTTGAAAGTTAAGGCTGGACATCAGAAACCCTCTGGGTTGTTACAACAGCTGCCGATTCCTGAGTGGAAATGGGAGAATATAACGATGGATTTTATTACCAAGTTGCCTCGAACAAGTAATGGACATGACACGATATGGGTCATAGTGGACAGGCTGACGAAGTCTGCACATTTTCTGGCCATTCGTGAGGATTATAAAATGGAGAAGCTGGCAAGAATTTATATCAATGAGATTGTGGCACGACATGGTGTGCCAGTGTCTATTATATCTGATCGCGACAGTAGGTTTACCTCGCGGTTCTGGCAGTCGCTACAGAAGGCTTTGGATATGAGTACAGCTTATCATCCACAGACGGATGGGCAAAGTGAGCGAACAATTCAGACTTTAGAAGATTTACTTAGAGCATGTGCCATCGATTTTGGAGGAAGTTGGGATACTCATTTACCTTTAGCTGAGTTCTCCTATAATAACAGCTATCATTCCAGTATTAGGTGTGCGCCATTTGAAATGTTGTATGGGAGGAAATGTAGATCGCCTGTTCTGTGGGCAGAGGTTGGAACAAGCCAACTAATTGGTCCTGAACTGGTGCAAGAGACTACGGATAAGGTTTTTCAAATTAAAGAGAGACTTAAGGCAGCAAGAGATCGCCAAAAGAGTTATGCGGATAATCGCCGTAAGCCTTTAGAGTTTAGTGTTGGTGATCTTGTGATGCTGAAAGTGTCCCCTTGGAAGGGTGTTGTGCGTTTCGGTAAGAAAGGCAAATTAGCACCGAGATATGTAGGACCGTTTGAGATTACGGAAAGGATTGGACTGGTGGCATATCGATTGAAGTTACCTGAGGAGTTAAGTGGTGTACATGATACGTTTCACGTATCTAATTTAAAGAAATGTTTGGCGGATGCTAGTCTGCATGTGCCATTAGATGAGATTAAGGTTGACAAGACCCTTCATTTTGTCGAAGAACCTGTTGAGATTATGGACCGAGAGGTCAAGAGTTTGAAGCGTGGTAAGATAGTTCTGAGTTTACTTGGGAACGCGAGGATCAGATGAGGTCTAAGTACCCAAATTTGTTTGCTGATGTGGTTGGTGAGACAAGTAGCTAAATCTCGGGACGAGATTTCCCTAAGTGGGGGATGATGTAACAACCGTGATTTTAGCAGGTTAGTCTAACTATTAGTTTCGATCTATTTAATTTTGCTTGGTGTGACTTAAGTGTTTTGTGTGGCATATGTGTGATATATGAGTGTTTTTGATACTAAATCCCTTTGTGAGATTTTATGGTTGTGAGTTGAGTAGTATTGATTTTTTTTGCGATAAGTCCATTTTTATTACCTTGGTGGTGTAGAAATGACTTGTGTAGTTTTGGTGTTTTGTGGTTTTGCGTAATGAGTTGTGTTCAAGTTTGTGAGCGTTGGTAAATTAACTGGTGTTCGGTTTTATGGGTTATACTAATAATGAGTGTAAAATTCTATTTTTGGAAACTTTGTTTTGAAAATGATAATTTTTCCGAGTTGTCGTAAAAACGAAAGTTTATCGCGTAAGATGTTAGGTTTCGGTATAGGCTTTTATAAAATATCAAGAGTATAAGGTTTTAAGTATAATAATTAATATTGAAAATAAAAATAAAAAATATATACATATAAGGGGGGGGGGCGGATTTGGGTTTTAAGGGGAAAAAAAGGAAACAAATTTTATTCCAAATGTAATTGCCAATTAAAAGGGTTATCTAGAATATTCCTAGGATTAGTATAAATACAAAACCAATACCCCCTTACCCTCTCTTTTGTGATAATCGGCCAAACCAAGGGAGAAGAGAAGCAGAAAAAATTAGGGTTTTATTTTTGAAGCCTAAAAATCAAGATCAAGGTATAATTTTCAATACTTATGTTCAATTAATTATTATAATTCATGTAACAAGTTATGATGGATCTAGGGTTTATGTTTAATTCTGTAAATTAATGATATACAACATGTTAGGATCAATAATTAGTAATATTATGATGATTGGTGAAGAGATTAGGGTGTAAAACATATTAATTATTGAGTTAAGGTTTGGACAGATTCATAGTGCTGTAAAGATACGAAGATATTTAATAGATGGATATGAGTTAATTGATGATTCTTGAGTCTAAATTGTAGATCAGAGAAAGAGCTTTCCAAAAAGTCCGACCACGATTGATTTCGAGGTCGGAAAGTCAGTCTAATGATTTTTGCAAGTAAAGGTGTCAAAACAGTTAAACCGGGACAAATTTAGGTTAAAAGTATTGAGGTCAAAAGTGGTTTAAAAAGTGTAATTTGGGTTATCCCTTATGGAGAAATTGAGTTATATATTCCATTTGACTTTCACTTGAAAATTAGCCGATAATAAGTTGTGCAAGTATGGTTGTTGGGTCAAAACATTTTGATGTGTGTTCAGATCCGAATCTGGATAGTTTTTATGTTTGATTTTTCAAAGAGCACTTGTGTGTGTTTTTAGTGCATGGCCTTCTGGGAGAAGATTTTATGCTCATGAAGGACCATGGTGAATTTTTGGTGTGAGTTGCGGAGTTTATTTTGTTATGATTTTATGTGGGTAAAAGTACCCCAAAAATCTGCGTATTCTGAAAAAGTGTATGCAAGGGATTTAGTGAGTGTAAGTGATTGGTAGTGGTTAGTATGGAGTCTAGGTGATCCAAGGTGGGTTACATGAACGTTAGAAATCCATCATATGTGTGTTACATGGACTATAGCTTTTAGCTTGGTCGCGTGTAATGTGATCTTATTTTGTGGTATAGATTTGTGATTGATAATTTGGAAGCTGCAAAGTTTGAGGTGTGTTTCATAGTCCCATTTTTACTTTGTTTTAACTTGGGATGGGAATGATGCTTGTGTTGAACTATTTTTGAGTTACTGTGATTATGTGATCGTAAAATGCATGGACTTGTAAGTGTTATTATACGTGTATTGCATGTGATGAGATTATTGTGGTGATTCTGTGTGGTCCATTTTTGGTGGTAGCTCCCGTTATCCAAATGGAGAGTAGTAGCTCTACTCACTATTATTCTGTGTGGTCCGATCGGAGGGTAATGATTACCCATTATTATATACTTGGATCGTGGGCGCGTTCCATCCCAATTGATGTTGGATATTGTTATTTGGATCGTGGGCACGTTCCGTCCCGTAAGTTGGTTAGTTGGTTATGATTACATGCTAGTTGTATAATAACTATCTTTACTGTCCTGCTATGTTTTATAATCACAGTGAACTAGTTGCCTGAGATATATTGTGTGTCTTAAACCTATGAACCTCACCAACATTATGTTGACATTTTTAAGCATCATTTTCAGGTGAGCATTCTAAGGCTAAGGTAGAGGGAAGCGACTAGACGGGACTTAGTTGCATTTAAGGATGATTTATCTTTATGTTTTGATTTGAATAAATTGGATTTTGATTGTGATACTTTAATGTCTTTCGACTAGTACTTTATGTTTTATTGAAGATACCTTTGGAGATTTGTTTTGGTTATTTTTATTTAGGGGTATCGTTACGACACTTTGTGTCTGTACTTTGCTCTATTTATTTGTATATAGTAATTCTCTATTTAGACACCATGTGTTGTGATGATATCCATGATTTTGCACTCGCGTTTCCGCCTTGGCAAGGTGTGACAAAGTGTGTGGATCGTATGTAAAGATTACCGATGGTTTATTAGCTTAAAAGAAAGAAAACAAACACAAACATTAAGAACACACACTCTCACCTTTTGCTATCTCTTTTGGTACACTTTAAGATACACACATAAGAACTTATGATAATGAGGTGAGAGTGTGTCTTTTTATGCCACACATGTGACGCCTCAATGGGCTTTGATGGGCTTGGAGTGGGCTTTTGTTTTGCACTAGACTTATACATAAAGTCTTACATATTTAACTACTAAAAGCCCACTTTGCTAGACTAACTTATGCATACAACACACAAGTTACAATGTTACAAATGACCATCACTTTGCATTTATAAATTAAATGCTAACAAAACCCTAATTCAGTTTTTATCATCAAATCAAAAAACCCCCAAATCAAATCATCATGTCGCACTTAACTTTTACTGAACCACACAATAATTTTGCATTTTTAGAAAAACCTAACGAGTCTGTAGATTTTACTGAAATCATTGATTTTCTTAATGCATGCTATATAAGGTTTGCTTTAACAGTAAAACCTAATATATATGTTTCAAGCATTATACAATTTTTGAAAAACCTAGTTAATCATAAATTTAAGCTAATAAGATGTGACAATGGAACTGAGTTCAAGAATAGGGATATGAACCAGTTTTGTGAGATGAAAGGTATTAAGAGACAGTTTAGTGTAGCTAGAACTCCTCAACAGAATGGTGTTGCTGAGAGGAGGAATATGACATTAATTGAGGATGCTAGAACAATGTTAGCTGATTCTAAGTTACCAACTACTTTTTGGGCTAAAGCAGTTAATACTGCTTGCTATGTGCAGAATAGAAGTTTAGTAGTTAAGCCTCATAACAAGACCCCTTATGAACTTTTACATGGTAGAAAACCAATTGTTAGACTTTTTAAGACCATTTGGGTGTCCTGTTACTATCCTTAATACCGTAGATCACTTAGGCAAGTTTGATGGCAAGGCTGATGAAGGTTTCTTTGTTGGATACTCAATGAATAGCAAAGCTTTTAGAGTGTTCAATAGTAGAACCAGGTTTGTGGAAGAGAACTAACATGTTAGGTTTAGTGAGACTTCACCTAATGTTGTAGGAAGTGTACCAAACTGGCTATTTGATATTGATGCACTAACCAAAATAATAAATTATGAGCCAGTTGTTGCAGGTAAACAAACTAATGAGTATGCAGGTACAAAAGCTAATACTGATGCAGGTACACAAGCTAGTAAGGATACTGAACCTGCACAGAAGTACATCTTGCTACCCATATGGACTGATGATCCACTTATCTTAACTCAAGAGTCAAAGAGTTCACAAGCAGATGAAAATCCAAATGATGATAAAGAAGATGGTGTTAAGTCTTCAAATGAGGAGGAAAAGCAGACTGATGAACCTCCAGGCAAAGAAAATGTGTTTGATGAATATGTTCAGGATGATCATATTGGCAGTTCTAATGATGTTAATGCTGCTAGTAATGAAATCAGTACTAACAGCACTAACAATGATAAAACTGCTGATAATACTGATAAGGAAGGCATTGCTTTTGATGAAGATAAATATCCAATTGATCCAAACATGCCTCCTTTGGAGAATATATATGCTGATACAGATGATGAAACAGTTGGTGCAGAGGTTGACATAAACAACTTGGATGATACTATTCCTGTTAGTCTTATTCCAACTACCAGAATTTACAAGGATCATCCTAAAGAACAAATCATTGGAGAAGTGCAATCTTCTATTCAGACAAGAAGAATGACAACGAATTTGGAGGAACAAGGTTTCTTTGCAAGATCCCTTCATCAAAGAAACAGTCATAAAGACCTTCAAAATTGTTTGTTTGCTTGTTTTCTATCACAAGTAGAACCCAAGAATGCACATAAAGCATTACAGGATCCAAGCTGGGTGAAGGGTATGCAAGAAGAGCTTCTACAATTCAAGCTACAAGAAGTTTGGACCTTGGTAGATTTGCCAAATGGGAAGAGGGTAATTGCTACTAAATGGGTTTTCAGATGCAAAAAGGATGAAAGAGGCATTTTGATTAGAAACAAGGCAAGATTAGTTGCTCAGGGATACAATCAAGAAGAAGGTATTGATTATGATGAAGTATTTGCCTCAGTTGCAAGAATTGAAGCTATAAGGTTGTTCTTGGCTTATGCTTCATATAAAGACTTTGTAGCGTATCAAATGGATGTGAAGAGTGCTTTTCTTTATGGGACAATTGAAAAAGAAGTATATGCCTCTCAACCACCTGGATTTGAAGATCCTGACTTTCTTGATAAGGTATATAACGTGGAAAAAGCACTTTATGGTTTACATCAAGCTCCTAGAGCTTGGTATGATACATTGTCAACAAACCTATTGGACAATGGTTTTTGTAGAGGGAATATTGACAAGACTTTGTTTATCAGAAAACACAAAGATGATATCTTGCTAGTTCAAGTTTATGTTGATGATATTATCTTTGGATCAATAAACAAGGAGTTATGTGTTCAATTTGAGAAGCTTATGCATGAAAGGTTTCAGATGAGTTCTATGGGTGAACTTACATTCTTCTTAGGATTACAAGTCAAGCAGAAGAAGGATGGAACATTTATCAGTCAAGATAAGTATGTAGCTGAAATTTTGAAGAAGTTTGGGTTTACTGATGTGAAACCTGCAAAGAAAACAATGGAAACTTCCAAGCCCCTGCTCCAAGATGAAGATGGTGAAGAAGTTGATGTACACTTATATGGATCAATGATTGGATAATTGATGTATCTTACAGCTTCAAGACCTGACATTATGGTTGCAGTGTGTGCCTGTGCTAGATAACAAGTTACATTGGTTCGTGTGCACAAGTAAATATATATATATATATATATATATATATTATATATATATATATATATATATATATATATATATATATATATATATATATATATATATATATATATACTAGACTTCAAAGCCCGCCCAATGGGCGGGCATGACTTGTAATTTTAGACTGGATGGTTGTAATCAATTTTAAATTATGCCTTAATTTCGTTACATTTAACATAATAAAATATAACTACTTTTATACAAAAGCAATAGAACGCGCACTGCCGTTAGATTGTTTTTTATTGTCAATATTTTCCTCTTTCATATTCGCACACAATAGTCATTTACATGTTAACACATTAAATAACATTGCTTATACATTTTGATGTGAGCAAGTTATTTTATTCCATCATTTTCAAGAGAATAACTATTATTATATTAAATTTAATAGACAAAAATATTTATAAAAAAAATGCGTGTCTGGATAAAGAAAACGTGAGTCTACATTATTGATCTTATATTTTGAGTTACCAATTGCATTCATGTATTGTATTATGCAAGTATATTTTGATGTAAATAATATGATGGAATTTTATTTTTATTTTTATTAGTATTATTTTATGACATGAAATTCTGATTGTAAATTATTAAAAGAAACATCTTTGTAGAACATGCAAGTTGTGTAGGATACTCATTAATAGGCTATTCATATAGGCTTGTTATCTTATCAGTTATAATTACTCATAACTGCTATTCACACAAAGTATCATCACATTATCGAAAACACCAACATCTCACTGCTCAAATTATTTTTGCCCAGATCAACAAAAGGTGAACTACATATTCTTGATCTAATAGTTTTGTTCATGTTTTGCTAACCTTTGTTACATGATTTTCGTATTGAAAGGATGAAATCTTGAATATTTTGATTGACTAATTGTATTATATTTATCTGTATATTTAAGCTAATATCTTGCAATCGCATGTTTTGTTTTTTGTGTTTAATTGTATGTTATAATTAACTTAAGTAATTATTTTATGTCTAATTTTAGGGATGAAATCTCGTTTATTAGAGCACCTTGAACACTGGCAGTATGTTGTTCCGTTACATCAGTAACAATGGCAGTACCATGTTCTGTCCCATCAGAGTTTAAATGAATCTGATTTTTAACCTTCAACACTGGCAGTATCATGTCCTATTACATCATTGACACTAACAGTACCATGTTCTGTCCTACCAGAGTTTAAATGGATTTGATTTTTTATTAGTTTGGTTTGTATTTGTTTGTTGATTAGTTGGAGTGTTTTGCTGATATTTGATTTATGTATTAGAATATAGATTTGCATTCTAATAATATTTGAGTGCGAGTTTAAACTTATCATCTTAGATACGATATTTTGATGTTACTGATACGCTTTATTTATTAATGAACTACATCCTTGAACTGTATTACCTATCGATTCCATTTTTTTTTTGGTTCAGCTAAATATAAATAAATAGACGTAGTAACGATGATAGATGTATGGCGACCAATCGAAGCTATTATCAATTTCGCATGGTCGTCGTATATCCATCATTGATACTTTGCCGATATTTCTGAGGTACACACTTACCTATTGCTTTTTCTACCACTAATTCTGCAAAGGTGCGTGCAATATATCAATACAATGCATACTGCTTGCATCAGGTATCTTTCTACTTACTTACACCAACCACCAAATTCAACGTATACACACCAAAACTCACATATGTCAGCATCATTTGCTCTCTTCTTGTTCACATGAATATGAAGCACTTTATCTTATTTCATGCGAGAAAAATATGCTTGAGGAAATAGATATTTTACAAAATGCTTCATGTTCATGTGAAGAAGAACTGAGTGGATCAGAAGCAAGGAAATGTAAAGGAATCGAGACAAAGTACGAAGGTAACTGAAGTATGTCTTGAGTTACTGTGGACGAAGGTAATTTTTATTTGTTTTGAAACATCTTAATTGTTGGTAATTGGGGGGTTTTAGTTAGATCATGGCTTAAAAATGCCACTGTGTTGTTTAATGTTGCTTAAATGTAGTAGTAGGTTTAACAACCATTCCTCATGCTTATTATGGAAAATTTTGTTCTGGAAAATGAATGCGTCATTTTTTGAAACAGGTTATGTACTGTTATATTTAGTGTTGATATTATTATGATACTTGAGTGGAACTATACATGTCTAATTCATAAGCTGGAAGTAAAAACACAAATTTAATGTGATTCAAAGGTCGAAATACCTTTTAAATTCGAAACAATGCTTCTTTATACACAACATTTGTCGTTGATTTTATGTATTTCCCATCCTCGTCACAACAAAGGACTTTCAAACCTTTCTTGTTCTTCACTCGAGACACTGCTACATAAAGCTGGCCGTGCGAGAAAACAGGACGCTGGAGAAATAGTCCTACATGTGTCAACGTTTGGCCTTGGCTTTTATTAATTGTCATTGCGAAGCACGGTGATACGGGGAATTGTCTTCGATTAAATTTAAAAGGCATTTTGGTATCCGAAGGACTTAAAACCATACGTGATATAGCGCAAACAATACCAACACTTCCGCCCGATATTATTTTAGCCTCAATTTATATTAGTACCAAGCCTTCGAACTTGGAGCCTGGTTCCATTGCACAATCCAGCTATTTGATCAATGTTTCGCATGCACATAACAGGTGTACCTATTTTCAGTGTCAATGAATGACGTGGAAGTCCAGATATTTTAATGCTGTTGAGAAAGTCACATGTGTATAAGTCCGGATTGAAAGTGGAGTCTTCATCAACAATACCAATTGAATCAGAAGTTAGGTATGTTTTATGATTTCCTTCAAGTAGCGTAAGCATCCTGTCATTGATCATATCCACAAGCTCATGTGTAGGCGCCAGTATGGCCCTTTCCTGGAAAAAGGTCGGGTTATAGAGGTTTTTGACCACATCCGGGTAAGTCTCTTCTATTATTGCACCAACATGATCTTCGGAGTCAGGAATCAACATATCGTCCGTGAATTCAACGTTTGCCTCTCCATCGTTTTTACCTCCGATCGTTTCATTGCAATTGATAATATCCAGTCCGCAAAGTCTTGTATTTCTTTACGTTCGGATTGATTTGTACCTGTTCCAAGTCTCATGTTGATAGTCAAGCGTAACACTGTACAATGGTCCCAAAGATACGAAGAATTTATTGCCGAGTGTACAACATTGTGTCTTGAACCACCTGTGATGACCGGAAGAATTTGTCGAAAGTCACCCCCAAACAAAACTACTTTTCCTCCGAATATTTGATCCATTGGGGTTGAATGATGTGTCCTACATATGTCTCTCAGTGTCCTATCGAACGCTTCGTAGCAATGTCTATGTGTCATTGGAGCTTCATCCCATATGATTAGTTTGCACTCCCTTATCAACTCGGCCAGTTCACTATCTGTTGGGATATGGCACATAGAATCATCGACCACATTGATGGGAATTGCAAATCGAGAATGCGCAGTTCTCCCTCCTTCCAATAAAAGTGCGGCTATACCACTTGACGCGACTTTAATACTATATAGCCTTGTGATCTGATTGCAGCGGATAATGTTTTGTAAAGATAAGTTTTACCCGTGCCTCCATATCCATATACAAAGAACATACCACCCGTTTGGCCATTAACAGCATCCATTAAAGTATTATATATTTTTTTTTGCTCGACGGTCAACGTACCAAAGAGTTTATTGTGTTGTTCTCGTAATTCTTCTGGGTTGTATCTTAACTCGTCTGCTATCAGTCTGTTGTAATTCGCCATAGAAAAACATTTCGTTTGGGAAAGGCATGTTTGGGATACTCCTTAAACTTTTATTGTTACAAAGAAGCATGTGCTCAATATATGTAAGGCATATATTCTTTCTTTGTTCGTCCGAAAGTTCCAAATCTGCAAAAATAAATTTTATTTTTTTTAGTTTCATTTTATAAAACATTTACATAAAATATAGCATGTACAATATTTAAAGTAAATTTTGCTATAGGCATTTATCCATGTTGCTGTACACTATATATGGTATATATATCAAATGCATGTTTAATATCTTAGAAGTGTTTTATAGGTTATCATTGTGGCTATTTAGTTTATTGTTTTGACTATCATCTTTAACGATTTTTTCATTTTCTGAGACATGGCTTATCAGTTTTTGATGAAGGTTGATTACTGTTATCGGAAAAAATCAGGTGTGTAATAATTTGTGGTTATTGTGTACATAGTAGAATGCTTAATTTGATTCTGTGCTTTGTTTTTCCAATATTTGTTAATACATAAATCTAATTGTATTATGGTTATGTTGTAGACACTCCCTGAATGGTTTCATGAATGTCAAGAATGTTATGGACGACAAAGCTATGTTGTATATGGGGAAAATGAAGCCAAGATTCCAATGTTTCATGTTTGCTGATGCTGCTTTTGGTATGTTTTTCTGGGTACATAAACTTTTAATTTGGTTATGGCGACCATATGTTATGATAAGTATTTGTTGCGTAATGTGGACACGGTAGTGGTAGTTTCCTTTGGTTATGGATATAATATGTAGACTTATAGACAGAGTTTGTGGTCTAATATAATGTCCTGCTTATTAGTAGTTATGTTGAATTACATTGTTTTTAGATAACAAATACTGAGCGTATTTTTTATAAATCATGGAGATATGTTGTTTCCAATTTAATGTTTTACATTAAAAAAATCATAAACCTGGATCATTCCTTTTTATTCGTTATGCATGTAAACACGTCAGTAGCCATTACTTCCCATGTTTTTTCATAAACAAACTCTGGTCGAGACATGCAATCTGTCAGGATTAGTATGACATAAAACTTACGCAGGTAGTTTCCGGACCCCCATAGACAGGCTTCTAACAACCCATCAATATATTCTTTGTCATCTTCCAATAGACCCCGCGCTTGGCAAGCCTCCTTGTAGGTATTGTACGTAACATTTTCGAATTTTCTAAAGTCAACCCAATCTTGTGCGCCTGGGACTTTGTTAATCAAGACTCGTAAATAGAACAGCTCCCCGGTTGACGGCGACACGTGATGTACGCGTCCAATGCATGTGCCTTTCTGTCTTTTTACCCAAATTTTCTCTTCTTGTTTCCATACATAGTGTTGTGGAAACTCGTGGTAAAGTAGGCTTCTCGCTTCTTGATCCGTCCTATTTGTTTTCATCCATTGGACAAATTTCGTATCATTTACGGATGCTTTATCCAAAGTACAGTCAATGCTTTCTGAAGCATCAAATATAACCGACTGTTCGCCTTCCAAATGAAACGGCAAGCGTTCAACGGGAGGAAATCTGTAGTGGATGTCAAATTTGTAAATCCTCCATGCCGCCTCGCACGCTGAAAGATAGCGACAATCGTAATAGTCCTTGACTTCATCTACATCTTGGTCTTCTACGGCCGCCGTGGCCCTATCTGGACCCTTGTTTATATACTTGAAAAGATATTTTTATGGACGCCGCCTGAATTGCACCACTCCACATTAATATGTGATTGGTAGCGTCTCAACAACGCTGGATTGTAAGGTACCACGTATCCGTTGTGTAATTCTGACCCGCTCTTTGTTACTGTACATCCATCGTTCCTCCTTTATAAAGTGCGTATCCATTGTCATCTATGACTGTCGAATCGTTAAATTCCTTAGGGAATCTCTTTGTGCACTTGTTTTTAGGATGAACGTGACTGCCAGAGCCTTTGCTTGTTGTATCTGAAGGTGGATACAAATCATAAACTTATATCGTAAACTAAAACAAATTAATGTAGGATTCACGAAAACCTATATAAGAATAGAATACCTTGTGAAGAGGCTTTAGTATGTTTTCTTCTGTATGGTATTGCTTGTAAAGTTTCCGCAGCTCATAATATTAAAGTTTAGTACTGCTACCAATATATTTGTACTGTTAGATAGACGTTGGTACTGGGCCGAATTAGTGACATATCCGTTGAGGACTTATGTTTGATTGTGTACATGTTATTGGGTACTCCTCTTCTTATTTGGATTATTTATTTGTTTCTATTAATACTGCTGGCTCAAAAAAGTTAATACGTTTTAAACTCATAGAACCAAAAAATGTATTTTTAAAAGAATCAACCAACAATCTACCAACATTAAACATAAAAGATGTATTTTTAAAACAATAAAGGCTGACAAATACGATCGAACACGAAAAAAAAACTACAAACAATTATAGTTGTCCATCTGTTTTTTAACATTCTTTATCCTCTCTTGATACTCCAATATCTTCTTCTTTTGTTGATCAATAGCCTCTTTACACTCCAACACTGTTTGTTCATCGCATGCGATTCCTGCCTCCATCTCTGCTATCCGTCGTCTAAGTTGGGAAATATATCGTATTGGTAGGAAATATCTCACAACGCTGCGTCTGTTTTTGGATCTGATGAATCTCCTTTGTTGGGGAAACGCTTCTCGGACGTTTGTTTGGCGGATTTGATGAGGAAAAAAACAAACGACCCATTGGAAACTATTATTGTTAACCTAAAGTAGAAAAGAATTGTAATTGTTTGATTGCTTTCGAATTCGATCCAGCATTTATAGGTGCGGAAAGGGTGTATAAGCTATGATGAGTATATTTTAAATTTAACCAATATCCTGTTATACCATGTTTATCAATTACCATATATTAGCATGCATATTATCCTATTTAAATATAAGATTATATCCCAGAATGATTTACACATATTATGTATTTAGAAAAAAAATAACGTATTAGAGTAAAAAATAGTGGTATTATTTGCATCTAATGAAAGTTAAAAACGATGTATAAAAACTACTGAACAAAATCGAGCATACACTTGTTTATAAACACAAAAACCATTGTTAGGTACATTAAAAGGCGTAAAGGTTGTATAAGCTATGAGAAGAATATTTTAAATTTAACCAATATTCTATATACCATGTTTATCAATTACTGTATATTAGCATGCATATTATCCTATTTAAATATAAGATTATATCCCGTCATGATTTACGCATATTATGTATTTAGAGTAAAAATAATCGTAATAGAATAAAAAAATATACCGTAATTATTTGCATCTAATAAAAATTAAAAACGATGTATGAAACTGCTGAACAAATTTGATTAACTAAAAAAACATTCAAATCCTTAAACATCAATGAAAGTAATGCGTTATTTGAACTACAATTGAATTTGCCTGTGAACAACGATTACTAATAAGATGATAAAATTTCAATCTTCATCACTAAAAAAGGTTTAAATCCACAAAATAGTCATCAGTAGTTCCATGACCCATCCCACGTAATTCGTTGTTCATAGTTTTTTCTGCCTTTAGGACCTTTGATTGAACCGCATTGAGAACTTGAAAAGACTCTTTAGGATCTCCAACGTTCAATTTAAGCCAATCAAGGAAAATAGACTCAGGTAGCTCATCTAATAAAAAAAAAAATTAATGGACTAATAAGCTTAACATGAAAACATAAATCTATTTAGAAGATATTAAAAAGCATTATATACAATACCTTTATTACTTTGAGAAGATCCACCTTCTTCAAAAACCGACGTAAGAAATCTCAATGCATCGTCCACCTTGGTATTTGGATCTTTACTGCGTCGATCATGTACCCCATCGTCAATACTTGGTTCTGTCACATGTTTTTTTTCCACGAACCCGTTTGCTCTTTCGCCACTTTGAATCAGTGCGAGGCGCAATGTGATTTTTTATCATGAGATATTTTAGGGTTTGATGAATCCATAGGAATAGTTATTTTACATATAGTTCATCATTGTATAATTCAATTATATAGCTCATCATTAATTCGGAATAGTCATTACTGGGCTCGTTTTTGTTAGGCCAGGGTTTTTCATATAATTATTAAAGAGACGCATGGAAACCATATTGAAACATGGTAAAATAAACCAAATTAATGCATGATGTATTAAAACCTATATAACAACAAAATACCTCATGAACTTTCAACCATGTTTACCGTCTGTGGAGGTTTACCTATCATAGAAGCATAAACATGGATAGTAAAAATAACTAATATTAATGAAACAACGCATGTAAACATATACCACATTTGGATACTGGTTTATACATGGAAAAAATAAAACAAATTAATATATGATGAATTAAAACCTAATATAACAACAAAAAATACCTCATGAACTTTCAACCAACGTTTACCGTCTGTGGAGGTTTACCTATCATAGAAGCATAAACAGGGATAGTAAAAATACTAAAGATTAATGCACAACGCATGAAAGCACATTCACGGTATGTGGACGTTTACATATTATACAAACATAAGCAAGACATTAAAAATATTACGATATATGAATAACGCATGTAAACATATACAACAATTTGATATGATTTAGACGGTGTAAACTTTCTTCTCGATCCAAAAAACATCATAATCATGTTGTATGGGATTGCCTGATACAAAATGATAAATTTACATGGTAATATAGTGTCGTACATGTGCTTACCACTGCCATACTAAATTGGTACCGCTAGATATACTTGATAACTGCTTTGTGTATTTAATCTTACATGTTGTTGGCACTGCCAATAATCTGTTAGTATTGCTCGATATACTTGTTTCTGTTTCTGGTGTTTATGCAACAAAAAACATTACATGGCTTCAACAACAACATCATTAAAAATACTACAACCATCCGAATAGATTATTTGTTAATCAATGATGGTCTATGTAAACATTAGATTATTGTACAACGATTACATAAAAAAATTACAAAAACCCCCAATGGTTAATTTATGTAACAAACATACCTTCTGAAAGTAATTGTTTCTTCTGAATGATAATATCTCTGTGTATTGAATTCCTTCAAAAAAACAACATCGAAAAGAATATAACTTACAGATAGATGTTTGTTAAAAATAAACAAACAAAATACCTCGTGAACTTGCAACCATTTTAAACCGTAGTGGGCGTTTACCTATCATAGAACATAAAAAATAGACAGTAAAAAATATTAAGTTAAGAATAACGCATGTAAACGTGTAGACGGTGGTAAACTTTTTTCTCAATCCCAAAAAAATCAAATCATGTTTTATAGGATTGCCTGATACAAAATGAAAAATTTTTTCATGTTAATACAGTGTCCTACATATGGTAGCACTGCTATACTATATTGGTACTGCTAGATATACTTGATACCCGCTTATGTGTATTTATTTTACACGTGTTGGCACTGCCACAATCTATTAGTACTGCTCGATATACTTGATACAGTTTATGCGTGTTTCTGCAACAAAACATTACATGGCTTCAACAACAATATCATTAACAATACAACAACCATACGAATAGATTATTTGTTAATAAATGATGTCTATGTAAACATTAGATTAGTTATACAACAACTACATAAAAATTACAACAACCCAATGGTTAAATTATATGTAACAAAACATACATTCTGAAAGCAAGTGTTTCGTCTGAATGGTAATGTTTCTGTGCATTAGATTGCTTCAACAACAACATCAATAAGAATATAACAACTTACAAATAGATGTTTGTTATATTTACGATTGTACATGCAACCATTAAATTAATTATACAACAACAACAGTAAAATTACAGCAACACATTGGTTAAACTATATATAAAAAAACACACCTTCTGAAATCGTTGTGCAAGTGTTTTGGCTGAGAAGAAACGTTATATTTTCATCCACAAATAGTGTAAAAGTAGGTATATGATCTTAAATATAGGAATAAAAATTTTACACAAAATACATTCAAACTTATCTTTAAAATCATATCTTCTACAAATTAAAACATATTTTGAAAAAAAAACGGAATACATGTTTAGAAAATACATATATCAATTCCAAAAATTCCCGCATGGTCATCAAAGAAGAAGATTATAGTTATTTTTTGTGGGTAGCTATATCACAAAAATAATTTGGTCTAATGGTAACATTGTATATATACTTAAGACATGTAAACAACCCAAGTTCGAATCTTTAGAGTCTTTTTTAAAATTTCGGGATTAAAAGTCCAACTAACGAATTTTATTTGGTCAAATATTGCTTATGGCATGCTTAGGTGGAATAAGAGCATGATTACTCATCAATCCAACGCTTATTCATCAATCCTGCATTTGATGACGTCATACGCTCCTGTTATAATATAATATGTAGATATATAATATATATAATTTATATATATATATATTTATAAATATATATACATATATATATATATATATATAATATATATATATATAATATATATTGTATATATATACAATGTATATATATATATATATGTATATATATTTAATATGTATATATGTGTATATATATATATAATATATAATATATATATTATATATAATATGTATATATATAATATATATTATCTATACACTTATATACATATATATTATATAATATAATATATATATATTTAATATATATATATATATATTATATATACTATATATATAGATATATATTATAATATTATATATATATTTAAGGGGGACTTTCTTACGAGAACCATTTTATCTGCGAGAACTGAGAGAACCACAAAAACATACATGCACGCCTTTTAAAATAAAATAAAAATACATGCAAATCATCATAATCGTAAGTATCCACCTATGTTTTTCAATTCATCATGAACTCATCCTCTTTTTTCACAAAAACCTTACACAAAGGCCGCAATATTGTCGTTGCACCGCTTTATAAAAACATACATGCACACCTTCAAAGAAAAATGTTGTATTTCCAATTTCTTATCAAATTCTTTAGAACAACTATGTTTTTTTAAAAACATATATGTTGTTTTTAGAATATATGTGCAAAAATACAATTATTGAAGGCGTGCATGTATGTTTTTGGTGGTTCTCTCAGTTCTCGCAGATAAAATGGTTCTCGCAAGAAAGTCTCACTATATATATATATATATATATAGGGTGGCGTTATTGTGGTGTACACCCTTAAAGTAGAAAATAATAAGTACACTTGTGGACCATTGGATCAAACCTTATTGATGAGATTCAAAATTAATTAGATTGGTGCATAATTAATGAGTTTAATGACATTAATATTAATAAATATAAGTTTGAGGGCATTTTCGGTAAAAAGCATTACTATTAATAAATATAAGATTGACACATTATATTTATCAAACTAATTTTCTTGATACATTTTTAAAGACACGAGTAATACGAGTAATAAATATATGTATCAATACATAAGACACATAGTGTATTACGAGTAATAACACAAGTGTAAAACGAGTAATAAATATATGTACCAATACATAAGACACGAGTAATAAATATATTACTAATACATAAGACACCATAAATATATGGGCCGAGCATGACACACAAGTGATATATATATATATATATAATATATATATATATATATATATATATATTATATATAATATATATATATATATATATATATATTATATAGGGTGGCGTTATTGTGGTGTACACCCTTAAAGTAGAAAATAATAAGTACACTTGTGGACCATTGGATCAAACCTTATTGATGAGATTCAAAATTAATTAGATTGGCGCATAATTAATGAATTTAATGACATTAATATTAATAAATATAAGTTTGAGGGCATTTTCGGTAAATAGCATTACTATTAATAAATATAAGATTGACACATTATATTTATCAAACTAATTTTCTTGATACATTTTTAAAGACACGAGTAATACGAGTAATAAATATATGTATCAATACATAAGACACATAGTGTATTACGAGTAATAACACAAGTGTAAAACGAGTAATAAATATATGTACCAATACATAAGACACAAGTAATAAATATATGTACTAATACATAATACATAAGACACATAAATATATGGCCGAGCATGACACACAAGTGTATTACGAGTAATAAATATATGTACCAATAGAAAAACACAAAAATACCTAAATGAAAGACAACTAGTAAACTTGTAAAAAGACAAATAAATCAAGAAATTCAAGTGACACACACCAATTCACTACTAATACATCGTTGATTTTTATGGCTTAGTGTATTCAAATAATTTTGTTGTGCGTATATAATCAAATGTGAACCATGACCCCAGTAAAATTTTAGTATATATGTAGTGACACAAATATTTTTTTTATTTATATATTTATAGTGACTTATTAAAATTTTGGTACACTTTTAATGACACGAATACAAAATTTTAGTAAATTTGTTGTGACACACTATGTTTATCACAAAAAATTCCTTGACACGATAATTAGTAGCTTAAATACAAATTAAAATCAACAAAAGTAAACAAATACTAGTAAAGTAAAAAGCCCACCAATACAATTTGATACCCGATCTTCATCCACACAAACAAATATACGCATTTTGTTTTATACACAAGCTGAAACCATTGTCAAAGTTGATTAAAAATCCCAAAAATTAAAAGACACTTAGTACCCAAACCAATAAACAAACTTCATACATCATTGACGTTATCAATCTGTGATACATACTTTATATCTTTTTACGCATTCATAGTGTTGATACACTAATGAAATGAAAAATAGCTATCCTTCTAGAAAATTATGAAGAACGGCAACACGTTCCGACGATTAGGGGAGGGATGAACTGAAACATACGGATATCTATAAGAGTGGTAGACAAGCCTACTGATGCACACGATAGCAAACATCACCAGATTTGCGGGTATGGTTCACTTGAAATATCAAACTGATAAGGATCTTAAAATAAACCCAAAAATCAGAAAACCAAAACCTGCCACATGAACCCAAAGTTTAATGGTGGTTTTCTTGTGGAAAGTAGATTTTTTTTAGGGATGAGAATGAGAGATGGATATTTGATGGTTCTTGTGGTGGTGGCGACGGTTTAACAATTGTGGTGGTGGTCACGGTAGATCTTTTACGGCGGCGGCGTCACTGCTAGGGTTAGATCTAGATTTTTTAGTGAGATGGAAGAGAAGAGAGAGATATGAGGGCTTTTTTTTTTTATATGAGGGATAAAATGACGGAGTGATATATTTAATGGGAGATGTAGGAGAGAAATAAGGAAAAACAAATTTACAAGATTGCCCTTTTATTTAGTTTATAATTTTCATTTTAGTTAAAATCTGAAAATCCACGTGTCCATCCCCGATTGGTGCCTATTGTTTTTCATTTTAAGATGTTCACCACATGAACGCAAATCTATATATATATATATATATATATATATATATTATATATATATATATATATATATATATATATATATATATATATATATATATATATTATATATATATATATATATATATATATATATATATATATATATTAGTGTAGGAAAAACCCGACCAAAGGGTAAAGTCTATCTCAAACAAAGATTGAATAAACCGAGAGGTCAAATAAATTCAAAAAAAATATAATTCCGGAAGTATTGATTTTTTCCGGGTCGTTAGATTCCGATGAAGTGTGAATGGAACGTTGAATTCTGTTCGTGATAGAATGATTTGATTAAGTGAGAAATTTTGAGATTATATCTAAAAAATAGAAAACATACACTAAAAAGCATATAAAATGAACAAGAAAAACAAAAATAATCAAAAACGCAATTAAAACTAAAAACCGGGCTCTTACGGGACTAAAAACGAGCCTAAGAAAACCTAAGGTCAAAAATTAACTCTAGATGTGCAAATTTGGTTCCTAAAAGTCCTAAATGATTAAAAAGAATTTTAGAAAAAGATTCATATATTTTTTTGCTTTTTATTTTATTTTTTATGAATTAAAAACACTTTTGGATAAAAAAATATTAAAAATACTAAATTAATGTGAAAAATTATGAAAATTTCTGGAAAACTACTTAAAGTTATAAGGATTATAAGAAAAATAAAAGTAAGGTGACAGCTTATTTGGATAAGCAGTTAATAAGTTAAATAAGCTAAAAGGGCTAAAAGGTGTTATATATAAAACACATCCAATCCTTAACGGAAAATACCCAAGGGCGCAGTTGGTTAGGGAGTGTGTTATAAGAGGTTGAGATAGGTTGAGGTTAGGGGTTCGAGCCTCAGGCTCACCCTTTGCTTCCCTGTTTCCCTCTTTTTATTATTATTATTTTATTTTATTTTATTTTGTTTTTTTTTATTTAATTATTATTTTTTTTTATTTTTTTTTGCAATTTTTATTTTTGAAACTTATAAATAAACTAAAAATAGAAAACTTTTGTGAAAACAAAAATTTTGAAACTCAAGAAATAAGCTAAAAAAGGGGCTTATAATCTAACAGCTTCTAAGAACTAAAAATGGCTAAAATACTAACTGATATGAACACACAAGCTTTTAAAAGCTTGTGTGTAAACTAAAAAAAACTTTTAAATCCTAAATTCTAACCTAATAAGCAGTTCTAAGCTAAGTAAGCAACTGTAAACAAGCAATAAGCTCAGATTTCAAAATAAGCAAATAAGGACCAAAACTGCATACCCAAAACAGCCTACTAGGCAACTTTGAGCTTCTAAATAAGCACTTATGCAATAAGCTATTCCACAAAAAACTCAAAACAGATAAATAACGGCAACCAAAGATTCCACAAAACTAATATCAGGTCTAATAGAGCTTATTTAATGCTTAATAATAAGCTGATAAGTAGGCTAGATCAGACAATGAAAACTGATGTTATACTAGTATGCAGCCCTGATGCACTACTTCTAAGCCACAAATAAGCAATAAATAAGCTATGAATTAGACTGAGAACTGTAAAACAGCATTAAGCTACAACTAAATAACTTGTAAAATGAATATCACACACTTTGAACTAAAAATAAGCACTAAAAATGACCTAAAAAACTGCCTACTGAGTACACCTTTTTTTTTTTTTTTTTTTTTTTTTTTTTTGGTTTTTTAGAAACTGACAAGACATGAAAAGTGATCAATATGACTCAAAACCTTGTGAAACTTATGTAAAACATGTAAACAAGTTCATGAACTGATTTAGACTAAGAACTCAACAAACAAAAGACCGTATCAATGATTTAAGCAAAATAAGCTAAAACTACTAGTTTAACCCTTAAAAACTTGAAGTCTACTTTAAAACCTACAAATCTACTTATAAAAGCTCTAAATAGCTTAAATTCAACTTATTTGACTTAATTAGAGCCAAAAACAAAATGAACCAATTACCAAATCTCATGAAAACAACTATTTCACTGATCTAAAACTTGAATTCAAACACCCCTTTAACTGTCTTAAACTGATATTTAAGCTTAATTAGAATGCCAAAACTCAAATTTTATTGCAAACAGATCAATATTAAGTGTATTTGAAGAATTTTAAGCAAAAAGTTGTATGAAATAAGCACTTAGCCAATAAGCTAAGCTTATTGGCTATTTTGACCACAAAATCGCTATAAAGCACAAATTTATAAAACACTATGAAATAAGCCAACAAAATAGTAGATCTACTTCAAATAAGCATATATAAGACAAATTAAACTCAAAGAAGCATAAAATAAGCAGTAAATTAATGAAAAACAGTTTAATAAGCTAAATAGGTAAAAATGAAACTCACTTTGTCATTTGCTCAAACAAGGACTTATATAAAGCTCTAAGAGCTGATCTACAAGCTCATAAAGTCCAATAAGCCCTTCCCAATCCGGCTTATCATCCAAATGCTTATTCCTTCCTTAATCTAGGGTAATTTGAATCTAATGGAGTACAATTCAAGTTTTGATTATAGAAGCTCAAAACAAGCTATGGAACAGCTTATTTGAGTTCTAAATAGTAATTAAGTAAAGTGCTTATTGATAGCTATTATAGCTTATTTTAACAACTTAAAAGCATTTTAACACAAAAGTAAAAGAGACAAAGCAAGAATGTAAACTGAATTTTATTAATATTGAAAAAACTATTACAAAGCTGAATTTAAAGACAGAAATTAAGCAGTAATTAAGCTACAATGACTGAAAATTAAGACAAAAACTAAACACTTCCAATGCTTGGTGAAGAGCCTTGTATTTATAGGAGTCCCATGAGCCTTCTAGGGTTTCTATCAACAAATCCCAGCCCTTAAATCCATGAGGTCGACATCAATCATGAATCACAACCTTTGATTCGTGTGCCACATAGCCTCCTCCAATCAGAAGCTTGAAAAATGCCACGGTGGACAATAAGTGAGCTCATATTACCCTAGTCATCCTTCTAGAAGAGGTAATAGTACTTAAGTTGGGGGTGAAATGGAGCAGGGTAAAAGGAAGAAGAAAGGTGAATAGTAATTGGCGCCTCTTTCTTTTGTTTGACCCAAGTTTTTTATTGCTTTGACTTTCGGGTTGGATATAGGATCCGGGTTTAATATAGATGGGCTGGGCTTGGACTGGATATGGTTTTAAGGTGTTTGATATAATAGGTATTTAACCAAAGTTAGCAAGGACTAACTTTGCAAATTGTTAAGGACTACCGGTGAAAAATGATTTTGGATAGTTGATGAAAATGATTTATCATTAAGGCTTTGCTTTTGGAATTTTGGGTTTTTGGCTGATAAAAACTGTAGAATCACATCCCCGGCCTCGGCTTTTCTCACTCTTTCCATTCTCGTGCTCGTTTCCGTCCGTTTTGTCTTTCTTTTTGTCATTTTCTTATATCCTTTACCTGCACATACACAAACACAAAAACAAGCATATATTTGGCATTTATGGTCGGTTTTTGGTCTTTTAAGTCCGTTTTTAATAAAGAAAAGGTATGTGATTTAACACTTACCAAAATCCCCCAGACTAAGGTATTGCCGTGTCCTCACGCAATTGTCATCACATCACGCTTTTAAAACAAAAAATTTCAACCTCTTTCTACTAAAAATTTTTGAAAAGTAGCAAAATGTTCCTCAAAAGAGATTAAGAAATCAATAGTTCCAAAAACGCCCCGTTTGACCATTTTATACTATCTTTTTGTACTTTTCTGATATGACGGGATGTTGACCTTCATTATTTAACAATAACTTTTAGGATCACGGAGTAAGAAGCACTTTTCATGAAAAAGCGTCCATATGGATAAAATTCATCGTCCTTGATTTTTCACGAGTCCCCAAACCAAGCTTAAAAACGAAATCATTGTTAAACACAAGTTAGATGCCAACACTACCCATAGATGCTAATTGTGTACGCATAGCTACTTCTCGCTCCCTTATTCCTATTTCCTCTAAGTATTTTATGAAAAATGAGTTTTTTCTGGTTTTCATAGATTTTTAGTCCGATAAAGGCACTAAGTTTATACGCTAACTAGTTTAAAATCCTTCCCTTGAAAACCGTTGCCCATAAAAATGAGGTCCACATCAAGGTCCTAATTTAACATGATTTAAGGGATATTCTTTTTATTTTGACCGAAACAACTCATCTACGAGTCCAGAGACATAAGCTTTATTAGGATATCCCCGGAGTCGAAATTTGGCATTTTTAACATTATTAAGCACATATCAGTCCTTGGCCTTTTAAAAAACCTAGACAACGGCAGCTAACCGTCAAGAATCGGGAGTCTTATTTTGACTTTGGATATTTTTCCTCTGCCTTTTTGAAGTCTAAGTCAACGGGAGCGAACCGTCAGGAAACATAAAATTTTTATCGGCTTTGGATTATTATTATTTAATTTATTATTACATATTTTGCCAAATTCCGAGTCCTGCGGTCTTTCGACAACCGAAACAATAGCACGTACTATCAGGAATCAGTAGTTTATTTCCCCGCAACACTGGCAGTACCTTGATGTGTACCCAACTTTTATAAGCAAGAATTCTCTAAAGAAGGGGTAAAAACTAATTATCGCCAAAACCGTGCACCTTTAATTATTTAAAATTTTTATATTTTTTGGTTTATTTAGCTGATGGGAGCAAAAAGTCACAATTAACCTCAATGAGCTCTAAAGAGATCCAACTACTCCACGCTTAGCATCTAACTTATATTTAACTCTATCATTTTTCGTTCTTCGCAAATTTAAAATCTTAAATAATAAGATCCGCGAATGCTTAGTCTAATAAAATCAAGTTGCGCATATTTAAAGTCAATTATGGAAACTTGCAAATTCTTGCTAGAATTCGCGTTTTATAGCTTCTTGTATAAGAGACTAGCACAACTTTCAATTATAAAGGTTAAGGGGACAAGCTAGAGCTCAACACGCTCGATCAAGTCAAAATTTTATTCCTACTCTCACCAACGGAAAGTCAACAATGTGTCAAAACACTTATTATATTTTTTTCAAAAAAATTTTAAATTTTCTCATTTTATTCACTTTTTTGGAGGAAAAACGGGGTTGCGAGAGTATAAGGCAAAATGCAAGGTAAAATCAAATCGAAAGATTACCCCCCCCCCCCAGACTAAAACGAGACATTGTCCTCAATGTTTTGAGATAAGGGTCCTCTTATGCAAATCTAAAGCGTTTATTAATTATGCTAATAGATAAAGATTAATCGATAAGATGTAGGATATCGGATTTCCCAATAAGCACTGAAGGATGAAACTCGAGTGGAGGAAAGACAAAACCATGAGCACGAGAGTCTTCATAATTCGCGCAAATCCTGGTCATAAAATAAACAAACACGAAACACGAAAATAGAAGAGGAGGGCCTCTTCACGTTACATTTATTAGAAAAATAGAATTAAGATAGACACGGGTTGCCTCCCGAGAAGCGCTTGTTTATTATCGAGTCGCTAAGTTTGACTCGTCCCAAATTTAGTTTTCATTAAGAACAAAAGGGCGGGATGGTTCAATCACCGATGAAATTTCCTCAATCTTCTTAGTCGACCGGTAATCACGAATATTCCAGGATCAAACCCTTCATTTTCATCTCCCAACTCGAATAAACCAAAAGATTGAGACTTGGAGAATTTCACAAGACGAATGAGACCGCGACTATTTGATGAAGAAGAAATTAGTCGTTGGCCAATAATGCTTAAGAACCGATAGGAGCCATGAATACCATAACACACTTGTGATAAGGTAGTGTATGGACCACGGATGGTAATATCAATAGTCACTTTATCACAACTGGCTATTAGCTTCTCAAATACTTCAACCACGAAAGATTCTTCGGGATTTGGCTCAATATCAACCGCGATATACGGAGGTGGGATTTGTGCGGTACTTTGAGAGCAATGAATTTGCATCTCATCCATTTTTGTCTCCGTTTCGGACTCATCACTCTCCTTATTTTGAATATCAAAGATTGGATTATCTGAATTTAGAGTAAATTCAGAATCGAAATCAAACAAAGGATTAGTGATAGTCATATCGAAAGTTTCTGAAATCAAATCATGAAAATCAAAAGGTTTCTCGGATACCTTTGGGATTGGAACAAGGTCATCAATATCCTTAAGAGGATTGAATTCGACTTCCTTGTCCCCCATTAAAAAGGCATCTGAAGGATCCTTAATGAGCGGATTGATCTTTGAGTTCTCCTCGGGAGCAACTTCGGGCTCAGAAACTTGGACAACCGGAGGTTGGACGTTTTCGGTACTTCCCTTATTAGTAGGAGGTATGGTGTCCTTTGTCACCTCGGTCTTAGGGTCCACTACTTTAGGAGAAGAAGAAGTAGTAGGAACCGTGGGTCCATTATAAGCAACACCACTTCGGGTGGTGATAGCGCTCGTGCCACCTTTTGGGTTAGCAACGGTTTTGCTAGGAAGAGAACGCGAAGTTGAAGCTTGATGGAATTGATTGATGAGACTATCAAACATGTTCTCAATTTTGCTTTGAGATTGATCATTTTTGTTATTTGTAGCCCTAAGTTCATTCTTAAGCTCATTACCCTATTTAGACATTGAAGTTTGGACATCATTTTTCAAAGTCGTTATTTGATTTTGCATTGCCCTCATGTTAGCCTCATTTGTCTTAATGTAATTTGTAAGTTCATTGGAGGGAATAATAGGGGATTGGTAATTAGGAGCTTGATACCCTTGATTGAAATTAACCCCTTGGGTCGGGTATTGATTGATCGGGGCTTGAAATTGGTTTTGCACATTTTGCCCTCTTCCTTGATTTTGATTGAACCTATTTTGGTTGTTAGGTTGAGAAAATCCGGATGGTCCCATAGCATGATAATTAGTTTCTCCTTGAGGACGAAATCCTTGATTTTGATTGTAATTTGCTGCTGCTGCAGTAGCATTGAAAACGTTGCCATCGGTGGCTTGACAATCATAATAAGGATGGGGACCACCACATAAAAAACAACTTTCGGTAACGGTTTTAACGGGCTCCGGTTTTTGGTTTTGAATCAAAGCTTGGATAGAATCCGTGAGTTTGTCGATCTTAGCATCCGTGCTAGAAGTATTGGTACTCACTTTGGAAACAACCGGTTTGTTTCGTGAAGTGGGAACTTTAGATTTGTTCTCGATGATAGTCAAAATATCTCTTGGAGTTCGATTCAAGATATTGCCACCGGCGGCTGCATTAAGCGAATCTTGATCGGTTTGAGTCAAAGCATTATAGAACGTATCGATTTGGTGCAATTCCGAAAAACCGTGATGTGGGCATTTTCTTTTTAAATCTTTGAATCTTTCCCAAGCTTCGGTAAAAGTCTCACTGAATATTTGTTGAAAGTTCATGATTTCTTTTCTGAGCTTAGTTGTTTTAGAATTAGGGTAAAATCAATTCAAGAACTTCGATACTAGATCATCCCAAGTTGTGATGGAATTAGGAGGTTCATTTTCAAGCCATGTCTTGGCTGCTCCTTTAAGTGAAAACGGAAACAAGATCAACTTCACCACATCATGAGGCACTTGGTTTACTTTTAAAGTTCGAGTTATTTGGAAAAATCTTCTGATGTGTGAATGAGGATCGTCATTTTCAAAACCATAGAAACGATTGTTACTTACGAAATCTAGTAACTCGATTTTCAATTCAAATTCATCCGCTAGAACGGCTAGAACAACGATAGCATCTTCAATACCTATGGTAGGTACTCGTAGCAGTTCTGACATAGTACGCGTATCCGCCATAATTAGAACGGGATCTCCATCAATAGTACGTAATTCGGGTACATCTCTTTGTTTACAATTACGTCTCTGATAACGTTGAGTCGGTATTGTTGGAGATTTATCGATTACATTCGATTGAGAACGAGGTGCGCATGCACTAAAAACACAAAATTTAAAAGAAAAATAAATGTTGAAAAAGAAAATATTTTTAGGTTATATATATATATATATAGAAAAATTGGAAAACAAATATTTTTGGCAATTGATTCGTCAACCGGTGCTCGGTAGCTCTCTAGAATTACTCGCAAAGTGGCGGAGAAACAAAGGTCCCCAATAAATGCTAATTAAAAAACCGTTTCTTTTGGTTCGACAATTTAATGCCAATCCTCCTTAAACCCCTCTTATAGGTTGTAATCTAAAGGTTAACCGACGTAACAATTGACTTCACGATTTCTTTTGTTAGTTTTTTTTTTAATTTTTTTGGTATTATGAATACGTTAGGAAAAGTATTCGTGATTTTTTAATTTTTTTTTTTTTGGTTTTTATAATAATATAAGAAAATAAAATATTTACAAAATAAAACGGTAACTTCATGGAGAAGGATATTCAAATCACTAATCTTCAACGTAACTCGTAACTCGAAATTCTTTTTGGTTTTTTTTTTTCCCCAATAAAACTTCCCCGACAGCGGCGCCAAAAACTTGGTTCGTGTGCACAAGTATATATATATATATATATATATATAGAGAGAGAGAGAGAGAGAGAGAGAGAGAGAGGAGGAAAAACCCGACCAAAGGGTAAATTCTATCTCTAATCAAGATTGAATAAACCAAGAGGTCAAATAAATTCAAAAAATATATAATTCCGGAAGTATTGATTTTTTCCGGGTCATTAGGTTCCGATGAAGTGTGAATGGAACTTTGAATTCTGTTCGTGAAAAATAGAAAACATAAACTAAAAAGTAACTAAAAAGCATATAAAATGAACAAGCAAAGCAAAATTAATCAAAAACGCAATTAAAACTAAAAAACCGGATTCTTACGGGACTAAAAACGAGCCTAAGAAAACCTAAAAGTCAAAAATCAACTCTGGATGCGCAAATTTGGTTCCTAAAAGTCCTAAATGATTAAAAAGAATTTTAGAAAAAAGATTTATATATTTTTTTTGCTTTTTATTTTATTTTTTATGAATTAAAAACACTTTTGGATAAAAAAATATTAAAAATACTAATTAATGTGAAAAATTATGAAAATTTCTGAAAAACTACTTAAAGTTATAAGGATTATAAGAAAAATAAAAGTAAGGTGACAGCTTGTTTGGATAAGCAGTTATTAAGCAAATAAGTTAAATAAGCTAAAAGGTGTTAAATATAAAACACATCCAATCCCTAACGGAAAAGACCCAAGGGCGCAGTTGGCTAGGGAGTGTGTTATAAGAGGTTGAGATAGGTTGAGGTCAGGGGTTCAAGCCTCAGGCTCACCCTTGGCTTCCCTGTTTCCCTATTATTATTATTATTATTATTATTATTATTATTATATTATTATTATTATTATTATTATTCAATTTTTCTTTTTGGAACTTATAAATAAGCTAAAAATAGAAAACTTTTGTGAAAACAAAAATTTTGAAACTCAAGAAATAAGCTAAAAAAGGGGCTTATAATCTAACAGCTTCTAAGAACTAAAAATGGCTAAAATACTAACTGATATGAACACACAAGCTTTTAAAAGCTTGTAAAAGCTTGTGTGTAAACTAAAAAAAACTTCTAAATCCTAAATTCTAACCTAATAAGCAGTTCTAAGCTAAATAAGCAACTCTAAACAAGCAATAAGCTCAGATTTCAAAATAAGCAAATAAGGACCAAAACTGCATACTCAAAACAGCCTACTAGGCAACTTTGAGCTTCTAAATAAGCACTTATGCAATAAGCTATTCCACAAAAAACTCAAAACATATAAGTAACAGCAACCAAAGATTCCACAAAACTAATATCAGACCTAATAGAGCTTATTTAATGCATAATAATAAGCTGATAAGAAGGCTAGATCAGACAATGAAAACTGATGTTATACTAGTATGCAGCCCTGATGCACTACTTCTAAGCCATAAATAAGCAATAAATAAGCTATGAATTAGGCTGAGAAATGTAAAACAGCATTAAGCTACAACTAAATAACTTGTAAAATGAATATCACACACTTTGAACTAAAAATAAGCACTAAAAATGACCTAAAAACTGCCTACTCAGTACACTCTCTTTTTTTTTTTTTTTTTTTTTTTTAGTTGTTTAGAAACTGACAAGACATGAAAAGTGATCAATATGACTCAAAACCTTGTGAAACTTATGTAAAACATGTAAACAAGTTCATGAACTGATTTAGACTAAGAAATCTACAAACAAAAGACCTTATCAATGATTTAAGCAAAATAAGCTAAAACTACTAGTTTAACCCTTAAAAACTTGAAGTCTACTTTAAAACCTACAAATCTACTTATAAAAGCTCTAAATAGCTTAAATTCAACTTATTTGACTTAATTAGAGCCAAAACTAAATGGACCAATTACCAAATCTCACGAAAACAACTATTTCACTGATCTAAAACTTGAATCCAAACACCCCTTTAACTGTCTTAAACTGATTTTTAAGCTTAATTAGAATGCAAAACTCAAATTTTATTGCAAACAGATCAATGTTAAGTGTATTTGAAGGATTTTAAGCAAAAAGTTGTATGAAATAAGCACTTAAGCTATTTTGACCACAAAATCACTATTAAGCACAAATTGATAAAACACTATGAAATAAACCAACAAAAAAGTAAATCTACTTCAAATAAGCATATATAAGACAAATTAAACTCAAAGAAGCATAAAATAAGCAGTAAATAAATGAAAAGCAGTTTAATAAGCTAAATAGGTAAAAATGGAACTCACTTTGTCCTTTGCTCAAATAAGGACTTATAAATGCTCCAAGAGCTGATCTACAAGCTCCAGCTTGTTAAAAACAAACTGGTAAAGTCCAATAAGCCCTTCCCATTCCGGCTTATCATCCAAATGCTTATTCCTTCCTTAAGTTAGGGTAATTTGAATCCAATGGAGTACAATTCAAGTTTTGATTATAGAAGCTCAAAACAAGCTATGGAACAACTTATTTGAGTCCTAAACAGTAATTAAGTAAAGAGCTTATTGAGAGCTTATTATAGCTTATTTTAAAAACTTAAAAGCATTTTAACACAAAAGTAAAAAAGACAAAGCAAGAATGTAAACTGAACTTTATTAATATTGAAAAAACTATTACAAAGCTGAATTTAAAGACAAAAATTAAGCAGTAATTAAGCTACAATGACTGAAAATTAAGACAAAAACTAAAAACTTCCAATGCTTGGTGAAGAGCCTTGTATTTATAGGAGTCCCAGGAGCCTTCTAGGGTTTCTATCAATAAATCTCAGCCCTTAAATCCATGATGTCGACATCAATCATCAATCACAGCCCTTGATTCGTGTGCCACATAGCCTCCTCCAATCAGAAGCTTGAAAAATGCCACGGTGGACAATAAGTTAGCTCATATTAGCCGGCCTAGTCATCCTTACAGAAGAGGTAATAGTACTTAATTTGGGGGTGAAATGGAGCAGGGTAAAAGGAAGAAGAAAGGTGAACAGTAATTGGCGCCTCTTTCTTTTGTTTGACCCGAGTTTTTTATTGCTTTGACTTTCGGGTTGGATATAGGATCCGGGTTTAATATAGATGGTCTGGGCTTGGACTGGATATGGTTTTAAGGTATTTGATATAATAGGTATTTAACCAAAGTTAGCAAGGACTAACTTTGCAAATTGTTAAGGACTGCCGGTGAAAAATGATTTTGGATAGTTGATGAAAATGATTTATCATTAAGGCTTTGCTTTTGGAATTTTGGGTTTTTAGCTGATAAAAACTGTAGAATCACATCCCTGGCCTCGGATTTTCTCACTCTTTCCATTCTCGTGCTCATTTTCGTCCTTTTTGTCATTTTCTTATATCCTTTACCTGCACATATACAAACACAAAAACAAGCATATATTTGGCATTTATGGTCGATTTTTGGTCTTTTAAATCCGTTTTTAATAAAGAAAATGTATGTGATTTAACACATACCATACACCAAAAATTTTACATCTTAATGATGTGAAAAGAATTTTTAAATACTTGAAAGGTCAGCCTAAATTGGGCCTTTGGTATTCAAAAGATTCACCTTTTAATTTGGTAGCATACACTGATAGTGATTATGTTGGAGCTAGCTTGGATAGAAATCCACAACAGGAGGTTGTCAATTTCTAGGATCCAGGTTGATTTCATGGCAGTGCAAGAAACAAACTGTGGTTGCTAATTCCACAATAGAAGCTGAGTATGTGGCTGCTTCAAGCTGTTGTGGACAAGTGCTCTGGATTCAAAAATCAATTACTGGATTATGGGTACAATTTTATGCATACCAAAATATTTATTGATAATAGCAGTACTATGTGCATAATTAAAAATCCTATTTCTCATTCTAAAACAAAGCATATAGAGATAAGACATCATTTTATAAGAGATTGTTATGAAAAGAAGTTAATCCAAATAGTTAAAATTCATACTGACAAATTTTTTTTAGATTTGCTCACAAAAGCTTTTGATGTGGGTAGATTTCAATTTTTGATTGCCAGTATTGGAATGTTAAATCTTTGAAAATTCTTATCTCTTTGTGTTTTTGTAATGTTTTGTAGGGATTAGTACTGCTATTTATGTCAATAATTGTTTCTGTTGCTAAGTGTAATTAGTACTGCTAGTTATACTTAGAACTGCTTGTTATACTTAAAACTACTAAGTATAATTGTGTATGTAATTATTAGAGAATGTGTTTTTGTTTGTGTTTTGGTGTTTTTGGACTAATCATTTGCAGGATAAGCAATGAAAAGTGTTGGAGTGCTGATAATTCAGTTGTTTGGAGTGAAAAACTAACTTAGTGCTGCTGAGTATAAGTTAGTGCTGCTAAGCATAACTTACTACTGCTAGGTTTATGCCGCTATGTATGAGAGTGCAGGGACGATTATGTAACTTTTTCACTTAAGGGTTTAAATCCCCAATTGGATCACTTAATCAGTTTCACGCACTCATAATTCTCTCTAATAACAAACCCTAACACATTTTTATCAAAATCCCCAAATCACAAATCCTAACTCAACATGTCGTCACGCAAATTTGCTGAGAGTCATAACATGGTTGCCTTTCTTTATAAACCCAAAGAGTCGGAAGGGTTCACAGAAATCATTGATTTCTTGAATGCAAACCCTATAAGGTTTGCATTAACTGTGAATCCTATTATATACGTTTCTCGCATTAACCAGTTTTGGTCTACTGCAAAGACTATAACTATTAATGGAGAAGTACAGTTAAAGGCTAATGTAGATAGCCAAGAAATACTTATCACTGAGTCATCTGTTAGAGAATCTCTTCAACTAGCAGATGATAATGGTATTAGTGTCTCTTAAATTCTGCAATTTTTGATGGTCTTGAAAACATGGGGTATGAGAAGAAAAATGACTTTTTGAAATTTTACAAAGGACTCTTCTCACCTCAATGGAAATTTTTAATCCATACCTTTTTACATTGTTTAAGCCCTAAAATAACTGGCTGGAATGAGTTTGGCACTATTATGGCTTCTGCTGTAATATGCCTAACTACAGGACAGAAGTTTAACTTTTCTAAAATGATTTTGGAAGGTTTGGTTAAGAACTTGGATACATCAAGCAACTATTTTCTATATCCAAGATTTTTGCAATGGTTTTTGGATCAACAACTTTCTCAACAGAAGGTTCACAAAAGAACATTTGATGCACCCTTGCTCACAAAGAAACTGTTTGCAAACATGAGAAGGGTGGGTAAAGATTTTTCTGGGAAAGTGACACCAGGGTGAAGGTTCAGTAATCCCAACTGAAACCCATCACACACCCATAATTTTACCATCACCTAAAAAGACCTATACCCGTAGGTTCACCAAAAAGGGCACTCAGCTACCTCAGGCTAGTGCTAGTATGGCTGCAGATGAGGCTGTGCATAAGGAGAGGGGTCACAGATTGGTAAGGGCTGCCACTACTGCTGCTAGCTTAGATGCAGAGCAGGCCAGTGGTAACATAAGTAAGACCCAAACCAAGGCAACACTTAATGAGTCAAGTTCCTCTGGAACTAGCTCAGGTAGTGGTCCCAGCCAACCGGATTCTATGGGGGGTATGGATGCTCAAACTGGGTTTGAGGTTATACCTAACACACCCAATGATGCACTACTCGGGAGAGGTAACACACTCCGAAGTGCTGAGGGTAGTCTTGAACTAAAGGAATTGATGGAATTGTGTACCAAATTGACAAAAGATGTTTTTGACCTCAAGCAGACTACCACTTCTCAGGATATTGAAATTAAAAGATTGATGAGAAGGGTTAGGTATCTTGAAGGGAGGCAGAGGTCAAGAACACACAAGTTTAAAAGACTACACAAGGTGGGTACTGCTCAAAGGGTTGATTCTTCTGAAGATGCTAGTTTAGGGGAGGATGCCTCCAAACAGGGGAAGAGTGATAGCAAGGGTTCAGGGGAGGATACTCAGATGGATGAGCAGGTTGAGAGTGATGCGTTTGTTGTTTCTGATCAAATGGTTGATGCTGCTGATCTTAAAGCTGCTGATGATGAGGTTAATACTGCTAGTGAGCAAGTTAATGCTGCTAGTGAAAAAGTTTCAGCTGCTGGGTCAAAAGTTTCTACTGCTGCTTCAGAAGTTAGTGCTGCTGCTCAAGAAACAGCTGCTAGTGTTGCTGAAACAACTGAACTTAATGATGAAACCATCTTAGCTAAGGTTCTTACTGATCTCAAGAAGATTCCTCCACAAATCAAAGAAAGTTCAAGACCCAAAGCTAAAGGTGTGACTATCAAAGAACCATCTGCAACAACAACACAAACAACACAATCACAACCACCACCACAGGGAAAAGGCAAGGCAATTTTAGTTGAAGAGCCTGTAGTGAAACACTTATCATGGAAACAACAACAACAACTTGCTAAAGATGCAGAGTTTGCTAGAAAACTTCAGCAAGAAGAGGAAGAAGAAGAAAGTCCAAGACTCCAAAAAGCTCGAGAAGAAGAACAAGCTACTCTTGCAGAGATCAACTCATGGGATGACATCCAAGCTAAATGTGAAGCTGATCACATGTTAGCTCAAAGGATGTGGCAAGAAGAGCAAGAGGAGCTATCTTTAGAGTAGAATTCTAAGTTGTTTATGAAGTTTTTAGCTGGCCAGAAGAAGTTCTTTTCCAAGAAAAGATCTGAAGCAAAGAGGAATAAACCACCTACTATGGCGCAACAAAAGCAAATCATGGTAACCTATCTGAAAAATATGGGTGGATGGAAACAAGCTCAATTTAAAGGGATGAGCTATAACCGAATTAAAGAAGAGTTTGATATTGTTTTCAGAAGGGTTAACACTTTTATTGCCATAAATGAAGATGAGGTGGTAGGGGGTTCAAAGAGAGCTGGAAAAGAACTGGTTTCTGAAAGTAGCAAGAAGCAGAAAACACATGAGCAAATAGAGCAAACACAAGAGCAAACAGAGCAACTCCAAGAAAGTGATGCAAAAGAAACAGCTAATCTACAACAATTGATAGAAATTGCAAGTGATCATGATGAAGAAATTGTTGATGTTGTTCCTTTGAAGACTAAAGTCCCTATCATAGATTGGAAAACTGGTTATCGTGGAAAGACTGCTTGGTGGGAGATAATCAGAGTTGGTGGACAGTCTCAAAGGTTTGTCACTTTTGTACAAATGCTCAGAAACTTTGACAGAGAAGATTTGGAGACCTTATGGGCATTAGTCAAAGAAAAGTATGGAAATTCTAGACCAGAAGATATTTTGGATAGAGTTCTCTGGGGAGACTTGAAGGTTATGTTTGAAACTTATCATGAAGATAGAGTTTGGCATGATCAATATTCAAATAAAGTTCTGCTTTGGAAGCTTTTTCAATCATGTAGAGTTCATACTGTGATGATGAGAGGACTTCAAATCTACATGTTAGTGGAAAAAGAATATCCTTTAGCAAAGCATACACTTGACATGATGCTCAATGGTACTATCAAACTTCAAGTTGATTATTGGAGTGAAATGGTATATCAGCTTCTTAAGAAAATGGAGAAACAACTTTATGGGCCTGATTATAAGAAAAGGAGGGAATAGTGTTTGGAAGCATCCTCCTGGTGAAGGATTATACTTTGAAGGAAACTTGATGATTTTAGATGAACATATCAAGTTTAGGGGAGGATTGTTGGGAATTAAAGCTTCCAAGAGTTGCTGCTGCTTGAATGGTTAAGACTGCTCTAAGGAATTACAAGTGCTCAAGTGTTTAAAAGGAAGATACTCTAAGTTTTTTACTACTGCTGATGAAAGACTTAAGACTACTGGTGTAGATTACTACTGCTGGTAATGCTGCTGAATTTCAAAGAAATACACCAAGTATGTTAGTGCTGCTAGAACAAAGTTAGTGCTGCTAGTACTAACTTACTACTGCTGAAGAGTTAAAGCTGCCAGAGTTATTATTACTACTGCTAGAGTATTTAGTTAATAATGCTTAAGAGATATACTTGTATAGTCGGTTAGATAATTATAGAAAAGATTCATTAAAGATTTATCTTGTATAGAAAGTTATTGTAAGCCGACTAGGACTCCTTAGCCTATAAAAGGGGGTCCTGGGGCATAGAGTTCGACACACGTTTTTCATAGAACTTCAAGGTTGTAAACCCTAATACTGTTGAGTATTCGTATTATATCAATAATATTGAAGTGTTTTGTTTGATACAATTGTGTTCTGTGTTTACTCTTATATTGCTATAAAGTTCTTCTTAAGATCAAATACAAGATTCCGCATTGTGTTTGATAAACTTCAAGACAGTTTCTATACTTAGTTGTTTTAGATTTATCTAAGATAACTAAACCTCACAAGCTAAGGAATTCAATCAAGTGTATTGCTGGGATCAACACATGTTGTTCACAAAAGCTACCAAATTGTAGTTTATCAAATTCGCTACTATGATTTGTTTTTATTGAAACAATAGAACAATCAAGTAGGTTTTCAAGCTTATTTCTTAATATATCAAATTTTCCTAAGACTCCATCCTTAGATACTAAAAATAATACCCAAGTGTAATTTGAATAGTCATCGACAATCATCAAAGTGTAGAAGTTTCCTCTATAGCTTTGGATTAGAGATGGACCATACAAATCTAAGTGTAACAAGTCTAAAAGCCTATTAGTTGACACTTCATTCCTATTCCTATTGTTTGTATGTCCTTGACTCCCTAGACTACAAGTATCACAATAGTATCTTTCAAAACTCAACTTTGGTAAATTCCTTACTAGCTCGTTGGAAGCTAGACTTTGTACTAACCTCATATTGGCGTGACCTAACCTCCTATGCCAAAGCGTTGAGTTATCCACCATGGATGTAAGACATATGTGTTGTTTGGAGTTATCTCCCAACTTGCACGTATACAAGTTATTTCTCCTATGACCTCTAGCTAATACTACACCATTTTTACTAATAGTACAATCTACTTTAGTAAACTTAACCTCACAATCATCATCACTTAATTGGCTAACACTAATCAAGTTAAAGTTTAAACCACTAACATACTCAACATTGGTAATTTCTATGGAGTCATGAAGGACATTACCTTTACCGATGATTTTCCCACTAAGTTTGCTTCTAAATATGACTTGATTGCCGTCATACGCCTTGTATGATGTGAACAATCTCCTATTCCCGGTCATGTGTTTAGTGCAACCGCTATCCACTATCCACTCGTCCGGTTATAGATCACATTTGAGGCAAACCTACAACCAAAGATGCAATTCAAGTTTTTGGTACCCATTGCTTCTTGGGTCCATTTTGGTTAGCATTTAAAGTGCCCAAGTTAAACATTCTTGGGTCTTGAAGCAAGACACATAATTTCTCAATACCAAATCTAGAGAAGGTAGACCAAGGGTTGTTTTGAAAATTATTTTGGTTTTGATAGCTTGGTCTATAGCTTTGATGAGTTTAAGGTCTAAAGAATCTTTGGTTTGCGTAGGAGTTATCTCTCCTTTGGTATGAGTTATATTGATAGTGTGAGGACCTTTGATTATTGTTATAAAAATTTCTTCTTGGAAATGATTGATTATATTGGAAAGAAGATCTTTGGTTGTATGTTGATGAAGATCTCACATTGGGTGTAGGTAAGAGTGGTCTATGATTGACTCGAGGTTGTGTGTAACCAAGACCATTACGAGAACCCGGGTTATAAAATTGTTTTGGGTTTTCTCTCCTTGTAATTGGTGCTTGATTACCTCGAGTATTTGCAAAAGGAGTTTGAGGAATAGTTGGTTTAACAAAAGTTTTTGACGAAACTTCATTGTTCCTCAAAGACCTTCCTTATCTCGGGACACTTTTTGACGACTTAACATATCTTCTAAATCATTGCTACTCTTTTTATATTTAGTAAAGCTTAGAGACTCCTTTTGAAGTTTAGATACTTTATCATTCAAAGAGTTAACCTCAAGTGTGAGTGCCTCACATCTTTTACATGGTTCAACCACCTCCTTGCGATGATTTAGTATCTTTACTTCCCTTTCGAGTTCATAAACCTTTTTATTGATTTTGACATGCTCTTGTTCAAGAAAACGTTTTTCCTTTACAATATTTTCATAGGTTTTCCTAAAATCCTCATTAAAATTTTCTAGTTCCTCATTTTCCTTTTGCAATTTATTATCATTATTAGAAGTAGAAGGGTTTTGAGGTACCTCTAGTTTTTCTAAGGCCATGAGACAAGTAGCATCCTTGTTTGGTTGATCTTCATCTTCACTATCACTCTAAGCTCCACCGACGAATGCTTTGTTTTCTTTGGGCTTCGGACAATCACTTATGAAGTGACTTTTGTCACCACAATTGTAGCACCCGCGTTCACGCTTAGAGCTTTCACCAACCTTGTTTTTGAAACCTCGACCTCTTCCATCATTTCCTCGGTTACCAAACCGATTTCCACGCCTAAAGTTACCTCCTCTTCTAAAGAACTTTCTAAAGTTCTTAGCCATTAGATTGAACTTTTCATCATCGTCATCACTTTCATCACCACTTCCTTCTAGACTATCGCTATCATCACTAGCTTGGTTCTTAGTGACTTTAGCTTTGAGAGCCAAAGACTTCACCTTTTCTTTTTGTCTTTGGAAGCAACCTTGTCATTTTCAAGGATCATTTCATACACCTTGAGGTTGCCGATTAGTTCATCAAGAGGAAGTTCCGCCAAATTCTTGGCTTCTTCAATAGCTGTTACCTTCGACCGCCACTTTACTGGAAGAGCTCGAAGAAATTTTCTCACATGGTTCTTGTTGCTAAAACTAGGATCTAGAGCCGTTAGGCTTGTGATGATAGCATTGAACCGAGTGTAACCATTATCAATGGTTTCTTCATCCGAGATCGAGAACCTCTCATATTGTTGGATGAGTAAGTCGATCTTGCACTCTTTGACTTGTGAGTTGCCTTGATGAGTAATGATGAGAGTATGCCAAATTTCCTTGGCGGTCTTGCAAGTGTAAACCCTCTCGAACTCCCTTCGAGGTAGAGTGTTGTAGATTGTCATCTTGGCTTCATGATTCTTGCCAAGCCTTTTCTTCTCATCATCTTTTAGTTCCAAATATGGCTTCTCCACCATCAACTTGGTTTCGGGGTCTTGGACCATGAAAACAAAGTCGCAATTTTGGATAATCTCCCACAAGTCAATATCCTTGGACCTAACATAGGTCTCAAACCGGGTTTTCCAAAAGCAAAACCCATCGGATTCTAGCAAAGGTAATCTTTGCATAGAACACCCCTCGACATAGTTGTCTTGAGCCATGGATCTATACTCAACTTTTCCAAAAATTCCGTTAGGCATTTTAAATTTTTGAAAAAGAAGTTTTTGACTTAAAAAGACTTCTCGGGAAGGTTTTAATGCTCAAAAACTTGAGTATACCGCTCTGATACCAATTGTAGAACTGTAGAGGGGGGTGAATATGGTCTCTTCGGCTTTTTGAGTGTTTAAAAAACTTTCAAGCCTCAAAGAACAATATGTGATTTATACAATAACAACCACAATTACAATCACAACACAAATATATAAAGCGAGTAAAGAGACACCACAATATATACTGATTCGGGATGCGGGGTTTATACCATTCGTACGTCGAGTTGCGAATCCACGACACTATACTACTCAATAAGTATAATTCTTTCGGTGGACTACAAACCGTTACAACTTCACTCCACCGATATGCACTAAGATCGGCGCTCACAAAGAAGAGCTACTCCCAACAGTATTCCGCCCTCGGAAACCACCCTCAAGGACTCGTGATTCGACTTAACCACAAAGACTTCCCACCGGAAGTATCAAACCCCAACTAGATCCCCAATGATCTAGGCTTGGTCACCTCGACACAAGACTTTCCTTACAATCAAATTGAATAAATAAAAGTTTGATTGTTTAATCAAGCACTAACCTAACCTAGAGACTCGATTGTAATAGAAAGGGTATAGAGAAGAAGACCCTCAACACAATCACAATAGTGGATTAGGTTCTTGTGATTCTTCCCTTGCAATGAGATGTATTCTTTCAAAGATATGTGAAAAATTAAGAACACAAGATAGAATTAGAGGATTGAGAGAAGAGAAATAAGAGAGAAAGAATAATGGCAAGGGTTGAGAAATACAAGAGGCAACGGTAGGTATTTAGAGGCCAAGACCCAAAATGAGAAAACAACTTCAGAGTATGGCGCGCTGCTGGCGTGTCGGAGCGCCAGCGACGCACCAGAATGTCTGGTGTTTTCTCTTTTGGGTTTTGGTCTTTTAAATACCCAACCTTGCTAAACCCCCAATTGTACTTCACACATTTAGACCTTTACATTATTCATCCTCAAGGTCTACCAACTCAAATAGCCAATTTGTAAAAATGTTTAAGCTAAACCAATTATCAAAGAGAGAAGGGTAGAAGGGATAATTGGATAAGGGGTAGTTTAGGTATTCCTCACTTGGCATAGAGAAAAGAGAAGAATATGCCAAGGGAATATTCCTTTGCTTGGAAAGGAAGTGTGGATGTTAGAGAGGGAAGATTTGAATTTGAAATTCAAATATGTGAGAGGGAAGAGAGAGTGAGGTTGGGTTAAGGTGAACCATGGTTGAGTAAGATGAGAAGGCATGGTTAGGTTAAGAGGATATCCAAGGGAATATTCCAAACTTGGAGAGGAGGGTGAGATGGAGGGTTGAGATGAGTTTGGATGAGTTGGAGTTGATGTGATGAAAGGGAGCCTAAGTTTGAAATTCAAATTTGAAATATAGTTATTGGAGTGTGAGAGAGTGAAGAGATAAGGTTGAGTTGGCATGTGTAAAAAGGATGTGATGGGGAGCCTATGTGAGGAATTCAAATTTGAATTGAGAAGAGGTAGAGAGTGAGGGAGGTTGTATGTGAGGGAGTGAGTTGTAAGTGTGTAAGAGTGAGTTGGATAAGGATGTGATGGTGATATGATGGGGAGCCTTTGGATTGGATTCAAAATTTGAATTTTGAATGTTGGAGATGAGAAGGTGGTTTGTGGTGAATGTTTATTTATGTTTGAAATGAAGGGTTGGATGAAAAAGATGATGTGGTGGTAAAATATTAGTGGTTGGATTGGAATGTTGAGAAGGGAATGTTTGGAAGATATGGTGTGGGTATGTAGGAGACAAGAAGTACATGGAAGTACTAAAGGTGTAAGGGAATATTAAGAGAATGTTGGGGATAAGATTTGGGAGGATTTTGAAATGGTTGGAGGATTAGTTTGGTGTAGAGAATAATCAAAGGATTGATTATGGCTTAATCACAATGTCATTATGAAATGAAAGAGTTGACAAAGATGCTATGGGTTGAGAAAATCAAGGGTTACTTATAATCTAAAGTAACTCAACGTCGAGTATTCATAATCTCATAGTACGTGAACTTTCACGACTCGACGTAATCAATAATCACCTTGATGCAAAAAAGCTAAGTGCTTTGCATCATTGTAAATCATATCCCATAACGGGAAAGGATGCGTTTACGCAAAGGGACCTTTGACTTAGTTTGACCAATAAGGGAGTAAACCCGTTACGTGATTAGAGAAGACGTAAACACGGATTATGGCCATATGAATACTTTCACTTGATGTCACGTGAAATATATAAGCTCCTTAGGTTTAGAAAAGCCTTGGCTAGAGGCGTTTATCAAAATACTTGAGTTGGCGTTTTGCCAAAAATGGGAGGTTGTAAATTTGGATCACTCTAATTCTAAAACTCGTTTCGAGTGTTCCCAATGAAGCACATAACATATTCATACGTGTATTGAAAGATCCACATTTGTCGGGTAAGGGAAAAGACGACATTCAAAATTCGTCCCGATCAATACAGTGGGCTGGCGCGTCGGAGCGTTGGCAGTGCCAGGCCCAGTTCTTGGGTCGTGAAGATTTTGGCTAACGTTTTTGATTTTATGTGTTTCGAAGGTTTATTTGTCATCATTAAAACATAAGGAGATCTAACTGATGTTGTCCCAATACATAGGATAAATAAAGTAAAGCAACAACCTTTTTTTTATCGAATAAACAAGTAAAACTCTCGAACTCACTTGGTATCTCCTGCAAATCTGAATGAACACTTTTTACTTCCAAAATCAAAGTCAATCCAAGGCTCCACTCTCATTCAAACAATTTCGCGTTAGGTTTCAAATGTGTTAAAGTTAGAATAACCGGATGCTCTTATGTAACAACACAAACCTCATTGTGGAAACAATATGTCGGCGAGCAGAGAAAAAATATCAAAATGCGTACCTCATTGTGCAAACACTACATACAACTAAGGGTGAGCATCGGGCTAAGACCAGACCGACCGACCAAACCCGGACCGGACCGAAACCAATTTAACCCAAAACCCCAGACCGAGGACCGGACCGAATTGTGTTCAGTCCGGTTCGGGTGGTCGGTCCGGTCCAAGAAGGCATAATGGTCGATTTGTACGTAAGACCGAGCCGGACCGGACTGAACCGACCCGAGACCGAAATAAAGAAAAATTTGGAACCGAGACCGGACCGTTAGTCCTTCGGTTCGGTCGGGTTTGTGTTGGTCCGGTCGATTTTTTCGGTCCGGCCGATTTTGAGGTCTGTGATGCTCAGCCCTACATATAACTAAAATACATTAGAATAATTGTTTTTAACTGAAAGCAATTCCAATCCGAAACTATGAAACACAATGTGATTTCTGCTTGCTCAATTGTGACAACGCATCACTACACTTCCGATGTGATTTCTGCAACACAATGTCACATAATTAACATTAGACAAATCTTTTTTATATAAATCATAACTTCCAAATTTTTTACAATAAAAGAATCATGATACACTTAAGATTTGTCCATAAATAAATAAAAGGTGTATGAAATTACTAAACATTCACAAATCATGGTTGAACTAATCGAAGATCATATATAAACCCTAACTTCATCTCTTCACATTATATCTGTTAACCATATAGTCTAGATAAGGTCAATGGTTGTCATTTGTGGATAACCACAAAGTTATTAGTTGTACATTTACGTTGATTAGCTTGATTAGTGGGGTTACCCAATATAGGTCATGTAATATTCCTATATAACGCTTCTCATTTGTTTGTAATGCATCACGAAATCAATAAAATCATTCTCATATCATTCAATACTCTTACATGGTATCAAGAGCCTTTGTCAACCGATCATAACAAACCTAAACTCTTCCGCCGCTGCCTCCGGCCGCCGGCTACACGGCGGAGGTTCGGAAGGCTCCCTTTAAACCTTAACGTCTGTAAGTGCTATAATAAACCCCACCCATGTTTTGATGTTTATTTCTGAGGTGGATCTTTATGTTTTTTCTAGGGAAAAACACGCCCCGTTTGTTTGGAAGGTTCTTTGGGGGTTGAAGTTTTAGAACTAACTTTCGTTTTCTCATGTTTTTCTTTTGATGTTAGTGCATGAGTTTTAGTTGTAATTTTTTTGTTTTAGTGTAGGGGACACTTTGGGTTATCCCGTTTGTTTTAGTTGTAGGGGATACTTTGGGTTATCCTGTTTGGTCAGGATACTTTGGTTTATCCTATTAGGTAAGAGATACTTTGGTTTATCCCATTTGGTCAGGATACTTTGGTTTATCCTGTCTGGTACGGATACTTTGGTTTATCCGATTTGTTGCGTGTTTATGTCTGTTGCTGCTTGAAGATGTGCTTCCGCTTGCTGTCGAATGTCTTCTTCATCAATTATTTATTAGTTTTACTTTATTGTTTATTAGCTTTTAATCTCCAGTCCGAGCTTTCGCGATTTCGCCGCTCGGACTGCAGGGGAGTGTTAACCGTATAGTCTAGATAAGCTCAATGGTTGTCATTTATGGATAACCACAAAGTTATTAGTTGTACATTTATGTTGATTAGCTTGATTAGTGGGATTACCCAATATAGGTCATGTAATATTACTATATAAAGCTTCTCATTTGTCTGTAGTGCATCACGAAATCAATAAAATCATTCTCATATTCAATACTCTTACAAAATCATCTTAATTTGAATTGAAATAGTTTGTTTGACTCTAATGATCTTAAATTGCATGTAGTGTGTTTGTAGTTATTAAAAGAAATTAGCGAGTTATTCTTTGGTAAAGATTATTTTAGGTTGTTATAGTCGAGTAGGATGAAGAGAAAAATAGATGTGGTGGGGTTTAAGAAATAAACAAAAGTTATAGACATTATTGACAAATAAAGAAGATAAATGCTAGAACCACTAAAAATTTTACATAAAAAATTCACTCGCTGACGTATCAGCGGGTGATTGGTTTAATAAGAGAGAGGAGATAGAAACTGTAAAAATTGCACCAATCACCCGCTGGCACATCAGCGAGTAGATTTTTTGTGTGAATTTTGTGAGTGGGTGTAGCATTTCTCAATAAAAAAATATTTAACTTAATTAAACACATTTAAGAAAATAATAATTAAAAAAATACTATCTAATGCGAAATAATTTAGTTTTTAAAATGTCAAAACTCGAGGTTTCCTCTATTACATAAAAGATTAATAAGTGCAAACGATAGTTGTTCGTAAATGTTACTAGAAATAATGTTTTGATTTAATTTAGAAAAAAGTAAAAACGCTAGTTGCATATTTTCAAACAATCATTTTATGTAAAACGCTAACCGCTAATCCCTGATCGTTTCAAAACGCCATTAAACGTTGGCTACAAAACATATCATTAATTACTACTCGTATTTTATTCCGTGTAAGAATGTGTTTGTATGCGGGATTGGATAATGAGTCTTGTCAAGTTCTGAACCACACATATAAATATACGACCGTGGCTGCTCATAAATCATAACTGAACCCACACAGTCGAACTGCAAAACTGAAGAATAACAACCATGGGCACAGTCATTGACTCTCATTTCTTGGCCCTCACGGCTATTGTCACTGTACAATTCTCTACTCTTTATCTTTTATTAATTTCCAAATTGTTATTAAACCATAATAATTATCATTCAATATAATTGTTTTTGTTTTTGTAGTTTGGTTATCAGTTGATGTTCTTCATAGCCACTGCTCTTCTCAAATTCGATAAACTCACTGATTTCGCTGGTACGTTACATTGCTTCATTTTTACTCCATATGTTTATTCTCTCACACACAAATTAGTTTGTATCTAGTACTCACCTTGTTTTATTTAAACAAGCTAGCTAACATCATAATTTGCTCTGTGGTATTCCATTTTACAACAGTTTATACTTTATACTACAGTACTAATTTGATGCTACTTTAAGGAAATTTGAATGAGTTTAAAAGTCTAAGTCAGGCCATTTTTTTTAATGGATACTCATACAACACTCTTATTATATCGAGTTAGAATGACTTTGGTGATTAAGTACTTTTTTTCATGCGCGTATATATTTTTGGTTTCTGACCTATTTAGCCGACTAATCCACTGGGTTTGAACCACCGGCAAGCATGGGCGGAGATAGGAGGGGGGCACAAGGGGCATGTGCCCCTCTAGCGAAAAAAATTGTAGTGTAAATTTTCTAAAATATTTGGCTTCCCCTCCTCAATGAATCAATTTGTAGTGTAGTTTTAAAATTTTATCGAAGTGTGCCCCTCAAGCAAAACATTCTGGCTCCGCCCGTATCACCAAGCCCTCCCATTTGGCTACTTTAGGGTAGTTTGCACCTAGTAGGAAATTGAAAGTAAGACAATCTCACATTTTAGTTGTGATAGTCGCAAGCCATTTGCCACTAGGCCACCCGTGAGTGATTATCACTTGTCACTTTTGATGCAAAACCAGCTTGATCCAATACTCTAGGTAGCTTTTGATAGAAGATTTCCATCTTTTTGTTTGAATTCATGATATAGATCATATATACTCCAGTTATAGATATGCTTGTGTATCTTTCTAATCTAAAAGGTGTTGCATTCAGTTAAATACAATAAAAATTGAATGAATCTGTTTTGCTGAACTGTTGACGTATGAAAAGATTGTGCCATAACATTGATTAAAACTTATTTCAAATAGCGTTCTCATCATGGATGTGTGCTCATATATGTCAGTTTGTAGAATTTACTCATCTTAAGTTAGCACACTTCTTTTATCAACAGGTAGCACAAATTTTGTAATAATCTCTCTATTAACGTTGATTCTGAAGGGATCATGGCATTTTAGGCAGGTAACCCATCTAGCTCGTCTATTACTGAAATTTCCTATTCAAAAATTAATTTCTGTCAAATTTATATATCAGTATATTGTTTGCAATAATTACATTTCCGTTTAGTCATCTTAGCTCTTGAATGCATATTCGTCGTGTTATTGTGCATTTCAGGTGGTTTTGAGTTTCCTTGTTGTAGTATGGGGTCTTCGTCTTGGATTGTTTCTTTTGATGAGGTATGAATCGACAGTTACTCTCAAACATTCTCATGGAGAGTATTCTTGTTCATGATTTTGATCATTCACATTTGTGTCAGGATCTTGAATTGGGGAGAAGATCGACGTTTTGATGAGATGCGTGCTAATTTGGGGAAATTGGCCATTTTCTGGATCTTTCAGGTTTCTGTCTTACACATATTGACATGTATACCTAGTTGTATGCTTTATGTTGCTTGTAGTTTATTAATGTTTTGTTATGGCAGGCTGTATGGGTTTGGACAGTAAGTTTACCCGTGACAGTTGTCAATGCAAGTGACTCAGATCCCGGTCTTCAAGCTCAAGATATAATCGGGTGGATTATGTGGTCTGTGGGTATCTCAATTGAGGCTACTGCTGACCAACAAAAGCTAACCTTCAAAAATTCGCCTGCAAATAGGGGAAAATGGTGTGATGTTGGATTGTGGGGGTATTCTCGTCATCCAAACTACTTTGGCGAGGTTAGTGGTTGATTTATGAGATATTTTTATGTCATGAGTTCCGGCTTTTATATACTCAGTATAAACCAGACACTAATGGGATCTGCTACGTGTGGGTGCAGATTTTCTTATGGTGGGGAATCTTTGTGGCGTCTACACCTGTACTTGAAGGTGCTGAATGGCTTGTTGTACTCGGGCCAATATTTTTAACATTGCTGCTTCTTTTTGTTAGTGGGATACCACTGCTTGAGGTTTGTTTCCATTTTCCTTCTTATAACTGATGCAATATTATCGCGCTCATACGTAAGTTGATCAAATTTGTCAAAACATGGATTAAATATAGGAGTCTGCAGATAAGAAATATGGAAACATGGCTGCATATCGACATTATAAAAAGATAACAAGGTACATTATTATCTCTAGAAGATTGTTCTCTTGACGTGAAGACATATAACTTGACCTTTTTTTTTGTGTTTTCAGTCCACTCATTCCGCTGCCTACTGTGGTGTATGGGAAATTGCCATCTTGGTTTAAAGTAGCTTTCTTATTTGAGCTTCCATTATACAACCGCAATCTTCCCAAAGAAGAAGCATTGGGGTGGTAAGTCATTTTCAGTTTATGATTTCTAGGGTCTGAATTTACAAAATTTCATGGGTGCAACTGTAATGTGCAAGGTATAGAGCTGGTAATGGGGGAAGCAGTGCAACAAAAATGAGTTGATTTGAATTGCCTGATGAATGTTTTGCTACACTATATATGTCTGATAACTATCTGGGGTCAAAACAGACATCTATTCACCCTTGCAAATTAGCACAAAAAAGTTTTGAAGAAAAATATTACTGTCTCTGTATTTGATAGAAATAATGTAATGCCTTCTGAACAAGGAATAATGTAATGTTATTTGGAACTTTTTTTTAACACGAGAGGCTTTCGACAGCAAAGGAACAACATGTCCACACGGGACTAAGAGTCATAAAAGTAGTTATCTGGACGCAATTCATATGACCCCACCAAACTCCCAAAGAGGTAACTGTTCATAACGAGTCTCAAACACACAATCACTGATTCCTGAGAAAAGCCTTTACTAATATAATGGAAATTTCCAAGGTTTATTAGTAACATTTTAAGCTTAATATATCACAAAAAAAAGTCTTAACAGCTAAAAATAGGTGGAGAAACTGTAATAATCTATATATCTAAAAAACTGCCTTCAAAATTACCGATTCAGGTCAAATCAATAGCCCAAAAATTCCTGTGCAAAAAAAAGCAACCACTGCAAAGTACTCGGAGCAAATTTCCTAGCGAACAGATAACATACCATCGTTGGTTCATCGTTATAAAGACATTCTCGACCTTCATGAAGTTTCTCCATAAACACCTCTGTAATATCATTTGCCCCAAATGTTGCAGGATGAGGTCCACCCCTTGACCAGTCAACCCAAGTCAAACTTTGGTTTGCTAGTTGATTTGGTGCTTGAATCGTTAACAGTGTTGGGAAGTAATGTTCATCTACATAACAAGCAGGCCTACAAAATTCCAAGAATTTTGGGTAAAATGTAACATCAGATATGATGATGGATGCGAGATTACGATTGACTTCAAACCATTGTGACCCTTTTCTCTACTGGGAAATATTGACTTCGGGTAACATGTCGGGGTTATAGCGGCCTCGACCAAAAGGGCCTGGATCATCAAAGGCTCCCATGAAACTGTATTTGGATCTAGATATGTAACGATATGTTACAGTGAAATTATATAGAGGAATGCATGATTCTGAGACAAGTACAAAGTACTCATTTGAGATATCGAGCAAGGCATTTGCTAAAAGTCTCCTCTCAGCGTCACACATAGTCATTCTACCCCATTCAGCTATCTGCAAAACAAGACAAAATTACAATATAATTTGCTTACTTGGTTACTTTTAATTGTATGTTTATAATTAGTTAAATGTCAAAATGTGATTCAATAAAGACAAATTAGAGAATCATTATGTATTTTTGTACCAAGAACAGATTTTATCAATAAATATGAAAAAAGGTTAACAACTACAATAAAGCCATGCTATTGTTGTTATATGTATAGGTTAAGTTACCTACTGATCAGTTGCAAAATTGAAGTTATGGGAACACTAAACTCATAGGGATCAAGAAGCCCGATTCCGAACTAATGATAGATCTTAATACACTACCATCAAATAATATGCAAGAGAATACTTTAATGACTACAACACAATTTGCTCAAAAAAAATAAATTATTTACCATTTATGATTCCCCTGTTTAACCAGTAATAATGATTATATATGTGGCAGAATCCTAGATCCATACAGACTAAAGTCACTAAACATGACTTATTGATCATTTGAAGACTATTAAAATAGTTGTAGAGCAGATTCTATTGGCTTTAAAGAGTTTATAACTTTATATGGCTACTAGCAAAGGTTTATATAAAGGGGTAATTCTACAAATAGCCCGGTCTGGTAAAGTGTTGGGCTTTTTTGGCCCCAAAAAAGTCGCTTTCCCAAAATAGCCCAACACTTTAAGCTACTAAATTTGGGTGTGACATGTGGCGGAAAAAATTCGCTTAAGCGACTTTTTGTAAATTAAGCGACTTTCGATTAAGCCCAGCAGTAGAAACAGATGCACTAGTAGATTGAAAAAAAAGTCGCTTAGGCGATTTTTTTTTAATTAAGCGACTTTTTTCCGCCACATGTCACTCCCAGATTCAGTCGCTTAAAGTGTTGGGCTATTATGGGAAAGCGACTTTTTTGGGGCCAAAAAAGCCCAACACTTGAGCGACCGGGCTATGTCTATATTTACCCCTTATATAAATTGCAGAGTCCCATTTTTTCCAACAAAACAACACCTTAAATAACTGAAGAATTATAACAATTTAACCATGGTAATAAATGTTCTTAAAGCAACTAGATAGAAATTTGTGTAATCAGTTATAAAAGTCATTGCAATGGTAAGCATGGACAGTATATGGTAACTGATCAACGACTATTTCTGTTGATTTGCACTTTATTATGGCACTAATTATCTAATGAATCATTTTGCTAAGGTAGTGAGGTTTAATAATAGCAAACCACAGAAGCACAAACATAAATAAGCTTTAAGGAAACACGAAACAAGAATCTCATACCTGACTTGGTATCTGTCTGTCATAAAAAACTGACGTGGAAGGAAAACGAGGTTCATACGATGGAAGTGAATGAATGTATATAGAATAAAGGCTCTTATGCCCCTTAAAAAATCTTTCCCACAAAGGAGCCAACGGTATCGGTCCTTTGGTCAAGAACATAAAAGCGATCTTCGGTACTCTAGGAAACGGATACTTCTTTAATTGTGGAACAAAAGAAGCTCTCCAAAACAACTCATTGTCACTCATTGTATGCATCAAGTTAGAAGGAGGCGTGATCCAACGGTCAAGATTGTTATTTGGCTGTTGTTCGATACATGGTTGTAACATGGGAATTGTAGAAGTTACAGTTGTGACTACACCGGTTTTACGGATCATAAATATACTAAATACAGAAATGCTAAAACATAAAAATAGAAATAAGGCAAGTAAGTGCATAAGCCTTTGTGGCAAAGCCCTAGATTGGTTTGCTCTACTTACAACTGTACTAGTTGCAGGGTCTTTGCCTTCCTCCATTGATAACAACAAGCACTATTTTGTGTTATAGCACAAAAATATTAGATTTTCGTTGAGGGTATATTGACTTATGGATCATCAAGATATTTGTGAACCTTCTTGCACCCTGAAATATCATAAAAAACTGCAAAGAGTTCAAGAGTAGACCTTCGATAACAAAATACATATCAGAAGAAAATCACATGTGTTTAATTCAACTTTAAGACATAAAATCAAGTGGGTTGTTTGTTGGTAGTTGTTACAACAATCATATATATACACGGAAGGGTTTTCTAAAATAACATAATCACGGAGTTGAGGAATACTTACTAAAACTGCTAATTGTTTTCTAGAACTAAACTGTTTAAAATATGCAAATCAAAACACTGCGGCAGAGTCCGATAAGCACTTAGGTAGTGTCGATAAGCGATTCCAAACACCCTTTTCAAAAACAAAAAGCAACCCCACACACCAACAAAACTGCTAATTCTACTATATAAAAAAGCTATAAGCAGATAAAGCAAGAAACTCCAAGCATCCTGAAACCCAATCAATCTACTCAAAAGATCATTAACCTATCTACACCACAGAAAACTAAAGATCTTAAAATAAAAAGCCAAAAAACTTCAAATTTTCATACTAATTCTAATACTATGAATCCAATAAAAGCATATTTTTAACATGGGTAGCAACTAAAAGATCTACACCACTAATAATATAAATAAATAACCAAAAGATAAAACTAAAAAACAATAAAGTAAAAACATAGCATACCATGAACTAATGGAGAAAAACAAAACCACCCAACAAAACAAATATTTTTCTGTTAATATGAGTGAGTGTGATTATATAATCAAATCCAAAAGTGTTGGAGAGAATTTAGGGGGACCAAAGTGCAAAACGTATGAAATGAACAACAATATAAGATCTAGTAATGTTTTTTCTTAAAACACTGTATGTTTGTGTGTGTGAGAGAAAAAGTGATGTAGTGGCACAGCAGTTACTTTTTTATTTTTATTTTTATTTTTAGCATGATGCAGTAGTAATGGAGTTTTTTTTTTTTTTTTTTTTTTTTTTGCATTAAATATACTTTTTTTTGTTTGTTTTGGTGTTTGCTTTTCTAAAGAAATGTTTGATTATTGAAGGTAGTCAAGGAACACATGTACATGACATGTGTGGTATGGTACATTCCCATATCTAATTGGACATGTGGATTAAACTAATAATCAAATTGGATTTTCATGGTATTTTGTGATGTACATGACATGTGTATTTTATTGCATAGGTAAAGAGTACTCTTATAAAGTGTAAACGAGTCGTAGTTTGAGCTCTAGGGATATGACTGATCCGGAACCTTTTGAATGACCCTGCTAGCTCCATGACCTTCTCTCGGTATTGTTTCATTTTTTCGCCTCTAGCTTCGTATGACCCCTCAACTTGACTAGCCACCAACTTGGAATCTACAAACGCATGTATGTCTATTACTTGCATTTCCCTTGCTATTCTCAACCCAGCCAGCAAAGCTTCGTACTCGGCGTCATTATTTGAATTAGAAAAATTTAGGCGAAGTGCATAGGAGTACTCCACATCGTCTGGAGCGATAAGGATGAGTCCGGCTCCGGAGCCATTCTCATTTGATGCACCATCGGTATACAACCTCCAAGACCAAGGTCCTGGGGTAAAGTCTTCCCTTGCTCTTGATGACTCTGGAATGTCTTCTACCATCGGAGCTCTTTCGACCGTAGGATCGTCGTGTAATTCTGCCACAGTGTCTGCCAAGAAGTCCGCCAAGACTTGGCCTTTCACCGAGACCCTTGGGGCATATGATATATCATACGCTCCTAGCTCAACCGCCCACTTTGCAAGCCTTCCAGATGCTTCGGTGTTGTTTAATACTTGCTTGATAGGCCTATCTGTGATAACCTTGATCGGATGAGCCTGGAAGTATCTCCTCAGCCTTCTGGCTGCATGAACCAATGCAAGGGTGAGCTTCTCCATTGGAGCATAGTTTGCTTCCGCTCCCTGCAATGATCTGCTAACGTAGTGTATTGGCATTTGTCTTCCGTTTCTCTCCGTGAGAAGTACTGCACTAACCGCCTCCTCTGCCGCGGATAGGTACATCATCAAGGTTTCACCTTTCATTGGGGTGGTAAGAGTTGGTAGTTCAGAAACAAGTTTTTTCATCTCTAGAAATGCTGCTTCAGCCACCTCTGTCCACTTGAAATCTTTCTTGTTAGTGCACTTCTTCAACGTATCTAAGAAAGGTAGGGACCTCTCAGCAGATTTGGATAAGAAACGATTGAGTGCTGCTAACTTCCCGTTTAGGCTCTGCATCTGCTTGAGGTTCTTGGGTGAAGGCATGTCCATGAATGCCTTTGTCTTCTCCGGGTTGGCTCTGATTCCCTCGGAGGTAACCACATATCCCAAGAACTTCCCCTCTTCCATTCCGAACGAGCACTTCTTGGGGTTAAGTTTCATGTTAATCTTCCGAAGAGTAGCGAAAGTTTGTTCCACATCCTTGATGATGTCTGGCTCGGTGTGACTTTTGATCACCATATCATCCACATAAGCTTCCAAGTTTACTCCGATCTGATCCTTGAATGTGGAATCCACAAGCCTTTGGTATGTTGCTCCAGCATTCTTTAAACCAAAAGGCATTTTCGTATAACAAAAGACTCCTTCCTCAGTGTGAAAGGCAGTCTTCTCCTCATCTTTCTTAGCCATCTGGATCTGATGATAGCGCTTGTAGGCATCTAGAAAACACTTGTACTTGAACCCCATGAGAGACTCTATCTTCCAGTCGATCTCTGGCAGGGGATGGAGATCTTTCGGACAAGCCTTGTTAAGATCTTTGAAGTCTATGCACATTCTCCAGCTCTTATCTACCTTCTTTACCAGCACCGGATTAGAGACCCAGGTGGGGTATCGTACCTGTTTCACGATCCCAGCCTTGATCCACTCATCAACTTGGTCTGTCACTACTTTTCTCCTATCGGGAGCTAGACTCCGCTTCTTCTGCACCTTAGGCTCAACATGAGGGTAAGTGTCCAAACGATGCTCTGTTATTGCCCGAGGAACGCCAGTCATGTCCGCCGGAGTCCATGCAAACACGTCCGCATTCCTCCTGAGGGTCTGTATCAGGGCCCTCCTACATTCTGTGGACAAGTTGCCACCAATGGTGACGAGCTGGTCAGGGTATTTATCATTAACCACTACCTTCTCTTCTGGCTTCGATGCTCTTCCCCTGACATTATCCGGGAGAGCCTGCTCCTCCTCAGGTCTTCCGTGTCCCGTTATTCCCGAGATCTCCTTCCCATTGCCTAGCAACCTTGGTTCCTTTCCCGGTCTTCGTGGATGGAGCTTCTCTTCATGAGGTTGCGTTTCCCTCGGAACTGACGAGCTTCCGGGACCCGTTATTCCCGAAGTTGTCTGCCGCAGATTCGAGCCAGATATCTTGGCATTCCGACTGGAGCATTGTGCCTCTTCGATCTGCCTGCATTCCCTTAGTGTCTCTCTACTAGTTACGATTGTGGCTACTCCACCAGAGGTGGGGAATTTCATCATGGAATGAATGGTTGATGCCACGGCCCCCAAGCTCCTCATCCCAGTTCTTCCTAATATAACATTATATGGAGACGGACTATCAACAACCGCGAACTCCATCAGTACGGTTCGGGTCCTATCATACTCCCCCATGGTGACTTCCAAGTCGATGACTCCTAGTGGGTAGCTGACTTCTCCAGAGAATCCTACCAATGGTATCCTAGACTCCTTCAACCTTGATCTTGTTCGGTAATCAAAGTTTCGAAAACAATGCTCATACATGATCTCTGATGAACTACCCCCATCTACATAAACTCTTCTCACCTGAAAGCCTTCAATCGTGGCCTCGACTATGATGGGAGTATCTACCAACTGATATCGAGGGACGGAGGGGAATGCTATCTCATTGTCCATCCAATGTTCCACTTTCTCGTAGGGTCTCTTCCGGTACCCCTGGGATCTTACCATGCCAATGACCTTTGCCTTTCCCTTAGTAGCTGCTCTATTCTTCGTGTTTCCCTGCCGGATGTCTTTTACCAAGTGAGCTAGCTTTCCAGAGGCTACTGTTTCCTCAATCTGCTTCTTTAGTTGGTAGCAATCATTAGTGTTGTGTCCCCTATCTTGGTGATAGTCATAGAACTTATGCATATTCTTACTTTTCGGAGTACCGACCAAAGGAGGAGGAGGAGGAAAGTTCACGTTATCCATGGCGAGTATCTCCTTTGGAGTCTTGGTTAGAGGGGTGAAACCCTCTCTCTTCACATACGGAGCGCACGTTCCCATGCTACGACCCTGCCCTCTTCTGTTGTTTCGATTTCTAGGCCCATTTGGACTACCAGACCATGTGCCTCTATCAGGCTTCTTCTCCCAATGTGGAACCTTAATAACTTCGGTGGTGTCAGCTGCCGTCTCACCTCTGATGAAGGCCCTGACTCTTTCCCACATTTCATCAACAGTCTTAGGGATTTTGTCATTAAGCTTTTTGGCTAACTCCGGATGACCATGTCCATGCATGAACGCGGATATCCTTAGCACTGGAGGCACCCCTTGATGTGGGAGCTCTTTGCCTTGAACCGATCCATAATTGCCTGGAGTCCTTCATTCGGCTTCCGCTTGATCCCGTGGATTTTCGTCGGATCCTTATCGTATCTCTCCTGTTGCGAGAACTCTTCCAAAAACTTGTTGCTCAATTCCTCAAACCCATCAATACTTTTTGGGTCAAGGCTGTCAAACCAATTCCTTGCCGAACCACTCAAGGTCTGACGAAACATCTTACACCACACAGGCATAGGCCACTCCTCCTGCTCAGCCGCAGCCGAGAAGATGCTAAGGTGATCGTCCGGATCCTTGTTTCCTTCATACACCCGAATATTCGCTGGAAGCTTAGCCCTTCGATGGTACCTAAAACGCGTAATCCGAGAGGTGAACGGCATAGGCTTTGGCCGCTTGTAAGGCGTGCTCAGGTCCTCTGAGCTATCCTCAGACATAGTATCATATCCTGATTCCGAACTTGACTTCCTTCGAGAGGCTCTTGCTGACCGAGACTTCGACTTAACACTCTTGGTCCTAGACCTGCTTCGTCCTTCTGACCTTTCTGGGCGATGAGACTTATCATAGGACTTTCGCTTGGAGATACTCTTCCAGTGTCTTCTAGCAGATCGTGACCTGCTCCTTCCAGACTTGGATGATCCATCGGAGGAGTATCCTCCGGCCTCTCCCACCGACAGACTCTTTTGAGAGTTCTCCGATTCAGCACTTCTTGATCCTCCGTATGAGAGTTTGCGAGGGGTTGCCTTCTCCTTCCCCTTGCTATCAAGTTCCTTGATCATAGTTCTTAACACATCAATGTTTTCCTTCACATAGGCCGGAGAAGGCCCTTCCTGAGCTGGCCCGGAGGGAGCGGAGTGTCCTCCCGGAGGAGTTCTCCCAGTCCCTTCCACACCAGTGTTCAGGTTCTCACCTTCCTCCGGATGAGGACCTATCATACCACCGTCCATTGCTTAAAGCTCTGATAGATTGGTATAAGGGTCCCACGGATGGCGCCAATGTTTGAGCAAATGTTCGTAGATGCTCTTCAACCCTAAGCTTCAGGAGACTCCGCGGTAGCTCCTTCTTCTTGTAGGCTGAAAATAAGAGAAAACACCGTTAGCTCGCCCCGGGTTTTTAGTCCGAGACCAAGCTCCGGTGTGAGAATGAGTACTTGGTATGGGTGATAAGTAATAAGTAAAGAGAAGTAAGGGTGGAGAGAAGTCTGTATCGGAGTGTGTGTGTAGAGATCCCGTTAATGTGTGTGAACAGTTCCTTTTATACTACCTGTGATTAGCTCCATGCCAAAACCCTTGGTGGAAGCTAAGTTGTCTTCTAGGTGCAGCACGTAAAGCGCTGATAAGCGCCAGGCTTGGTCTTCGGGGTCAAAGTTGTCTCCATGTTAGTTTGTGGACCAAGCGCCTGCGTTATTCGTACATCATCGTACTACGCATGTCAGTTGCCAGTGTACTAGCTCTGATGGCCAGTGTACTAACTCCGATGTAGGCATTGCTCCGTCATTATACTTCCTGAGCAAGCATTGTTCTCCTGAGCAGACAGCTCTCCGTAGCAGACAGCTCTCCGTAGCAGATAGCTCTTCTGAGCAGACAACTCTCCTCATCATGGAGTGGTTTTGCCTTAGAAACGTTTGGAGCTAATTGTGATTGTCTCCTCCGGAGTATCCGGAGGAGGACATACTTCATCACTTGAACTTGAAACGAGCTTGTTTTAAGTGAGCTTTATCGAGCCGATAGTTCAAACTTGAGCTCAGAATAAGTTTAAATGTTTAACAAATCGAACTAGAGCTTATATAAACTTGACTCAAGTTATTATTGAACTTTTTAAACTTTTAAGTGATATACATGTTTCTTTTTTTCTTTTTTTTTCTTTTTATTATTATTTATTTATTTATTTATTTATTTATTATTATATATTATGGATATTTCAAGAGATTATATGCAAATAAATCAAATGTAAATACTTATTTAAAAACGTGTCGAGCTTTTCTAGCCGAGCTCGAGCCGAATTTCAATCTTATCTTATATTTCAAGTTTAGTTGATTTAAAAAAAACATCATTACATCGAGCTTTCGAGCCAAGCTCAAGCAAGTTCAAACTTTCTGAAGCCGAGCTCGAGCTTCCATCATGAAGATTTGTAGAGTTATCGAGCCAAACATAGTATTATCGAGTCAAAATCTGCCAAAATTTAATTCGATTCGACTCGTTTACACACCTAGTAAACAGTCATCCGCAAATTATATCTTGTATCACCAAGTTAAGTTGTTATAAAGATTAACAATATACGTATGTTTTCTTTTTGTTATTTAATGTGACATGGTACTGTTATTAGTCGGTTGCCTAAAATAGAAGAGGACATCGTTATTTTCTGCTAAAAATAAATTGACAAATTTTTTTTGCGTTGTATTTTTATTATTCAAGTCCTTAATAACGTTGACTACGAAAATGTTCTTGCATTACGTAGTGAAAGGTAGGTTTGAAACTAAATAGTTTAAACTTTAAGCGTAGAATATCGTTGCAAATGGATGTTGTAAAGTTGTTCACTTGTTCGTTGATTGATATAATGGATGAACCGATGATATGATCGAGTACCCACTTTTAAGAAAATGTACTCGTGGCATGGTATCAACCATAAACTTTCGAAAATAAAACTAAACTAGAATTTGTGATTTTACACCTATACAACACTCAACTCATCTTGGATGTTTTACTTAGATTTCAAATCTCATCATATCACGTGAAACGCAAAAGGTTCAAACGAAAACAAAACCTTTGTTTCTTGCATTTTAACATTACATGTGCTTTGTTTGTTGCTGTCTTGTTGATGTTAACACATGAGTTAAAGTATGCATCCTATACATTCACGAGATTTTATCTAAAACCAAAATATATCTTAGCATGATTTGTAAGAAATAAATATGCGGCACTTAACAACAAAAGTTAAGGAATCAATTGAATAGGTTAGTTGGCATATACTTAAGGAGTTAAGGGTTAGCTATTTCGAGGTGGTCTAGTGGCAGAAGACTCTCTATCACTACCAAAATATAAAAGTTCACTAAGTTCAATTCTTGCTAGTTGCAAAATCCTAGTTTAGTCGGAAACAATTATTGCCCAAAAATATATGAAGAGCCATACCAACTTAAGTATATGAAAGGCCCAAACTAATTTGTTCCTCGTAGTAGTTAATAAGATTTAAACGTAACTAACATTGCAAAGAATGTTGAAAGAAAAAAAGTTTACACGTCATTATCATAAATTCATCTGACTAGCATTTCCATAACTACAGTTTAAATTGGCAATCAAGTTGGTTACACAACCTCCATTCAGTTCTAATCAGAATCATAGTGAAGTTTCAGATAACCAAAAACTTTAAAAGTATACTTAGTGTATCAAGTGAATTAGGCCAAAGAAGCAACCAGAGGATCATAGGATCGAAATACAGAAACAATTACTATTTACTTTTACCTAACCACATGCAAGCTTGTTACTTTGGCCTCGCCTCTAAGTAAGTCCATATCACTTATCAAGAACTTGATTTTCAGTCAAGTTAGAGTTTAACATGTAATTGCAAAAATGAGCCTAAAACATATAATAAGTGAGGACCGTGACTACGTCCTAACCCGGTTTTGAAACATGACCCGATCCATGATGCAAGTCCTAGTAGGTCTAACAGGTTGGGGCCAGGTTTTGGTCCAGACATATTTCAAACCATAAAGGTCAAATAAGACGACCCAAAGGATCAGTATGGAGCAACACCTGCAATGCAATTCTAACTGGAACAGTAAATCAGATATATCCAAGCATAGAAATTCTTCAAGCATAACAAAAGCAATTTGACCCTTCACAGATCTTTCATCATGCATGACACTTGGTTCACTAAGTTGCCAGCAACTTTTTACACTACGAACGAAATCCATGAGTTTCAACTCAACAGTAGACAGAATCAACAATTTTACCAATGGCAAATTTAGACAATTCTCTTGGTCAAGTCAACGACTCTGAACTCAGAGCGCAAGTTGGAGATCATCACTGGACACTTGCCCACCTCACAATACTCAGAAAAGTCCCCTCCACTCAAGTCAATATCCACAAACTTGGTCCCAGCAATCTATAAGGAAGAAGAAAACGAAATCGAAAAAGTAAATTATCTTGCAAAACATAAAAAGTTCAACAATTATGCCTGAAACAGTATATACCGTAGTCTGCAACTAAAATACCTACCACAAATGTTCCAAAAGAGTTTTGAATTTTTCAAATTGTTCTTTGCTCATATTAAACTTTGTTGCTCAAAAGACATAACATTGCTAAGAAGTCCATTTTTAAGTTAAAAGAAATCTAAAAAGAGTATCATATTTCCGTGTGGTTTATAACTTACAGATTCAGCTTCCCAGTCACTGCTGAATGCAAAGTCCAATGGTTCAAAACCCCTGCAGTCAAATGCCATCAAAGGAGCAAATTTTCCAGCGTCACTGTAGCGGCGAGTAAGAGCAAAGCCTCGGTTAGGGATCATAGTCACAGTTCCTTCCCTTTTGCAGAACTTACACTGATATATCACAAACACAATGGTGTAAGACGCAATTAATATAGTTTGATACTAAACTCGACTATTTAAAACCATTACCAACTAAGCATCAGATATAATGTAATTGGAGGACAGCTAAGCAAGACAATTATCCATAGCAACTGATACAAGTTGTAGAGAAGTGAGAACTGTCTTAACAAATCAACAAATTAGATTTGTAAGTAGTGACTTGTAAGTAGTGTATGCTTCCCTGTCCGTTGTTTTATTTAATTGTAGTCCAATGCACAGAAGAAGCATACAGCTTTTAGCTTTAATTACAAAGTATGTTCTATAAACAACAAACGTTTTAATTGAGCAACAAGACAAGCTGAGAGAGCTGGAGCAACCTTTTTTGCTTTTAACCTCTAGAAACCTCTAACCAGCATATAATCTCAGGTCTTAATTTGGACGACTTGAAGATATGACTAACTTTTCCTTTTATGTTTTAATGAGTGCAAGCCTAATGAGTTTGTTTCCATTGACTATTTATCAACTTTTACTGCCTTTCACCTGACTATAAAGAGAAACTTTTTGTATCTAGGCAAAAAGTTTCAGGCCCCTGTAGTTATATCCTGTGCTAAATATGTTTAGTTTATTAGCTTGCAGATATCAAAATATTTAGTTAGTTCTGGTAACTACTAACTACTAATATGCATAGCCCTTTTGTTGATTTTATTTCTTTTTAAGCCAATTATGATATTTCATCTGTAGATCTTTACGGCTTATGTAATATGCACCAACTTGCATATTGATTCTGCAAGTGATTTTAAATTCCACACATCATTATAATTATGTAAACATTTAAAGACACCCAAATGAACACATATGCTTTCCTGTAGAGAGATTAAAAAGATACTAACCTTCTGGACAAGGTTGGTGACGCCCCTTTTTGGCAAATCAACTTCCTCGTTCAGGCTCACACATGTCTCTTTGTCCGTCACCTCACCACAGCTTTCACACTTCAGCTGCACAGTAGATATGAAGACAAGATACGTAAGTAAACCTTACAAAAAGATCACTTGAAATAATAACTCTTATACTAATTGCACGGGTAAAAAATGACAGAGACCACATTAGCAGTTTAACTAATAATCAAATAGATATTTATCATTTTTCTTCGAGATAATGTATAAAACACACAGAAAATCCTCAAGACATCTTAAAACAATAAGAAGCAGAACAAAGAACTTCAAATACAGACAGCAGTATTCTGACCATAGGTAACTAGATTACTGATTGTTTACGCATTATAAGGTACATCACAAGTATTTTAACTGATACAGAAAACTACAGTCTACAGCTGATACTGTAAATATATGAAAAAAAATAGAAAGAGAGAAATAACAATTGCTTACTTTCATGATTTGCAAGAAAAGATACCAGCACATATGCTCTAACTATATGTTCTGGATAAACGATCTCATATAACCAAACAAAACTACAATCATATCTGAACTCGGGGAAAAGATAGCCTGCTATAAACCTTGCAATTTCTTGCTAAAAGAAGTCATGATACATGCACTTATCCACATTGTTAAGTAAAGTATTTGTGTTTTAAAATCAGAAAGAGGACGAAATTTGACTCTTGATATGCAGTAGCCTTAACTATATACATGCTCATGCAAACAAAATCGGTAGTTTATACAACTATCCATGCATATACGGTTCTAAATGACATTTACACTTTTGAAATCTATTGAACATTAGTTTATCTTTCCCCAATTTATATCACACTACAGCTTTCTAAACTTGTGATGACAGTATAAAAGATCCACAACTCCACCCGTACGCTTTTTGTGAGCATCTCATCTCGTTTGCTACTGCAACTCAAACTTTGAGATGGATGTGTCACATATATGTAATAAAGCAGCACCAAGTGCCTAATAATAAAAACGAGAATCGACTATAGTCCATGTATTACATATCGATCTAATAATTGAAAGCTTGACATACAGAACACGCACATTATTCCCTTTATACTGAATCAAACCATACACATAGTTAGTTTAAACTGAAGCTACATTATAAACAAACTTCAAAATTCAGTTATAACTACGCAAATCGCACCACGATTAGTTTAAGACCAAACGGTTCTAAATGAATATGCTAAACTATTGACCTTTGAACTTAAGTAAACAGAGTGAAATATAAATAGGATAACCAAACAAATTAGCAAATGAGGTATCAAAACTTCAAGAACATGTAGCAACACATATTAAAACACTACTCGTTAATCTATAGATACAATATAATACCATCAAACATCAACAACATATATCTCAGTCACTATCACACTAACATTACATTTATAAATCAACAAATACCATCCGAAATCTCCAAATTATACCGTACAATGAAATTTATTCTCACACATAAATTTAACCATTAGCGATGCTAAACTATTGAGCTTAGTAACTAACCAAAAACAGATTTCCAAGCAGATCCGCAAATGACGCATCAAAACTTCACAAACATATAATAACACAAAATACTCAACTACACTTACGCGCTTTGACCTATAGATACTTCATTACAACCACATACATCCAAACCTTACAAAAAGACATGTGCACGTTAACCTATCGATAATCATTACAAACACATACATACATCCAAACCTCGTCGCACATCACTCATCAACAACACACATCTCTCACTCTAAACACTCTCATTACAGCCACAAATCGAAAACTAACATCCATATCTCTATAACATTACAGAAACCGTAACATAGTCCGTTAACCACTCAATAACCTAAACACATCGATTCAAACCTCATCAAACATCAACAACACACGTGTCACTCTAACACTCTTATTACCGCCACAAATCAACAACTAACCTCCACACGCATCGATCGAAAGCCACAAAATATCATAGCATCAGTTTCCAAAACCCTAACTACTTAACAAAATCAACCGAAAATCAACACGCATAGCAAAAGCTCAAATATAAACCACAATATATTCAACAATATATTCACCAATATATAACAAAAATGAACCGCATAACCTTCAACAGCTAAAAGTAACATAATCGATAGCTAAACATAACACCGTTAACGACTGAATCATCTAAACCGAAACCCTAACTTTTTTATAAAAAGAAAAAAATCAAAATAAATAAAAATGATAGTGAACCTTGAAGTAGTAGGTGAAATTAGGAGCGTTAACACCGCCACGTGGCTGAAAGTTTGTTAGGTTTTCGAGTTCACCAGTCACAAAGAGCATGTAGTTCACCATTTTTTTCTTCTCTTTCTAGAAAATGATGTTTGGAAATGATTTCTTTTCTTTGGCCACAAGACAAGTGGGGGTTTATATACGAGGCGTTTGGGATTTGGTTCAATGTAATAATAATTCTTGATTCGGTTTGTTTTATGTTAGAAACGAGCTCGAGCCTAAGTTGCGTTCGTTCGTAAGTTTAAACGACACTAGTTATGTTTTGCATTTGTGTTATAGACGAGCAGCTGAATAACAAGATTAATAACAAACTCAAAATAGATATACTACAAGCCGAGCTCGAGCCGGGCTTTAATTTTTCATTGGCACATCGTAAGAATGAGCCGCCCAAGCATGTATTATATACCACGAGTCAAAGTTTGAACTTGAAAACCAAAGTTTGAACTGAATCAAGCTATGACACGATCTCTGATAAGCTCAAGCTCAACTCGCCTCATTTTCACCCCTATTTTTAATAGTAGCTTCATTATGGAAGCTTATTAGCAAAACAATTTTCACTAAAGGTTTAGTGGTTAGCAATTCTGATAATCTTGCAATCATTTTTGGTTTAAATCATTGAATAATGAATATACATTTTTAGGGTGATGATGGAAAAGGTCAAAAGTTGTCACGAGTATATCATTCTTAAGTTGCGTATATTAGACTCAAAACTCTTTCTTCTGAAATATCCTGAAGAGAGTAACCCACTCATTTAGCCGTTTTCAAGTTACATGATTTTTAATTTTTGCATATATTTGCTTATAAAACAATGTGTTTTCCGATGCAGAAACACATATAAAGCTTGTCAAACATTATTTTTCTGGTTATGTGTATCCACAAACTTAATGCTTCATTGAGTTATGTGTATCCACAAACTTAATGCTTCATTGAGTAATCTTCTTTTAAACACATGTCGTAACATGTCTTATAAGAAGCAGGTCAATGGGGTTCCCGAAAATCATAGGACGGGTCCATGAGGTTCCCGAAAATCATAGGGTTGTGTCGCGCGTGGTACAAAACTTTGTCAAAAACATCATTTTATAAAAAAAAAAAAAAAAAAATGCAGCTTGTCTTGAAAATTTGAAATATTTATGCTTCATTTATACTTTATCTTATAAAACATACCTCGTAACTATCAGTTTTAAATCTATCACCGCTCCTATGTCATGGTATTAGGAAGTACATGTGTTGAGCACCAAAGAAGTAATAACCCCTAAAGAAACTAGAGCAAGACCTAATTGAAAATGAATTGAATTCTTAATTGTGTCATAAAGGCCCTTATGCCCACGTCCCAATCGCCCTCCCGGAGGGATATGTGCATCTAAAAGATCTTTCATACTGTGCTTGCAACTCGCATTACAAAATTGATAAAAGGTGGTAGTATCTTATGCAAAATGATTGGTTATAGTGACAAGTTTATTTTATTCTGGATATTAGATATACCGCGCACGCGCGGGGTTTTTTTTAATTTTTTAAACAAATTATTATTTTTAATTTCGGGTTTTAATTTTGATCGAGGTATTGAATTAGGGTTATTTATGAATGTAGTGGGTTTTAATATTAATTAGATTTGGAGAAGATGTTCTTGTGTCAAGGATTGTACGTGGATGAATGATAAGAGATCGAGTTTGATTGATGGAGGAGGAATTTGGGAATGTTGGGACTTCAGGATTTTTAGTGGGAATGATACTGAATTTTAAGTTTCAGCCCAAACTTTTGAAAAACTTGCTCCACCGTTTTTAAGTTTTATTTTTTTCGTTTTTGACACATATATTTTTGTAAGTTTTTTTTGAATGATTACAAATCACATTCGTTTTTTTATAAAATATGGATAAATTTAGAAGTATTTAGGCTTTTCTTATTTAATATTTAAGAAAATAATAATAATAACAATTTGATTATTACTTAATAAGGTATGATTTGATTTTTTTAAAATGAAAAAGTCCCCACTAAGAGTTTTGTTTTATTCACTAAAAGATCTATACTAAAACGAATTGGGCGGCAGAATTGTTTACTATTTTTTTTATATTAAAATAAGGAATTGAATATTAAAGTATTATAATTTTAAGCCCAAATGTTTAGCCTGTTAGCCTGTTTACTTACTGCATGTGAGGCCCAGACAGGTGTTGGCTTATACACAGGTACACCGAACGTGTCTTCCACCGCCTTTACAAACCTATCCAAAAACAAAAAAAGTAGCTGCACACACTGCCTTCCGTATTCTTATCGTATCTTTAATTTGCGCCGACTTTCACAACAAATCCTCCATCCACATCCGGTTTAGAGTTTCAGGTTGGGGTTTTATTTTCCGATTCACTTTTCGTTTTTCCGATTCAGTTTTCGTTGATATGATCAAATTTTGACATTTGTAGTTGTTTTTTACTGGGTATTTTTGTATTTTTATTTTATTAGAGATTGTTTGATCATTGATTTCCTCCATTATTTCGGGGTTTTTTTTATTTATGGATTTGATTCAATTATACTCTTCTCACATAGGTTACGTAGTCGTTGTTGCGTCCCGGCGGTGCAGATGGTTGTGGCTGGTACTCAGATAATCACAGCGACGAACAGAAGAGCTAATTAAGGTCACTATTTTTTCAACTTTTATGAATTTTTGGGGGTTGCGTTATATTTGTTTTTTAACTGGATATAGTATAGAAGAGTAGGTATTGTGAACGGCTAATTTCAGAATCTCATGTTTTTATTTAGTGTACACAAAAATTATATAGATGATATTGGATATATATACATACACCAATCTTATGTCTTTAATTTTGTGTAAGGAAATAAAAAAGGTTGTTGATGCGGTTGTTTGATTTTATGACGGACAAGAAGTGGCTTCTTTGGTTTGCCCAGTAAGATTTTGTAAGTTTGTTAACCCCAGTTTTTTTGTCCTTTTTTGGGGATATATTATATAGGAGTCTCAAGGGATGTATTTGTTGTTTGAATTTGTTAATTTTAAACGTATATAAATTGTAAAACTTCTGAGTATCCTTATGCTACCTTTTATGTTACTGTCGTTTTAGGTATGAAGAAACTTTATTTGCGTAACCAAAACTTTAATGAATTTAAGTTCTGACAAACATTTCACTGGGACAAATGTGTACACTATGTTATCCATTCACTTATACGGGTTATGATTTTGTTATATGTTTTGCCTGCTTTGAGGTGATATTTTTGGTATTATACGGTTATGACTGTCATCCTTTATTTACATATGTGATGGCAGAGGAGCTGCAGATATACGAAATAGGAAGACAGATGATGGAGATGGCGACACTCCAGCGTTCACAGTTGGAGTTATGTTACCTTTATGGTTTACTTATTTCATACATACGACTTGCTACATTTTGAAACTACAGGTTGTGTAAACTGTGTAATTAAATCCATTGTTCCCTTTTTTATCTTATATTTTTGTAGCACAAGGAGTTAGCTGAGGTTAGACTTTCAGCTACAGCTGGCCATATCTACACTGTTTTGGTGCTCCCGAACCCAGATGTCCGCGGTTGTTTTCAGTATGACGTCTAACAAAGATCTCCAAACTCCTCCGATACACGCATCAAACTTTTCATTCACAAGATGAAACTCATATGTGTATTGATTTAGTATATGATATTTTATAGTATTTATGTACTAATTATCTTTTGTTTTATAAATATTGTTTGCTGATTGGTTATGTGGGTTTTTGAAGGTTGCCATTGAATCTATTATACCGTTTCCAGCTTAGCCGATTCTCGAAGAATGAGGAGAACCGTGGAACAGTGTCACGGAGGAGTATTTGTTAACGGATCTGGTATTTGTACTTTCTGAACCAAAAATTATTCATCTTCAAGTAGATCAGATATTTGGTTGATCACATATTCAGAAATTCAACCCGCTTATAAATAGTCGATCATTTAGGGGTCAAATGCCGTTACGATCTCTCATTCACTTACCTTTATGCTTACATGTTGCTGCCGTTCTTTGAAAAACAGCTGCTGATCGCACCTAGCCCGCCGTTCGCAAAAGGCAAGGTCGTCAAGCGGAAGTTCTTGGTAAGTAGTCTAAACACGCATCTGCTTCGTAATTGTAATACGTTAACGTGTTTGGTCAGTGGTTGCGGCATAATTGCATGAGGAATAACCGTTTGCTTTTTATGAATTTGACCAAAATAACACAAAAAAAAATGGTTTTTCAATGACGACAATGGAACAAAAAAGATGCACCAAAATTTAGCAGATTGCTTTTTTTTTTTTTTTTTTTTTTTTTTTTTTTTTGTAATTTGCTCAGTATTGCATTAAGATGTTCTCTTAGCATATGATGGATGACACGAAGTTTTGAACCTATTTTGGATGGATGAATTTGAAATTTCTTACTCCAATGCATGCATCATTTAATTGTACCAGTTTTATAACTCTTTAGAGGTTATCGTGAATTTCATGCTACGATACTGTCTTTGTCGTGGTTAATTGTTACGTTTTGTCAATTGCATTATGCAGCTACCATTGGATTCAACGTAAAGTGAGAGCTGCTCCAAGGGACATTGCTCCTATAGTTGTACCTATGAATCATCTCCAACAACTGTTGCATTTTAGTCTCATGATTCCATGGCATTCGTCGGAGTCATAGTTAGAGCAATGCAGGTCAAATGAGCTATTACAATTTTTGTAATATCTTGAGTTTGTTCCATTAATTTTGATTGTCTTTCTATGTTCTATTTTTAGTTGATATATGTAAATCGGTTCTCATATCAATCACGAAAGCAAGCTGTAGATGAAAAAAAGGTAAGAAGCCTTCACTCCCATAGTCCCATATCATGATGTTTGCCTATATTGACTGTGCGACCTGAAACAGCAAATGGTTAATCCATATTTGTAACAAAAAAAGGTCAAAAATATGGTTAACTATACGCTGTAAGTTGGCATGTCGTGTTGTAGTGTAGAAAGCAACAGCTAAACATTTATATACATCTTAGATCAGCTGCAAATGGCCCAGAATATTTTAAGAATAGATTTGTTCGGCTAATTTTTGAGTCCAGTAAAGTTTGCTAATGGTCACTCCTATCGCCCCCCCGCAACGCGGGGGGTCGTCACCTCGTTTTATTATATAAAAGATTTGTTGATTAAAACATGTATTAAACAATTACACGTGTTCGTTAAAATCATATGGATGACTATCCAATGCTCTAGGCCCATGAACAATACTTAAAAGGCCATATGATGGAATGAAAGCCAAGCTTTGGGCACTTTCAAGGCCCAATACTCGACCTATGGTCTTAGAGTCCCGACTATGTGTTCGATACTATGGCCTTATAATAGCAGCCTCGCTGCGAGTTAAAGGACACGAGTAAAATATCTTAATTTGAAAGATAGTGGCTTCCTAATAATACTCCGATAATGCACCAAGAGAGGCCCATTTGATTATATCATAAGAAGTAGTAACTAGTGTAAATTTGTAAGAGTTGAGTTCTAAGGTTGGATTTGCATCGTGCAAGACTTGATTAAATAAGCTGATAAATTATACGATTTCTTGGAGTTTTGGTGTGGATTACTAGGGAAGATCCCATAATGTTTAGAAGATATATCATATGGTTGCGGCCAGTGATATTTGAGAATTTTGACTTTCTAATAGTGTAGATAATCGGCAATGGTTTAATGTTTGAAAATGACCCAATTAATATTAGGGTGTGTTGAGTTGTAATCTTTTTTTTCCCCTTCTTTCTCAATCTCTATCTTGATGTTTTTTTTATTTTAAACGAAACAGGTTTTTATATCAAAAAGTTGTTGATAATTTGAAACGTGTTTAGATGATACTTTATAAAAAAAAAAAAAAAATAAATTGCAAGGGATTAGTAAAAAATGTGCAAGGAAAATGTTTAGAAGTGTAAATAGCTTTTTCCAATAATTTTATAGTCAGAAGTTGAAACTTGAAATTTTCATTTACTTATAAAACTTATCAAAAATTGGTGACTAAACAAGCACCCTACCTTTTCATCTTTTTGTGAATTTTATTTTAGAAAATCGATTCAATTCTCACTAACTAAACGCAATCTTATATTCTAAGGGTTCGACGAGTAATACTCGAGAAAACAATATATAATACACATAGGGCCATTAACCTAAATTCTGGAGAGGACCAATGGTAGTTCTCGGGGATTTATGAGTCACTCATATTTTTTCAGCGTAGTGTGAAATATCTTAAACAATTTTTTTTAGACAACCTTAAAATAAGGCAAATGATTTAAACATATTGGTTATTAATTTGCACAATGTAATGTACAAGCAATTAAAGTATGATATATATAAATAGAGTTTGGATCAAATAAAAAGTATGTTTGTGTAAAAAGGATAAAAAGTGTATGTGTCAATTATATCGTGTTGAAAATGTGACAATTGTGTGTCAATTATAAGAAATTATGTGCAAGTGTGTCAACATTTTTAGCTAAAATATTCGTGTGTGTGTCAATAATACGTCAATTATGTGTCAATTAAGAGAAGTTATGTGCTAATGTGTGAAACATATGTAGTTATTTGTCAAGTATGTCATTAATACACTAATTTAATATAATTAATACCCATTTTAATCTCATAATCCAACGGCTAAAAAGCCTTTTTATCATTTGTGACTTTTCACAATAACCATACTCTATATAAATAATATAATTGTTTAATTCATAAATTAATTTGTACAGTGTGCAAATCAATTTCATTAAAACGAAATCACAATAATTTGTTGGTTTCTTGTGTTGCGTTTGTTCCCAGAACAGGGTATAGACAATCAATGAGTACCGGATATCACTTGAAATCGTGTTATCACTTTCCAATATAAACTATTCGACCCTATGCCTGGGTTACACGAATATCTCTATGGGATAAGACCAAGTGGTGTTCTTGTTTTAGGCACAAATCAAGAACCTGTTCGCTTTCAAGTGTTTAGGGTTTGTATGTTGTATATCCATGCAGATATGTTATGATCTCTATTTATAATAGAGATTACTCAAACCCTAGCCCATGGAATTATGAGTGATTAACGGCCCATTAATCATACCATAATAGTTTCCATAATAGCAGGGATCAGTGGTTAAACGAGCAGCACTAACTTCCAGCAGTACTAACTTATGTCCAGCAATACTAACTTTGCCCAGCAGTACTAACTTTAGTACTAGCAGTAGTAACATTAGTACTAGCAGCATTAACTCCGTGAAGGATTAAACATTCCGATGAGTTACTCCAAACCACTATTAGAGTCAGGGCAGTCAGGGACCTGATGGGTGTACACTCCGTACCTCCAAGCCCATTACCAGGTGTGAACTGATCCCTCAAGTGCACTAAATTTTTCAACAATCCTCCCCAAATTTAGTTCACTTCCTTTGCATGAAAAATAAACATTAAACAAAACATGTGCATAAATGAAAATATCTTGAAGATTGAATTCCCATCTTAGTACATTACACATTCAAATATTCGAGAATCAGGGTGTTCTAAGAATTGAACCTTTCAACCCATATGAATACCTGAAGATAAAATACACACAAGTTTTCAAACACTTAAATGCTCCTGACACTAAATAAGCCATGTGTCCATATCCAATTCATAAATGTTTTGAAAGCTAAAAGTCCATAGCTCCCTGAAGCGGCAAAACTTCAACATTCACATAGGTGGTTCCGCTTTATTCATGCTCCTACTTAGCACTTTTTCAAATAAATTAACCATTGAGAAGTAAAGACTTCATCCTCCTTTTCAGCAGGTTCCGAGCACAACCTTGGGATGTTTGTAAAACATGTTCTCCAGTCCACTAAATGTTCAGCTTTCCACATTGAACTCAGCTCCCAAGTTTCCTCAGGAGGGAGTTTGGTGTCTTAGCATTCAGTGACTAAGTTGGACTTTAAACCCATCCCTTTAGCAGACTTTAAAACCAAGTCTCTGCCAATCCCTTCGTCAAGTGATCAACTAAGTTTTGTTGAGATCTAACAAACTCTATAGATACCACCCCATTCATGATAAGCTCACGAATCATGCTATGCCTGACACCTAAGTGTCTAGACTTCCCATTGTACATCTGGCTATAAGCTTTTGCCAATGTAGCAGCACTATCACAACGGATAGAAATAGGTGCTATAGGTTTAGGCCACAATGGAATCTCAAGAAGCAAGTTTCTCAACCATTCAGCTTCTTTACCAGTAGCTGCTAAAGCCACAAATTCAGATTCCATTGTTGAACTGGTGATGCAAGTTTGCTTCTTGGATGCCCAAGAAATTGCACCTCCACCAAGTAGGAATACCCAGCCACTGGTAGACGAATTGTCTTCAGTGTTACTGATCCAACTTGCATTAGTGTATCCTTCTAATACAGAAGGATAACCAGTATATGAGAGACTATAATCCATAGTTTTCTTCAAATACTTTAGTACCCTCTGAACTGCTTACCAGTGATGAGCACTAGGGTTACTAGTATACCTGCTCAGTTTACCCACTACAAAAGCAATATCAGGTCTTGTACAATTCATGGCATACATCAGGCAGCCAATCACTCTAGAATACTCAAGTTGAGATACAGCCTTACCAGTATTAGGTATCAACTTCTCACTTGTATCCATAGGAGTACTCACTGGAGTACAATCAAAGTAATTAAATTTTCTCAACACCTTCTCAATGTAATGCGACTGAGAGATAGAAATTTTGTTACTTTCATGTTTAATCCTTATACCAAGGATAACATCAGCCTCCCCCATGTCCTTCATGGAGAACCTTGATGACAAAAGTTCCTTTGTCAGGTCAACCTTATTTTGGTCAATGCCAAAGATCAGCATGTCATCAACATATAGGCAAATGATGACTCCTTTACCAGATTCATCAAATTTGCTATATACACATTTGTCAGCTTGATTAAGAAGATAACCATTTGACAAAACCACTTCATCAAATTTTTGATGCCATTGCTTAGGTGCCTGTTTTAGTCCATACAGAGACTTAATCAGTTTACACACCTTGTTTTCATTTCCAGGCATGATGAAGCCCTGAGGTTGGTTCATATAAACCTCCTCATCTAAGTCACCATTCAAGAAAGCTGTCTTCACATCCATCTGATGTATAATCAGATTGTAATTGATGCTAAAGCAATCAGCAATCTTATGGTACTGATACGTGCCACAAGGGCATAAGTATCAAAATAGTCTATCCCTGACTTTTGTTTAAAGCCCTGAATGACTAGTCTAGCCTTGAACTTTTCAATAATTCCATCTACCTTCATTTTTCTTTTGAAAATTCATTTGCAACCTAAAGGTTTGCAACCAGGTAGTAGATCAGCCAACACCCAAGTGTTGTTGCCCATGATGGAATTCATTTCATCATTAATTGCTTCTTTTCAGAAAGCAACATCCTGGGACTTCATTGCTTCATCAAATATTTTGGGATCATCCTCAATAATGAAGCAATAGGAGTATTAGTCAGAGACCTCATCCCTTGTTCCTTCAATTAAATATAATTGAAACTCAGGTCCAAATGACTTTGGAGTCCTGACCCTATTGCTCCTTCTGAGCTCAGGTTCAGGTTGTTGTACTACAACCTCATCAAAAACCTCATCAGAGACCTCTGAAACACCAATGTCATTAGTTCCATTTGGAATCCTTTGACTTGGTCTAGGGACTGATGAGAACCTATTCTCATTAAAGATTGCATCCCTTGATTCAATTATTGAGTTAATTGAAACAGACTCATTAGTTTCAATAACATAGAACCTATATGCCTTGGAATGCTCAGCATATCCAACAAAGATGCATTCAATGCCTCTTTTACCCAATGTTTTCTGCTTTAAATCAGGGAGTCTTACAACAGCCCTACAACCCCAAACCCTGAGAAAGTTCAGGTTGGGTTTTCTTTTAGTCCAGAGTTCATAAGGGGAAACCTTTTTCCTTTTATTGGGAACCCTATTCAGTAAATAGCAAGCTGTTAACATAGCTTCACCCAAGAACTCTTGACTCAGCCCTGAATAGGACAACATGGAATTAACCATCTCCTTTAGTACCCTGTTTTTCCTTTAAGATATACCATTTTGCTGAGGAGTATAGGGAGCAGTCGTTTCATGGATTATACCAACAGACTGAAAGAACAGAGTATCCATGTACTCACCTCCCCTATCAGTCCTTAATCTTTTGATCAGGGACCCTTGTTGCAATTCAACTTCATTTTTAAACACTTTAAATTTATCTAATGCTTCATCCTTAGTATGTAACAAATATACATAACAAAACCTAGAAGCATCATCAATAAATGTCACAAAGTATTTCTTATTCCCCAAAGAGGGAGTAGCATGTAAATCACATAGGTCACTATGAATCAGCTCCAAAACTTCAATTTCACGTTTTACACTTTGAAAAGGTTTCTTAGTTATTTTGGTCATCATGCAAGTTTTACACTTTTCAGTGTCCATATCAAAGGCTGGGATTAACCCATCCTTAGACATATCTCGCATTTTTTTTAAGTGTACATAGCCAAGTCTAGCATGTCATATGGTTGAATCATTTAGTTTAGAGGTCGACATAAAGGCTGAATTAACAATATCATTAACAATGTTAAGCCTGAACATTTGATTACACAAATAGCCAAAACCAATAAACACACCATGTTTAGACAAAACAAACTTATCAGATTCAATAACTTGTTTATAACCACAATTATTCAAAACACTAATAGAAACCAAATTCTTTCTAATATTGGGAACATGTAAAACATTAAACAAAGAAACAATCTTTCCATAACTAAATCTTAAATCCACGCATCCTCTTCCATGCACCAGGGTTATTGACTCATTTCTCATATGAAGAATAGAACCATCATTCAGTGACTCATAGGTCTTGAACCAGCTTCTATCTTTACACACATGAATTGTTGCTCCAGATTCAACCCACCACGCAACATCATCATCCTGCACAAAGTATGCCTCAGATATTGTAACAATTCACAATTTTGAGGTCAATAGTTAATATTTTAAGTTTACTTAATATTTCTATTTTAAGTAAATTCACTTTTGCAGGTAACTAGATAGGTTATTCCGTGTACTTCAATAAACGTACATTCAAATCAAACCGACAACTGAAAATACTCAGTATATATATTATTATGCATTTTGGTTCCATACAATCACATTTTAAATATTCTATTTTTACTTTTTCACTTTTAGCTAAACTTTGCACATTTTGCGTTTTGAGCGATTTCAATTTTTAAACACCAAGTAATCAACCAATAAGCTCAAGGATCACCTAAAATATCAAAATAGGTTTTTGATGTCAATTTTTAATATTTTTGTAAGTTTTGTATTTTTACGTTACCCAGTTTTAAGTTTCGCGTCTTAAAAACTCCACATTTGTAATTACCGGGATCAAACTATACCCTCTAATAACTTGTAGCAACCAGTAGAATTCCCTAGTCATTAGTGAACGTTAATCTAGTATTAATCCCTCATTACTGTTCACTTAACCATTTTACGAGCAAAATTTGAAAAATTTTGTTTATTACGTTTTTATTCAAAAACGTTGTTACGTTATACACGATACTTTGGAACGAGCTCACACGCGCACCACGAAAGTCCAATACACAAATAATCACCAAACGGACCCTTAACTCTATTCTTGGCCTGTTACTATTCAAGCCCAACAACAAATCAAGCCCACTTTTTATTTTTCACTTTTATACTACTCGACACAACTCATTTACTTAGCCTCTATATTTTTAAAATTCGACATACAAGCTACACATTATTTTACATGGCTCAATTCTCTACATTTTTAAGATTCAGAAATGATAAGCCTTTTCACATATTTCGAACGTTTGATATAAAAACGAGTCCTAAAGTATACCACCATTCGACACTAACACAAGTTCATCCAATTATAACTAAATTCGACAAAACTTAATTTTTCCTAAACCATTTCCTAGTCGAATATGAGTCCCAAAATCCTTACACACTTTCCTTTAATTCTTAGTCACGTTAAAACATCATTTGGACCCTTTTATATATATGTCGAGTACATTTGAACCATTTCTACAAACCACTTGCTTCCTATCCAAGTACCACTCATTCACACACTCTTTTAATCATTCTTATATACACAAGTTGGCTAAATGATTCTCAAATCCTATCCTAAACCTGCCAAGATCGAATATAAAGTCCCAACTTGTATTATAAAACCATATACTTGACATATACATACATGCATACTCGTACGACATACACATTCACTCATTCACTTTCTTTCATTCACACACTCAATTATTTTCTAAATCCTTTCCTCCTGATCAAGTCCAGTCGAAGGGTATAAAGCCAAGTTCTAGTCGCTCAAACCATTTTCCAAACATAAAAAGGGTTGATCTCGATTCTTTTATATTTGGTCAATCGAGTTTATGCATAAAACCATCGAATACTAGTCCTCACCATCGAATTCTCACCACCATTTAGGTGTGGTAAGTCATTCTAGTTCATGTTCTATACTTACCTATGATTTTCAAATTCATGCATCATTTATATATTTCATACAATTCGATATTAGCTTCCTTATATTTATTTCGTATTCAAGTTATTCGATTTCCATTTAAATATGACCTCCTATATCATGGATGGCTAGAGAACTAATTTCAATCCTCATTCGACATTTATTTCCTCGTTTTAATGCTTAAGGATACACTTTTTAAACCCATAATACACATCGAACCCATATTAAGTCATCTAATTATTTTCGGACCCTTGTTTACTCGACTAGAACTAGCTTCATTAAATCATTTCTAGTCGAACAACCTACTGAATAAATTACATCACTCGATTCTCTATAGACCAATCTAATAAGCAGTAAGAATAAGCTACCATAATAAGCTCTCTCAACACCTTTTTAATCGACCAAGTTATCGCTACTCGAAACAGTTTTTAACATAACATATATATGCGAGTGGGCTTTTAAAGCCCAATAAGCACTTGTGATAAGCAGTTGCTATAAGCACTTTGATTATATTTTTAGACCAATAAAATTAGCCCAAATCCAGGCCCAAACCCGTTTGAAACCCCTCGCATCATAAACTCTTAATGGGATTTATATTTCACTCGTTAAAGCCCAATAAGCCAAAAATAAGCTCTTTTCGCGAATAAGCAGTTCTTACAAACTCAAATAAGCTTTATAAGAATGTTAAAACTCTCAAAAATCATTTCCCACTATTTTTGTGATTTTTGGACTTGTTTTGCAAAACATATTTACTATTAGGGTTAAAATTGTAACTTCTGGATAACTAGGTATTAAAACTGCCATTTTTGTAACTTATGGGTAGATAATGACAAAACAGTAACTACAAGTCTTAAAATGTCATATTTGAACCTTTTTTACTAATAATGTAATTAAAACCTAACCAGGGACTAACGGTGCAAATGCTTCACCGTTAGGTTTAAAAGTGTAAATTTCCTATAACTACAAGGACCATAAAGTAACTTGATTTTTACTTATAATCTCACTTATGTTTTATACAATCTTGTTAGGAATATAAACATTCAGATGTATATCTCCTTCCCCCTTGCTGGTTTTGATACCTCAGAATCAGCAACACATTTTGGTACATATTCTTGAGATCTTGTGAGAAGAACAAACTTTGCTCAAGTGTATCGAGTGAGAATCAACCGCTACTGAAACTGTCTCTGACTATCTTTACCAACCCTCAAGTAGGCAATTTGATGAGATGACTAATGGAACAAACCCGATATACCAAACTTGACACTGAAGTAGAATTCCCCGTACTTGTGACTTAGACTTGCACTAATGTAGGAAGAACGGTGTAGAGACTTAGTGCTCCAAGCAAATCTCTAAGTACTCACTACCCAACCAAAGTATGAGACCTTAACACCTCTTACGATTATCCACAACGTCAACGTCAACCAAATGATTTCTCCAAACTTAAAACATTAAAGAATAAGCTTGAAGATAAGTTGTACACACAAGACCAAACCAGACAGACTGCCCAAATGATTCATAAGCACTGAAAGTTAAGTGACAAGCATAGTGAAAGCAATGTAGGTGAATCTAAATTAGCTCTTCTTAAGATTGCTAAGGTAGCCCAACCTGCATTATATGATGCCAATGTGATGATTATGCCCAATCATGAACCACCTGAGGTTGTATCCTTGAATGAGGCTGATGAGATAGAAATGCGAAAAAGAGAAAAAATGAATGAGAAAATGAGGGATCCCATATGCATAGACAAGCGAGTAATAGTCAAACCCTATGATTATTATGAGGAGAATCGCTTGACGGTGTTTGCACCTCAAAAGAAGTTAACGCCTGAACAAATATTTTGGAAGTATGATACTGAGAAATTAAAAGCTGATGAACTTAAAGCCAACACCCCATCCTTTAGAAAAGTTGCGTCCATAACGGTGTATCCTCCCAATACACCTAGGAATTTGGTTCCTTTGTCTCTTCCCACTGAATGCAAAACCTTAATTAGCTTATACGTGCTTTGGCAACTATTTGCTGATTTTGATAAAACATGTAAGAAGAGAATCACACCAACCGGAATTACTGAGGGGGAAAGGTGTTTTGAGCATGCAAAAAGGTGTTACTTGACTGAGGTCATGCCATTCTTTAAACTACTTAAAGAACATTTTGAAGGGATGCAAACTGCCCTTAAAACCGAAATAAATGAAATGAAAGTAGTGTTTAAAGATATGGAAAATGAGGTAACTCAAAATGTGATAGAACTTAAGACTCGTGAGATTGAAAGAAAGAACATTCTCATCACAAATGAGAATTTGATTGCTAGATGTATTGCACAAGATGTATTTTATACTGCTACTGATTCTGCATTATCTGCTTGTCAATTTCATGAGTATTCTATTGCTTTGAATGTTACCCAGAACCGTGTTGTTGAGCTTGAGGGGGAGAATGTGAAATTGCTTGACAAAATTCAAAATGATGACCATGATAACATGGTTAAACGTTTTTCAAAACTAGAGGTTGATTATCTAAATCTGCAACTAAAATATCAACATTTAGAAGAAAAATGCAAAATATCAAATGATGCGTGGGTTTTGCAACCTTACAATAGGTTTTACCTCTCGAGGGATCTCAAGAGGCTTACAACCCCACCAGGCAGTGTACCTGACTGATGTAGTATAGTGTAGTGGTAAGTACGGGGGATTGATCGTTCTCCACAGGGAATAGTGTTCGTTAGGTATGAAAAACTACTCTAATAGGTCTAAAGGTTGAGGAAGATTCTTTTTATGTTTTTATATTTTTTATGAAAGCAAGTAAAATCTCGGGTTTGAAGGAGTGGGCGGAATTAGTTGCTAGTCAACTAACCCAAATAACTACAAATGCAAATAAAATAAAATAACTGAAAATAAAAAGTTGGTGAGAAACTTATGTGTAGAGAAATGTGTTTACTTAGATTTCCTTACTCCCTAGCTATCTTTTACCGGTTGATTAGTGTGTATTAGTCGCGTGGATGACGGGTGTATTCCTTAATACCATTCGTGGGGTGGCGTACTTACTTCCCCAACTCTACAAGCTCCTACTTCACTCCTATGTCGAGCCGGCTAGGAAGCTCCTAACATGGGATCACTAGAATTCGCTTGTGCATTAAATACTACCATAAAAACCTTTAGTACGCATTTGGTTCATGTTTCTTAAGACGTTCAAGCAAGTTACCGAATAGGAAGTTAGCCAGTTTTCTTAAGCCTAACATAGATAAACAATCATCCAATACAACTAACAACACACTAATAACCAATAATCAATAGCTAGGTTTCATTAGATCTAAGCAAACACAAGATAAATTTAGCCTAACATGTTAAACAAAAGACAAGAATAAGATAGAATCAAACAACACATAGACATATTGAATGATTAATTGATAACTTATCTTCAATGTAACATGGAAGATCTCAAGGCAAAAAGCCTTGAAAAAGAAGCTAAATTCGTCTTAGGGTTTTCTCCCAAAATTCCACACACTAAGCTCTCCTCTAATGACAAAAAATTAGAAAACTATATATAGATTTTTACATCTGACGGCGTCACCTTATGGAGTGTGACGCCGTCACCTCGCCGCTTCTAGGGTTCCCGGATGACCTTCTTGACGCCGTCCCTCTTTAGCTCTTCAAAAATCCATTCTGGCTTATCAAGGCTTGATGCCGTCGAACCTTGAACGTGACGCCGTCCCTCTTTGATTTAAGCCGTGACGCCCTTGATCAAGTTAAAGCGTGACGCCGTCAGAATTCACATGCTATTTTCACTGGCTTATCATGAGTAAATTTCACGTCCACCTTTTCTTGCCAAGGCATGACGCCGTCTGGGGTTAAATGTGACGCCGTCAAAGGTAACTTTCAGCCGATTTTTGAGACTTTGCCGTTTTCTTCACTTTTATGCTCCAAAAACGTCCAAAATGCCTCCTTTTCCAGATTTCTCCTCAAAAGTACCTAAAATGACAAAAGGAACGATTTAGGGCAATATTTGATCAAATAAATACGATTTAGGGCTTAAATGACCCCTTAAAAGCAGTACACTTTTCGCTTCATCAAATACCCTTACACTTGAGATTTGCTTGTCCTCAAGCAAATGCGCTTTTATTCTAATCAAAATACAAGTTAGGGGTCATTTAATGCTAACATAAAAGTAATTACAACAAATAATCGTTCCACTTTAATCATAATACGCACGGAGATTACATACTAGCACCTCACAAGTAGTGTTTAGATACTCACATCTCTTAAGTGTCATCAAAATAAATCTCATAAATGAAAACGGATAATATCTCTCACTACCTGTCATAGCAAATAGATTACCATAGGCTTGGGAAAGGATCGAAAACCTCCTCCACTAGGCGTAAGCACCAAAGATAAACTATCAAAGAGGGCTTTTAAATGGGTTATAACGTTAGGTGTAGGGAAAAGGAAAACACGGTTTTGTTGGATAAGGGATATTTTACTGGTGGCGAGTTAAAAATCTTGATCAATTACATGTACTATACAATGTTGCTAAGCCAAGACTAGACTCGATCTTAAGCTAGAAATGAAATAACAAAAACAAAAACAAAAACATAAAACAAACATAAAATGAAACGGGATGGTAGTCCGTATGTTTTTTCTATTTTTCTTTTTCTCATTTTTTTGTATTTTTCTTGATTTTTTTTTTTTTTTTTTTTTTTTTTTTTTTTTTTTTTTTTTTTTTTTTTTGCATACTCTCTTGCCCTACCATCCAAAATAATACATCACAGGGGCGTTGCATTCCCCTTACACTTGAATTTTTACATAACTTTACAAATACTAATCTAATGACTCGAATTAAGATAATTGAAAAACTTGGAGTACTTTTTAAAATATTTAGCACATATGGGGGTAATAAATGATGTTCTTCCCCATTACTCCATTACACTAGTACTTTACCCATGAGTCCCAATCGTCCCAAAACAATATGTACAAGGATATGACTCGACTTAGCAACCATGTAATCAACTAGATAATTAACTTGGGTTTAAACAAATGTTGTAACAATAATGCACTAAAAATGAGTGCATACAAGGTAGGCTAAGGCGATTTGGGTGTACATTTTAGTGGGGTGTAACAAATTCTTCCTTTAAGTAAAATGCTTAAAGGTTGAAACGAAAAGATAGGCTCTGAGGGGTGTACTAGGGGTATCGTGTACTAAAAATGAGTACAACGCAAAGGGTGTGGGAGAATTACTTGACCAATGTAGCCAATGTAATTATAATAAAAACACAGGTGTAAAACAATGGGTTAATCCTAATGCCTCTTATCATGTAGTAAATCTAACTACACGAATGTAGTCTCACTTGTGGCCTCGGAATGGTCCTAACGCAAGTTCTAGAATCTAAGTGCTACCGGTACACACATCATAGCATAAATGCTTTTCCTACCAATTCTAGGGGTGAACCTCACATATTTGGGGGTGGAAAATTTTTTAGTGGTACGGTTTTTGTGCTAGTCATATAACTCCTATCCGTGAGACGCTCATTAAGATCAAAGTTTCACTCCTATATGTTGTAAAAAATTTTAAATTTGGCACTAAAATTACCTTAACAAGTATTTCTCTCAGTTTTATTACACATTTACTATTAAACAAACAAAAATCAAGCGTAATAGCATTCTCTAAAATCGTACTTTTACCCTCCCCTTACACTTAAGATGAACATTGTCCCCAATGTTCAAATAACAAGATGTAAAAGCATAAAGTAAAAGAATGAAATCAAATACTCCCCTGATTCGCTCGGTGGATAATGAAATAATACGGTTAAATCTTCTTCCAAAGTAATGTCGAAGCTCCATGACTAATGCATCGCCATAAGCTTGTTTCAAAACATTTCCTTGTCCAAAATAACCTGTTAAGCCTGAGAAAACAAACACGAAAACCTGCATAACATCGGCGGGATAAAATCTATATATAAGGATATAATGCTTGTGGAATGATAACTTTGCAGATTCCTGGAGATTATAAGTTGGAGATTTTAATAAAAACTTTTTTAAAAACAAAACTTTCAAAAATTTCTGAAAATTAAATCTGACGCCGTCAGGTTATAAACCCTGACGCCGTCAGAAATGACCTGACAAAAATTTTCATTTTAAGTTTCCGGAAAATTTCTGGAAAAACCTTTACCTTACTTCCTGGAAATCCTGCAAAACATCATTATGACTCGATACAAGCATTTGACTCAAACAAATACTAATATGTATGTTAATTTATTATTATTACGATTCATGTTCATTTGTGTTCTAATAAACCGATTTAGATTTCCCTTACACTTATCTTTTGCAAAATACCTTTATATGTAGATAAGACGAAGTTAAAAACAACATAAAGCATTTTCACATTTACTTTTGAACATGAATCAATACTAATAAAAATTAAACACACATACGGAAACAAATAAAATCAAACAAACAAATAAATAAACACACAAAGCAAATAAATAAAATAAAGCTTGGGTTGCCTCCCAAGAAGCGCTTTTCTTTATTAACGAGTCTTGTAGCTAGACTCAAAGTCACGTACATTACGTCACTTCTTCATCAAAAGTTATATCTTCCTCATTGATCATCTCATTACCATTCTCTTGATAATGTTTGACTCGTTGTATATTTACAGTGAATTCTCTATCTTCGTCGTCAATCAACACAACGGCTCCGGTTTTAGAGGAGCTCCTTACGGTAAAGGGTCCATACCATCGAGATTTAAGTTTTCCAGGAAATAGTCTTAAGCGAGAATTATATAATAAGACCTTGTCTCCTTCCGAAAACTCCTTTGGTCTCTTAATCCGTTGGTCATGCCATCTTTTTGCCCTTTCTTTGTATGTAATGGAAGATTCATAAGCCTCTAATCTCAATTCATCGAGCTCTTGGAGCTTTAAGAATCTATTTGTTCCCGCGACCGTATAATCCAAATTACAAGCCTTAAGTGCCCAATATGCCTTGTGTTCCAGTTCTACTGGAAGGTGGCATGCCTTGCCATATACCATACGGAACGGGGTTGTCCCGATTGGCGTTTTATAAGCGGTTCGAAATGCCCACAAAGCTTCATCGAGCTTAAAAGACCAATCTTTTCGGTTTTGATTAACCGTTTTCTCCAATATTCTCTTTATGGCTCTATTAGTGTTTTCGACTTGACCGTTGGTTTGAGGATGGTAAGCGGTGGAGAATCGGTGAGAGACTCCATACCTTTTCATGACTTTCTCCATTTGTGAATTGCAAAAATGGGTTCCCCTGTCACTAATAAGAGCCTTCGGAATTCCGAACCTAGCGAACAATTTTTTTAAGAAATGAATGACTACCCTAGCGTCGTTAGTCCTAAGGGCTTGTGCTTCCACCCATTTCGAAACATAATCAATGGCCACCAAGATGTATTCATTCCCTCCAGAAGATGGGAATGGTCCCATGAAATCAATTCCCCAGACATCAAAAACCTCACAAACTTGTATATAATTCTGTGGGGCTTCATCCCTCCTAGAGATATTCCCAGCTCTTTGACATGCGTCACAAGTTTGTATCATTCCCTTCACATCACGAAATATTGTAGGCCAATAGAATCCCGCGTCGAAGACCTTTCGTGCAGTAGTGCTTATTCCGTGATGTCCTCCAGATGGACCTGCATGACACTCTTTCATAATTCTGACAGCCTCTCTTTCCGAAACACAACGCCTGATTACCTGATCTGGACATCTTCGAAATAAGAAGGGTTCATCCCAAAAGTAGTACTTTAATTGATTAAAGAACCTCTTTTTTTCATGCTTGCTCATATGCTCAGGAATGACTCTACTTGCCAGGTAGTTAGCATAATCCGCATACCAAGGTTCAGAATCATTTATTGACATGAGCTGCTCTTCAGGAAATGTTTCCCGAATCTCACTCTTGTCAGATTCAGCGAGGCTGGGGTTTTCGAGACGAGAGAGATGATCAGCCGCAAGGTTCTCTGCTCCTTTCTTATCACGAATTTCAACATCGAACTCTTGCAATAGTAGGATCCAACGAAGTAACCGTGGTTTAGCATCCTGTTTAGCGAAAAGATATCGAATAGCTGAATGATCCGTAAAAATAACCGTTTTAGAAAGGACAAGATACTGGCGAAATTTATCAAAAGCGAATACCACGGCTAGTAATTCCTTTTCAGTGGTAGTGTAGTTTTCTTGAGCAGGATTCATGGTTTTGCTAGCGTAGTATATTGGCTGAAAGTGTTTGTTAAGCCTTTGGCCTAATACTGCTCCAACAGCATAATCACTAGCATCGCACATGATTTCAAAGGGTAACTCCCAGTTAGGGGTAACCATAATTGGAGCTTGGGTAAGTTCCTGCTTCAATAGATCGAATGCGTCCTTGCACTCTTGAGAGAAGTCGAACGGGGCATCCTTCATGAGCAACTGAGTCATTGGTTTAGCTACCTTTGAGAAATCTTTAATGAATCTCCTATAGAAGCCAGCATGACCCAAAAAGCTACGGATTGCCTTGACAGTTGTTGGATAGGGAAGTTTGGATATAGCTTCAATTTTTGCCCGGTCTACTTCGATTCCACTTCCTGAAATTTTGTGCCCTAGCACAATCCCTTCTTTCACCATAAAGTGGCACTTTTCCCAGTTTAGCACCAAGTTGGTCTCCTCACAACGTTTGAGCATTTTCTCAAGGTTAGCAAGACAGCGATCAAAAGAATTTCCAAAGACTGAAAAATCATCCATGAAGACCTCCATGCTGTCTTCCATTAACTCATGGAAGATTGCCGTCATGCAGCGCTGGAAAGTGGCGGGGGCGTTACATAGTCCAAAGGGCATTCGCTTGTAGGCGAAGGTGCCATAGGGGCATGTAAACGTAGTCTTTTCTTGGTCCTCAGGAGCGATAGGGATTTGGAAATACCCTGAGAACCCATCTAGGAAGCAGTAGTACTCATGCCCTGCTAACCTTTCCAACATTTGGTCGATAAATGGGAGAGGGAAATGATCTTTTCGAGTTGCGTCATTCAACTTCCTATAATCGATGCACACATGCCATCCAGTTACTGTCCGTTGAGGTACTAACTCATCCTTATCGTTCTTTACTACTGTCATTCCTCCCTTTTTTGGTACAACCTGTACAGGACTTACCCATGGACTGTCGGAAATTGGGTAAATTAGCCCTGCATCTAGGAGCTTAATGACTTCCTTTTTCACGACTTCCTTAATGTTGGGGTTTACTCGTCTTTGAGGCTGCACGGAGGGTTTATAATCTTCCTCCATGAGGATTTTATGCGTGCAGAAAGTAGAGTCAATCCCCTTGATGTCGGCTACACTCCATGCTATAACCCCTTTATATTTTTTTAGAACTCCTAAGAGTTTATCTTTTTGTTCACTTTTCAAGGAGGAGCTTATGATTACCGGAAGTTGATCTTCTCCTTGAAGGAAGGCATATTCAAGGTTGTTCGGGAGTTCCTTGAGTTCTAACGTGGGTGGCTCGATGATGGAAGGTTTAAGTTTGTTCTCGGGTTTACGAAGCTCAAGCTGTTCAATTTCTTGTCTGGGATAGAAGGAGACTGCATTCACATCCATAGTCTTCTCCTCCTCTAAGATGGGTGAGAAAGCTTCATCTCGCAACCAACCAGCTTCCACCTGTTCATCTACACAATTATCAATCTCGTCGGATAGTTCATCGATTTCTTCGATGAAATACAGTTGATTATCTGCTTCGAGAGAAAGATTCATTGTGTCCTTGATGTCGAAGGTTAAGCTATCGGCCCCCACTCGTAAGGTTAGTTTGCCGTCATGAACATCAATAACAGCACGAGAAGTTGCAAGGAAGGGTCTTCCTAGAATGATGGGCACAAGATCATCTTCTTCCATTTCTAGGATGACGAAGTCAACTGGAAATTTGAACTTCCCTACCTTAACCAGCACATTCTCGCATATTCCTAAGGGGTATTTGACTGATCTATCGGCCAGTTGGATGCTCATACGGGTTGGTTTCAACCCAGAATACCCTAGCTTGAGGAACATGGAATGCGGCATAAGATTGATGCTTGCTCCTAAGTCAGCTAAAGCATTCTTGACTGAAAGAGATCCAATTGAACAGGGCAAGGTGAAACTACCTGGATCGTCCACCTTCTTTGGTAGCCCTCGTTGAGTCACCACAGAACATTCTTCTCCTAAGGTTACAAGACCCTCGAGCCCTTTCCTGTTGGTGAGCAGCCTCTTGAAGTATGTACTATATTTGGGCATATGATAACATGCATCAAGAAGGGGTATGGTGACAACCGAATTCTTCAAATATGACAAGAATCTTTTATTATCATTTTCGACCTTTTGATTCTTGAGGCGAGATGGGTATGGGACTTTAATGGGTTGCTTGGCAGAAATAGGTGGGGATGGAGTTACCGGAGGGGTTTGCTCGGGATTTTCGTCGTTCACATTACCTTCCTCCTCATGAGGGGTGTCGGGTTCCATGACGTTAGATTGTTGAGCTGGGTAAGGTGGATCCTTAGTAGTTGTTCCAGCACGAGTGGTGATGGCGAGTAAGGGATCTCCTTGAGGTTTGCCAAGGCCGTCGAGAGTGGCGTTGAGTTCTGCGAATTTGGCCTTCACGTTGGTTTGTTGGCTATTGATAAGGTTGTCGAGACCATTTAGTTGCAGATTCTTTTCAAACGTGAAATGCCCGAGATCATCCTCAAAAGTGCTCCTAACCTTATATTCAGGATATTCTCCTCCTCTTTCTTCTCTCACAAGATTTCCCCAAGGGGTGAAATCATTGTTTTGGTAGAAAGTTAAGAGCGAAGGATCATCGAAGATGTCGTGGCTTGACAAGCATGCTTGTTCGGTGGTGGTATCATCCCCGCATTCCTCCACTTCATGCGGGCCACCACATTGATCACAGATCAAGTATGGGTTTGATAACCGCTTAGTTAGTTGCGACTTGTCTAGATAAGATACCTGATCATTCAATCTACTCACCCGGCTAGCAAAAGGAGGCTCTTTCAAGACTTTGGAAACGCTCATGATCGAATCAGGTTCATCCCAGGTATCGTCTTGATCATTTGCGTATTCCTCAATTCTACTCCATCCTTCCTCAACGCTTAGTTTAGCTATTTTTCCTTTTGATGAATTATTAATGCCCAATTGGTCGTTTTTGGAGACACTGTCATAAAAGATTTGGACAAGAAGCCAGAGTTCAATGCCATGGTGGGGGACTTTTTGGAGTAAGTCCTTGAATCGAGTCCATGCCTCGTATAGAGTTTCGCCTCGACGTTGTTCAAACATCAAGATATCCTTCCTTAGCTTGGTAGTTCTCCCCGGTGGGAAAAATTGAGCAAGGAAACGAGTCGTGAGATCATCCCAAGAGGTGATGGATCTTGCGGGTTGACGTTCTAGCCACTGACTAGCTTGGTCCCGCAGAGAGAATTGGAAGAGACGCAATCGGGTCGTCTCTCGAGTGGCAACATCAAGGTCTATAGAATCAACGATTTTAAGAAAGTCCTTGAAATGTTGATTGGGATCTTCAGAACGAAGTCCATGGAATGCGCATCCGCTTTGCACCAACCGGATGGTGTCGGATCGCAAGGGTGTGATATTGGCTCCTTGAGTGAGCTCAATGGTGTTTCGATAGCCATGGTGGCTAGGACGGGAATACTCTCCCAAAGTACGGGCTCTAGGAGGTGGTGGTGGTTGTTGTGGTGGTGGGTTGTGGGGGTTAAGGATATTACCATCTTCCATGATGTCGGATGGTATGGTTACGAACAAAGACACGAAGAAAAAAGATAGACTAAAGGAAACCTAGAAAAATAAAAATAAAAATCTCACTAGAAAGGAATCTAGTGAGTAGACCTAATAGAAATAAAAATTCAACCTAAACAATAACTATTCCCCGGCAGCGGCGCCAAAAACTTGATGCGTGGGTTTTGCAACCTTACAACAGGTTTTACCTCTCGAGGGATCTCAAGAGGCTTACAACCCCACCAGGCAGTGTACCTGACCGATGTAGTATAGTGTAGTGGTAAGTACGGGGGATTGATCGTTCTCCACAGGGAATAGTGTTCGTTAGGTATGAAAAACTACTCTAATAGGTCTAAAGGTTGAGGAAGATTCTTTTTATGTTTTTATATTTTTTATGAAAGCAAGTAAAATCTCGGGTTTGAAGGAGTGGGCGGAATTAGTTGCTAGTCAACTAACCCAAATAACTACAAATGCAAATAAAATAAAATAACTGAAAATAAAAAGTTGGTGAGAAACTTATGTGTAGAGAAATGTGTTTACTTAGATTTCCTTACTCCCTAGCTATCTTTTACCGGTTGATTAGTGTGTATTAGTCGCGTGGATGACGGGTGTATTCCTTAATACCATTCGTGGGGTGGCGTACTTACTTCCCCAACTCTACAAGCTCCTACTTCACTCCTATGTCGAGCCGGCTAGGAAGCTCCTAACATGGGATCACTAGAATTCGCTTGTGCATTAAATACAACCATAAAAACCTTTAGTACGCATTTGGTTCATGTTTCTTAAGACGTTCAAGCAAGTTACCGAATAGGAAGTTAGCCAGTTTTCTTAAGCCTAACATAGATAAACAATCATCCAATACAACTAACAACACACTAATAACCAATAATCAATAGCTAGGTTTCATTAGATCTAAGCAAACACAAGATAAATTTAGCCTAACATGTTAAACAAAAGACAAGAATAAGATAGAATCAAACAACACATAGACATATTGAATGATTAATTGATAACTTATCTTCAATGTAACATGGAAGATCTCAAGGCAAAAAGCCTTGAAAAAGAAGCTAAATTCGTCTTAGGGTTTTCTCCCAAAATTCCACACACTAAGCTCTCCTCTAATGACAAAAAATTAGAAAACTATATATAGATTTTTACATCTGACGGCGTCACCTTATGGAGTGTGACGCCGTCACCTCGCCGCTTCTAGGGTTCCCGGATGACCTTCTTGACGCCGTCCCTCTTTAGCTCTTCAAAAATCCATTCTGGCTTATCAAGGCTTGACGCCGTCGAACCTTGAACGTGACGCCGTCCCTCTTTGATTTAAGCCGTGACGCCCTTGATCAAGTTAAAGCGTGACGCCGTCAGAATTCACATGCTATTTTCACTGGCTTATCATGAGTAAATTTCACGTCCACCTTTTCTTGCCAAGGCATGACGCCGTCTGGGGTTAAATGTGACGCCGTCAAAGGTAACTTTTAGCCGATTTTTGAGACTTTGCCGTTTTCTTCACTTTTATGCTCCAAAAACGTCCAAAATGCCTCCTTTTCCAGATTTCTCCTCAAAAGTACCTAAAATGACAAAAGGAACGATTTAGGGCAATATTTGATCAAATAAATACGATTTAGGGCTTAAATGACCCCTTAAAAGCGGTACACTTTTCGCTTCATCATCAAATGACAACATCCTTGGATGCTCCTGAGTTTGATACATATTTTGAATTAAGCAAACGAGATGAAAAGATTCAAGCTCACACAAACACGATTCGACTGTTGAGGGCCCAAATTGCCCAATTGAAATCCAACAAGTGTGATGTATATGGCACCAATAAACCTTCGTCTTCAGATTCTCAGAATTTTCAATATCAAGACACCATCAATAGGGTACATTATGAAAATGAGTGTTTTCGAGAAGAAAATTCTAAGATTAAACAGCATTACAAAGAGTTATATGAATCAATTAAAGTTACAAGAAATAGTCATAATGAAAAGATAACTTCTTTGTTAAATGAAATTGAGAATCTTAAGACTCAGGTGAAAGGAAAAATGCCATGCACCTCTTGTAATTGTGTTGCATCAAAGGTCTCTGCTTGTAAAATGTACGATGTTGATGTGGGGCCTATTCCATTTCCCATGAGAAACAACAGACCTGTCCATCATATGTATCTCTGTCACCTTAGGGATGGACTTGACACTCTTCGTGAGGTTGTGGAAGAGGACAGAATAGAAAAACCACTTGATAAGGCAGTAGGTTATGCCTGCGTCCTCACAAAAAGGATCCAGGAATAGTTAGAATATGCCATTGGCACGGGTCCCAAGTCTAGCAACCAAAGAGATAGATTAGGTGCATCATCGTCCACTACCAAGAACAAGCATGTAACCTTTGCGGTACCTTTGGAAACTTCAGATCCCAGCACATCAAAACATGTTCAGCAACCAGAAGTGAAAAAGACTAAGATTCCCATCAGTTCCTCTACAGGAGTTAATAGTGACACTAAAGCTAGCAAGTCAAAACCTAGGATAAACATAAAGAATTCTAGGACTTCACCAGCTAAAAGTGTTCCTAAAAAGAAAGTAGAAGACCACATGAGGAACAATAAGTCAGAATTGAGCAAAAAGAATCATAATTCAAACCCTAATTCACTTTGCAAGACATGTAATGAATGCTTAATTTCGCGTAATCATGATAAATGTGTTGAGAAATTTCTGAAGTTGTCCAACAAACCTCCAGTTAAGAAAGTTTGGAGAGCTAAAGAAATTAAGCAAACTTGGAAAGCAACAGGAAATAGGTTTGCTAAAGTTGGTTACCAATGGAATCCCACTGGAAGGAAATTCACTTTAGGAGAACAGTGCCCTTTAACTAGGATAACTAAATCTAAAGTAGTGCCTATACGTCAATGGAAGCCAACTGGAAGGAAATTTCCTGTAGGAGAACAGTGCCCTTCAATTAGGTCTACTTCCACTAGCATTCCAACTCCTACTGAGACTCGGGCGAATGATGCTTCTGTTCCCACTAACCAACTGGACCCCAACTTAAATTGGGGATCCGGCACTCCAAACTCAATTTTTGTCTGTTTTCAAATGCAGGTCGTACGGATTGTCCTTTGACATTTGGACTCAGGCTGCTCACAACATATGAGGGGAATCGACTATGACGTCTGTACACTTCAGTGCAGGCCTCGTTCTTCATTGACGATGACGTCTGTACACATCAGTGCAGACCTCGCTCTTCATCATGATGACATCTGTACACATCAGTGCAGGCCTCGTTCTTCATTAGCTATGACGTTTGAACACATCAGTTCAAGCCTCGGCCCTCAATGTCAATATGATGGCATCTGCTGACTTCTCTTCAGGCCCCGTTCATCAAAGAAAAGAAAGGCGTATGCTTGAATGCGCTTTATCTTCAGAAGAAGATGAATCTTCTTACTTATGACCATTCTCATCAAGCGCTTCATGTTCCTCTCATGCTCATTCAGTCATCAAGGGGATAAACGTACATTGGAGTATATCCTTATTCACCTGGTCTATCAAAAATGGCAGTGGGTCGTCATATGCAATTTTTGAGGGGGAGAAGGGTGAATTAACTATATGGTGATTGAGAGTTGAGAAATGGTCATACGAATATTCTTGTTTCTGACTAAAGACTTCATACTTGCTCCATGCGCATTCAAACATCAAGTGGATCTACTTCCATCAGATGCAATTTCGAATGCAATTTTTGAGGGGGAGAAGTGTGAACAGTGGATCAACCTCATATACACTTGTTCTTCAAAAATGACATCCTCATATGCAATTTTTGAGGGGGAGAAGTGTGAACAAGTGAGCAAACAAACAATCACTTGTTGGGCATCTAATGGTGACTACGGAATTGATCAGGTATCACTTATTTGGGGTTGAAGTTGACTTCCTCAAAGGTGTGATCTTACTCTATCATGAAGTCGGGGTTGGTTGGATGCATGACCTTCAATGATAACTTGCTTGTGCTTAAGATTTAAGTTGAAGACTTAGTTTATCTAGTTACCAGCAGTCGGGGTAACTATCACTTAAAGGAGTTACGTTGTAGTACTCAGTGTCATACGCCGTTGACGTTGTGGATAATCGTAAGAGGTGTTAAGGTCTCATACTTTGGTTGGGTAGTGAGTACTTAGAGATTTGCTTGGAGCACTAAGTCTCTACACCGTTCTTCCTACATTAGTGTAAGTCTAAGTCACAAGTACGGGGAATTCTACTTCAGTGTCAAGTTTGGTATATCGGGTTTGTTCCATCAGTCATCTCGTCAAATTGCCTACTTGAGGGTTGGTAAAGATAGTCAGAGACAGTTTCGGTAGCGGTTGATTCTCACTCGATCCACTTGAGCAAAGTTTGTTCTTCTCACAAGATCTCAAGAATATGTGCGTAAAATGTGTTGCTGATTCTGAGGTATCAAAACCAGCAAGGGGGAAGGAGATATACATCTGAATGCACAACGAGTACACATGATGAACTTTATACATCTTCTTAATTGAAGTTATTCCGGGAAGACAAATGTCATAACCGCAGAGAAAATCAGTGTTTTAACTCGTTCCTTTGGTGTATCATTCCAACTACGTGGGGGAAGAGAAAGTCAGTTTCGGATGATAAAAGAGGTACACAATTGTATGATGGTTCCTATGGTTAGTCGGTATCCTACTGAAGGAAATGTGTACATCCGGTACTCAGTAGCTTTTATGGTACTGTCTTGGTGTTATCATGTCGACTACATACGGGATAAATTGCTTACACTCGGGACTTAGTTGAACTTGGTGTAACAACTCTCATCTGCGATTTCCTGAAGGGAGAAAAAGGGATTTTCGGGTCTTAATTGATCTTGATGATGCGTTTTCGACTTCATTTATGGGATTGAGTGTGTACTTAGGGTTCTTGAGCTTCATATAACGAGACTGACTGCATCACTTCAACTACTTGGGGGAAGTGGTCTCTGGATACTGTTGGTATGCGTTTATTCAGTCTTCAGCGGGAAGTAATGTGAGAAGAATTATTCAAGTGTGAGATGATTCGTTACTGATCTACTTGATCCCCCGATCGAAGAATCTCAACGGTTATTCTTAAAAGGAGCAGCAATATTTAATGGGGTTTGCTACAGTTTTCGCTGTACACTTACCTTGCGTAAGCTTGAAAGAGAGCTTTGAAACTGCTCAAAAGGAAGATTTTCGGTTTGGGGGGAAGCTATCAAAGCTTCACATTGAGAAGGCTCAAGTTCAGTTGATTATTCAGGAGCCTCGAAAGCTTTGGTGGTGAAAGTTTAAGAGATGTTGACTACAGATGTCTACCACATACTGAAAGTATCCTCATTTTGGTATTCATGTTATCATCGTCTTAAACTGAAACATATTGTTTGTACATATTTTATACCAAACTGTAAATAGAAAATTATAAAAACAGATAAATAGATAATTGTAAATAGATAAACTTAAACCCAGAAAAACCATAAAAATCATAAAATTAGAAAATACCAAAAATAGTTTCATCTAGGCATGTCTTCTGTTTATCGATAACATTTACGGTCTTAGAAATGTCATTCAATAATGACACGGGACTTTAAATGAAGCTCGAGCAGAAGTTATACAAATTGGTTAAAACATGTCTGAATGGCTTGCTATTACTTCAGATAGCAACCCGCGCTTCAACATGGGGAAAGCACGTCGCTAAAAAGACGGCTGTTCCTCCAACTGGGTGATGTTCACCTGGGCATGGATTACTTTATATCCATGTTTCTTTGATCTGATGTACGTTTCAGTGCATCATTTCTTGAAAAAGAAGAGAAATCTTCTTTGTATGCAAATGGTTTTCATTCTATGATTCTTCTGAAAATTATTTGTGAGACACTTGGTGCTTATGTGTTGCCTGAAATTCTTTTAGACTTGGATTATGCATAAAATTTGTCACTCAATCAACGACTACAAATCTTTAACTAGAATACGGGTCATTGATTGAGGGGGATAGCGAATTCAAATTTTATATCATCAAACGGGTTTCTTGATTAATTCATAAGTATTAGAAAAGGTTTTGTAGTTAATGGGGTATTAGTTGATGAGGAAATTGCTAAACTTTATATCAAATGGCCAAACGTGTTAGTCGCTAGAAAGTTTAGGACATTATGTGCAATTTGCTTATAGTTTCCTAGGTTTATGTATCTAGAAGGTTCATTTGTGTTACTTGGGAATCCTCGTTTAATCCCCTAAATACTTTAAAACTCAAAATCTAAAAGAAGTTAGAAAACCCATTGAGTTTGATGTTCTTGAATACTCCACTGACATTTGTATGATCTAAATGAATGAGTTTCAAAAGTTGTTTGACTCTTGGTAGTCGATTGCTGCTTAATTGTTGTTGATATAGTGCATATGTTCTCAGGATTCGCTTAGGTATATAGTTATCATGTTAGAATCTTGTCCCTAAGATCCTGAATTGAATGTTGAAATATGAGTGAATTGCCATGTTCATGATTGCTAATTGCTCTTAATGCTAGATAGTGGTTTGATGTATTTCCTGATTGTGGTTTGATTATGAGATGAACTTGGTATTATGATGTGGCAAGCTACTATGTGGTAGCTATTAAGGAATAGTGTATCTGTATGTAAGTATATCTGTGTTGATATTCTTATGCAGATTCCATAGCCAATATGAATGTGCCAGTTCCAGCTCTAACCATTTGATCAGACGTTCAAACTCTATTGATTGGCTCGGAATTCACCACGACAACAACATCGGCAACAACAACAACAACAACAACAACAACAACATTGTCATCACCACCACCACCCTCAGTGAAACAAAGCAATATTTATTCTGATCTCGCCAAGTGGGGATCTACAATACTTGGACGTTCTTGTTGGTGGATGGATAATTGATGTTGACCAATGACTCCCTCAGAGAAGCGGATGATCACATCATCTGCGCAAAAAGGTCAATATCATTTGTGTCATAAAAAAATCACTTTGTGCAAAATAAGCAGTGAATCTCCCTCTTAGTTTAAGGGGGAGCATAGTATGTTCCATTATCAGAAAACATTAAATCGGACACATTTCTCCCACATTTTCTAACTTATTTAAATCAATTGGGATCACAAATCTCAAATGGTTTGAAATTTTTGATCGGGGGAGAGAATGTGATTTAAATATGAAATCTGATAAAATGTGATGTTTGGACATAAATGTAAGCTCTCCCATATGTGCTAAACTCTTTCGTATATCGATGCACATATTGAGGGGGAGCAAATGGACAAAAGGATTTGGCATCTTATGTGATCAAGGCTCAGACTTCACAAATGAATTGACGAAACATATATTGTCATCTTGAATTACCGAAACAACTCTCGAAACCAAAATTACCGAGACTTAACTAACTCTTGAATCAAAGTACACAAAACGAGACGAACACAAGAGTTAACAAGTTAGATCAAACCACCACCCTATACTTTTAAATCCAGAAATTTCGAGCATATGCATGCCACCAGCTACTATGTATATATGACTCATTATTCGTTCACCCTGATATTTTTATAAACACTTAACGTGTAATCTTACTGAGTTTTGTATCCAAGTTTTAAATACGATATAATAACTGATGTATTAGACATGGACACTTATACTAACGCATGGACAAAATCGACCCCACACCACCTTATTCGTATATTTTATAAATTGCATGCACACATGTAATACGAGACATACACCGAAACAATTATAACCCACACACACACATTCCAGCCACCTTTTAAACGAGTCATAGATAAACCAACTCTTAACCATGCAATAGTGTACGCCATACTTAAACGTTTAATATTTCTTATCAGATTTTAGTCCTATAGCCTACATCTAATGCATAATCTAAAGACCAAATCAAATGAGTATATCATAACAGGTTCGAAAAGCTAGACCACCAACTGAATTGGACATATTATCTTCATACTTTCATGACTGCATGAAGCATTTCTATATGTTGTTTGACTCACATATTCATGGTGCAAACAGGTATTTTATTAGTATGATTGTCAGAGTTTGCATCGCATGGATTTGATTCAGATTATATGTCGCATGTACGTATCGATAGGATAGAAAACACAATAATGGAGATACCTTACAACAAGATGATGGACCAGAACTGAAACAAGGATCGCTACGACACCGCGAGACATGACCGAACCCAGCTTGGAGTACTCACGTACACGTATAGACACCGGTATGAGTACCAAGATTTGTCGAGGTAGGATAGAGCCCATACCCCAACGTACACAGCCACATATACACAACCACCACTCGTACAAATCCCAACCATCATCTAAACTCGAACATACTCGAGCAACACCATCGCGAACCAAAACTCGGCACGAAAACAGGGCTTGAACACCATCGACACCAGCCTTTAACCACGAACATGAACAGAAACTCTAAAACAATCATAGCTTCCAACAGCCTTCGACCTTGCATCTTCTTAGCAGATAGGTTTTCATTGGTTTAGTTTTGCTTTTGATCGAACAGAAGGAACAAAATAGCAGCAGCAGTAATTGACTTTGAGGTAGGAGTTTTCGGGTTTTGTAAAGTGAAGAGAAAACAATTATTCGGTATATATGAATGATGGGATAACCGAACTTTGTGATTTGGGTAATTAAGGAATGACCTATTTTAGTGGGATTGTGATATCAATTTAAGTTAATGCATGTTTATCTCTTTTATTTATTTCTTTCTCAAGCCGAATTTTGTGTGTTAGGCACAATAATATGTCACCTATTTTTGTGATTTAGGAAAACCATTTATTTTGTGATTTTAAATTATAAGGTAAAGTTTATTGGCTAAGTTTTATTAGGTAACTTAGAATATTAATTATCTTAGGTTAAGTACAAAAAATATATCCTTTGTATGATTTTATAAGTTCTTTAAAACTTCAAAATTAGAGGGGTATTTTAGTCATTTCAAGTTATGCCAATTTTAGAGTTTTACAACTCTTCCCCTCTAAAAGAAAATTTTCGTCCTCTAAAATTAAAGTGAAATGAAGCAGAAAACACAACGGACAGTGAACGAAAATGTGAACGACTTGTTTCTCATGACCCTATCTTGATGAATCAAAATAGCTTTGGCTTCCTCAGAAAAGACATACTATACCGAATCCAGATCAAAAGGATAAAATACCAAACGTAACAGGTGATAATCATATTCTCTAAGAAAAGGTACAGAGTATACATGGGATTTACGGATATATCATCTGTGGAATTGATTAGGCGAATCAGATGAGAATATATCGAAAGCTCTACAATGGGACCTAAGATTCTTATCGGAAGTACAGAGGTCAGCAAAACGCGTGTCGAGAATCCGAACGTATCAAATCGTATAACGGTGAAAGCAGATTAAACTCATAGGTAGACTGAACCTAAAGTTTCTCTAACGCAGATAATCTCAAACATCTATCAGAATTTCTAAGGCGTCTAAGGCACTCCTCGAAATATCCTATGATCACAATAAGTGCACGTTATATGATGTAAGTATTATCACGTTGGCCAGACGTCATAATACTAGCATCATATAAATATGCCCTCATGATGACCATACTTTATCTCAAGTCGTGAACAAAACAACCTATCTTAATCCACCTAATCCTTCTACAGTCTCAGAAGTCATCAAAATCGAATGTCATAGCATGGCACTAATAAGAGTGATGCGGAAGCAATGATACTTAAACAATGCCTTATAGTCTACCCATTCCTCACTGGTCAAAACTTATGTTCATATTAATAAGTCCTAAAGCAAGTTCTCAAGGTGTTCTCCTATGCTCTTACAGTGGAAGCCTAATAGTCCAAAACGCACAGGTCAAGGGTAAATGTATTACAAGTCGCAGCCTGGTCTCTGATACCATAAATTGTAACACCTCGACCCGACAAGGGTAAAGATGTTACAATAATGGTTTCATATCAGAACAACACAAGCATATGACATAAATAATACAATTGAATTTCAATGTTTACAATGGAAAATCTGAAACTACAAGGTTATAATACAATAATTTCCAAATCTAACTATAAATTCTTCTAGTCATCTTCAATAGCTAGTAAGGTCTTCTAAGTCCAAGGTACTCTCCACTCATACCCAGCTTCCAAACTAAGACCTGCCGCAGGAAAAGAAATGCGGCTGAGCTATGAAAGCTCAGTGAACAGATATAACGATAACAAGGCAGTAATGATGGGATAGTGAAGTAAGTGAAACAATGCAAGGTATAACAAGAGTCAGGAAAGAAAAATAAAGGTTATGCAGATATATCAGGAATTAAGAAACAGTTACAATAGATAAGAGTAAAGGGAAATAGTAATCCCAAACCCGAGCCCAAGTCATATCAAGTCAAGTCATGTATCAAGTCAAGTATGTATCCGGAGGGGTGACCTCGGAATACTAAGTACAAGGTTATAAGGTAAAGTAAACAGAAATCCACTACGAGCCCAAATCAAATCAAATAATCAAATATCAAGGTGTACGGAGGGGAGACCTCGGTACCAAACGTAATATGAGGGGATACCTCCAAAGGGTGGAGTCATGAGCTCCCAAGATGTGAAAGACGTGTATCGCACACACCATCAGTCACCAAATATAACAAACTCAAATCAAATAACAAATCTAGGATGCATCCATACGCCCCAGGTGGCCAAAGTCTGCCTCTACGTAACAAATCAAATCAAGTCAGGGACGGGACAGGTCATCACTCTCCTGCCCTAGAGTCATGCCATCGGTGCATCAATGACATGGACATGAAACCCTCATGCCTAGTTATGGCTCGTAGTCTCAAACTGTGGTCAAGGGTCAAGTATCAAATGTCCAAGTATCCAAGTTCAAAATTCATATCAAGTGGTTCAAGTCAAATTTCCATTTCAATTATATTATAAGGTTCATATCAAATGGTTCATATCAAATGGTTCATATCAAATGATTCATATCAAATGGTTCATAGCAAGGTCAAAACAAAGGGATCATAGCAAAGGGTTCATAGCAAGGTTCAAACCAAAGGTTCATATCAATTGGTTCAAGGTTCATAACAAAGGTTCAATTTAAAAGTTTATATTAAATGTTCATATCATAAAAGTAATCCTTTAATAATGGCATTCATAAAAGTGATCTTTAAAAACAGTTTTCATAAAGAAAGTCTTTAAAAGTAGTTTTCATAAAGCTTTTAGTAAAATTACATTTAAAAGTGGTATCACATCGTGCTCAAAAACATCATTTATAAAATAGCTTTTCTCAAAACATTTTCATATATAATTAAGAAAAGTTTTCACATCCAATTATAATATCAAATGAATCTTCAAGGTATCCAAGGATTTGAATATTCATGTCAAAGGGTGATGAACGAAGTATATCAAGTATCGTACCATAGGGATCACAATAAACGAATGTCAATGAATCATAATATCAACGAAGCATATCAACGAATGAATCAAAGAACAGGGGATCATAGCAATGGCTTAAAGGGAACCTTATAACGAATCAAAGATCAAGATCAAGACATGAGAGTGAAAGCACCCTTACTGAAAAGAGGGTAGAATATCTGTACCTCAAAGCAATGAGAGAACACTCGAAAAAATATAATTACTCCCTCTTCAAATGATCTTCCTGAATTTAATAATCATTTATTATTTATAAGTACATTTACAATGTCAATATTGAGTTTAGTATTTGTTATTAACCATGTCGACGTATTTAGGGTTTGCTTAGGTTAATTGCATTCTAAACTAATGAAAATAACGAATTAGACATTAAGGGTTAGGCCAAATTAGAATTAATGTATACCGAAATTTGAATTAAGGACCATTTCTCAAAACAACTCTCGAAACCAAAATTACCGAGACTTAACTAAGTCTTGAATCAAAGTACACAAAACGAGACGAACACAAGAGTTAACAAGTTAGATCAAACCACCACCCTATACTTTTAAATCCAGAAATTTTGAGCATATGCATGCCACCAGCTACTATGTATATATGACTCATTATTCGTTCACACTGATATTTTTATAAACACTTAACGTGTAATCTTAGTGAGTTTTGTATCCAAGTTTTAAATACGATATGATAACTGATGTATTAGACATGGACACTTATACTAACGCATGGACAAAATCGACCCCACACCACCTTATTCGTATATTTTATAAATTGCATGCACACATGTAATACGAGACACACACCGAAACAATTATAACCCACACACACACATTCCAGCCACCTTTTAAACGAGTCATAGATAAACCAACTCTTAACCATGCAATAGTGTACGCCATACTTAAACGTTTAATATTTCTTATCAGATTTTAGTCCTATAGCCTACATCTAATGCATACTCTAAAGACCAAATCAAATGAGTATATCATAACAGGTTCGAAAAGCTAGACCACCAACTGAATTGGACATATTATCTTCATACTTTCATGACTGCATGAAGCGTTTCTATATGTTGTTTGACTCACATATTCATGGTGCAAACAGGTATTTTATTAGTATGATTGTCAGAGTTTGCATCACATGGATTTGATTCAGATTATATGTCGCATATACGTATCGATAGGATAGAAAACACAATAATGGAGATACCTTACAACAAGACGATGGACCAGAACTGAAACAAGGATCGCTACGACACCGCGAGACATGACCGAACCCAGCTTGGAGTACTCACGTACACGTATAGACACCGGTACGAGTACCAAGATTTGTCGAGGTAGGATAGAGCCCATACCACAACGTACACAGCCACATGTACACGACCGCCACTCGTACAAATCCCAACCATCATCTAAACTCGAACATACTCGAGCAACACCATCGCGAACCAAAACTCGGCACGAAAACAAGGCTTGAACACCATCGACACCAGCCTTTAACCACGAACATGAACAAAAACTCTAAAATAATCATAGCTTCCAACAGCCTTCGACCTTGCATCTTCTTAGCAGATAGGTTTTCATTGGTTTAGTTTTGCTTTTGATCGAACAGAAGGAACAAAATAGCAGCAGCAGTAATTGACTTTGAGGTAGGAGTTTTAGGGTTTTGTAAAGTGAAGAGAAAACAATTATTCGGTATATATGAATGATGGGATAACCTAACTTTGTGATTTGGGTAATTAAGGAATGACCTATTTTAGTGGGATTGTGATATCAATTTAAGTTAATGCATGTTTATCTCTTTTATTTATTTCTTTCTCAAGCCGAATTTTGTGTGTTAGGCACAATAATATGTCACCTATTTTTGTGATTTAGGAAAACCATTTATTTTGTGATTTTAAATTATAAGGTAAAGTTTATTGGCTAAGTTTTATTAGGTAACTTAGAATATTAATGTGGAAAGGATTGATTGTTGCAAACACTTGGGATGTGAATCTTAGTAATGTGTTTGTGAGATATTTATGTATGAATGTGTTTTAGCATGCGGAATCTACTACAACACACTTAAAAGAACACAAGGTGGTGAGTTATGTAAACGTGAGAATGGAATGAACAAGGAACACAACTTTAGTTAACACAAAACGATTCAATATTATTGATGAAATAATACGGATGATCTAGCTATCACCGGGATTACAAAGTAATCTTGAATCTAAGATTGTAAAAGGATTTGTGAGTTGAGTAACTAAGTTACTTGAGAGATAGTTCGGTTTTGGTTAATAGTTGGGAAGATACATGCATGAAGAAGTGACTCAGGGAACCTTTTATAAGATAAGGAACCCTTATTACAAGTTGTCAAGTGGTTTAATATAATACTTTACTTTGACTATTCTAGCCTACAATTAAATACAACTACCAATGTACAACTCTGCAATATTCTTCTGTACACCACAGAAGACTAAACTACTTCTACATAACGTATAACAATGTACAAAGACTAATAATTCAACTAAATATCTATTACAAAATATCTAATCAACTTGACATATAGCTTGGCAGGCTCTTCATCAACTAGCAGTACCTTCTACCCAGAAGGTACTGTTAGTACATCTTCATACTTCTTCAAAATCAACTAGCAGGCTCTTTGACATCTTTGGCAGGCTCTTTGACTTGAACATTTTATTCCCAACAATTAATTATCTTAGGTTAAGTACAAATAATATATCCTTTGTATGATTTTATAATTTCTTTAAAACTTCAAAATTAGAGGGGTATTTTAGTCATTTCAAGTTATGCTAATTTTAGGGTTTTACAACATCAATCGAAAGGACATATCCTGGCCGGGTAATAATTTCAAGCTGGTCTAACCAGTGTTGTAAGCGTGTCTCAAAAAGGATGTGTCTGAGTAGATGATTCGTTAAAATCAACACTTATATTTTTCCAAAGGAAACACAAAGGAAGTATGTATAACCCGAGTCGTTATCCCCGATGAAGGATGAATGGAATTTGTGAGATCGGGATTGTGAATCGTGTAGTGAATGGATATAAAAGAGATATTTGGATTTAATAAACTAAAATGATAGAAATATTACTGGAAACAATTAATTAACTAAGGGAAAGATTAATCTAAGACACTTAAGGCAAAAAACGTAAAGAAAATCTAAAAACACGCTTAAACCGGGAAAGCCCGAGCCTAAAACGTCAAATCTTAGAAATTTAAACTCTACGGGTCCAAATCTATTTTTTCTAAGATCTATATGACAAAAGAAAATTTTTAGAAAAAACTATTAGAAACTAATTAAAAGGTTTAAAAATAGTAAATGACTTTAGAAAAATATGAAACTTTGCAAATAAATCTAAAATATTATTCTTAACCTAGGAAAAATAAAACCAGAAGCTATCTAAACCCTAATAAGCAAAATGGGCTAATAAGCAGTTGGAAATAAGCACTTAAGCACAAACAGATACCACAAGCTCAGAAACAGTTCAAACAACTTATTTAAGCATAAAACAACTTAATTCAAATAGCTTAACTCACAGAATAAGCCAAATAAGAAATTAAGCAGATTCAAAATAAAGACAAAAAAGTCAGCTAAATCCCCTACTTGCATATTAAAATTAAGCACTCAATTAAGCTATTTAGTGGGAACTTATGGGGGCAAATGCTTCCTAGTACTACAGGCTACATTAAAACACCAAAATCCCTAATTTTTACAACCCAATTGAACTCTAATTCTTACCTAGATCAGATGCCCATAAAAAACAAAACTGATGCAAGCTCAGATCAGTGCTCAGCTAGGGATTTTGCAGACCTTAAATAAGCTTATTAATAAGCTTATACAATACTGAAAAGCATAAAACAATTTACTCTATTAATCTAACAATCTAGAAACATGAAAATTAAGCCTTTTCTACAACAAGAAAGCACAAAACAAGGAGATTAAAACCTGATGCAGACTGAGAAATGGTGAACTGAGAATTCCAAGATCAAGTGAAACTGAAATCCAATGAAACCTTCTTTACCATCAACTGAGTAACCTAAATGGAAGACAAAAACAATGCTAACAAGGACTGAAAAAGCCCAAGCTTGTGAGAAGCTTATCACAACAGCCAATAGCTAAATCCTATACTAATCCATTGAAAACTTCAAAAAGATACAAATTAACTAAAGACAGCCTGAAAACAGCTTATATAAGTAACATTAAAGAAGATTAAAAGTTCCCTATGTGCACATGAACAGTGCTAACTAGCTATGACCTGATTTAGCACTAAACCAAACAGTCCTTTGTCAAGGGACTGATTTGAATATGTAACTAAGCAAGACCATATTGAGCTGAGCTATAGCAACTAGGTATTTAAACTAACATTATTTAGCACAAACAATAGAAAATAAGCTGAAAAGTAACACTGAGAATAAGCAATAAGCTAGTTTGACTATTGGTTGACTTTTTTGACTTTTGTTGAAATTAACTTAATTAAGCAACAATAAACTCACCTAAAGCTGTCACAGGCTTATGTGAGCTTATTGAACAGGAAATACAAGCTTTTAACTTGAAACAAAAATAACTTTAAAGCACTGAATTGAAATAAACTTGAATTATCACTGGATGAAGGTTAAACTAGGATTTCAATAAAACCAACAGAGTACAAAGTTTATAAAAGTTAACTAATACTGAAATGTAAATTACAATAATTTTAGAAAACAGAAATAAGCATTCATTACACTACGAAATTGGTCTAAAGCAGTGACAACTCTATCATTGTGTCTTCATTTCCTTATATAGCTATCCAAAAAGCTTCTCTCCTCACTCCTGATCAAATCCCACTCGTTTAATTGCCTTCAATTCATCCTAGCCGTTAATTCCATTTTTGGCGGGAAAAGCAGTCAAGTGGGTTTTTAACCTCTTCTGAGCACGTGGGGGAGTTAACTTGTGAAGGTTTCTTATTGGAGGAGGGGGGGAGGTGGAGTGTCAGGGATAAGGGAGGTTTGGCAGAGAAAAGTTGTGGGTGAGGGTGGTATGGTTTGGCGGGCAAGTGGGAGGAAGAAGAAAAGTTTGACTTTTCTGGTTGACTGGGGTGTTTATCTGAAATAGAAACGGGGTAAAGGGGTTGGGTTATTTTGGTGTTGGGCTTTTGTTTTTGAGTTGGGCTTGGTGGGTTGGGTTTATAGGATTAGGATTAAATGGATTGGATTAGGTAGGTGATGAACTCAAATAAGTACATTTTATTACTATCATTTATCCTATTAATTTGACTTGTTTTACTATATTATGTATGAGGATTGATACTTAATCGTTTACTTTTGTAATTCTCAGGTAAAAACAAGCATTTGGTGAAACTTGGCGATTTTGGACTGATTATGGAGCAAAACATGCATAAAGTGAAGAGTCTACAGAAATGGACAAGATCAAGTTAAATCTGCTCCAGATGCGCCGCATCTCACTCATGACATGCGCCGCATCTCTATCAAGATATCACCAGATACGATCCAAGATACAAGAGGACATGCGCCGCATCTAATCATGGAGTTACGCCGCATCTTCTGGCGGTGTACGAATATTCCTGAATATTATAATCTTGGACCCCACGCGAAGTTAAGTCAATGCGCCGCATCTACTTACTAGATGCGCCGCATCTCACCTCAGACAGAAACTATAAATACCCGTAGACCAGACGAATTACAAGTTCCGAAAGTTTTAAAACAGAGACCGAAGCAGCAGAACCCTAGGACGAATTCAGTCAAGAAGGCAGCACAAGACACACCAAACGAAGATACAAGAGCTGTAAGAAGGTGCTGCATGTATTTAATTCATTAAGTAGTTTTGTTTTATTGTGTTAGCAAACTTTAATTCATCAGGATTGATGGGCTTGTGTTATGTTATCATTCACTTCAACTCCCCTTAAAATTGCTTTCCCATCGATTAAAGTTTATATGTTGATGTCTTTGGTTACTACTTATTAGTGCATTGATCACCTCTGTGTTTATTAGTGGCTTGTGTAATGTGGCAACGGAAAGGTTGCACTCCCACGGTTATTACTAAATTGATCACTTAGGAATAACTTTTAGACATAAGTCATCATTAAGGGTTTACTCGCCGATAAGCTTAGGACCAACGAGAAAGGATTAACTACATACACTTCATATAAAGCTATCAATAAAACAAGTGGCAAACTACTTAATCATAAGGACAGCCCTCTTATTGTCTCGAGTATTTATCTGTGTACGTGTGTGCTACTTGCTGATTCGTGCCTATTAGTATAGTTTATTATTTAATTGCAAACAAAATCGTGCCAGTCTCTCAGGCTGAAACCCCCTTGCGTTAGGATATTAAAATACTGATTAGAATAACGAGATAATACGTTCCACTCTTAGTGATCGACACTCTACTTACCATTATATTCATACTGACCGGGTACACTGCTCGTTAAGTGTGTGTGTTATTGATAAGTCGGCTAAATATAAATTTAAAACTTGAGTAGGCATTAAAACTGCTAAACCGCAACGACACATCACGCGCATCAGGTAGGATAAGGGTTAATTTAGTTTTAGGGTTAGATTTGGGTTAAAGTTTAGGGACCAAATTTGCCACTTTTCAAACTTCAGGGACCAATCTTGTATTTTTTGAAAATCATCTCCAAGGGCTATTTGTGACATTTCAATATTCTTGGAAGTTGACTTTGATAATTTGAGCACTATCCCGGTCCAAACTTGTAAATTTCTTCCCCGTCCTCGGCTTTTCAACTTTTTTCAATCTTGTGCTCGGTTTTGTCTGTTTTTGCCCCGTTTTCAATCCTTTTATACCTGAAACACATAAAAAAACAAACCAAGAATATTTGCAACAATATATGGTCTATTTGGGTGTTTTTGGTCATTTTTGTGTCTTATATGGGTATAAAATGATGAGTATTTACACACTCATCAGTAGAGTGTACCGTTTCGAGAAACTTTCTGTGGACTTGACCAGGCCGGGTAATAATTTCAAGCTGGTCTAACCAGTGATGTAAGCGTGTCTCGAATCGATCATGTTCACTGAAAGTTGATCAATTCAAAAAAAGTACGAGCTCTACCTAACATGTGCAAATTTATAAAACAATCATTCGAACACATATTGAGGGGGAGCATTTGAAAAATAAAAAACTCTCAAGTGTTAGCAAAAATGTGTTTCAGAATCATGAACACTTTGAGAGATTTTTCAAAGATTTGGTTTATGGCAATTGTGGAAGAACACCAAAGACCGACCATTTTATTTATTGTATTGGAGTTATAAGGATGGTAAGGTTAGGTACAAGTTCCCACGATCCCGCCAGAGCCGGAGGGATCTACCCAGGGACAATCCACTAGTTAGTGTAGAAGTCCTTAGGTATGATTAAAAAGGAGAAAAGTGTGATTAAGGGAAGAGTGCCGACTGAGATGGAGCTAGTACTGGAACAAACCCAACAAGGTTCTAGTAATGAAGTCTCGGTAAGCACTGAAGGGGTTGAAGAATGAAAAAGAAATGTAAAGATAAAGGGTGAAAAGAAAGAAGCCCTCCTTACACTTTAGGCAGAAACCGGGTCAATACATATGCTGTCAGAATCACTTAGTTGATTGCTGGCATTGAAGACAAAGTATCATGGACCCAGTGATACGCTGCACAACCCTCCCTAGCCACTCAAGGTCCCTCAAAGGACTCTTGTTTCAATTGTCACGGAGTTCAATACATTTCTATCGTCTCTCTCACTCCGAGTTAGATGATATTGAAAAGGTGGCAGTCCTCTCCAGCCTCCGATCACCAAATCAAAACGCACTATCGAGTCTAGAGCCACGAGATGCATAACAAGATCTCATAGGAACACTTGCTACTTATACACTGGGTGTTCAACATCAAGGGCACCAGTTGTAATATTATGAGTCCTACGCAGATCTTAGCAATCTGCCAGAACATTTATGAGAGAATCTACAAATGTAGTTCTCAATGATTGAATGGAAATTCCTGCCAGGGTCAACATCAAACAGCCCTGAAAGCAGGTCACTTCGGTAATTCCCTGTGGATTACGCTTAGTAATCGCGAAGGTTTCAAACGGTCTACAGTCGTGGAGTGATCTCCAGCGACTCACCTAATCATTGATTTACTACGGTAAGATCTTAAAAAACCCTCTGTGGGTTTCGATTTAGGAACGGTCTTGGTAAGGATTAGAGAGAGTTTTCACACTATGCTGTTAACAATCTCGAAGTCCAAACCTGTAAGTACCGGTCGATTTGTTGCTAACTGTCGTATGCAGGAACTTCTGGTGGTTGTAGCTGTTAGATGCTGTAGCTGGTTGCGGTTGTAGCTGGTTGCAGAAAAGATGCCAATCCTCTACCACATGTTCACACTACATCATCATTGTAATTCAACAAAGTCATGATCAACCAAAAGACCTTCAACATAGCTTCTGCAAACTATGATGCTGAAGATCATGACACCAAATAGTGTGTGCATGTCGGCTCGTAGATTATCACATCACGTGGAGACATACTACTGAAAGATGGCTTGAAGATACATGTTGGATGATACTTTCGAAGAATACTCAAAATCATCCAAGACAAAGGAAAAGTCATCACAAGTTCATTGCTGGATGCACAATGATCAAAGATACAAGACTTTGAAGAATCAAAGACTACGAGCTATGAAGACAAGTTCAGAAGATAAAATGCTAGAATTCGAAATATTATTTCCGGGGTGACCTCCCTTAGGGGGAGATTGTTAGGAATATAAATATTCAGATGAAGGCTCGGTCACCCCGAGTATCTATTTAGCATTTACATAGCTCGTAGGCTTATTTATATTAGCTTAAGCATTATTAGTATTAGTATTAATAGCTTAGTTGTATTTATATTTGTGGAGTGGGTCGGGTCTTTACCCACTGTCAGCTCACTCCACAGCCCACTTGGGGCACCAATATTAGGTACTATATATACCCTTTCCCTCACATGGGAAGGGTTGGACCTCATTTTACTATCAATCTAATATTACACTAGTTTCTCTCACTACAAGGTTCCCATCTCTTTCTCTCTCTACAAAACCCTATTCGATCCATAATCTTGTCCCAAACTTGTGTTTCTTTGTTAGTGAATATACTACAAATCTCATTCTTAAAATCCCTTTTTCAATTCGTACGATTTATATAACGAAAGTTACGTTTATATTTACATAACGTAACTTTTAACGAATACGAATAACTTATCATCCACCAACTTTCGAGGAAACGATATTTATGGATTCAATAAACATAAAAACATGACAATATTATATATAACATTATTTTTGAACTTTAAGCATTTTAAGCATAACATGCATTCACATCACAATCCAATTCGTTATCCGACACTTTTCCACAATCATTATTCACATCCTGTCAATCTTGAACCATCGAAATCTCAGACATCCCTATTATTCAGGTCGTGTGTTGGAGCCGTTCCCGTGATACTTTTGACATAACATTACTTTGACCTTTACAGCTAAGGTGAGATTTCATAGCCCCTACTTTTATATGATTTGAATTATTCTTTTGGGGGAGATACATGCTCAACTATTTTTCATTTAATTTCGTAAATACTTATACATTTTGCATTAGTATGCAAGATACATTATGCATTGTTATGCAAGTATTCTAATACTGTTCGCATTGGTATGTAAGATACATTTTGCATGGATATGCAAGATACATTTTGTAGTGGAATGCAAGTACTCAAAACACTTATGACATGATACGTATTTATATACACATCTGTCCTACTCATACTTTAGCAGTGGATTGTAAACACACAGGTTGCAAGTCTTGTATGGGCCGGGCTTGGGACTGAGTGGATTTACCATGCCTTTGCTGTGAAATCTTTATTCAAATGCTTTATAGTCTAACTAAACTCTATGAACTCACCAACCGTTGGTTGACACTTTTTAGCATGTTTATCTCAGGTTAATAAGGCGATAGTGGATGCATGGATCTTAGAGTCATTTGCATACTTGGAGACTTATATCTTTATCTTTTACCATTCGATTCATCTTGAAAAAATCTATGTAACTTTATACTTTGGATCTCTTGCTTAAATCTGATTTTAATAATCCGAATGGTAACATTTTAAAACGTCTCATTTAGAGGTCGTTTTCTATACCTTGATCTATATTATGAAGTAGTACCCCTTTGACACTACTATTCCGCTGCGGTTATTTGGGGGTGTTACAGATTGGTATCAGAGACTTGGTTATAGAGAACTAGGTTGCATTTAGTGCCTAGACTATAACTACTATATACATTGAGACTCTCATCCCTATCGCCTTGCATACGTAGAACTTTTCCGTTATTATCCACGCTGTTGGATGTTATAGTATTTGTACTGATAGGGAAATCTCAGAATTTAGTCGAGTCATCAAAAGTGTGGAGCTCAGTGATAACTGGCTATTTTACTTGATCTTGTGACAGTTCTTGTTTGATGAGACATGAGATTAAGTTAAATAAAGGTTATCACTTAGCCGCAAAAAATTTGATGACTTTGCTCAAAAATGGGATTTCTCTTGAGGATATTTTTTAGGGATAATCACCCTACACCTTCACCATTTAAGTAACGTCGATCGCTGAGATATGTGTGTTTGGTGATATGTATACGTGTGAAAGGAGGCAAGTATAATTATGGTGGCCAACATAATTATAAGTGCATCACGACTCACGTGGACATATGTAATCATGCATACGTTAATCAGCATTGGCACCCCTTTAGGATAACAGCTAGTGACGGGGTTTTATGAGAACGTTAAGTATAGATTGATAAGTCAACAGTTTTCCCTCATCTCTGATGTTCGCTAAATGTCATTCCATGTAGAACCAATGGCATCAAGGAGATCAGCCCGCAACGCTAACCGGGAAGGTGCAACACTAAGGGGTGGAAGGACTAGTGAACGTGGAGGTAGAGGAGGTGGTCGAGGCATTAGTAACAACGACAACAACGACGGTGGAAATCCTGATTTTGCTGCCATCATCGCTCAACAGCTTCAAAACTTACTTCCTACTATTATCACCCAAGTTGGGAATCACATCAACAACTCGCGAAACCACGGAAGCAGAAATGACGACACCAATGGTGTAGGTGGGAATGATACTAACAACCACACAACTGGATGCACGTATAAGGAATTTATGGCATGCAAGCCAATGGAGTTTGACGGTAAATGAGGTGCATTGGAGTATACCCGATGGATTGAAAAAATGGAGTCAGTAATCGACATCAGTAGCTGTGGAACACATCAGAAAGTGAAGTATTCTGCATGCTCGCTGTCAGGAAATGCGTTAACATGGTGGAACACGCAGATTCAAGCTAGAGGCAGAGAAGCAGTTGTAGGTATGACATGGGACGACTTCAAGGCACTACTAAAAGAGGAATACTGTCCAGAAAATGAAATGCAAAAGCTGGAAGGTGAACTCTGGCATCACACCATGATAGGGGCTGGTCATGCAGCCTACACAGATCGATTTCATGAGTTAGCAAAACTAGTTCCTCATCTGGTTACCCTTGAATCAAAAAGGATCGAGAGGTACATCTACGGTCTTGTTCCTGAAATTCGTGAAACTGTGAAAGCGATTGAGCCGTCTACAATTCAGAGTGCAATACTAAGAGCAGGGACTCTAACAGACGAGATGATTAGGACTGAAAATTTTAGGAACAGTGACAAAATGAAAGGAACAAATGAGTCAGACAAGCAGATGGTCCCTACGACTGACAACAAGAAGACAAGAACCTTTATGGCCACTGGTACTGGTCAGAGAGGATATATGTAACACCTCCAAATTACCGCAGCGGAACAGTAGAGTCAAAGGGGTATTACTTCATAATATAGATCAAGGTATAGAAAACGACCTCTAAATGAGACGTTTTAAAATGTTACCATTCGAATTATTAAAATCAGAGTTATGACAATAAGTTCCAAAGTAAAGCTACATAGATGTTTTCAAGATGTATCGAATGGTAAAGATAAAGATATAAGTCTTCAAGTATGCAAATGACTCTAGAATCCATGCATCCACTATCGCCTTAATAACCTGAGATAAACATGCTAAAAAGTGTCAACCAACGGTTGGTGAGTTCATAGAGTTTAGTTTAATAGAAAAACATTGAATAAAGATTTCACAGCAAAGGCTTTGTAAATCCACTCAGTCCCAAGCCCCGCCCATACAAGACTTGCAACCTGTGTGTTTACAACCCACTGCTAACATAGTATGAATAACAAAGATTTCCATTGCAAAGGCATTGTAAATCTACTCAGTCCCAAGTCCCGCCCATACAAGACTTGTAACCTATGTGTTTACAATCCACTGCTAACATACAGTAGAATAAATGTGTATACGATTACTTAAATAAAATCACACAAAAGAGTTCTATGCATAAATTACACATACTGGGAGCTTACTTCCCAAAGATTACTGGGAGTCACATCCCAAAGACAAGTACTAGTCACTAAACTACACATACTGGGAGACTACTTCCCAAAGAACTACTGGGAGTTACTTCCCAAAGAATTACAGTGAGATTACTTCCCAAAGACTACTGGGAGACTACTTCCCAAAGAATAGTATAAAAGCGTATCATATCATAAAAGTATAAATGTTTGAGTAACTGCATCACAAAGCAAATCATATAGTTGATAAACGTGTAAAGTATTTCTAAGCATGTATCTCCCCCAAGTAGTTTAAAATGAATAAAAGAGTAAAAGTGGGGCTATGACTCACCTTAGCTGTAAGGTCAAGTAATATTATGTCAAAAGTATCACGGGAACGGCTCCAACACACGACCTGAATAGTAGGGAAGTCTGAGATTTCGATAGTTTAAGATTGACATGATGTGAATAGTGATTGTGGAAAGATATCGGATAACGATTCGGTTCGTGATGAAAATGATTTGATATGCTTAAAATGCTTAAAGTTAAAAAAATAATATTATATAAAATATTATCATGTTTTTATGTTTATTGATTGATGAACTCAAATAAGTACATTTTATTACTATCATTTATCCTATTAAATTGACTTGTTTTACTATATTATGTATGAGGATTGATACTTAATCGTTTACTTTTGTAATTCTCAGGTAAAAACAAGCATTTGGTGAAACTTAGCAATTTTGGACTAATAATGGAGCAAAACGTGCATAATGTGAAGAGTCTACTGAAATGAAGAAGATCAAGACTAATCTGCTCCAGATGCGCCGCATCTCACTCATGACATGCGCCGCATCTCTATCAAGATATCACCAGATACGATCCAAGATACAAGAGGACATGCGCCGCATCTAATCATGGAGTTACGCCGCATCTTCTGGCGGTGTACGAATATTCCTGAATATTATAATCTTGGACCCCACGCGAAGTTAAGTACATGCGCCGCATCTACTCCTTAGATGCGCCGCATCTTCCCTCAGACAGAAACTATAAATACCCCAAGACCAGACTAATTTCGGGGGAATTATATAAGTTTCAAAGACCGAACAGGAAAAACCCTAGGACGAATTCAGTCAAGGAGGCAGCACAAGACACACCCAAATCAAAGATACAAGAGCTGTAAGAAGGTGCTGCATGTGTTTAATTCATTAAGTAGTTTTGTTTTATTGTGTTAGCAAACTTTAATTCATCAGGATTGGTGGCTTGTGTAATGTGACAACGAAAGATTGCACTCCCTTTAATACTTGCTTTCCCATCAATTAAAGTTTATATGTTGATGTCTTTGGTTACTACTTATTAGTGCATTGATAACCTCTGTGTTTATTAGTGGCTTGCGGGCATTTGACTGCGGGACATAATGTGGCTCCCACGGTTATTACTAAATTGATCACTTAGGAATAACTTTTAGACATAAGTAATCATTAAGGGTTTACTCGCCGATAAGAATAGGACCAACGAGAAAGGGTTAACTACATACACTTCATATAAAGCTATCAATAAAACAAGTGACAATCTACTTAATCATAAGGACAGCCCTCTTATTGTCTCAAGTATCTATCTGTGTACGTGTGTGCTACTTGCTGATTCGTGCCTATTGGTTTATTTTATTATTTAATTGCAAACAAATCGTGCCAGTCTCTCAGGCTGAAACCCCCTTGCGTTAGGATATTAAAATACTGATTAGAATAACGAGATAATACGTTCCACTCTTAGTGATCGACACTCTACTTACCATTATATTCATACTGACCGGGTACACTGCTCGTTAAGTGTGTGTGTTATTGATAAGTCGGCTAAATATAAATTTAAAACTTGAGTAGGCATTAAAACTGCTAAACCGCAACGACACATCACGCGCATCATGTTTTTATGTTTATTGATTCATTAATATCGTCTCTTCAAAAGTTGGTGGATGATAAGTTACGTTTATTCGTTAAAATTACGTTAAGTAAATATAAACGTAACGTTAGTTATAATAATCGTACGAATTGTAAAAAAATGGACTTTTAGGAATGAGATTGTATAAAACATAAGTGAGATTATAAATAAAATTGAGTTACTGTATGGTCCTTGTATTTTCATGAAATTTACACATTTAACCCTAACGGTGTAATATTTGCACAGTTAGTCCTCCGTTAGAAAATAATTATAAAAAAAGGGTCAAATATGACATTCCAAACCTCCAGCTTACTGTTTTTAGCATTTTCTACCCTTAGATTTCTGATTTGGCAGTTTTGGATACAGTTTTACAAACTTGGCGGTTTTAACCCCTTAACTTGAAATATTTTGCAAACTTAGTCCAAAAATCACAAAAAAATGGGAAAAGATTTCTGAAAGTTTTAATAACTTTATAAATCTTATTTAAGTCTTATTCAACAACTTATTTCGTCCAAGAGCTTATTTTTTGAATAATGGGCTTTTAACGCAACATAAATAAGCCCATTAAGAGATTTTGATCCGATGAGTTGTAAAAGGTTTTGGGCTTTTCTTTGGGCTTAATTTATAGTTCTAAAAATGTACTCAAAGTGCTTATTACTCAGCTTATTCGAATGTGCTTATTGGGCTTTTAAAAGCCCAATCGTTATTTATAAAAAATGGAAACTGTTTTGACAAGCAATAGGTTTGATGATTAAAAAAGGACTTTTAGTAGCTTATTAAGGGAAACTCATAAAAACAACTTACTAGTTTGGATTGTAAAGAATCGAGTCGATAAATAAAAACAACATGTTGTATATATGTATTCGAATTTTACGTGACATTTTCTCATAGATTTTATACGGTTCGAAAGAATAGAAATGACATTTATATGGAACATGCGATATAACAATGATCAAAAATAAAGTTTGATAAGCAATAAAATGATCATATAAGTGTCGATTAAAGGTGTATATCGTATATCTAGCCATCCATGAAGGAGGTCAATGATTATGTACGTAAAATAAATAAATGGAAAGCGTGTAAATGTACAAAATGAATATGCGTTCGAAAAGAAACATATACGATGCATGATATATTGAGATTGATATATACGAGTAGGAAATGATTTTGAAAGACTTACAAAACCTTAAATGGTGGTGAGTACTCGTTAGGAAGGACAAGGACTCGTATGGATTGTATGCTACTCGTAAAAGTGATCACCAAGTGATCGAATGAGGATTGTTCGACTTGGATAAAAGCTCAAGTGGTTATGGTACTTGCTTCTGTTCTCGATAAGGAGTATAACTAGGGAGAAATGTGTTTGAATTGTGTTCAAGTGTGAATGAGATATGTATATGTGTAAGTCGAAGTATATATATGCATGTACCTAGAATTTATATTGTTTTAAATTGCAAGTTGTGAGATTTTTATTCCTTTGGCAGAGATTGTGAGATTATTAAGAGATAAGATGAGTTTAAAGTTGAGTAGGATGGTATCAAGGGAAGGGTTTGCTTGTTGGGTTCGGTTATGATCACTTGTGTATATATATACGTATCGAATGGCATATTAAAGGGTCCAAATGATTTTTAAACGTGTCCAAAAGTGTAAAAGGATATGATGAGGAAACAATGTTATGAACTTTCATTCGATCAAAGAAGACTAAATGTATAGGTGAAAACAAGTTTAAGTCAAGTTTGGTTAAATGGGTAATTATCAAATGAAGGTGAACATGTCTCGAATGCCATTTACTTTGTGTCTCGTTTTGCGGTCAAACATTCAAATTAAGAAATGAGATTCGACATCCTGATTGTTTGATGTATGGAGATTCGAGATATGTAAAGAGTTTTATGGGTTATGTGTCGAATTTGAAAGATGTTGAGGTAAAGCTTTGGTGTATCAATCGAATAAAAAGAATGAAATATAGAAATTGGTTTTGGACTTAAATAGTAAAAGGCTCATGAATTTGGGCCAGGAATAGTGTCAAGGGTCTGTTTGGTTATTATTTGTGTTTTAGATTATCGTGGTGCGCATGTGAGCTCGTTCCAACGTATAGTGAATCACGTAACAACGTTTGAATTATAGAATGTAATAAATAAAATTTTCAAATTTGATCGTAAAATGGTTAAGTGAACAGTAACGATGTGTTAATACTAGATTAACGTTTACTAATGACTAGGGAATTTTATCGGTTACTATAATATACAGGTCCACTTCCTAAGGGTGCTAAATGTGCTTATCATCACCCGGGATCTGTGCCCTGCCGTGAGTGTACAAACTGCAATCAGTCAAGTCATTTTACGAATTAGTGTAAAGCACCAAGGAATGCAGGCAACATAAGGAATAATTAAAGGGCATGTTATGAATGTAACAGCCCGGATCACCTCAAAAATGCGTGTCCTAGGTTGAATAGAGCACCTCGACAAAGACAAGGAAATATAGCTCTAGCAATTGAAGGAAATAACCCAAACCCGGGAGTCCATCTTAGTCCACCTCGTGGTAGAGCATTCTATTTGGGTCACTTGGATGCAGCTAACAAATAATGGGTACGTTTTCCCTAGACAAGTAGTATTCTACCCTAGATACGTGAGTTTTTGCCTAATTATTTTAAACTTTACACATCGACTATTCGTTAGCATCTTTTAACAGATAACACAGACTGAATCTCGGGACGAGATTCAAGATAAGAGGTAGGTACTGTAGCAACCCGTTGAATTCCCTAGTCATTAGTGAACGTTAATCTAGTATTAATCCCTCATTATTGTTCACTTAATATTTAAGTTTACTTAATATTTATATTTTAAGTAAATTCACTTTTGCGAGTAACTAGATAGGTTATTCCGTGTACTTCGATAAACGTACATTCAAATCAAACCGACAACTGACAATACTCAGTATATATATTATTATGCATTTTGGTTCCATACAATCACATTTTAAATATTCTGTTTTTACTTTTTCACTTTTAGCTAAACTTTGAACATTTTGCGTTTTGAGCGGTTTCAATTTTTAAGCACCAAGTAATCAACCAATAAGCTTAAGGATCACCTAAAATATCAAAATAGGTTTTTGATGTCAAGTTTTAATATTTTTGTAAGTTTTGTATTTTTACGTTACCCGGTTTTAAGTTTCGCGTCTTAAAAACTCCACGTTTGTAATTACTAGGATCAAACTATACCCTCTAATAACTAAACTATCATTTTATAACAAGATAAACATACAAATCTCATCTTATCACCATCACATGCCACCACCAACTTACACAAATTAACACATGTCTCATACCACTACCTCTTGTCTTCCATTACTAAAGTTATAATAAAAACTAGTCATTTCTACATGCAAACAAGATCAAAACTTCATTTTCCACTTCCTTCTCTCTATGTGAACGACCCAAGTCACCAAAAATCACCATAAAAACTTGATCTTGATCTTGTTCTATCATCTCTAGTTGTAGGTTTAGAGTTCCTAACTAGTTCTTAGTTCATTTCTACCAAAAACTCATCATTTCTTGGTTTCTTTGGGAAGTTGTTACAAGTGTTGATCAAGATGGTTTAGGGGCTGTGATTTTAAGATATTTTCAAGGGTAAATCAAGGGTATGAATCTTGGGTAAAAGTGTTGAAGAAAGGGTGCAAGTGTTATTGGTAAATTAGGTTTAGTGGTCCTTGTTTCTTGGTCTTTATCTTCATTCTTCAAGGATTGTAAGGATATCAAACCCACATTTTTCATTTACTACTGAGATTACATGTTAAATTTATGTATTTTTTATGTTTCAGAAGTTTATTATGCTTAGTTATACTTGGTACATATGCTAAATCACTAGAAAACCTAATAAGGACTAGACATGCAAAACTATTTTCTGACCAGGGGTAAAAACGTAATAAATTGATTTAAATAGTGGACTTTAAACCTAAACTAAAAATATAGGCTTAAATATCTATGTCTTGTGGTCATTTTTCCGGGTGGCGTATCCCATGACGACACCCAATGATTAAACTAAAAATATTTTCGTGAAACATGTCAAATTTTGAGTAACAGATTCTAAACTTAAAAAGCTCATTGGTCGAGTCATTTTCATTACTTTACCACCTAATAAACCGCTTTGTCATCATTTTTCAACTATTTGTATTCATATTATAAAGCAGTTGGTTACCTTGCTATCCCCTAATAAAATAATAAACCGTGTCGCTATGAACACACAAACTGTTTTCAAATATCCTACAAACCATTTTGCGGTCGTCCTATGGACTGTCCTACCACTATATCATAAAAATCAAATTTTTGACTTTACTACTATCTTATAAACAACGAATTGTTTTCCTATTAAACTAATTCACAAATTAATTTACAAATTATATTATTAGCATGTAATAAACCGATTCGCTACCTCACTACTATTGCATAAACCAACAAATGACTTCATTAGCATTTTATAAACTATGTTACAATTATCCTACAAGTTTTACTAACACCTTATAAAACTATTTTACTCTCCTGTGGACTGCTTTAGCCACTTTCTATTTAAGCAATAAAACTGCGTTACTATTACTCTACAAACTATTTCGCTGTTACTTTACAAAATATTCTGTAATCACCCCCTGAACTATTTACTTCATTGAAAAATATTTTATGTTGTAACCTCGCAAACAGAAGGACCGATATTTTTCTAATAACTAAACTCAGCATTGCATCGTTGGACCTTAATTATACAAAGCCTGATCACCTATGTATAATCAGGTAGGATCATGCTATGCTAAGAATGATTGCCTAAAATTTTATCAAAGTCAAATTTTCTATTTTCATTCTCGAGAAATCACAAACTCACGTGAGTAGACAAAAGAAGTGCAATTTATAGGTATTCATACTAGTAAACACAGTAACCAGATAAACTTCTACCCAACCTTGTCACATAAATTCTGCCTTGTCTCGCATCACGTTCCAATTCGATAGGTCAAGTTACACCACTAACCATCAGAGGGCAACCTACCAACGGGATTACCTACGATTATGACCATTAAATTCATATGAAACTTAACCTTATGACATCTCGCTTTACTTCACATCTTCCGATTTCGAAAATTCCACCATCAAACAGAAAACCTCTAAATTCGATAATTACCGAATGACTCATAACCCCAAAGGTGACTAAGACATACCTTCACTTTGAAAATCAGTGTCAATCGTGATGACGATTACATTCAGTCCCTTAATCGAAACCGTACTTTCCACATTGAACACTAAGTAAACTACTGAATCAACCAATTGATTGGTAGTAGCAATCAACAGCATTCTTCAAGACTTTACCTTCCGCGTTAAGTATTAAGTGTACCAACAAACTAACCATCTGACTGCTAATAGGAACCGACGTCATCTTTTGAGGTTGCACCCTAAACCTACTAGATACCCATAAGACATCGACCTAGTTCCCACAGAACTTGAGGCTTAGACATTTTTTTTGTATGGTCTGGTTACTGAAATACTACAATCATCTACAATGAGAAACTCGTCCACGTACCTTATGGTAATAAGATCTTAACAATACGAGGAGGACCCCTCGATGCAAGTAAGCAATGAAAGGACCAATAAAACTTTTGACAAGGGCTAGGAACATACAATGGGCTGACTTATAACCTAACGAAATTCTTAAGACATTTTGGAGCAACCCGAACAACTATCTTTGGGAAAATTGCCTAATCCTTCAACTAATTCTTTGAGAGTATTAGCCTGACTGGGATGTAAGAGTAATCCAAAACACCGTTGCTTACTAAACCAAACCTTAGAGGTAAATCAAGCATCTCTATCCACGACTAGGAATAACAATACACCATAACTTGACACTATTCCGTCAATGTACAATTCACCCTTTCCACACCATATAAAGAGATATTCCCTTGTAAGTAATGGATACCTTGGATTAAACTATCAATGTACAATCACCCTTACGATGTTGTGTCCTCTAGGAATTCTAAATTATTCAACCTCAAAAATCCGATTTGATATGACCTCACTCCCACACTAAGATGCCAAGAAGTCTCAACATGCCGAATGGCCATTGATACACAACTTTCACTTATGACCAAGGAAAACACCTCATGACTAAATTTCAGACCACTAGCACAACAATATAAGTCATGATACATCCCAATACTGCCCAAGTGAATTAAGTACCATATCTATAAACTTCACCCGATATTTAGCCATCAAACACTACCAAGCATTGAAAACTAGACTCTGTCCTTAAACCTTTGAGAACTTATATAGGGCATTTATATTAACCATAAAACTCGTTGTGATTTTTCTAAAATACTTATTCTTACAAGTTAAAAATTTTAGTCAAACCTTACCGAACTTTTGTATGTCAAGAAACGGCTAAACATTGATTTCTGTGAAATTGTCTTATTTACACCATATTTAGAAAGAAAAAAAAATCATTCTACTAAACTTTAAATTTTTTTTTAGGGTCGCATTATCTTACCCTACTATTAACCTCAAACAAAGAAATTGTGTCTCTAGAATTATTGAGTTGGTCAAATTCGTGTAAACGCTTACTCAAATAAAAATTTCGGACAAAATTTTTATCAATGCCTCTAAACAGGGGAATGCACAACCCCATAACAAATCTTAGGATCAAACCTCGAAAACAACCACTACACTCACATACTACCTGACCTGCCTAAGATTGACAATAGCATGTGTGACTGATTTTAATAATAGTTGGGAAAATCAATTGGTATTAATCGAATCCTCCTACAACCACATGTTATCACGCCAGTATCAAGACAACGTCACTTGAAGCACTTTATGGTAAAAAGTGTCGATCACCTGTTTGTTTGGCTAAAGTTGGAGATGTCCAACTCACGGGTCCAGAAATCATTCGTGAAACGACCGAGAAGATTGTACAAATCAGGAACAGACTGCAAGCTGCAAGAGATCGGAAAAAGAGTTATGTCGATGTACGACGCAAACCTTTGGAGTTTAATGTGGGAGACAGAGTTATGCTCAAAGTTTCTCCATGAAAGGGCGTGATTCGTTTTGGGAAGCATGGGAAACTAAGTCCACGTTACATCGGGCCATTCAAAATCCTAGCTAGGGTTGGCCCAGTAGCGTACAAGTTAGAACTACCAGAAGAACTTTAAGGAATTCACAACACTTTTCAAGTTTCAAATCTAAAGAAATGTATGTCAGATATGAGTCTTGTCATTCAATTAGATGAGCTTTAAATTGATGACAAACTACACTTTAAAGAAGAACCTGTAGAAATCCTGGACCGATAGATCAAGCGGCTGAAGCAGAGCCGTATCCCTATTGTCAAGGTTCGTTGGAACTCTCGATGAGGACCAGAATACACTTGGTAAAGAGAAGACCAGATGCGTCAAAAATATCCACACCTTTTCACTAACACATCATCGACATCTAACTCGAACTGAATCCCGGGACGGGATTCCCCTTTAAGGATTGAGTACTGTAACAATTCACAATTTTGAGGTCAATAGTTAATATTTTAAGTTTACTTAATATTTATATTTTAAGTAAATTCACTTTTGCGAGTAACTAGATAGGTTATTCTGTGTACTTCGATAAATGTACATTCAAATCAAACCGACAACCGACAATACTCAGTATATATATTATTATGCATTTTGGTTCCATACAATCACATTTTAAATATTCTATTTTTACTTTTTCACTTTTAGCTAAACTTTGCACATTTTGCGTTTTGAGCGGTTTCAATTTTTAAGCACCAAGTAATCAACCAATAAGCTCAAGGATCACCTAAAATATCAAAATAGGTTTTTGATGTCAAGTTTTAATATTTTTGTAAGTTTTGTATTTTGACGTTACCCGGTTTTAAGTTTCGCGTCTTAAAAACTCCACGTTTGTAATTACCGGGATCAAACTATACCCTCTAATAACTAAACTATCATTTTATAACAAGATAAACATACAAATCTCATCTTATCACCATCACATGCCACCACCAACTTACACAAATTAACACATGTCTCATACCACTACCTCTTGTCTTCCACTACTAAAGTTATAATAAAAACTAGTAATTTCTACATGCAAACAAGATCAAAACTTCATTTTCCACTTCCTTCTCTCTATGTGAACGACCCAAGTCACCAAAAATCACCATAAAAACTTGATCTTGATCTTGTTCTATCATCGCTAGTTGTAGGTTTAGAGTTCCTAACTAGTTCTTGGTTCATTTCTACCCAAAACTCATCATTTCTTGGTTTCTTTGGGAAGTTGTTACAAGTGTTGATCAAGATCGTTTAGGGGCTGTGATTTTAAGATATTTTCAAGAGTAAATCAAGGGTATAAATCTTGGGTAAAAGTGTTGAAGAAAGGGTGCTAGTGTTATTGGTAAATTAGGTTTAGTGGTCCTTGTTTCTTGGTCTTTATCTTCATTCTTCAAGGATTGTAAGGATACCAAACCCACATTTTTCATTTACTACTGAGATTACAAGTTAAATTTATGTATTTTATATGTTTCATAAGTTTATTACGCTTGGTTATACTTGGTACATATGCTAAATCACTAGAAAACCTAATAAGGACTAGACATGCAAAACTATTTTCTGATCAGGGGTAAAAACGTAATAAACTGATTTAATCAGTGGACTTTATGTAACACCCCCAAATTTTCTTTATAACAGCGGAAGTCTAACTGGGGTGTTACCGAGAGGATCGAAGTCAAAATTATAGAAAGTAGCCCCAAGAAAGGCGTTTTATAAATAACATAGGTCCATAATAGAAATTCAGTTACAAAGTTTTATATCAGAGTGCAAACAGTTTCTCCAAGGAAACATTATTTTAACTGAATTACAAACTTTATTTTACACCCTTATTTAAGATAGGTTTGTGCCCGCTCCATGCCTTGATCCGCTCCGCTAATTTCCTGAGATACATGCTTAAAAGTCAACATAATGTTGAGTGAAATCATAGAGTTTATAGTTTAAATATCAGTTCGATGCACAAGTAGGATTGTATTGGAGATACAATCAGTTTAAAAGTTGATATCGCAGTTCATATATTGCCCTAAGTCTCATGACACGCAAACGTTAACAAAGTACCGTAAAACGGAGGAGTCACATCAGGGGTACTGATGGTTATGTGCCCTCGAGTAATAGGTGATTTGCCAATTCTTATTTTTCTCAAACATAATGCATCGCGACTAATACGACTAGCAAAAAGCATTCCGTCAAAGTATTAGTGGGACAGGTCGTCAACCTCCAATAGATCTATTCATTATATTCGCGTTCATCGCAGTGATTAATGGCTCATGATAGAGGGTCTTATGGCAATAAGGTAACTTAGGCATATATCAAGTCAGGTATATAAGCATACAAAAAAAATACTTGTGATCTGTTTATAGCATGTATCCCCTCACAGAGTTTTAAAATAGTTAAATCAGTAAAAAGTGAGGCCATGGCTCACCTTAAGCGTTACTGGTGATGGTGAAAGGAATTTCAGAGTTGATCAAGATATTGACCTTAGTACAGAACCTGATAAATGTAAATGTTTGAGTTTCTGACTATATATGAGTGATGGATGTGAAATGAATCGTGAATAATGGATAACCGTAATGGTTAACGTTTTGGTCGTCAAGTGAGTATGGATTATACTTAATATGGTTGTAGTTCAAAAATAAGTTTAGTGATGCATGATGATTATGAGTTTTATGTCATACTTTCCAAAATACTACTCTTTAATTAACTAAATGAAAGTGAATGCTAATTCATATGATTTTCGCTATAATGATTAACGAAAGTTAAATGTTTCGAATATAAACTATAAGAATATGCATGTGATGAATGATATGATGAAAATGAGAATAATGTGAGAATGCAAGATAAAAACAGTAGTTCCTTGACCATTTCCAGATTTTACACATTTTACCCTAACGGAGTTTGCGTTACGTCGTTAGTCCTTCGTTAAGTCCAAAGTTCAAATATAGTCCAAAACTTGTCCATATGTGCATATAAGACTTGGGGTTAAACTATTGGTCATTTTAAGTCCTTTACATACTGTTTTCACAGCTTCAGTCCATTAGTTTCATAGTTTGGCAGTTTTAGTCCCTCAATGTGGAAACGAGTTACAAATCTAGTCCTTTTTACACGAAAGTTACGGGAAAAATATTTTAAAAATTTCTATTGTCTAGTTAAGTTTATTACAACTTATTTCAAGTGCTTATTTCAGAAAAGAACTTATTTTTAGTCTAATGGGCCGAATAGCGAAATAACTTGTTGCCCGTTAAGAGATCTAGAGGCTAGGACATGTAAAATATTTTGGGCCTGGATTTGGGCTGTTTTTTTATGAGTCAAAAAATATATTTTATGGGCCCGCTGGGCTTACCAGTCGCTAAGTCTTATTGGGCTTAAATTAAGCCCATGTCGAATACGTGTTTTATTTTTCTGAAAATGTAAGGATTTAGCAATCGTAGTTTAACTTGAGCCTATTCAAGCGCCCAACTGAGCTTATGAGAGCAAATGTAAAATACAAAACATGTAGTTTTATAGGTGTACTATCGAGATGAGCAAAAATATATAGGCGTTACATTCACGATTTCGAAATAAATGGGTCATGAGGTAGACTATGTCGGGACGATTTTTCCAGTTTCAAACACTTAGTTTATTTTCACTTGTTTTCAAAATATTCGGTCAAGTAGTGTTTAGAATGGTCCGTTTTAGATGTCGAGGGGTGCTTATGGGTAAGGTCTCAAAAGACGAATGATGTTCTAGGTCATGTAGAATGTCGAAAGGTGTAAAAATATACACAAGTTATATGTAAAATTACGAAGTAATGATGGTGTGAAGTAGGTAGTTCGAAGCAGTTTTTAACGAATAGAACACTTAGTCACATTTTGATATTTTCTAACGTATATGATGTGAATGTCATGCGTTTGAATATAACATATAAGGGTGGGCTATCATGACTGTGGTCGTTCCATAAGGTTTCTAAACGTTTTTATAAGCACATGCATGAGTTTCTTCCTCTTAATATTTACGTGACATGCACAAGAAAATATATTACGTTCGAACGTTTTGATGGTATGCATGAGAAATATGTCTACGTGTAATAGATATGAAAGAAGGGCACGAATACATACCACACCTCTAGAAAAGGTGGGGAAGAGTTTTGTGGAGGTTCGAACGAAGCACACAGTTGGGACAAAAAGATTGTAGCACGAATACCTTTTACGTATTCACTCCTTCTACTCGATTTGCATCCCAAAAGAGAGACAAAGACTTTTTGGTAGTTTTAAACTTATTATGGCAGTGAAATGGGTATGTCGAATGGGTATGGAAGCTGCCAAGTGGGAGTGAAATATATAGAAGGAGATAGCACATCCTTTTGTTGACTTGTGGACTTTTTATAATCATTAAAGGTTACTGTGGGAGTCACAGTGATTTCGGGTACAAAGAGATCATGTAAATATCACAAAATCTCCTAAACGATCTTGAATGATTAGCCAAGTCGTTGGTTTGGCTTTTGTGAACATATTTCCCACGTTTTTATATTGTATGGGTTCAAATAAGAAACAAACGTGTCACCTAAATCTCCTGGCGTTCTATCAAGGTTTTCATACGTGGTCTTGAGTTAGGAATGTCCTAGGAAATTCGTAGGAATGATCGGGAATTGTTTTGGTTGAGTTTTGCAATCTATGTTTATACGTTTGGTTCGAAAATGGGACAAACAAAGTGACTGTCGTTACTGTACTAACACTCGACATTTCCAGCTGTGTTTTTGCACAATGGTAGTTAGTTGGGTGGTGCATTCGATGGTGTAAAAAGATGTATAGGTTAGGTTCGACATTTTTGAGATACGAGGGTGTTTATGGGGGTGCTAGCGATCAGTTTAAAGAAAAGAGAGAAAAGAAAAGAGTAAACATGGAAAGGGTGTTGGGCTTGTTTTGTTGGGCTCGTGTGATGGGCTACAAATAAGGGGTCCGGTTGGTTTGCATTAGGATTAGTAGTTAATAAGTGTGTAAAGTAAATTAAGTATGTTTAGTTATTGTTAAGTATTCTTTGTAAAAAGAAAATAAGTTTAGAGTAACGCGAGTATGGTCATTTGTCGTTGATGGTGAATAACTGGCGTCGTGGTCGGATTGTGTATTGTGTTCGTGTTATATTTGATATATAGATATGAAACGTATAGTGATAATAAAACTAAGAGAAAAGTTTAAATTTCCCCGTAAAAATGGGTTTTATTAAACGGTAACACAAGGTTATCATTAATCATTGAGATTAATTACAACGGTTTTTCGCAGGATCCTACACTTTAGTCCTAAACTAAAAATACTGACTTAAAGATCTATGTCTTGTGGTCATTTTTCCGGGTGGCGCATCCCGTGACGACACCCGATGATTTAACTAAAAATGTTTTCGTGAAACATGTCAAATTTTAAGTAACAGATTCTAAACGTAAAAAGCTCATTGGTCTAATCATTTTCATTACTTGGCCCAGTTTTATGAAATGCAGCTAATATCTTAACTTAAACGTGGCCACAAAAATGGGGTTAAACTGGCTTGTAGAACTCTAGATATCGCATTTTTACCGGGACTATTGTGATGCTGTTAAAATTAGAACTAAGTAGTTAAGGGTAAATTGGTAATTTCACTACTGTTATGTAATTTTTGACTCAGTGGGACCCACAAATATAGTTGGTACACTCAAATACCTTTCCAGGGATATAAAGATCATAATTTTTTGACTTACGGTTTGCGTGTAATGAATTTTTGAACATAGACATTGTTATAAAATTTCTAACAGCAATGGACTTAAAATTTGTAAAAAATTATTAACTTATAAAACTTGACCCTTGGACTATTAGAAACTTGTCAAATAACACTACTTGACCATTTTTACATAAAAACCGAAGCGGTAGGACCCACTATCGGAAATAGATCCGTAAATCATTTCATAGATAAAAAAACTTAAGAGCGACTAATTTGAACTCATGACACATATTTGGAACCCTTAAATTTGATTTTGAACCATTTAATTTATTTTGAACTCTTTGACTTAATTTGAACTTTTGAACTAATATGAACCCTTTTGACTTAATTTGAACCATTGGACTTAATCGAACCCTTATAACTTGTCTTGACAATGATTTATATATTATGTACCAAGCATAATTGAAATAATAATCTATAAGGCATATAGACATACTTACCTTATTATTTTAGATTATGAGACATGCGTATATGTCTAGATTGCTCGTAGGACACTTGCGGTTTAGTCATCACTACATTCACTTTGAATGTTCACTTGGCACTTGGTGAGTTCATAGCCCCACTTTAACTCTTTAAACTGTTTATAAACCCATTGGGGGAGATACATGTTATTTTATAATTTGGACACAAGTGCTTTAAACTGTATGCTTATCAGAACATATTATTGCTAAAGTACCGATATTGCCACAATGAGACCCTAACGAATCATGAACCATTAATCACTTGCGAGTGAACACGAATATTGTGAATAGGCCTATTGGGATTGACGAATCCCGTTTGTGTTGATTGGATAAACAACTGGACACACTATATTTGAAATTTAGATAAAATGGCAATTTACCTTTCAGGGGATTGGTTCATTCTATGAACCTTCAGTCAGTTTGAGTGTCATGAGCTTAAAGCAATAATTATTATTTACCCATAATTGTATTCGTTGCAATTATTATTTTAACTCTGAAATCTTGTGGTCCATTAATTATTTATAAACCTGTGAATTTCACTCAACCTTTGTGTTGACTTTTTAGCATGTTTTATCTCAGGTTTTAAGGTATTTGGCGAGCACGAAGTCGCACGAAGATTGTTTTGATGGCTTGCATTGTGTTATCATTCAATAAACTCTTGAAAACTTTTATGTTAATACATTATGTTTTCTAAAATTACTTGGGACCTCTTGTAACTCTGATGTTTTATTATGATCGAATGAAAAACTTTTAAAAACTTCTCATTTAGAGTCGTTTTCTATGATTAAAACTGTTGTACTAATAAATAGCACCCCAATAATATTACATTTCGCTGCGATATTTTGGGGGTGTTATAGATATATATATTATATATATATATATATATATATATATATATATATATATATATATATATATATATATATATATATATATATATATATATATATATATATATATATATAACATAATAAATATGAAAAGACTTATTAAAAATATTCTGACCTTTTAGAGAATTGGTATTACCATTCCCTGACCCACTTGTGCCTGATCCATTGGCTTTGTTGCCAACTTTAACACCATTGCAATCCTTTCTGAAGTGTCCAGTTTTCCCACACTTTCAACAAGTAGCTTTTGGCTTCTTTTTAAGATCAGCTTTGGTGTTATCCTGATGTTTACGTTTGCCCTTGTTGTCATTGTACCTGGTGGAGTTGTTATGCTCCACCATATTGACAACTGATGGACCAGTAGCATTGCTACTCTTTGGCTTGTCACTGTCTTGCGCTCTGAGTGATTCCTTAATGCGCAAATGACTGCCCAACTCGAAAAGAGTTAATTCCTCATTCTTATATTTCAGCATATGCTTGAAATATTTCCAAGAAGGAGGGAGTTTATCAATGACACAAGAGACTAAAATAGTTCCATCCATGTTCATTTTGTGTTGTGTGAATCTACCAAGTATACTAAGAAGTTCATTGTATTGTTCCATGACAGGTCTAGAATCGACCATTTTGTAATTGTTAAAATTACTTACAAGGAACTTCTTACTTGATGCATCCTCAGCCATATATTTGGCTTCCAAGGATTCCCATAGTTCTTTACCAGATTTCACATTTTGATAAATATCAAACAAAGGATCAGACATACTATTGAGGATTAAACCTCTGCAAATGTAGTCGTCATTCTCCCACTTGTTCCTTCTCCTCATGTCTTTCACAGTAGCATCATCCCCATCATCAGGAATAGGAGTGCTCAGGACATACACCACACTCATGCTTGACAACAAGAAGTGCATCTTCTTTTGCCATCTTCTGAAATTGACACCTTCAAACTTTTCTAGTTTGGAAAAGTTAGCAGCCAAATGCTTCATAGAAGCAACCATTGATTATTACTAAATAGTTTCTATTGATTGTTGGTTTCTTGTGTTGCGTTTGTTCCCAGAACAGGGTATAGATAATCAATGAGTACCAGATATCACTTGAAATCGTGTTATCACTTTCCAATAGAAACTATTCGACCCTATGCCTGGGTTACACGAATATCTCTATGGGATAAGACCAGGTGGTGTTTTTGTTTTAGGAACAAATCAAGAGCCTGTTCGTTTTCAAGTGTTTAGGGTTTGTATGTTGTATATCCATGCAGATATGTTATGATCTCTATTTATAATAGAGATTACTCAAACCCTAGCCCATGAAATTATGAGTGATTAACGGCCCATTAATCATACCATAATAGTTTCCATAATAGCAGGGATCAGTGGTTAAACGAGCAGCACTAACTTCCGGCAGTACTAACTTTAGTACTAGCAGTAGTAACATTAGTACTAGCAGCATTAACTCCGTGAAGGATTAAATCTTCTGATGAGTTACTCCAAACCACTATTAGAGTCAGGGCAGTCAGGGACCTGATGGGTGTACACTCCGTATCTTCAAGCCCATCACCAGATGCAAACTGATCCCTCAAGTGCACTAAATTTTCCAATACCATTTATTTCCACAAAGAAAAAACTGTCATCACTAATCCCAAACACTTATAACCTCCTATATAAACCTACATGTCTTGTAGCCAAAAAAAATTATTTTGATTTTGGTTCTGCCACTGCCAGATCCCTTTGTTTCCTAAACAATCTCATTTCATATTACTCTATATATAATGGAGCGTCGAGTTTTGCTACAATTGTTGTAGCAGTGTTGGGCTCGATTTTGGGTTGTGGGCTCCTGCTTTTACCCTTTCGTTTGTTCCCTCGCTTCTTTAGCTATCAATCCGGGTACCTACCACCTCATTTATTCTTGCACGTTCTACTGCCTTCTACCGAAACCCTACTTGGCTGCCAGTGTTGTTTGCTTGCGGATCGGTTATGGTCTTTTAGATTTCTTTTGCTTATGTACCTGTTCTTTGTGGTGGTTACTGTTTTTTTTTTGTGGTAGGTTATTTGTTCATCGTTTGGTTATGTACACTTGGCTGCCGGTGTTGTTTACTTTCGGATCGGTTATGGTCTTTTAGATTTCTTTTGCTTATGTACCTGTTCTTTGTGGTAGTTACTGTTTTTTTTTTGTCATAGGTTATTTGTTCATCGTTTGGTTATGTGTACTTGCCTGCCGGTGTTGTTTACTTACGGATCGGTTATGGTCTTTTAGATTTCTTTTGCTTATGTAGCTCTTCTTTATGGTGGTTACTGTTTTTTTTTGTGGTAGGTTATTTGTTCATCGTTTGGTTATGTACACTTGGCTGCCGGTGTTGTTTACTTGCGGATCAGTTATGGTCTTTTAGATTTCTTTTGCTTATGTACCTGTTCTTTGTGGTGGTTACTGTTTTTTTTTTGTGTAGGTTATTTGTTCATCGTTTGGTTATGTACACTTGGCTGCCGGTGTTGTTTACTTGCGGATCGGTTATGGTCTTTTAGATTTCTTTTGCTTATGTACCTGTTCTTTGTGGTAGTTACTGTTTTTTTTTTGTCATAGGTTATTTGTTCATCGTTTGGTTATGTGTACTTGCCTGCCGGTGTTGTTTACTTACGGATCGGTTATGGTCTTTTAGATTTCTTTTGTTTATGTAGCTCTTCTTTGTGGTAGTTGGTATTTTTTTTGTTGTAGGTTATTTGTTCATCGTTTGGTTATGTGCTTACGGATCGGTTACGGTGTTTTTTTTGTGGTTCTTGCGTGCGGATCGGTTATGATAGCTACTCTTTTAGATGTATTTTGCTTATGTTAATCTTTTACTTATGTGGCTACTTCTTTTGGCGTGATCTGCCGGTATTTTGTTTCTTTATGGTTTATGATTTAGATCTATATTGTCTATCCCTTTTAAGGTCTGATATTGGCGCTTTTTTCAGCCGTCTTTTGCTTTGTCGTACCTTATTTGCTGAACTTTCCCTTATGTAGCTGCCTTTTGTGGTACTTGGTGTTTTTTTTGTGCCTTATTTTTTTCGGCTTTTGCTTATGTGGCTGCTTCATCCATTTTTAGGTCTGATATTGGAATTTTATATCTATAGCTGTTTTTGTGGTTTATGGTTTAGATCTTTGGATGTTTTGTGTGGCTAAAAAAAATTATCTTGATGTTATTCTGTGTCACTCTTTTATTTAGTTTAGTTTATAATTTCTTTATGTATGTTTATGCAGTTACTCTTTCATATTGTGATGCGTTTGTTAACTCACTTGATATGTCACCTATACCTGTTATTAGTTGAAATGGCAGATATGAGTGCCATATCAAGTGGTGTAACCAACGTTTCATATTTTTTTGCTGCGATTCAGTTTACTTATTTGCCTTTTTCTTCTGTGTTGGTACCACAGTTGCCTCGCAAAGGTATTCGCGGCACAATTCTTGAATGTCATAGTATGAATGGTAACTATGTAACTGGACCCGTTTCGCAAACACGTTCACCTTAGTTCGGCTATTATATAATCAGGTGGTGGCAAGGCAATTACCAGCTTAGTTCGGCTATTATATAATCAGGTGGTGGCAAGGCAATTACCGGACGGCATAGTGTAAACAATAGCTAAGCAACCGGTCTTATTTTGCAGCCACCACCTCTTTTCAGCTGTCTCTGTGCAGCGGCTGGGATAATTTTCTCAGCTTACATTCTCTGAACACATGTTGCTTGGCAAGGTAACTAAGATTGTGGTTGCAGCCATGCCGTGTGTTTAGTGTTCCTTGCAAAGGTTTCGCTACTAGAGTTCTTAAATATCATGGTATGAATACTGGCTATGTAACTGGATCCGTTTTGCAACTGACCTTGATTTAGAGTGGCTGCTGTTGCTGCATTTGCCATAACAGCCGTTGCCTCAGTTTCGGGCTGTCCCCTCACGCTTTTTCCCTTTTGTTTTTTTGCTCGCCTCTTTTAGCCTTTTTTCAATGGCTAGCAAATGAGAGAATGCAGTGGAGAATGTGGTAACTACCTCCTTTACTCTTGCACTCTCCTATATATAATGGAGCGTCGAGTTTTGTTACAGTTGTTGTACCAGTGTTGGCCTCGATTTTGGGTTATGAGCTCCCGATTTTTCCCTTTCGTTTGTTCCATCACTTCTTTTAGCCTTTTTCCAATCACTAACAAATGATAGAATGCACTGGAGATTTATACGTGTCTCTTCCCTGTGGTTCTCTTAGTAGTTGTGCAGATGTTCTTTGTAAACTTTTGACGGCTGCTGTAGAAATGTTGTGATTTTCATATGAAATAATTAACACGGATGGATGTTTGCGCAATAGGCTGTGATGAGTCTGTGAGTCTGATTTAAGAAGTGAATCCCTGGCACTTGGCAGGGCAAACTTTCAGATTTGCAACCGTGCCAGGTGTATTTATTTCTTCCGATCGCTTATTAATATCAATACGATGATATAAAACTCATAATTTCTTCACAGATCTGAGCTAAAATGTTTGAGTTTGTCACTTATTGGTTGTAAACTTTTTACGACTACTGTAGAAATGTTGTGATTTTCATATCAAATAATGAACACGCATAGATGTTTGCGCAATGGGCTGTGATGAGTCTGTGAGTCTGATTTAAGAAGTGAATGCCTGGCACTTGGCAGGGCAAAATTTTAGATTTGCAACCGTGCCAGGTGTGTTTATTTCTTGCAATTGCTTATTAATATCAATCCAATGATATAAAACTCATAACTTCTTCACAGATCTGAGCTAAAATGTTTAAGTTTGTTGCTTATTGGTTGTGATAGCCTGTCATGAATTTGTCACTCTGGTTAAAGAAGTTAATATGTAGCTCTTGGTAAGCCAATCTTTTAGATTTCCACCTGTGCCAGGTGTATTTACTTCTTGCAATCAGTTTTTAATATCAATCCAATGACATCGAATTCTGAATTTATCTACAGGTCAAAGTCAGATAATGTAAAACTAAATATTGTAAAAAAAACAGACAGAATATCAGTGATGGATGTATGGCAACCAGTCACGGTTACTGCATGTATGCAGCTATACCCAATTTCGTATGGTGTATACATCCATCATTGATACTTTGTTGTTGTTTTTTGTACTGGACAATTTTTTTACACTGAACTGTGTCACTGCATATAATTGCCTCCTTTCAACTACCACTGTATTTACATGGTATTTACACTCACCATTCATAGTTTTTAAATCTTTGCATAGTGATTGTCTTCATATACATAATTTATTTATATTTTTTTATTCTTCAGGTTTCTGTTCTTGCATATGGCAATGACCAGAAGTTAAGGACCGGTTAAATTTCACAACCTGTTTTTATATTTACTGTATTCATGTACATACTTTGATCAGCTTTTTCTATTCTTCAGGTTACCTGCTCCATCTGCATGGCTGTTCTCTGTGGTTTACATGCTGATATAAACTTTGCTTTGCCCCAGTTTCAATTCGTAATAGAATGCACTATATATATATATATATATATATATATATATATATATATAACATGTAAAATACATAAATACATACACACTTTTTTTTGGGTGCATATCTTTGTTATTCATTATTCTATTAAAAGGTTTACACTAACACTATATATATATACTTTTTACTAGAAGAATTAATAACAAAGATATGTGCCAAAAAAAAAGAGTGCATCTATTTAATACATGTTATATATAACAAAACACGGTCACTGATAATTGACTACAATTTTCGAAGATCAATGCGAAGCGAAATAGTATAGTCTTAGAAATGATTTGGTGCAGATTACTTCTTTACACTATGCTATTTCGCTTCTCACTGATCTTCTAAAATTCAGCCATATTGTTGGCCATGAATTTTGATCAGAGGAATGCATATCTCGCACAGAGTAAAAAAAAACCCAAAACACACGTAAGGGGAAAAAAACAAGCCCACAGCCCAACACTGACTCCAACACTGTACGTTTCCTCCTACGTCTTGCTTCGAACAGTAATTTTTCTTCGATAGAAGTTATTCCTTTTTCTGTCTTTCTAAAATGCCTTTTTGTCAATGCTTTGCAGCCACGGTATTTAGGCGATGATGATAGCTTCGCACATTCCCATTTTTACACCTGTGTATTCGTTGGCAGGGCAACCACGCTATTAGTTGCAGCCACAATGCACAATTCATGCTGATCACAAACGTGCATATCTGAGCCTTACTGACGTTAAAACATCTGGGTCCTCACTCAACTGTGGCCCCTGATCTGAGGTATCTTGGATTGATTTATCTGACGGTAACCATTTACTATCCATCAATCGATTGCTAATATCCTTTATTAAGTTAAGAAAAAAACAACAGTTAATATTCATTATGGTTTACCATCGCTTTTCGCTCCAGGAATAGTACCAGCTACTAATATAGCATCTTTTTCTATTTCCAGATATTAACAATTGAACTTACGCGGCAACCATACATTGTTTTTTTTTGCATATTCATAATTGTAGTGGCACAAATGCTTCTGGTCAAAAATATACTTCAATTCGGAAAGAAGAATGAGAAGCGGAAGAGAATGCTGCGATAAGTAGTTTGATCCAAATTTCTTCTTCGCAGCATCCTCTTCCGTTTCCCATCTTTCTTTCAGACTTGAACCATATTCTTGGCCAGAACCAATTGTGTCACTACACGTCCGCCTATGCAAAAAAAAAATGTTAGGTTTTACTGGCACATAACATAAACCTTTTGTATCCGCCCTTTACCAGGTAAAGAAAATGTTTCCTCCTATCTCTTGCTTCGAACACTAATTTTTCCTCAATACAGGTTATTGCTTTTTGTGCCTTTCTAAAATGCCTTTTTCTGAATGGTTTGTAGCCACGATGTTTAGGCGATGATGATAACTTTGTGCATTCCCATTTTTCCAGATGTGCGTTCGTTGGCAGGGCAACTACGGTATCGGTTGCAGCCACAACGTACATTACAAGCTGATTACAAACGTACATATCTGAGCCTTACTGACATCGAAACGTGTGGCACTTCGCTCGACTGCGACTCCTGATCTGAGGTATATTGGATTGATTTATCTAAAAGTAACCATTTGCTGTCCATCAATCGTAACTTTATATACATTTTACCCAGATTTTTTCATCTATCAATATCTGTAACAGGTCATGTATTCAACAGCACCGCTACGCGCACCACATGAATACAGCCAGGATCATTAATCTGACCTTCACCTCGAATTCCTTTTGGTATTTTAATCGTCTATCAATATGTCTGGTGCAGACTATTGTCTAAAGACAATTTGAATAACAAAAAGGGTTTGAGGTGGAGATCAGATTTTCCCCCTATATGTCGATTAAAAAAAAAAAAAAACTAAGCATAAGAAACAAAGACTATTTGGTACTTTTTTGTTGTTGCTGATACTAACAATACATGTCATATGTTTACAATTCTTGAAGAAAGGTGGGAAACCGGAGAGGATAGTGTGCCATATACTTTGGCACAAATTACTTCTATGCACTATCCTCTTTTGTTTCCCATCTTTCTTCGATAATTGACCCATACTGCTGATCAACATCTTTTCTCCACCTCCAGTTGTCGATATACGACAACAACTTAACTTTCGGATGCACATGACATCAGCTTTTACTATCACCAAAAAAAAAAAAAAGTAATAGATGCCCTTTGTTTCTTATGGTAAAATTCTTTTTTTTTATCAAATGCCTCGCAATTAAACTGTCAGTTGATAAGGCAAAACAATGTCTGGAACTTAAACATAGTTACTCATTCTAAATTCCCATACAGTTCCTTTTGTTCTTTCAACAACCTAGCAGCTCGCTTGGTGCAAGCGGTTGCACAAAGGAAGGTGAAACAACAAATGGAACTGTAAGGGGATTTAGAAAATTTAACTAAATTTTTGAATGAATAAATGAGGTGGGTGCCACATTATTAGCGGTCTGGGAAAGGCTAAAAGAAGCGATGGAACAAACAAAAGGGAAAAAACAAGAGCCCACAACCCAAATGCGAACCCAACACTGCTACAAAAACTGTAGCAAAACTCGACGCTCCATTATATATAAGAGGATATTGTCACCCGATGGACTTGATGAGTTCTGAACCATCCCCATATTCCCATGATAGTCGCATTCAATTCCTGTTCTTCAGGTTCGCATAGCCATTCTCATTATTGCATTCATCTATTTTAGGTTCTTCTTTTTTCTGACTTTCTAAAATCCCTTTTTCTCAATGGTTTGCAGCCACATTCTTTAGGCGATGATGATAACTTTGTACACCTCCATTTTCTCAGCTGCATGTTCGTTGGCAGGGCAACCACACTTTTAGTTGCAGCCACAACGTGCATTTAATGCTGATTATATATGTACATATCTGAGCCTTACTAAGATCATAACATATAGCCCCTCGCTCAACTACGCCTGCTGATCCAAGGTATATTGCATTTGTAGCATTTCGTGATCCAATGTATATTTAGTAATTATATGCTTCTATTGTAAAAACTGTCTATTCATTTCAGCATAGACAATTATTCTAAGATCCTACGGTACACCCAATTGTGCAAAGAGATTTGAAACGACAAAACGACCTGTAGAAAGTCTCAAACCAGCTGCCTGCATTCCTTTTTTACTTCTATTCAAGTTACAGCCTCATAAAAAGAAGCTAAATATCAAAAATATACAGAATATCAGTGATGGATGTACCGACACCGAACACAATTGCTGCCGGTTTTGCATGGTGTCTGCATCCATCATTGATATTTTGTTACTATTTTTGTCATGTCAAAGTATTCATGCTCACATTCTCAGTATATTTTATTGCCTACGACCAAAAGATAAGTGTTACTTAGATCACTATGCTAAATTTAAAATGCAATTGCTGTTCGCATGGATAATCTCCTTAAACATTCTAACCATTACTGCTGTGGCACTTAACTTATTTTCCATTTTTTTATACCAGTGAATGATGCACAGTTATCTACTCCTACTGCCATTTCTCAAACAGTTACAAATCTTGTAACGAGTGGTGGGCGACCACTCAGAACACACAGAACTGATGTTAAACGCCAACGCACAGGTAGTATTAATTATGTTTTCTTGCTATATGGGACTTTTATCTATAAGTAATGTTTGTTGCTCTTTTCGCTATTGAATCTGACCCTGCTCCTACTGCATCTTCTAACTATAATCCTGTTTCTCAATGGTTTGCAGCCACATTCTTTAGGCAATGATGATAACTTTGTACATCTCCTATTTCTCAGCTGCATGTTCGTTGGCAGGGCAACCACACTTTGAGTTGCAGCCACAACGTGCAGTTAATGCTGATTATATATGTACATATCTGAGCCTTACTAAGACCAGAACATATAGCCACATGCTCAACTGCGCCTGCTGATCCAAGGTATGTTGCATTTGTACCATTTTTATGTCTTAAACATTCTAACCATTACTGCTGTGACGCTTAACTTATTTTCCTTTTCTTAATACCAGTGAATGATGCACGGTTATCTACTCCTACTGCCATTTCTCAAACGCTTACAAATCCTGTAACGAGTGCTAGAAAAGAACTGGTGTTAACCGCCAATGCACAGGTAGTATGAATCGTGTTTCCTTGCTATAGACCCTACTCCTACTGCATCTTCTAACAGCCACACTCTTTGCTGCATCTTCTAACTATAATGCACACTGATTGTTACATTTATCTATTTTAAATTATTCTTTTTTCTGACTTTCTAAAAGCCCTTTTTCTCAATAGTTTGCAGCCACACTCAAACGGTTACAAATCCTGCAACGAGTGCTAGCCAACCAATGAGATCACAAAGAACTGATGTTAACCGCCAACACACAGGTAGTATTAATTATGTTTTCTTGCTATATGGGACTTTTATCTGTGCATAACATTTGTTGCTCTTTTCGTACTTGAATCTGACCCTACTCCTACTGCATCTTCTAACTACAATCCGCACTTTCAAAGTGCGTCCTCTACTCCTGCCACCATTTCTCAAACGATTTTGTCTAAACCATAAAATTTCTACCCACATAACTTACCGTTTGACTGCAAGAGCCATAGTTGGACAGCGCTAATATTGTGCTGATAGAAACCAGTTCGCAGGCACTCCAATTCAGGTACTTAACCTTTACCAGACTCACTGATTTCGCTTGTCAGCTTCTGATATGTACATCTGGTACAGCACATATTGATTGCATGTTAATATGCAGACTTTTACAAGACAAAACTTAAGTGTTCTATGTACACTACAACTGATCTATATGCAACTTTCAACTGTTGGTAAGAAAAGCATTCAATTACAGCAATTGCATTCAGATGCTACAATACCCATTCATGTTATACAACGCCTGTCAATATTAGCAATTGAAGACTATTTGGTATTGTTTCATTCTTGATACTAACATTTGATATACTGTCTCTACAATACTTACTTTTTTTCCTGCATATTTATGCCTGTCACTACACAAAATGTTTTAAACACAAATATGATGCGATTATAAAAGATAGATGGCAATTACAAGAGAGTGCTGTGATAAGTGCTTTGAGCCAAAACACTTTTTCGCACCATCCTCTTCTCCTTCCCATGTACCTTTTTTAATCAAACCATGTTATTGATCAGAACTTTCTGTAAAACTCCATCTACAAGTATGCATAAACAAACTTAACATCGTAGATATCATGCGTCAATTTTTAATATGGGCAAATAAACAAAATCAGATATTCTTCATTTGCTAATATTGACAGGCGTTGTAGCAACATCATGAACTAGCCTACAGGTAATGCCATAACTAAGCAGAAATAATCCAAATATTTTTTTCTTCACTATCAATCCTTCACATTCAGTTGCTTTTCGTAATATGTTATATGTTTTAATGCTCAGGAAATTTATGCGTTGCACGGAATGGAATATTGATCAAAGCAAACTATATTTAACCGCATAAATTTCCTGAGCATAAATTTCATTCCGTGCTATAGCGCCTTGGTTTTGAGGTAACGATATGGTTTCCTGTCTTCTTAGCAACCTATTTGGATTAAAAACAAAAAAATAATCTACTGTGTTTTTGTTTTTCAGTGAATTACAGGTTGTATGGATTCCTGTGTTCTTAGCAACCTATTTGGATTAAAAACAAAAACGTAAGTACCACACTATCACTTAACTTAAATTCTGAATTTTATTTACTGAAATATCTTACAATCAACATAAATTTCCTTCACATAGAAACTAGCCTTTATTGAAACACATATCTTACAATCGACTAGCATTAACCATAAAACGTCCTCCAATTGCAGCCACACACTTAGAAACGCATTACACCCTGAAGTTTCATAATAAACACATCATTGTTACGCGCATTTAGCCCAAATTCAGCTGCTATTAAGCGCATCTGCATCAGTTTCTGTTCATCTTTTACTATCACTTCTCTTAGATACTCTGCTGTTTTCTGAGCATGAGTATTTCCAACACCTTCAAGCTCTTGAATAAAAGTAAGCCTGTCACGGTTAACACCAGCCAACCTATCACAGATCACACTCAGTTGCTGTGCCATATAACACAGCAGAACAACCGACAAACATAGCAAACACTTCGTCGCCCCGCCGCAACGCGGCGGTTCGACGCACATCTCGTTTCTATTATATCTCGAACAAATCACTCTGTATAGCTTGTCGAAAATGTAATATCACGTACCTTAAGTTATCTAATCAATAAGGTATGGTGAGAGCATGTCTACTTCATGTAATCTAATGTATTTGCAATCTTTACATGTACACAAATTTTCTTCGGTCTTTTTTAGTTCTTATGCAAGCTTCAAAAACTAATATCTCTGTCTTTCATACTCGTCCATGCTCGTCGACGTTGATAGCTCAAACATGTCCACATACATTAAGTTTTCAGTGGCACATCTCCTGCACAATATAAAATTGGCCACATGGATGGGGGGGTCAAACAAGAAAAAAGATTTTGGTAACAGAGGGTGTACTTTTCACTTTAATATAGTATCATATATATGTAAATCGCATAAACTAAAAGCATATTCTTAGATTGTGGAATTGTTGATGAACATGAAAGAACAATGCCATAAGTGGTACATGGACCCATATATCAAGAGAAATGAATCATGATGGTCAGTTATATTCGTTAATGATTCAAATACTTTCTTCGTGGGGTGCTAGGCTAACTCCATACCTTCACGTCTCCAGCTGCTTGTATGCTTTTTGTAGCGAGCGAACCTTATTTGAGGATGACTAAATTACCGATCGAAGTGGCGAGATATTTTGTAGTCAATTCAGTTAAGGACCGTTACTAATTTCTGAGTACACATGTCTCTCAATGAGTCATTTGGATAGGATGACTCTCTTTATATCATTTTGTGCTTCAATGTGCATGTTAATTTATATTATAATCGAAGCAAATATGCATTTCTGTTCAAGACTTCAAGTATATGGTTCCAATCCAAGGGCTGAAGCAATAAATTGCACACTGTTGTCTATTGACTATCTAGCATATTAAAATAAACAGTAAATTACACGTTTAGTCCTCAAAGTTTTTGCGGATTTCATGTATAATCCAAATTTGAACAAAATTACTGCAGTCCTCCCCAACCTTTGAAATGTTGCTCACCGCTAGTCCAATTTCGTAACGACGGTAAATTTCTCTCGTTATCTCATGTGTATTCATGTGAAGTGCCATACACATGAGAGTAGGTTTGTCTTATCATATTTTTTATCATTTCATGCATTTGTTTAATGTTTATTTTATTTTTTTTGTCATTTTATGCATTTTTTAATTGTTTACTTTTTTTCTTCTTATTTATTTGTTTATTGATTCTCTTTTGTTTATTTTTTAAGTAGTACAACAACTATCCACCACCGCCCATCACCATTACAACCATCCACTACCATTATATACTTGAAGATTTGGGAATTTACTAGCATTGAGTTAAGGTGAAGTCATAGCATCTCAATAATATCACCATCCATTATATACTAGTAATCTAGTATGATCAACATTTCTAACTCGTCAAAATCAACATTTCATTACTACGCATGTGATGTTTATTAATGTATTTGTTACAATAGGGGTTAATTCTACAGATAGGTAACGAACTTTTAAAAATTTCCATTGTTAGGTAATTTACTCTCAAAAATACTATGTTAGGTAATGAAACTTTAATCTTTGTTCAATGTTAGGTAATATGGGCTATCATTGCAACTTGTAACCGGTGCAACCGGTTACCATTGTACCAAACTTTTTAAAATTTCCAATGTTAGGTAACGAACTTTCTAAAATAAGCAAGTTCGTCCGTTAATCTTACGTTGTTTCCGTTTTCATATGTTTTTGTCCGTTTTTTTTACGTTTTTTCCGTTTTTGTCCATTTTTATCCGGTTTTCATACGTTTTTGTCAGTTTTTCTTACGTTTTTTCCGTTTTTGGTCCGTTTTTATCCGTTTTTTCTTACGTTTTTGTCCGTTTTTCTTACGTTTATTTACGTTTTCGTCCGTTATTCTTACGTTTTTGTCCGTTTTTCTTACGTTTTTGTCCGTTTTTCTTAAGTTTATTTACGTTTTCGTCCGTTATTCTTACGTTTTTGTCCGTTATTCTTACGTTTTTGTCCGTTTTTCTTACGTTTATTTATGTTTTCGTCCGTTATTCTTACGTTGTTGTCCGAATTTTTTATTTAGTCCGAATTTTTTGTCCGAATTTTGAATTTTTGTCAAAAATATTAAAAGTTCAAAAAAAGTCGGACAAAAATTTTGAATTTTTTATTTTTTAATTTTTTTTTTAAATTTGGACAAAAAAGAAAAAAAAATGGGACAAAAATTTTGAACTTTTTTATTTTTTTTTTAATTTTTCGGAATAAATAAAAAATTCGGACAAAAATTTCGAAATAAATAAAAAATTCAGACAAAAACGGACAAAAACGGAAAAACGTAAGAAAAACGGATAAAACGGACAAAAACGGAAGAATAACAGACGAAAATGAAAGAAAAACGGACAAAAATGTAAGAAAAATGGACAAAAACGTAAGAAAAACGGAAAAAACGTAAAAAAAAAAAGGGACAAAAAAACGGAAAAAAACGTAAGAAAAAACGTATGAAAACGAAAAAAATGTAAGAATAACGGACGAAAACGTAAAAAAAACGTAAGAAAAACGGACAAAAACGGATAAAAACGGACAAAAACGTAAGAATAACAGACGAAAACGAAAGAAAAACGGACAAAAATGTAAGAAAAATGGACAAAAATGGAAAAAAAACGGAAAAAACGTAAGAAAAACGGACAAAAAATGGAAAAAACGTAAAAAAAAAACGTATGAAAAACGAAAAAACGTAAGATTAACGGACGAAAACGTAAAAAACGTAAGAAAAACGGAAAAAAATGTAAGAAAAACGGATAAAAACGGACCAAAACGGAAAAAACGTAAGAAAAACGGACGAAAACGTAAAAACCGGAAGAAAAACGGACTCAAGGACCATTTGTGTAAGCCTTGCGCAACACAAGGACCATTTGTGTTAAAAACTGAAAAGGAATATAATAATAATAATAAATATGACATCGCATGTGGGCCCCATAAGCATAGCCGGTAATATTACCTAACTTTGAAGGTTGCACAAAGTTTGGTTACCTAACATAGTATTTTTAAGAGTAAATTACCTAACATTAAAATATTTTGAAAGTTCGTTACCTATCCGTAGAATTAACCTTTACAATAACTAGTAAAGTTTAAAAATGTGCATAAATACTTGCTCAAAAACAATAGTCGCTGATAAGACCAAGAACAACCACCACCACCACCACCGTTAAACCCCCACAAAATTATCCACTCTTTAACATCATTAATCCTGATAAAAAAGGAAAACAACCAACATCACCGATTCCGATGTACTCAACCTCTTGCCATATGAAATATTTTCCGAAATCATATATGAGACAAAAACTTATAAAGATTTGCTGTTATTGCTTTTAAAACAAAGTAATGAACTTCTTGTTAAAGACATGTTTGCTCGTGTTGATAGAATCATTATCTTACCACAACATTTATTCAATCAAGATTCTTTATGGGTCAATATCACATTCATATTGATGGCTTCAAAAATATGATTCTTCAAAATCGTTCATGTGAAAGTCGTAGATCAAGTCCCTCGATATTGTGTCTACAACTCTCAACTTCAAAAATGGAATTCCGAAGCACTAGTTGATAAATTATTGTATATGTGATGTGGGTTTTGATTTTTATGCTTGTTTATATATGAGATTATTCATGGTTTGTTGTGTTAACTAGATATAAAACATGATTTTTTTAAGACACTGGGTTTTTGAAGGTGGTGTGTCGAAGTTGCGGCGTAGTGGAGGTGGGTAGGTATGAGGTGAGGAGGTTGAAAAAGTGGATGGATAAATGGAGTTAAGTTATTGAAGAAAGAATTCAAAGTGAAAATCATATTTTTACTTCAAAAGAAATAAATGAAAGTACAACAAGCAAAATGACTAAACTACCCTCATGTGCATGGCATGTGACTGAAGATAACGAGAGAAATTTAACGTCGTTACGAAATTGGAGTAGCGGCCAGCAACATTCAAACGTTGGGGAGACTATAGTAATTTTATCGAAATTTGAACTATACATCAAATCTGCAAAAACCTTTGGGACTAAATGTGTAATTTACTTTAAAATAAATAAGTGTATTCATTTAAAGTCCTTGGATAAAATGAGATATTTATTTATGGTGAATGATGTTATGGACTTGTTTTCTTCAAGCTTAGAAGGTGTTTCGCTAAGCTTATACTACCTTCGTCCTATAATAAGTGTCCAACATGACTTTTTACGGTCTAACTTGTTCAACTTTGAGCTTAAAAACTTTTATGTGTGTTATATAATACCTGATGCAAAATATATGAATGAATTGGATTTTAAATGTATTTTCATTCAAATAATTTTTATCAAGTATTATAAAACACAAATAAAATTATTTAAAATCAAAGTTGAACAAGAAAGACAATAAAAAGTCAACCTGGACACTTATTACAGGACGGAGGGAGTATAATTTTATATGATGGGCTCATGAGTTTATTAGCTTATATGACTCAAATTAGGGGTGTTCATGGGTCGGGTAATATCCGCAGTAACCGAAAACCGAAACCGAACCGAACCGAAAATAACCGAACCGAATTCTTAACCGAACCGAATTGGTCAAAACCGAACCGAACCGAACATTTTATTCGGTTTATGGTTCGGTTATGGGTTTAGGATATTGACCCGAGAACCGAACCGAAAACCGAATTATAATTAATATTTAATATTTTTTATATATTAATTAAAAAAATATAACTTGACTAACCCTAGGTCCTATGATGTTAGGGTATTTTGTGTTCAATAGATGTTAAAACTTGTCTAGGTATGTCGTTTTGCATATATTTTGGCATACCGTAATGGGGACATGTGCTATGATTAGTTATTTTTTAGGAAAATTTCGGTTTTCGGTTTTGACCCATAACCGAACCGAACTTCGGTTCGGTTCTCGGTTCGGTTCGGTCACAAATATTTTCGGTTCGGTTCGGTTTTCGGTTATGACCCAAAAAAAAATTTTAACCGAACAACCCGAACCGAATAAACCGAATACCCGAGAACCGAACCGATGAACACCCCTAACTCAAATAAGCTTAAATCAAATGTTTGCTTAAGGTTATATAAGTGGGTTTATAAACTTACATAAAAGAGTTTTAATAAGCCTCAAAAGTATGAGTTTTTTTAAGAAGGTTTGGGCTTATATAAGATGATTCATTATTAATTACCATTTTATCCTAAAGTATACCTAAATATCATGTTAATATTTCTTTACCCATGTCTCTTTTGATCATTAACCAAAAAACTTAAACAAACTACTTGAGTTTATCAACTTATTAAACATAAGCTAATCCAAGCACTTACCACAACCTTATGAGCTTTTGATATATAAGCCATAAGCTGCCTATATAACAAAAGCATAAGCTGAGCCAAACACCCCTTTACTAACTCATCATGCGACTTTTAGGCTTCACTAAAAGTTAGTCTGTCTTTAACCACCAACGATCTAAGCAACTAAATAAGGCGCACGAAAAAACAAGTGGAATAAAGGAAATACTCCTATTGATTAAGAGAACTTTTCAAGTGATATGAGATGTGCTATGTCAAATGAGGACACCCTATTTACGCTACTCAATAACTACACACTTTCTGCATAGATAATTTTTAGGACATTTTAGATCTTTTTCACTCTTTCATTGGATGAATCAATAGAGAGTATTCTTGAAGTATTTAACACCTTCCATGTCATTCTACCACTTTCCACTTGTCCTTAAATTTCCCTCACTTGTGTAGAACATTCAAAAATTCAAAGCTGGTTTTAAACTTGACACGACGTGACATAGGGCTCTTTATTTGTTTGAAACTTTCTTTTTAACAACACAGTGATGATGATGATGATAAAAAATAAAAAAAAAAAAAAAAAAAAAAAAAAAAAAAAAAACTCGTGCAACAAACATCAATTATCATTTTCTTTTTGTCAACAAATAAAATTCTTGTAAATTATAAAAAGACACAAATATATTCTGTTAACAATGTCTTCAAATTTCATAAACCATTATCACTCTTCCATTATATTGATCACAACATTCTTTTGCTAACGGCGACTATAACGCCTACTATTAAAAGATCAAATTTAATTACAATTGATTACAGAAAGTTAACTCACCCAATCACAATCAAAATGTTCATTGTGTATCCAGTTTTCAATTGCATGTGTGGCACTAAAATTATCACTCATAATAATCATTTATTGGTCGGAATGTGATAAACATACTTTTTTTACTCACAATTCTTAAGGTTGTCATTAGTAAAACCTATTATAAAAAGAAAAATAAAGACCTCATCAAAGACATCTAACTAAGATAAAGGATTTTTATGTAACCAGAGGCTGATGATTGACGGGGTTAACTTGGTGCATGTGAACTCAATGGATTTCTCTTTCCCCAGTGTAAGTGTTAAAAGTTTCTATTTTCATGAAATGCATTTTGTCCAAACATTTTGTGTTAAAAGTGTTCTATAGTGTCATGGATGAATCTACGTACCACTGTATGTACCACGAAGTTTAAACCTAAGTGCTATACGTCACCCCTTGTTCTCTCTTTGCACTTGAATTGCGAATGTTCTAAAGCCATCTCTAACCATATACTTCAAAAAATCTTCAAATTTGAAGAAAAAAAATAACATGTTTCACTAGTTGTAATTTCAGACTTGCTATTTGATGAACAGATACTATAAACTTGATAATTTATTTATACTTGCTAATATTGTTCATACTAAACTTAGGTGCTGTTTGTTTATTAAGAGGTTCTGAATCTGAATCTGAACCGCACATCTGAATATGAATATGAGGCGTAAATGTCTGAATCTGAATCCAATAAGACTGTTTGTTTTTTTTTTTTTTTTTTTTTTTTTTTTTTTTTTTAAACGTCTGAATATTGTAAATGTTGTAAATGTAAAACAAGTTTCAGTCTTACAAAACATAAACGCATCCGAGCATTAAAGAGAACATTTGAGTCATAAATTTTACATAGTCTAGCAACGTGAAAATAAAATGTCATAATCCAAAACATTCAAGGACATTGTGCGGCAATTGAATCTCGTAAACTAGTCATATATTCTTGGTCAGCTGCACTTCCATGTGGTTGAACGTTTTCATCAACAACATTATCATGTTGTACATTGCTACTATCATGTACTTCACGGTGATCATATAACGAGAAAAGGTCGTCGCTTAAGCGCTCCTTCCGAATAAAATTATGAATAGCAAAGCATGCAACAGTAATATCTCTTTGTGTAACCAAAGGATATGAGGGCATCTTCTTCAAGAGTGGAAAACGTGCTTTCAAGACACCAAAGGCACGTTCAATTACATTTCTAAGTTTCGCATGTGCATGATTGAATTTTTCTCTACTATTCATTGCACGGTTTCGGCGAAAATCTCCGAGCCAATACCTAACATTCCGATATGGTGCCATAAATCCACGAGTGTGTCTATAAGCAGCATCACATAGATAGTACTTATCTGAAGGGGGCATTGGAAAATCAGCTTCAGGATCTATCAAAGCCTCATTCAATATTCTAGCATCGTGTGCCGTACCTTCCCACCCGACAACAACGTATGTAAATATCATGTTGAAGTCACATATTGCCAAAACATTCTGATAACAATCACCTCGACCTCTTGCCCTGTATAGATGTTGTTGTGTAAATGGAACAGAAGCATGTATCAAAGTTCCATCAAGAGCACCAACTGCTCCCTGTTTAAGAAAAGAAAATTGTTATGATTCAACCAAAACGAATGGCAATACTTGTTAAGATATAGTAATTACCTTAAAAATACGTCGTTCCCTCCTATTATTTCCTGGAATGTCCGGGTTTGGATTAAATGATGTTGGTTGTATAACTTCTTGAGCAAACACCAACATTTGATCCAATACTTCGTGAAAACACTTATGAATTGTTTGTTTCGAGCGTTGAAACCTACGCTTCAAAACTGAAAAACGTTGGTTGTGTCCAATTGTCATTAGGAAAATAGCCATTTTCTCCTCTACCGATACATGTTTGCTATCTTTTAACCAACCTTTTGTTTTAAAATATGTGCACAGTCGAACAAATGAATCACGGGACATGCGCAATAACTCCATACATTGTAAGTTATTTCCTTCTAAAAGCTCTTGCGTATATTGAGACCCGGTCATTGCTGACGTATTATCTCTTTTTCGTTTTAATGTTTTTGGACGAAAGTACTTAAAATAAAAGTAAACAAGAAAGATGAAGCAAAGTCTTTCTTGAAACCCCATTTAAAACCTGGAACAAAAAAAATAGCAATGAATAACAATGTCCAAAAAATAGTTCAAGATTACATGTTGCTGCTTACAGACAAAGTACCAAATGACAATGTCTAAAAAAATAGTTCAAGTTTACATGCTGCTGCTTATAGACAAAGTACCAAATGACATTAAACATCAAATAGTTCAAGATTACAAAGTACCAAATCACACAAAACACTAAATACTTCAACATTACAAAGTACCAATTCACACAAAACGCAAAATAGTTTAACGCAAACACCTAATAGTTAAACATTCAAATAACACCCAATTGTTTCCCAACCTTTTGAATGTATCCCTTTAGCACGTTCGGGTCCGATGGTAAGGTCATCCAAGTGTCTCTATAGTTGCCTCCTGGTTGACTAAAGATAAGAAATGCCGTCAAATATAGTGGATCACTAGATTCCAACTCGAGGACCTTTAACTTTTCATGACACTCATCTGCGGATGGCCCTTTATTCTTAGAAAAACCACCTTTAGCCATGTTAATAATCGCTTGTTTCATATCCTCCTCGAACTCAGAAATACCATCTTTAACTTTTTTCTTTGGTCTAACTCGACTAGGTGACTTACTTCAACTCGGTGACTTACCTCGACTAGGTGACTTAACTCGACTAGGTGACTTAGGAGGAGGAACAAAACTACCACTTTCAAAACCGTTGTCATATTCGGTGTCAAAATCAACATTGCGGTTTTCGTTGGTAGGTGGAGGAACAGGAGAACCACCTTCATCAATAGGAACATCTTCAATTTGAAGTACTTGGTTAACGGGATTATGGGAAGATGATGGTGGTGTTCGACTCCGTTTCCCAAAAACTTGACGTTTTGGACCAGTAGCAGCACACTTTTCATACAAATCGGCACAAAGGTGGGGATAAAGCAATGGACTATTTCTCAAGTTATTAGCTTTGTTATTTGTCTACATAAAAAATGCACAAAAAAATATATCAATAACATAACTATTAGTATTAGATAGAGTTTATTTGTAAAAGTAATAAAAATAGTCACAAACACACCTTAACATTAAGGTCTCTCCACTCTTCTTCCGTAAAGTTGAATGAATTTGTTTCGGAGTTGTAAACGTTTCCTGTTTTTCCTTTCAAGTTTGCCCAAAGATGATACTTTCCTTTATAGTAGTCAAACTTATTCTTCAATTTTTTTTTGAGTAGTCTTTATTCCGTAAGTATCCTCAAGAGCTTGAGCTACTTTTTTCCAAGAGTCCACGTGCAAACTACCACCATTAGGACCTAACCTATTGATCTTATCGATACATGTCTCAAAAAAAAAAACTTCAACTGTTCAGCGGTAAAATTTAGTTTTTCACCTGGGTCACCCATTCCTATAATCAAAGAAAACACCTAAATCAAAGAAAGTCATGTATAAAATACCCTAAACTACATATTCAGTGAAAAACTATTTAAATGAAACAATCCTACATTTACTATGGATATTATACTGTCCCAAACTCCTACATCTACTATGAATAAATGAAACAATCCTACATATTCAGTGTTATCGGGTTGGGTAAGTAGACTGTCCGAAACTCCTAAACACAAAATAAAACAACACATTAACATAATTACATAAGTACACAACACATTAATATATCACTTCATTGTTGTGAACTTGAGTGACAATTGTTGTGAACTTGAGTGACAATTGGCAAATTAGTATAGAAAAAAGTGCACAGCACATTAACATAATTACATAAGTACACAACACATTAATATATCATGTATAAGTAGATCCAACAGATCGAAAAGCAAGTGACCAGGATTCTCAGGATTTAATTTCCAAAGCATAAGTACACAACACATTTTTATTTCTTTATGGTAACTAATACAGTAGATTACAAAGTACAAGAAGAAAAGCAAGTGACCAAAATCACAAATTTTTAACAATGATGATATTAAAAAAAAAAAAAAAAAAAAAAAAAAAAAAAAAAAAAAAAAAGGTTTTAACAATGGATTAAAGAAAACAACATACCTGATGTAGGAGGAGGCTGTAGGTGACGGCTTGTGGCCGGAGAAGAGCGGCCAGAGATGGGTGGTGGCCGGAGACGGGTGGTAGCTGGAGATAGGAGAGTTGATTGGGGTTTGAAGTTAGGCAAGGAATGTAGAGAGTGATGGCTTTTTTTTTTTTTTGTTAAGAGGTATTAAGATACATATATCATGTCTAAACATTGTAGTTCTTATTGCCTCTGACTGCATCTGAACGGGAAAAAAAAAACAAACGGTCTGAATGCCCAAAATGTCTGACTGATTAAGAGGTTTGGCTCGTTAAGAGGCATTAAGAGGCTGTTAAGACATTCAAAAAAAAAAACACCACCTTACAAATACATGACCCTATATATACAAACTGAACCGACACCATGAAATGGTGTGTCTGTTCATGAAACAACACCTAATAACCGACTCCAACTGCCAAATCCTAACTGCTAATAACTGTCTTTAACTTCCTATTTACATAATACATACTTGACTTTCTAATATTTACACCAAGACCCCTATATTTAGTTTATACTTCAATACTCCCCCTTAAACTAAATATAGTTTAAGCAAGGTCTTCATCTTCTTATATTCACAGTAGTGCTGGTTCTTCATCATCCCACACGAGATGTGCCTCTTCTTCCTTTTATTTTTCTTTGTCCCTTCGCTGTGTACATTCGTATGCTAAATGACCATATTCACCACATTCATAGCATTTGAATCTGCTCTTGTCATTGCTTGTTTGACCAGCACTTCTTCCACGTCCTGTTCCTCTTCCACGTCCTCTACTATGGCTTTGATCACCACGTCCTTTCTCATGACTCCAACTTTCTAAATGATTATTTCCACTTGCTATTAGAAGTTTTCCTTGATCATTTTCTTCCAATTCGTCTTGGCTTTTGAGACGTTCCGCAAACGCTGTTATCCTTCCTACTGCGTCTTCAAATTTCATATTGTCTAAATCTTGAGTTTGTTCAATAGTTGCCACGATCGGTAAAAACTTCTTTGGAACCGAATTTAATAACTTCCTGACAATTGTCTTATCTTTGAGTGTCGAACCAAGGTTTTTAAACCTTGCCCTTATACTGCCCAACTTTCCAGAGAAGTCACTTATGGTTTCATTTTCTTTCATCTTCAAGGTTTCAAATTCGCTCCTTAACGTTTATAGTCGTGCCTTCTGAACGAGATCTGCTCCAAGATATAGAACTTTGATCGCATCCCATACTTCCTTTGCACTTTCGTATTGCGCAACTTGCATTAAAATATCTCCCGGTATCGTTTGGAAGATCATTGCTTTTGTTGTATGTGCCTTCTTTTCAACCACCTTTTCTGTTGAATCAATAGCTTCCCAAAGACAATAAGCCTTTAAAATCGTTTCCATCAGAATTGCCCACTGGGTGTAATTTGATTCAGTTAACTGTACGCATTTAAGTGCTATATTTTCTTGAACTTTAGACGTACTGCTTCCTCCTTTGTCGTTCGTCATGCTTACTTCTTTTCTTTCTTCTTTCTTTCTTTGACGTGCTTTAGCCTTTCTTGCCTTCTTTCTTCCTATCTTTCTTTGTTTTGCTTGTACCACACAGGTTTTCCTTTTGCTTACTTGATCGTACCACACAGGTTAACACCACAAAGGTTTTACCACAAAGGTTTGTTCCACGAAGGTTTGTTCCACAAAGGACTGTACCACGGAGGTTTGTTCCACAAAGGATTGTACCACGGAGGTTTGTTCCACAAATGTTTTGTATTCTTGCTTACAAAAAATTAGGACAAGCACATGCAACGTTCTTCTTTCTCCTTCTTTAATCGATCAAAAACAGCCCACCTTTTGTTTTGTATCTGACCCTCTGTTCTTCCTTTCTTGCTTCACAAAAAATCGATTGCTTCTGTTTAATTTCTTGCTATGCGATTTCACTCTCTTCTTCAGTGGATCGATTTTGAAATACAGAACTTTATGTTTCACACCTTTTTCTGATGAACCGTCGCTCTCTTTCTTCCTTGCTTCCCTTGGATCGATTAAACTTGCTTCATTCTTCCCTGGATCGGTTAACGTGCTCTGATGCCAATTGTTGTAATTTCAGACTTGCTATTTGATGAACAGATACTATAAACTTGATAATTTATTTATACTTGCTAATATTGTTCATACTAAACTTACAAATACATGACCCTATATATACAAACTGAACCGACACCATGAAATGGTATGTCTGTTCATGAAACAACACCTAATAACAGACTCCAACTGCCAAATCCTAACTGCTAATAACTGTCTTTAACTTCCTATTTACATAATACATACTTGACTTTCTAATATTTACACCAAGACCCCTATATTTAGTTTATACTTCAATATCATTCCTCCTCCAAAATTCCAAAATTATGTCATCTCCAACCATATGCTCTAAAAGTACATTAATCTCAAAAATATTTGTATACTAAATAACTTCATTTCATCCAATAATTATCCATCTACACCACTTCAATTCGGTTATATATACTTGCAATATTTAGTGATTTGGAAAGTGAATAGTGATCCTCTAAATATGAATGATTTTGATCAATGCTTTGAAATTTTCTCTAAATTTGAAACATGGTTGGAGATGGTTTTTGATGCTCCATTTTTCAAATTTGAAATACAAGATGGTTTGGATAAAATGGTTGGTGATGGCCTAATAAGTGACAAAATTTAACCATTTCTCATTCTCCCTAATCATTAATTGTTCTAAATTTTATCATATGCAACAATTATATCCATAAAATACATAAAGAAAGACTTGGGTATACTTGGGAGTATTGGGACCAAAGGGAGCATAGAAGGGTCAGTAAACAGTATCTATGTATCAAAGTGCATGTGCTAAATGAATGATGTTTGTGAATGCACCTTCATAGGCATGCATGTCTCGCCCTTTTCCTGCAGGTATTTTTTTTTGAGCCCCAGGATTTGTGGAGCATGCATGTGGGCCATGCACATATACATGCATCTCTATATATCGTTCATTCAACTAATGCTTATTTGTCATTCGTAAAAGCTGATCATCAAACTGTAGCATATTATAATGTACTGAATCATATTTAGATCACTATTGTAGAACACTTATGATTATGAGGTTCATGCATGCGTTGACTAAAGAATAGTACCTTACATTTATCATATATATATATATATATATATATATATATATATATATATATATATATATATATATATATATATATAATAGTATATGCTAATATTAGCTAGCTAGGGGATATAATTAATATACTAACAGTGAAAATGATTGAGAATAACTAGATTAGACCGTGTACACATGAGTCAAAAGATTAAGGGTGTGTTCGGTAAAAGTAACAATGAGCAGTGAGCGGTGAGCAGTAGCCACAGCTCACATCCTACCGCTCATAGCTTCTTAAAGAAGCATTGAAAAAATGAGCATTCCTAAAAAATCGCAGAGCTCACCGCTCCTTTGCCAAACGAACAATAAAAATCAAAAAGCTTATTGCTCACCGCTCATCGTCTCAAAAAACTCCAAAAAGCTCCGCGCCAAACATAGCCCAACTATATCCGGCTTCCACGTAACTTAAAGAAGGAATAACCTCATTTGTATTAAAAAAAACCATTAACACACAATGCAATCAACATGCATTATGATAAACTGATAGTGAAAAGTTTATCAAGAATACCAGAAAGGATAGCACAGATTTGATTTACAAGACTGAAAGGAAAACTTGACTATATTGAGCAGTGATGTTTTATTTAGCCTTTCTATTACTAGTATTAGTTTTCCTATCCTTATAGCTTGACAGCCGTGTGAATATAGTAGTAGTCAATAATTGTACATTATCAGTTTTAAAAATAGAACTTACGTAAATGTGGGTACATCATTTCACATGCATGATATATAAGATTTGATCGATATAGAAATCCATATTCAAATTCTTAATTAATGTTTAAAAGTTGTACACCAAATGTCGGTATTTTATAAAGTTATTATTTTTCCGTGAAAAAAAAATTTTTTTTTGAGCAAAATTTATATCCGTGAATAGCTATGAGTTATATTACAAGTTTTTACGTGAATTGTTTATTTTTCTTTGTGTATGAGAGTGTATGACTACATGTCAATGTCTCTACTATATATATAAGTAAAATATTTATGCTGAAAACTTAAATGTCATATTTACATATTTGATTATAAAACTAATTTAAATTGATTTTTCATCCATTAAATTCCAATTATACCCTTAAACTTTATAAAGTGTGCTTGGTATTTTCGTCTGCAGTGGTTCTAAGATGTTTATTACCTTGGTAGTTTTGTATAATTTTAAATCATTAAATTCCAAATCTTACAACGACATGCATGAGGCTGAAATACTTATGTGTCGTTCACATTTCGATCCATTTCCCATAAAATCCCATTAAAGTATCAAACGTTTTCAACTTTCCATTTACCATATCTGATTATATCATATTGCATCAGGAAACAAGTTTTCATTAAATCATTATCTTTAAGTGTTGGAATTCTTAAATAAGTAGTAATATAAGTCCTTAAATCGTTTAATTTATCTTGCAGTCTTAAACAATTGAGGAATCATACCTATTAATTTATATTCTTAAGGGGTATATTTGGAATTTAATGATGTAAATATTTTTAAAATTGATTTTATAATTAAATGGATACATATGACAAATATGATGATTAAGTTGAGTATATACGACATTGTAGATTTTGATTGGGTAAATAATGCATTTTTGATTTAAATTTGATATATATGGAATTAACCCAAAATGAATAATGTTTGAAATACTCTTTTAAAATTTAATTTTTAATTCTTTTCACATAAAAATTCAAACAATATTGCCTAAATAAAATAGTTAACTTAACAATGTTTCCGTCGAAAATTTGAAAAATATGCATACAACTTTTTTTGAATTTATAATAAAAATGAAACCTTTTGTATTTAATCACAACATTAATAATTTCTAAAAAGTCATCCACAAACTATTTTATATAAGGCGCCATATTAAAATGTTAGTTCATAATTGATGAAAATGAATAATAAAAAAAATGTTGATGTTATTGTTGAACAAGTTTCAGACCAAAATAAAGTTAATATAATTGTGATATTTTATTTATTGCTTTTTCTAATCATCTGTATTCATATTTTTTTTCTTTGTATTTTACAGATTCAACTTACCTTGCTACCAATCCTGCTTTCAATCTCAATCTGTAGTTCAATTTTAATAGCACAACTATAATTGTTTGCCATTATAAAAGCTTATTGCTATATATGGTTACCCTGTCTACTATAATTATATGTAAACATATATTGTGGGACAAAGATTCTTCCTACTAAAGAATAAACTAATTGGTTGAACGAAAGGCAATCATTGAGGTGGACCAATATGACTGATAGCCTCGTTGAGAGGTCAACTTCTCAACAATGTCGCTTGATATAGACCATGCTAATCAATCCTTGCAAATTAATAAATATGAGCGAGTCAATATGTATTAGAATTCTAAATCATCTTCGACCATAGATAGAGATGGCAATGAATCTCATATGAACTTGAGTACTCATGAACTTATGAAGCGAATGAAAAATCATGCATGTATGTATCGATATAAGTTCAATTTCATCATAAGTACACATGATGCAACAAGCGAAAAAACTAGCCTCAATAAATAGATGCAAAATCTTTGTAGTCAAAACATTTTGTAACAAATATAACCTCTGAAGTGGCACGCTAAGGGCCTACGGAGTGGTACACTGGTTGAAGACTGGCTGGAGCAACCCATTGGGAAACACTGCCGCCGACATAGCGGGCTCCTCAAAGGGCTGGAAAACACTGGCTGTGAAACCAGCTATGGGCTGTGGATTTTGTTTGCAAAATAGGACCGTTGAGTTGGTGAGTTGGTTGAGAGGGTTGGGAGGGTTGAAAAAGTGATGAATGCCTAAGAATTAAGTTGAGAGGGTTGGAAGGGTAAAATGAGTTGGAGAGATGTTTTTTGGTGGAATTTGGTAGGTTGAAAAATAACACCACATGACTCCTTGAGGTGGCACGCTAAGCTTTCTAAAAGGTTGATGGTTTTACTGGATTTGAGTAGACTCAAACTTCTATGTATTAACATATTAATGAGACTGAAACTACAACAACAAAAAAGTTCAACCAAAAAAGAAGAAATATTAAGGGAAATTAGGGTTACATTGATATAACAACAATAATAAACATTACTCCGTATATGACATTGATTTTGACGATAATAAAAAACTGTGTTTATGTTCTATATTACGTGTGATGCTCCATCTTGTGAGCAATTGTAATTCTTGGTTTGTTCAGATCATCATATCTACCTTTACATATCTCGTGATTAATTCATCTTATTTAAAGATCATCTAACCATAAAAGAACCTGCGAAGGGAAGAGGGACGGAGCCAGAAATCCGAGTTATAGGGGGGCGTAACTATTTATTATATAATAGTAACAAACATTTAATAGATCGTCAAAACTCTGAGTATTCATATACAAGGTCGTTTTCATTTTATTATACACTGAATTATAGATATGTTACTATTACAAAAACAACTTGTGCATTTCAGTGTCTTATTTATCTTTTGTTTTCATAAAACCTTTTAGATTATGAACTATTTAGACAAGATCTATACAGTAAACTAAAAAACTAATTAGAGCTAATGATTTTAATATTCCATGTGGTATGTCTCCAACCACATATTTTGGTATATTTAAGATGGGTTAATTTGATCAAGTATTAAATGTTCAACGACAAAAGTAAAGAAAAAAGGTTTCTACTGGACCACAAACAAACACAGATATCTATGAAACAACAACAACAAACGCATATCTTCTCTTTTGGTTGTATTCCTAATCAAAAAAAAAAAAAAATGCTCTGTTTTTCTATTTTTTAAAATAAGCTCATTAGCTTATAAAGTGTATGTTCTTCATCATAAACACAACCTAATTTGACTTCCCTCATTTGTTGTCACCCATGGCCAAGGCATGCCCTATTGGCAGGGGCTGGATTTAACAAATTTGTGAAACGTGTGCCGGAAATCAAGCTACAAGGTTTGCTAGTTGAGCCGGTTGGGGGTGCCCCCACCCCCAACTGGCTCCGCCTCTGGAAGGGAACTTGTGAACTCGTGGTTAGATTCATTTTGACCGAATGGTCCCTAACTTATATTATATTGTGAATCAATAATTATTAAACGGTTAGCTAGCTTTCTTCCATAACTAACATTTTGGACCACTTATGATTAATGATATACCATGTACTACTATACGTATGCCCCATCATGATCATCCATCAGGTTCAGCTTTATTTTTTTTCTTTTATAAATTTATATGCATATATATAAACCATACAAAAATGTGTGAAAAAGTTAGGAGGTTGATAAAAGGGTCGTGGGCTTTCCGTTCGATTAGTTTAAGTCACACAAGCTGTGTTTGATAATAACATTTGTTCTCATATCTTAAAAATCTGACCACATTAGAATTTAATCATAGTTTCGATCATATTTTACATATTTTTCAGAAACTTTGATAGAATTTATAACTAAAACGCATACTATATAAAGCAATTCTAGATAACATGTTTAATACGTTTCATTCCAATTTTGTCACTACAATTTGTGACAACAACCATCATGTTTGTGATTAAAGTGCACTTTGATTTTGATACGATGCTTGATTCCTTGTGAATATGTGGCTTTGAAACAATCTAAAGTGTATGGTCGATCGATTGCTTGAAATTATTTACAGTCTTTTGTTAAATTTGTTGAAGAGTTTGTACCCGTATACTAACTTACCATGCACCGATGAGACGTTCTCATTTCTTGATAATAGTCGAGTTTAGATACTATGTTTTAACTCAACCCTATTGATGCATACATGCATGTGTATAGTAGTTGTTTAGTACGTGTGTATGTTTGTATTAAACATGTTTGTACGTCTGAAATAGAATTGGACTACAACAAACCGGATAAATAACATGCATTTTGGACAAGTTGATGATAATATTTTGAATAGTTGAATTTGTCTAAGTCATGCAATTTAGGTCACCAAATCAACCAATTTAAAACGTATTTATACATAATAAATTTGGTTAAGTTTCTTAAGCACTATTGAATTAATATGAAGGATTGACTTTATGAATATAAATGGTATCTAACTATTTCTTTCATTTATTTTAAGTGGCATAATTTTCAATGAGCGCAATAAAATTAATGAAACTAATATAAAAGATGTTGATTAATTTCTTAGATGAAATTAGTTGGACAACAAAGTTAAATTAATGATTCTATGAACCTAATTAAATTTGAAATGCATTTTAATTACATGCCAAAAAATTTTAATAAACTGGTAGCTTGACCTTTAAAGAAAGAAAGAAGAAGAAACACTTAATCACATGTATAGTCAATCATTTTCCAAATTTGTTTAAGCAATTGGTGGATTGACCGGTGAAGTATCAATTGAAAGAGATTGGGGGAATCAATCAACTCATCGATCAAGCGAGTAGCACATCGATCTATGGCTTCTAAACCGTGTTTTACAACATCACGGAAAAAAATTCAATCAAAGATCTATCTTTTTCACGCACATTTTGCGTTTGAAAAAAATGCGCGTAGCATATATTCATTGTAATGGTTTTTATATTTAAGTGAGTGAAACCGATATACGAAACAACAATTAAAATTTGAATGGGGGTTTAAAGAGAAAGCTTAAAGGCGTCTATATAGAGCTTATAGTTTCCATGAAATAAAATTTCTATATGTGTTCTAAACTAAATTTAATTTGAAATTAAATTCGTATCTTTAAACAGGAGATTTAGGTTGTGTTTGGTAAAAGTAGCAGTGAGCTGTGAGCAGTAGCCATAGCTCACAGCTAACCGCTTACAACTTCTTAAAGAAGGATTGAAAAAATGAGCATTTCAAAAAAATAGCAAAGCTCACTGCTTCTTTGCCAAACGAAAAATAAAAATAAAAAAGCTTATTGCTCATCGCCACAAAAAACTCCAAAAGGCTACGCACCAAACATAGCCTTAAATCGCTTGAGCACTTAATTAGCCAATTACACAAGTGGCCGCGTTTCAGACATGCAACTTTTTTGAGAAAGGAAGAAAAAACAAAACATTGTTAAAATCTCTTATTAAACTGCCAACTCTTTGGGCCTGTTTGGCAAGGGCTTTTTGGGGAGCTGTTAGCTTTTTGTTACAAAAATAATCTCCTCTAAAATAAATAGCTCCATTTAGATATATCAACTTCAAGCTTGAAAAGCTGATTCATGAAGCTTTTTAAACATCTTAGAGATGTTAAAACTTTAAATTACTAATATACCCTCCAAATATTTGTTTACAATTATAAATATGTCCTTTTATGTCATTTTACATCCTATAATTACATTTAACAGCTAACTTACCAAACACTTTTATTGAAAAAATATACAACTTGTAGCCCATGTTAACAGTTTTGCAGTTTACAGCTTACAGCTTACAATTAACAGCTTACAGCATACAGCTAGTTTTGTCAAACATACCCTAAGAAACCAAATACCATAAACTATGAATTAATTAAGCTCTTCACAATGTGAAATAAATCATAATAACAATATAAAATAAAATTTTTGACCCTACAATCTGTACCCCTATCCCTCTCTATGTCAAAGAAATTAAGGTGGTAATGTACAAGATGTATTCATACACTACCCTGGATTAAGATAGAGGTCCCCCCCCCCCCCCCCCCCCCCCCCCCCCCCCCCCCCAAATCAAGAAATATAAATACCCTAATTGGTTGTTAGAAATAGTTCCACCTCAACTCCTCCTTAATCTTTCTACAATTGGATGGACAACTTTTTGGTTCATTTTAATGTCAAAATCTTTTGTAGCTAATTCAAACTTGTGTACTTCTCTAAGTCCTAGCAAGAAAAAAAAAATCAAAACTATTGTTGTAGTGCGAGTGATCTTCCACGGGCCATGGGAAGATGTCTTGCTTCCCATAACTTGTATATGTCTTCTGATACTCGCTTAGCATCCATGGACGAACCTAACAATCCACGCCTAGTAAACCCTACTGCGTATAGCCCACATTCGCCTTTCCATCCATGAGGAAATGGTTTTCGGGGCATTCCATCTTTTTCCGAGAACATTACATTTTCCTATATAGAAAGATATAAGTATTAGATCTAACTTAACTAGGAACTAAAGTTTGAAGATATTTTGTTGGGACAAAAGAGAAAAGGAATGGTATAAAGTACCTTTAGCCAAGATGGAGTATTGCTTTTGTATCCTGTTGCTAAAATGATTGCATCAAAATTCTCTACTGTTCCATTCACAAATCGTACACTACGATCCCCTACGCTTTGAATGCTTGGACGTATCTATACAGATTAAAACAAAGAATTAGGTATAGTTGTAACATTGGCTTAACCTTAAGATTGATGTACGTTAGTATATGATCTAAGACTATTGATTATACAAAGTCCAATACATAATCACAAGAAAATACAGCATTTTGTTTGTTATATACGAGTTTTAAAAAAGTTTTGACATGAGACTTCTTAAATCTGAAATTTTACAATCCACATTTCACGTCTAGAAAGAAACTGTTTTAGTACATCATAAGCTTTTTGTAGGTCTTACCCATGTATCTAAAATTTGTTGTGTAAATATGGAGCTTCTTTATATATAATATTAAAGGAAAGTTGAAAGTATGTAGTTACACATGTTATGCTATAAGTAATATAAAGTACATATGATGGAATGATTATACATTTATCTCGCAAAAGGAAAGTTCAAAGTAGAAGAAGAAAAGCAGAAAGATATGGGAACATGTTTAAGGAAATGAAAAGAACCAAAAGTAGCACAAAAGCCTTTAAGAGATGTATATTGATTGTAGCTTGGTTAATTTACCTTGATGTCTCCACTTTTAATCTTGGCTAGGGTTCCCATATCCAACACTGGAGTTTTCCCGGTCTTGCTTTTTAGCTCAAGGGGTCCAACTCGAGGCCTGTCAAGTCCAAAACTAGCCGTGTCTCCAAATATCAGCCACGACATGATCAATAGAAAGCGATCAACGAGTCTTATGGGCAGCCACTTGAGCAACCACATGGACAACCCAAAAGTCGATCTTCCTAGCATCTCTCGTGGTAGGACATGGACCTAGTTTCGATATATGATGCATTGTCAGTTGTAATTTTTGTACAATTTGAAAATATTAAAAAAGATATAAAGCAGGGATTTTCATGGGTGTGTGATCAGAGCACTTTTTTAATCTTGTGGAGTATAGTTTCACTATCATTGAGGGCCAAGGATACCATATGCTAAAGGAAGCTTTACAGTAAAGAAACACTCATGTAACTATAATTAATTTTTTTTGTTTTTACCTTTTTCTAATCTTTCCCAAATTGTTTATGTTTTTTTTCATGAATATAGTCTTATGTTATTTGCTCGCATGCTTGTGAGTTCCAAGAAAGTGGCATTTTTTCAATTTGTTTATACCCCATTACAAAATCTTTGATATTATCTTGAATAGAGTATATATATTATAGCTACGTGTGTGTTGTATTTACAAAATCTAACTTAACCTATGATACTTAAGCTAGAATAACAATATATTTTGGTATCGGCTCAGAAATAAAGATTATGGTAGGTATATAATGTCATTTTCGGCACTATAATGAAGGTCTGATTTTACTATTTTTCAGAGAATTTTATATATAGACCTAATTTTATAAAAGTCACTTTAATATGTTACATGTTAATTTAAAACTCTATACATATATGTGCCCATCCATCCTACCCATAATTCCAACCTTGGTCATCTGTTTTGACTCAAATAATGGAAATAATTTTCAAATAAAGCTAGTATTATGGTTTTAAACTGGGCTTTGTTAACCATGGGTTGTGTTTAAACATACATTAATTAAAAATTTTGCATTAAATGAACACTAAATATTCCATGTTTAAAATGAAAAAATATGTATAATTATAAAATATGCTAATTCATTTAATGCAAATTTTTTAATTAAGGTATGTTTAAACACAGGTTGTGGTATAAATCAACAAGCATTTAAAAGTGATAAGCATTACTTAGTTAATTCGTATTTTTGAAATTTGAATGAAGATTCGTATCTATAACATGATATCTATCATTTCATTTAGTAAGATAAAGTAACAGTATATATAGCCTCTTAAATAGTTTATTTGTAATTACAATTGTAGATTTAGCTAAAGATACTAGCTTCAATTTCAGTAAATATAAAATGCCAATCTAACAATGACCTAAATTTCATAATTAACATAGTAATCAAGTTTATTAAACTAGGTGTAAAGGTTAAAGACTTGCCCACTAACCTATGTTAAAAACTATACATGTATGTTGTATGATCAAGAAATTTTATATTAGATTGTCGCTTCCATAAACATTTAATTACCTAGTATAAAGTTAATAAACAAAGTTACGAAGAGGTTAAGATACTATTTCCTAAAAGTAATAAAGGGAAAAATTTAATTACCGCATCTCTAACAACAAGAGAAGGATGAGCATTGTGATTGCAAAGATCTAATGACACTTCCATGCCAGAATTCCCACAACCAACAACTAAAACTTTTTTGCCTTTAAAGGCACTTCCACTTCTATACACCGAGGTGTGCTTAACTTCACCGCGGAAACCTTGAATCCCTTTAATATTGGGCACAACGGCCTCAGCATTTTCTCCCGTGGCGACTATCAACCAACGACAAACATACTCCAATATCTCTTCACCTTTTAACCCTACATGTACAGTTTTCACTCTCCACAACCCTGCACTCTCATCATACTCCGCACTCTCAACTTCTTGCTCAAAAACCGGATTTATCCCAAAGCGCTTAGTGTACGCTTCCAAATACTCCAAAAACTGTTGCTTTGAAGGGTACGTAGGAAACTCCTCAGGAAAGGGCATTAAAGGAAGTTCACAAAATTTCTTAGGAAGATGTAACCTAAGACGATCATACGTTCTCAATTGCCATAACGAAGCAATACAATTAGCACGCTCTAAGACGATACTAGGAACCCCTTTATCCTTTAAACAAGCAGCAGCCGCAAGGCCAGAGGGTCCAGCCCCAACAATAACCGCACCAGGGACAAATAGACAACGTCGATTTGCCCCATGTTCATATTTATAGTAAGGATCATTAGCCATTTTGCCTTGTAATTCCCTAATTAACCAATAATTACTCATAACTATTTGGTATAAAAATAATAACCTTGGATAAAGATAAAAGAATCTGGATAATATGATATATGATAAGTGCATATATATATATATTTGAAACAAAAAATGGATTATGGATTAATATGAGTGGTGAGTATTGGTTTAGATTCGAATAATAGGCGCTGAGTCAAAACAAACGTGTTGTTTCAAGTGATTATAGAGTTATATGTTCCTGAATCTTTGGAAGATGGTTTTTTTTAACGATCAAACTTAACTTTGGATAAGAAAGACTGATCTACTTAGAGGTAAGATGAGTATTTTTAGGATTTGAAGTGATAATAGTCGGAATGAAGATGTTATGATACACTAACATTGAATACTATTAATAATAACAATAGTAATTGAAGATGGTGATATATGAAAACACATTCGTTTTGCTTGAAGCCTAGAAGAGAAAAGAAAACAGAGAGAAAGAGAGAGTGATATGAATTAAATTTGGGTGAGTATATATGCAAGTAATATATGGCCAAGTGGTATAGAGGAAGTAATGAAGGTAGGGACATATATATAGTAGAGTAAATTGCAAAAATCGTCTTGTGGTTTGGCCAAATTGAATGTTTCGTCCATGTGATTCATTAAGAGCAAAAATGGTCAGGATTTAGCACTGTTTCAAGCACTTTTGGCCCCCCATGTTAACCGGCGTTAAGTGAGTTCCGTTAGCACTTACACGTTAGCCCTTTTGGCTAACGATCGTTGTAGCTCTCATCCTTTAAACTAACGGCCAAACCACAAGGACGATTTTTGCAATTTACTCTTTTTTTTCGATTTTTTTTTTTTTTTTTTGAAAATTTTTTTTTCGTCCGTTTTTTTTTGAAATTTTTTCTCGTCAAAAAAAAAAATTCGAATTTTTTTTTTCAAAAATCGTATATATATATATATATATATATATATATATATATATATATATATATATATATTAATATATATATTTTTTTTTTTTTTAATTTTTTTTCTTCGTCCATTTTTTATACGATTTTTTTTTTCGTCATGTGACTTTTTATTTAAACGTTTTTATACGTATAAAAAAGTATAAAAAACGTATAAAGAGCGTAAAATTTTTATAAAAAAAACGTATATAAAAACATATAAAAAATGTTTTTCGTATATAAAAACGTATAAAGAGCGTAAAATTTTTATAAAAAAACGTATATAAAAACATATAAAAAGTATATAAAAACGTTTTTCGTATATAAAAAATGTTTTTCGTATATAAAACTTTTTTTATATAAAAATGTTTTTATATAAAAAAGTTTTTATATAAAAATGTTTTTTATATAAAATAGTTTTTATATAAAAACGTTTTATATAAAATCCTTTTTTCGTATATATAAACTTTTTTATAAACTTTTTATATATCAAAAAGTTTTATATAAAAACTTTTTATATAAATACGTTTTATATAAAAAACAATTTTATACATAAATGTTTTATATAAAAAAACGTTTTATATAAAAAAAAATTTAAATACGAAAAAAGTTTTTGAAAAATATCTGAAAAAAAACGGACGCAAAAAAAATTTGAAAAAAAAACGGACGAAAAAAAATTTTCAAAAAAAAAATCGAAAAAGAAAAGTAAATTGCAAAAATCGTCCTTGTGGTTTGGCCGTTAGTTTAAAGGATGAGCGCTGCAACGATCGTTAACCAAAAGGGCTAACGTGTAAGTACTAACGGAACTCACTTAACGCTGGTTAGCATAGGGGACCAAAAGCGCATGAAACAGTGCCAAATCCGAACCGTTTTTGCACTTAATGAATCACAGGGACGAAACGTGCAATTTGGCCAAACCACAAGGACGATTTTTGCAATTTACTCTATATAGTATCTCACCTCTTCCATAAAAGAGAAAGAAAATAATATATGTTTGAGTAAATTGCAAAAATCGTCCTTGTGTTTTGGCCAAATTGCAGGTTTCATCCTTGTGGTTTATTAAGTGCAAAGATCGTCCTTATTTTGCACTGTTACGTGCACTTTTGGTCCTCCATCATTACAAAAATCATCCTTGTGGTTTGCCAAATTTCACTGTTGAAGGACCAAAAGTGCACGTAACGGTACAAAATAAGGACGATCTCTGCACTTATTAAACCACAAGGATGAAACGTGCAATTTGGCCAAACCACAAGGACGATTTTTGCTATTTACTCTATATGTTTTTATCATTAATGTTTTGCAAGAAAACAATCCTTTCATATTGTATAAAGTAGTTATAGTTACCAGAAAACTAATTTTATCGTATATAAAGTACTAATTTAGATTAATAGTTTTAATATGTAAGTTGTCAAAATAGTATTCTAGTCATGTTTCTATAATTTAGATTATGGAAATCTATATTGATCTTGGTTAAGTATATATAAAAAAAGACGGGTAACTATATTATATATATATATATATATAATTATATATATATATATATATATATATATCTATATATATATATATATATATATATTATATATATTTTATATATACATTTTTTTATATATTTTTTTTGAACGGCAATTTTGTATTAAAAGTTAGCAAGAAGCTAAAAGTTACAAACCATACAAACATAAAAGAAACACCTACCAAACTATCTAAAACAACACCCGGATACAACCACATCGAAGTCACTAAAAAACTCCAAACCTAACAAACCCTCAATAAAACCTAACATTAATGAAGGACACCAAAAACCGAAAACTCCTTAAAACAAACAAATTAAGATGCCGATTTCCGAAGCAATTTAAGTGCTTTAGATGACCTTATTTTTTCCTTACACAGTAGAACCTCTATAAATTAATAATGTTGGGACCAAGATATTTTATTAATTTAGCGAGATATTATTATATCGATAAATTAATAAATTATTAATTTAAAGAGGTTCATATATGACCTTCAAAATTTTCATATCCTACGGTCACTCGAAAAGAAGCATTGCAAGCGGCAACAACTCTTCATAACTTTTTGTTGCAATACGAGAACACAATGCCTACTTTATTAAGTGCAATGGGGAAATTTAAAGATGAACTCAATATAGATTTGAAGTTTACAAAAAAACAAGTGACTATAGATTCTTTTTTTACTAGACAATCTTAGAATTTTGGAATATTTTGGGGAATTATTAATTTATAGTTCGTTGGGACCAATATATTTACATTGGGATTTCAAAAAAATTATTATCTTATTATTTTATTGATTGGAGTCCAATTTTGTACTGGTCCCAAGTTGGGACCGGGCAAATTATTAGTTTTATCGAGGTTATTAATTTATCGAGTATTAATTTATAGAGGTTCTACTGTAGTATAGAAAATGTGAGGGGGTCTGTTATTTTCATATTTATGGTATGAGTATTAATAAAACTAAAAGATATACTCCGTTAGTTAAAGGAATATAACTAGTTAAGGAAAATGTGATCATTTAAAAAAGTACCCGTATGTGTTGCTACATATGACAGTTAGTGTGTATTCGATATTTATTATAGTGATCAGTTAAAATAATAAAACTAAGCTAAATAAGAAAGCCAAATCTTATAATTTTGGGAGAAAAATCATATTAAAAATACGTTTAATTAATAAAGAATCGTTTATATTAAAAGGAAAATGCGATGGTGCCAAATGCCAATGGTTGCACACATGGCACAATGCACACTTCAAGCTGGCAGGACCATTCAGAACAACTAGAAATATGAGGGGCTATTGTTGCCAACTCTAATTAGTTTAAAATAAAATCGGAATAAAACTCAAAAGGGTCCAAATGTTTTCTAGTACTCAAAACTCAAAAGTGGTCAAAATAGTGCATTTTGTCTAAAGATAATAATTTTAAGACGAAATAAATATAATAACCATAGCTACAAGGCTTAATTTAAATTTTTTTTTGAACGACAATACTATTACAAAACTCAGGCTACATGCAGTAGTCTCGATCGAGCATATGGTGATCGACTATGGGAATCGATTCCCTTAGTGTGGGTGCAAATCGTGGCATTCGATCCCCCCATACTTGGTCACATATCCGATCGAGTGTTTTGTATATTTGTGTGTGTTTTAATTAAATGAAAATGTATTTTGTGGGGTATGTTTTTTTTAGTGTAGGTCGCCCTTACTGGGGCACCTAATCGCCTGTAGGTCGTTGGAGAGAGAAAGCTGACGTGGCAGAGAAAAATGGGGGAACTTGATCGCCTTACTGCATGTAGCCTAACAAGGATCTAGAAGAAATTATAAACAAATGAGGTTAGAATTTTGCATCCAAGTAACCCAATTGAAAGTACATTTACAACGACTAGAACACCAAGTAAATATCAATTGAAATAAATCATCAAAAAGAAGATCTTTTCGAGGGAGGCAATTGTCGAATAAGGACCGGTTTTTGAATTTCCATATAGACAACCACATCACATAGCAAACTCCTTCAAACACAACCTTTAAATCCATAGGCAAATGGATGCTATTGAACCAAATAAGCAACTCATCAGAAGAAAGAAAGTCGGGATCGTCAAGCTCCCACCAACGTCTTACCTTACTTCTCACTTGACCAACTAAGGGGCACGAGAAGAAAATGTGAGATGTAGACTCAACTGAAGCATTACTTAAAGGGCAAAGAATAGAGGTTATTTCCACGCCTCTAAGGGAAAGATTCAACCGGGTAGGCAACTTATCCAAGAAATTACAAACAAATGAGGTTAGTATTTTGCATCCAAGTAACCCAATTGAAAGTAGATTTGCAACGACTAGAACACCAAGTAAATGTTAATTGAACTAAATCATAAAAAAAAAAAAAAAAAAAAAAAAAAAAAAATCCTTTCGAGGGAGGCAATTGTCGAATAAGGATCAGTTTCTTCCATATCGACAACCACATCACATAGAAAACTCCTTCAAACACAACCTTTAAACCCTTAGGCAAACGGATGCTATTGAACCAAATAAGCAACTCATCATAAGAATGAAAGTCAGGATGGTCAAGCTCCCACCAACGTCTCACCTTACTTCTCACTTGACCAACTAAGGGGCACGAGAAGAAAAAGTGAGATGTAGACTCAACTGAAGCATTACTTAAAAGGCAAAGAATAGAGGTTATTTCCACACCTCTAAGGGAAAGGTTCAACCGGGTAGGCAACTTATCCAAGAACACTTTCCAAGCAAAAACATTGATCTTTATGGGAATAACTTTAACCCATCAGCACATTCTCCATAGGCAATAAAGTATCATCTACAAGATTACATACCGATTTCACCGAAAACTCACCCAAAACTTCCAAAGACCAAACCCAATGGTCAGGAATTTGGGGAAGAATCAATAAAGCAATACGAGACTGAAGGAGATGTTGTTGTTCGTCTTCAGCCCCACCTCTTGGAGAATGACGGTAAGAAGAGATCAACGATGCGTGCCTCATCGTTTAAGCCACCGTGATTTGCTTACACAATTCCAAAGCACAAAGTCTCAGATATTGATATTTCAATGATATCTCCCCTAACAATGTTTCGTCCTAAAAGGGAGTGCCTTCTCCATTTCCCACTCTTTTTAGTGAGAACCAAAAGATCAATCCCTTTATTTATAAGATACTTTTTCTCGGGAATGATGTCAAGCTAAGGAGAGCGTCTAGACCTGAGATTGGGACAATCAAATGTATCGTGAACTCCATAAATAGTTTGATGAAACGTGACCATAATGAAGAACCTTGGGTCATGAATCACCAAACCCAATTAAACAACAACGCACGGTTAAGAGCAAAGAAACTAGACACTATAAGACCACCAAGGCTACCCTTTTTCTTTGATGTCAAAACTTTATTCCAATTAATCCAAGCCATTCTTCTATTCGAACCTTCGACACCATTGAAAAAATTATGCGAATCGATTCCATATGGTTTAGCACTCCCATGGGAACTTTGAAAATGGACATATGATAAAGTGGGATAGAACTAAGAACCGATTTTAGTAATGTGAGCCGACCACCTATTGAAAGAGTATAAGCTTCCATTTATATAAACGAGTAGACATTTTAGAAGTAACCTTGTCCCATGAGTTTATTCTTGACATGTCACTACCCACTTTGACTCCAAGATAATTAAAATGAGCTAAGAATGTAGAGCAACCCACAAATCTAGCTGCGGTTTCAACCTCATCCGAATGAACACCTAACCCCATCAACTTACTTTTATGTATTTATTTTAAGAATTGAATAAAAAAAACACTTCAAAACGTTAATTAATGTGTTAATGTTTGAAGCATCCCATTCGCCTATAAAGACAGCGTCATCAACATAAAACAAGTGGGAAATCGTCAAAGAGTCATCAATAGTAATACCTTTGAATAAACCTGTATCCAAAATTTTGCCAAACAAAAGGTGCAAACTTTCAATAATTAAGATGAATAAAAAAGAAGATAGGGGATCTCCCTATTTTAAGCCTTTATGAAAATGAAACTCAGAGGTCGGGCTACCATTAACAAGGACCGATCCTATGGCGGATTTAAGACAACCGCTAATCCAACCACGTCATTTGTCACCGAACCCAAAAGACTTTAAAACATCCTCTAAGTAACCCCATCAAAAAGAGTCAAAAGCATTTTCGAAGTCAACTTTAAAGATCACAATTTTTAACTTCTTGTGCTTACACCATGAAAGAAGCTCATTTAAAATGAAAGGCCCGTCAAGAATTTGATGATTAGCAACAAAAGCTGATTGAAATTCACTTATGAGATCCGAGAAAACAAAGCTCAATCTATTAGCCAAAATCTTTGCAATGACTTTATACACACTACCAATTAAGCTTATAGGACGAAAATCTTTAACAACTTTGGCATCTTGAATCATCGGGATTAAGGCTATAAACGAGGCATTACATCCACTAGGAAATGTATCTGATGAAAAAATTGAGTGACAGGAGCCACCACATCATGGTCAATAAGATTCCAATATCTATGAAAAAATTAAAACGTAAATCTATCAGGACCCGGATGTAACACCCCCAAAACTTTCAACAGTCGCGGAAGCATACAGAACCTTGAGGGTGCTACTGCGGGTGCAACGATTGGAAATCACAACACAAGGTAACAAAGAACGGAATACATACTCCGTTTTTAATTAAAATCATCATTTAGAGTTTTACAAAAGTTAATTCATTGTTTTGATAAAAGTTAGGCCCATTGAATACAGTGGTCCCACATAAAAACAAGTCTCAAATAAATTTGCCAGTCGGTCATAGGTTTAAATAAAGTCATCAAATAATTAGTTTGGACCAGCATGATCATTATAACACATATAATGTCATACAAAAGTATCTATCGCGCTAGCACTAAGTTCATGCAACCGAAGCTCGACAGTTTAGTGTGCTAATCTCTAACACATAAATAATAGTCAAGGGGCCCTTAGCGAGTGTTTAACCCAATACACTCGAAGTCCGACTTGCTATACGTTCGCCTTGACCTGTCTGGCCAACCGAACGGGGGAGTCACCCCAATAGATCTATCTAAAGCAATCGCACTTCCCAAAGGGAACTAACGGCTCATGAAAATGGGCATGATAGTGGGTTCTAGGGCTTAGGCTAACTACGCAATAGTTTTGAGAAAAGTTAAAATATTATGGTCCATAAAAAAGATTTGCATGCTTCTCACCCCATATTTGTAAAACAAGTATAAGTAAAATTGGGCTATAAACTCACCTTTAATGGTCTGAATAGTGAATGCTGTGAAATTAAGGAGTGCACGGCACCAACACGCAACCTAGATTAAATAACCATGTCTTAGTTTCAAGTATTAAATTCAAGTTCTTTCATATTTTAAATGCCAATGTTCAGAGTATCTATGTTATTGTCACTTGTGTGGCGGCAAGTGTGGTTACTAAGGTCTTTCCTAAGGTGTGGTAAGGAGTAACTCTACAAATGACCTAAAGGTACGGTACTTGAGGAATTTGGTAATATTGAATTATCTAAAGTACGAATGAATTAAATCTAGTTGTGATACGTATATATATCTACATATTATATATAACAGGATGCGTATGACGTCATCAAATGCTGGATTGATGAATAAGCGCTGGATTGATGAGTAATCATGCTCTTATTCCACCTAAGCATGCCACCTAAGCAAAGTTTGACCAAATTAATTCGCATTGACCAAATAAAATCCAGATTTAATTTTTAAAAAAATTGTCATTTGCAAGATTTGAACCTGGGCCATTTAATCAACATACAAATCCTTCAACCACTAGACCAAGTCATTTTTTTTTGTGATTTACAATACAAAAAAAGTAAGTCATGCTTAAAATTTTGATATTGTTAAGCTATATTTAAGGAATAGATTATGCATATATTTTAGTGTATATACCGGATTTGTAAGCCAATTTAATATACAGGTTTTATTAATGATCAGAGAAACCCTAATTTTTCCTCCCCATAATTTTATTTTGCTTCTATAATGCTTTATTATGTTCATTATTAATCATGATTAGATTTTCTATTTTTTCAGAAACTTTGAACTAAGCATGAAATTCAAGGTATGTTTTCTTCTCATGTTGATTAATTGACAAACTGATAGCATGATTAGATTGTCTATTTTTCCAACAACTTTGAAAAACTTTGAACTAATCATGAAATTTAATGTATGTTTTATTCTCATGTTTATTAATTGAATAATCAATGAACCTGTACTAACCTTCAATGACAGTACTAATTCGAGATCGTAGCAGTACGAATGTAAAAGACAAACTGGCAACATCCCAGCAGTACAAAGTGTTAGTTTGTATTTTTTTTAAGCATTAGCTCTAATATCATTCATGTGAGGTTCCTACAATTGTGGCAAGCATGGCTAATTTATTAAGTTAGTTGTTTAAGTGTCTATCCCGTATATACTTATCCTTCTTTGTTGTTCTTTGCCATAAGGCCTTGATTCAAACTCTCAAAAACAGGTGATGTACACTTTTGAAAGCAATATTACTCTCATTGCTCAATTTCATTTGAAACAACCACATCCGCTGCAAAACTAATTGTTCTTGATTGACAACCTACGAAACCCTAAACAACCAAAACAACCACCAATTTTTTGATCCGATTGTCACCTCAATTGCAGATTTCAATTGAACAGGTATGTTATTTGAAAGATAAGTCTGTAATCACCAAACTTGACATAAACATTCTGTTTTCAAAGTACAGATCCCTGTATCTGAAAAAGGGCCAAAAGCAGAAAAAGTCTCACGAACTGGAAACTTTATTAGGGCTGGATCTCAAACTCCCGCATCGAATGCCAGTCAGGTTTACATACGAAATCCTTATTTAGACTTCAATAAAATGTTCATAACAATTTGTAATCAATTGTTGTTGCAAAGAAGCTCTAAGAAAATTTTGTGAATTATGTAGATTCTCCATTCTCGAGTTTTGAGTGGTGTTTTTTTTTTCCAGCTGCGGGTGATGAGGTATAGTTGGATCAAGTGTCCTTGCTCTTACAGGTGATTCTCTCTTTCTCATGCCACAGCAGATATTCTTGCTACTATACTAATTTCACATATATTTTAATTGGGGCTCAGAGGCATCATGCAACTGCCAGCATTATTAACGAATTAACTTCAAATCATGAAGAAATCACACGCGAAGCTGATATTTTGGTGAGTGTGGTAGGAGTCCCTAATTTGGTTCGTGGAAGTTGGCTGAAGCCTGGTGCCGTGGTCGTTGATGTTGGAACGCATCCAATTGAGGTACTGATTCTGACCTTCTATGGCATATACAACGCAATTTAATTATAATTAGGTCACTGAGTGATTTAAGAAAAGATGGTTCATTTGAATTGCCAAGTTGATCAAGGGGATGTTCAATTTGGCTGAAGCCTGGTGCGTGGTTGTTGATGTTGGAACGCATCCAATTGAGGTACTGATTCTGACCTTTTATGGCATATACAACGCAATTTTATTATAATTAGGTCACTGAGTGATTTAAGAAAGGATGGTTCATTTGAATTGCCAAGTTGATCAAGGGGATGTTCAGGATATTCACATTGTTGATTCAGGTACCAGCGTACCAGCAAGACTGATGATTCAGGTACTAAGAAAATAGATGATTCAGGTACCAGCAAAACTGCTGACTCAGGTGCTAAAAAGATTGTCGATCCAGGTACCAATCCTTTTTGTTCAAAATGAGAAAACATATAAAAATTACAAGTCAGAACGTTTGACAATGGAGAAAAGTTTCATAGCAATTCATACTGTTGCTTGCTACATTTGGTTAGTACTGCTTTCAATGTAATGTTGCATTGTACCCATTACATACATCGTCTCAACAATGCTTTAAAAAGGTATATTTTCACGAGTTGCATCCATAAATCAAATCAAGCAGCGTATGGAGAAATATGTAGTCGAAGATGGAAAGATTGCTCGGTTTATTAAAGAAAAAATTGAGGAACTTGACAAGGATGTTACATCATAAACAACTAACTTTGAGGTCATGTCTTATGAAATTATCTAACCACTATTCAAATTATCAAATATCAGTTCCTTATCATTGTAATTTGGCAGGTATCACAATCCTGACTTTGTGGATGAGCGTCAGCGACATTGTTACGAGGTTAGTCATACTCTTGATTATTTGATATAGTAGTGAGTAGTTTTGAAAATTTGATATAGTATCCATTGCTTATACGTTAATTCACAATCTATTAATTTATGTGTCATTTGCAGCCATTGCTTATCCAGTTTCATGATTAATTTATATTAGGGGCTTGGGACATCGATCTATGCTCGGATTGGGATAGTAGAAGGAAGTAGTTCATCACAGGAATGGGATGAATTAGAGCTTAACTCATCTCAGGTTTGAGTTTTTCTTCTTACGCATCTTAGTTTTCATTTTTGTTGGCAGAATACCATTCCCAAAATTTTAATGTTCTTAACGGCCACGAATGAGTAGCTACGATCAACTTTTAAATGATGGGTATAAATGGGTTAAGTCATAATATAGATGCTTTTCTACGGATCAAGATGTGTCTGATCTGCTTATGTTGAGAAAGGCAAACACTCATTGACCCTATTGCATGAACTTCATACATAGTTAATCTATTAAAGTAGATTACAAAAGCTACACAACAATAGCACATCTAATTTTTTCAATAAAGCTATTATAGTGGTCCCAGTCGTTACGATACCTCTTGAGCTAACACATAGCTGCTACAACCACTTTTTCTTTTATTTCTTCTTCTCTCTTTCTCTATTAGAAAAAGTATTTACGGTCTCTATAAGCATTCTATTCAGAGCACGATTCACATTGTTAAGCGCTTCCACAAGCGGACCAAGGATCTTCCTTTTGACCACAGACGGTATGTTTGCATGCATGCCTTTTATATATGTATTTTCAAACTATATGAAAATAAATTCTTTAAAAGTTTACCCAATACTTCCCCTTTTTTCCCATTTTGTTTTTTGTTTCTGTCACTATTTTCACACAGCATAAATATATCATTTGCCCATCTTTGGTTTTTAACCTCAATAGACCTGTGCATATTGCCACCTCTACCAAGCAGCAACATCGTTTCACTTGTGGCCAAACAACCCTGTTCATTGCTCCGTCCACTCACATTCAGCCTCTCTTATGCAAGATGGAAGAAATATATAATGTGCCACCTGTAAATAGAAACGATTTACTCTATGCGATCATCAAATCTGGTGATTCAGCATCTGTACTTCTGAATCTGCTGAGATAGAGTACAAAAGAACATTGATCATTTTGTAAAAAATAGAAAGAGATATGCTACATGGATTTTTGGGGAATGCCACAGTAGTTTTTGGTTGCAATACTCAGCGAAGCTACTACTGCAAGCAGTAACAAGGAGAACCACGTGAGAAGGCAGCGTCGTACAGAAAATAGCACGTGGATGAAATTTCTTTCACCATGTTTGAGTATTTAATTTATTATGCAATTTTAATTCTTTTTACTTGCAAGCACGTTTCACTTGACGATTTCAGCGCTAATTAATAATGCTCAAACTTCTTTATAGTTATTCAGTGAAATGACTTCAAATTTTGTTGTTGTCTTTGTAGGTTGTTTTGAATAACGCCACTGTGGAGACTGATAATCCATATATCCACGACCGTGCTTACATATTGGCGTCTTCTTTCAACTGACCCCTGAGGTTATTATTCATGCCTTCGAATTTGCTGTTGTCTAATTGTTTACTTTACATTTTCAGAATCAAGGGTTGCTTTAACCTCTGATAGGGGGGAACCATGGTGGGCTGATGTAAAAATAAAGTTAAAGCTATCTTACATTTACAAATCCAAAGGGTTGTCTGAGGCATTTGTTGATGCAATATTTCCATTCGTTCAAGAAACTTTGTTTATTGAAACTATTCAATGAAAGGCGAGTTTGCACATTTTTATTTTGAGACATAATGCATAGTATTTCATTTTGCTTTTGTATATTTCATATCTTATAATAAGTTTTTTGTTCATTAGTTTAAAGGTAAAGCAAATAAAAGGGTATCAAATAGTGAGTTCGAAAAAAGAGCTCGAGTATTAAATGCAGATCAAAATGACAATGTATTTCAAGGATTTCGTCCTGTAACTTCATCTTTAGATCTGTAAGTGTTGCCCCTGTGTTTGATGTTTTTTTTTTTTTTTTTTTTTTTTCATTTGTTATTTTCTAATTCAAAAAATAAATGCTTTTATTGTTTGATTTACAGGGCAAAAGGTCTTCGGGCAAAGAAGCTACTTTAGAAAAGAAAATTAGAAAGGGATGAAAGACGAGCTGAAGCACAAAAAGCTGGAGTTGAGCGCCAAAGTGATAATGATTCGGATGATGAATCACATGTAAGTAGTTTAGATTATCCTACATGGAAGGATAAAAGAGTAAATTATCTTGCATCATTTTTAATTAATTTGGATTTCCATCTATTTATTTGCTATAATTAATCAGTTGTTTTTTGGTTTGAACATCCAATCATGACCATTTGAGAGTAATCTTTTCTTTGGGCCTACTAAATTTGGCTTCTTGGTAGACATTTTGGTTGATGCTATGTGGGAATGTCAATGTTTAACATGTTACTCTAAACTTTGTATCATTTTACTTTGGTGCAGGTGGAAAACCTGTTGCGTTTGTACAATAGTATTGACGTCCCTGCAGAGCATTTGTTATTTAAAATCCCCTCAACTTGGCAAGTGAGTACACAATATTATAGTATGTTTTGATGTCGTTTGGTAATCATTAAGGTATATAAGATAATCGTTTTATTCAGGGAATCGAGGCAACAAGATTATTGGAGTCTGAGGGTATACAAACACACATGACTTTTGTATACAGGTAAGTGTGCTATGGAAATGCCTGTAAACTTCGAAAAAGCGGAATCAACATCCAAAACTAATAACTTGCTAATGCCTCTGTAGAAGATACTGTCATTTTAGTTCCATTTTATACATTATTCACGAACCTACCTCTTCAATTCATGATAATCAGTAAAAAAGTTTCTCCATTTCCATATGCGTGATGGACTACATTTTGTTTGAGAAATTTGCTTATTAAAGGATTTAAAAAGTAATAGTTCAAAACCCTTTTTTATGTATGTTTATGTATTGACTATTGAGTGGTGCTTTGTATACCAAAGATGATAAAATCATTTGATGACGACTCCTCAAATAAAGGCGTACATGCAGAAATTGAATTCGCGTTCATCCCGACCAGTAACTCTTTTTTACTTAATTATAACATATCTCTAAAGCGGAGCAGCGATAACAAGTTTTTCTTTATCTCAGGTATGTAACCAATTAATTATTTAATATATAGCATTATAGATGCTCATAGATGTAGCTTTCAGGGTCTGTATACAAGCGAGTTGGATGATTCCCTAGAGTCATCATGGGCATGGGTGTTGAAGCTTAAAGATGAAATATATTCGATGGCATACCAGGTAAGTTAGTGATTTGGCATAACCTCTATGCATAAAATTGTTATAGTTAAGAATTTTATTATTCGTATGAACAAATCTGTTTTGATGTGGCAGTTTATTCAATGATAGCTTGGGCCGGTTTCCTAATCAAAGGAAAACAACTGGACATAAGCTATGATTACAAGAAAACAAGTGGGGCTGAAAAAGGTGAGTAGTTGAAAAGGAAAAGTGGTAGACCATGTGTAATTTTCCTCGACCGAAAATTATATTTAAGAAAAAAAGGAAATCTGATTATTAGTTACTTAAAGCTTATTTTCAGACCTATCGACTTATGTAGATTGCACATGAGCCGATTGAAGAGGCTCAAACTCATCTGTGTGCAGCCGATCGAAGGGTATCTGAATATACTGCATTTCGTGCCTCTGCTGTCAAAATCCGTTGTCTTTTTGAAAGGCTAAAAACCCGTGTTTCGTCAAGTGGTGTGGCTGCTTTCTCAGTCTTTACGTGCTTTAGCTCACTCTCTTGCCAAGTAAGTTCAAAGCTTTCAAGAGGAAGCTTGGAAAAGATATAACCGCCGTATGCCGTGGAATTTCACAACCTTCCAGGTGGTTGTGCGAGTGTGCACCAAAGAACATCTGACAAAGGGAAACAGCCAATGCAAGGTAAATGAGTGTTGCTTATTATTGTAACATTCTGATGATTTATTGAGTCAATGCATCAGATGTGTGATGGGGTACGCGTACGGTAACTCATGTCTTTTTTGGCTGCAGATACACCATCTGGGAGTCACTCTCCTGCTCTTCCAGTGAACACGTGGGCATCTTCACGTGTGATTAATGTAAGAATAGGAGGGTTACTCGATATTAGGCTTATCATTATCTTTCGAACAATGGTTGTCACAAGAAGTCTGTACTAAATATTCCAACAACTGATAAATCCCAGATTATCATTTTTAAGCGTTTATGTATTTAGGTGATCTTATATTTGTAGGGAAAACAAAAGAACAAACGTTGTGTCAAATTTTATTTCGCCTTTGATTTAAAATCATATGCTATGTTCTTAAGAATAATTTTGTAATTTTTAACTGTCGAATAAAAGTTAACGTTCCTTTATTTTCATTGCTAATGCATTCAATATAAAAATTGGTACGTTTATATCTAATCTTTCCTGACAGACAATATGCAATTGTCTCAAAAGTGAATAAAATAAGCACATTGAAAATTGTTATTTGTCAAATTATTTAATAATTAATAACAGTCAACTAATTTTCATGTTTGACTCATTAACAAAGAAGCCCTACTTAACTAATACCTTACAAGGAACTTTATAAAGTCTTGGTATGCAACATATGTAATTTAGTATGTTTGTATCTTTATTTTTGGTAAACTTACTTTTTTCAATGATAATCACAAGTCATGCCCGCCCTGTGGGCGGGCTTATATGCCCGGGAGGGCTTACAAGTCATGCCCGCCCATTGGGCGGGCCATGAAAACTATAATTACAAGTCATGCCCGCCCATTGGGCGGGCTTTGAAGTCTAGTATATATATATATATATATATATATATATATTGTAGTTGTGTAATTTGTTCGTTATGTCCGAGAATATAAATTTGAAAGTAGGACCTATTATATGTGACGTTTATTGCCTACTAAATATATGACTGAATATAACGTTAACTTTTAATAACTCGGTTAATTTAACTAAGTCCTCATTATTATTAGACTTCATTTTTACACAATATTAGTTTAGAATCATATGTATCATTTTATTCAAGTTAAGTTTGATATATTATCAGTGATGTTCATATTAATTGGTTTAGTTTTTAAAATAGCAATTGTAAGTGTTATCTTACATACATATATATATATATATATATATATATATATATATATATATATATATATATATATATATATATATATATATTATGCGACTATAGTCTAGACGTTTCAATTATTTTTTGTTGCGTTTTACATTTTGGCGATTCAAGTTTTTATGTACTTGTATGTTAAGTTGAATGAAATTTTCATGTTTGTACTTGGCTATCTAAGTTTTTACGTGTTTACATGTTAGTTACTACGAATTTTCTCGTGAACGGCTCATGTTTATTTTTAATTGTTCGCAACAAGTTTCACATTAATTGTTACCCGAATTAGCACCTTTTAGTACCTATTGGGCTGTGGCCCACTGGGTTCAAGGAGGGGGGAAATAAGGTCGCTACTGGGTTGGGTCTTATTTCTAATGTATACACAATTCTGGTGGGCCGACTGGGTGGTTCACAGACCCACATCATGGGCTGAATTAAGGGTTGTGTTATTGGGCTCTATCTTTGGTTCTAGTTGGGCCTGGACAATGGGGTTTCGGCCTGGTATGTTCAACAAGAAAGAAGAATATACAGATCACTTAATTTAGCCATTTGGTGTGGGGTTTCCTGGAACTCCATTTCTTGGCCGAGAATGGTTACTAACCATAGTCTTAGTTTCATTTCTTGGGCATTGTTTCGAGTACTACTCAACTTTTTGCCTTGAGGATCTAAGTGGTAACAAGGGGTCTTGGTCTTTGGCACAACTTAGGTGTCGATAAGGGTAGCAACTATCCTCACATGGACTTAACTCATAGGTCTCTATGTGTTACCCTTTTTTTTCCTATTCTTGCAGCCGGTTTCTCAACAAAATAGCACTCCATTCAAGTGCTTACCATCCTAGATGGGTTGTGTTGAGGGCAATTTGGTGCTATCTTTTTATGGTTTTGGGTTTAAGGTTCGAGTGAGCCTTCCAAGGCTTGAACCGAGGCATAACCCTCATAGGTTGTGTCTAATAGCCACTAATGAACTCGTATCAAAACCTCCCCTATACGAGGTGGTTTTCTAGTCTATCCTCACCACCAATGCACCTAGCCTTGGTGGTCATTGGTTCGGCTATGGTTTGTCACAGTGAGTTGTGGACATCAATTTAGCAACAACGCAACATCCTACCTAGCCTTTCTATACTAGTCACAATATTCCCAGGTTCGAATCATGAACCTGTGTTTCCCTAGAGTTCTTCGAGTACTTAAACATGTCATCAATAATTAACAATTTCTTTATTAATCAAACTCCTAGGTTCGAATCATGAACCATAATGACTGGTAACTTAACCTATCAATCAAATTCTTATGCCACACTAACGACAACAACAATTAACAACTTTTCTCAATATTCATCACTTCTGGAAATTACATTCGAACGAACTAATTTTAACCTCACTTAAATTAATTCCTTCAGTCGACCTATAATTACTTATCATAAATGGATCTTAAAAATAACAAAAACTAAATGAATCCGAAGAGGGATCTAATTCTTACCGTGTTTGTTGAGAGACGAAGGATTCGATTGAAACTCTAAACCCGAATAACCCACTGCTCCAAACCGAATACCCCAACCTCCAAATCGAACCACAATCGCTTCCATACTTAATCTTTCTTGAGTGATTCTCATATTTTTGGTGTTTGCTTGTTGAGTTGTGGTTCGACATCTCTTGGAGGAGCGGATTTTATGGTGAATCTTGGAAAGTAGTTCCATAGGAACTTTCAGATTTGGGAGAAATAATCTTTCCCTTTGTGTGCTATCTCTACTTCAATGGATTTCTCCTAGGTTGACTCGTGTAAATTTCTAGACCCGTGAGGAAGGTGGGGTTTTCTAGGTCAAAGGTTTAACATTAGATTGTGGTGAGGATGGAGATGGGACGAATGGTTTTTGGGGAAGGGAAGGGGGCGGACAAAATGGGTAGCAGGTTTTGGAATTTGTGTGAGTGGGTGAGTTGTGTTTTATTTTAAGTGTTTAGTGTGTTGTTAGTTAAAGAGTAGTATTTGATACCCGTGTCCCGTTAAACTGAGTCAAATTCGGGTCCTTCCCGGAACCGTCACAAATATAGGAGATTATATTTTTAAAGTCGTTTTATAAATGTTGAATGTATTTTTAAGTATTTAAGTATTCCCTAAAATTGCTGAGTCTCAGTTTTATTTCTGGTTTACGTGTGGTGTCAGTCTCTGTGAAACTGGGATAACCTCCCGTTCTTACTACAATATAATGAGTAAATTATAAGATGTGTTAATTTCAATGTTCTTTGGTGAGATTTCCGGGTGACAATATGTGCAGGTCTGTTATCCGTGTTAAACATATGACGGTCTAGTCAGGTGTTCTAGTCACAGAAAATGAATTATCATAAATATAAATATTAGGGAAATTTACCATTTGTCACATCCTCCCCGTCTTAGGAACGAAAACCGTCCTTGGTTTTCACTTAGGGTTACCTGCTGAGTGTGTAAAGAGATGTGGGTATCTTCGTTTGATCTCGTCCTCCCGCTCCCAAGTGTATTCGGGACCTCTACGGGAGTTCCAACGGACTTTGACAATAGGAATACGGCTTTGCTTTAGCCGTTTGATCTCTCGATCCATTATTTCAACGGGTTCTTCGACGAAATTTAACCTTTCGTCAACTTGGATTTCTTCTAAAGGAATGGCATGAGTTTCATCGGAAAGACACTTCTTTAGATTGCTCACATGGAACACGTTGTGTATGGAACTGAGTTCCTGAGGTAACTCAAGTCGGTAAACTACTGGTCCAATTCTTGTGAGAATTTTGAAAGGACCTATATATCGAGGGTTCAGCTTTCCACGTTTCCCGAAACGGATCACGCCTTTCCATGGCGATACTTTCAGCATGACACGATCTCCAACTTGAAATTCAAGTGGTTTTTGTCTTTTGTCAGCATAGCTTTTCTGACGGTCTCGGGCCGCTTGCATTCGGCTCTTGATCTGTACGATCTTTTCTGTAGTCTCTTGCACTAATTCCGGACCGGTGAGTTGACTCTCTCCAACTTCAGCCCAGCAGATTGGGGATCTGCATTTCCTGCCATACAGTGCCTCATATGGTGCAGCTTTGATGCTGGTATGATAACTATTGTTGTAAGAAAATTCGGCCAACGGTAGATGTCTTATCCCAGTTGTTGCCAAAATCTATCACACATGCTCTCAGCATATCTTCTAATGTTTGGATGGTCCTTTCGCTTTGACCATCTATCTGTGGATGATACGCTGTGCTCATATCTAGGTCGGTTCCAAAGGCATCTTGTAGATATCTCCAAAAATTTGACGTAAAACGACTATCTCTATCAGATATAATTGAAAGTGGAACTCCATGTCGAGCAACTATTTCTTTCACATACAGTCGTGCAAGCTTGTCCATACTATCATTTTCCTTAATAGGTAGGAAGTGAGCGGATTTGGTAAGACGGTCAACGATTACCCAAATGGTGTCATAACCACTTGACGTTCTGGGCAATTTGGTGATGAAATCCATGGTTATACGTTCCCATTTCCACTCGGGGATTTCAGGTTGTACGAGTAAACCTGACGGTCTCTGGTGTTCAGCCTTACCTTGGACCACGTTAGACATTTACTGACATAAGTCGCAATATCAACCTTCATATTGGGCCACCAGTATAGCTTTTTCAAATCAAGATACATCTTGTCGGCTCCCGGGTGGATGGAATATTTTGACTTATGGGATTCGTGCATAATGAGGTCTCGTATACCTCCGTAGAGTGGAATCCAACTCCTGTCCTTGTAACAAAAAGTTCCATCTGCTTTCTTCACGAACCCATTTTCACTTTCGGACATTTCGTAAATTTTCTCATTGGGTCTATTCTCTTCCTTCAGAGCCTCAATCTGGGCTTCACGAATTCTTAATGGGAGTGGTGAGACAATGGTCATACCTAACGATCTTACTCTTAGGGGTTTTGGTCTCTCCTTCCGGCTAAGTGCATCCGCTACCACATTTGCTTTGCCCGGGTGGTATCGAATTTCACAGTGATAGTCACTGAGCAATTCTAACCATCGACGTTGCCTCATATTGAGTTCCTTCTGATCTAAGATATGTTGCAAACTCTTGTGGTCGGTATATACTACGCAATTGGTGCCGTAAAGGTAGTTTCTCCAGATTCTGAGGACAAACACTACTGACCCTAACTCTAGGTCATGAGTAGTGTAATTTTTCTCGTGAGTCTTCAGTTGTCGCGAGGCGTAGGCTATCGCCTTTTCTCGCTGCATTAGCACAGCTCCTAACCCTTTGTGAGAGGCGTCACAGTAGACTACAAATTCCTCACTGCCTTCAGGTAGGGCTAAAATAGGTGCGCTACACAACTTTTCCTTGAGAAGTTGAAAAGCTTCCTCTGCTTTCTCTCCCCAGTCAAATTTCTCATTCTTCTGGGTCAACTTCGTCAAAGGTTTTGCTATTTTCGAGAATCCCTCAATAAATCTTCTGTAGTATCCTGCGAGTCCTAAGAATTGGCGTATTTCTGTAGGAGTTGTAGGTGTCGCCCAATCCTTTATCGACTCAATCTTCGCAGGAACTACATGGATTCCTTGTTTATCAATTAAGTGACCTAAGAATTTGACTGTTGGTATCCAAAACTCGCACTTGGAAAACTTGGCATATAACTCCTCTTTCTTTAACAATTCCAGAATTAGCCTAAGATGCTCTTCATGCTCCTTTTCACTCCTAGAGTATATCAATATGTCGTCAATGAAGACGATCACAAACTTGTCCAGGTACGGCTTACACACCCGATTCATGAGATCCATGAATACCGCTGGTGCGTTGGTTAAGCCAAAAGGCATAACCTGAAACTCATAGTGGCCATATCGAGTTCTAAAAGCCGTCTTTGGGATATCCTCTTCCCGTACTCTCAGTTGATGATAACCAGATCTTAAGTCGATTTTTGAGTAGACGCACGATCCTTGGAGTTGGTCGAATAAGTCGTCGATTCTGGGAAGTGGGTATCGGTTCTTGATAGTCAGCTTCTTGAGTTCCCTATAGTCGATATACATTCGGAATGATCCGTCTTTCTTTTTGACGAACAGAACTGGAGCTCCCCAAGGTGAGGAACTTGGTCTGATAAATCCTTTTTCAGATAGTTCTGACAATTGTTTAAACAACTCCTGTAGTTCTGTTGGGGCTAGTAGGTAAGGCGCTCGTGCTACAAGTGCGGCACCTGGTACTAGATCAATCCGAAATTCGACCTGTCGTTTTGGTGGAAGTCCGGGTAAGTCTTCAGGGAAGACTTCTGGGAAATCTCTAACGATCGGTACATCTTCCAATCGCTTTCCCTCCGGCTCCTTTTCTTCCTTTCCGGAAACCTGAGCTAAAAAGAGAAGACATCCTTTCTCAAGATGTTTCTGGACCTTCTCGTAAGAGATAACGTTTAATCTCGAGGTGCTTCGTCGATCTTTCCTATCACCCTCAATGACTAAAACTTTGTTCCTATAAGGTAGTCGGACGATCTTTTCGTCGCAGAAAATAGTGGCATGGTATTTTGACAACCAGTCCATTCCGACGATGACATCAAAACTTTCTAGTTCTACAGGAATTAGGTCAATATTGAATGGGTGGTTGGATAGATTTAAGGTGCAACCTCTTACAATGGTGTCTACTTTTTCAATTTTTCCATTAGCCAGCTCTACATTATATACATTGCCTAAGGTGGTCGGAGAAATACCAAGCAATGCGCTAAAGGCAGTGGAGACAAAACTCCTATCTGCTCCCGTGTCAAATAGTATAGATGCATAGCAGTTATTTAAAAGGAACGTACCCGTCACTACATTTGAGTCTTCCTGGGCTTCCACTTTGCCTACCGCTTAAACCCTGCCATGGGCTCCTGCATCATTTCCCCGATTCCCTTGGGGCACCATAGCTACTTGGTTCATGCCAGCTCCTGGGTTCCTTTGATTACCCTGATTTCCTAGTTGGCCTCTGTTGCCACCATTTCTCTGGTTCTTAATTTTTCGGCATTCGTTCTGATAATGCCCTTTTTCACCACAGCCAAAACACGTGATTTCGGCCTTTGGGTTATTTGCCGGTGCAACCTGTGCTGTTGCTAGAGGTCTTGCTATGCAATCGCGGGTCATATGTCCTACTCTCTGACACTTATTGTATCTGACTGTGCATGGACCCTTGTGATGCAACTTGCATCGATTGCAAAACGGCAAGTTTCCAGCGTAGACCTTTTTCTCTGTCGGTCCGGCAACATACACCTTGGAAACCTCATGCCTCTTGTTCATGTTTGTAATTTCGGGGATGGTCATCCCATTTTCTTTTGTTGTTCACACCCGCTTCGATCGAATCTTCGATCACTTGATCCATCAGCTTGTTGGCTACCTCCATGGTTTCGTAAAGATCCGTAGCCTTAAATGTAGTGACGTTTCCTTTAATGGACTGAGGTAATCCACCGATATACCTCTCCAACAAGCGAGTCTCAGTTTGGACCATATCAGGACACAATAGAGCTAATTCCTGAAAGCGTTGATTATATACTGCCATGTTGGTGCCTTGCACCTTAAGATTCCAGAACTCTACCTCCAGCTTCTTCACTTCATTCCTAGGACAGTATTTTTTGAGAACCGTCTCTTTAAGGCTCTCCCATGACATTGCATACATAGCGTCATAGCCAGATGATTTCAAGTAGTTATTCCACCAAGTTAGAGCTGCATCCAGAAATGTGAACGATGCAAACTTAACTCGGTCCTCCTCCAAACATCCACAAATCCTAAACACCGTCTCTAATCTTTCGATCCATCGGACCAGTACAACTGCTCCTTCCGTACCACCAAAACCTCCAGTCATTATTTTCCGGAAGTCTTGATATGTACAACCTCGAGCATTGTTGGTTGCAGGTCTCGAGTTGCCAACGTCTGTTGTGGAGTTGTTCGCCGCAGCCAGTGCTGCTGCCACTCGTTCCTCTACGAGTTGATCGAGCATGGCTCGATTCACATGTGGGGCTGTTGCAGCTCCAGTGGGGCCTTGGTTTGTTGTCTGTGCACGGGTGGTTCTAGTTACTTTCTTTGGAGGCATGTTGCTGTATAAGAAGGATAGAGATAATCAAGGTTTGAAGAATTGACGCAAGTGTAATATATATGGGTAAGGTAAATTTCCTAAGAATAGTAACACAATAAAATAGTCGGTCAAGCTCGTCATATATTAGAATAAGGTTGTGTATACAAGATTTCGAGCTCAAATATCTAAGAAATAATATAAGTTCCTCAATTACAAACAAAAGACTACTACTACCACTAACTGGTAACTATCCATTTTAGTAAGATACATCTCAACTCCTAAAATCCATCCTGACCGATGCGTAGCTGCTCTAGCTCTTGTGCCATCCGAGCTATAATGGTCTCCAAATTACCTACCCTAGTCTCGAGCTGCATAATGCGTCTCCTAGACGCCAATACCTCCCTACGATCCTCGTGCTCAGCTCTCGTGACTCTAGCCATTACTGACTCCAGCTCATGCATTCGATGCCAATTCGTCCACTCGGGATCCCAAGCTCTGGCTTGGTCTCTTCCTATGTCCCCTAGTCTCTGTCGGACTCCGGCAAGTTCTCTACCGACCTGCTCATCCCGTCTCCCTAATCTCTCCAACTGATCGGAATGAACGTCCAACAAGTTTCCCTGAGCACCCAACTGAACTAAAAACCTGGTGACATCATCTTCCTCTTCTTCTGCCACTGGTGAAACAGCAGGTGGAAGGGAAATCGGTATGGATGGAGATGGCGGCACAAAAGTAGGTGAATATGGCTCATAAGTGGGACTACCTGTCTGGAGTTGAGTGCTATGAATACATTCAATATCCTTCCATACTTCGCCATTAATCTCACAGGTGACTGGAGCCTCATCCCTGGTTCGTAATCTAGCAGCTCTCAAACCTAACCCGAGAGGCGTATCCCTGTCTTCTCCTACAATATGAGCTACCCTGGAGCTCTGTCCTATCTCGAATGTACTAGGCACTTCCTCCATAATCCCTTTTTCGTGTCGTGGCTCAGCTGGTGCAACATTTTCAGGAATAAGGTCTGTCACTGGTTCTTCCTCAGGATCCTCCTCAGGATCTTCCTCTTCTTCTTATGTGTAGGAATCATCGGCCCTCCTGAGCCGTTGATGAGGTGGTGAATGTTCTGGAGATGATGCTGGTGAAATGGATACTGGGGTGGTAGAAGTTCCTATATAGATAACTCGAGCTCTCTTCTGGGATGATGACAGGAAATCTAAGTACCTCATCCGATAACCAGGAACTCTCATGCGAGCTGTACGTATGACTGGAAGAGTGTGTGAAGCAGGCTGTGTAGTGTGATCAGTAGGCTGACTGGGAGTAGTGTCGGTAGTAGGCAATGCTGCTGTGAGTGTAGGTTCGGGTTGGTCAGGGTCCGGTGCATTGTAGGCTTGCAGCACTTGCATGTACGGGTCTTCTGAATTTGTTGAGATCGGCGAGATAGAATGGGAAGACATAGTCTGTGACAAAATGGTATACGTGTGTAAGTATATCGGCAATAATAACTAGTGTGGGTCAAGTGTATATAAATATATAATACTTATAGTAACAAGTCACAAATTATAACATACAATCAAGTCAGATAAACATCAAGCAAAATGGCAAGCAAGGCAAGTGGCGGTCATAGGGACTTGTTTTTATAAAAATGGTTATAGTTTAGGGTTTATATGTACCTAGGGTTTATATGCTCATGAAAATGGGCATGATAGTGGGTTCTAGGGCTTAGGCTAACTACGCAATAGTTTTGAGAAAAGTTAAAATATTATGGTTCATAAAAAAGATTTGTATGTTTCTCACCCCATATTTGTAAAATAAGTATAAGTAAAATGGGGCTATAAACTCACCTTTGATGGTCTGAACAGTGAATGCTGTGAAATTAAGGAGTGCACGACACCAACACGCAACCTAGATTAAATAACCATGTCTTAGTTTCAAGTATTAAATTCAAGTTCTTTCATATTTTAAATGCCAATGTTCAGAGTATCTATGTTGTTGTCACTTGTGTGGCGGCAAATGTGGTTACTAAGGTCTTTCCTAAGGTGTGGTAAGGTGTAACTCTACAAATGACCTAAAGGTACGGTACTTGAGGAATTTGGTAATATTGAATTATCTAAAGTACGAATGAATTAAATCTAGTTGTGATACGTATATATATATATATATATATATATATATATATTGTAGTTGTGTAATTTGTTCGTTATGTCCGAGTATATAAATTTGAAAGTAGGACCTATTATATGTGACGTTTATTGCCAACTAAATATATGACTGAATATAACGTTAACTTTTAATAACTCGGTTAATTTAAGGGTAAAGACCATAAAATAACAACTTACTTTCTCCATTTTACCGAGAAGAAACACGTACTTTTTTATCAACATTTAAGCTAACGAAACTTGCAAATATTGTTCTAAGGTCAACAAAAAGACTTATTATATTAAAAATAATAATTGAAATGACTATATTACCCTTGTCTTCTTAAACTATACCCATCATCTTCTTCCAGCGTTACTTAGCCAATGAAACTTGCAAATATTGTTCTAAGGTCAACAAAAAATTAAAAAATTAAAAACAAATTAGAAAATTAAAAAAAAATATTGAAAAAATTCTATTTTTCCGAAATTTTTTTTTCGAAAATATTTTTTTTATCGACGATTATTTGCAACGTTAGTCCTTTATACATTTTTTGTCCGTTTTTCTTACATTTTCATACGGTTTTGTCCGTTTTTATACGTTTTCGTCCGTTTTTAGTCATTTTCATCCGTTCTTCTTACGTTTTCATACGGTTTTGTCCATTTTTTTTACGTTTTCGTCCGTTTTTCTTACGTTTCATACGGTTCTGTCCGTTTTTATCTGTTTTCGCCCGTTTTTCTTACGTTTCATATTTTCGAAAAAAAAATATTTTCCCAAAAAAACAAATTAAAAAATTAAATATTTTCCGAAAAAAAATATTTTCGAAAAAAAAATTTCGGAAATTTTTTTTTTTCAAATTTTTTTTTAATTTCATAATTTGTTTTTAATTTTTAATTTTTTTAATTTTTTTTCGTACTTAAGAAAAACATCCGAAAACGTATGAAACGTAAGAAAAACGGGCGAAAATGGATAAAAACTGACAAAACCGTATGAAACGTAAGAAAAACGGACGAAAACGTAAAAAAAAGGGAAAAAAACAGTATGAAACATAAGAAAAACGGACGAAAACGTAAAAAAAATGGACAAAACCGTATGAAAACGTAAGAAGAACGGATGAAAACGCTTAAAAACGGACGAAAACGTATAAAAACGGACAAAACCGTATGAAAATGTAAGAAAAACGGACAAAAATGTATAAAGGACTAACGTTGCAAATAATCGTCGATAAAAAAAATGTTTTCGAAAATTTTTTTTTCGGAAAAATAGAATTTTTTCAATTTTTTTTTTTTTTTAAATTTTTTAATTTGTTTTTAATTTTTTAATTTTTTGTTGATCTTAGAGCAATATTTGCAAGTTTCGTTGGCTAAGTAACGCTGGAAGAAGATGATGGGTATAGTTTAAGAAGACAAGGGTAATATAGTCATTTCAATTATTATTTTTAATATAATAAGTCTTTTTGTTGACCTTAGAACAATATTTGCAAGTTTCGTTGGCTTAAATATTGATAAAAAAGTACGCGTTTCTTCTCGGTAAAATGGAGAAAGTAAGTTGTTATTTTATGATCTTTACCCTTAATTTAACTAAGTCCTCATTATTATTAGACTTCATTTTTACACAATATTAGTTTAGAATCATATGTATCGTTTTATTCAAGTTAAGTTTGATATATTATCAGAGACGTTCATATTAATTGGTTTAGTTTTTAAAATAACAATTGTAAGTGTTATCTTATATATATATATATATATATATATATATATATATATATATATATATATATATATATATATATATATATATATATATATATATATATATACTAGTTTTCGAAGCCCGCCCGATGGGCGGGCATGACTTGTAATTATTTGTTGCTTAATATTAGATGGTCGTTAATTAATTGTAATTATTGATTATTTGTGATTGAGTATTAAATAATTATTTTTTATATGGATGTATCGTTTCTCTTAATGTTTTTGTTATATGTAATTGTGGTGTTACTTTTTATTATATGTACATATATATATATAATATATATATATATATATATATATATATATATATATATATATATTTGGTTTTAATTGCATGAGTTGCATGTACACTCAGGGGCGGATCTATTTGAGGGCCAGGGGGCCAGGGACCCCCCTGGTTTTTTCGCTCCGTAGTGTTAATTTATCCGTATTTCGTCCGAAAAAAATTATATTTACTAAGTCGCCCACCCCCCCCCCCCCCCCCCCGAATTAGAAGACCCTAATATAATGATAGGACAAAAAAAATTCCGGACCCCCCTACTAAAAACTTCAAGATCCGCCACTGTGTACACTTATTCAATTATATTTTTGGGTGTTTTGATGTTTAAAGTATTGCAAATTTAAATTAAAAAATAGTATAAAATATGTTAACATTATGGAAGATATAATGTATAAAGGGCCTGTTTGGCAGGAGCTTTTTGCGGAGCTGTTAGCTTTTTGTTATAAAATAATCTACTCTAAAATAAGTAGCTCCGTTTGGATACATTAACTTCAAGCTTTTATTTCAAACAAATAGCTCGTAAATGAAAAGCTGATTCATGAAGCTTTTTAAACATCTTAGAGCTGTTAAAACTTTAAATTACTGATGTACCCTCCAAACATTTATTTAAAATTATAAATATGTCCCTTTATGTCATTTTACATCTTATAATTACATTTAACAGCTAACCTACCAAACACTTTTATTGAAAAAAAGATACAGCTTGTAGCTCATGTTAACAGCTTTGTAGTTTAAAGCTTACAGCTAGTTTTGCCAAACACACCCAAAGTATGGAAACTTTTTTTTTTTTTTTTTTTTTTTTTTTTTTTTTTTTTTTTTTTTTTTTTTTTTTTAATATGGGTTAACATATATACTTTTGTTGAAATACAAATTTATAATTTTTTACAAATGTTGAAGTTTCAAAAAAGGACATTTATAATTTGGAACAAATACTCTAAATAAGTGTTGATATAATGTAGTGTTTATGATATATAATATTTAGTATATTCGAATTTTATTAAAATGAATGAATAAAATAACATTTTTTTTTTATCTTAAGATACCGAAACGTCTTATTATTTTATTATTGGAAAAAGAAAGCGATTATATTGTTTTTGAAAAACTTATAGTTAAAAACAGTTTGAGCACAATAAATATAATTCATCATTTTAAATAAGTTTGAGAATATATTTATGAACTTGTATTTTAGTAGTTGATTATGAAAAAAATGAACTTTTATTGCTATGGATATGTTGGAAATACTTTAGATATAACTGTATCTGAATGATTAAAAGGTTTCTAATCATTTGTTATTTGAATTTTTTTGTACAATAAACTATTCTTATGGTTTAGTTATTTAAAAAGCTCAAAATAAATTTTATAAAAACATATTTGGTTGTGAATCGGTAAAGGCCCAAAGAGAACAGTTTACATGAATCGTAAAGTTACAATATTACATTAAAGCCCATTTTTACTGAAGTCCAAAGAGTTTGTGACCCATCTATGGATGGAAAGGGTGATAACTGATAAGCATTACAATGGTTTACGATTTTTGCTCTTTTAATGGTAACCCTGCTAACCAAGTAACAGGTTTCATTCCAAGCTTCAACATTGTCTTTACACTATTTAACCTTAACATCCTCAATAACACCCTGAACAACCTTAGCAACGTTTTCTTGTTATGTAAGAGCTATAATTGATTATTAGAAAATATATAAAAAAGTATGACTCTCTAAAGAAACATTTAATAAATAAAATTTCAGGATATTAAATGGGTTAAGTACATGTATCGAAAGGCTTGTTTTACAGCAAGTTCACCATTCAAATGCTTGCATTAGTTTTCTCCGGACAAAGCCCACTACTTCTTCATTTAACATGACATCCCATATCCCGTCACATCCAATTATCATAAATTCATCATCATCGGTCAACACAAATTATGTCATTTCTGGTTCAGCAATCAGAGGTGATTCTGATTTCATGCATCTGTCTCCAAAGGCCCGTGTCACATCAAGTTCACCATTCAGGTACCCATCGTCAAAGTAACTGCCTAGTTCATCCACTATCTTCTTTTCTACTATATTAGATGGTCTGTGATCATTAGACAATTGCATTGCATCGTTTTTCCTAGAAATAACAGCACGACAGTCTCTAGCGTTCGATATCAGTAAATGTCTCCCGAGTACTAAAACAGTTAATGTTGTGGTTCCACAACAATCACTAATATTGCATTCTTCCTTTATATCTTTGTCAGCTTGTAAAAATGCTTTGCATTGGCAGTGTTGTAACTTCTTTAAAAACAATCCATCTAATGTTGTTGTTTTAGGTACATCATCACCCATATGCTTAGATAAATCATCGATATGGATGTGTTGGTCATCATTTGATCTGCGTGCTCCAATGTCCGTGTGATTTCCTGATCGTATGCTTGGACATAATACCGGGCTCTTGGCATCTGGTTTGAGCTGCAATCCAAGAATACAGTTAGTTACTTTCCAATAAAATAGTAATATTAAATAGAGAGTCGGTCAACCTTGCGAATTGCTAAGTATTCAGTAATCCTTTGATTGACTTTCACTAAGCCGCAGTGGTCACTGTCGAGCCGATCTTATGAGGCGTTTAGGTCTAACTGAACCTCCTCGCTGGTAGTCTCCCATGGAAAATCAGCAAGAAGCCTGGTTGCATCTTTTTCATGACAATTATATGTACAAATAACTAAAGCTATTATACCCTGGTAGCTGAGGTTGCATCTTTTTTAGTCCCCTGATAAAAGAATTTGGTGCTACGGTTAACAAATAGCTGAAATATTCTATCATGACAATTATATATAAAAATAATTAAAGTTAGTGCTAAAGGTTCCTAATAGAAAATGCACAACTCAGACCAGAAAGTATATAATCAACTAATAAGTAATTACCTTGAATTAAATGGACGTATATGCATAAACATAAATCATCTATAAAAATATATGTTTACATATCAGAGTTCACAGATAACACACCTTAATTCGCTCGGTGCATGCTTCCAAATATTTGGAGGCATTCAAGCATCTTGCATCTTTCTTTCAAGAGAAGTGACATCATCGTCTTCATCATCATTGTCACCAAACTCTTGTTTAACAGCCCTCATCTGATTTACATTCAATAAGTACGACTGAAATCCAAAAACATATTTTCAATTTTTCATACAACAGATAAGACTTACAAGCTGGCGAAGAAGATATTCCTTTTGTGATTTTGATAACTTAAACCTACAACATATCCATGTAAAGAAGAGTGACAACAGGAACTATATATTGGGCGTGGGGAATGAGCCAAAATGGGTTTAAGCAAAAATGGGCCATTTAGATGGACAGGGTTGAGGCACGAAAAATCCCCATTTATAAATGAAAAGTGCAGTGAATACGATTTCAAAAGCAATGTTATTATAGTAAGTAAAATCTAGATCTATGAATAAACCGATTTATGATTGTTTGCATTGAAAATTAAAATTGGGCGATTTCAACCCATTTGACTCATTCAACCTAACCCCTTGTAGCTATCCATTTATAAGTAAATGAGTCAAAATTCCCTAGCTCGATATATAAGGTTATGCCAAAATGCATACGTTTGACGTATATGCTTCACATATCCAATTCTATAGCAGTGGCGTATATAGGGTTTCCAACCGGAGTATGCAATACATTATAATTTTTTTAAGGGAAAAAACAGTCACTTAAGAAACAACAGAATATACTTGAATCTTCCAAGAGTATAAAAGTAAAAAACAACAGTTTTAGAACTTTACCCGCTTGAACTCATCATATTTAAATCGAAAGCGGCCCAAAAGTGTATTTAAAATTTTTACCACTTCATTATCTCTCCCTTTGACTACTGAGACTATCATCAAATACCTAATAGGCAATCACAAAAAACACATAATTTTTAGGAATGAGTAATGATAACTGAAACCAAAAGATAATCCAAGAAAAAAATACGGGTCACAACAGGCAATATGTTAGCAAGAGTCACAAAGAGTCGGGCCAGGTTATGTTGGTCAGGTAGCACTTCTTAGTTCATTTTTTATAACTTTGACACATGATTAACGTATCACAAAAGCTATATCATTAAAACAATATCTAATTTGTTTATATGTAGCAACTTGTCATGGTGTTAGTGTACATGCTATATAGAACTCCTAAAACTAAAGTTGGAATTCACTGACATATAATAGCCGTAAGAGTTTAAAAAAACAAAAAAAGTGGATCATTTTTTAGAATACCTTCATTTCCAATAGCCATTTCCAATCATAGCTTAAAGTCGAAATCATATAAATCTGTAAATGATAAGTGATCTTCAGTTAGAACCATTTCTCTTCATTCAGGCATTTCATCAAGCACTAACTATGCATATAATATTATAACTTACATAGAACTTTTATCCATTTGTGAAGATGATGAACTTAAATTCACGACATCACCTGATATGGACTTTTTCCATATTCCCAACAAAAATTCCTATATTTAAACTTCAGCTCTGCCATCATACACCAATTTCATCATAATATCGCCTACCTGATATGGTATTATTGTTATAGTTACTATTCTAAGTTGCTAACTTAAAGATATATTTTGACCAAGGAAATATGGTGGTTCCGTAAGTTTAACACCATACCGAGTGGTGCCGTGCAAACTCTAACTTTACATACAACGAAGAATATAAGGAGAGATGACTCTATAAATGCAGAACTGATTGTATAGTTTTGTGTACGTATCACTCTGAAATACGATCTCATTTTTGCAATTACTGAATTACCTAATAAAAAAAATATACATACGCAGGTAGATGGCAAGCTGGGCCTTCAAGAAGAATTGTTATTACTTCAATAGAAACTACCGTCGATAATACATGTTTTTAGTTTTCCACATATGTGAGGCACTAATAATATATACAATTTTAAGTGTTTCTGAAAGAAAGTATTTCCGATCAACCTGCCCAACCCATCTTGACCCACCTAAATGGCCCGTTTTGACCCATGACCCGCCCATTTCAAAACCTTTAGTTCTTAATGGACCTATTTTCAGTTTATGTTTTGGTATAATAAGGGAAAAGAGGGTTACTAACGTTTAAAAGCCTATTGTTGAAGCTAGACTATAATTAAAGCTCGATGCTAGCTTCAACTCGCCTCTTCGGGTTGACATTTGATCAGGTATCTCGCTACCAGCATGATATTGCCTATCATTGAAGCTCGATCTTAACCTTAGCTCCCCTCTACGTGTTGTCATTTCATCGAGTATCTCAGCAGAATCAATTTCAAAGTCATTCACCATGCTTTCTTGATCAGCTCCTTCCTTCTGTTGATAAGTGAGCATTAAAACTTTGAATAACAAATTAAACTATGGATTTGTCATAATTTATAACTAAGATGACTTGATTAATTGAGATCATTTAGAGGTGGGATTTTGGTCATATTTATTGATAATTAAAGATATATAATGAAGAAATAAGTCAAAACATTTGAAAGAAAAATGAAAATATTAGGAATTGATCAATCATAGCGTGGTTATAGCGGAGCTGGTTGAGAGTAAGTAGAGGCTATCCAATAGGCTGAGTCATGCCGTATGTTGTTCCTGGACCACCTGCATAACTACCATCAGTGGCTCCTTGGTAGCCATAACTTTACATTAGTTAGTTTTTTATAAATTCTGATAAACATTAGTCATGTCACCAAAAAAATGAATCTCTATATAAAACTTCCTGTAGCTTATGGGTCTATGCAACTATATCAACAGAGGCACGACCAATAACACAATGGAATAGTTGGTAGAACCTTCCTAACCAAATTGAAAAAGTAAACATCATCAAATCACAGTGATTAAATTATAATGGTGACTGAAATTGAAAATTAGCAATGGCATGATAGGATTTGACATTATTGGTTTTCAATAAAAGTAAGTTCCACGACATAAGCCTATATTACAACAGTTAATTACCTTTCCTAGATCATCATTCTTTTCGACAATTGTTGATGGTCTTCCTCTTGGTCCAGACACTTCAACTTGTACATATTCGCGAATAGCTATTAGCAGACAAGTAAAAAAAATTAGCATTTACTGTACACTTAATGTGTAATGTATAACAGTAAAAATCCAAGCTCTATAGCTCCAAAACCTACATAACTTGAGTATCATTCCAAACGTTAGATGCAGTGCGGACTAATTATCAGCTCTTGCTTATTGCAAGAAGCATAAGCAATTTTAATAAGGGGGCGTTTGGTTATCTTATTTCATTGGCTTATGTGTTTATTTGAATTGGAAAAAGCCCATAAGTTAACTTTTTCGGCTTATTTAGCTATGGGCATCAGTAAGTCACCAAACTTTATTAACCTTGCTATGTAGACCACTTTGATTAACATATTTAACTTATTTTGTGGTTTAAATTTTACAAAAATCTTGTATGTATCTTAGAAAAACATGAAGGTGTTCTACTCATCTAGGAACTTTGCGCCTTGCTAAGCCATAATCAATCAGTAAACTAAGTTGAGTTCTTAGATATGTAGATCATAGATGTGACCAAAACTAAGAAACTACTAAATTCATATATCAGTTACTCACAATATTAATTAACTTGACCTTCGAAAGTTCCACCATACGGTGAATATACTTGAACACATAATGACACGATTTCAGCCGTGTAGGTGCCACATTTTTTTTCCTTCAATTGCCTATATGATCAAGTAGAAGTGATAAGGGTGATTTACTTTTAATAATTCACACTCCATAAATTCAAAACCTTGGAGGTTGTTGGGTTCACCCGTCTTAACATAGTGACCAAATGTCATCATAAATGTAGCGGTATGTATTGTTGCAATCTCTGGAGACTGTTGTGATCCAGCAACAAATGTCATCATAACTGTAAAGCATACGGTTCCATTCCAGCCACAAGATTGTATATTTAAGGGGTTTGATAGTAGTAACCATAAGTTCAGATCAAGCTCAGTGAAACACTTACAGAAGCAAACTCAAAAACTTTGATACGACGTGAAACACCGGCAGTAGCAAAAAACTCATCATCTTTGTCAAACTCTATGCTGCAAGTAGGGAAAGAAGTGTAACAAAGAGAATTAGCCATCAGGTAGTTGAACAAAATTATAATCAACAATTTAGTGCAGTCAATTCTTCTAATAAACTGACCTTGATATTATATCAGCTGAGTGAAAAAGATCCACAGGTCTAAGTTGAGCAATGACTCACAATCGACTATATATAATAACAGAACAGTGAGATACTCAATGATCCTGCTAGACAATAGAATGAGAACAAAGTACATATCGACATCAAGACCAATACACTAAACCTGTATCGAGTAAATATTGATAGTACAGACTGGAAGTCCTTAAGTCCTGCGTGATAACCTTTGGTAATCAATTTGAAGGATATTGTGTGTGACCCACATTTAACAATATATGTATACAATCTTGCTTACCCTGAGACGTCATGTTATTCAGTTGTGTATGTTCGTTTCCGGTTGTAGCAAAGCTTATTCAGTTGTTTTTAGATACATGGGTGACATCAAATATCATAAGCATGTTGATATGCGTCGGGAAATCTGGCTAACGTGTGGCTATTGGCATCAGGTTGACAGGTTTCATGACACCATGGCAATCACATTTCCCCTCAGTTGCATAGCTGCATATCAACATTAACACACAATCATCGTTCATCAACATTAAAGTATATATATTAAAACAAACACGGACCTTTTAGTTCAGATGCAACATATGGAGCAAGACGTTGCTGATCTTCACCAAATATATACCACCCCAACTTCACTGTTCATATAAAGAAAATTAACATACCACAACGTGTTCATGTAATATGAATAATGGTTAAATAAATAGCAAATATAACCTTGGTGCATGATGGAACGCTTGCTTGTATCATCTTAGAAGGAGAGTTGAGAACCTATGACGAAAAATGCATCATACAAATTGTATATGTGTAGCACTAATTGAGTCAAAGATAAGCTACTTCTATGATTAGCTACCAAGGTTGTGAGCTTATTTGCAACCATTCAAGATAAACTTGGACACCAACAGTAAAAAATGACCTTGACGTATAATTATATAATCAGCTACTATTAATGAAATGTTGTTACCTGAACTATAGGCAGAAAAGACAAACTGAGAAACCTCTCCGATCTCTATTTGTACAACTCGGCATCTTCTACTGTCAACATCTGAATTTCTCCTTGATACCACTGCAACACTTTCACAGTAAACACGGTTTTTACGGCATCATGTACCCCCTGAAACAGTCAGATGGTATACTGGATGGTCATTGCACAGTGCAGAGTTTAAGGATAAGAACTATAAAAAAAAGGTCAGCATAGTAAGGTTACCAATGCTAATTCTTTCGTATATGTTATCACTGATTATGCTAATATTAGGGTTTTGGAAAATCCTATATAGATTTCGACATACAATACATGCTTACATACATGATGAGAACATGGCACTTCACAAACTGAATTTAATCAATTATCTGCACATTACCAATCACCAATCATAAGTTCAAGAAACAATATTCATATGATTTATTAGCAAAATCAAATGAGACTAATGAATACATACCTTGTAGATGTCAAACCAATATGTGTGCTTAACAGGATACATGAGTCTCAAACCTGATAATATAGAACTATGCAAAACAATGGTAAGTCGACAGTTGATACATGTATCCATGAACTCCAATCGTGTTTCATTAGGGTTTTAAAAGAGGCGTACTTTTTTTTTTGGTATCAAACCCTAATAGAGAGAAAATAAATACGAGGTTTATATTTTAGGGTTTTAAGAATGTGTCGTTATTAAGACATTACATTTTTATTTTGAATTGCCTATCATAACTTGTGGCTTGTTCCATTGGTTGTAGTGTTTGTTTGTGAGCTAGCGAACCCAGGTTCGAATCCAGCATCTTGCATTTTTGTAAAAATTAAATCCGAAATTTATGAACAAATTAAAGGGTGCTTAGGTGGCATAGTTTATGATTATGTGGCATTGAGGTGGCATAATCTACGTGTAACGCCTCCTCTTATATATAATGTAGATATATATATATATATATATATATATATATATATATATATATATATATATATACCGCCGTGTGTTATGGTTTACACCTATCGTGAAATTGATTTGCCATTTACTTCACTTGTGTTTCATAAGTTTGTCAATATATATATCTCTATTCTCCAGGGTGTATGTTATATTACTTTGTAAAACAATATATATATATATATATATATATATATATATATATATATATATATATATATATATATATATATATATATATATATATATATATATATATATATATATATATATATATATATATATTATATATATATATATATAACATAACATAATATATATATATATATATATATATATATATATATATATATATATATATATATATATATATATATATATATATATATATATATATATACATTATATATAACAGGAGGCGTTACACGTAGATTAATCAAGATATGTCCACCTCATTGCCACATAATCATGATTTACAGCCATGTCATCAGTAGTGTCCACCTTGGCAATTTGTATGCAAGTATTTAATACAAATTCGGATTTATTCAAAAAGTCATGTTGCAGGATTCGAACCTGCATCTTTGGGTTCAAATGCATATATCTCAACTAATCGAGCCAAGCCATTGATTGTGATCAAGAATGGAAAACAAAAAAAATAAACTAGACAAAAGAGATTAAGCGGGAGGGACTAATTGTGATATTATGGGGGAAATAAAAACATCATGGGGCATAACTAAACGCTTATTGAGTCTATCAATATTCCCTACCCTTCCCAAAACCCTAAATCGACAACTTCTGCTTCACGCTTCTGCTCTAGATCACACATGTAATTTCTTAAGGTGATTACAAAGCACAATATCATGTTCACAATATCCTGTTTTTGTTTGCTCTGATTGTATAAACTTTTCCCTATTAGTCTACTTTGTATCCAATGTTCTATTATCATTTTCAAAGGCGTTAGTGCTTCCTTATTACTTCCATCATCTTTTAGATCCTGTTTTTGAACGATTTTTTATTTGTTATTCGTACTTTAGTTGTTCAAAGGTGGCATCACTAACATCTGCTATATTAGTTTATCATTACATACACTTGACATGTAGGATTTAATTGGAATGCTTGGAGGTGTCATGTGCACATTCTATCAGGTATTGCTACTGTTTTTCAGATTCAAACTCAAATATGATTAAATGTTTAGTTATCGTTTTCAGATTTTTAAGCTAATTGGTTTAATGAACATGTGGAAAATCAAGTGTTAGATTCCATTTTCCAACATATCATTCACATTTTGCATTTATGCTTCCTGTAAATGACAAAAAAAAAGCTTTTTTGTATGATGGTTGCTTATTATCTAACCTAATATGGTTGTTAGTCTCTATAGTTGGTCTCGCTGTTAATCGGTTTTATATGGTTGCTCATGGTATAGTAGATTAGTATAGCTAATAGTGAAGTAATGACGCGATTATCTTATAAGGTAGCGAGTCAGGTTTGTTTTATATGGTGGAATTTCAGATTGCGAGTCTTATATAGATAACTCAAATATGATAATATGTAGCTACTAAATATTGTACCATGAATATGTCCACTTTTATATCAGATTTGAGATACTCATTATCAAATACATTTTATTTTGTTTCGATCTTTCTGTGTCCGAATTACGTTTTATAGCGTTTTATTGACTCCTGCTTCTTGCAACTGGATGAACTATAAATTCTACATTATGTGCATTATCATTACTTCACCCGACTATAAAGAATCCAAAGAGAATAAACCCTGAATGTTGTTAAAAATCTTGCACATGCCGCTTCTGTTTTAACATGAATAACAATTATTGTTTTGATGTTTATTAGGTAATGTTCTTGGATGCCATAACCAACTGGTCTAGCAGTACCAGATCAAAAGAAACCTCCTGCTAAGAACAATAACTGGAAACCAACTGCATTTTTGTGATTAAAGTTGGGTGCTGCAGAAATAAAAAGGTGTTTGGATCAGGCCACTGTAGAAATAAGAATAGGGTCTTCTGTTGGCGACAGTGTGCAGGGTATTTCAGAAATATATGGTATATGCCTAAAAAGCAAAATATTAATAAATTTACAGATGTCCATTCACGCAACAATAAGCTGACTACAAAATTATGTACCATGAAGCTTTGATCAAACAATTTTCTTGTGAGCAAAGTGGAACTGTGGAGCATAGAGGCATGGACGTAAGTTTTAGCGGGTGTTTTGCAAACATGGAACATAGCGGCTTTGGTTTAGGTTTTGAAATGATTTATCTTCTCGCTACTGGAATTGACAAAATCAGAGATGTGAATCCATTTCCAAGATACTCTGTTAAAGCGTATCTTTGAACGTTCAAGGCTAAACAACCGCTAATTTTTTATCAGGCACAAGGGGCATACAAAACAACATCAGAAAAGGTAACAAAATTAATCCCTCACATTTGTTTCTTGGATAATGCCGGTTATTACATTAACTTCGTTCTCTCCAACCATCTCAAACGAAGCAATCTGAAATCTTTCTGTGCTGAACATCATTTAAATAACTGGGCAACAATTTTACTGAAAATGAGCCATGTTGAACAAATTACAGATTCTATTTGAACAAATTACAGATGCTATCGTTGTAATTTCCTACTTAAATGTCAGAGTACCTTATATTTCTATATATCAGATCAGTTATATCTATGTGTATTTTGATATTCTCAACCGATTCACAAAGTATCGTGGCGGGTGGGACATCACTAATAAGCATTATTGGGCAGTAAGTTTTCTTTCTTATTAGTACTCGATAACACAGGATAATGTTTGGATGTGCGTTTGGAGTGATTATAACCACCACATAATAAGATAGTCTGTTGCTTAAATATCTGCTTATGTAATGAACAAGGTTAATTGTATTTTTTACTCTAAATAGTCAGAAGTTATAAGATGTAAATTTTCTCGTGAAGTCCAATTATGTAATGACATTGTCGACAGTTTGTTGGATTTACAGGGGCTGCTGCTTTGATTCTTGCTATCATATGGTTTGTGTTCTTTGGTTTAGCCATGATCACACATCACTATAGTGGATGGAGAATAGATATCAAAGGCAAGGAATCTCAACGTTCACAGATAATCTGTTTGGTTTTACTTATCGTCTTCACGCTTGCTGCAGCGTAAGTATCTGATATATCATCTTTACTGATATCATAGTTTTCCCCGAAAACAAAATAAAATGTGTAAAAGGACAATTGTGACTACTTTGACTTTCAATGTGAAACTCAAACGTACTACTTTCAATTTCAAAAACATCAATATATATGGTTTTTTTCCAATTCCAGGCATCTTTTTATTGTAGTTACATATCAATAAATATTGTTTTCCCTCAGGACTGGATGCATCCTTCTTTCAGTCGGGCAGGATGAGTTTCACAGTGAGGAGTATTATATGAAGGTTTTTGGTGGAAAACAGTTTATTCAACAAGGGATTAGTAATGGGATGCAAATGGTTCTACAAAAGATGTCCTAAATTTTATGCATTACTGCCATACGCTAACAAACCAATTTGTAAGACAACATTTAATCTTCTTTTTTTCTCCTTATATAGGTTGAATCCAATAGTGAAATTTGACTCACGTATTAGAAATCTTGGTACTTAATATGGAGATGAAGCAAGTGAATCTATGTAAAATGGATTCTAAGACTAATAGGAAATTGAAATGCTTGCTATGAGCTAACGGTGGCAGCTTAAAGTCTAAAACAGTTCAAGTAAAAAGAAATTAGTATGCATTTTTTTTTCCACCCGAGATTTTTGGATGACTGATAACCCTCTGTATCCTAAATACTTGCGCGCACACGCACTAAGATTTTGTTTTGAATAGCAAATTTTCCATTTTTGCAGGAGCTTCAGGGGCTACTATTACTGTTGTCAATGATTGTAGCTTCACTGTTTGGCCTGGAATCTTAGGCAGCCCGGTTCTCAATGTCAGCGGGTTTGAGCTGGAAAAGGGTGCACGGCAGTCCTTTGAAGTTCTTGGGAACTGGTCTGGTCCTATCTGGGACAGGACTGGTTGCACATTTAATGGCTCTGGTCATGGGTCGTGTGTCACAGGTGATTGCGGTGGTGAAATGGAACAACAACAACAATATTTTCATAAGCTATTAAATATCTAATACAGAATACATCCGATCATAAGCTATGCTCGACTTATATTGTAGATAATATAGATATTATTTGGTGCGTATTACATGATTTATTGTATTTTTAGCAATATTTTCTACCTTCAGCACGAGAACTGATACGACTTGCTGGAGTATGCAAAGCCCCATTTATAACAACACTTTTCTGGAACAATGTCTGGATCAACAACAATTAGAAGCTTTGATGAGAAAGACGGATTTGAAGACATGTGTTTGAAGCTTCTTGAGAATTATTCCAGGCCAAAGTTACATGCGTGCGGCTGGTAAGTTCTCATTGTAGCCATCATAGCTGTCGTAGCTTCAAAATATGCTCAGGTTCAATTTGTCAATTAACACTCCTTTTAATATTGAGATGGGTGTGTCAATAGTTTGCGTGTTTATATACATTAAAGTTGTGCAAGCATGTTGCTTACTATTGCGTTAGGGTGAGACTTTGAGAGTAGAAAAGAACGCGCTAAACCTGAAATCAGGAACACAAAGGCAATATGGCGCCAACACTTGGAATTTATATTATAGCTCAACTTATGAGTACAAAATCATGAACTTACAATTTGCCAAACAGACAAACACTAATTAATAATCTATTATCGTGTAAGTGAAGTTGTTATGGGTTGTTTTTTTTGCATTTCCTCTTTTGAAGCAATAATTGTTCATACATGACTTCGATGGGGTCTTCTATTTATTTTCATGTACTTTTCAGACATGCTTACAGTTTCTTATATTTAAGTATGCCGGTGCCAATATAATTGCTTGCTGCTTTTTGTTCATATCAAACATAATATTTAATTACTTATATACAGGAAACCGCTCATTGTGCTTTTTAGTTCTGCAAAAAAAAAAAACAAAAAAGGACATTTGAGTTTTGCAGCCTTTGTGAGATAACCGGTAATCATCGACAATTAGGGTCCCAATATAATGATTTAACATACCTGTTTGATGTTCCCAAACACGAGCTAAGAAATCAACCCAAAAAACATTAGACATAGCACCAGCCCATACACTCACTTTTGAAAAATTTGAGGAATAACTTATGGATATGCTCACTAGGGCGTGTTTTGATTAAACTGAATGGGTGTGTCAAAGTTTGTTGATTCAGTACGATGGTATATCTTCGTTGATTATGAAGCAGAAATGAAAAAAAGGGTGAGAAAATGTTGGAATAATCATAAAGCACCTCAAAGTGTGGTCACTGCACCTGAACCAGTTATGAAAGACATCGTCAAATATCTTTTATATAAATGGAGTTAAAAGCTCATGAATGGCAGCTAGGCACACTCATCCTATTGGCATAAAATTAGCATGCAAACGAGGTGTTTGGATAGTTATCACACACACATAGATCAGCAAATTAATGGGATAGGAATCGATACGTATGTTTTTGTTTTGAACAGATGAATGCGTATTTAATTGCTTTTATATAATCGTGTGAATTCATATACCTTTTGTTTGTCTTAATATTTAGCAACTTTATGCATTATAAACAACCATCTTACGTTTAATCTTCTAATTTTTAGTAAATTAAATTCATGGGACTAGCTCGCCCATCAGGCGGGTCTTGAAGCTAATATCACTGTGTGATGCACTTGCATTTTCTTGCGTAAATGTAAGAAAACAAAGAATTAAAGACATGTAGTCAAGTTTTATGGTTTCTTTGCACTTGCATTTCCTACAATTCTAAATTAGTGTTTTATTTTTATTTTTTTATTTTTTATTATTATTATTTTTTAAATATGAAGTGTAATGCTCCATATATTTGCAAGAACAATGGTCAGTTAGCATCAAAAAAATAACTTCAGTGGTGCAAAAAGATAATATCACTGTGTGCTCCATCTTCAGAAGAATGAACCTAGAATTTATAGTTCATCATTGAATAAAAAGAGCCCACTTTCAACTTAAATATTAATTTCAAATATGGGGCATGACAAAGAAACGATTTTGTGCTACATGATACAAAAAACGATTTTGTGTTTGGGGTTCCAAACGTGCTCTTCGTAATATTCGCCAATGGCCCCAAACCTACACAAATACTAATCCTACATGATTACTGATGACATAAAGAATATCCTTAATCTTTATGTTAAGATATGATTGTGCTATCAACATCGAAGATATTTTAAAACTCATTGATGTGATGAATGGATATATATTAACATGCATCAGATGATCATTTTCTATTATCCTTCTTTCGCTACAATAAAATATGCCAACAATAATTATAAGACATGCCCGTCTGAGGCGTATGTCAACGATAATTATAAGTCATACACGCCCAACGGGCGGGCTTACCTGCCCGTTAGGGCTTATAAGTCATGCCCGCCCATCGGGCGGGCTTCAACAACTAGTACATATATATATATATATATATTATGCGACTATAGTCTAGACGTTTCAATTATTTTTGTTGCGTTTTACATTTTGGCGATTCAAGTTTTTATGTACTTGTATGTTAAGTTGAATGAAATTTTCATGTTTGTACTCGACTATCTAATTTTTTACGTGTTTACATGTTAGTTACTACGAATTGTTCTCGTGAACGGCTCATGTTTATTTTTAATTGTTCGCGACAAGTTTCACATTAACTGTTACTCGAATTAGCACCTTTTAGCACCTATTGGGCTGCGGCCCACTGGGTTCGAGGAGGGAGGAAATAAGGTCGCTATTGGGTTGGGTTTTATTTCTAATGTATATGTTGGGAATTAAATATTCTGAAGACTAAGTATCGGGAAATTCTATTAAGTGGTTAATTCTGGTAGCTTTTGTGTTAAGTCTGGTGAGTTCCAAAGTTAAGTCTGCTGGTTAAGTCTGCTCTTCCAAGGTTAAGTCTGGTGGTTAAGTGTAGCGATTAATTCTGGTGACTACCACAATTAAGTCTGCTCTTCGAATGTTAAGTCTACTTGCTGGATGGATAAGTATAATAAAGTCAATAATATACGGTAGATAATATCTTACCCCATGTGATTAGTCATTATGTTATATTCTCAGAACAAGTTGTAAACATAGATACATGTTGTAGCTTAGTTACTGACTCTCATAAGCTAGCAAGTAGTTCGACAAGACTTGACAAGAATTAACAATATTGTAAAGATCTCCTTGGACTATAAAAGGAGATCTTAGCTTAGTCATAAGTGTGACTTGAATAATAAAGTGTCTTTTATGTGATTAAGTTTTATATGTTGAATAAGAACATTTGATAAAACTTTCATATTCATAACTGTCAAGAACAAGAACAATCAAAAACATTATCAATAATATTGAATCCTTTGGTATTATACATTCGGTGTTCATTGTTCAATATACACAAGCATCATTGTTCCATTTCCATAACCAAAATAATCTTCTAAGTGTGATTAAGTAGATTCCGCATACTTGATCATATTAACTCAACTTATCATATACACAAAGCAACAAAGGTTTAACCACCTTATAGTGTATCATATATCCTCTCAATTGGTATCAGAGCCAGGTTGATATAGTTGATTTAGAAGAAGAAGAAGAAGAAATGGACTTTGAATCTATTCAAACAAATGTTGCAGCAAAACTACCTATGCTCAAACAGAATGAGTTTGAGATGTGGAGGCTGAGGATAGAGCAATATTTCCAAGTGCAAGACTATGCACTTTGAGAAATCATTGAAGATGGAAACTCTTACCAGCCTACCACCACTACATCAACAGTGGACGGCAAAGTGGTGACAACTCTGCAGACACACCCAATATCTGCAGAAGATAGAATAAAGAAGAATACTGACTTAAAGGCAAGAAGCATGCTGATGATGACCATTCCCAACGATCAACTTCTAAACTTCAGCAAGTTCAAAGATGCCTAGTCATTATTTGAAGCTATTGTTGTCAGATATGGTAGAAATGATGCCACCAAGAAAACCCACAAGTCACTGCTCAAGCAGCAGTTTGAAAACTTCTCCTCTACCAACAATGAATCTCTTGACCATATGTTTAATAGGCTTCAGAATATTGTGAGCCAACTTGCTATTCTTAGTGTTGAAATACCTCAAGAAGATTTGAACTCAAAATTTCTAAGAAGCTTACTAGAAGAGTGGGCTATACATGTTGTTGTCTGGAAGAATAAGCCAGACCTTGATACAATGGAACTGATAGATTTGTATAGCAACTTTAAGATTGTGGAGCAAGATTTGAAGAGAAGTGGAGGTACTAGTTCTAATACTGGGAACATGGCATTTATGTCAACTCCTAGTACCTCAAAATCAAGCGAAGAGGTGAAAGTTGTTGATGGTGTTTGTGCTGCTAGTTCATCAAGCAGTACCATGGGTATTTTGGATGAGAAGACTTGTTGTGCATTTCTCACAAGTCGAAATGATGGGTCCATGCTCACTTATGAAGACCTCCAAGAGATCAATGATGATGATCTAGAGGAAATAGACCTAAAATGGCAAATTTCTCTTCTTAGCATGAGAGCCAAGAAGTTCTATCAAAGGACGGGGAAGAAGCTCTTAATCAGCAACACTGATACTGCTGGTTTTGACAAGTCAAAGATAGAGTGCTATAACTGCCACATGATGGGGCACTTCTCAAGAGAATGTAGAAGGCCAAGGCAACAGGATAGCAAGAACAAAGGTTTTGGAAGCACATCCAAAACAAGGGAGGTTTCTGAGCCAAACTCAAAAGCTATGGTAGCTATTGATGGGCTAGGTTTCGATTGGAGTTTCATGGCTGATGAAGAAGAAGATTCTTCACAGATGGCACTCATGGTTTTTTCTACTACTGAGGTACAATCTCATAAAGCTTGTTCAAATGCTTGTACTACTCTTAAAGAATTACAAACTTTAATCAAACATTATGATGAACAAAAGAAAGAGCTAAGCAAAACTCATCAAAATTATATAGACTATAAGTGTGGTTTAGAATTAGTAGAAAAACAAATCTTATACTACAAAGAAAATGAACTTGCTTTTTCTGATGACAAAGCTCTTCTTAGACAAGACATATTCTTTAGAGATCCTGAAATTAAGCTTTTAAGAGAGACTTTTGATAGGGTCAAAAAGGAAAATGAAAACATTCACTTGACTACACAAACACTAGAACATGCTTCTGGAGGTGTAACCAACATGATAGAATGTCAAGTGATCAACAGAGCTAAGTTAGGAGTAGGATATAAGAGTGTCCCACCTCCATACAGAGGTATCCCTAAACCCCCAGGGATTGACCTAGTACACTCAGGCTTAGCTGAATTTCAACTACCAAAGTTACAATATGGTGTACAACCTAAAACCAATGTAGTTGTTGATGAGCCTAAGGAGTTAAGTGAGAGTTTATGTCAAACTTCACTTCAAGAAGACAAGGTGTCTTCTATTAGGAAATCAGATGCTGTAGTCATTGAAGACTGGGTATCTGATGATGAAGAAGATGAACAGGTTATGTCTAAACCTGAAGTAGTTAAGAAAGTAGGAACAAGTGTTCCTAAGATAGTCAAACACAATACTGATAGACCTAAGACCAATGTAAAACATGTTAGGCAACCAGTTATATATTGTGAACAATACAGATCCACAAACAAGCTCAGAGGTGACCATAGAAGTTGGAATAAACTCAAGTCTCACCAAAACAGTGATGACTTTGGATTTTATAATAAAGCTTGTTTCACATGTGGAAGTTTTGACCATCTTACAGCTTTATGTAACCAATGGGTATCTGGGTATGAAAACAATAGGGTGAATTTCAAAAGGAAAACTCCTCAAACTCACTTTCACTCTAGTTCTAATTTTAATAGATCATCACCAAAATAGTTTCAATTAAGTCTGGCTTAAAACATGTTAAGTCTGCTAGACCATTTAAGTCTGTTTACCCAAAACCAGCAGTTAAAAATGCAAAATCAACTTTCAAATATGCATTAAAAACTGCTAGAAGGCCCATTCAATCAAAAGCAGTGGTCCAAAAACAAGTTTGGAAAATTAAGGGTACAACTGCAAAGTCAGCAGTTAATTCTGCTAGGCAAGTAGTTAATACTGCTGCTTGGAAAAACAGGGCAAATGCTGTTAAGGCCTCAGCATGTTGGATTCTTAAATCCAATGTTGCATCAACTGTTCTTAAGAGATTAAATTTCATTGATGCAAGAGGCAGATCCAAGTCAGTAATGGCTTGGGTCCCCAAAGGAAACTAATACTTCTTATTACTGTGCAGGAACATTCAATTGATAAACAAGAGGATCAAGGATACTCAGATAGTGGATGTTCAAGGCACATGACAGGCAACAAGTCTTATCTCTCAGATTTTCAATCAATAGATGGAGGCTATGTTACCTTTGGAGGAGGTGTTGGTGGCAAAATTTCCGGTAAAGGTACAATTAAAACTGGAAATTTAGATTTTGAAGATGTGTACTATGTACAAGAGCTAAATTATAATCTTTTTAGTGTCTCACAAATGTGTGACAAAAAGAACAAAGTTCTTTTCTGTGACACTGAATGTCTTGTGCTTTCTCCTGATTTTAAGATGCCTGATGAAAGTCAAGTACTTCTTAAAATTCCTAGAAAGGGCAATATGTACAGTGTTGATATGAAGAACATTGTTCCTAAAAAGGCTTTAACTTGTCTTGTTGCAAAGGCCACATTAGATTAATCAATGTTATGGCATAGGAGGCTTGGTCATATTAATTTCAAAACCATAAATCAGATTGTTAAGAATGGTTTGGTAAGAGTTTTACCTAAAAAACGATTTGAAAATGATCAAACATGCATTGCTTGTCTTAAAGGCAAACAACACAAAGCCACTTGTAAGCCCAAGATTTTTAACTCTATCAATGAATCATTGTTTATGCTTCATATGGACTTATTTGGTCCTACAAATGTTAGAAGTATGCAACATAAGAGATATTGTCTAGTTATTACTGATGACTATAGTAGATTTACATGGGTTTTCTTTTTAAGATCAAAGGATGAGACACCTAGCATCCCTAAGACTTTCATTACAGAGATAGAAAACCTAGTAGACAAGAAAGTAAATGTCATTAGATGTGATAATGGGACAGAGTTTAAGAATAGAGTTACGGATGACTTCTGCAAAGAGAAAGGTATTAGGAGAGAATTTAGTGTTGCTAGAACTCCACAACAGAATGGAGTTGCTGAAAGGAAAAATAGAACACTAATAGAAGCTGCTAGAACTATGTTAGCTGACTCTAAGCTACCTATAACTTTTTTGGGCTGAAGCAGTCAACACTGCTTGTTATGTCCAGAATAGAGTTTTAGTTGTCAAGCCTCACAATAAGACATCATATGAACTTTTTATAGGTAGAACTCCTGCAATAGGATTTCTTAGACCTTTTGGATGTCATGTGACAATTCTGAATACCTTAGACCATTTAGGAAAATTTGAGGGTAAAGCAGATGAAGGATTCTTAGTTGGATATTCTCTCAATAGTAAAGCATTTAGAGTATACAACTTAAGAACTAAGAAAGTAGAGAAAAACCTACATGTGGAATTTTTAGAGCATAAATCCAATGTAGAAGGTCAAGGACCGAAATGGCTATTTGATCTTGAGACTCTAACCCATTCAATGAATTATGTGCCTATTGCTGTAGAAACTAATGAATTTTCAGGTTCAAAAGCTGATGAAACATCAGATGAGGCAAGGTTAGAAAAGGAGACAAATCAAGATTATGTGATGATGCCAATATGGTCAAGTACAAGTGTGGATTCAACTTCAATAAATGGTGAATCTTCTTCTGGTAAAGCTAAAGAAGATGTTGAAGATGAATACAAGGAAGATGGAACAAATGATCAAGAAAATAGTTCTGCTGTTGACAATGTTGCTGAAACAGACTTAACTGAAGAAGCAGAATTAACAGAAGATGAGGTGGATTTGAGCAATATCCCACCTGATTATCAAGTTCCTTCTACTCCACATACAAGGATTCACAAAGTCCACTCCCTGGAAAATGTGATTGGAGATGTACAATCAGGTGTGAAGACAAGACAACAACTGATGTCTTCAGACCAACAAGGGCTTCTTGATGCCCTTTATGCTTCAAAACAGCATGAGTTTTCAAACTCTTGCTTGTTTGTATGTTTTCTCTCACAAGATGAACCAAAGAACATTCTGAAAGCCTTAGATGATTCAAGCTGGGTGGAAGCTATGCAAGAGGAGCTTTTTCAGTTCAAGATTCAGAAGGTATGGGTGCTAGTTGATTTACCTAAGGATGCAAAGGTAATTGGCACTAGATGGGTTTTCAAGAATAAAAGGGATGAAAGGGGAATAGTGATTAGGAACAAGGCTAGATTAGTAGCCCAAGGGTACACACAACATGAAGGTATAGACTATGATGAGGTTTTTGCTCCAGTAGCAAGACTTGAGGCAATTAGGATTTTCTTAGCTTATGCTTCATTTTTAAGCTTCACAGTTTATCAAATGGATGTCAAGAGTGCATTTTTATATGGTACTATTGAAGAAGAGGTTTATGTCTTACAGCCTCCTGGTTTCATTGATCCTGACAATCCAGACAAAGTGTACAAAGTTGTAAAAGCTCTATATGGCCTACATCAGGCACCAAGAGCTTGGTATGAAACACTGCCTTCCTATTTAAAAGAGAATGGATTTCAAAGAGGAAAGATTGATCAGACACTATTCATCAAACAACACAAGAAGGATCTTCTGTTAGTGCAGGTGTATGTGGATGACATTATCTTTGGGTCTACAAGGAAGGAGATGTGTTTGGAGTTTGAGAAGCTTATGCATGATAAGTTTCAGATGAGTTCCATTGGGGAACTTATATTCTTTTTGGGTTTGCAAGTTAAACAGTCATATGAAGGCATATTTATTAGTCAAGATAAATATGTTGCTGAGATACTTAGGAAGTTCAACTTTGCTGATTCAAAAATGGTAAGCACACCAATGGACTCTGAGAAGCCACTTCTTAAAGACTTAGATGGAGAAAATGTGGATGTACACACATACAGATATATGATATGCTCTTTGATGTATCTTACAACATCAAGACCTGATATCATGTTCTCTGTTTGTGCTTGTGCAAGATTTCAAGTAACTCGAATGGTTTCTCATTTAACAGCAGTCAAGAGAATTTTTAGATATGAAGGCATATTTATTAGTCAAGATAAATATGTTGCTGAGATACTTAGGAAGTTCAACTTTGCTGATTCAAAAATGGTAAGCACACCAATGGACTCTGAGAAGCCACTTCTTAAAGACTTAGATGGAGAAAATGTGGATGTACACACATACAGATATATGATAGGCTCTTTGATGTATCTTACATCATCAAGACCTGATATCATGTTCTCTGTTTGTGCTTGTGCAAGATTTCAAGTAACTCCAAAGGTTTCTCATTTAACAGCAGTCAAGAGAATTTTTAAATATCTCAAGGGTCAACCTAGGTTGGGACTATGGTATTCTAGAGAGTCACCTTTTGACTTTGTAGCATTTTCGGATAGTGATTATATTGGTGCTAGCTTGGACAGAAAGTCAACAACTGGAGGATGTCAATTCCTTGGGTGTAGACTTATCTCATGGCAGTGTAAGAAGCAAACAATTGTGGCTACTTCAACAACTGAAGCTGAATATGTTGCTGTGCTCAAGTCCTATGGCTTCAAAACCAACTTCTTGACTATGGGTACAATTTTATGAACACTGTTATTCATATTGATAATAGTAGTACAATTTGCATTATTAAAAATCCAGTACAACATTCTAAAACAAAACACATTGAAATTAGACATCACTTTATAAGAGACTGCAATGAGAAAAGATTAATTCAAGTTCTTAAAATTGCTTCAGAATACAACTTTGCAGATCTGCTAACAAAAGCTTTTGATGTTGGAAGGTTTCAGTACTTGGTAGCAAGTATTGGAATGCTTAATCTTTGAATTTTTCAATCTAATGTGTTTTTGTATATAATTTTTTGGTTGTACTGCTCTCTTTATAAGTTAATGCTGCTATTACAAAAGTTTGTGCTGCTAGTACAAATTTAAATTGTGCTATTCATACAGTTAGTTCTATGATTAATCTAATTCAAGACAAGTACTTTGTACATTGTTCTTTTGGTTTTAGACTAACAATTTCAGGTATGAATATTTGAGCACAAAGGAAGTTTCAAGTGAAATGTGTGAGCAGCAGAATGATAATACTAGTTGCTGACATAATAGGTTCACGATAGAAAAGGTTTGGGAATTTCAAACCTCCTTAAAACTTCTTTCTTGAAGCTTGATTATGAGGTTTCACATTGAATTGATGACTTAGTTGATCAGAAAGTAACTGATACAACTCACTTTCTATCATTTTATACTTTTAAGTATAATGAGCAAGTCTAAGGACATCTGATAAAAAGAACAGCTAGTAAAAGTGAATCTAACACTTGTGTTAGAGGCAACAATTGCTATGAGCTGGAAACCCTGTCAAGAAAGCCTTTTGAATATGTTTATCTTTACACAGACAGTTTTTTATAACTGAAAACATTGGTTCTCACACAACCAGAGGTTGCATTAAACCGAAATCTTGATTAAGTGTCTGTTACACACTTAATCCCTTCAAAATGGTTGAAAGCAGTATGAGTTTTAATAATAAAATCATGAACCTACTGCTAAGTCAAAAGTTTCTTAAAAAGGATTTTCAAAAGGACTCAGTAAAACCATCCATTGATGGATAATGAGTCAATACCCCATGAATCACCTCTCATAGGAGTTAACACACCTAGAAGTGATGAGGGCAGCAAATTAACCTCTTAAGGAATTGATGGCTACATGTACAACATTGTCTGATAACAAGTTCTAATTGATAGCTCAGATGATGGGGAGAGAAATATTATGGTACATTGTGAGAGATCTTCCAAACAGGGGAGGAAATGTTATTTGCATCTCAGGGGAGGAAATGTCTCAGGGGAGGAAATAAATCCAAAGAAGGAAGATTAACCAATGAAAGGGAGGAAAAGACAAGAGCATACAAGATGATGACATAGAGGTTGAAAATGACAAGAATAGAGCTGATAATCTCTTCTTCATGAACAAGATTCTGGAGTATTATGTATATTCAGAAGGGATGAAGCATTCAAAAGGAGAAAGTTCTATCTAGGTCAAATGGAGAAAAGTTTCAATTTCAGTTCACTACGTTTGTTCATCACTTGCAAAGGCATGCTGATAGATGATTTCACTTGTTGAAACAAGCATTCAAGATACACAGCACCATTGCCTCTTATAATTCCTCCATTCAAGGAAATTGCACCATCTTTTAGGTCATGTTTGAAGCCTGAAGATGTGTATTGATATTGTTAAAGTCAAAGAACAGAAAGCAGATGAGTTACTGAGAAAGATATTATATATCTCACAGATCAGAAGAAAGTTCAGATCAAGGATCTGACTATGAAGTGTTTGCAAGATCCTCACAATTAGAAATTCAATTCAGAAGAAACATGTTGAAATGGGTTCACATGTTTAGGGGACGATTGTTGGGAATTAAATATTCTGAAGACTAAGTATCGGGAAATTCTCTTAAGTGATTAATTCTGGCAGCTTTAGTGTTAAGTCTGGTGAGTTCCAAAGTTAAGTCTGCTCTTCCAAGGTTAAGTCTGGTGGTTAAGTGTAGCCATTAATTCTGGTGACTACCACAATTAAGTCTGCTCTTCGAATGTTAAGTCTGCTTGCTGGATGGATAAGTATAATAAAGTAAATAATATACGGTAGATAATATCTTACCCCATGTGATCAGTCATTATGTTATATTCTCAGAACAAGTTGTAAACATAGATACATGTTGTATCTTAGTTACTGACTCTCATACGCTAGCAAGTAGTTCGACAAGACTTGACAAGAATTAACAATATTGTAAAGATCTCCTTGGACTATAAAAGGAGATCTTAGCTTAGTCATAAGTGTGACTTGAATAATATAGTGTCTTTTATATGATTAAGTTTTATATGTTGAATAAGAACATTTGATAAAACTTTCATATTCATAACTTTCAAGAACAAGAACAATCATAAACATTATCAATAATATTGAATCCTTTGGTATTATACATTCGGTGTTCATTGTTCAATATACACAAGCATCACTGTTCCATTTCCATAACCAAAATAACCTTCTAAGTGTGATTAAGTAGATTCCGCATACTTGATCATATTAACTCAACTTATCATATACACAAAGCAACAAAGGTTTAACCACCTTATTGTGTATCATATATCCTCTCAGTATACACAATTCTGGTAGGCCGACTGGGTTGGTTCACAGACCCACATCATGGGCTGAATTAAGGGTTGTGTTATTGGGCTCTATCTTTGGTTCTAGTTGGGCCTGTACAATGGGGTTTTGGCTTGGTATGTTCAACAAGAAAGAAGAATATACAGATCACTTAATTTAGCCATTTGGTGTGGGGTTTCCTGGAACTCCATTTCTTGGTCGAGAATGGTTACTAACCATAGTCTCAGTTTCATTTCTTGGTCATTGTTTCGAGTACTACTCAACTTTGTGCCTTGAGGATCTAAGTGGTAACAAGGGTTCTTGGTCTTTGGCACAACTTAGGTGTCGATAAGGGTAGCAACTATCCTCACATGGACTTAACTCATAGGTCTCTGATGCGTGGGTTTTGCAACCTTACAACAGGTTTTACCTCTCGAGGGATCTCAAGAGGCTTACAACCCCACCAGGCAGTGTACCTGACCGATGTAGTATAGTGTAGTGGTAAGTACGGGGGATTGATCGTTCTCCACAGGGAATAGTGTTCGTTAGGTATGGAAGGCTACTCTAATTAGGTCTAAAGGTTGAGGAAGATTCTTTTTATGTTTTTATATTTTTATGAAAGCAAGTAAAATCTCGGTTTTGAAGGAGTGGGCGGAATTAGTTGCTAGTCAACTAACCCAAAATTACTACGGATGCAAATAAAATAAAATAACAAAAATGAAAATGTGGTGAGAAACTTATGTGTAGAGAAATGTGTTTACTTAGATTTCCTTACTCCCTAACTATCTTTTACCGGTTAATTAGTGTGTATTAGTCGCGTGGATGACGGGTGTATTCCTTAATACCATTCGTGGGGTGGCGTACTTACTTCCCCAACTCTACAAGCTCCTACTTCACTCCTATGTCGAGCCGGCTAGGAAGCTCCTAACATGGGATCACTAGAATTCGCTTGTGCATTAAATACAACCATAAAAACCTTTAGTACGCATTTGGTTCATGTTTCTTAAGACGTTCAAGCAAGTTACCGAATAGGAAGTTAGCCAGTTTTCTTAAGCCTAACATAGATAAACAATCATCCAATACAACTAATAACACACTAACAACCAATAATCAATAGCTAGGTTTCATTAGATCTAAGCAAACACAAGATAAATTTAGCCTAACATGTTAATCAAAAGACAAGAATAAGATAAAATCAAACAACACATAGACATATTGAATGATTAATTGATAACTTATCTTCAATGTAACATGGAAGATCTCAAGGCAAAAAGCCTTGAAAAAGTAGCTAAAATCGTCTTAGGGTTTTCTCCCAAAATTCCACACACTAAGCTCTCCCTAATGACAAAAAATTAGAAAACTATAAATAGATTTTTAGATCTGACGGCGTCACCTTATGGATTGTGACGCCGTCACCTCGCCGCTTCTAGGGTTCCCGGATGACCTTCTTGACGCCGTCCTTCTTTAGCTCTTCAAAAATCCATTCTGGCTTATCAAGGCTTGACGCCGTCAGCTCGTGAACGTGACGCCGTCCCCTTATGATTTAAGCCGTGACGCCCTTGATCAAGTTAAAGCGTGACGCCGTCAGAATTCACATGCTATTTTCACTGGCTTATCATGAGTAAATTTCACGTCCACTTTTTCTTGCCAAAGCATGACGCCGTCCAGAGTTAATTGTGACGCCGTCAAAGGTAACTTTCAGCCGATTTTTGAGACTTTGTCGTTTTCTTCACTTTTATGCTCCAAAAACGTCCAAAATGCCTCCTTTTCCAGATTTCTCCTCAAAAGTACCTAAAATGACAAAAGCAACGATTTAGGGCGATATTTGATCAAATAAATACGATTTAGGGCTTAAATGACCCCTTAAAAGCGGTACACTTTTCGCTTCATCAAATACCCTTACACTTGAGATTTGCTTGTCCTCAAGCAAATGCGCTTTTATTCTAATCAAAATACAAGTTAGGGGTCATTTAATGCAAACATAAAAGTAATTACAACAAATAATCGTTCCACTCTAATCATAATAAGCACGGAGATTACAAACTAGCACCTCACAAGTAGTGTTTAGATACTCACATCTCTCAAGTGTCATCAAAATAAATCTCATAAATGAAAACGGATAATATCTCTCACTACCTGTCATAGCAAATAGATTACCATAGGCTTGGGAAAGGATCGAAAACCTCCTCCACTAGGCGTAAGCACCAAAGATAAACTATCAAAGAGGGCTTTTAAATGGGTTATAACGTTAGGTGTAGGGAAAAGGAAAACACGGTTTTGTTGGATAAGGGATATTTTACTGGTGGCGAGTTAAAGATCTTGATCAATTACATGTACTATACAATGTTGCTAAGCCAAGACTCGACTCAATCTTAAGCTAGAAACAAAATAACAAAATAACAAAAACATAAAAATAAACATAAAATGAAACGGGGTGGTAGTCCGTATGTTTTTTCTATTTTTCTTTTTCTCATTTTTTTGTGTTTTTCTTGATTTTTTTTTTTTTTTTTTTTTTTTTTTTTTTTTTTTTTTGCATACACTTTTGCCCTACCATCCAAAATAATACATCATAGGGGCATTGCATTCCCCTTACACTTGAATTTTTACATAACTTTACAAATACTAATCTAATGACTCGAATTAAGATAATTGAAAAACTTGGAGTACTTTTAAAACATTTAGCACATATGGGGGTAATAAATGATGTTCTTCCCCATTACTCCATTACACTAGTACTTTACCCATGAGTCCCAATCGTCCCAAAACAATATGTACAAGGATATGACTCGACTTAGCAACCATGTAATCAACTAGATAATTAACTTGGGTTTAAACAAATGTTGTAACAATAATGCACTAAAGATGAGTGCATACAAGGTAGGCTAAGGCGATTTGGGTGTACATTTAAGTGGGGTGTAACAAATTCTTCCTTTAAGTAAAATGCTTAAAGGTCGAAACGAAAAGATAGGCTCTGAGGGGTGTACTAGGGGTATCGTGTACTAAAAATGAGTACAACGCAAAGGGTGTGGGAGAATTACTTGACCAATGTAGCCAATGTAATTTATAACAAAAACACAGGTGTAAAACAATGGGTTAATCCTAATGCCTCTTATCATGTAGTAAATCTAACTACACGAATGTAGTCTCACTTGTGGCCTTGGAATGGTCCTAACGCAAGTTCTAGAATCTAAGTGCTACCGGTACACACATCATAGCATAAATGCTTTTCCTACCAATTCTAGGGGCGAACCTCACATATTTGGGGGTGGAAAATTTTTTAGTGGTACGGTTTTTGTGCTAGTCATATAATTCCTATCCATGAGACGCTCATTAAGATCAAAGTTTCATTCCTATATGTTGTAAAAAATTTTAAATTTGGCACTAAAATTGCCCTAACAGGTATTTCTCTCAGTTTTATTACACATCTGCCATTAACAAAACAAAAATCAAGCGCAATGGCATTCTCTAAAATCGTACTTTTACCCCCCCCCCTTACACTTAAGATGAACATTGTCCCCAATGTTCAAATAACAAGATGTAAAAGTAAATAAGGTAAAAGAATGAAATCAAATACTCCCCTGATTCGCTCGGTGGATAATGAAATTACACGGTTAAATCTTCCTCCAAAGTAATGTAGAAGCTCCATGACTAATGCATCGCCACAAGCTTGATCCAAAAACATCTCCTTGTCCAAAATAACCTGTTAAACCTGAGAAAACAAACACGAAAACCTGCATAACATCGGCGGGAAAAAATCTATATATAAGGATATAATGCTTGTGGAATGATAATTTTGCAGATTCCTGGAGATTATAAGTTGGAGATTTAATAAAAACTTTTTATGAAAACAAAACTTTCAAAAATTTCTGGAAATTAAATCTGACGCCGTCAGGTTATAAACCCTGACGCCGTCAGAAATGACCTGACAAAAATTTTCATTTTAAGTTTCCGGAAAATTTCTGGAAAAACCTTTACCTTACTTCCTGGAAATCCTGCAAAACATCATTATGACTCGATACAAGCATTTGACTCAAACAAATACTAATATGTATGCTAATTTATTATTATTATGATTCATGTTCATTTGTGTTCTAATAAACCGATTTAGATTTCCCTTACACTTAACTTTTGCAAAATACCTTTATATGTAGTTAAGACGAAGTTAAAAACAAAATAAAGCATTTTCACAAATTACTTTCGAACATGAATCAATACTAATAAAAATTAAACACACATACGGAAACAAATAAAATCAAACAAACAAATAAATAAACACACAAAGCAAATAAATAAAGCTCGGGTTGCCTCCCAAGAAGCGCTTGTTTTTGTTCGAGTCATGAGCCTGACTCTACCCTTATTTAATGGATAAAGGAGAGGTTTTCCCTACACTTAGGATTAAGTGCGGGTGATAGTAGCGATACACACCAGCTCGGTAGGAGTATGCCACGTGAGGAAAGAGTGGTGGATGAATTATATGCTCAAAGGGGTGTGCTCCTTTCATCATAACCTTACCTAGTTCACTTTGGTCAATGGGTGAGTTAAAGTGTTCTCCTAAAAAGGGATCATTTTCTAACAACTTCGAGAGACTCCTAGTTGGGAATCCATCTTGACCCAATAGACCCGGTTTAAACCCATAATGTTTCTTGTGATCAATCATGAATGGGTGATGTAGACATGTAAGGCCATTTTTCACTCCTATATTGTCTTCCTCACTACAAGGCTTAATGTCTACTACCTTAATCTTAACATTACCCGGACTACATGGTTTGATGGGTGGATCGGGACCTAATTCAATTCCTAAGTTCACATCTAAGGATGGAAGATTAGGTAACGGTTTTGGTTTAGGCTCCGGTTCATCAAAACTAGGAACTTCCATAGAACTAAAAGAAAGGTTATGACTACAAGTATTCAAACCTATTTCTTCTAGTTTTGTTTCGTTCAAAGGTTCTACCTCTATTGGGGTTCCTATAGTCTCTTCTACTTCTTTCGGGTAAGTCACGGGCGGTGTATGTGCCTCAAATGATGGTAGGACTTGTGGGGTACTTGGTGGTCTTAGATTTTCTACTCTATCGTCCATCTTATCAAGATCACCTATATCCTCATCATGTGTTTTAGTAGGATCTAACCCTAACATTTTCCCAAGTATCTCAAGTGCTTCTCTAGGCATCTCAACTTCTATGTCCGAATCATAAGGATCATCCTCAATATTTTGACTGCTATATTCAAACTACCTAAAAGATTCATCATGTGTTTCTTGAGATTCGACGTCATCAATCACAAAACCTAGGTCTTTTTGATCAATGTGATCATGTTCGGCTAAATCCTCCGTCACATCAAGGTCACCTATGTGTTTGTTTTGTACTATGGCATTACATGACAACCACTTAGGTATCTCAACACTAATGTATTCATCCCCAAACAAACTTGTTTCATGATCCAGGAAATTTATATTCAATTGACTTGTACTAACGTTTGTTGGGTTGTCTACCCTATAATAATATTGGGCACAATCTTCTATGGCATCCCATGCTTCTTCAGCACTTAATTCCCTAAAGTCCCCATTGGCAAAATCCTCAATGCGCATTTGGTCATATTGGCCAACACGATAGTAAAAGGTTCGGGTTAGGGATGCTAAAGCGAAACTATGATGAGGGAATTTTCGGAGTAAATTTCTAAAACGAGTCCATGCATCATATATGGGTTCATCTCGATATTGTTTGAAATTCGAGATGTCAATAGGGTAGAATGGCCTTTGTGGTTGGTGGTATGGTGGATTCGCGTACTCCATAATGGTGAACGGAAGAGTCAATGGAAATTACGAACAAACACACAAAGAAAAAGATAGACTAAAGAAAACCTAGAAAAATAAAATAAAAATCTCACTAGAAAGGAATCTAGTGAGTAGACCTATAAAATAAAAAAATCAACCTAAACAATAACTATTCCCCGGCAACGGCGCCAAAAACTTGATGCGTGGGTTTTGCAACCTTACAACAGGTTTTACCTCTCGAGGGATCCCAAAAGGCTTACAACCCCACCAGGCAGTGTACCTGACCGATGTAGTATAGTGTAGTGGTAAGTACGGGGGATTGATCGTTCTCCACAGGGAATAGTGTTCGTTAGGTGTGAAAGACTACTCTAATTAGGTCTAAGGGTTGAGGAAGATTCTTTTTATGTTTTTATATTTTTATGAAAGCAAGTAAAATCTCGGTTTTGAAAGAGTGGGCGGAATTAGTTGCTAGTCAACTAACCCAAAATTACTACGGATGCAAATAAAATAAAATAACAAAATAAAAATGTGGTGAGAAACTTATGTGTAGAGAAATGTGTTTACTTAGATTTCCTTACTCCCTAACTATCTTTTACCGGTTAATTAGTGTGTATTAGTCGCGTGGATGACGGGTGTATTCCTTAATACCATTCGTGGGGTGGCGTACTTACTTCCCCAACTCTACAAGCTCCTACTTCACTCCTATGTCGAGCCGGCTAGGAAGCTCCTAACATGGGATCACTAGAATTCGCTTGTGCATTAAATACAACCATAAAAACCTTTAGTACGCATTTGGTTCATGTTTCTTAAGACGTTCAAGCAAGTTACCGAATAGGAAGTTAGCCAGTTTTCTTAAGCCTAACATAGATAAACAATCATCCAATACAACTAATAACACACTAACAACCAATAATCAATAGCTAGGTTTCATTAGATCTAAGCAAACACAAGATAAATTTAGCCTAACATGTTAATCAAAAGACAAGAATAAGATAAAATCAAACAACACATAGACATATTGAATGATTAATTGATAACTTATCTTCAATGTAACATGGAAGATCTCAAGGCAAAAAGCCTTGAAAAAGTAGCTAAAATCGTCTTAGGGTTTTCTCCCAAAATTCCACACACTAAGCTCTCCCTAATGACAAAAAATTAGAAAACTATATATAGATTTTTGGATCTGACGGCGTCACCTTATGGATTGTGACGCCGTCACCTCGCCGCTTCTAGGGTTCCCGGATGACCTTCTTGACGCCGTCCCTCTTTAGCTCTTCAAAAATCCATTCTGGCTTATCAAGGCTTGACGCCGTCAGCTCGTGAACGTGACGCCGTCCCCTTATGATTTAAGCCGTGACGCCCTTGATCAAGTTAAAGCGTGACGCCGTCAGAATTCACATGCTATTTTCACTGGCTTATCATGAGTAAATTTCACGTCCACTTTTTCTTGCCAAAGCATGACGCCGTCCAGAGTTAATTGTGACGCCGTCAAAGGTAACTTTCAGCCGATTTTTGAGACTTTGTCGTTTTCTTCACTTTTATGCTCCAAAAACGTCCAAAATGCCTCCTTTTCCAGATTTCTCCTCAAAAGTACCTAAAATGACAAAAGGAACAATTTAGGGCGATATTTGATCAAATAAATACGATTTAGGGCTTAAATGACCCCTTAAAAGCGGTACACTTTTCGCTTCATCAGTCTCTAAGTGTTACCTTTTTTTTCCTATTCTTGCAGCCGGTTTCTCAACAAAATAGCACTCCATTCGAGTGCTTACCATCCTAGATGGGTTGTGTTGAGGGCAATTTGGTGCTATCTTTTTGTGGTTTTGGGTTTAAGGTTCGAGTGAGCCTTCCAAGGCTTGAACCGAGGCATAACCCTCATGGGTTGTGTCTAATAGCCACTAATGAACTCGAATCAAAACCCCCCCTATACGAGGTGGTTTTCTAGTCTATCCTCACCACCAATGCACCTAGCCTTGGTGGTCATTGGTTTGGCTATGGTTTGTCACAGTGTGTTGCGGACATCAATTTAGCAACAACGCAACATCCTACCTAGCCTTTCTATACTAGTCACAATATTCCCAGGTTCGAATCATGAACCTGTGTTTCCCTAGAGTTCTTCGAGTACTTAAACATGTCATCAATAATTAACAATTTCTTTATTAATCAAACTCCTAGGTTCGAATCATGAACCATAATGACTGGTAACTTAACCTATCAATCAAATTCCTATGCCACACTAACGACAACAACAATTAACAACTTTTCTCAATATTCATCACTTCTGGAAATTACATTCGAACGAACTAATCTAAACCTCACTTAAATTAATTCCTTCAGTCGACCTATAATTACTTATCATAAATGGATCTTAAAAATAACAAAAACTAAATGAATCTGAAGAGGGATCTAATTCTTACCGTGTTTGTTGAGAGACGAAGGATTCGATTGAAACTCCAAACCCGAATTACCCACTGCTCCAAACCGAATACCCCAACCTCCAAATCGAACCACAATCGCTTCCATACTTAATCTTTCTTGAGTGATTCTCAGATTTTTGGTGTTTGCTTGTTGAGTTGTGGTTCGACATCTCTTGGAGGAGCGGATTTTATGGTGAATCTTGGAGAGTAGTTCCATAGGAACTTTCAAATTTGGGAGAAATAATTTTTCCCTTTGTGTGCTATCTCTACTTCAATGGATTTCTCCTAGGTTGACTTGCGTAAATTTCTAGACCCGTGAGGAAGGTGGGGTTTTCTAGGTCAAAGGGTTAACATCAGATTGTGGTGAGGATGGAGATGGGACGAATGGTTTTTGGGGAAGGGAAGGGGGCGGACCAAATGGGTAGCAGGTTTTGGAATTTGTGTGAGTGGGTGAGTTGTGTTTTATTTTAAGTGTTTAGTGTGTTGTTAGTTAAAGAGTAGTATTTGATACTTGTTTCCCGTTAAACTGAGTCAAATTCAGGTCCTTCCCGGAACCGTCACAAATATAGGAGATTATATTTTTAAAGTCGTTTTATAAATGTTGAATGTATTTTTGAGTCTTTAAGTATTTAAAATTCCTGAGTCTCGGTTTTATTTCTGGTTTGCGTGTGGTGTCAGTCTGTGTGAAACTGGGATAACCTCCCGTTCTTACTACAATATAATGAGTAAATTATAAGATGTGTTAATTTCACTGTTCTTTGGTGAGATTTTCGGGTGACAATATGTGCATGTCTGTTATCTGTGTTAAACATATAACGGTCTAGTCAGGTGTTCTAGTCACAAAAAATGAATTGTCATAAATATAAATATTAGGGAAATTTACCATTTGTCACACCGGAGATTTATTCGTGCCACAATCCCAAACAGCCCTCATAATCTCATCATAAGTAACGTTACGTTCTAGGTCTTCAACTTGATCCAATGATAGCCGATTAGAAATTGAATATCAAGGCTGATACGAAAGTCATCAGGTTTAGAAAATCGATTAGCAAAGTGATTCAAAAATTCATTCTTCATCTTACATAGATCTACAAGCTACTCACCATCGACAAGCACCCCACGAATTGCAAGTTGAAATCTTTATTTATTAAGGATTCCATGAAAGTATTTAGAATTCTCGTCTTCTTCTATGGACCAACGAACCTTAGCTTTTTGAGCAATTTCCAAATCTTCGATAGAATTAACGTCATGGAGGTCTTTCATTAGCGTGGATCGATGATTCAAAATTGCTTCATTACTTCCACCTTGATCAAGAATTAAATACACTTCTGATAACTTATTTTGAATGGATAATTTAGCATCAGTAGATCTTTTCTTAGCTTCTTTAGTCCAATGCTTGATATCATTTTTATGAGATTGAAGTTTCTTTTTTCAAGTAAATCATACCATTCATCTCCAAAATATTTGTAATCTTCCATGAATCCTCCACCATTTTATCAAAACCTTCCAAGTTAAACCAAGAATGAAATATCCGAAATGGAGTAGCAACATAATCGAAATTCATCTTACGCATTAGAATGGGACGATAGTCGGATAAATGTCTATCTAAACATAAAGCCGATAAATGAGAAACACCACCATTAGACCTATAGAAATAAGGAATCTATCCAACGTACTCATCTTGGAAGCCGAATTGTGTGCCCATGTGCAAGTGTATCCTCCTAATGGAAGATCTACCAATCCTGACATCGAAATAAATTTGTTAACAGCATTGCACCTTGAATGTTAAACAATGAGCCAAATATTTCATGTTCTATACAAACTTCATTGAAGTCACCCAATAACACACGCTCTCCTTCCCAACTATTCACCATAGTACAAAGATACTCCTATAATTGCCTTTTTTATGTTAGTTCTTAAGGAGCGTAAATAGAAATAATATGCAGTTTTTTTGACGTAGGAATCCATGTACCCATGATAGCCAAGAAGTAGTTAGAAGCTGTAACGTTTTCTTTAATAAACAAGTTTGGCTCCCAAACACATAATACAGCCCCAGAGTTACCTACAGACGAACTAAAAGTATAATCAAAATAAAATTTACCCCACAACGCCTAAATAGAAACAAATTCATGCGTTCCATCTTAGTTTCTTGAAGAGCTACAAAATTGACTCTATGTTTCAAACATAACTCCTTAATCCATCCTTTTTAAGCCTTGTAACCAAGACCTTGAACATTCAAGGACAGAAAATCCATCTAAAAACATTTTAATCTCCCTGTGAACCGATAATAACTTTTATATTCTTCATACATCCTTCCATATTGTACCCCATGGTTTGGCCAACCTTTACCAATTCGTCCATCACCTCTAGAATATAACCTCTACTTTTAACTTTCAAAAATTGACTATCCCTACTCCTTTGCGTTGAAGCGCCATTAGTGCTCCCTGTTTCGTTATTCTTATTCGAAATAAAAGTGTTATGATCATTAAGTTCTTCTATGTTTTGTGCCTCACCTTTTTCTCCGTCTTTAACAACAGGGGTAAAACCCGAGGGGTATTGCAATTCATAATCCATTGATTTACTAACATTATCCTAATTCCTATTTAAGATGTCAAAGATCTTAAAAGGATCATTAGAATGTAGTTCTTTCTCGCATGGTGTGTTTTTGTTTTCATGCGTAATATCATTTTCATGCACAAAACTTGATTAAGACACCCTCCAACATCACTATATTCATCATTTGCAATCCCATTATCCTTATCACCACATGTTCGATCTGCTTCATCACCAAATGGTTCCTCATCAGATGATAGAGAATCAAATTTGTCATTACAAAAAGCGGATCCAAATCTTCCAATATTTTTTTACTCGAATCCAAAATACTTTTCTTTGCACAATGACTTTAAACCTTTCACTAATGAACTTCTCGAACTTTTTCCTTAAACACAAGCGTTTAGAAGACAATGTATTATCTCCAGATCGAGTCCTCTAATTCTACTAATTCTCCCCATTTTGATGTCATCTTTACAAATGTGTTATGAGTCTACGTTTTCAACAGTAAACCTTTAATAGAAACCCAAACAAATCTTTGTCTCTAAAATACTTTTCCTTGCACAATGACTTTAAACCTTTCATTAATGAACTCCTCGAACTTTTTCCTTAAACACAAGCGTTTAGAAGACAATGTATTATCTTCAGAGTCCTCTAATTCTACTAATTCTCCCCATTTTGATGTCATCTATGCAAACATGTTATGAGTCCACGTTTTCAACGGTAAACCTTCAATAGAAACCCAAACAATTCTTTCATCACACGCGAATGAGTTACAAGATGGCAAACCACGAACCTACTCCAACATGTTAAGTTTATGGATATAAATTAATATACGTATGACCAGTTTCGAACACGAGACTTCGGGATTGCACACTTTACGTATGAGTTTCAATGTTTTAATAATTAATATATTAAGTTATGTTTAATTATTAATTTCACAAATGAACACTTAACGGACGTTAGTACTTAACAGGAATTGACTAATGGACGTTAAATGTTAAAGGGAGACGGAAATAAGGAAAGAAGCCAAGAAAGATCTAGAATCCCTTAGAGATTGCTAGGATCGGCCATATAGAAGAGAAAGGGGAATCCTACCCTAACTTGGACTGCAAGATTGTTCTCCTATAAATACAAACCCCTTGTATTCATTCTAGACAATCTTGGTTCCTTGCAAACCCTAACTTCTCTTCTTCTTCCTCCTTTTGTGCTCATAGCCGATTGAACTCCACCCTAATCCTTTAGGGTCGATTTTCTTTGAGCTCAAATCAAGTGTTTGGTTTGTTTGTGAATCAAGAACCTAGCATTTCTCATTGAAACGCTTGTAATACATGTGTACAAGAACGGAGTACAAGCATACTTTTGCTTGTGTCTTTTCCCATTCGACTTAGGTGAAGTCGAATCACACTAAACCCTAAGTTAGGGTTTTACTAGTTCTTGGATAATAGATTTCTTGTTTTGCTAGAAATCAAAGGTACGCATATTCTTTTATTTGGTTAATTAATTACAAGTGTTAGATCCTATATGATGTTTATGTTTATGTTTACATATAATTGTTATGATGTTAATATAAAAACTCCAACAGTGGTATCAGAGCTGTTAATACTTTGTAATTAATTACCAAAACACATAAAATTGGATCTTTGTGATTATTACATGTTTATGGTGTTCTAGGGTTTTAAAAATTAGTAAACCCTAATTTTATTAATTAGGGTCGATCACCCTTAAATTTTATAATTAGGGTTTTAGTTTTGTAAAACTTGTAGAAACCCTAGGTTGCATGTAATTTTTATGTGATTGAATTAATGAGTACTTGATATATGTCATTAATTGATATGCGTAAGATATACTTGATTATGTTTATAATAAGTGCTATGTGGAATCCATGATGAAAACTTGCATGTTTTGTCATGGATTACGTTTGAATTGTAGTAATTGTTACGTGCTTTTCTTGATTACATGCTATAGTTGGCGATTTATACAAATTAATTAGGGTTTTTAGTAATAAATTGTATTGACAGGTTATAATTACTAAAAAGTTAATTAATTATGTAATTAGGGAAGACCTAAAATTAGGGAAGACCCCATTTTAATCGTCACAATCAATTATGTGTGTTATTGTATATATTTATCGTAAGACTTACGCAACCAAGTAATTGGTGTATGTGGTCCATTGGTACCTAGCTCGAAAACCAATGGGAGTCTTAGGATCAATATATACATGTTAATTGATTTGTTTAGCATGTACATTATTTAAGTCGTTTATTTTTTTTTAATTGCTATTTGTTTATATATGTTGTGACATGATAGTAAGCAAAGGGTAATTTTAAAAATAAAAATTTAACTGGACTTAATAATGGTGAAACATGGTTTTAAGCTTTAAAAATCTTAAACTTTTAATTGATTGATGCAACTGTACAAAAATGGTCGAAAGATGGACCTAATTTTGACAAACTATAAGGTTGGTTTAAGGTTGGTTTCGCATTAAATTGTGGCCTTAAAGAGACTCCATTCTGTCTCTCTGCCCGCTTGTGCGTCAAATTAGACTTACCAAGTACAACCATAATATGTACGAAGCATCTTAAGGCAAAGTTGTAAGTTTCTCAACGCCATCAATTAAAACTTTGTTGATTTAAGCTTAGTAAAGAAACTAATGAAGTAAAAGTTTTTTACATGAAACATATGATACAAGATGAATGCATGACATCTTTGTACATATTTTTGATTACACACATCAAAATAAATACCCTTAATTTAAGTTATATGCCATCCAATGAAACGGAAACACCTGAGATTACTAATTCCAGTTTTCGTGGGACGAGCATGGACGGTAATCAAAGGGTAAATCTCCATTTGTCGTGGGACGAGCATGGAAGTATTTGCAGTTTCTTAAGTTGGTTAACTTAATTGAGTTGATAGTAAGAAGGACTAGTCACTCAAGGCATAAAGATGGGGATAAAACATAATTTGCAACTGAGGTTGGCAAAATATGTAAATCCCATAATTCTAGGAATTGCAATTTGAGATTGGCAATTGAGTTCGACTCGTACCTCATTGAGTACTTTCATTACTAGCAGCCCTAGCTGATGTGATGAAACTATGTCAATTTGGATCCTAGTTTTCAGTGAAAATTAAATGGTTAAATGTTATTTACCATGGGTATTTAATTTTCTTGAAAGATTTTATTATCGAAGATAAAAAAATTGAATTTTGTAAATTCTTTTAATGCATTAATGCAACGTTAGAATCGTAAATGTGGGGCATTCTTTTAGTGGTAAATTGATCTACACCCGTAGGGGTTTTTGGCTAGAGTCAACTTTACTAAAAGAATAAACCTAGTCTACTTTCTTTGAAAAGAGTGAGACTTAATCCTATTCCTTTTCATGAATGAGAAAGGTATAATAGGAAAATTAGAATTGTCTAAATTCTAAGAAATAACTCATAGCAAATTTTTAATAGTTGAGAAAATTGCACGTTTTATGAGTTATTAAAATTAGAAGCTAGACTAGTTACCGCAAAATTGGTAAAAGGCAAACTAGCATACTTTGTCTAGTTGTTGTGCTTTGACCGTTTAAAGGTGCTACATACCATTGTGGGGATGGTAGACCTATTAAGGAAGAAATTGCATGCCCAATTATTTTCAAGTTAATTGCAATGATTGATATTCCATCATTTACAAAGTAGAATACATTCTTTGAGTACATAAGTAATTGTTACGTATGGGGGATTCCTCAAAGGTCTAGGAAAGTAAATAGCACACTATTTGCTTTTACTGGTTATGAATCACTTATAATGTTGTCAAATCCAGTGGGGAGCATTGTGTTGTAATTACTGATTAATGAGTTAATGTAATGATCTGTAATTCAGTGGGAGCTACAAGCTTTGATATCTTGGTAGTAACCCGGATTATCTCTAGAATTTCTTGAGATAATTACTTTCCAATTATAGACACTTGTGGTTTTAAGGATAGTCATGTACGTTTCCTTACTAGACAAGGTGGTACTATATCTACTAATATCTATGACACAGTCATATTAATCACATAAACAAACGATTGACGTGTTGTTTATCTGATACATGATGTTGTTCCATGCACAAGTGGGAGAAATCTTTATCGTGTGCAAGCAACAACACAAAGGAATATGATTTAAAGGATTCTCTTGACTGTAAGGTAAGAGACTAATGTTCTAATGTGACTTATTCACATCTAATTAATAGAACACTTGGAATTAATAACTAGTGTAAGTGAGACCTTGACATATATATTAATGACAAGGTAAATTACATACTTTCATTACTAGCAGATCTACTGATGTAATGAAACTATGTTAATTTGCATGTTTCTAAATTAGATAATTATTAGAACAAGTGTCAATATGATAATAAGACTACTTCAAACCAAATATTTATGTATTATTGAAATGACATAAATAAATGAAGTAATCTAATACTACTTCAAATTTGAATAATTATGTATTCCTGGAATGTCATAAATATATGAAGTAATACATTAACTTGAAATTACTATTGAAACCAAATTGTGGTGTTCATGATTAATTTAGTTATACATGTTTATATTTTATTGTAAAGATATAAATATGAAGTCTTTTATTGCTATAAGACTTATAAATAAAGTAAGACGTTAACTTGTTTTGTTTTTTTAATTAAGACATATACAAGAAGTCATTGAGTTGATCAATGATTTATAACGTATATTGGGATTATAACAGTTTATATCTTCTTGTTAAGACATGGACATGAAGTGACTTGGTTAAAAATTACTTATGTTATATAACATGCAATTAGCTTGGAAAGTCTATTATACCATTAACTTGACTTAGTTGGTAAATAGGTAAGCCAAAACGAAATATATTTATCTTACATATTGTAAGAATGACTTACAATATTAATCCTAATGAAATACATAATGTGTATGGCAAGTTCAGTTAGGAAAATCAAACTCTTGTTATATTGGTTGATTAAGATAACTATATCTTCTATTCTTCCTAAAGCTATCAAGGTTAGAAAATTGAGTATGAAAAGTATATACTCAATTAGACTCCAACCCAGAAGATTAATAAGACACCATTTATTATGGAATGTGATGAATCACATTAAGTCTTAAAATTGAAGTTCTGAATTTGTTAAACTGCTTTTGAGTAGGTCATTAACAAACTTGATGTAAGGAACTGTCAATATGTATTTGTAATGTCCCAAAAGAGAACAATATTGTGGTGCTCTACTTGCTAAGTATTTATAGAATTAAATTGCTAAAGGCAAGTGGGAGATTTTGTCTTGAAAATATAAAATTACAAGATACATAATCTTCTAAAAATACACTAGCAAAGTCATGATGAGGATTAAACATGTTAATGTTAAATCTCAAGATATTGGAATTCTCATTTATAGATCCGCAAGGATATCTCAAATATTTGTATAATATGTTGAGGATTATGAGTTACAGGATTATGGTAAACCTGTTGATCCTTGAGAAGAATTGCAAATATTGAATTTGGCAAATTACTCATACTATGAATGATGAGATGCAGTCCAGAAAGATAACTAATTTTGGAAACTTAGTTAATCTTGAACTCTATAGTTACACTATAGAATGAAGATGAGTTTCTACAAAGGAAATAAAAATCCTAGAGATTTAAATTTTTGAGTAGAAATCATAATGGACAAAATTTTGTATACATATTTAATGTGTGAAAAGATTATCAATCACACATAAGAAATTAACTGTGATTGAAATTCTTTCTAGGCACATTAAATGTATAAAGATTATGATTGTTATTCTTGATTTCATTTATATGAAATTAACAATGAAATATCAAAACTCTTTCTTGAGTAATTACTTGTGCAAGGACGATAAGTAATTGAAAGAAGTATTTGAATTTAAATAATCTTTGGAAGTATACAAAGTGCAATCATTTATGAATGGATTAATGCATGCATCTAGGAGATATACTTATGTTTAGTTATTAAATCTAAGTTTTGATTTATAATTAAAATAAAATATTTCCTTAATATTCCTGAAAGCTAGTGGGAGTGTTATATTTATTTTCTTATTTCATATATGTTGTATAACATATACGAAGTAACATTCCATTAACATTAAAATGTTAAGTCTTAGTTTTGAATGAAACTTCACGTGAAGATTTAGAAAATAAACATACAACCTTGAAATATATGTTTATTGTTATAAACATAAGCGGTAAAATAATTGATTCTAATAAACATGATATACTATTAGAAAGTCTAGATAGATACATATATTTGAAAAGATAACACATGAATAAAATCTAAGTTTGACACAAGGATTTTTTTCATGTATATCATGTTGTTTGTTGTATCATGCTTGGATGCAATATGATTTGACAACATTAATATCTAATTGAAAGTTACTCGATAACTAAATGTAATGGATATGGTTGGATATAGAATTAACATCCTCATTCTGGAATTGCTCCTAAATTCTAAGTATGAACCATATGACAAATTATTGCGTAATTGATATAGTTGACAAATCTTGAAAGATTTGAAGGTATCAAACATTACACGATGGATATTAAAGTTTACGGAATTTTTTAAGAGCATATTGTTGTTTGCATACAATGATGCTAATAAATTGAGATGACACTCAATACTAGTCATGGTGGGATTTCATCCTTGTTAATGGCCATGTGTACTAGTTATGCTTAATTATAAGCATAGTTGCATTATACATTAAATAATTAGAATACTTTAAACTATAAAAGGTTTGATAGTTTAACTGTCATAAATTCATGGTTGAGGATGTCACGCATTTTATGAAATATTATGTGGCAATATCTAGGTGGATGAATGCACACATACAAGAATTTCACTAATTAAATTCTTGAAATAAGTATTTTCAAAATTTCGATAGATCAAAATTAGTTGATTTATGCCTTGTCAACAAGTATGTTTGACATGACTTGAGGCATAATTCATTAATGGGAATTATCATGCATTGATCTATTTAGTATTTGGATAAGGGATGTTAAGCAATTATTATTTACAATGAATTAAAGTACTTGGTACGTTTGTTTTCATTAATAATAAATTGTATCATATATTTGCATGTTTAAATCCATGAATAACTTATGTTATTCTAAATAGTCCGTTGTCAATCAATAATATGGGAATATTATTGAATTAAGACAAATCTGTGTTTTGGTAGAATATACTTAAGTATATTGATGCGTTGTACATGCCAAATTCACATGATATTCAATAAATGATAAATTGAATATAGGACAGATCCCAACTACATGATTATACTTTATGGATCTTTGTCATTAAAGTAAATCATAAATATTTATCCTCATACTTGAGATACCAGATAACAGCTGCAGATGTAGCTCATTTTCTGTAAGATAGTCTAACGCTATCCGTAACTGGTAGTTATAAGGGCTATTTTCGGAAGTGATGCGAAGTTCAAGGGTTATGCCTGTAGTCAAGAAAGAATTTGTTCCTTCAAATTTGTTTTGAAGTATAATACTACTGGGCCCCTCGTATGGTTGACAAGATGCTTGCGTGGCCACGCCCAAGGTCTATCTGGAATACGTTCAGATGATTTGGTAATCTTGATCAATATAAATAACGAGAAACAGAATAATTAATTATGGAATGACTTAGATCCATATCCATATTAACGTGGTATTGGAAACAAAATTATAAGTATGATGATGAATCATCAAAAGGTTTTTTCCAGAAAACCACACTCAGGGTCGATCTGGGGGCATTGGGGTGTTATGCTAGACTAACCAATGTCATTACTATATTAATGCATATCCAAGTGGGAGCTGTTAAGTTTATGGATATAAATTAATATACGTATGACCAGTTTCAAACACGAGACTTCGGGATTGCACACTTTACGTATGAGTTTCAATGTTTTAATAATTAATATATTAAGTTATGTTTAATTATTAATTTCACAAATGAACACTTAACGGACGTTAGTACTTAACGGGAATTGACTAACGGTCGTTAAATGTTAAAGGGAGACGGAAATAAGGAAAAAAGCCAAGAAAGATCTAGAATCCCTTAGGGATTGCTAGGATCGGCCATATAGAAGAGAAAGGGGAATCCTACCCTAACTTGGACTACAATATTGTTCTCCTATAAATACAAACCCCTTGTATTCATTCTAGACAATCTTGGTTCCTTGCAAACCCTAACTTCTCTTCTTCTTCCTCCTTTTGTGCTCATAGCCGATCGAACTCCACCCTAATCCCTTAGGGTCAATTTTCTTTGAGCTCAAATCAAGTGTTTGGTTTGTTTGTGAATCAAGAACCTAGCTTTTCTCATTGAAACGCTTGTAATACGTGTGTACAAGAATGGAGTACAAGCATACTTTTGCTTGTGTCTTTTCCCATTCGACTTAGGTGAAGTCGAATCACACTAAACCCTAAGTTAGGGTTTTACTAGTTCTTGGATAATAGATTTCTTGTTTTGCTAGAAATCAAAGGTACGCATATTCTTTTATTTGGTTAATTAATTACAAGTGTTAAATCCTATATTTCGCTGCATGCTTTGATGTTTTTGTTTATGTTTACATATAATTTTTATGATGTTAATATAAAAACTCCAACACGACATGTTTGCCAAATTTATCTTTAGAAGCAATAGAGTCCAATTCTATGAGAACCCACAACCTACCTACTTAGGTAGGTTAGATTCATGTTTTGAAAACCCTACTTGGCAAGAATGATGTATAGGTTTCGGCAAAGCAGTAACATCTTTAACCTTCCTCATTAAAGACTTGCTGAAGTCACGTTTCATGATGCACTAATCGTCAAGAAACCAAGGCAGGTTTCGATACCTCAGTTGAGACTATATTAGGTTTCCCCTCTTTAAGTACCAAGGCAAAAGAACCCATTCAATTCTCCACATTAGTCCCTTTAGTTTTCCAATCATTAGTTTTATGTTCTCTTTGAAATCATACAACATTCGCATGGAGGCGAAGACGTCCAATCCAAATAGTGCATAAATCCGCAACCAATTGATCCATATTAACAACCTTAATAAAATGAACAAATGCAAATCTTTTACCGGCTTTTGATTTCATAAAAGGAATAAAAACATCAATTACAGTTCCGTATTCATTGCACACCTTCCACAGATCTCGAGATATGAAGTGATCTGGAAAATTCGTAACAAATACCGATTTCGATACCTGCTGTGTTTGATCCTCCTTTGATTTTTGCGAATACCACTTCCAATCCCCCATGATTGTTAAACCTTGGTGTCTCCAAAAACACCATGGGTTTTAACTGATCGACACATTAATTGTCACAAATAAAAGAGCACATATAGTGCAAAACTTTTCTCATCGCAACAACAATTGAGTTTCAAACACTTAAAAAGAACAAGAAAAGATCTCGCAAGGCTTAAAGTTAAGGCCCAAAATAAGCATGAAAGTTTGGTAGTGGTAAGAGATGTAAGAGCGTGTGTTGAGCCAATGGTGCTTGAGCTGGGATCATTTTGAGCTTTAAGTTTTAACTCAAACTCGGCTCTTGACATAGATACAAACTTAGGCTTGGGTCAACAGACAAGACCTGAGCTCGTTTGTATATTCAAAGCCTGACAACTCATTTAGAGATCTATTTTACATACATAGGCATTTTAACAATTATGCGTATGTGTGGTGTATATTCAAATCCCGACAGCTCATTTGTAGATCTATACATGCATAGGTACTCTCCAATGTATGTTTAAGCTCACAAGCCTAATCGAGCTTTCATGTGATGCTCAACCTCGATCAGATTCGTTTCGTAAATGAGCCAAAAACTAGACTTAGCCTTAATTTGGCACGGTTTGATACGAACTTTTACCAAGTCCATCCCGTGCAGTTCATTTTTAACTTGGCTTTCTACACCCTGGTGTGGTGTGATCAAATTACAATAGATGTTTGGTGTGATTTTAGAGTGCTTTTTTTTTTTTTTTTTTTAGTCAGGTACTTGTTTTAATTTTCAAACTTGTATCTCCGATAGTTAATTTCTTGATCGTCATAATCAAGCATAGCAGTTTTGAATGGTTGCATTATATTGAAGTCATGCAAGCAGTTATGGAACTAGGGTCTCGCGGTGTCATGCGACCTCGATGAAATTTTGATTCGTAGTGCTAATTTTCTTAAAAAATACTCCGTACCAACTTTTCGTAATGCATCCGGTGCAGACGAATTGTGTTTTTAATACTTGCTTAGTTGATCCGTTAGTAGGTGAAAATAGAATTAATTTCCATCAAACTTAATCATTTCATTTGAAATCAATTTTTTTTTTTTTTTTTTTTTCATTTTCTTCTCTTATATACCATAGTTTAAAAAAAGGGGGAATTCTTTTTAAAAAAAAGTACGCAACTTTACGTGAAAACCGGTTTAATGTAGCCAACTAAATTTTTTCCCAAAATTTCACCTAAACTCCTGAAAACACCCTTAAAACGCATCATTTGATCTGCCCAGCCGGTTTTCGCCACCTCGGCAGGTTTTTTTTTTCTTATTTTTTTATTTTATTTTTTTTTTTTTTATTTTTTTCACATGTACCCCTACCCCCACAAATTACATAAATGGTCCCTGTCGTTACACTAAATTGCGTCCAACGTCCAAATCATTTTTTTTTTCGAGATTTAATTTTTTAAGAATTTTTTTTTTCCGAAAAAAATTTTTTTAGAAAAATAATTTTTTTTCCGAAATTAATTTTTTTAGAAAAATTATTTTTATTTCGGAAAATAATTTTTTTAGGAAAATAATTTTTTTTCGAAATTAATTTTTCTAGAAAAAAATTTTCGGAAAAAAAATTATTTTCGGAAAAGAAAATTTATTTTTCTAAAAAAAATTTCGGTTAATAAAACATTAATTTTTCTAAAAATATTAACTTCGAAAAAAAAAAAATTTCTTAAAAAATTAATTTAAAAAAAAAATTAGTTTGGACGTTGGACGCAATTTAGCGTAACGACAGGGACTATTTATGTAATTTAGTGTAAGGACGGTGGCTGCAATTTTCAAAATAAGGTAGGGTAAAATGGTTATTACAAAAAAAAAATGGCTTTATTACTTAAAAAAACTGGTAACCTGCTGGGCAGGTCAAATGATGCGTTTTTAAGGGTGTTTTCATGAGTTTTGGTGATATTTTGTTAAAAAATTTAGTTGGGTACGTTAAACCAGTTTTCACGTAAAGTTGCGTACTTTTTTTAAAGAATTCCCTTTAAAAAAAGGGAGGAGTTATTCAAGCCCCCCTATTAATGTTATTCAAGCCCCCCACTATTTTATAGCCTGTACTTTTTCGTCCTTTTCGTACCCTTTTTTTTTTTTTTTTTTTTTTTTTTTTTTTTTTTTTTTGTACTTTGTGTCCTTTGTACTTTTCGTCCTTTTTAGTACTTTTTTTTTTTTTTTTTTCACTTTCGTCTTTTATTTTTTTTTGTAGTGTTTATTTTCTGTGTAATGTTTATTTTTTTGTGTAATATTTATTTTGTGTAATGTTTTTTTGTACACGTTAACGTTAACACATTAAACAACTAAAATGTATTCAATTAAACAAGAACATTAACAAATTAAACAACTAAAATGTATTCAATTAAACAAGAACATTAACACATTATTTAAAAACAACACCTACTAAATGTGAAGATTATTAATGTCATCTAAAAGCTCATGGAGCATTGCACTCGACTGACATGCGTGATCCTCAGGATTCCTTGCTAATTCCAGTGATGCCTCGAGCGTCTTATTTCTTGTCATCAACATCTTGTTTTGAGACACTAACATCTTGTTTCTCGTTTCAAGCTGGTCAATCTTATAAGCTTGCTTGTCAATTTTATTATCTTTAGCAACGCAGTTTGAGCACTGCGTTGAAGAAGAGGCTTGACTAAAGTGCTTCTTTTGAAACGCATCCTTCCACATAAAGTACCGACACCCATAGTCATCTGTTCCTGGCTGTTACATGTTAAGAAAATAATAAGAAATGTATTATTAACAAACAAATAATTTACATAACTAAGCAAACGTATGATTACTTACCACTGAAAGAGGACATGCGTAATACGGTTGACCATAACTAGCTTCTTTACGGGATATCCTCTCTATAATGAATCCTCTCTGACATCGACACAAGTACGGATTATTTTGTTTCACCTGGACAAAGAATTAATTTAAATAATACAAACAGTTATTTACAACATAAATCAGTAATGTATTGTTAATTTAAATAATACAAACAGTTATTTACAACATAAATCAGTAATCATTCACAATGTTTTTTCGGTATAATTATTTACAACATAAATCAGTAATCATGTACTATCTTTGTGTTTGTCTAATCTCATTATACATCTGTAATTGATCGTGATACAATGTTTCCCATCCGGATGCAACGACATGTTTCTGATTAGATCTTTTTAGATCTGTTTCTGATTAGATCTTTTTAGATATAAAACTCGACCCATTTTAGATCTACAACCGATGATGCTTGGTTCTGATGGTTGTTAGATCTAAAAAAGTGGTCGAGTTTGGTGGTTTCACATAAGCAGTTTCACATATTTTTGTTTAAGTTTATGATGGTTGATGTTTAGGATCGTTGATGTTTCTAATGGTTGATGTTTCTGATGGTTGATGTTTCTGATGGTTGATGTTTGTGTTGGGGTCGAATTATTTGAGCCCCCCCCCCCCCCTATTGTGAATGTGGTTAAGTGAAGTTGTTTATGTGAAAGTGCTTATGTGAAACTGCTTTTATGTGAAAGTGCTTTTATGTGAAAGTGCTTATGTGAAAGTGCTTTTATGTGAAACTGCTTTTATGTGAAACTGCTTATGTTTAACTGCTTATGTGAAACTGCTTATGTTTAACTGCTTATGTGAAAGTGCTTATGTAAAACTGCTGCTTATGTGAAACTTTAAGCATTTTTTGATCTAAGCAGTTTATTGGCTATGTGAAACTTTAAGCATTTTTTGAAAACTTTAAGCAATTTATTGGCTATGATGATATAAAAAAATAAATCTTATCGATTGGCGTGGCATAACCGAATGGACGGGAAAAATTTTGCAACCTTCAAATTTGCAGCCATATGTGTAAAAAAAAAAAATCTGAGTCATCTGCTTATGTGAAACTGCTTATGTTTAACTGTTTATGTGAAAGCGCTTATGTAAAACTGCTGCTTATGTGAAACTTTAAGCATTTTTTTATCTAAGCAGTTTATTGGCTATGTGAAACTTTAAGCATTTTTTGTAAACTTTAAGCAGTTTATAAGCATTTTATTTTTGATAGTAATAGTGTAAAATTATACCTCGTCCGTATAAAACGGTGACGTATTCATCGTGAAACTGCTTATGTTGTTGAAACTGCTTTTGTCAGACTGCTTATGTGAAACTGCTTATGTTGTTGAAACTGCTTATGTGGAACTGCTTGTTTGAAACTGCTTATGTGAAACTGCCTGTTTGAAACTGCTTATGTGAAAAAGCTAGTCTGCTTCTGTCAAACTGCTTATGTGTAACTGCTGCTTATGTGAAACTCCTTATGTGAAACTGCTTATCTGAAACTTTTTTAGATGTGAAACTGCTTATGTAAAATGTGAAACTTCTTTTAGATGTGAAACTGCTTATGTGAAACTCACATGTTTATAATCAAAAAAAGGAATCTAAAGTCCCTTCAAAACAGTAAATAAAAAAAAAAAAAAAATAAAAAAAAAAAAAAAAAAAGCCGCTATCAAAGCTGCTATCCCTGACTAAAAAAAAGAACTGGACAAATGACTGGACAAGTATTTGGACACAAAAAAAAAAAAAAAAAAAAAAAAAAAAAAAAACCCTTAGATATCTTTTTAAAAAACTTGTAAAAAAAAAACTTAGATATCTTTTTAAAAAACTTAGATATCTTTTTAAAAAACTTGTAAAAAAAAAAAAGCCTTAGATATCTTTTTAAAAAACTTGTAAAAAAAAAAACTTAGATATCTTTTTGGACACAAAAAACTTGTAAAAAAAAAACTTATTTATATATTTTTAAAAAACTTAGACAAAAAACTTATAAAAATTTTAGACAAAAAAAAAAAATAATAAAAAAAAAAAAAAAAAAAAAAAAAAAAAATAACCTTCTACTATTTTGCTATAATCTTCTTTAGACACAAAAAAAATTTAGAGGACTTGGTGGGAGAAAAAAAAAAAAAAAAAAAAAACAAAAAGACAAAAAGTACAAACCTAATAGGACAAAAACTAGGGGGGGCTTGGGGTAGGGGAATGTAGGGAGGGGCTTGTATAATATGTCCCTAAAAAATTTTGTCTAACATGGGCCAAAAATTATGCAACTTATTATATTCTTGGTTTAGTCACTGCTTGCGAGTGCGTTTTCGTAGTTATGTGGTCACATTAAGGTTGACGGCAGTCTAATCTTTTAATGAAATCAATGCACGGTCTAGTCGGGTTTGGTTGATGCTAAAAATAGAGAAAATACAGTATTTAAAACAAAAATGTTTTATTTATTTAATCTTAACGTATAGTTAAATGTTTAGCTTTGTATATTACTGATACTGTATGTAGGGAAACTTCAGACTCTTTTATTCTTGTAAAAAGAAAAACTTATATTTAGCCCTTAAAATTTTTGAAGCTATATTTAATCCCAAAATAGAAGTGGTTGCAGTATGCATGATTCGCGACATTATCACATTGACTTTTTCGTAAACAGTAGTCACGAGACCATGACCTTTTACCTGTGATGATTTCCCTGTCATAAGTATCCTAAATTGGCTCTTGACCGGAAACACCTAGTATATATGTCATGAGTTTCATATAAATATATACTCTGTGCTCGCCTCGAGAATAGAGTGCACGTACCACATACATATGGCCGGTCGATATTTTATAGCGCATCCTAGTAGACATTAAAGTGTCTTCATTCTCATGGCAACGACTCGTTTTGCTAGAAATCTTCCCTAACAAAATTATTGTTGTACCAAAACCTAATGTCTAACCATATAATCTTAACCTTTTGATCATTCAAGTTTGAGCATAGGTGGATGGTGTTTGATAGGACAAATACATAATTTTATTACTTACGTGTTACATATTAGATTTGCATCAATTACATATACTAATGTTGAAATTTATATTCAATAGCTTTAAGTAATAAGAATCTTGTTTAAGTACCCGTTTGGTGAACCCCTTTGTATAAATTATCAACTTTCTAATTAGAACTTGGCTTGTTTAGATTACTTTTATCTTTTCTCTATGGAGTAGGCATATAAAATTATTTTTGCATGTTTATCTCTTGGATTGTCTGCTTGTTTATATTACTTGATATTCATCTCCCATCCAAATCTAGTACAGTAATTAAAACTATAAAAACGAAGAAACTTTGGTGGTTGGATTATCAACCAACTCCTTACAAAAATCTAGTTCCTACTCATTCGGTCCTAATCTCTCATATCTCTGAATTTAGTTGATAGCTCTGAAAGATATGGAGAGATTTGATGAGACACGTATTCCTGATATTACTTTATTAAAGATGCGAAAAGAACGATGGGTAGTCGAGGGCGATGTTACACCCCAAAACCGATCGAAAAATTATTGACTATATATATTTGACTTGTTTAAGTTTGAAAGGATAAGAGTAGAATGTTATATGATTGGTTAGTCGATGAATATAACGTATAAAGTCAAACTTATAATCAAATGGATAAGTCAAAAGACTAAAAATGCTACTACATCTGTTCCAAAATAAGTGTTCAGTTTGACTTTTCAGAGTCAAACTAGATTAACTATTTTTGTGGATGTTATATAATATTTGATGCAAAATATATGAATAAATTAAGTTTTAAGTGTATTTTTCAATGATATAATTTTTTATCAAGTATTATATAACACAAAAAAGATATTTAAGGTCAAATTTGAACCAGTTTGACTCTGAAAAGTCAAACTCGACATTTATTTTAGGATGGAGGGAGTATAACTTATGTACTTGGGGTTTAAAGTATTAGAGGATAAGTTGGCCCAAGCCCGACTTATGGGTTGGTTCCATTAGGGTTTCTCTATGTCTTGTAATCTATAAATAGTGATGAATAATAAAATATTACCTACGGGTTTCATTATCTAACATGGTATCGGAGCGGGTCTGATCCTCAGACCTAGGCGACAGCTGCCTCCCTAGGCTACCCCGTCAAACCCTAATTATACAACTTAGCCGCCACTTTAATTTTCCAGCCGGCGGTCCGGAGCACGTATATTCTTATCTCCATTGTTCAAGCGATTGGTGGTTTCGAGGCGGATTTTGGTTACAGTTTCTTTGATGTTGGGTTATTATGGTCTGTTGGGTATGAAGACCACAACCGCTGAACTTCTCCGGATCAATATGAGGTGTTGGTTTTTCACCTTTTTCATCAGAGCTCTCGTCGGTATGTTTGATTTTTGTGTTGGGTTTTGGTTCCTATTTGTTTTTAGATCTGTGTTTGTGGCTTTGATCTTGATACATTTTGGGAGATGATTTTGTGAAGTGATCGGTGGTGTTTGGGAAAAGAGTTTGGTGATGGTTCAAGTGTTTTACAGAATACAGCAAGGAAGCTAATTGATGGTGTTAGAAGACATAAGGGTCTACCTGTTGAGAAAAAAAGTCGTCCAACATACTACTAAACAGAGAACTAAGGCTCGTAAAGGTTTAAAATATTTGATTTAGTTTCATGCCCGAAAGTTTTGTTAATGAGATATACACTCGTTTTGTCATTCTACTTAATGACATACTCAGTATAAAACATTGGATTCAAACAAAACAAAACAAAAAAAAAAAAAAAAAAAATTGTTTTTGTTTCTTATTTTAAGGGTACTTTAGTTTATCCGGTTTGGTACGGATATTTAGGTTTATCTGGTTTCTTGTTTGTTTGTTAGTCGATTGTTCGTACGGCTTTGTTACCAGTCGACTTAGTTGACCGTTGGTACCAGTCCCTTAAGTCGACCGTTGGTACGGTTTTGTTACCAGTCGACTTAGCCGACCTTTGGTACCAGTCGACTAAAGTCGACTGTTGGTACGGTTTTGTTACGCGTTGACTAAAGTGATGCTTTTATTACGTCAATGTTTTGTTTTTCTTTTCTTTTCTAGTTTACTACTCCAGTCCGAGCTTTCGTGATTTCGCCGCTCAGACTGCGGGATGAGTATTAGAGGATAAGTTGGCCCAAGCCCGACTTGTGGGTTGGGTCCATTAGGGTTTCTCTATGTCTTGTAATTTATAAATAGTGATGAATAATAAAGTATTACCTACGGGTTTCATTATCTAACATAAAGTGGCATAAAGTGAAGTTAGAAGGACCATTTGTGTTTTAAAATATGACCAGATTTTATGAAGGGAATGTCTAAATAATTCTTCTATTTTCCACCAAAAATCAAGAGCTTGTGTGTGTGTTGGGATGACGAAATTGAAGAAGAAAAATGCATTTGATAAACTCTTGGTGTTTTGATGATTATGAACTAAGTAGAAGTTTCGATGCATTGGTGTTGAATATGAGGAGAAAGCAAGCTAGGGTAATTCATACAAGAATTATAAGGAATAAGTGAAGATTAACACTTGTAAGTGTTTACAATAATGCTAAGGTAAGAATGCTTAATTTAATTATTTCTCAAACTACAGTTCATGCACAATTTGGGGTTTTTGGGTAAAATGATTATTGAGTCAAATTGATAATTGATATAGGTTAGATAATCAAGTTCTTTTATGATATGTACAAGAATTCATGTGTTAGTCGTGTTTGAGGTGAAACCCAATTTATGATTTAAAAAGCTTGCAATCTTCAAAGTTCTTAAGTTGATTTTAGTTAGTAGATTTAGAGTGGTTTGAATCTCACTTGGGTTTGATAAATGATGAGGAAAGTGTTTTAAACAAGGTAAATTAATGTTTGTATGGTTTGATATGTTACAAGTTTGATATGAAGTTGCATACTAAGCTTATTCTAAGGAATCCTAAGCATGTTAGGAGCATAGGAATATTTAGTTTAGTGGCATAAAACCTTTTCACGGTTTATGACAAAACATAGTAATTGTATGAGCATTCTTTTGTTAGGAAAGACGTAGCTTTGATATGAAGATGGGATGGTGTGAAAATGAATTAAAGGGGTTATTCCATTTAATTAAATGGACATTTTAATGTTAGAATTTAAATACCATGACATTCATATAAACAAATCTACAACATCAAAGCACCTAGCGGAAGCAAAAAATCATAATTAACATGTAAATAGTTTAACCGAATAATAAATATAACGTACCTTTGATTCTAGCAAGAACAAGGATCTAACATCAATTCTTCTTCTTAAATAAACAACGGATTAACGAGAAACCACTTACCGTTTTGTTTCTCAATCTAGGATGGTATTAACTAAAGTAAGTTAATTACTAAGGTTTTGTACACACGTACTATAACCAATTAATGTTTGGTGCTAGCAAAAGAACACGATAAAACCAAACGATTTGTTTTATTTGAAAACCACAAAGATCGACAACCCTAAGAGGGTGTACGATCGGTTCTAGCAACAAAGGAGAAGAAAACAAGTTTAGGGTTATAGCAAGAGTGCACAAGGTGAAAAACTAATAACCCTTGAGTTTGTATTTATAGGCTACATATCATGGAGGACAAGTTAGGGTTGGATAGGGTTATAGAAACCCCCAACCGATCGGCCCTTAGTTCCCCAAGGGAATTTCGGAACCTTTTTGGCCTCTATTTGCACCTATGATCCTTCCTTTATTCACTAACGGTCGTTAGTCAATTCCGTTAATTACTTAACGTCCGTTAGTCGTTATTTCGTGTTCAAATAATTAAAATATATAACGGTTATATATATTAATTATTTACATTAATCATTCATACGTAAAGTGTGCAATCCCAAGGTCCCGTGTTCGATTCTATTCATACACGATTTAATATTTTTCCAAAACTCTAACAGCTCCCACTTGGAAATCTATTAAAAGGGTAATGACATTGGTTAGCGTCTAGCAACACGCCAATGCCCCTAGTACAACTCGGGTGGTGGTCTCCTGGAAAAACCATTTAAGGATTCATCATCACACTCATCTTTTTGTTTCTAATACTACATTAATAAAGATATTGATCTAAGTCATTCTTTATTAATTATTCTGTTTCTCGTTGTTTCTGATTGAGCAAGATTACCAAATCTTCTGAACATATTCAGGGGAGATCTTGGGTGTGGCCACACATACATCTTACTAATCCTACGAGGGGCCCAGCAGTATTAAACTTCAAATAATTTGAAGGAACAAATTCTTTCTTGACTACGAGCATAACCCACGCACTTTGCAACACTTCTGAAAACAATCCTTATAGCTACCAGTTACGTATAGCGGTAAATTGAATCACAGAAATGCACAACATGCAAGACAGTTATCTGGCATCTCAAGTCTGAGGATAACTATATTCACATGATTTACTTGATGACAAGATCCATAAAGTAAACTAATGTATTGGGATAAGACCTATATTCAATTCATTGAATATCATGTGAAATTGGTATGACAACGCATCAATATACTTTCAAGTATATTCTACCAATACTCAGATTTGTCTTAGTTTAATGATATTCTCATATCATTAATCGACAACGGACAATTTAGAATATATAAATATATTCAAGGATATAAACAGGCAAATATATGATATATTATTAAGAAAATGACAATCAAACATAACAAGTATTTTATTTCATTAAAATAATAACTGTTCAAAAATATCCCATTATCCAAACACTAATCACAGATGGGCATGAAACTACTAGCTAAACGAAGTCCTATGCCTTCAGCATGTTGATTAAGATTTCCACTAAGTAAAGCCTTCATAAAAGGATCAGCTAGGTTTGAACTTTGAGTAACTCGATTTTGCCTATCTCCACTTGTTCTCTAACATAGTGATATCAAATCGGGAAATGTCTGGTGCCCTTCATGATTCCAGGTTCATTGGCAAATGTAATTGCGGCTGAATTGTCACAATACATTTTTATAGGTCTTTCGATTGAGGGCATAACGCCAAGCCCTGAAACGAATTTCCTAATCCAGACGGCTTCCATTGCAGCTTCTGAAGCAGCAATATACTCGCTTTCTGTTGCAGACATCGCTATAGTACTCTGCTTCTTGCTCTTCCAATCCACAGCACCTCCATTGATGACAAAGACATAACCCGTCTAAGACTTCGTATCATCTTTATCACACTTCCAGGAAGCATCGCAGTAACCTGTAACACACAGTTCTGCATCTGGATTTCCCCCATATACTAAAAACATATCTCTTGTAGCTCTCAAATACTTGAGAATATATTTAACAGCAGTCCAGTGGAGCTCACCTGGATTCTGCTGATAACGACTGGTAATGTTCTAAGCAAACGCCACATCGGGCCTTGTACATCTCACCGCATACATTATAGATCCCACAGCCGAAGCATAAGGGACTCTACTCATGCGTGCCACCTCTTCAGGTGTTGAAGCACAAGCTTTGCTACTCAAGCCATGTTCTACTTGCATTGGCAAATATCCCTTCTTGGAATTTTGCATACTGAATCTCTTCAATATTTTATCAATGTAAGCACCTTGGCTTAAACCAATCAACCGCCTTGATCTATCTCTATAGATCTTGATTCCCAGAATGTATGCTGCTTCTCCTAGATCCTTCATGGAAAAATATTTCCCCAGATAGGCTTTCACCTCATTCAATCTTGGAATGTTTTTACCCATGATCAATATGTCATCCACATATAGGACTAGAAAAATCACATCACTCCCACTAGCTTTGTGATATACACATGGCTCATCGAGATTCTGAGTAAATCCAAACTTTTTTTATTTCTTTGTCAAATCTCTTATTCCATTGTCGTGATGCTTGCTTCAATCCATAAATGGATCTTTGAAGCTTGCATACACGGTTTGGAAATTCTGGATTCACAAACCCCTCAGGCTGCGCCATATAGATGTCTTCATCTAGGCGACCATTTAAGAAGACGGTTTTGACATCCATTTGCCAAATCTCATAGTCATAGTGTGCAGCTATGACTATGAGAATCCTAATAGCCCTAATGTCAGCTACAGGAGAAAAGGTCTTCTCGTATTCAACGCCATATGTTTGGGTAAAGCCTTTAGCTACCAAACGGGCCTTATAGGTGTGTACATTGCCATCCATGTCAGTTTTCTTCTTGAAGAGCCATTTACTCCCAACTACCTTGGCATTGGGAGGAAGGTCTACTTCAATCCAGACTTCATTATCTTTTATGGATTGCATTTCCCCATTCATAGCAATCTTCCATTTATCCTTTTCAGGATCATTCATGGCAGCTCTATAATTAGTAGGCTCTCCAAGGTCCCCTAATATAGTTTCCTCAACTTCTACGTTAAGACATAGATGTTCAGGTGCTTTCACAATCCTTACGGATATGTGAATGGGAATTACTTCAGGTGGAGGACCCAGACTTTCCGGTTCCACAGGAAGTTCGCTAGTGTTTTCAAAAGGTAATGTATCCTCTTGATCATCTTCCAGATCATAGATTCTCCCACTAAACTCTTGAGATATGAGATCCTTTTCAAGAAAATCTCAATACCTAGCAACAATTACTTTGTTCTCAGGTGGGTAGTAAAAGTAGTAACCCATCGTTTCCTTTGGGTATCCTACAAAGATACACTTTTCAGATATCTGTTGGAGTTTATCTGCTAAGTCACGTTTAACAAACGCCTCGCAACCCCAAACCTTTAAATAAGACAAGTTAGGCGTTTTCCCAAACTATAACTCATAGGGTGTCTTATCAACCTTCTTGGTTGGAGCCATATTTAATATGTGAATCGCAGATTCCAAAGCATAATCCCAAATGGATAAAGAAAGAGTAGTAAGATTAAACATAGATCGCACCATATCTAATAATGTACGATTCCTTCTCTCAAATAAAACATTTTGCTGTGAAGTATATGGAGATGTGAGATGCTGGACAATTCCATTCTTACTTAGATAATCTTTGAACTCCTGACTTAGGTATTCACCACCTCTGTTGGATCGAAGAGCTTTAATCTTCTTTCCAAGTTGCAATTCTACTTCAGCTTTAAAAACCTTAAATGTTTCAAATACCTCATGTTTATGTTTAAGTAAATAAACATATCCATAATGGCTGAAATCATCAGTAAAGGTTAAGAAGTAGCTAGCACCTCTCTTTGACACATGCCTAAGTGGTCCACATACATCAGTGTGTATCAAACCAAGTAGATCATCATCCTTTTCAATACGATTATTAAAAGGTTTCTGTGAAAACTTTAATAAAATGATTAAGCACATACTTAATATAAGTTTTCTGAACCGTTTAAGGAATCTAGGTTGTTTAGACCTTGATCTAGGGTAAACTTTGATAAACACAATGATAATATTAGCGGAATATTCAAATGAAAGAAATAATATTATCACAACAAGGTTTTGCCAAACTTCTCCTTTGTTATAAAACTAGCCCCAATGCTATGTGATCAAGTATAGCACGATTACAATCTAATCAGGGATCAAAGATCCTTGAGGCTAAACAAACCAAACAACATTAGACCCCTCGTCTGATGTTCCCACACACACACTATGATGGAGTTACATATTAACTCTCATAGTTGTAATAACATCCCTTATCCTCTTTATATAATAGAGGATTAGGGTTACACAAATAGATAAGATATTTGTTTTTCCCACTTATGTCACATGATAGTTGAATATGTCAGTATCTTACATACAACTTGTTCTTACAACTTTGTTTATGTATCTAGACATGTTACCGTCTTTCTACATATCTATCCTTGCTATAAGATAAGTATCTACCCACTATATTTGACTAAGATACAAAAGATCTTTATCAGGTTACAAAGTCAAACACGTCTGTTGTCCACTAAGCAGTACTAACTTTGAACTAGCAGTACTAACTGCTAAGTCAATACCTTCTTGGTTGCACTAGCATTACTAACTGCTAAGGTAGTACCTTCTTGGTTGAACTAGCAGTACTAACTTCAGTACTATGTTAGTACTGTTAGTTATTCTTGAACAGACTTGGTGTATTTTCCTTATCTTCTCAGCAATCTTCATGTTTCATTCTTCTTGTTTTGTATCATCAAATCTATGAAAATATAAATCCCAACAATCTTCCCCTATTTGATGATGACAAAACAAACACGTTCTTGTACGAAATTCCTAGACAAAGTAGAGAAATTGAGATAATTAAATCGCACCATGAATGAAACAATAATGTCTTCCCCTAAATCCATGCTATCCACCACAATATCTCTTCCCCTTTTTGTTATCAACAAATAGAGAATATAAGCAGTAAAAATTTGGTGTAGCACATAAATGGTTAACCATCTGAACATTTAAGCTTCCCCTGAAACCCATATGTTAACCATTCGAATCTCCAATTCTATAGGCTTTTATGACTGATGAAGAAAACTAACCATTACTAACTTGATGCTGAAGTGAAAGAAACCAACCTTGTGTCTTATATCTTGTACTAAATCTGACTTCGAACGTATACCCAACTTTCTTGTATAGGGAGACCGCAATCTCATGACAATAAACTTATCTTCTATGAGACACTGAGCACTACAATGTAACTCCTTTAAGTGTTTGTCATTTCGTAGTCACTTGAATGAACGAACAAGTTATCTTTAAAGTGTAACACCCACCTTAAGATATGATAAGAGCACAACCTTGAAAAATTCCACTTCATCTTCAAATAAGTAACAAGTTACCTTCTTCTCTAATAAGAAATAAAAACAAGCCTTTAATCTTTTAAGAACATAAACCAACCCTCTTCAGTGTGTGATTCTTCCCCTGTGTGTGTCTTTCTTCCCCTTACTCCTTATAACACATGTCCATAAGGCTCAGAGTAAACACAACAATACTAATTTAAACGAGCAGTACTCACTGAGAATACTAGCAGTACTAGGTTATAAGAGCAGAACCAACAATTAATGAGAACCTTGTAACATCCTAGATCCAGAGCCCCCCGCTCTGATACCAACTGTGAAAACTTTAATAAAACGATTAAGCACACACTTAATATAAGTTTTCTGAACCGTTTAAGGACTCTAGGTTGTTTAGACCTTGATCTAGGGTAAACTTTGATAAGCACAATGATAATATTAGCGGAATATTCAAATGAAAGAAACAATATTATCACAACAAGGTTTTGCCAAACTTCTCCTTTGTTATAAAACTAGCCCCAATGCTATGTGATCAAGTATAGCACGATTACAATCTAATCAGGGATCAAAGATCCTTGAGGCTAAACAAACCAAACAACATCAGACCCCTCGTCTGATGTTCCCACACACACACTTTGATGGAGTTACATATTAACTCTCATAGTTGTAATAACATCCTTTATCCTCTTTATATAATACAGGATTAGGGTTACACAAATAGATAAGATATTTGTTTTTCCCACTTGTGTCACATGCTAGTTGAGTGTGTCAGTATCTCACATACAACTTGTTCTTACAACTTTGTTTATGTATCTAGACATGTTACTGTCTTTCTACATATCTATCCTTGCTATAAGATAAGTATCTACCCACTATATTTGACTAAGATACAAAAGATCTTTATCAGGTTACAAAGTCAAACACGTCTGTTGTCCACTAAGCAGTACTAACTTTGAACTAGCAGTACCAACTGCTAAGTCAGTACCTTCTTGGTTGCACTAGCAGTACTAACTGCTAAGGCAGTACCTTCTTGGTTGAACTAGTAGTACTAACTTCAGTACTAAGTTAGTACTGTTAGTTATTCTTGAACAGACTTGGTGTATTTTCCTTATCTTCTCAGCAATCTTCATGTTTCATTCTTCTTGTTTTGTATCATCAAATCTATGAAAATATAAATCCCAACAGTTTCTTTGTCATCTTCCCAGATATACTAGATTCGCACTTATCAAATGATTCATCATTGATATCTTGCAAAAGCCCATCATGTTGCAGCTTTTGCATGCGAGTCTTGCCTATGTGAGCAAGCCGACAATGCCAAAGATAAGACGAATCCAAGACATTCTTGACTCTCTTATTATTGATGCTATACATCGAATTATAATCATTACATTCATTCATATCAATCTCAAAGACACCATTCACAGCAATAGCATTAAAATAAAAAACATTATTTAACGAAACAGAAGTTCCATTGCTAGAAACAGTATGTTGAAATCCAATATTCAATAAACATGAAAAAGAGACTACACCCCTAACAATTGCAGGTGCATAATGACAATTATTCAAATACAGTACTAAGCCCGAAGGCAAAACTAATTTAAATATTCATATGGCTTCAACAACTGCTTGTGCTCCATTGCCCACTTGCAGATATTGCTCCCCCATAGGCCAGTCTCTTCTCAACTCTAAACCCCTGTAGCGTATTGCAAATATGAATAGCACATCCAGTATCGTATACCCGGGAATTTAATTTATGAGTTAATGAAAATAATTCAATCTTGAAAAAAGTTACCTGAAGTACTGGCTTTTCCAGTCTCACCCTTCATCTTTTTAACTCGCAACTCCTCGAAATAGAGAGGACAGTTTCTCTTCCAGTGTCCCATCTCGTTGCAGTGGTGGCAACCCTGATCCTTCTTGATTGGATTGGCCTTGCTCTTCTGAGGGTACTTCTTGGGCGCAGGCTGATAGGTCATAACTTGTTTGCCCATGTCAGCTTTACCTTTCCCCTTATTCCCTTGCGGTTTTGGCTTATGAACCCTACCTCCTTGTATGGCTAATACTTGAGGAGTAGGAGCCTTGCCTGGTAAACCCTTTTCATAGTCAACGAGCATTGCGAGCAATTCCTTTATTGTCTTCCCCGAGCAATGCATGCTGTAATTCTGAACAAAACCCATAAAATCATTATTCAAGGATTGGATGATTAGGTTCACACATGTATCCTTAGGAACGACATAGTTGATCTGTGATAGTTGTTCCATGTAACTCTTCATAACCAACACATGATCAGCTACTGGTTTACCATCCCGCCTACAGCAATACAATTTCCTGATCAAATTAAAAATTGCTTCAGGGCCAGTCAGTTTTTCCCTCTCAAAGTGAGCTTTGAAAGCGGAACTTAGTACAGCATTTTCGGGATGAGCCATTTCTACAGAAAAAGTTCAAATATTAGTATTCTGATAATACAATCTTTCAAGAAAAGAAAATTACCCAGGAAATATACATATAACCATTTAATTTTCTTGAAAACTAGGATCCAACTTTCCATAGTTTCATTACATCAGTTGATCTGCTAGTAGTGAAAGTACAAAAGATGGTAATCTGTCGCACAATAATCTGCAAAACAATTTCCGACTCCTAGATCATTATGGGAATTACATTTTCCAAAAATAATTTTGCAATGTAAGCATGTTTCTTCCCATCTCATGCTTTAACTTTCAAGGTCTCACTTACAACTTAATTAAGTCGTCTAATTTAGAAACTGCAAATACTCCATGTCACGGTCTCACGCCATGGAAATTTACCTTGTCATTAATATTTAGGTCAAGGTCTCACTTACGCTAAATACTAACTCCAAGTGTCTCTTATAATTAGATAGCATGGACTTAAATTTTAGGGTATTTATTTTGATGTGACAATCAAAATATGTACGAAGAAGCACGCACTCATCTTCGTATCATAAGTTTTCAAAACAATTTTAATTTACCAACTGAGGCTAAGAGTTAAATCAACAAAGTTTTAATTGAGGTATTGGGTTCACCAATCAAAGAATTACCTCCAATTATCGCCCACTATATCCTACTACTGCATGAGTCATAAAGACCCAAGTTATTCGGATAATTATCACAAAAGTGGCGCGTGGAATTGAGGATAATTCACCCTTAAGATGATTTTGTACAAAATTATAGCATTACTTGGTAGCTCTAATTAGACGCACAAAGGAGTGGAGAGACAAACGTCCGCCCGAAGGCTAATTAAAAACACGTCCCTTTCGGATGACAATTTAATGTCAAGCCTCATTATACCCCTCTTATAGTTTGTCTAAACTGGGTGAGCCGTTCACACTATTGGTACAAAACTCATCAGTCAATCAAAAGTTTATGATACTAAGTCTTAAAAAATATGTTATAAATTATAAAATTGCTAGTCTCGCTTGGGAGCAAATTACCGTGAGAAGAGAACCACTGTCGGCACATAAGACTTGGCAATATATAATTTACCACATCAATGTTTCATAGTTATTAGGTCAATTTATTTTCTATTCCAAAAATTACACTTTTTTTGCTTACAATTCAACAATAATTTAAACAAAAAAGACAAGTAATTTAATAAAAATAAATAAACACATAATAACGCATATAATCTTAACCATTAAATCATATAGCCACATGCAAATCTTTTGATAAATCCTATTAATAACCTATATGTGAATTATTATGCATATAATTACTAAGACTCTCATTGGTTTTCGAGCTAATGGTACCAATGGACCACATACACCAACAAGTTGGTTGCGTAGGCCTTAGCAAGCATATACCACGTTACACATAAAAGATTAATTAATTTAATTAATTAGGTCTTCCCTAACTTTAGATCTATCTTTTTATTACATGTAGCAAGTAACTTAACAATTAATTACACACCCTAATCCATGATAACCTTGCATGAAGTATCATGGATTAATCACAAGTCAAGGAACGTAACCCTTTACACACATAAACACACATGTTCCTAATTTTAGAGTTACAAAACTAGCTTTTTAATTAAAGAGGGATCGAACCCCTCCCCCCCCCCCCTCCCCTAAAATTAGGTTCGACTTTTTTATTGTTCTAAAAACCTTTAAAAAATCGACTAAACATGTATAATCCAAATCAAGATTCGATTTTTATGTGTTTCGTTAATACAATTACATGTTAAACGGCTCATGATGCCACTGTTAGAATTTAAATACCATGACATTCATATAAATAAATCTACAACATCAAAGCACATAGCGGAAGCAAAGAATCATAATTAACATGTAAATAGTTTAACCGAATAATAAAGATAACGTACCTTTGATCCTAGCAAGAACAAGGATCTAACTTCAATTCTTCTTCTTAAATAAACAACGGATTAACGAGAAACCCCTTACCGTTTTGTTTCTCAATCTATGATGGAATTAACTAAAGTAAGTTAATTACCAAGGTTTTGTACACACGCACTATAACCAATTAATGTTTGGTGCTAGCAAAAGAACACGATAAAACCAACCGATTTGTTTTATTTGAAAAACACAAAGATCGACAACCCTAAGAGGGTGTACGATCGGTTCTAGCAACAAAGGAGAAGAAAACAAGTTTAGGGTTATAGCAAGAGTGCACAAGGTGAAAAACTAATAACCCTTGAGTTTGTATTTATAGGCTACACATCTTGGAGGACAAGTTAGGGTTGGATTGGGTTATAGAAACCCCCAACCGATCGGCCCGTAGTTCCCCAAGGGAATTCCGGAACCTTCTTGGCCTCTATTTGCACCTATGGACCTTCCTTTATTCACTAACGGTCGTTAGTCAATTCCGTTAATTACTTAACGTCCGTTAGTTGTTATTTCGTGTTCAAATAATTAAAATATATAACGGTTATATATATTAATTATTTACATTAATCATGCATACGTAGAGTGTGCAATCCCAAGGTCCCGTGTTCGATTCTAGTCATACACGATTTAATATTTTTCTAAAAAAAAAATTAGGTTTGATTTTTTTAATGTTCTTAAACCCTAAAAAATCGACTAAACATGTTAATCCAAATCAAGAATTTGGTTTTTATGCGTTTCGGTAATACAATTACATGTTAAACGGCTCGTGATGCCACTGTTAGAATTTAAATACCATGGCATTCATATAAATAAATAAACATCACCAAAGCACGTAGCGGAAGCAAAGAATCATAATAAACATGTAAATAGATTAACTGAATAATAAAGATAACGTACCTTTGATCCTTGCAAGAACAAGGATCTAACTTCAATTCTTCCTCTTGAATAAACAATGGATTAACGAGAAACTCCTTACCATTTTGTTTCTCAATCCAGGATGGAATTAACTAAAGTGAGTTAATACCAAGGTTTTGTACACACGTACTATAACCAATTAATGTATGGTGCTAGCAATAGAATACGATTAAACCAAAATAATTTTGTTTAACAAAAAGCAAAGGATCGACACCCTCAAGGGGTTATACGATCAGTTTGAGGCAAGAAGAAGAGAAAACAAACATAGGGTTATAGCAAGAGTGCACAAGGTAAAAAACTAATAACCCTTGGGTTTGTATTTATAGGCTAGTAATCTTGGAGGAGAAGTTTGAGTCGAATAAGGAAATAAATCCCCTAGACCGATCGGCCATACCCTTCCACAAGGGATTTCTAGAACCTTCTCACCTCCTAATTACACCTATGGTCCTTCCTTTATTCACTAACGGTCGTTAGTCAATTCCGTTAGTTACTTAACGTCCGTTAGTCGTTATTTCGTGTTCAAATAATTAAAATATATCACGGTTTTATATATTAATTATTTACATTAATCATTCATACGTAAAGTGTGCAATCCCAAGGTCCCGTGTTCGATTCTAGTCATACATAGTTTAATATTTTTCCATAACTCTAACAGCTCCCACTTGGAAATCTATTAAAAGTGTAATGACATTGGTTAGCGTCTAGCAACACGCCAATGCCCCTAGTACAACTCGGGTGGTGGTCTCCTGGAAAAACCATTCGATGATTCATCATCATACTCATCCTTTTGTTTCTAATACTACATTAATAAAGATATGGATCTAAGTCATTCTTTTTTAATTATTCTGTTTCTCGTTGTTTTCGATTGAGCTAGATTACCAAATTTTCTGAACATATTCAGGGGAGATCTTGGGTGTGGCCACACATACATCTTACAAATCCTACGAGGGGCCCAACAGTATTAAACTCCAAACAATTTGAATGAACAAATTCTATCTTGACAACGAGCATAACCCACGCACTTTGCTACATCCCTGAAAACAATCCTTATAGCTACCAGTTACGTATAACGGTAAATTGAATCACAGAAATGCACTATATGCATGACAATTATCTGGCATCTCAAGTCTGAGGATAACTATATTCACATGATTTACTTGATGACAAGATCTATAAAGTAAACTCATGAAGTTGGGATAAGTCCTATATTTAATTCATTGAATATCATGTGAAATTGGTATGACAACGCATCAATATTCTTTCAAGTATATTCTACCAATACTCATATTTGACTTAGTTTAATGATATTCCCATATCATTAATTGACAACGGACAATTTAGAATATATAAATATATGCAAGGATATAAACATGCAAATATAGGATATATTATTAAGAAAATGACAATCAAACATAACAATTTATTTTATTTTGTTAAAATAATAACTGTTCAAAGCATCCAATTATCCAAACGCTAATCACAGATGGGCATGAAACTACTAGCTAAACGAAGTCCTATGCCTTCAGCATTTTGATAAAGCTTTCCACCAGGTAAAGCCTTCGTAAAATGATCAGCTAGGTTGTAATCTGTGTGACCTTTGAGTAACTCGATCTCGCCTATCTCCACTTATTCTCTAACATAGTGATATCGAATCGGGAAATGTCTGGCGCCCTTCATGATTCCAGGCTCATTGGCAAATGTAATTGCGGCTGAATTGTCACAATACATCTTTATAGGTCTTTCGATTTAGGGCATAACACCAAGCCCTGAAACGAATTTCCTAATCCAGACGGCTTCCATTGTAGCTTCTGAAGCAACAATATACTCGCTTTCTGTCGCAGACATCGCTATAGTACTCTGTTTCTTGCTCTTCCAATCCACAGCACCTCCATTGATGACAAAGACATAACCCGTCTGAGACTTCGTATCATCTTCATCACACTTCCAGGAAGCGTCGCAGTAACCTGTAACACACAGTTCTGCATCTGGATTTCCCCCATATACTAAAAACATATCCTTCGTAGCTCTTAAATACTTTAGAATATGTTTAACAGCAGACCAGTGGAGCTTCTGCTGATAACGACTGGTAATGTTCTGAGCAAACGCCACATCGGACCTTGTACATCTCACCGCATACATTATAGATCCAACAGCCGAAGCATAAGGGACTCTACTCATGCGTGCCATCTCTTCAGGTGTTGAAGCACAAGCTTTGCTACTCAAGCCATGTTCTACTTGCATTGGCAAATATCCATTCTTGGAATTTTGCATACTGAATCTCTTCAATATTTTATCAATGTAAGCACTTTGGCTTAAAACAATCAACCGCCTTGATTTATCTCTATAGATCTTGATTCCTAGTATGTATGCTGCTTCTCCTAGATTCTTCATGGAAAAACATTTCCCCAGATACGCTTTCACCTCATTCAATCTTGGAATGTTTTTACCCATGATCAATATGTCATCAACATATAGGACTAGAAAAATCACATCACTCTCACTAGCTTTGTGATATACACATGGCTCATCAAGATTCTGAGTAAATCCAAACCTTTTGATTTCTTCGTCAAATCTCTTATTCCATTGTCGTGATGCTTGCTTCAATCCATAAATGGATCTTTGAAGTTTGCATGCACGGTTTGGAAATTCTGGATTCACAAACCCCTCAGGCTGCGCCATATAGATATCTTCATCTAGGCGACCATTTAAGAAGGCGGTTTTGACATCCATTTGCCAAATCTCATAATCATAGTGTGCAGCAATGGCTATGAGAATCCTAATAGCCCTAATGTCAGCTACAGGAGAAAAGGTCTCCTCGTGGTCAACGCCATATGTTTGGGTAAAGCCTTTAGCTACCAAACGGGCCTTATAGGTGTGTACATTGCCATCCATGTCAGTTTTCTTCTTGAAGAGCCACTTACTCCCAACTACCTTGGCATTGGGAGGAAGGTCTACTTCAATCCAGACTTCATTATCTTTCATGGATTGCATTTCCCCATTCATAGCAATCTGCCATTTATCCTTTTCAGGATCATTCATGGCAGCTCTATAATTAACAAGCTCTCCAAGGTCCCCTAATATAGTTTCCTCAACCTCTACGTTAAGACATAGACGTTCAGGTGCTTTCACAGTCCTTACGGATCTGCGAATGGGAATTACCTTGTTTTCAGTTATGTAGTAAAACTAGTAACCCATCGTTTCCTTTGGGTATCCTACAAAGATACACTTTACAGATCTCTGTTGGAGTTCATCTGCTGAGTCTCGCTTAACAAACGCCTCGCAACCCCAGACCTTTAAATAAGACAAGTTAGGCGTTTTCCCAAACCATAACTCATAAGGTGTCTTATCAACCTTCTTGGTCGGAACCATATTTAATATGCGAATCGCAGATTCCAAGGCATAATCCCAAAAGGATAACGGCAGAGTAGTAAGATTAAACATAGATCGTACCATATCCAATAATGTATGATTCCTTCTCTCAGATACACCATTTTGCTGTGGAGTATATGGAGATGTGATATGCTAGACAATTCCATTCTCATTTAGATAATCTTTAAACTCCTGACTTAGGTATTCACCACCTCTGTCAGATCGAAGAGCTTTAATCTTCTTTCCAAGTTTCAATTCTACTTCAGCTTTAAAAACCTTAAATGTTTCAAACACCTCATGTTTATGTTTAAGTAAATAAACATATCCATAACGGCTGAAATCATCCGTAAAGGTTAAAAAGTAGCTAGCACCTCTCTTTGACACATGTCTAAGTGGTCCATACATATCAGTGTGTATCAAACCAAGAAGATCATCAGCCTTTTCAATACGATTATTAAAAGGTTTCTTTGTCATCTTCTCACATATACAAGATTCGCACTTATCAAATGATTCATCATTGATATCTTGCAAAAGCCCATCACGTTGCAGCTTTTGCATGCGAGTCTTGCCTATGTGAGCAAGCCGACAATGCCAAAGATAAGACGAATCCAAGACATTCTTGACATTCATTGATATCTTGCAAAAGCCCATCACGTTGCAGCTTTTGCATGCGAGTCTTGCCTATGTGAGCAAGCCGACAATGCCAAAGATAAGACGAATCCAAGACATTCTTGACTCTCTTATTATTGATGCTATACATCGAATTATAATCATTACATTCATTCATATCAATCTCAAAAACACTATTCACAGCAATAGCATTAAAATAAAAAACATTATTTAACGAAACAGAAATTCCAGTGCTAGAAACAGTATGTTGAAATCTAACATTCAATAAACATGAAAAAGAGACCACACCCTTAACAATTGCAGGTGCATAATGACAATTATTCAAATACAGTACTAAGCCCAAAGGCAAAACTAATTTAAATATTCCTATGGCTTCAACAACTGCTTGTGCTTTATTGCCCACTTGCAGAAATTGCTCCCCATAGGTCAGTCTCTTCTCAACTCTAAACCCCCGTAGTGTATTGCAAATATGAATACCACATCCAGTATCGTATACCCAGGAATTTAATTTATGAGTTAATGAATATAATTCAATCATGAAAAAGTTACCTAAAGTACTGGCTTTCCCAGTCTCACCCTTCATCTTTTTCACTCGCAACTCCTCAAGATAGAGAGGAAAGTTCCTCTTCCAGTGTCCCATCTTGTGGCAGTGGTGGCAACCCTGATCCTTCTTGATTGGATTGGCCTAGCTCTTCTGAGGGTACTTCTTGGGCGTAGGCTGATAGGTCACAACTTGTTTGCCCTTGTCAGCTTTACCTTTCTCCTTATTCCATTGCGGTTTTGGCTTATGAACCCTACCTCCCTGTATGGCTAGCACTTGAGGAGTAGGAGCCTTGCCTGGTAAACCCTTTTTCATAGTCAACGAGCATTGCGAGCAATTCCGTTATTGTCTTCCCCGAGCAATGCATGTTGTAATTCTGAACAAAACCCTTAAAGTCCTTATTCAAGGACCTATTGATCAAGTTCACACACAAATTCTCAGGGTAAGGATAGTTCATGAGCAATAGTTGGTCCAGGTAGCTTTTCATCTCCAACACATAATCACGAATGGGTTTACCCTCCCCATGCCTACAGCCGTGCAATTGATCTATCAAATCATACAATTTCACAGCTGGTGGCTTTTCATATGTCTTTTTGAGTTCTTCCAGCATATCTTTAGGAAAACAGTTCTCAAACTGTTTTTGCTGCTTGGGAACCATACTTCCGAGCAATAGGCACTCAACTTCATTGTGCATGTCGAACTCAGACTGCCATGCTGCTTTGACTTCATCAGTTTCAGTCTCAGCGGGCTGTTCAGGGCAAGGCTTAGTCAAATAATCTAGCTTCTTGGACACTCTCAGAACAATTCTAAGTGACCTATGCCAGTCATTGAAATTTGGGCCAGTCAGTTTTCCCTTTCAAAATGAGCTTTGAAAGCAAAACTTAGTACAGCATTTTCGGGATGAGCCATTTCTACAGAAAAAGTTCAAATATTAGTATTTTGATAATACAATTTTTCAAGAAAAGAAAATTACGCAGGAAATAAACATATAACCATTTAATTTTCTTGAAAACTAGGATCCAACTTTTCATAGTTCCACTATGTTGATCCCAGTTGAGCTTCACGATCTTATTGATCACTTTAGATAAATCTAAGATAATCGGAATAGAAACTGATCTTAGGTTGTATATCAAATATTATGCGGAAACTAATACTTGATCTTAAGAAGAACGAATTCTCAAACAACACTTCAATATATTAATACGATTGCTCTGAATAGCAATAGGGTTACAAGAAACCTTGAAGTGTAAAACAATACATATGCTAAGATAATCAATAACTAATCCTAACCCTAGAACCTCCTTTTATAGCGTAAGGAGTCCTAGTCGGTTTACAAGACTTCCTATACAAGTAAAATATTCATACGTATCTTTTCTATACTTATCTTAACATACTATACATAAACTAATAAGCAGCAGAGTAATTCTTCTAGCAGCAGAGTCCTCGTGAGCTAGCAGCAGAGTTACACTATGCCTATTATCCAAAACAGCAGAGTTATCAAAACAGCAGAGTTAATACACTAGTCAGCAGAGTCACATAACTATCCAGCAGAGTTATGTTTCTCGAATCAGCAGCATTTTAGACCCAACAATCCTCCCCTAAACTTGATATTTTTCATCAAAAATCATCAAGTTTCCTTAAATCCAATTATCCACCAGGAGGATGCTTTCAAACACTTCACTGTTTTGATGTTTTTTACTCAAGTATCTTCTCATATTTCGTTATCAATTTATAAGCCTGAGTATCTGAAAAGAAACTATTCTGCAATGTCAACATACCAGGCTTTAACATCTGAGTAATCACTGCTGTATTGTTATTCAAAGGGTAATCCTTCTCCACAAGCATGTAGACCTTAACACCCTTACAAACCAATTCATGTACCCCACAAGATTGATACAAATACCACCTATCAACTCTGGAGTTCAACAAATCTCTCCATTCAATATCTCTCTCGTCAGGTTCAAACATGTTCTTCAAAAAGTAATAGTGAATTCTTTCATACATCACCTCTGGTCTAGTATCACCATACTTTTCTTTATATAATCTCCATGTCTGCATCACATCATCTCTATCCATAAAATGTAGCATCTGAGAAAATCTAACAAATCCATAATACATATTATTAGACCTCTTAAACTCCCAGTAAGCTTCACTTCCATCCCTGACCGTATGTGCATAAGAGATGATTGAATATTTTGTATCTAAAGGAACTGCATTAACTATCTCTGGTTCCTCTTGTGTTACATGAACTGTGATATCCATTGTTCTTTTCATATCCTCAGCAGTTACTTCCTCAAAATGATGCTCATTACTTTCTTCTTTTTCAGAATCACTCTTTACCAATGACTCAGTCTTCCTCTTCTTTCTAGCCATCTGCTTTATTCTCTTACCTGTCCTCTTATAACCAATAACCTTCTTAACTTCTTCTCTCTCAAACTCCATGGTTTCCTTGTCATCTTGTTTCTTTGAAACACTTTCACTCCCAGATGCTTTCATACTGTCAGATCCCATAACTTCTGGATTTCTCTTCTTCTCAGAAACTTTTCTTGGATTTAACTTAGCATAAGTTTCATAAAACTCCTTTTCAATTAAGTGATCTGACTTGCCTTTAAAATCCTTCATCTGATAGCCTCTTGCATTCTTCAAATAGTACTTCATGTCTTTAACCAGTGCTTTCCTTGAAGATGACTTTTGCTTGTAACCATGCTTTTGTGCATCTGTAATCCTCTTAATCAGCTCTTCCCACTTAGCTAATCCATTCTTTTTAAGTATAAAATCAACAAGCTCTTTTGTCTTTTCACTTCCATCTAACTGCTCATCATTTGCTATCATCCTAGCTTCACCTCTTACAATCATATCAGAATCAATGAAATACTGCAATTGTTCATCTACTTCTTCTTGACTAACTTCATTAAATGTAGAGCATTCCATAAATTCAAACTGATTTCCTTCTTCTTCAGCTGCAACTCTTCTTGCATATTCTTCATCTTGAGCAATTTGAGCTTGTTCATCAGCCAACTTTTGCATCTTGTCAAACTTTTCACTTGATTCAGCAGCAGGTTGTTGTGATTGTGTAGGTGTTTTATCTTCTTTGTTCATGTTCAGCAACACTTGAGCTAAAGTCATCTGTTCATCATCTGAATCAGCAGAGTTCTTTACTCCTTCACTCTGTTCAGTCTCATCAGCAGAAACCTTTAACCCATCAGCAGAGTGTTCTGCACCAGCAGAGTCACCCTTTTCACCAACATTTTCAACAAAATCCTTTTCAACCTCCCCTGAACCTATCACATCCTCTTGATCCTTATCATTCACCACAACCTCTTGTTCATTCCTCCCCTGTTTGGAAGCATCCTCTTCCAAACTTGGTTTGGACCTCTTCTTGAGCCTCCCCTCAAGGTGTGTAACCCTTAGCTTAAGCCTCCTTATTTCAGCACCTTGAGTAGCTCTGACTGTGTTTAACTCCTTTCTTAGATCCAGGACCTCCTTTGACAATTTTGTACAATTTTCCGTCAATTCTTTCAATTGTTTCATGATATCCTCACAACTTCGGTCTGTGTAACCTGACCCGAGAGGTTGATCATTGGAATTGACATTTTGTACAGGTGTTTTAGCCGGCAAATCATCAGTTTCAAGTTCAATTCTAGCATCAACACTTCGACCTGTGTAACCTGGTCCGAGAGGTGTATCATTTGCAATGTCAATATGTACATCAGTGTCCATCAATTCAATATGTTCATCTCTGTCCTCATCACTTCGAGATGTGTTACCTTCTCCGAGAGGTGAATCTTTGGACATAAACTCAGTCTCATCCCTAGGATGAACATCTGAGCCCCCCATAAAAGCCATTTGGCTGGGGTTACCATCAGTTGTGTCAGGTTCCTGAGAACCTTCTACAAATGATGTTGCCATGGTTGAGGTCTTAATTATGTTGACACTGTCCTGTTCAACTACTAAGTTGGAAACAGTAGTGCCAGCCTCTTCCATCATGATACCTCCAACACCTGTATCAGCCTCATCTGCTACCATACTGACATTGGCCTAAGGTTGCACAATGCCCTCTTGTGAAGTCCTAGGTGTTTGGGTATTTTGTGGTTCAGTGGAAGATGACTCATTTAAGCTTGTAGATGAAGATGTGTGATGGGAAGCTGTGGGTGTTCCAGCCTCTTCATCCTCATTCACTTCAGCCACCACATTCAAGATATGCTCAGTTAAGGGAGTAATAACACCAGAAAATCCTTTCCCATTCTTCTTTAAAAATGCAAACATCTTGATGGCCATTCTACTACAGGGCTCAATTTGTGAATGCCTCAATGGTTCCTTTAGTTGTCTATTTATTATAAGTTGTAGAAACCTTGGGTACAAGTAAAACTTCTTCTTGATAAACTTTTTCATCCCCTCAAATATCATAGAAGAAAAATCATAGGGCTGCTCTGTGGCTAAACACACTAAAGCCATTGATTGAGAAGCATTAAACTCACTCCAACCACCTATTTTGGGAAACAAGCAGTGTTGTAGAGTATGCAGTAAAAACTTCCAATGGGGACACATACGACCTTTCAAAAATGTTCCACTATTCTCAGGTCTCTCATATCCAAAAGTCTCAAGCTCAGTCATAACTACTTCTGGGGTAATAGTAGGTGGTGTTGGGGTGCCTGATAAGCGCAAACTTCTCTTAATTGTTGTTTCACTAACTACAATATCTTCCCCATCTACACTACCTATCAATCGTTCCTCACCATCTAGTACATCCAACCTAACAGTTGACCAAAATTGCTTCATATGTGATTTGTAAATGGTAGGAGCAACTGTTAATGCATACCTTAACTTAGACGAACCCAGAAAATCCATAACCTCATAAAATCCATCCGCTGCAGTAACCTTACTGAGAAATGCTATCTGATTGTGTTCTTCCGGAAACATTCTTCGAGCCATTTGATTTGGGGGTTTTGGGTGAAATGATATGAATTGATGTTTTTAGTGATAGTCGAAAGTAATTCTTGAGCAATTAAAATGGAATTAGATCAAATTGGTGAAAGATACCGTTTCTATCTAATTAGGTTTAAGAGCTCGCCAAAAGTTACAATTTGACCCTTCAACTTTCAAACTCATCAGCAGAGTTATGAAAGTGTTGACCTAAAGTCAACATCCCCAAAATCTTTAAAATCACCTCCTTAAATACCATACCAACCCCACATTTAACTCCATAAATCCTTAATCACTAAATTAAATCCCCAATTCACAACCCTAACTCCAATAACAATCAAAGCATGAGTTCTTCAAAAACTCCAATCATCGAAATATCTTCAGATTCATCATCCGATGACTCACAAGGTTGGGCTAGTTACTTTCCTAAGAATGCATCAACATCACAACAAAAAGGAAAAGCAGTCATGGAAGATTCATACTCCGATCCACTCCCATCAACACCATCTTCGTTTGAAGATTCAAGCGATGAGGAAACAGCAAATTGGCCTGGGAAACAGCAGGGTTGGCCGAAATCAATGACCTACTACCAAGGAGCCTGGGAAATCATCCCTCCAAAACATCCAATAACCGCTGAACTGCAGAAGCAAATGGAGAAAGCCGCAGCCGACTTTGCAAAGAGTGTCCACATGCCTCATCCAAAGCCAAGTCCGGTTGAGCAGAAACCTCCAGTTCCAAAGAAAAAGAAACAGCAGAAGAAAGCAGCTCCCTCTACCAGTCAGCAGCAGGATCCACCACCACGTCCAGTGGTACTTGCACTCCCCTGTCCAAGGGTGTTTGAAGCAATGGGCACTAGGGGACCTCGTAGCAAGGTCATGCCTGACTTTGCTAAGATTTAGGTTGTGAATCGGTGTAGCTTGATGTCTTTTGATCTTTCCTTTTGAACAGAATGAATGTATGATGTACTTATGCCTTTTGAATCAATGAACTTCCTCTGTTTATGTTTTACTTGATTGTGTATGGATATGTATCTGCAAAAGGTTAGTAGCAAACAACAAACACAAGCAAGAATATTCCAAAATAGCAGCAGAGTAGGCATAATATACAACTAAACAGCAGACTTTGACTAAACACCAGATATTGACTAGCAACAGCACAAATCCTTAGAAAAATGTACAAAAACATACAGAGATAAGATAGTTAAAAGATTTAAAGATTGATCATGCCAATACCAGCAACTAGAAACTGAAATCTACTTATGTCAAAACATTTGGTAAGTAAATCAGCAACATTGTTGTCAGTATGAATTTTAACTACTTGAATTAACTTTTTCTCATAACAATCTCTAATAAAATGATGTCTTATCTCTATGTGTTTTGTTTTAGAATGAAAAACAGGATTTTTGATAATACACATGGTGCTGTTGTTGTCAATGAAAATTTTTGTGTTCATGAAATTGTACCCATAATCCAGCAATTGGTTCTGAATCCAGAGCACTTGTCCACAGCAGCTAGAAGCAGCAACATATTCTGCTTTAGTTGTTGAATTAGCCACCACTGTTTGTTTCTTACATTGCCAAGAGATAAGCCTATGACCAAGATACTGACAGCCTCCTGTAGTTGATTTTCTATCCATAGTAGCTCCAGCATAGTCACTATCTGAGTATGCTATCAAGTCAAAGGGTGAATTATTAGGATACCAAAGACCCAATTTTGGTTGACCCTTTAAGTACCTAAAAATTCTTTTGACTACTTCCAAGTGTGAAACTTTTGGGGACACTTGGAATCTAGCACAAGCACACACAGAAAACATGATATATGGCCTTGAAGCAGTCAGATACATCAATGAGCCAATCATTGATCTGTACAGATGTACATCAACCTCTACCCCATCTTCATCCTTGAGCAAAGGTTTATTTTTATCCATTGGTGTCTTGGCTGCCTTTACATCTTTGAAACCAAATTTCTTCAACATATCAGCCACATACTTGTCTTGGCTAATAAAAATCCCATCTGACTTCTGCCTAACTTGTAGTCCTAAAAAGAAAGTCAGTTCTCCCATTGAACTCATCTCAAACCTGCTGTGCATTAACTTCTCAAATCCTTCACATAACACCTTATTTGTAGACCCAAAAATGATATCATCTACATAGACCTGAACAAGTAGAAGATCCTTTTTGTCTTTCTTAATGAACAATGTTTTATCAATGGTTCCCCTGTGAAAACCATTATTCAACAAATACTAAGATAAGGTGTCATACCAAGCTCTAGGAGCTTGATGTAGTCCATACAGTGCTTTCTTCACCTTGTAGACCCTATCAGGATACTTAGGATCTTCAAACCCAGGTGGTTGCATCACATAAACCTCTTCAGGTATCTTTCCATACAAGAAAGCACTTTTCACATCCATTTGATACACAGGAAAATTCTTGTATGAGGCATATGCTAAGAAAAGTCTGATAGCCTCCAATCTTGCAACTGGAGCAAAGACCTCATCATAGTCTATCCCTTCTTCCTGAGTGTATCCCTGAGCCACCAATCTAGCCTTGTTTCTGATGACAATACCTCTTTCATCTCTTTTACATCTGAACACCCATTTTGTACCAATTGCCCTTTTTCCATTAGGCAAATCAACTAATGTCCAGACCTCCTGAAGCTTGAACTGCAGCAACTCCTCTTGCATAGCTTCAACCCAACTTTCATCTTTCAAAGCCTTGTGTATGGTCTTGGGTTCTTCTTGAGATAAGAAACAGGCAAACATGCAATTTTGTAAATCCTTGTGGCTATTCCTCCTCTTAAGTGTTTGAGCAAACAATCCCTGATCAAGCAAATCACTCAACCCTTTTGATTTACTTCTAGTCTGAACAGCAGAGTGAACATCACCAATTATTTGCTCCTTTGGATGATTCCTGTGGATTCTTGTTGTTGGTGTGGGACTAACAGGTATGTCAGTCTCCAAGTTTGATAAATCAGCTTTAGCACTAAAAACATCAACAACTTCATCATCAGTATCCACATACACTTCTTCTAATTCAGGCATCTCATCAGCAGAATCATCATCAGAATCACCATCTTTAACAGCAGCAGAGTCCTTATCCATAGCAGCAGAGTTACCAAACCTAACAGCAGAGTGTTTTGGCCTAACAGCAGAGTGCTTTGGCTTATCAGCAGAGTGCTTTGGCTTGGCAGCAGAGTTGAGAGAACTGCTGCTATGTTTATTTCCTTGTTGCCCAGCAACATCTGACTCTGTATTCCATTCCTTATCATCATTCTTGACATCATGAGAAGGTTCATCATCACCTTCTACATTAACCTTTGGAACTTCCTTATGAACAGCAGCATCATCTGAACTTTTTCCCTCTTTATCTGTTGGTGTGAAGTACTGATCAAACTTGCTTCTTTCAATCAAAACAAACTCCTCTGCAGGCTCATCCTTCTTTGCTTGTGTACCTGCATTAGGGTTAGTTTGTGTACCTGCAGACATGTTAGTAGAACCTGCAATGACTGGTTGATAATTCATACTCTTGGTTAAAGAATCAATATCAAACATCCACTCAGGACCTTTTCCATCAACATTAGGTGTGGTTTCTCTAATTCTAACATGCAAATTTTCCACCACATGCCCAGTCCTTTGATTGAAAACCCTAAAAGCCTTACTTTCAGTAGAGTATCCAACAAAGTAACCTATGTCTGCTTTCTCACTAAACTTGCCTAAGTGGTCAATGGTGTTTAAGATAGTGACAGGACACCCAAATGGTCTAAAGAAATCAATCAGTGGTTTCCTACCATGCAATAACTCATAAGGGGTCTTATTGTGAGGTTTAACTATCTTAGTTCTATTTTGCACATAACAAGCAGTGTTGACTGCTTCAGCCCAAAAGATAGTGGGTAACTTAGACTCTGACAACATAGTCCTAGCAGCTTCAATTAATGTTCTATTTCTCCTCTCAGCCACACCATTTTGCTGAGGAGTTCTAGCCACACTAAATTGTCTAGTTATACCCTTTTCCTCACAGAACTGATTCATTACTTGATTCTTAAACTCAGTTCCATTGTCACATCTGATGATCTTAACCTTATGATTAAATAGGTTTTCTATCCTAGTAATAAAAGCCTTAAGAATACCAGGAGTCTCATTCTTAGTAGCTAGGAAGAATACCCAAGTGAACCTACTAAAATCATCAGTAACCACTAAGCCATACATCTTTTTGTTCAAACTATGCACATAAGTAGGTCCAAATAAGTCCATGTGTAACATAAACAAAGGTTCAGTTATAGAATTCACCAATTTGGACTTACAAGATGCTCTATGTTGCTTTCCCATTTGACAAGCAACACATACTTCAGGATTCTCAAAAATCTTTGAAGGTAATCCTCTGACCAAGTTCCCTTTCACCAACTTGTTGATAGCCTTGTAGTTCAGATGTCTAAGCCTTCTATGCCATAGTTTGGATTCATCAATAGTGGCTTTGGCAAACAGACAAGTTAAATCTCTTTTGGGAATAATGTTCTTTATGTCCACACTGTATATGTTGTCATTTCTAGGGACTTTAAGAAGTACTAATTTGTCATCAGGTATCTTAAAGTCGGGAGATAAGACAAGACATTCAGTTTCTGTAAAAAGAACAAAATTCTTTCTGTCACACATTTGTGAGACACTAAAAAGATTGAACTTTAAACCATTCACCAAATACACTTTCTCAAAATCCAATTTTCCAGTTCTGATTATGCCTTTTCCAACAATCTTTCCTCCTTTGGGGTCATTCCCAAAGGCAACATATCCACCATCCAAAGCTTCAAAATTCTCCAAATTGCTCTGGTCTCCAGTCATGTGTGAAGAGCATCCACTATCAAAAATGCATTTGTCCTTTAGCTCCTTTTGTAGATTGCCCTGCACAAAAAGTAAGAGAATTAGTTTCTCTTAGGGACCCAAGCCATTACTGACTTGGATCTACCTTGTGCATCAAAGTAGTCAAATTTCTTCAACTGCATTGGTGCACTGCTGTGTCTGAGAACATGATCTAGAACTTTAACTTTTGGTTTCCAGACCCAGCAAGCTGAGGCTTTAACAGCATAAAAATGATTGCCCACAACAGTATCAGTAACAACTTTAGGCAAAACAGCAGAGTCTGCCTTAACAGCAGAGTTTGCCTTATCAGCAGAGTTGACTATTTCCTTCTTTATGGGCACTGTTGGTGCAATAGGAGAGATAACTCTAGAAGTACCATCTCTCATCAGAACTTCCTTGGGAACCATGTTTCTTTTGGGGTGAGGGTGAGTCTTTCTAGCAGAGTTTCTATGGTTCACCCTAGTGTATTGGTTCCAAGCTTGTTTCTTATAGCACTCATCTTGCAGATGTTCAAAACTACCACAACAATAACATGCCTTCTTAAGTAATTGAAAATTAGTACCTAATTTGTGTGAAACTAGGTTGTTCCAATTTCTCTGGTTTCCCCTAGGCAAGTTATTTGTTCTTTTAGGATATACTCTAGGTGTGTTTTCATACTCAGCCATCTTCCTAGAGATACCTTTACCAAACCTAGGCTTAACAAAATCAACCCTTTTTGCCCTAGGTACTTTTGTTTCAACAACAGTAGGAATTTCTTCCTTTTTGTTCTTAGAGGTTGAATCAGTTTCTACTTCATCATCATCACTATCAGACACCCAATCTTCAATCAGGGGTGCTTGTTCATACTTCTTTATCTCAACCTTAGGTGACTCTAATTCTTTTTCACTAGTTTCAACTACAGGTTTACTAGTTTCACCTACAGGTGTGGCTCCAGACTCAGATATGAAAGTCAATGTCCTAGTAGGAGGGGCATTGGCACTAAGCTTTGTAGGGTGAGCAACAGCATTATATCCTATACCATTAAAGTGTCTTCCTAATGGTTTACTGAGAATGTCAGTGGCAAATTGTTGTTTTTCCACCCTAACAATGTGTTTTTCAGTCTCACTTTTAGCTAAATCTCTAGCCTGTTCAGCCTCTCCTACTTTTTCCATAAGAACCTTAATCTCATCATCTTTCTTGATAATTTCATTTTTCAGGATAGTGATCTGATCAAGATATTCAATTTCAACCTTTTTATAAAACTCTAGTTTCTCTTCTAAGTTCTTTAAACCATATTCATAACTAAGATTATCTAGCTTAAGTGTTTCATTTTCCATTTTAAGGCTTCCATTGCTAGACTTAAGTATCTCAATTATATCAGAACATGATTTAAAAGAACAAGATGATTCATTTGATACCTCAGAGTCTGATCCAGAAGAAGAATAGCCCATGAGAGCAAAATGCTGTACTTCAGGATCTTCTTCAGCTATCAATGCACAATTTGGACCATCCTCAGCAAAATCACTCCAATCAAAATCACCTAACCCATCACATGATACCATAGCAGTAGTAGAATTTGGCTCTTCATCAGCAGACTTCTTGAAATTTTCATTGCTTCGTTTTGGTGCTTTGCATTCTCTTGCAAAGTGCCCCTTCTTTCTGCAATTAAAACATTCAGCCTTTGACTTGTCAAATCCCACACTCTTATTCCTTCTGAACTTCATCTCTTTCCCAGTACGCTTAAGAAACTTTCTTGCCCTCATTGTCAACATAGCAAACTGCCATTGCATATCAATCTCCTCAACATCATCATGATCAAGTTCATCCAAATCTTGAGGCATAACTGAAGTACTTGTAGTAAGTTCAGCCAAATAAGCACAAATTGTAGCATCACTGATGGTGTTGGTGTTAGCAGAGTCAGCAGCAGAGACATGTGAACCAACAGCAGGAGCAAAAGCACCACCAGCAGAGTACTGTTCTTGATGTCTGCCAGTATTCTTGCTGTTTGAGGAAACAAAAGCAAGATTATTTGTGGAAGAAGATAAACTTGACAATCCTTTCACTTTAGATTCATAAACCTTCAAGTTGTTGTACAGATCGTCCAATGTCATAGTATCAAAATCTTCCTTGTGCCTCCAAACCACTGTATGAGTGTTCCATTCAGAAGATAGACTTCTCAGAAACTTTAGATTAACATCTTCTTGAGATGGTTCAATCTTCAAAAGAGCCATCTGACTGGTTAACTTATGAAGTCGATCATAGGTTCCTTCAATGTTCTCAGAACCCAAAGCAGAAAAAGTCTCAAACTGGTGCTTCAGTAGATTCTTTCTTGATTTCTTGGTAGCCTCATTCCCACCAAATCGAAGTTCAATTGCTTCCCACAATTCCTTAGCAGACTCAAGATGATTAAAACTCAATTGATAATCATTAGGTATTCCCATCATGAGAATACTGTGAGCCTTAACCTCCAATTTTCTCTGTGCTTTCTCTTCACTTGTCTTGAGAGTCAAGACTGATCCAGTAGCAGTCTTGGTTTGCACCTTGTCGCCTTCAAGAACAACATCCCAAAGTGAGTAATCAACCATTCGCATGTATTGTTGCATCCTCATCTTCCAGATCTCATACTCTCCAGTCTTGAGCATGGGAACTCTTGATGCAGTAATCATGTGTGTTGAATCGGAATCCATTGCTTACTTTGATGATTAGCAGATCTTGTATTTAGAAATTCTTCTTGGTACCAGTTTCTAGATTACAAGCTCTGATACCACTTGTAGATCCCAGTTGAGCTTCACGATCTTATTGATCACTTTAGATAAATCTAAGATAATCGGTATAGAAACTGATCTTAGGTTGTATATCAAATATTATGCGGAAACTAATACTTGATCTTAAGAAGAACGAATTCTCAAACAACACTTCAATATATTAATACGATTGCTCTGAATAGCAATAGGGTTACAAGAAACCTTGAAGTGTAAAACAATACGTATGCTAAGATAATCAATAACTAATCCTAACCCTAGAACCTCCTTTTATAGCGTAAGGAGTCCTAGTCGGTTTACAAGACTTCCTATACAAGTAAAATATTCATACGTATCTTTTCTATACTTATCTTAACATACTATACATAAACTAATAATCAGCAGAGTAATTCTTCTAGCAGCAGAGTCCTCGTGAGCTAGCAGCAGAGTTACACTATGCCTATTATCCAAAACAGCAGAGTTATCAAAACAGCAGAGTTAATACACTAGTCAGCAGAGTCACATAACTATCCAGCAGAGTTATGTTTCTCGAATCAGCAGCATTTTAGACCCAACACACTACATCAGTTGATCTGCTAGTAGTGAAAGTACAAAAGATGATAACTTGTCGTACAATAATCGGTAAAACAATTTCCGACTCCTAGATCATTATGAGAATTACATTTGCCAAAAACAATTTTGCAATGTAATCATGTTTCTTCCCATCTCATGCTTTAAGTTTCAAGGTCTCATTTACAACTTAATTAAGTCGTCTAATTTAGAAACTGCAAATACTCCATGTCACGGTCTCATGCCATGAAAATTTACCTTGTCATTAATATTTAGGTCAAGGTCTCACTTACGCTAAATATTAACTCCAAGTGTCTCTTATAATTAGATAGCATGGACTTAAATTTTTAGGGTATTTATTTTGATGTGACAATCAAAATATGTACGAAGAAGCATGCACACATCTTCGTATCATAAGTTTTCAAAACAATTTTAATTTACCAATTTAGGCTAAGAGTTAAATCAACAAAGTTTTGATTGAGGTATTGGGTTCACCAATCAAAGAATTACCTCCAATTATCGCCCACTATATCCTACTACTGCATGAGTCATAAAGACCCAAGTTATTCCGATAATTACCACAAAAGTGGCGCGTGGAATTGAGGTCAATTCACCCTTAAGATGATTTTGTACAAAATAATAGCATTACTTGGTAGCTCCAATTAGACGCACTAAGGAGCGGAGAGACAAACGTCTGCCCGAATGCTAATTAAAAATGCGTCCCTTTCGGATGACAATTTAATGTCAAGCCTCCTTATACCCCTCTTATAGTTTGTCTACATTGGGTGAGCCGTTCACACTATAGGTACAAAACTCATCATTCAATCAAAAGTTTATGATTCTAAGTCTTAAAAAATATGTTATAAATCATAATATTGCTAGTCTCGCCTGGGAGCAAATTACAGTGCGAAGCGAACCACTGTCAGCACATAAGACTTTGCAATATACAATTTACCACATCAAGGTTTCATAGTTATTAGGTCAATTTATTTTTTATTCAAAAAATTACCCTCTTTTTGCTTACAATTCAACATAATTTAAACAAAAAAGTGAAGTAATTTAATAAAAATAAATAAACACATAATAACGCATATAATCTTAACTATTAAATCATATAGCCACATGCAAACATTTTGATAAATCCTATTAATAATCTCTATATGTTTAATTATGCATATAATTCACTAAGACTCCCATTGGTTTTCGAGCTCATTGTACCCAATGGACCACATACACCAACAAGTTGGTAGTGTAAGCCTTAGCAAACATATACCACGTTGCACATAAAAGATTCATTAATATAATTAATTAGGTTTTCCATAATTTTAGATCTATCTAAAACATGTAGCATATAATGTTAGGACCCTAGATACACTATAAGGTGGTTAAACCTTGTCAACTTTGTGTATATGATATGTTGTGTTAATATGATTAAGTGCGCGGAATTCACTCAATCACACTTAGAAGGTTGTGTATGTTATGGAAATGGAATTGTTATGTTTGTTAGTTAGCAATGAACACATAAAGATTATCACCAAACGATTCAATATTATTAATGATAATAATACGAGTGATCTTGAAATATCACTAGGGTTACAACCTTGAATCTTAAGTTTTTCTAATTTGTGATATATTTTTGTTTGTTCTTATCTAACAGTTATATGTTCTAAGTATTTGATAATCACTTGTTAGACACACACATATCACTTGACTAAGATCTTCTTTTATAGTCCAAGAAGATCTTTACAATATTGCTAAAAGTCTAGCTGACCTACTTGTTAACTTATCTTGAGAGTGTCAGTACATAAGATACAACATGTATCTGTGTACACAACTTGTTAACTAAACACATGGGGTAAGATATTATCTACCGTATATTCTTGACTTTAGTACACAAATATCTTTTCAATACTTATCCATCTAGCAGTCTCAACTCAACAGTGTCAACTAGCAGTTGGAACTGTTAGTTATAACTTGAGCAGTCTTAAGATATACATCAGCAGTTGGAACTGTTAGAGAATTCTTCTCAGCAGTTGGAACTGTTAATACTTGTAATTCTTGATACTTAATCTTCAGAACATTTAATTCCCAACAATCCTCCCCTAAACATGTGAATCCATTTCAACATGTTTCTGAATTAAATTATGGATTGTGAAGATCTTTCAAACACTTCATAGTCAGACCCTTGATCTGAACTTTCTTCTGTTCTGAGAGATTGAATATCTTTCTCAGTAGCTCATCTGCTTTCTGATCTTTGACTTTAACAATATCAATACACTAATCTTTAGTCTTCAATTATTGACCTAAAGATGGTGCAATTTCCTTGGATGGAGGAATTATAAGAGGCAATGGTGCTGTGTATCTTGGATGCTTGTTTCAACAAGTGAAATCATCTATCAGCATGCCTTTGCAAGTGATGAACGAACGTGGTAAACTGAAATTGAAACTTTTCTTCGTTTGACCTAGATAGAACTTTCTCCTTTGGAATGTTCTTGTCATTTTCAACCTCCATGTCATCATCTTGTATGCTCTTGTCTTCTCCTTCCTTTTATTGGATTATCTTCATTTCCTGGGCTATTATTTCCTCCCCTGAGATTGTTACCTCCCCTGAGATACAAATAACTTTTGTTTCCTCCCCTTGTTTGGAAGATCTCACTATGTACCAAAATATATCTTTCCTTATCATCTGATCCATCATTTAGAACAGGTTGTCAGACAATGTTGTACATGAAGCCATCAATTCCTTAAGAGTTTAAGTTTGCTGCCCTCATCACTTCTAGGTGTGTTAACTCCTATGAGAGGTGAATCAGTGGACATTTTGATTCATGGTCCATCAATGGATGGTTTTTGATAATCCTTTGAAAATCCTTGTTTAAGAAATTGTTTGACTTAGCAGTATGTAATTGATTTTATTATGAAAAACCATACTGCTTTCAACCATTTTGAAGGGATTAAATGTATAACAGACACTTAAACAAAATTTCGGTTTAAAGCAACCTCTGGTTGTGTGAGAACCAATGTTTTTCAGTTATAAATAACTGCCTGTGTAAAGATAAACTCATTCAAAGAGTTTTCCTGACAGGGTTTCCAGCTCATAGTAATTGTTACCTCTAACACATGTGTTAGATTCACTTTTACTAGTTGTTCTTTCTATCAGATGTCCTTAGACTTGCTCATTATACTTGAAAGTATAAAATGATAGAAAGTGAGTTGCATCAGTTACTATCTGATCAACTAAGTCATCAATTCAATGTGAAATTTGATAACCAGGTTTCAAGAAAGAAGTTTTAAGGAGTTTTACATTCCCAAACTCAGTTCATCATAAACCTGTTATGAAAGCAACTGGAATCACTTTTCTTCTGCTTCCATTTCACTTGAAATTTCCTTATTGCTCAAAGTTCATACCTGAAATTGTTAGTCCAAAACCAAGAAACAAAATGCATAACATTTGTCTTATAGTAGTATCAATATATGACCAACAGTTTGAACTGTTTAAACAAAATATGAACTAGCAGTACAAACTGTTTTATTGAACAATCTTAATTTACAAAGATATCAGTACAACCTTAACATATATAAAAACCACAAAGATTAGAAATTTTAAGGATTAAGCATTCCAATACTTGCTACCAAGTACTGAAACCTTCCAACATCAAAAGCTTTTGTTAGCAGATCTGCAAAATTGAATTCTGAAGCAATTTTAAGTACTTGAATTAATCTTTTCTCATTGCAATCTCTAATAAAATGATGTCTAATTTCAATGTGTTTTGTTTTAGAATGTTGCACTGGATTTTTAATAATACAAATTGTACTACTATTATCAATATGAATAACAGTGTTTAAGAAATTGTACCCATAGTCAAGGAGTTGGTTTTGAAGCCATAGAACCTGACCACAGCAACTTGCAGCAGCTATATATTCAGCTTCAGTTGTTGAATTTGCCACACTTGTTTGCTTCTTACACTGCCATGAGACAAGTCTACACCCAAGGAATTGACATCCTCCGGTTGTTGACTTTCTGTCCAAGCTAGCACCAGCATAATCACTATCCGAAAATGCTACCAAGTCAAAAGGAGATTCCCTAGAATACCATATACCCAACCTTGGTTGACCTTTGAGATATCTAAAAATTCTCTTGACTGCAATTAAATGAGAAACCTTTGGAGTAACTTGAAATCTTGCACAAACACAAACAGAGAACATGATATCAGGTCTAGATGATGTAAGATACATCAAAGAGCCTATCATAGATCTGTAAGTGTGTACATCTACACTCTCTCCATCTTCATCTTTCAGAAGGTGCTTCTCAGAGTCCATTGGTGTGCTTGCTATTTTTTAATCAGCAAATTAAAATTTTCTAAGTATCTCTGCAACATATTTGTCTTGACTAATAAATATGCCTTCAGATGATTGCATAACTTGCAAACCCAAAAAGAATGTAAGTTCTCCCATAGAACTCATCTGAAACTTATCATGCATAAGTTTCTCAAACTCTAAACACATTTCCTTCCTAGTAGATCCAAAGATAATATCATCCACATACACCTGCACTAACAGAAGATCCTTCTTGTGTTGTTTGATGAAAAGTGTCTGATCAATCTTTCCTCTTTGAAATCCATTTTCTAATAAGTAGGAAGCTAGTGTTGCATACCAAGCTCTTGGTGCCTGATGAAGGCCATATAGAGCTTTCACTACTCTGTACACTTTGTTTGGATGTAATGGGTCAATGAAGCCTGGAGGTTGTGAGACAAACACCTCTTCTTCAATTTTACCATATAAAAATGCACTCTTGACATCCATTTGGTAGACTGTGAAGCCTAAAAATGAAGCATAAGCTAAGAAAAGCCTAATTGCCTCAATCCTTGCTACTGGAGCATAAACCTCATCATAGTCTATTCCTTCTTCTTGTGTGTACCCTTGGGCTACTAATCTAGCCTTATTTCGAATCACTATTCCCCTTTCATCCTTTTTATTCTTGAAAACCCATCTAGTGCCAATTACCTTTGCATTCTTTGGTAAATCAACTAGCACCCATACCTTCTGAATTTTGAACTGAAGAAGCTCTTCTTGCATAGCTTCTACCCAGCTTGAATTATCTAAGGCTTTCAGAATATTCTCTGGTTCATCTTGTAAGAGAAAACATACAAACAAGCAAGAGTTTGAAAACTCATGCTGCTTTGAAGCATAAAGGGCATCAAGAAGCCCTTGATGGTCTGAAGACTTCAGTTGTTGTCTTGTCTTCACACCTGACTGTACATCTCCAATCACATTATCTAGGGAGTGGACTTTGTGAATTCTTGTTTGTGGAATGGAAGGAACTTGATAATTTGATGGAAGATTGTTGAAATCCACCTCATTATCTGAGAATTCTGCTTCTTTCGTTTCTAAAGAGCCAGCAGTTGAATGCTCTGTCTCAGTAGTACAAACTGCTTTTGAACTGCTAACTTGACTGTCTTGTTTCTCAGTTCCATCTTTCTTGCTTTCATCTTCAACACCTTCTTTAGCCTTGCCAGAAGAAGATTCATCAGTTGTTGAAGTTGATTCCACAATTGTACTTGACCATATTGGCATTATGACATCAGATTGATCCTTTTCTAACTCAGCCTCATTTGTTATTTGTGAACCTGCAAAATCATTAGTTGCTGCAACAATAGGCACATAATTCATAGAATTAGTTAGATACTCAAGATCAAATAGCCATTTTGGTCCTTGACCTACTACATTGGATTTGTTTTCTAAAAACTCCACATGTAGATTTTCTTCTACTTTCTCAGTTCTTAAGTTGTATACTCTAAAAGCTTTGCTATTGAGAGAATATACAACTAAGAAACCTTCATCTGCCTTACCATCAAACTTTCCTAAATGGTCTAAGGTATTGAGAATTGTTATATGACATCCAAAAGGTCTAAGAAATCCTATTGCAGGAGTTCTTCCATTAAAGAGTTCATATGATGTCTTATTGTGAGGCTGCACAACTAAAACTCTATTTTGAACATTGCAAGCAGTGTTGACTGCTTCAGCCCAAAAAGTTATAGGTAGCTTAGAATCAGCTAACATTGTTCTAGCAGCTTCAATTAGTGTTCTATTCTTTCTTTCAGCTACACCATTCTGTTGTGGTGTTCTAGCAACACTAAATTCTCTCCTAATACCTTTTTGTTTGTAGAAATCATCCATAACTCTATTCTTAAACTCTGTCCCATTATCACATCTAATGACTATCACTTTCTTGTCTACTTGGTTTTCTATCTGTGTAATGAAATCCTTAAGGATGCTTGATGTCTCATCCTTAGTAGCTAAAAAGAAAACCCATGTAAATCTGCTATAGTCATCAGTTATAACAAGACAATATTTCTTATGCATTATACTCCTTACTGAAACAGGTCCAAATAAGTCCATATGCAGCATAAACAATGATTGATTGATAAAGTTAAAAATCTTGGGCTTACAAGTGGCTTTGTGTTGTTTGCCTTTTAGACAAGCAATGCATGTTTGATCATTTTCAAATCTTTTGTGAGGTAAACCTCTTACCAAATCATTTTTAACAATTTTATTTATGGTTTTGAAATTAATATGACCAATCCTTCTATGCCATATCATTGATTCATCCAATGTGGCCTTTGCAACAAGACAAGTTAAATATGTTCTTCATGTCTACACAGTACATATTGCCCTTTCTAGGAATTCTAAGAAGTACTTGACTTTCATCAGGCATCTTAAAATCAGGAGAAAGTACAAGACATTCAGTCTCACAGAAAAGAACATTACTCTTTTTTTTACACATTTGTGAGACACTAAAAAGATTATAATTTAGCTCTTTTACATAGTACACATCTTCAAAATCTAAATTTCCAGTTTTGATTGTACCTTTACCAGAAATTTTGCCACGAACACCCCCTCCAAAGGTAACATAGCCTCCATCTATTGTTTGAAAATCTAAGAGATAAGACTTGTTGCCTGTCATGTGCCTTGAACATCCACTATCTGAGAATTCTTGATCTTCTTGTTTATCAGTTGAATGTTCCTGCACACAAATAAGAGTGTTAGTTTCTTTTGGGGACCCAAACCATTACTGACTTGGATCTGCCTCTTGCATCAATGTAATTCAATCTTTTAAGGATAGTTGATGCAACATTGGATTTTAGAATCCAACATGCTGAGGCCTTAACAGCATTTGCCCTGTTTTTCCAAGCAGCAGTACCATCTGCTTTCCTAGCAGTCTTAACTGCTGGCTTTGCAGTTTTACTCTTTGGTTTCCAAACTTGTTTTTGGACCACTGCTTTTAATTGAATGGGCCTTGTAACAGTTTTTGGTGTGTGTTTAAAAGTTATTTTTGCACTTTTAACTGTTTGTTTTGGGTTAACAGTCTTAAATGGTCTAGCAGTTGAAACTGCTTGCCTAGCAGTAGAGACTGCTATCGAAACTGCTCTGGGTTTTATACTTTTGGACTTAGAGTAAAAGTGAGTTTAAGGATTTTTCCTTTTAAAATTCACCCTATAGTTTTCATAACCAGATACCCAATGGTTGCAGAAAGCTGCAAGATGGCCAAAACTACCACATGTGTAACAAGCTTTAATATAAAAAGCAAAGTCATCACCTAATTTGTTAGACTTGAGGTTGTTCCAATTCCTTTGGTTACCTCTGGGCTTGTTGGTGGTTCTATATTGCTCACAATATCTAACTGGTTTCCTAACATGCTTAATGTTTGATTTAGGTCTATTAGTATTGTGTTTGACTATCTTAGGAACACTTGTTCCTACTTTCTTAACCACTTCAGGTTTAGACATAACCTGTTCTTCTTCATCATCACTATCAGTTGTACAATCCTCAACAACTATAGCATCTCCTTTCTTAACAAAGGACACCTTGTCCTGATAAAGTAAAGTTTTATCTAAACTTTTACTTATCTTTTCTACCTTAAGACTCTTACTAGCCTTAGAACCATATTCCATGATTGGTTCTTGAAACTCAGCTAAACCTGTGTGTGCTAGGTCAACACCTGGAGGTGAATGAACACCTCTGTATGGTGGAGGGACAGATTTTTAACCTACACCTGAATTAACCTTATTGTTTACTTGAGCTTCAAAGATCTTATTAACTCCTTCTGAGGCATGAGCTAAAGCATCTACAGTTAAAGTAACATTTTCTTTTTCTCTTTTGTGTTTTGCTAGTGATTCATTCATTATAACAATACACTCATCCTTGAATTCTACATTTCTTTTTAAAGCATTCAAATCATCAGTAAAAGTAGATTCATTCTTTTGAAAATGTTGGATTTGTTTTTCTAGAACTCCTACACATCTCTTATGATTAGCTAAATTATGAAGGGCATCAATTAACTCTTCTCTAAAAGCATCAAATCTCTTTTTAATGTCTTCATAATTTTTAAGATTAGGACATGAATATGTACAAGTAGAAATGGCATCTACCTCTGAATCAAAAAAGGCCATTAGAGCAAATTCATTGTCCATAAGAGCAGCATTTGGTGGTGCTTCCTCTTCAACAGCCATAGAGCTCCAATCATATCCAATACCATCAATAGCCAGCATAGCCTTTGGCTCTTCCACCAGTACTTCCTTCTTCCTCTCTTTCTTATACCATGTGTTCCTATTATCCTGCTTCCTTGGGCTTCTACATTCTTTAGCAAAGTGTCCCAACCTATGACAGTTAAAACATTCCACTTTCTTCTTATCAAACCCAGCAGTATCATTACCATTTATGGTAATCTGCTTCCCAGTTCTCTGCCAATACTTCTTAGCCCTCATACTAAGTAAGGCAACTTGCCACTTAATATCCATCTCTTCCAAATCATCACCATCTACCTGTTCAAGGTCTTCATGATTTAGAGGAGAACCATTAGATTGACTGGTTATAAAGGCATAGAATGTTGGATCTCCAAGTCCAGCAACATCCTTTTGTGAACTAGTAGAAGGACCACCATAAGTAACATTAGAAACACCTTCAACTTCATCTACCTCTTCTGTATGACTAACACTGGGAGTTGACAAAAGTGCCACATTCCCAGAACTAGTACCATAGTTTCCACCCCTTTTTAGACTTTGTTCAACAATTTTAAAGTTGTTGAACAAATCATTAAGTTTCATTGTTTCAATTTCTGGTTTGTTCATCTAGACAATAACATGAGTATGGAATTCATTAGGTAGACTTTTCAAGAACTTCATGTTGAGATCTTCCTTCTCTGTCTCAACACCCAACACAGCTAACTGACTGACAAGCTTGTGTAATCTTGAAAATAGTTTATCAAGAGACTCATTACTAAAAGTAGTAAAATTTTCAAATTGTTGCTTTAGCAATGTCTTTTGTGTTTTCTTGGTAGTTTCATTACCACCAAACCATGCACAAATCTCTTCAAAAAGAGTTTTTGCATCAAGATAGTTGCTAAAAGATAGCATCTGCTCACCAGGAATGGTCATAAGCAACAAGTTTCTTGCTTTCTGATCATTTCTCTTTTGTATCTTTTCTTCATTTGAAACTGGTCCAGTATTTCTTTTTCTAACTGTTTTCCCTTCAATAAGAACATCTGAATAGCCTAGAGTGAAGGAATCACCATACTGAATTATATCCCAAAGAGCATAATCTTGAACCATAAAATATTGCTCAACTCTCATCCTCCATAACTCAAACTCATTGGGTTTGATCATGGGCAACTTTGCAGCAACATTGGTTTGAACATCTTGTACATCCATTTCTGTTTCTTCTAAAAACAACTATATCAGCCTTGCTCTGATACCACTTGCTAGGACCCTAGATACACTATAAGGTGGTTAAACCTTGTCAACTTTGTGTATATGATATGTTGTGTTAATATGATTAAGTGCGCGGAATTCACTCAATCACACTTAGAAGGTTGTGTATGTTATGGAAATGGAATTGTTATGTTTGTTAGTTAGTTAGCAATGAACACATAAAGATTATCACCAAACGATTCAATATTATTAATGATAATAATACGAGTGATCTTGAAATATCACTAGGGTTACAACCTTGAATCTTAAGTTTTTCTAATTTGTGATATATTTGTGTTTGTTCTTATCTAACAGTTATATGTTCTAAGTATTTGATAATCACTTGTTAGACACACACATATCACTTGACTAAGATCTCCTTTTATAGTCCAAGAAGATCTTTACAATATTGCTAAAAGTCTAGCCGACCTACTTGTTAACTTATCTTGAGAGTATTAGTATATAAGATACAACATGTATCTGTGTACACAACTTGTTTCTGTGTACACAACTTGTTAACTAAGCACATGGGGTAAGATATTATCTACCGTATATTCTTGACTTTAGTACAAAAATATCTTTTCAATACTTATCCATCTAGCAGTCTCAACTCAACAGTATCAACTAGCTGTTGGAACTGTTAGTTATAACTTGAGCAGTCCTAAGATATACATCAGCAGTTGGAACTGTTAGAGAATTCTTCTCAGCAGTTGGAACTGTTAATACTTGTAATTCTTGATACTTAATCTTCAGAACATTTATTTCCCAACATATAATAACAAACCCTAATCCATGATAACCTTGCATGAAGTATCATTGATTAATTCACAAGTCAAGGAACGTAACCCTTTATTCACATAAACACACATGTTCCTAATTTTAGGGTTACAAAACTAGCTTTTTAATTAAAAGGGATCGAACCCCCCCCCCCCACCCAAAAAAAAATTAGGTTCGATTTTTTTAATGTTCTTAAACCCTAATAAATCGACTAAACATGTTAATCCAAATCAAGAATTTGATTTTTATGCGTTTCGGTAATACAATTACTTGCTAAACGGTTCGTGATGCCACTGTTAGAATTTAAATACCATGACATTCATATAAATAAATAAATATCACCAAAGCACGTAGCGGAAGCAAAGAATCATAATTAACATGTAAATAGATTAACCGAATAATAAAGATAACTTACATTTGATCCTAGCAAGAACAAGGAGCTAACTTCAATTCTTCATCTTGAATAAACAATGGATTAACGAGAAACCCCTTACCGTTTTGTTTCTCAATCCAGGATGAAATTAACTAAAGTGAGTTAATACCAAGGTTTTGTACACACGTACTATAACCAATTAATGTTTGGTGCTAGCAATAGAACACGATTAAACCAAAACAATTTTGTTTAACAAAAAGCAAAGGATCGACACCCTCAAAGGGTTGTACGATCGGTTTGAAGCAAGAAGAAGAGAAAACAAACTTAGGGTTATAGCAAGAGTGCACAAGGTGAAAAACTAATAACCCTTGAGTTTGTATTTATAGGCTAGTAATCTTGGAGGAGAAGTTTAAGTCGAATAAGGAAATAAATCCCCTAGGCCGATCGGCCATACCCTTCCACAAGGGATTTCTAGAACCTTCTCGCCTCCTAATTACACCTATGGTCCTTCCTTTATTCACTAACGGTCGTTAGTCAATTCCGTTAATTTCTTAACGTCCGTTAGTCGTTATTTCGTGTTCAAATAATTAAAATATATCACGGTTATATATATTAATTATTTACATTAATCATTCATACGTAAAGTGTGCAATCCCAAGATCCCGTGTTCGATTCTAGTCATACACAGTTTAATATTTTTCCATAACTCTAAAACTCTAACAATTATTTGATAATAAAGTTGAAATTTCTATATTTGTTGAAATGAAATTTCTGTTTTACTTTAGTGATAGACCATTTCAACATCAACATCCATGGACTTGAGAAGATTGATTAGTTTATACCATGCAAATCGATCAAGTCACTTTACCTAGCACATCATGACACCCCAAATGCGTGTAGTGATCCATAAATATTTCATAATCTTGTTCATCCATTATCACAGACTGATTAACGAACATGATTGAATCGCATCCTTAGTATGTTTTCGTCGATTGATTAACGAACATGTCTTTTGATAATGAAAAGTTAATAATTAAGGTGAGATTGTCCATAACAGCCCTGCATTCTACAGTGTGCAAAAAAGTCATGATTGGCTGAAAAGGTCATACTGGGAAGTGAAACTTGAGCAATCTTATCAGGAAGCAGATAGAGCGGCAGATTGGTTGACAAATCATGGTTGTAGCAAGAGGAAGGAGTTACTTGTTTAATTCCCCTCTCGATCTTGGTTCGATTCTCCTTGAGGTAAAAGGTGTAGGATGGCCACGTCGTGTTATTATTGCTTCGTAGTTTTTGGGGGTTACCCACACTCCAACAAAAAAAAAAATTTTAAAAAAGGAAAATTTGTGTGCAGAAATTTAATATTTTGCTACTTGTAAGTTGTCTTCATTTATCCGAAAGAGTGCAACATTTGGCGTGTGACATCTAAACCTATATAATACGTAGTAGAAAGTTTTTAAATGATGACGTTAAATGCGGTGACATGTCATACAATGGTAGAAATAATGATTAGGCTATGTGTAATGGGAGCCAATTTGCCTTTTTTTTTTCCCAATTCGCGCCCATTTAACGCCCCATCCGATTACATACGGGCGCCAATTGCCCAAAAAAATCACTAGGCGCCATTTGAATCACGCCCTCCCCCTTGTGAAGTTCAAGAAAAATATTACCGTTTGTTTACAACGGTTGTATTTCAAAAGCTTTTAAAAAAAAATAGGCTCCCTTTTTTTTTTATATAAACCAACTTCTATACTTATTTTTCACACACAACTTCAAAAAAAAAAAGCAAACATGTTTCCTAACCGTCCAAACTTTCCACACAAATCACAAATGCGCAATAACGATTTAGGTGAAGAACAAATCACAAATGCGCAACTTTGGAATTTGCTATCACAATTGCCAAATTTGCCACAAATGCCGTCGATGCCACCACCGCAACCGATGCAAACCTTTCAAAACTACGGTTATGGTCCAAATTACAGGTTTGCAAATTTCAACCAACCCGTCAGGTCTCAAGGCTCGGCGACCACTATCAATGTTGAAGAAGACGAGACGGTACCGGAGACGCCTCCGGAAAAGCAACGGGACGCCGCCCCATCTCAACCAAAAAAAAGGTCACACAAGAAAAAAACCACTACCGAGCCGAGCAACACAAGAAAAAAATACCAAATGTGGACTGATGATGAGACGGTGGCTTTAGGCAAGGCATGACTAGAAGTTGCGGAGGATCCCATCATCGGTATATATATTTTTTTTTAATCATTTTTTTTTAAGAATTTTTTTTTTTTTTTTTTTTTTTTTTTTTTGGAATCGTATATATTTTTTTTAACATCTAATTGTGTTGTTTTTTTTTTGTTTAGCGGATTTTCAACGAGGAGCAACGTTTTCACGCCGAGTTAGAGAGGCGTTCTATATGAGGTTGGGGGTTGATGAGACGTATCGTACACCAGATATGATTTCCGGCAAATGGACCGACATCAACACCAAATGTTTGGCTTTCAACAACATCTATAACCAAAAAAAGAATAACATTCCAAGTGGTGAAAATGCCATTTGGCCATTACGTGCCGCGAAAGAGGAGTACAAGTCAATTAAGCTCGCGGTTTTCCCGTATGAAAGTGTTTGGAGCATCCTACACGGCAGCCCAAAGTGGGAACATCAAGTACCGCTTGAGGTTCGAACGACTAGGCCCTCAAAAAAATCAAAGACATCCTCTTCTACCGAACCCCAAATTCAATCATCCGATGGTCGCAACTTTGACCTAAACGATGTTGAAGAAGAGTTCGAAGAGGTTGTGGTGCTCGAAAAGCCACGGCCCCCGGGTAGGCATAGTGGTAAAGGCAAGCAAAAAGCCGACACCGAAGACGAGACTGAGAAGGCAATAGCGGCTAGTCTTAAAGAAATTGCGTCGGAGGCGACGCGACGTCGGTTGCAAAAAGAAAAACACTATGAAATGCTTGCAACAATCACAAAGAAAAAAGACTTGGAGGAATATGGGCGGGACATCTCGCACCTCACGAGGGTGGAACGTCAAATTGTCGAATCGCTCAAAGTCGACATTGCAAAGAAATATGGGTTTATGTGATGCTTTCGGGTTCTAAAAATAAAATTATGTAATCTTTTGTTTTGTTTTTTTTTTTTTTTTTTTTTTTTTTTGTCATGTATCGTTTTTTTTTTTTTTTTTTTTAGAATCATGTAATGTTTGGTTTTTATTTTAATGAAATTGTGTTTTAGTTTTAAATTATATTGTTTTAAATAAAATTATGTAATCTTTATTTGATTAGAAAAAAAGAAAAAAAAAAAAAAAAAAAAAAAAAAAGGTGACACGTGTCAAAATTTGCCGCACCCACCATTACACACCTAAACAATTCAAGCCATTTGCTGACTGGGCTGACACGTGTAAAATTTTGCCCCATGTACACCTTAATACCATTACACATAGCCTTACATTCATTGTTGACATAATTTGAAAAATATTTTTTATTTACATTTTTAAAATAGCTCACAATCACTACAAGAAAACATAGGACGGGCGAGGAGCACGATGCCGACGACACAATGTCGTCGACACAATACACTAAACGACAAAAAAATGACTTGACCGAGCCAAGGTTGCGTTAAATTTTTATGTTAGTTTAATACCGACGACGAGTCGTCGGTATAATGATACAAATGTTTGACTTTTCTAAACATGGTGAAAACCTGGGCGGGAATTTGACCCGCCAATTTTATGTCGACGACATGTCGTCGAAAATATATAAACAAAAAATAATTGTGATTGGCGTGGGATTAACGATTGATTAAGAATCATTTTGCCGTTAGTTTTATTATCCCGACGACAAGGCGTCGGTACGTATTTAAGTCAAAATTTTGACTTTTCCCGCATGCGAATAATAGCGAATAATTGGGCGGGGTTTTTTCCTGCCTTTATTCCGCCGACGACATGTCGATGGTAATATTTCCCGCCAATTTTTTACTTTATATATATCGTATAATGAAATTATCACAAAACACGTAAATTCTCACAAAAAACACACATAACAATGGATGGTTTAACGCCGGAACAGGAATGGTCAAAGGCTTTATCACACGAGCTCCTGTATAATGAAATTATACTTCATTGGGGCTGGGAAATTTTTGATGAATATGGTTCTTATGAGAACTGTGCACCATGGCAGAGAGACAAGATTCTGGAATAGTTGAGGAGAAAGCCGTACTATAGAGAGTATTTGGAAGAGCTAGATGCTGCTGAAGCTCAACGTGCTGCTGAAGCTCAAGCTGCTGCTGTTGGAGGTGACGATGAAGCTGAAAGCACGTTGGACCTCGACACCGAATTTGATAATCTGGAAAATAGAGTAACAAATCTCGAAGCTACGTTTGCACGTATCAAGGAAATGAGAGCAAGGAAGGGAAAAGATGGTGCGAGTTCCAGCAAAGTGGGAAGTAGCCGCAAAAAAAAATAAACGGGTTGTTACGTTTGATCTGTTTCATTTGGTTGTCGAGTTGTTTAGTTTGAGTTGTTTCGTTTGGTTGTCTAGTTGTTTAGTTTGAGTTGTTTCGTTTGGTTGTCGAGTTTTTCGTTTGAGAACTCTTGCGTGTTTTAAATAAAATGTTTGCCTTCGTGTTTGTTAATTGTGATATTGTTTCTTCAAATAAGGTCATAAACCCAAACACCCTTTTGGTGCAGGAAATAAGCAATCCCAAACACCCCTGTTTGGACAGCATAAACCAAACGGCCCCTTATGGTTGAATCTTGATGGATACTTAAGTTTTCACAGCAACAACAACATCATTGGAACATTTTAAAGCGTACGAATTAAAAATATAAAGCACGTTCGACATCAGTTTTCACAACAACAACAACATTTTATTAAACAACAACAATAACACAACAAACAACAACAACGACAATAACAGCAACAACAACAACAATAACAGCAACAACAACAACCTACATACGAAGATTTCCCATATCACCTACCATGTCATTATAAAGGTCGTGAAATAAGGCAGCTGAATCAATTGTGTGTTTGTTTGGATGCATGTACACTTCTAGCATTTTATTGAGTACCATTATCTGGTGATTCAGTTTGATGCAGTTTGAGCACTCTGTATTTCCAGGACTCGATGTTGAAGGTCCTGCGGTGTAATGAGTTGGAGTTATGGATGGTCCTGCGGAATGAGTTGGAGGCGTTGAAGCTCCAAGAGAACCGGTCATTTTGGCTAGTCGTTCCTCCTTCCATAAAAAAAAATCGCATCCATACTCCTTTGTCCCACCCTGTTAAAGAGTAAAAACTATTATTTTTAACAACTAACAAAATTATTTATATAACACACAAAAAAGTATGTAAGTGTTCACCTTTGATAAAGGACACGCATAGTATTGTTTACCACGGGAGTAAGGTTTATGCGATTCTCGCAGAATTACGTCTCCTCGTTTACAAGGACAAGCAAAAGCTTCAAATTCCGCCATCTTCACCATGATAACAGTGTGTGTTTGTGGTTGTGAAGTTGTGTGGATAAGATGTTAGTATATAAGAGCAGATCTTGGTGGGAAATTTTTGGTGGGAGATTTTGGTGGGAAATTTTTGGTGGGAGATTTTGGTGGGAAATGTTTTGTTGACATCTCGTGTAGAACCTTATCATCTAGGATCATTCTTTTAACATCTCGTGTAGAACGTTACCATCTCGGATCATTCGTTTAACATCTCGTGTACAACCATATCATCTCGGATCATTCGTTTAACATCTCGTGTACAACCATATCATCTCGGATCATTCGTTTAACATCTCGTGTACAACCAGATCATCTCGGATCATTCGTTTAACATCTCGTGTACAACCATATCATCTCGGATCATTCGTTTAACATCTCGTGTACAACAATATCATCTCGGATCATTCGTTTAACATCTCGTGTAGAACCTTACCATCTCGACTCATTCGTTTAACATCTCGTGTACAACCATATCATCTCGGATCATTCGTTTAACATCTCGTGTACAACCATATCATCTCGGATCATTCGTTTAACATCTCGTGTACAACAATATCACCTCGGATCATTCCTTTAACATCTCGTGTAGAACCTTACCATCTCGGCTCATTCGTTTAACATCTCGTGTACAACCATATCATCTCGGATCATTCGTTTAACATCTCGTGTACAACCATATCATCTCGGATCATTCGTTTAACATCTCGTGTACAACAATATCATCTCGGATCATTCCTTTAACATCTCGTGTAGAACCTTATCATCTCGGATCATTCGTTTAACATCTCGTGTAGAACCTTACCATCTCGGCTCATTCGTTTAACATCTCGTGTACAACAATATCATCTCGGATCATTCGTTTAACATCTCGTGTAGAACCTTACCATCTCGGAACATTCGTTTAACATCTCGTGTAGAACCTTATCATCTCGGATCATTCGTTTAACATCTCGTGTAGAACCTTATCATCTCGGATCATACGTTTAACATCTCGTGTAGAACCTTACCATCTCGGCTCATTCGTTTAACATCTCGTGTACAACCATATCATCTCGGATCATTCGTTTAACATCTCGTGTACAACCATATCATCTTTCAAACTGGAACAAGATAAGCTGGAACTTTGTTGTTGAGCACGAGTTCCATAATTGCTCGGATCATTCGTTTAACATCTCGTGTATTTGTCGACTACAACTTTCAAGAAATTGTAGCAGGCAATACTCTCTCGTATTTGTCGACTCATCCGTTTAACCGATTCCTATAAACATGGTGGTTGAAAGTGAAGTGGGTCTGAGAAAATAGGCAAGTTTATGGGTCGGGTTATGGTGTTTGGGTGATATCATCGGCTCTTCTCTTTCTTCCATTATTATGTTTTCCGCCATTGTTGTACTTTTATAAGAAGTTTGTTCGAGGTGACTACTCTTTGAAGTGTGTGTAAAAGAACTACTAAATTATATATTAACTATTTTTTTTAAATTTTATAAAACTATTTTTTAAATATTTTTTTTAATTTTATAAAAGTATTTATAATAAATAAAAATTTTAACTACTTATTTTTTAATTTTATAAAACTATTTTTTAAATATTTTTTTTTATTTTATAAAAGTATTTATAATAAATAAAAAATTTTAATTATATAACTGTAATACTACCGTGGACTTGTCGTTGGTAATATTACCGCCAAAATTTTCACCAAAATTTCACACGTCACGCCAAACGAGAAACGACAAATTTTCTTTATGATCCCGACGACATGACGTCGGGACCATTAAAAGAGATAACAAAACTAGATCTCAAACACTTAGAAAAAAAAACGCATTTACTTTTTATCTCCTCCTCAATTATTGAAGACGACCGGCCGGCGATTATACTCCACCACCACCTCCGACACCACTACCAGTACTCCACCACTACCACAGCTCCACCATCACTACACCCCACCACCTCCGACACCACAGCTCCACCTCCGACACCACCGCAGCTCCACCACAGCTCCACCACCTCCTCCTGCTCCACCTCCTCCTCCTCCTCCTCTCATGTTTGATTCACTCCTCAACCCCTCCTTTGTTTAATTCTTCTTCTTCCCCACTTCTTCTTCTTCTACAAAACAGGTAATTTTGATTTTTGTTAATTTTGATTTTTGTTAAATTTGTTTTTTGTTAATTTTGTTTAATTTTAGTGTTAATTTAAGTGTTAATTTTGTATTAATTTTGTTTTTTGTTAATTTTGTTTTTTTTTTTATACAGCCGAGAAAGCCGAGAGCGAGAGTCGAGAGCTGAGACAGCCGAGAGCGAGAGTCGAGAGCTGAGACAGCCGAGACAGAGGTAATGTGGTCCCTTTTTTATTTTTTTTAAACTTTTGGTATCCCGACGATATGTCGCCGACAACAGTTTTTTTTTATAACTTTTTATATACTAATGTGCTCTCTTTTAATATAGCCCGAACCCGAGCCCGAGACCGCAGCCCGAGACTGCAACCCGAGACCACAGCCAAGAGCCCGAGACTGCAGCCCGAGACCACAGCCAAGAGCCCGAGACCACAGCCGAGACAGTATGTTGTTATATATGTTTGTGAAATGTTGCGTGAAATGTTTGTGAAATGTTGCGTTTAAAAATCAGTTGGTGTAGGATACAAGTAGGGCGCGTTAGCTGCTAAATGTTTGTGAAATGTTGCGTGAAATGTTCCGCTTATTTTCTGCACAAATAGGGCACGTTTGCTGCTGATTTTCTGCACAAAATAGGGCGCATTGGCTGCTAAATTTTTTGCGCAACAAGGGTATTTGTTTTGCTTATTTCAGCCCCGAAAAGGGTGTGCTTTGGTGAGGTTTAACAGCAAGACACCAAGGTTGTGTCTCGGTTTGGTTAAACAACCACCAAGGATGTGCGTTTATTTGCTTTAGTTTATTATCTTGGGTCTCACTAAGCCTAGTAATTAAATAGGGTACGTTTGGTATTCAAGTGGGCCAAAGAACACTTACGTATTAAAATTGTATTAATATTTTTGGGATTAATACTCGATTAGTGTAACATTTGGACTTTATCATATGGACTGTGATTTGGACTTTATCATAACGTTTTGTAGTGAATCAATTGCAAAAGTGTAACATGTATTTATATTCTATTAATTGTTTAACTTAAAATAGTCGATTTGTGTATTATTGTTAGACTTTTGTGAATGTTTTAGGATTTTAGTGATTAATTTCGGAAAGTCCCCGTCCGAAGTTAATCATCCTATAGAAAACCCGTCCGGAATTAATTTATTAGAAATTAATTTCGGAAAGTCCCCTGTTTGGGACTGCTTTTTGAATGTTTTGTCTCATTTAGGATATGGATGCGTATAACTGATTTACTATTTGAGATTATTTCGACAGTGTTTCTCCTTTACTCCTACGAATATGTCCTTAATGCACATATTTGGGGAGTTGAGGGGAAATGCTGCCGAAATTTTCTCAAATAGTAAATCAGTTATACGCATTCATATATGAGACGAATCATTCAAAGAGTGGGTTAGGATTGCCTTCCATAGTTGAGGCACCACCACCAATCATTCCTGTTGATGACGACGATGATTTTATTGATGATGAAGACGACGATCCTTATGATTTAGCAGATTCTGATAATGAAGTCGCAAACAATTCTGATGATGAAGTTGAAGTTGCGACTAATGTTGTTTATGATAGTGATTGTGATTGTGCAGATTGATCTTAAAATGTAACTTGTAAAATGACACTTATTTTAATGAAATTGTTATGGATTGTTTAAAAGTGTATATTTATTTTGAATGTGTATGTATTTGAATGTGCGCATGCTTATGTTAATTTGTTCCCGAATTTCTATATGTTATTCAACTTGTACTTTTACAGATGGCAGCAGCAGTCGCGCGTGGTCACGGTGGTGACGGTGCCGGTGACCCACCTTCCCCTCCCCGTCAGATTGAGAGCGGTTGCCGTGATGGTGGTAAGAATTTCTAGATTACATATATATGTATATATATACACATATTATGTATATATATAGATATATGTGTATATATATACATATATGTATACACATATATGTGTATATATATACATATATCTATATATGTATATATATACATATATCTATATTTGTGTGTGTGTATATATATATATATATATATATATATATATACACACACACACACACATATATAAGTTACTTTATGACGTTTTCACTCACTCCAATTGCAGGATCAGGGCGACCCCGCCGAGGAGGTAGGGCCAGGGGGGAGGCAGGGGTAGGGGAGGTCAGAATGGCGGTAGGCAGCGAGTACGCGAAGAAAATAAGAATGTGAAGCTCAAGAACGCCGTGAAAAATAGCGGCCCACAGTCGATTGAGTTTGAGATTGGTGATCAGGGGACTTACTGTCATGTGGGCCCGCACCGAGCATGGTTTAGCAATTACGTCGGCGAGCTCATTCGGCAGCTGCCGCTACACTATGACTCCTGGTACGATATAGAACCGGAGAAGACGGCTAACTTCCTTCCACAGCTCGGGGTCAGTTATTTCATTTTCCTTTTATATTGTTATGTTATCGTGTTTATTTATTTAAATGTGCATATTTATTTAAATTTGTTTATTTATTTATATCTCTATATTTAATTATTTGAATGTGTACATTTATTAAAATTTGTTTATTTATTTATATCTTTATATTAATTTTAACTATATTTGTTTGCAGCGTATGTTCGATTTGGAACGCCACAGGCGCAGACCGGACTGGGAGGCCATTCGGTCGGCGCTCACCGCGTATTTCGCTACACGATATTCTGACAACAAATACGATATGAAACGCGCTTACTTTACCAAAAAGGGTGGGGCTGAGAAAGAGGAAGAGATCAGAAGAAATCCTCCTCCGAACTTGGAGCAGGGTGAGTGGGAGAAGTATGTCGATTTGTACATGTCGGAGAAGGCCCAGAAACGATCGGCTGTGAACAAAGAGAATAGAAAGAAGAACAAGATTCTCAGCCGCCACGGTTCGAAATCATTTGCCGCATCTCGACACGAATATGTAAGACACATTTTATTTTTATAAGATTATTTAATTTTAATAATATATTAATTAAAAGTATTTATACTAAATAAAATATATATGGTGTTTGATTTGTCATTTTAATTTGTTTCATCCTATATGCATGTGTATATATTTATACAGTTCGAGAACAGCGAGGACCACCAGTATCCGTCCCTGTTCGATACCTATCTTGACACCCACTTCAAGAATGGTGTTTGGTTGCAGGATGAGGCTCGTGCTCGGTTTGTAAGTATCGTTTTTTATTTATTTATTTTCCAAACACGCACTTAGTGATTTATTGAAACATAATCTAGTAATTAACCCGACTAACATATTAATTTTCTCATTTTTTTTCAACTACATAGGATGAGATGGTCAGGCTAAGGCAGCCTAGATCCGATATGCCGACAGACGAGGCGTGCCTCACGGAGCAGGACATATTTGCCCGGGTAATCGGGGGCAAGCAGCGTGGTCATATACCCGGCGTCGGCAGGGTGGTACCCTTCTTGAAGAGGCCACGGGTAGACATGCCGCCTCCAGCTCCACCAGGTATGTACAGTTGGATAATATTAAATGACTCATCATATGTATTGAAATGACCGTTTTTAAATTTTGATTATTTCGTTTATAGGTACGGCCGATGTCGACGGGAAGCTTGCTGAAGCTCAGGAGAAGCTTGATGAAGCTAAAAAGATAGTGGCTGAAGCTCAGAAGGAGAGAAAAAAAGCTAAGAAGAAAGCGGCGAAAAATGAGAAGAAGCTCGAGTTGTTGACGCGTTTTATGTCGACCAACCCAGACTGTGCGGCGTTTATTAGCCAGGCTGGTTCTCGAGGTGCCGCTGGAGAGAGCAGTAGGAGTGGCGCGGGAGGGAGCGGCGCAAGCGCTCCCGCGAGTGGCCTCGTCGGCGAGAGTGGCTCTAGCAGCGAGAGTGGCTCTCGCAGCGGGAGTGATGATGATGATCAGGATGGCGACGAGGGGCTCTAGAGGTATTATTTTGTGTTGTTTTGTCTTTGGAACTATATTTTGACGACCCAATTGCAACATTTGTAGATATTGTAGATATAGGGGCTCTAGAGCGATTATAACACCCCTTTTTGATGTATGTTGAGGGTTTTATAAAGATTTATGGCCGTTTTGTAAAGTTTATTAAGTGTTTCGTGGTTATATATAACCGTTTTAGCCGTTTAGCCGTTTTATCCGTTTTAGCCGTTGTTTGTATTGGAATGTCTTGTATATAGTGGTTATAGAAAGCAGGTTAGAAACCAGGTTTGTGTAGATTTTTGCTGCAAATTATTGCGGCAAAAATCTGGGCATTGCAGCTGCGCAGGCTGCTGTGCAGCTGCAATAGAACTTCCATACCGTGGACATGTCGTCGGTAACGTAGACTTGTGTATATGATACCGACATATTGTCGTCGGTAAAATATTGAACTTATTGTCTATTATAAATGGTACCGACATACTGTCGTCGGTAGTATATACACACATATTTGACTTTTCGTTGACTATTATAAATGGTACCGACATATTGTCGTCGGTAGTATATACTAACATATTTGACTTTCGTTGACTATTATAAATGGTACCGACATATTTTCGTCGGTAGAATATACACACTTATTTGACTTTCGTTGACTACTGAAAATGGTACCGACATATTGTCGTCAGTAGAATATACACACATATTTGACTTTCGTTGACTCTAATTAGTTTGGCTAATTAAACCGTAAATTATTTAGTACACTACCGACGACGTGTCGTCGGTAGAATATTGTCAAACAAACAAAACGTTTGACTGGAAAATCATGTGGGTCCCACTATGTCGTCGGCGTTATTTGTCGGCATAGTCGTTGCCGACGTGGCTCTGTCGACAAGATAGTGCCGACGACATGACGTCGAGACGGCATTATGCCGACGTCATGACGTCTGTATGGTGGAAAAAATGTCCACTGTGGTGGTCCTGTTTGTACTAGTGAATTTTTATTACGCACCCTTTAAATATTAAACTTTTAATGCTTTTTGTATTTAAAATATATTCATTCGACATAAACATATACAAACACATACTAAATCGTATTTTTAATATACAAACTTATATTCATTATGTTCGTCATTTCGTCACAATTAATAGGAATATAAATATTTAATTTTTACATAGTTAAAATGCTCATTCTTTAAGTAATCATATTAAATCATATTTTTAATATACAAACTTATATTCATTATGTTCATCATTTCGTCACAATTAATAGGAATATAAGTATTTAATTTTTACATAGTTAAAATGCTCATTCTTTATGTAATCATATTTATGACGTGTAATGGTTTTTAAAATATTTCAACTTTTAATGTGCACCCTTTATTCAATATGAATATTATAATGTGATTAACTATATAATATATGAATTAATCAATACTACAATTATATACTTATTCTTATAATAACTAAATCAACATTATGATCATATCTAAATATCATATAGTTTTTTCGTTGTAAAATAAAATCAAGTATTATCTTTATGTCACTTTGTACTTATATCATATATATTGTATACATGTTATTTATATTGTGTTTGATGCTTTATATATATATAGTGGGACTTTCATTTCAGAACCATCTTATCTGCGAGAACTGACAGAATCACTAAAAACATACATGCACGCCTTTTAAAATAAAATAAAATACATGCAAATCATCAATAATCGTAAGTATCCACATATGTTCTTCAATATCATCATGAACTCATCCTCTTTTTTCACAAAAACCTTACACACGGCCGCAATATTGTCATTGCACGCCTTATAAGAACATACATGCACACCTTCAAAGAAAATTTTTGTATTTCCAATTTCTTATCAAATTCTTTAGAACAACCATGTTTTTTTTAAAACATATATGTTGTTTTTGGAACATATGTGCAAAAATACAATTATTGAAGGCGTGCATGTATGTTTTTGGTGGTTCTGTCAGTTCTCGCAGATAAGATGATTCTGAAATGAAAGTGCCCATATATATATATATTATATATATATATATATATATATATATATATATATATATTTTAAAGGCAATTTTATTAAAAAAAAAAAAAAAAAAAAAAAAAAAAAAAAAAAAAAAAAAAAAAAAACCAACCCCTAGCAAAGAGCTAGAAAAAATTACAAACTAAGAGAAGAAGGATTTTCAATCCAAGACGTCCAATCCTTCTTCAATCCAAGACGTCCAATCAAAACTAAAATTACAACGACTCGAACACCAAGTGTAAGACAAACGGACTATATCATCAAAGATGTGGCCACGTATATGGGGGACTTTGCCAAATAAAAGTTGGTTTCCGAAACTCCATAAAACTCTCCACATCACATAACAAATACCTTCATATCACTTTCATGGTTTTATATTGGTATAAGAAAAACATATCGTTCTTTAGATAAATCGTTTCTTTCATGGTTTTACATATGCTTTTTCTTTTCAATAAACAAAATCCATGAAACTATCTCGTTCATCGAACGGGTCTGTAATCTAGCTCTAGTAGTTTAATAAAAATATGCAGTTGATGAACAAATAGAATTTAGCTGGGATATGATACATCTCGCAAGTACAAATAAAAAATCTTAACAATAAAGTTTGATAAAGTTTTTTTTTTTTAAACTTTCAAAAGCTAATAACGTCAAGCCACAACACATAAAGATATGTACACTTCACTGCATATCTATGCCATTTTTCTAAATATAATTAATACGTAGTACTTATTTAGCAAGACATCAGCTGACAAAATTGTATGTTAGTAATATATTAATCTCAGAAACATGATGTAGTTATTCTTAATAGGTAAATGTTTCAAATTGTATATCATTAAAATGAATTTTTCATAAAAGGGGAATAAAAACTTCACTCTCTTGAACAACCTCAAATAAATATGTTACAAATTTTTTTAAGGAAAAAAGTATATGAAACTCTCCAAATCAACAACATATATATTCTCCAAGCCCCTAATCTCCAAGGTTATCTTAAAACTATGCCAAGTTATGAGAACAAAGATTTATTATATTATATATAATATTTTTCAAATGCGAGTGGTGTGAAATTATGAGGTATCATTAAAGAACATGACTTTATGCCTACCAAATACAATGAAAAGGCCAAATATCACATTTTTAAACAAAGAGCCGAATGAATATCAGATGATAGAAACATGATTTCAAACAATCATGAATGAAGTTGATATGTCTTCTTAATTATAATGTGTTGCATGACGATTAAAGAATTAAATGGAGCTTTCATTTGTACTATAAACAGGGAAGTGAAGAAATATAGTTTTGAATTTGATATAAAAAAAATCCTATAATTACTTCTTATATTTATAGCAAAACCCTATAAAAAATGTGTCTTTAGAAAAAGTATAGATACACAACCAACTTTTAGTAGTTCACACTTTAAAGAGTAGAAAATTATACACATACATGAATCACACTTTTTCAAAAATGACAATTTCATCTTTTTTTGGCAATACTCGAATAATCGAGCATAATCAGAAAAATATAATGATGAAGATTCGATGAATAACATCATATACGAATTGGAACCCTTGGAGTTGCTTATGATTTAAACCGTTGAGCCTAGTCACAAAATCTAAAGTACGCACACATTTGTAGCAACTAAAACTTGAAGCTTATTAGCATGCTTTGAAGCTACACTAGTTTGCACTAGCAAAAAAAGGTACTGGCGAGACAACGATAACTATATATGTCTGTTGAGACTCGAGAGTCTTAATGAATAAAACAAGAACAAAGATTGGAATGCCATGAATCATGAATTCATGATACCAATTGTTTATGATACTACTTTAGCAAAGTTGTTGGTGTTTTTTTTTTTTTTTTTTTTTTTTCATATTATAATTATGGTAATGATGTTTTTTTGTAAGTGATTAACTTTCTAAAATAAAAATCTACCTGATAAAGAAGATTCGTACTATAATTATAATAAATTAATCTATAAAAATAAAGTAAAGTAACTCATTATACTAATTTATGTCATAAAATATAGAGATAGATTAATCACCAATTCACCATTGATTAAATTATGTATCCAGTATGTTGTGAACCAATGGGAACTAAAGTGTAACTTTGTATGCAACTTCAGTGTCAAGTTTCGAATTATTGAATAGGTATCGACACCTTATTATATAAAACCATAATGTTTAGTTTCATGCATTGAACATAACCAAAAAATATCCAAGTTTTGAGTTTTGATTTTGCTAGTTTATAATTGGGGGACTATTATTTCATGGAGCAATACAAGATGGGAATATGTTTAGCTGCCTTTTCTTGTAGCCAATTGACTGCATACTCATAAATAAACAACCATAGTCACTAAGTTAACTAAGTACATAATTGGGTTGTGTTTGTTTTTTCTTAAAAAGCACTTTTTATCACTTTTCTCTTCGGCGGGAAGAAGAAACGGAATGAGGTGGTTTGTTTTTCTTCAGACATAAGTGATATAATCACTTCTTTCTACTCCAATCTTGAAGGCAAACACAACCTCTTTTTCCTCTTCACATTACCCAACCTCTACTTCTCATCTTTCTCTCCTCTCTTCTCACTTCTAAGCCATCACAAAAACAAACAAAAGATTCAGACTTTAGATTCGCCTCTTTTCTTGTAGACATGGTTTTGCAGATAAGAAGTAAAACATCTGAAAAAACAAATGACATCTTAGGCTTTGATCTTTTAGTTTTTGTTGACAAACGGTAATTTCAATCTTCATTTGCTCCTCTCTTTAGATGTCCGCCAATTTTACATTTTTTTGGGCTAGTTCAGTTTAAATGATATCATAACATTCTATTGAAGTTTATGCCCATAATTTTTATTTGTTAACCATGTTATCTGATCTTTTGTACTAATTTATGTTCTTTCAGACAAACCGCTACATAGACTAAAATTTGATAATTTGAGAAAATCTATTGGAGGTACACCTCTGTTAACGAAAGAACCATCATATTTTGACGTGATTTTGCTGCATAGAGTCGCAGCCATAGTGCTATACTATTCTCTAGCAATGAAATTAATTTATCCATGGTGAAAAATATTACTCCCTCCTTTCCAAAATAAGTGGCAGGTTTGACTTTTTGGACTCTTTTTTGTTCAACTTTGACCTTAAATATTTTTATTTGTGTTATATAGTACTTGATGAAAAGTATACTAATGAAAATATATTTGAAACTCAATTCATTCATATATTTTGCATCAAATATTATATAACACAAATAAAAATATTTACGGTCAAAGTTGAACAATAAAGACTTTAAAAAGTCAAACATGACATTTATTTTGGGACGGAGGTAGGAATAATCTCGTATTCTCATAGTTATTGGTTCACGAGGGAAGCTGAAAACACAATTTTGATGAAATTGATAAATGTGAAATCATAAACTTTCATTTTTGGCAGTAGTTTGGTCTGTTAATCTTTCTTAAGTGTCTTTTCACAACTTTTTGTGAATGTAAAAAGAAGTTTAAGAGCTAAACTACAAGGAGACAAATAAAAGATTTAACTGAGTAAATATTATAGTTAGTTTGTTTAAATTCATTAGAATGTTAAACATGGCCGTAGGGCTATGTATAAGAATTTTAAGACAATATTTTAACTGTTGTAACTTTACAATAAATATCTTAACCATATTAATCAACCACATTTTTATGTTTAGCATAAAGCTATGTTATTAAAACCCTTAAATATAACATATCAAAACTGGAGAAAACGAATAGGTGACACTGTGACAGGTAACCCATCGAAATGATGAAAAACTGGAGATGTTACTTACTATTATGAACCCTCAACCACGTATAAAAGTGTCGAAATGTGTCCATCAACGAAACACGTACGTGTTATTATGAAAGCGAGACATCATGAATCACAAGTCCGTTCATATTAGCACTATCACTTATAGTGGATCCTAGAACATCCCAAAGTCACTTGGATAGAAAATATATGAGCACTATGAAATTCTAATTTGTAATGTTATCATTTGTTGGCTTGTATAATGATGGATCGACTAATGCCTTTTTAGATAATAACTAGACATTGACTCTTCATATGTGTATTGAACAAATTCTAATACAACACATTTCAAACTAAAATAAGAATCAATGGTTTTCTTAACACAATGTCCACTTTCTTGCAAGAAAATGGACAATGCAAAGTGAGTATAAAAATATTCTGGCCAATGGAAATTCTGATTTGATTGTTGGGTTGTCTTTATTAGATTGCTTGGAAAATATATATTCTGCATACCCTTTTTGTCCTTTCAGAATATGAAACAAGAGACAAATAATATATTACAGAAGGTGCTTAATCTGAAAGTTATTAAAAACAGTACATTGATTCGTCTTGTACCTCTTTCACTTGTGCACTTTATAACTATAGTGGTTATCAAATGTGTATACGAATAACCCAAAGAAAGGCCAAAAACGAGGTGGTTACAACGACCTACACACACACGAGGCACCTAAAAAGGATTGAATGTAAAGACATTTCGGGATTATAGCTCTCTCTTGTCAATATAGATTGAACCTTGTTTCGAATTCTCATAACTTGAGTGTGAGGGTTACCTTCGAAAATGTATGATTATCACCTTCGCACCTATCCACTTTCGAGTTTCGGTTTATTTTTTACCCTCATTCCTTCTTGTAGATGATTGCTAATGAATGTGTTAATCAAGAGGTCTTACTTTTGTGTGACTCGATCACAAGATTTTGTGACTCCAATTCAGAGTTTTTTATTTGCTAAAAGCCTAAAAGGCATATGATGAAGCTTTTAAAAAGCCCACCGACCAACTTCTGAAGGCCCACTGGCTACTTCTTGAATCCAATATAACTGAAGCCCGTTGGCTGCTTCTTCAACCTTTTTATTTTATAATCGTTTGTTTTTTAGGCAAATCACTAACTATAATCATCACCCGTAAGGCAATAAGAACGCACCAAAGTTCCAAAAGACCAAGGGCCCGTTTGGTTCGTAGACGGGTTTAAGATTAGGATTTGGATTTTGATTTGACTTAACTATAAAATTAATTATTTTAAAATTTGATATATAATTTAATATTTAAAAAAATGATATTTTGAGATAGTGGAAAGAGAGAGAAAGAAACAAAGTGACCACAAGACAGAAAACCTTCCATCATGTCACTCACAACAGTTAACTTAGCCTTAAATTTTAAGGCATATCACGTCAGCTTTTACACACCTTAATTTAACTCAGTTTTAACCCACACAACAATAACTCAGCTTTAACACACCTTAACTCACCTTTACACATAAATTTTCAAATTCAACCCCTAAACTTATAATCATACTTCATTTATTAAAAACATAACATTCATTAAAACATAACATTACATTAAAATATAACATACTTAAAAAAAAATTACAACGAGATTTAAAAAGCATAACATGATAACGAATTAAATATTTATTCATCGTCTTCTTGATGTTGAAGGTGCTTATGCCAAACATGCTCCATAAAGTCTCGTTGGAGTCGAGTATGTGTGTCTCTGTCGCGTATTTCTCTTGCCCTTCAACGTTGGCCATCGCATCTGTCAACCCACGAATTTTGCCTCAAACGTGGTGACGGATCCACCCACATGTCGTTAAAATCACGTATTGCAAAATTTTGATCTTTTATAATCATGTTATGCAAAATAATGCAACAATACATGATTCTCTTTATCCTCGCAAGTTCCAATTGACGTGCCGGTTGTCGTAGTATACCCCAACGTCCTTGAAGCACACCAAAAGCACGTTCGACATCCTTTCGTGCACTTTCTTGTTTCCTTTTAAAGTAAGCATGTTTCTCGTCAGTTGTTGCCGAGAAGGATTTGACAAACGTAGCCCACTGTGGGTAAATACCGTCGGCTAAGTAATAGCCCTTTTCATACCTCCTTCCATTTACCATATAAGGTGCTGCAGGGGCGGCGTCATTAAGAATGTCGTCGAATAACGGTGAGTTATCCAAAACATTAATATCGTTATTCGCCCTCGCCATCCCAAAAAATGCATGCCAAATAGCAACTGCTTCAAGCATTATAGTTGGGTATTTTTTATCACCCCTACCAAATTGCCCTTGCCAAGCAACCGGACAATTTTTCCACTCCCAATGCATGCAATCAATGCTACCAAGCATTCCCGGAAAACCATGGTGCGACTCATGTCTTTCATAAATACTTTGAATGTCGGTCCATGTTGGTTTTCTTAAATACTCCGGCATAAACAAATCAATAACGCACTTGTTAAAATTATCAAGACACTTCAATGATGTAGTCGCACCCATTTGCAAATACTCATCAAACGCATCGGGTGACGTGCCGTATGCCAATTGGCGTACGGCAGATGTACACTTCAAAAGAATACTTATACTTGTTCGACCAGTACAATCTTCCGCTTCCGTAAAAAATTTAAAATGATCAGGAACAAAACCAGAGGTATAAGATTGAATACCTTCGACTATTTGTAGAAATAGTCGCCGGCTCATACGAAATCTTCTTCGAAAAACCCGTCCCGGATACTTACAGTCTTCATCGAAATAGTCGGCACGCAAACGTTGATCAGCAAGCTCACGTTCACGAAAGATATGCCCACGTGCAATCGAAGGTCCAGTGGCTTCTTGTTGTTCCATATGCACAACTTGTTCGTACACGGATGCCATCCACTGAATGTCGTCTTCGTCACTTGAAAAGTTGTTAGCTTCATTCGGATCCATTGTGAATCAAAAACTTTTTTTTTTTTTTTTAGTGGAAGGTTGAAGAAGATAGTGTAAGATGTATTGTATTGATTTGTGAAAGTGTGAAAAAAAATATGGTGTTAAATGGGTATTTATAGGAGAGTGAAATTGGTTTTGATTTTTTTTTTTTTTTTTTTTTTTTTTTTTTTTTTTAATACATATAGCCGTTAAACACAAAGGCCTGATTTGTAATTTTCCAAACTTGTTCCATACACATGAACTAGCCGTTTAGGGGGCGAGAATGATTTTTTTTTTTTCACTTTCTACCCTTAACGCAGCGTTAAGGGTATAACGCAGCCCTTAATGCTGCGTTAATGTGGGCTGCTCACAAAGGCTAACGCACCTTAACGTGCGTTAAAGGTGCAAAAAAACCTCCTTAACGCCATGTTAACTTAACCGTTGTGACTGGTCTTATAGTCCAGATTTGAAAAGTGCAAGGCCAATGGGTACCAATTAGAGCTGGCATAACAGGTCTGACATGACACGACACGACACGAACACGATAAGACACGAACCTGTTAAGGCCAAACACGAACACGACACGATAACTAATCGTGTCAATTTTTCCAAACACGAACACGACACGAAATTTAACATGTTACACGATAAGAAACCTGATAAGAGACCTGTTAACAAAAATCATAAATTTAAACCAGAGTAAATTGCATAAATCGTCCCTAAAGTTTGGCCAAATTGTATGTTTCATCCAAAAGTTACGAAAGTGCATGGATCGTCCATGTGGGGAAACTTTTGGTGCAAGTATCGTCCCCACAGGGACGATACTTGCACCAAAAGTTTTCCCAAAAAGGACGATACTTGCACCAAAGTTTTCCCCACAGGGACGATCTTTGCACTTTTCAAACATCTGGGACGAAACTTGCAATTTGGCCAAACTTTAGGGACGATTTTTGCAATTTACTCTTTAAACCAACGAACTTGTTAAGGAACCTACTAAGAAACCTGCTAAGGAACATGTTAAAGACACGAAACCTGTTAAGACACGATAAGAAACCTGGTAAAAGACCTGTTAACAGGTCTTAACAGGTCTTATCGTGTCTTAACAGGTTCCTTAATAGGTTTCTTAGCAGGTTTCATTTAGTACATATGTATATTCGTGTCTTATCGTGTCTTAACAGGTCCGGACCTGTTAAGACACGAATTTCATTCGTGTCTTAACAGATCCAGACCTGTTAAGACACGAAACTTGTTAAGGCCAAACACGAAACCTGTTAAGACCAGGTCGTGTCGTGTCGTGTTAACAGGTCCGTGTCAGAAATTGCCAACTCTAGTACCAATGTACCATGCCTTATTTTTAAATCTACATTTTAAACCAAACATGGGTTTTGTGTCTTACAACTCCAAATACCATGCCAAACCTGGATAACAAACAAACCCTAAAGTTAATAATGTTGGACAACTAATAGTGAACAAAATAACTTTAAATTTTAAAATAGCAATTTAGAATATGAAATATGAGTTTCAGATATGATAAAAGATATATTAAATGGATGAGATTTCCTTGTTAAGATTATCCGAAGAGGGTTAATCTCATGACCGTTTCTGACTCTTCCCCGGCCACTCCAAAATGCACACACCTAGCGAGTTTTGAACCCTTGACTTCTTGTGAGAAAACCAAGCACCTTACCATCAGGCCATGATAAATTTGTCACAACTCAGAACTCAAATGTAGAATGGAAAATCAAAGGTTCTTGCTAATTTTTTTAACTTCTAAACTAAACCAAACCATAAAGAACGAGGAATTGGAATACGATCGAAGATTCTTTCCTGAACTTATATTAATGCTTACAATTCCCGGACTTCGTAGTTAGTATAATAATGGACTAGCTAGCTTAAGCATGTTATTGTGAGGGAGTGACTTCTGATAAACCAGAAATGAGTCTCGCGCTTTGGTTAGGTTTGGTTTGGTCAGGTTCTGTATAGATGAATGAGAACTCAGCCCAGTCTTTGCCTTTAGCAAAAACTTTAACTAAATGATTTGAAAATTATATCTTAAATGCTACATACACTAAAATAAAACACTATCATTTAGGTATCATAATACTATAATATTTTCCCATAATGGGCGGTCATATGATCTTGGTTCCCATCAACATCTACATGGAAAGTTCAGTGCGTTCGTTCAACCAAATGATTGCTAACATAGGATTTTTAATCATCATGGTATCAGAAATGTAACAAAATCGTATGATAATGTTACATATCACATCAAGTATCATAATGCACTTATGAGCATCTATATGAATAAGACATGTCGACACCAAATGGCAATAGTGCCCCCACAATTCAAATTCTTTGGTAAACAAGAATTCAGTTAACCAAGTCCTTTGTGGAGACGGTCTTGTATTCAAATTCTTCGACACGCCCACAATGCATGTTTTCTTAAGTATTTGAAACTTGGAATCTAAAATCCATACCATCGGAATTGTAAACGTAAACCAAAAACAATGTCTACATACAAGAGTTGGTGTCTTTACTGTAAAAAACCAACAGCCCAAAGAAATAGGTAAATTCTGACTGATCGATGAATTTTACCTTTACGGTCTTAAGAAAAAACAAAGAGTACATGAATGAGAGAAACAGAACACCTTATGCCATTATTTTAGCTGATCTCGTGAACAAGCTATCGACAACCTTGCCCATGTTTTCAATCGTCTCAAGTGTTGCAGGGTAGATTGCATCTGTCTTTGGATCGTCAAAGATTATGAGACATCCGACACCCTGATCCAGTGTTCCAGCAAACTTCTTGTCCAATATCATCTGAGATAGTTTCTTCTCCACATGGTCAACTGGAAGCTCAATCAGTGCAGCAATGTGCGCAATCTCAACCCTTGAGAACGGTTCAATCAACCTGTACAAGTTTAACACCAAAAATCGATAAATATTGTTGCATGATTAAAAAATTAATACAGAAAAGCTCAAATTAGCAACTAGTGTTACAACTAACGAGATAACACTTAAAGCAATTTGAAAACTTTAAAATAACATAATTAGCTTTTCTTTGCAAATGAACAGTTTTGGACAATTTCCGTAAATGTAAAAGATATGGGTTTTTAGACAGATATTTCCCACATAAGAAAACACAGAAATTAGCGAAGCCCATAATTTTGGAAAAAAACATACGGGCCTTTGGATGTTTCCTGTCGGATTATTTAGTGCAAACATGAAATTGATACAAACTGTCACTGAAAGTCATTGCACTTTACTGCAAAAAAATGGCGTACTTGGCTTTTTGTTTCTTGTCCAAACTTGGTCCTCAAAAAGTAAAGTCCTTTTTAAATTCAGCATTTTCACAAGGAGGATAACTTATTTGTGGGTTAAGTTTAACGGTTTGAAAGTAAACAACTCTAATAACAATGATAATGACCATAACCTGCACAAGTTTTGCTCCAACAAGGTATCATAGAGTGACGAGAGATGTCTGTGGACAATAGGGTCCTCATCTAGCTGAGCCTTGAAATCCTGAAGGGCGGTTTCAAACAGCTTTAATGACCTTTTTGCATAAGCATCAGCTACGGCTTTCATTGCATCAAGTTCAGGCCCTAAGTACTTCAAAGCTTTGGAAGAGATTATTCCCGCCACATCATCAGCCTGGTTCACCATGATTTTACATAGCAGCATATATTTGAGACTGTAAACTGCTCTGGCATCCTCAAGAGCATTAAACGCTTCAAAAGCTTCAAAGAAGTAACTGTATGCAGTTTTATAATCTTTTTCCTCAGCATGAAGAATCCCACTCTGTAAATCGATAGTACCCTGTTGAGCTGGAGGAACATAAATCGCATTTGCAGCAGTTCTAGCAGCCGTGAGTGCAGCTTTTGCTTTTGGGAGGTTTCTTAATGAGAAGTGTAATTTGCTTTCTAACAAGTCAATATCAACTAGAAGCAATTTGTCATCTAATCGTCTGACTTCTTTGACCAATCCCGAAAGAAGTGTAAGAGCTTCTGAGTATTCCTTGCTATCCATCAATAGAGCAGCGAGCCGGGCCTCAACTCGTTGCCTCAAGAATGTTCGTTTCTCAGAGCGGGTCCACTCCACCATTTCTTTACACAATGATATTTGAAGATCGGTGGTGTTTGGAATCTTTGCAACAGCGTCGATGACACTTCTTACTATTTTCGCAGTTTTGGCCTTGGGGATCAGTGAAAAGAAGGGTCTCAAGGTGGTCAAAAGACCACGGAGATCCTCCCCTCTACCTTCTTCCCTGAGAAGATCAGAGAGCTTAGCAATTGACTGTTCTTTGATCCGTAGTGCTTCAGAAGAAGATGCAGGGTTTTCTATGACCCGATAGAGAATGGTGATAGCCTCTGATGGATTTTTGGCTTCTGAAGCCAAGTCAAGTGACTCTGCTGTCGCTGGAAGATATGATGTTGACATCTTGAAGCTGGATGCAATAAAGAGAATGAATGAGCGTCATCATAAAAAAGTAAAGAACACTTAAATCTGATAACATGATTCTAGTTACAGTACTTGGAATAACTAAGACATTCTAAGTTGTTAAAGTGCTAAACTAATGAAGAATTGCAAAGAATAAAATACAGTGTTGCCAGATTTCAGTTTTACTGCTACTTATTATGTGAAACGCCTACACGTTTTATGACTGACAACAATAAGCTTCAATGAAAAATATATAAGTGTAAGAATTTCAAGTAGTTGACCCTCACAAACCATGCAATAGAAAGTTCATATTATAAAAGCATCTGTCTCGTGAGTTTTTGTCTTATACCCGAGACAGTAGACATTATAGTCGTAAATTCCTATGTGGTTGCAAGAATAAGCGATTCAACTGATAGCAGAAGTCACAAGCTTCTTGCACCTTTCAATGTCACATTAATGTCCAATAGATAAAAAGAAGATCAACTAAACATGGAAGATGTAACAAATTTCAGATGAGTTTACAGAAGTATGCAGTTCAAGTTAAAACAAAGAGGTACAGTGTGACAATAGGGAAAAATTTGGTAAGCGACATTACTTCACGAAAACTTAATCCAAGTTACAAAATGTTGTAGATATTTAAGAAACCACATTTACCACGTCTTGACACACCCATAGTGATTTGAGAATACCGAGGGAAGGATTTGATTGCATAAAATTGTAAATAGACTAACTAGACAATCCTAAGTTAAGATATTATTGGCTATAATGATAGCTCAAAAGCATTCAGACTCTAATTAACGAAAAAAAAAAAAAAAAAATACAGAGGAAAATGATTTCTACACCCTTTCATGATAACCATAAAGTGGAAAACAACTAGCTTAAGCATGAAGGAATGGTGAAATTCACGCGAAATAGCAATACACCCATAAAAACAAGCGTGAAAACTTGAGATATTACTATACTAGGAAATAGTAAACCTACAATCCAACTCAAAACAAAGTGGCATGGGTGAGCAAACCGAACAACGCAAAGTTCAGAATCATATTCTAGTAAGCAATACTTGCATTGCACAACTGACAATAGAAATACTTACATTGTACAACACTTGACCTACCCTAGTCTATAAAATAAACCTATTATCAGACGATACCAAGAAATCGAATTTTTTACACACAAGCCAACGTAAGTAAGATGCAAGAAACATGGAAAAATACTTGGTAAGCAATTAAAACTTCAATTTAAACAGCTGAACATACAATATTACTCTAAACCACAGTTAAAACCCCGCTAAAAATTAATAAGCTCGAATTAACAACGTCCTAAGAATAAATGAAACCCTAGATCGTAGTTCAAGTAACCTGTATAACATTGTACATAGGCAGCTAAACTTAAATTTTAGCATCAACATCACAATTAACAAAAGTAAAGACCTAAACACTAAAATATATTAGAGATGAAATTAAAAAAGTTGATGAGATAAATATAAGTGATTGAATTACCTTAGAGAGAGAAGTGATATGATTAATTGGATCGGAGAGAGTTTTGTTTGGGTGATAATGAGGAGGAGGAGGAGGTTTCTTGGATGGAAAGAAATGCCTCTGGTTTTTTATTACTAGTTTTTTGTGTTTGGCAATACGGTTTATTCAGTTTTGATGATAGGGGGGGTGTTTGTCTCGGCTATATAGCGGGTTTATCGCTTATTTCGTTTCAATGGTTATTTAGGGTGTGTTTGGTATGTCGCCATGAATCATAATGGGAATGAGTTTAATAGTAGTGGTGGACTCCTCGGTATGAAAGATACATACCTTACCTTTTTTAGATATATTAAGTATGGAACATTTCTATCATTCATTCCGATATTTGAAAGGTTTGCTTCTTAAACAAACAAATGATTGTAACGAAAATTCATTTCCTCATTCTCATTTCGGATACCAAACGCACCCTTAGTAAATTAAGTGGCTTGGATTAATTGAGAGAGAAGACTTTGTGAACCTCTCCATTAAGATTTAATAAAAGATTGGAACCGCTCATTAAGTGGAAAGTAAACACCTCCTTAGGCCTTAGGCTTATATTTCATAATCTCACTTTTTTCGAATTTTTTTTTATAAACTTTTCGGCTTATATTAGTTTATTATGAACTAATAAGCTTGTATAAGCTGAAAATTTTCAAAACAAGCCACAAAAATGAGCTTATGAAACATATGCCCATTTGAATAATCCAAGTAGTTGACTATAGGATCGGATCCTCTGTCTTTGTATGAAACTTTTACTGTCAGTCAAAGGAATAGCTGAACTACTACATTGATTAGGCGGATCTAACTATTTTGAAAAATGGTCAGAGGCGTCTGTCTATTAGTTCAGTTGAGAACAAGGTGTCGAACTAGACCGATAATTGTCGTCTATCAAAGTGCCTTTAAATGCCAAGAATCGTGTCTCTACATACGAAGAGCAGGCATGCGTGGGAATTTAAGACAGGACTCCGTAAGACCTTTGTTTAATATGTCTTTTGTTTACGACGAATATGAATAGGTTCTTTTCAGATTTGACATAAGAGGGTAATTCATCAAATCGGAATAAACCCATAAGCCGGATAAGCTTAAACAAACGTCCCATAAGTTTTTATATTTACCAAGGCGTGATTGGATTATCCTTTTTATATATATAGAAAAAACTAATAAGCCCTTCAATAAGCTTTTTCGTTTACATAATAAACATTCTAATACGCCCTTAACTACGCTTTAAATTTTGGATCAGTTGTGGTTTGAAACTAAAAGAAATTAGAGGTTTTTCTTTCTAGGTTACTCGTGAGGGCGAGTCTTTGACTTATAAGTACGCGACATAACTGAGATAATCTCATGATCATTTCCGACTTTTTCTGACCAGTTTCAATCTAGTGAGGACTGAACTTTTTGTTAGATAATAAAGGCCCGCAAGCCCGTTGGGTTTGACCCGTTAGTTGATAGGTTTAGGTTAATTAGTTTTCAATTTAATGTCATGTAATTCATTTAATCTGATCATAATGCATTTTTAGTATTTTGATTTTTACATAATATCAAGAGCTAGGTCAAAAATGAAGAAAAATAAAAAGAAAAGAAAGAAAAAGAAGAAAAAAATGTTTGATTGGAACAATATGTTAGTGGGACAACATTTGAATATTATTTTGCATGCGTATGGTCGAGTAATTCGAACGGTAATTCTTTTGTTTATTATATATATATTAAAAGATGAGAAATTATATGAATAGTGAAAAACAGTACTTGAATAGTAACTTCGATCCCTTTTTGACAATTTTAGTCCCTGAGGTTATAGAGTCGTTGCAAAGTTAGTCCAAGTTCGTAACAGTGCAAAACTATTTTGACAATTTTAGTCCCTGAGGTTATAGAGCCGTTGCAAAGTTAGTCCAAGTTCGTAACAGTGCAAAACTATTTTACATAAATGGTCCCTCAGGTTAGCTGTACATGGCACCGTTAGTCCCCAGTTAGTGAACTTCTGCAAATTCAGTCCTTTTTTTTTTTTTTTTTTTTATTTTTAGTTTAGATTTTTTATTTTTTATTTTTTTAGTTCAGAAACTTTTTTTTTTTTTTTTTTTTTTTTTTAAGTTTAAAACAAACGTGTCAAAAGAAATAATGTTCCCATATTTACATAAACATCTTTTGACACAATTTACACACTACCCATATAACAAAACACATATAGAATAAAAAAGTATTAAAAAAAAAAAAAAAAAACATTTACTGTAGCATGAACAGTAAATACTGTGTGGTTCGAGAAAGTTTTTTTTTTTTTTTTTTTTTTTTTTTTTTTTTTTTTTGTAAAATAATTTCGAAAAAATTTAAAAAAAAAAATTTTGAAAAAATATTTTCAAAATATATATATATATATATATTTTCAAAAAACTTTAAAATTAATTTTTCTAAAAAAAAAAACAACTATCTGAAAAACCCGCTGCAACGCGCGGGCTTCCCTGCTCGTTTGGATTGATAAGTCAAAATATTTTATCAGAAAGTTTTTTTTTTTTTTTTTTTTTTTTTTAAGTTTATTGATTTTAAGATCCATATAAGCATATTGGATGATGGGAAAATGAGGTAAGAATACTGATTGGATGTTCGATTTATTTGTTTAAAGCATGCAGTGTTTAGAATTTAATATCTTAGTTGAGGTTGGAAGTTCAAATTGAGTTATTAGGTTCGATTTTGTTTGGTTCGTTTGATTATTGGTTTCGTGATATTTAGGATTTCTTTTACTTGAAGTTTTGACAATAGGGATTTGAAGACTTATGTTTAGATTTGTTTGGGATTTGGTATTGATTTTGATTGGTATTGCTATCGGCATTGGTATCGTTAGATAATATTGGTATTGGCATCAACAACATATTTTGGTTCCGCCTGGTTCTGCATTTGGTTACGCTATGCATCTGTCCGATTTCACCTGGTTTTATCTGCATTTGTTTGGATTTGCACCTGTCTGCCTATCTGCATCTGCCTATCTGTTTTCACACGTGGTTCTACATCTGGTTCCGGCTGGTTTTGTCTGAATATGAATCTGTCTGAATATGAATCTGAATCTGAATCTGAATATGTCAGAATATGAATTTGAATTTGAATATGAATTTGTCTGAATCTGAATCTGATTCTGTCTGAATCTGCATCTGTCTGCATCAGTCCGCTTGAATCTGCTCGTCTGTTTGCACTTTGGGACACTCTGCTTTCGCGTTTTTTTTTTTTTTTTTCTTTTTCAGTTTTAGTTTATTTTCTGTTTGACAAACTCTTAATGTTTATGGCTGCAGCATTGCGAGTTTGAGAGGAGGTGTTAGATAATAAAGGCCAGCAAGCCCGTTGGGTTTGGCCCGTTAGTTGCTAGGTTTAGGTTAATTAGTTTTCTATTTAATGTCATGTAATCTCTGTAATTCACCATAATACATTTTCAGTATTCCATTGATTTTTACACTTTTAACCTCTTGTGAGAAATCCAAGTGTCTCGCCACTTAATTATTTTGTGGTGTTTAAGCTAAAACGAACCAATAATAATAAACTTTATGAATAAAAACAAACGATACTACTCAAAGAATGAATTTTAAATGATTTATATTAGAATGTTTTCAATTTATTGTTTGTCAACTCACTAGTCACTACATATTAAGGGTGTTTGATTTATATGTGGGGTTCGAGTGGATTTGGATTTGGTAATGGAACGAAAGAAAATTATTAATGATATTAAAGATGCATTTGTTTTATGTGTTAATTCAGTGTTGCAAAAAAAAGTCTACAAGGCCGATTAATCGCCGATTAGGTACTACAAGGCCACCGACCTTGCCGATTTATGTAACTGGATCAAACAAATAGGTCAACTGTGGTCAACGGCTATCAACGGCGGTCAATGGTGGTCAAACTTGCCGGAAACCTATAAATCTTGCCGAAAGTACCCAACACTCACTGTAAACTTATTTTGATCACTTATAATAACTCTTTAAGTCTATTGCAAGTTGTTTTTTAGAAAATACCTTGCCGGAAATACCTAAAACTCACCGGAAATACACAAAACTTGCCGGAAATAACTAAAATTTGTCAGTAATGCCAATCCGATTAATCACCGATTAATCCCGCCTAGACCGATTACAAGCTACAAGGTGGTCGACCGCCCGACTACCGATTCACGATTTTTGCAACCTCGGTTAATTGAATTAAAATCTATTATTTCGAAATAAATTTTAAGAAAGAGAAAAAAGAATGAATGAATATGTGGTTGAGTTTTTAATAGTCATACCTTTGTGTTAGACTAGTAGCATAACCAAATGGTTCAGCCCCCTTTGCCAAAACACACGCGTCCCCTCCCTACGAGGACCGAATGGAACGCGTCCCCCCCTCCTCCCACTCCCTAGACCAATGCATTTGTTTCGCCTGTCAATGGGCCGAAACAATTGAAAGGTTTGTGTGTGTGCTTTTTGTTTTAATTTATTTTTGTGGGGTTGATTTTGCTTGTTACTGCGGTCTCCTTATTACGAGTGTTTGGTCTGTGTTTAGTCTAGGAGAGAGAAAGTTGAGTTGGCGTTGATGTGATGGTGTTATTTGTGGTCTTGTTACTACTAGTCTTAGACTCAAAAGAGAGTACCAAACAATTTAATTTAAAGTCTTTCAACCCAAACCTGTTAAACTCACACACCAAACGGTCCCTAAAATCTTGTAATTCTCTTCCACTAAAAAGATAAAACTCACACATCTTTAACAAAATTTTATTTTGTTTTTGCCGTATGGTAGATGATTTTTGAAGTGTTGATGTTTGTGTTCCTCATCCTTCCTAAAACCACTGATAACAAATAAAATGTTCCACCTAAGGTCTTTGCCCTAGTGGTATGTGAATTGATCACCAACTAAAAGATTGTGGGTTCAAACTTTGCTAAGGGGCATTTGCGAGATATATAGTGAGATAGCGGGTACTTAGTGTAAAAAGAAAGTGTTAAAAAAATGTTCCATCCATTCCATATCAACTGATGATAAAAGTTCATAAGGAAATACTTGTGTATATGATATTTGATTATGATGAAAATGATAGTCCCTATTCATTCAGACTTGATTAAGCTTCAAAACATGTTAAACGATTAACATTTATCAAATATTTAACTTCACTTTACACTCCATTTGTCAAAACTCACCCCACATCGTTGATCTAAAACAAATATAAAGGATCTTCTTATACTCGCAAAGAATTTCAAACTGCCTATTTCCATAACTTGCAGCGGGCTAGATGAATTTGACTCGACTAAATCGAGTAAATCTCGAGCGAGTTGGGCTCCACTCAATTACACATCTAGCTAGGATTTCCTTCTAAAGATGTTTTTATGTAGCGGTTTGATTAAGATACCTCTGCTACCATCATATACATTCTTCTGGAATTCAACCCCAAACCAAAGGGTTCATTATTCCAGTTTGACACTTTAACTCTTGAGATGGTCAAACTAGTAATGTTTCCCAGTTCCAGTTCTGGGTTAATCACACATAATGGTTTCTGTGCTACTGTATAAGACCATAATCAGCCTACTAAGTACTAACCATGTATATATGTTAAAACTTAAGACAACAGTGACACCATACCTCACACGCTGAGATATATAGAAAGTATTATCTTGTGCAATGCAACTTAGTTTCTTTCTCATACACTCTTGCTCACGTTCTTCACTTTTCATTTTCATATTTTTTTTTATTTATTTGATCAAAACGCTCATTACTTCCACACTAATCAAAACCCCTTTTCCTCAGGTGTAGAACTCAAAACCCTGAAATGGGTGATGAAAAAGAAGTGAAAGAAGTAAAAAATGATGAGAAAACTGAAAAGGGTTTAAAGAGTAAGAAGAAGAAAAAGGGTATTTTGGGAAGGATTTGGAGTAGTTTGTTTAGGTTGGGTAGTAGTGATGATTTTGAGAAAAGGTTGCAATATATAACTAAAGAGGAAGGGAGTATTGTTATGAGGATGAAGAGGCGGGCTTTGCGGTGGAGGAGGACTACACGCAATTTGATTATATTTTCGGTTCTTATTGAGTTGGTTGCAATTGGTTATGCTATAATGACAACAAGAACAGTGGATATGGAGTGGAGAATGAGATCATTGCGTGTCTTACCAATGTTTCTTTTGCCCGCCCTATAATTCGCCTTGTATTATGGACTTCAGAGCTTCACTAAGTTTTGTGATCGCAGGGATCAGAAAACATTAGAGAAGCTTAGGGCTGAAAGGCAAGCAAAAATTGATGAACTTAAGGAAAGGACTAATTACTACATCACTCAGCAACTCATTCAGAAATACGACCCTGACCCAGCAGCAAAAGCAGCTGCTGCATCTGTCCTTGCATCCAAATTGGGTGCAGATTCAGGCCTAAAAGTGTTTCTTGGGGACGAATCACATCAGAACCCATACGCCACAGGGAAGAGCAGTGATGCTGAGCTTCAACAATCCACTGGTCTTCGTAAACGAAACCAATCGAATACTAGATCTTCTGGAAGCAATGCAGGCCAACAATCTGCTAAAGAAGGGGCTCAATATGAAGAAAATGAGGTTTCTGAGAATTCACCACAAGGGCAGCTTGTTGTTAATCATCATAATGCTACATCTTTAGGTGCTCAAGATGGTGGTTGGATTGCTCGAATTGCTGCATTGCTTGTGGGAGAGGACCCCACACAATCGTACGCCCTCATATGTGGCAATTGCCATATGCATAATTTACTTGTTTTACAGGTGTTGCAAGAAAAGAGGAATTCCCCTTCATCACTTACTATTGTCCCCATTGCAATGCGCTGAATAAACCAAAGGACTCGGTACTACCTTCAAATATAATGTCTCCTGTTTCGGGATCTTCACCGGTAGCAAGTGCAGGTGTTAATTTGATTGAACAAAATAAGGAGTCAAAAGTTGAGAAAGAATCTGCTGCTAGCAGTCCCGTGGCTGATGTGGTGGAAGAGAAAGAAGCCACTGAAAGTAAACTGACTGAGGATCCTTCTAGTCATTAGAGCTCGTAAATCTGTGCAAAGACTATATGGCTGAAAGATCGGTGAAGATTTGTAATGGGTTTTTCGTGGGTTGTTTGTTGTGTAACAAAAAAAGAATTTTGATGATGTATCACTATAGTGGGACCAAAGTTTGCTAATATACACATGTAACAAATGTTTGTGACCAAAGTTTGGGTTCATTCAGGTCTGGTTCATGGGTTGTAAAAACATTTTTCAACCAGATACAAAAATCCCTTTATGAGAGAAGCTTACTTCCAAGATTTGTGAAGGGTTGAATTCTGTTTTGGTTTGCTTGGTTGAACAATATGAAGTTGAACCTTTGGTATGTTTTAACTGATGATCATCTAACCTTCTTCTGGATGTCTACTGTTTACAGTTATAAGTTATAACACATTAACATTAAAAAAAAAAAAAAAAAAAAAAAAAAAAAAAATCTTGTGCAAAAAAACTTAGTTTTTTTCTCATATAATCACAATGAGTTATAACTTTTGAATACTTCTAATACAGACACATAGTAGCTAAAATTGTCAAGCAACTGAAGCTTGATATTTGGAATGCAAAAGAATCGAACTTTATCGAGTTTGAGTACAAAAAAGCGAGCTCAAAACATATTGCAAGTCAAATGAAAACTTTCTAAAAATGTGAAGCTGGTAACACCAAGCCAATTTAAGACCATCTCATTAAGTATGAAATCAAAAAGGCTAAAAAAAAACACCAATATTGAGAAAACTACACTTTTATAGCCCAACTAACCGGTTCATAATACCATTCAAAGTTCAATATACCAAAAACTGATTTTGAATGATTTTTAACTCGCACACAAGAGATGAATGATCTGCAACAGGGGGGTAATTAGTCCTCGCGCCAGCAATGATTGCATTTCTCACAAGTGAAGTTAATTGTCATCGGTTCATCAGCTGACCTTGTCTGAAACTGGATGTATGCAGCAATGTTGTGACCACAATTAGGGCAATGTGCTGCAAAAAACAAGCTGAGATATTAATGTCTGCATAACACCAATAGACTCAAGCAGACACTTGGTTCAGCAAATATACTGCAAAAAAGTTAAAACATATTAATACCCTGATCCGTTTTTGGTGCATTAGTCATATCATCCTTGGTGATAATAGGATCAACCTCTTTCTTAACCAAACGTTGCTTCCTTGAAATCTTCACCTACACATGAATCAAACACAACGAAAGCAAAAACAAAACAAAACATTAACCACAATACAAAACATGTTTAAAAACACAACTTTATCACATAAAAGCTACCTTTGGCTCAATCTGGCCAACATAAGGGCACGTCGGGCAGAAAAAGCGCGCAGGGGTAGACAAATTTGGCAATTCATACTTCAACAACATTCCACAAGTTGGACAAAACTCCATCTTTTCAAAACTAGCTAATACTCTACAAAAAGATACAAATGATTCAATACCCACATATTATTTCATCAATATTTGGATTAAAAAATCAATAAAAACATATTTATTAAATGTGTGACATTTTATCAAACACGTTGTGTGCATTAACCAAACTCGAATAAAATAGCAATAAAATTGTACAAATATGTTTATATGTATATACAAGTACTTGAATAGTGGAGTAGTGTAGAGATTGAATCGAGCGGCGGGGGTGGTGGACTGACGGCGGCGGGGTGGTCGGTGTTGTGATGGCTGCCGGGGAGTGTAATTATAGGGGTGTTTGGGAGAGTTTAAAGTGTTTCGATAAGTCCCCCAGAAAAAACAACTTTTATATAAATAATAGACCTACTGAGGTGCAAAGAGTTGTGGTAATCGAATTAGGTGTTTCGAACGGTGTTTTCCGATGATGATTTGAAAGAAGGTCGCTGAGGAAGGTGAAGGCGTGTTTGCTGTTCTTATCCGAATATAACCTGTTGATGTTAGTACAGATAAAACCTTTGATGTTTGTATAGATAATACATGGGCCGGGTGTTAGGTTAGCAGGCCAAAAAAATTTGGGGAGCCCAACATGAAGCAGCCAATGAGGTTGCAAGGATTCCACGGTAACAGTTATATATATAATAAGCTTGATTTTTCTTTAAAAAAATAATAATAAGCTTGATTTTTTAAAAACTGTTTTAAAACGAAAATAAATCAATAAGCTGCTTTTTAAATCAAAATCTTCGTTACGATTAATATTTCGATTTACATAGGTTCTACTTGTTTTTATTACATGTTCATATCATTTTAGAATGGTTTTTCTTTTGTTACTAATTATGGTCGTATTCCCAAAACTCTAGATTTATTTATTTATTTATTTTTTTTAGCTGACTATTTTTGAGTTTATTTCAAATTTGTTAAAGTCCCCTTCTTCAAAAAGCTTTGTCTTATCCACTTCAAAATTGTTTTTACCAAGTATGAGTAATATTGAAGTCCGAACTTGACAACTACTAATAAATATTTGATTTTTCTATTATGATGAAAATGATATCTCTATTTTTCATTATTAGAAGCGTGACTATATAAATGAAAATACTACCTCCGTCACATATTAAGTGTCCATAATGGAATCTTGGGATGTCCCAAATTAAGTGTTCAGGGAATATTTTCAACCAATGAGAAGAGACTTTAGTGGGTAATAGTGATATTTGATTGGTGGCCCAAAATCGGGTCCAGCGGAAGCATACATGTAGCTGGGGTGCAACTCAATTGGTATCACAACACAAGTGCAAAGAACGGTTTTCAACTCAATCATTTAGAATAACATAGTTTAACAAAAATGTTGATTTACATTGTAAAAAAGTAGTGCGGAATTAGGCCCTTGAAAATATCGTTTAAAACGGTCCCATATGAATATCAGAGTCTTCTACGACCATGCCATGCCCTGCCAAAACCTCCAGTAGCGTGCCTTTGCTTAAAGCCTGAAAATACATGCTAAAGTGTCAACACGAGGTTGGTGAGTTCATAGAGTTTGTATTAAAATGAATTTGCATTGGATTAAGATTTCCCAGCAAAGGCATTGTAAATCCACTCAGTTCCAAGCCCCGGCCATACAAGACTCGCAACCTGTGTGTTTACAACCCACTGCTAACATATAGTATGATTAAGTCAAATGTGTATACGATATATGCACGCTTAATGTAAAGTTTAATAGCCTACTGAACCTCACGACAAGAATAAGCAAGAATGCTTCATAGCTGGATTATATTCACCCAAGGCCATGAATCGCGGGCCAAGGGTGGGGGTGTCAACCCGATAGTACTATCAATACCTCTCCGTCGGCTCCATCCAGGAGTTAAACAGTGGTGAATGAATATAGCGTATAGAATAGTTTTCCACATTAAGTCACATATCGTAATAAAACTACACATCATGAGTAAGTGTATAAAAGCGTAGCATAGCATATGAGTAAAATCGTCTTGAGTAATAGCAAACAGTTTAAGCATGTATCTCCCCCAAAGAGTTTAAAACAAGTATTAAAGAGTAAAAGTGGGGCTATGAACTCACCTGGTGCGATAGCTACGATGACAAAAGTGGATACACTGAAATGAGGCACGATTCTCTAACCGCGACCTAATATGAATGAATGATATAATTCACTTATATTATGAGGTGTGAGATGAATGCATATGCACATGAAGCCTATACCACTCGAAGCGTAAGAATAAGTGTTAGCGTTGAGTTATAGTGTTGCCATAACTTAGGAAAATATGCCCATACTAGGCTTGCAAAACTAGTCGTATAATGAAATGTATAAAACGTTCGTGTTAGTCTTGGCGTTTTGAAAACCTTTGAAGTCATCTCATTGACGCTCTTGACGATACGTGTCTCAACGGTTAAGGAAAATGGCTCTTCTATCGTCGTTACTTGGAAAATACACTTTTTGTACATAATATACCTTTTTATTAAAAGCTGTCAAGAATAATAAAGAATATCTTGTTTAAAACGTGAATATCTTGGTCGTTACAAACTCGTTTTCTACGTTCTTTATATCCATGGTTTCGTATAATTATATACTAACACATTTTTAGTAGCTCGGTTCATCTAGGTTTCGCCAAACGCCTCAAATAGGCCGTCGAATGTCGTCAAACAGCAACCTTTTTCCGGAAAAAATAGTTTTCGTCGTTAAACTTTGAAAAATCATATCTCCTTCGTTATTAACTCGTTTTTATCCCCGTTTTCGGCCATAGTTTCGTCTCGGAATGTATTTTCTAAATCTTTGGTCCAAAATTACTCACAACCTACTGAGTTGGCCACGTTTTCAAAATAGGGACAGTAGCATTATTATTGTTTCAAAAATGTGTTTTCTTAGTTTGTATCTAGTCCAAAACCATCCAAAATACAACCAAACAATTCTCAATCCTACCATACACCTTCTTAGGGTGTCATGGGTTCCTAAACATCATCCATCAAGTTAATCTACCAAGGATTTACCTATAACCCATCTCTATGGCTCAAAAGTTAAATAAATGTAAATGGAGTGGTATAGCTTGCATATGCATATAGATCTACTATGGAAAGCATATAATCATGAAGACAACTTGAAGAAATTATGAAAAAGAGTTTGACAACTTACTTGTGATGATTATCAAGAGATGGTGATGAAAACCCATTAAATCTTTGTGGTTTTTATTTCAAAACCCCAACAAGAATGATTATATGGACTAAAATAGAACTTGATCTTTGAAAAATAATTGTTCTTGCTTCATGGTTGTTCTTGCCGTGAGTTTCAAAGGAAAAGGGAGAAAGGAAAAGAAACTTGACTTTGTAACTTAGAAATGACAAAGTGTATTAGGAAAGTTTATTAGATATTTTCTAGTGATGGCATTTTGGTAATTAATTGATCAATATGAAGTAACATGGTAAAAGGAGGGGGGCGGCACATGGTTTAGTGGGATGAGTATGTGGGAAGCTTGGTAATATCTAGTTTACGGAGTCGGTTTTGGTTCCGTTAATCGCTAAACGTAAATAGTTAAACCGCGAAACGTAAATCTGGGTATCGTAAAAATATGAAATATGAAATAATGACTAAACTTGTCAAAATACTCCATAAGAAAATGTGAAATGAATGGTAAGTTTCATCGGGTTGCTTAAACGCAGTTAAAACTGGAAACGCGGGTTTAAAACGCGTAATTCGCGTAAAATGCTGAACTGGAAAACGTAAACTTCCAAAATACCAAGTAAATGAATTTTATAATCTTTATGATGTTATAAGAGGTGTAAAAGCATGTCGGGACCTTCGTGGGGATTGTCGGACGTGTTAGTCACATTTATTGATCGCGCGTTAACGTTTTAATTAAATTTAATTATACGTAAAACGTCAAATGTAATAAAAGGGTTAATTTAATAACCCTACGAGTGGAATAGTATGAAAATGTCATTATGATGATATGTAGACTATTCCTAGTCCGTATGCAGTGTCCCTACTAATGACGCATGAATTTGCAGCTAAACCCATCCGGTTACGCGAATATGAATACCCGTAAACTACGTTTACGATGAAATGAATGAATGAACATGAATAGTAAGTTTTCTCCGGGAATGAATAGTGTCACGTGAATAGTAAAATTTCCAAACGCTTCTCAAATTCTCAAACTGACTCCGAAAATGATGAATAGTAAAATGATGAATAGTAATCGGTGAATAGTAAATGATGAATAGTGACTGATGAATAGTGACTCGTCGGGGTTCGGAAAATGACCTAAAATTATGGGTTGTGACAGTCTCCCACCCTAAAAGGAACTTCGTCCCGAAGTTCAGCTCGCTCGTTCTACGTACGCACGTTCTCCTGGTCGGATTTGATGAGGCAAACTTTCCCATCCTCGAGCGTAGCCTTCAAAAGATCTTAAGGTAACCGATTTTTACTTAATCCCACAACTCATCAAACAAGAACTGTCATGGGATTAGGCTAAATCGGTTTAGGTTGTCGATTCAAATTTAATCTCACAACTCATCAAACAAGAACTGTCATGAGATTAAAATGAATCGGCTGGGGTAACAACTTGGATCTTAGCTTGATTTTCGCAACTCATCAAACAAGAACTGTCACTAGATCAAGCTAGGAAACAAGTTGCCAAAAATAATGGATTCAACATCCTGAAATGAGGTCTTTTGAAAGATTGGCTCGATATTGGAATTGCTTACACCGATCAAATCAATCCGGACATAATTCCATTATAACTACTCTCAGTATTGCAAAATTCATCTCTGAGTCGAACATAGGTGGTCAGGCTATGTCCCACTGTCCCGGGTCGAATATAGATGACCAGTCTATATTCCACCGAGGTTTAATGAATTTTGGAATACTCAGCTTAGTTATACTAATACTATGTCCTTCACATGTAAAGGGTGGTTCAAATGACTAAGGCATGTGATCAGGCTTGAGGTCGAATGATAAACTACGTAAGGAAGAGGTGTAACGCTGTGACGTGTATGATATGTATGCACCCTTATATGTAAGACAATCATAGTAATCAACGAGAATAAGTGAGTATAATCTATCTAGCAATAAGATATAAATCTCATTAAATATGTCAGCAACAAACCACAAATGAGGCATCAGCTTGGCAGGCAGGCACGTGGCGGTCATAGGGTTAAGTTTTCGTAAAAGTAGCTATAGTTTAGGTTTTAAAATTACCCAATTCTCTATAGCCTAGGCTCTGATACCAATCTGTCACACCCCCAAAATCGGGTCCAGCGGAAGCATACATGTAGCTGGGGTGCAACTCAATTGGTATCACAACACAAGTGCAAAGAACGGTTTTCAACTCAATCATTTAGAATAACATAGTTTAACAAAAATGTTGATTTACATTGTAAAAAAGTAGTGCGGAATTAGGCCCTTGAAAATATCGTTTAAAACGGTCCCATATGAATATCAGAGTCTTCTACGACCATGCCATGCCCTGCCAAAACCTCCAGTAGCGTGCCTTTGCTTAAAGCCTGAAAATACATGCTAAAGTGTCAACACGAGGTTGGTGAGTTCATAGAGTTTGTATTAAAATGAATTTGCATTGGATTAAGATTTCCCAGCAAAGGCATTGTAAATCCACTCAGTTCCAAGCCCCGGCCATACAAGACTCGCAACCTGTGTGTTTACAACCCACTGCTAACATATAGTATGATTAAGTCAAATGTGTATACGATATATGCACGCTTAATGTAAAGTTTAATAGCCTACTGAACCTCACGACAAGAATAAGCAAGAATGCTTCATAGCTGGATTATATTCACCCAAGGCCATGAATCGCGGGCCAAGGGTGGGGGTGTCAACCCGATAGTACTATCAATACCTCTCCGTCGGCTCCATCCAGGAGTTAAACAGTGGTGAATGAATATAGCGTATAGAATAGTTTTCCACATTAAGTCACATATCGTAATAAAACTACACATCATGAGTAAGTGTATAAAAGCGTAGCATAGCATATGAGTAAAATCGTCTTGAGTAATAGCAAACAGTTTAAGCATGTATCTCCCCCAAAGAGTTTAAAACAAGTATTAAAGAGTAAAAGTGGGGCTATGAACTCACCTGGTGCGATAGCTACGATGACAAAAGTGGATACACTGAAATGAGGCACGATTCTCTAACCGCGACCTAATATGAATGAATGATATAATTCACTTATATTATGAGGTGTGAGATGAATGCATATGCACATGAAGCCTATACCACTCGAAGCGTAAGAATAAGTGTTAGCGTTGAGTTATAGTGTTGCCATAACTTAGGAAAATATGCCCATACTAGGCTTGCAAAACTAGTCGTATAATGAAATGTATAAAACGTTCGTGTTAGTCTTGGCGTTTTGAAAACCTTTGAAGTCATCTCATTGACGCTCTTGACGATACGTGTCTCAACGGTTAAGGAAAATGGCTCTTCTATCGTCGTTACTTGGAAAATACACTTTTTGTACATAATATACCTTTTTATTAAAAGCTGTCAAGAATAATAAAGAATATCTTGTTTAAAACGTGAATATCTTGGTCGTTACAAACTCGTTTTCTACGTTCTTTATATCCATGGTTTCGTATAATTATATACTAACACATTTTTAGTAGCTCGGTTCATCTAGGTTTCGCCAAACGCCTCAAATAGGCCGTCGAATGTCGTCAAACAGCAACCTTTTTCCGGAAAAAATAGTTTTCGTCGTTAAACTTTGAAAAATCATATCTCCTTCGTTATTAACTCGTTTTTATCCCCGTTTTCGGCCATAGTTTCGTCTCGGAATGTATTTTCTAAATCTTTGGTCCAAAATTACTCACAACCTACTGAGTTGGCCACGTTTTCAAAATAGGGACAGTAGCATTATTATTGTTTCAAAAATGTGTTTTCTTAGTTTGTATCTAGTCCAAAACCATCCAAAATACAACCAAACAATTCTCAATCCTACCATACACCTTCTTAGGGTGTCATGGGTTCCTAAACATCATCCATCAAGTTAATCTACCAAGGATTTACCTATAACCCATCTCTATGGCTCAAAAGTTAAATAAATGTAAATGGAGTGGTATAGCTTGCATATGCATATAGATCTACTATGGAAAGCATATAATCATGAAGACAACTTGAAGAAATTATGAAAAAGAGTTTGACAACTTACTTGTGATGATTATCAAGAGATGGTGATGAAAACCCATTAAATCTTTGTGGTTTTTATTTCAAAACCCCAACAAGAATGATTATATGGACTAAAATAGAACTTGATCTTTGAAAAATAATTGTTCTTGCTTCATGGTTGTTCTTGCCGTGAGTTTCAAAGGAAAAGGGAGAAAGGAAAAGAAACTTGACTTTGTAACTTAGAAATGACAAAGTGTATTAGGAAAGTTTATTAGATATTTTCTAGTGATGGCATTTTGGTAATTAATTGATCAATATGAAGTAACATGGTAAAAGGAGGGGGGCGGCACATGGTTTAGTGGGATGAGTATGTGGGAAGCTTGGTAATATCTAGTTTACGGAGTCGGTTTTGGTTCCGTTAATCGCTAAACGTAAATAGTTAAACCGCGAAACGTAAATCTGGGTATCGTAAAAATATGAAATATGAAATAATGACTAAACTTGTCAAAATACTCCATAAGAAAATGTGAAATGAATGGTAAGTTTCATCGGGTTGCTTAAACGCAGTTAAAACTGGAAACGCGGGTTTAAAACGCGTAATTCGCGTAAAATGCTGAACTGGAAAACGTAAACTTCCAAAATACCAAGTAAATGAATTTTATAATCTTTATGATGTTATAAGAGGTGTAAAAGCATGTCGGGACCTTCGTGGGGATTGTCGGACGTGTTAGTCACATTTATTGATCGCGCGTTAACGTTTTAATTAAATTTAATTATACGTAAAACGTCAAATGTAATAAAAGGGTTAATTTAATAACCCTACGAGTGGAATAGTATGAAAATGTCATTATGATGATATGTAGACTATTCCTAGTCCGTATGCAGTGTCCCTACTAATGACGCATGAATTCGCAGCTAAACCCATCCGGTTACGCGAATATGAATACCCGTAAACTACGTTTACGATGAAATGAATGAATGAACATGAATAGTAAGTTTTCTCCGGGAATGAATAGTGTCACGTGAATAGTAAAATTTCCAAACGCTTCTCAAATTCTCAAACTGACTCCGAAAATGATGAATAGTAAAATGATGAATAGTAATCGGTGAATAGTAAATGATGAATAGTGACTGATGAATAGTGACTCGTCGGGGTTCGGAAAATGACCTAAAATTACGGGTTGTGAGAGTGTAGTTAGTGGAATTTCCTAAAACTTTGTGCATTTGAAAAGTGGACACTTAATATGGGACGGAGGGAGTAAATGAAAATATTTATATCTGAAAAAAATAATAATAATAAAAAAAAATTTCTGTTCGACGATTTTTTTACTCAAATGTATGCAGCCTCACAAAGTTAATTCCGGACCTTTTCTAGCCCTTCCCTAGCCACTCCCAAATGTACACAATATATAAATAATTGGGTTAGTGTGTGTAGGACAATTTGAAAACGCAGGGGGTGTTTAATATGAAAATTTGATCGATGGTCAAAACCCAAACTCTTCTCATATTTATTGAAATATGTGAATCATAAATAATACTATAAACACATAATTCATCAAAGATCATGCAGCGGATATGATCTACATAAACATATAATTAATTAAACTAAATAGAAAATGTACCTTATTGATTCCTAGCAAGAACAAGGAATCGAATCTCACAAGAACAAGATATATAAACCCTAATTGGATTTATATTGATCGATCAAGGCAATAACACACAAGTTAAAATAAACTTGTCACTCGTTCTTGTACACACGTAATGATAGCGTTTCAATGAGAAAAGCTAGGTTCAAGAATCACAAACAAGCCAAACACTTGCAAAGCTTTACTTGGATCGAATATCCTAGTGGATATAAAAAATGTCGATCGGTTCTTAGCTTAGGAGAAGGAGAAGAAGAGAAGTTAGGCTTGTAGGGGATTCAAGATTAGGGAAAAACCAAACACAAGTGAATTGTATTTATAGGCTAACCCTGACTTCTCCTCCAAGCCTCACAAACCGACTCCAAGCCCAAAGAGGGTGGATCGGCCGAACTAACCCAAGGGTAATGGGTTCTAGATCCTTCTCTTCCTACTTTGCATAATTAGTCCTTTAACGAGCGTTATCCAAACCCCGTTAAGTCCTAACGACCGTTAAGTGTTTGTTCAGTGAAATGAATAATTAAAATATAAAATATATTTAATTTATTCACACCATTGAAACTCTCACGTTATTGTGTGCAATCCCGAGTCTCGGGTTCGAAACCGGACATACGTATATTAATATTTATACATTAACTCTAACAGCTCCCACTTGGGTAACTATTAATATAGTAATGACATGGGCTAGTCTAGTTTAACATATCCCAATGCCCCCAGCTCGATCCGAGTATGGTTTTCCTGGAAAAACCACGTGATGAATTTAATCATCATACTTATCCTTTTGTTGCTAATACCGCGTTAATATGGATATGGATCTCGGTCATTCCATAATTAACTATTAGTTTCTCGTTTATACATAATTGAACAAGATTACCAAAACATCTGAACGTCTTCCAGATAGACTTTGGGCGTGCGCACGCAAACATCTTGTCAATCCTACGAGTGGCCAAGCAGTATTAAACTTCAACACAAAGTTGAAGGAACAAATCCTTTATTGACTACGAGCATAACCCTCGAACTTCGCATCACTTCCGAAAATAGCCCTTATAACTACCTTTTACGGATAGCGTTAGACTACCTTATAGAAAATGAGCTACATCCTCGGCAATTATCTGGTATCTCAAGTCTAAGGATAAATATTCATGATATACTTAATGACTATGATCCATAAAGTATAATCATGTGGTTGGGATAAGTCCTATATTCAATTTATCCAATATTGAATATCATGTGACATTGGTGTCTCAACCTTACAGTACATTCTACCAATCCTCACATTTGTCTTAGTTCAATAATATTCCCATATTATTAATTGAGAACGGACTATTTAGAATAAATTAATTTTATTCACGGATTTAAACATGCAAATATAGGACACAAATATTAATAATGAGAATAAACGTTATCCGCACTTTATTTTATTAAAATAATAATTGTTTACACGTCCCTATCCAAATATACTAAACCAACAGATTTACATGAAACTTTCTGGCATACAAAGACCATTACCCTTAGCATGTCGAGTAAACGTTTCCTTAGGTAATGCCTTCGTGAAAGGATCAGCCAGATTGTCATCTGTGTGAACTTTGAGTACATTGATTTCTCCTTGTTCGACTTGTTCTCGAACATAGTGATACTTTCTTTTAAAGTGTCTGGCGCCCTTCATAACTCCAGGTTCATTGGCGAATGTGATTGCAGCAGAGTTGTCGCAATACACATTTATAGGTAATTCATTTGACGGCATCACTCTAAGATCCGAAATAAATTTCCTTATCCAAACAGCTTCTTGTGCAGCTTCCGATGCAGCAATATACTCAGCTTCTGTAGCAGACATGGCCGTTGTACTCTGCTTTTTACTCTTCCAGTCTATAGCTCCTCCATTTATGATAAAAACATAACCCGTCTGAGACTTCGTATCATCTTTATCAGTCTGAAAGGACGCATCGCAGAAACCTGTAACATTCAGTTCTGCGTCTGGATTTCCCCCGAAAACAAGAAACATATCTTTAGTATTCCTTAAATACTTAAGAATGTTCTTAACAGCATGCCAGTGATCTTTCCCTGGATTTTGCTGATAACGACTGGTTAAATTTTGTGCGAATGCCACATCTGGCCTTGTACATCTAACTGCATACATGATAGATCCTACTGCCGAAGCATACGGAACTTTCTTCATGTATGCCACCTCTTCAGGTGTAGAAGCACACATTTCGCTACTTAAGCCATGTTCTACTTGTATGGGCAAATATCCCTTCTTGGAATTTTGCATATTGAATCTCTTCAATATTTTATCCATGTAAGCACTTTGGATTAAACCGATCAACCGCTTAGATCTGTCTCTATAGATCTTGATTCCAAGGATATACGCTGCTTCTCCTAAATCCTTCATGGAAAAACATTCACATAGATAAGCCTTAACTTCATCAAGACTAGGTATATGATTCCCCATGATTAATATGTCATCGACATATAGGACAAGAAAAGTAGTGTTACTCCCACTAACTTTGTGGTATACACATGGCTCATCGAAATTTTGAGTAAATCCAAACTTCTTGATTTCCTCATCAAATTTCTTATTCCATTGTCTGGACGCTTGCTTCAATCCATAAATGGATCTTTGAAGCTTGCATACACGCTCAGGAAATTGTGGATTCACAAACCCCTCAGGTTGTGCCATATAGATGTCTTCATCTAGGCGACCATTCAGAAAGGCGGTTTTGACATCCATCTGCCAAATCTCATAGTCATAGTAGGCAGCTATAGCTATAAGAATCCTAATAGCTCTAATGTCGGCCACAGGAGAAAATGTCTCCTCATAGTCAACACCATATGTTTGGGTAAAGCCCTTGGCTACCAAACGAGCTTTGTAGGTGTGTACATTGCCATCCATGTCTGTCTTCTTTTTGAAGAGCCACTTACACCCAACTACCTTAGCATTGGGTGGAAGGTCTACTTCAATCCAGACTTTGTTGTCTTTCATGGATTGCATTTCCCCATCCATGGCTACTTGCCATTTATCCTTTTCAGGACTATTAATGGCATCCCTATAACTAGTTGGTTCATCAAGATGATCCCCTAGTATAGTTTCCTCATCCTCTATGGTTAAACATAGACGGTCAGGAGCCTTTGTAGATCTTGAAGATCTACGGATGGGTACCACTTCAACTTCAGGCGGAGGACCTAAATTTTCAGGTTCCACAGGAAGTGTGTTAATGCCTTCAGAAGGTGACGTATCTTCATGATCGTTTTCAAGATCATATATTCTCCCACTGAATTCTTGAGATATTAGATTATCCTCAAGAAATTCACCGTACCTAGCCACGATGACCTTATTTTCAGGTGGGAAGTAAAAGTAGTAACCCTTCGTTTCCTTAGGGTATCCTACGAAGATACACTTAACAGATCTTTGTTGGAGTTTGTCAGGTGAGTCACGTTTAACAAACGCCTCACAACCCCAGACCTTTAAGTAAGAAAAGTTAGGAGCTTTTCCAGTCCATACTTCATATGGAGTCTTATCAACCTTCTTAGTTGGAATCCTATTCAATATGTGAACAGCTGTTTCAAGAGCATAATCCCAAAAGGATAAGGGAAGAGTAGTAAGATTAAACATAGATCGTACCATATCTAACAAGGTACGATTTCTCCTTTCAGATACACCATTTTGCTGTGGAGTATAAGGAGAAGTGAGTTGTTGGACAATGCCACACTCATTTAGATAATCTTTAAACTCTTGGCTTAAATACTCACCACCACGATCGGATCGAAGGGCCTTAATCTTCTTTCCGAGTTGTAATTCTACTTCATTTTTAAAAACCTTGAATGTCTCAAAGACTTCATGTTTATGTTTAAGTAAATAAACATAACCATAACGACTATAGTCATCCGTGAAGGTCAAGAAGTAGGTAGCACCTCGTTTTGACACGTGTCTAAGTGGACCACACACATCCGTGTGTATCAATCCAAGTAGATCCGAAGCCTTTTCCATATTGCTATGAAAAGTTTTCTTCGTCATCTTCCCAGATATGCAAGACTCGCATTTGTCAAACGAATCATCTTTGACATTTTGTAAAAGCCCATCGTGTTGCAGCCTTTCCATGCGTTTCTTGCCTATATGAGCAAGACGACAGTGCCATAAATAAGACGAATCCAAGTTAGACTTGATTCTCTTATTTCCGATGCTATACATAGAATCATTTCCGTTGGATGCATGATAATTCATATCAATTTCAAACACACCATCTAATGGAATAGCATTAAAATAAAAAACAGAATTTAAAGAAACAGAAATTCCATTATTATTAAAAGTATGCTCAAAACCATTTTCCAACAATAAATAAACTGAAACGACACCTCTAACAATAGAAGGTGCGTAATGACAATTGTTCAATACTAAAATTAAACCCGAAGGTAACAGTAAATCAAAAGTTCCTATGGCCTCCACTGCTGCACGTATACCGTTGCCGACATACAAGTAGCATTCCCCATAGTTCAGCTTCTTCACTCCTCTAAGCCCCTGCGATGTATTACAAATGTGAGTACCACATCCTGTATCATATATCCAGGCATTTTGCTTACGAGGAAAGGAAAATAATTCAACCATAAAAATACCTGATGTGCTGGCGCCCTGCCCAGCCTTGGCATTCTTATTCTTGCGACACTCCTCAAGCAGCAATGGACAGTCCCTCTTCCAATGTCCAGGAGTGTTACAATGGTGACAAGCAGCCGTATCCTTTTTAGGATAATCCTTCTTGGGAGGAGGATTCTGCTTCTTGGGCTTCTGCTGATGGATCACGACTTGTTTTCCTTTGTCAGCTTTCCCTTTGCCCTTCTTGTTCACATTACGCGGTTTACCAGGCTTAGCTACCCTACCACCTCTAATTGCCATCACAGCAGGTGTAAGAGCTTTCTTAGGGAGTCCTTTCTCATGTTCAATGAGCATTGCATGCAAGTCAGAAAATGTCTTCCCCTTGCAATGCATGTTGAAGTTGCGCACGAAGTCACCATACAATTCCTCATTGAGGGATTTATTGATGAGGCCAACTTTAACATTTTTCACATACCCGCATCCAAGTGCATCCAATTGGTCAAGATAACCCTTCATTTCTAGCACATGGGTACTTACGAGTGTTGTTGCTTCCTGCTTGCACTTGCCTATAGAGTCAAGTACATCATATAACTCAGCCATGGGAGGTTTCTCAAACATACGTTGGAGTTCCTCAATCATTTGCATCGGACCATGATTCTCAAACTGTTTTACCAGCTGAGGATCCATCCCCGATAGCATGAGACAAGCCGCATCATTGTGCTTGTCATAGGCTTCGTTGTACTCTCTAATAATTCATTAGAAGAGTTAGTAGGAGGAGCAACCGGAAGAGGCTCACTAAGACACTCATAACGTTTGGCTATCCTAAGTACAAGCCTTAGATTACGATACCAATCGTTAAAGTTTTTAGTCCCAGTCAATTTCTCCTTTTCAATCATCATTTTGAAAGCGGAGGTAATGTTTGGAGTGTTTCCGTGTTGGGCCATTTCTACAGAAAAAGTTCAATAATTAGTATTTTAGATAATTAAACTTTTCAAGAAAATTAAACACCCATTGGTTAAATAACCATTTAATTTTCACTGAAAACTAGGATCCTAATTGACGCCGTTTCATTACATCAGCTTTGGCTGCTAGCAATGAAAGTGCTCAATAAGGTACGGGATCACCCAATTGCCAATATCCAATTGCAATTCCTAGAAATCATGGGACTTACATTGTATTGCCAACATCAGTTGCAAAATGTAAGCATGTTTCATCCCCAAATCTTTATGCCTTGGCGCCGTCCCATTACATCAGCTTTGGCTGCTAGTAATGGAAGTGCCCAATTAAGTTCACCAACTTAAGAAACTGTAAATTGACGTCGTTTCATTGCATTCAGCTTTGGCTGCTAGCAACGAAAGTACTCAATTTACCCTTAGACAACCACCCTTTGAAAACATCACATTCAGCTTTGGCTGCTAGTGATGTAGGATGAAACCTTAGGCGTTTCTTTTTGTAGTTGGTTGGCATATTACTTAAATTTAAGGGTATTAAATTTTGATGTATGTAATCAAAAAAATATGTACAAAGATGTCATGCATTCATCTTTGTATCATATAAATTTTCTACAAAAACTGTTTACTCATTCGTAAGCTCAAATCATCAAAGTTTTTTAATTGAGGCGTTGAGCAAATTACAACATTGCCTTAAGATGCTTCGTACTTTTTCATGGTGTACTTGGTAAGTCTATTATTGATGCACAGGCGAGCGGAGGGGCAAACGTCCGCCGAAGCTAATTAAAAACGCGCCCCTTTAAGGTCACAATTTAATGCGAACCAACCTTATACCCACTTTATAGTTTGTCAATAATAGGTCCGCCGCTTCGACCACTTTTGTACAGTCACATCAATCAACTTAAAACTTATGATTTTCTTGCTTAAAACATTTATGTAGTAAATTATTAATTGCTAGTCTTGCCTGGGAGCAAATTACCGTGCGAAGCGAACCACTGTCGGCACATAAGACTTCGCAATTAAATGGTTTACTACAAAGGTTTCATAGTTATTAGGTTCATTTATTTTATTTTGAAAAATTACCCTCTTTGTTGTTACAATCCATCATAATTTAAACATACAAAGAACAAGTAATTAAAAAAAAATAAATAAACACATAATAACACGTATATGATCATTAATCAATATCATATAGCCACATGCAAACCTTTTTTATAGATCCTATTAATTATCTATGTAACACCCCAACCCGATAAGGGTAGAGGTATTACGTTATGATGACATATCAGAACAAACATAAGCATATGACATAAATAATACAATTGAATTTCAATGGTTACAAAGGAAAATTCTGAAAATACAGGGTTACAATGAAAATTACAAAGGAAATACTAAGTCTAGAATAAATTCTTCTAGTCATCTCTAATCCGGAAAAATCTATCAAGCATAGCCTTCTAAGTCCAAGGTACTCTCCACTCATACCCAGCTTCCTACTAAAACCTGCCGCAGGAAAAGAAATGCGGCTGAGCTTAAAAAGCCCAGTGAACAGATATGCAAACAAAGTAATGATGACGAAACAGAAATAAGATAAGGTGCAATGGGAAATATCGTAAGGTATAAACAGAGAGAAAAGATAATGAATAGGACAGTAATCCACCACGAGCCCAGAAACAGATCATATCATATCATAACAATGTAACCATTTATCTTCATAATCATATAGAGGGGAGACCTCTCGTATAACCAGATAATATGAGGGGTGTCCTCATTCTTCAAATGGAGTAGCTAACTCCCAGATATGTGAAGGGCATGTATTGCACACAGTACCAATCACCAGACATATATCAAATCATATAATAGATAATCCACTAAACAGATAACAGATCTAGGATGCATCCATACGCCCCCGCAGAAATCATAGTGGCCATAATAACATAGTGCGCATATCATATAACATAAAGGGGACGGTGTGTAACATCACTCGAACACACTAGAGTCATGCCATTGGTGCATCAATGACACGGCCATGTTACCTTCATGGCTAGGTACACATATTTTGGCTCGGGTATCAAACTGAGAGTCAGATATCATATCATAATCAGAGAGTCATATCCAAAGTTCCATATCCAAAGGGTTCATAACAGATGGTTCATATCAAATGGTTTGAAAGAGCATATCAAAGGTTCATAATCAAAGTTTCACAGCAAAAGTTCATTTCAGAAGTTTCTATCAAAAGTTCATTTAAAGGAATCTTTTAATAATGGTTTTCATAAAAATGATCTTTCAAAATGGTTTTCATAAAATAATCTTTGAAAGTAGTTTTCATAAAAAGGTAGTAAAATTTCATATAAAAGAAGTATCGTATCGTACTCATAAACATCATTTTAAAAATGGTTTTTCTCAAAACATTTCTTGTCATAATTAAGAAAGTTTTCACAGCATAGGTTCATATCAGAGATCATAACGAAGGGGATCATAGCAAAGGTTCAAAGAAAGGGGATCATAGCAATGGCATCAAATCAGAAACTAACAGACCAGAATATGAAAGAGATCATGAGAAACCTTAAAAAGGTCAGAATATCTGTACCTTATACCGCAAGTGACAAACACAACAGAAAATATAGAGGTCGGATGCAAACTCCATCTTCAGCGAATCTACACGAATTCATGACTATCTTATTAAAAGCTTATTAATTCAGATTACTTATTTTAGTCGGCTTTCCATTTTTAGTAACTTTCCTTTTTAGGTAACTTTCCGAAAATAGCAACTTTCCATATTTAGCAACTTCCTATATTTAGCAGGTTTCCATAATTAGCAAGATTCAAATAATATAATTTAGGTTAAGTCATTAACTAGGGTTATTATGGAAATAAGGTTCATTTTAGCAAGTTATAAAAGTTTAAGGTTAAATATAACAAGTTTCCATATTTTAGGGTTTTAATTGTAAATACATCAAAGTTAAAGGTTTAAAATGAAAATACCTCAAGTTACTCATTTAATACATAAGTTATTCAGAATTACACTTTTAACCCTTTAAGTTTCACAATTTACAGATTATACCCTTTTAGTTAATTAATTTACAAATTAAACCCTATAATTACATAAATCACAATTTAACCCTTATCATAATTATATTAACACATCAAGCACTTTATTTTACCAATTTACAGAATATACCCTTAAAATTAATATGTGGTACGATGCCCCTTCAGATTGCATAATTTACACAATTAGTCCCTTAATTTTATAAAACTACAATTCAAATCATAATTTATTAATAATTACATATTAAGCCCTTAAATATCCAAAATTACACATCACACCCTTAATATCATTATTTATACAGAATAACCTTAAGTTTCCAGAATTTACACTTTTAGTCCCTCCATTTAATTTAATTTCAATTCGACTTACATATATAACAAATAAATCTTTTCTTGCAAATTTTACACATAGTACCCTCATCTTATAATTTTTATACATTACCACAGATCTAAATAACCTTACAAAAATACCCCACAAGTTTCACAATTGGAAAAACACACCCTTTTGATTTTAGTTTCTCAATCGGTATAACTTTTAATTATCAAAACCCTAACCCTAATTGTACTAATCATTGTCCAATCATAATAACATCATTAAACCCATTAAATGACCAGATCTAACACAGAAAACCTAACCCTAATTCATTCGATCCATGTTTCATATTTTAAATCGTTTTCTCCTTTTTAGCCGATTAGAACAAAATTCACCATGGATGATTTAAGCTTCGATTAATCCAAATATCATTTTTCCAGATTCATATAACATGTATAGGACCCAAATAAAATATATACAAAGCCCAGAAAAATCGTATGAGTTATTTTAGGATTTTATTCACATTTTGATACATATAATTACCACGATCGATTTTAACGTGCATGGTTCATGTTATCTATTTTATATGAATTATATACGATGTAAAGAGCACTAGAAAAATACCAGATGTGGTTTAGAATGATCGGATAAGGTGTGAGAGTTTTGTACCTCTCGGCTAGAACAATACGACACCAAGAAACTCCTACGATCAACCCAGCGATTCCACGACCTTAAGACTATTTTTCCCACCTTCCTTAGACTTGATAGAACCCACGAAAAATAATAACCAGCCTCCAGAAATTCGTTTGATGATAGAGAGAGTTTTGTGTGTGTTTTAGGGTTTTTGCGATAGGAAATAATAGAGAATTAAATAAAATCGTGTGGGAGGGGGGGGGGATAGGCAGAAATCTCGGCTTAATTGGTTGAGGAGATCAATATACTGATTTTGTACAAGTTTCCCTTTTTAATTTGGTGCTTATCTATTTTTAAAAGATTTAAAAGTATAAAATAAATAATTTAAATAATAATTTCGGCCTATACATATTTGTATGTGTATCATGTATCTTTTGTACATTGTATAATGTAAAAATGTAGTAGCAAAATTATCTTACTTCATATGTTGCTCATTACCAAAGGTTTGGGATTGATTTGATGCTTTATACATGTTTTAATTAAATTTTAAAGTTTCAGGGCAATTTGGTCATTTTGCATCTTTTCAAATTTTGGGTTTTACAATCTATGTGAATTTTTAATGTATCTAATTAACAAAACTCCCATTGGTTTTCGAGCTTATTGTGCCCAATGGTCCACAGACGCCAAATAGCTTGGCCGCGTAAGTTTTAATTAACTAGATACCACATTGCACATAACCAATTTTAATTTAATATATTAGGGTCTTCCCTAATTCAAGATCTATCTTAAAATCATGTGGCAAATAAAACACAAAACTTTCCATGACAAAATATCCAAAATTTTGTCATGGATCCCATATTGCACATATAATCATGTTAACACATATTATCATGTCAATATATCATGTACGTAATCTTATTAATTAATGACATCAACTACGGTACTCATTAATTAATCCCTAAAAAATTGCATGCATAACCTAGGGTTTCTACTTAATTTTACAACACCAAAACCCTAAAAATAATTAAATGGGTGTCGACCCATTATTTAAAAAATTTAGGGTTTGTAAAAAATTAAAACCCTAGTTAATAAATTGCATGTATCTATTACAAGATTCAATTTTTAAGGTTTTAGTAATTAATTACATATTAAAAAACGCGGCTCATGATGCCACTGTTGGAATATGTGAATCATAAATAATACTATAAACACATAATTCATCAAAGATCACGCAGCGGATAGGATCTACATAAACATATAATTAATTAAACTAAATAGAAAACGTACCTTATTGATTCCTAGCAAGAACAAGGAATCGGATCTCACAAGAACAAGATATATAAACCCTAATTGGATTTATATGGATCGATCAAGGCAATAACACACAAGTTAAAATAAACTTGTCACTCGTTCTTGTACACACGTAATGATAGCGTTTCAATGAGAAAAGCTAGGTTCAAGAATCACAAACAAGCCAAACACTTGCAAAGCTTTACTTGGATCGAATATCCTAGTGGATATAAAAAATGTCGATCGGTTCTTAGCTTAGGAGAAGGAGAAGAAGAGAAGTTAGGCTTGTAGGGGATTCAAGATTAGGGAAAAACCAAACACAAGTGAATTGTATTTATAGGCTAACCCTGACTTCTCCTCCAAGCCTCACAAACCGACTACAAGCCCAAAGAGGGTGGATCGGCCGAACTAACCCAAGGGTAATGGGTTCTAGATCCTTCTCTTCCTACTTTGCATAATTAGTCCTTTAACGAGCGTTATCCAAACCCCGTTAAGTCCTAACGACCGTTAAGTGTTTGTTCAGTGAAATGAATAATTAAAATATAAAATATATTTAATTTATTCACACCATTGAAACTCTCACGTTATTGTGTGCAATCCCGAGTCTCGGGTTCGAAACCGGACATACGTATATTAATATTTATACATTAACTCTAACAATATTCGTCTAAACTATAGACTTTGTTCTCAACTTGGGCTAAAAGTTTGAAACCACAGTTCATAGCCAAATAAAACATCTATAAAACATTCAAACTTCACACTTTACACTCTAGTTGTCAAAACTAAAGCAAACATAATGATGATTTACCCTTGCAAAATATTTCAAACATGTATAAATCTCCACTTTGATCATTGTAACAGCTTCTACAACTTCATAAACCCCCATATTTCATGCCAAATTAGATAAATCATTATAGAAGTCATCCAATCCAAATGTTAACACATGCAGATTGACTTTTTAGCAAAAGTCAGCATATTTTCTTAACTTGGATTTCCTCCCTAAACGGCTAAACATACTTTTATGCAACTCTAAATGAGATACCTCTACTACCATCTTATAAATTCTCCCAAAATTCAACCTAACCCAACTCATCCACATGGTTTCTATACTCCAGTTTGACACTTTGACTCTTGAGATGGTCAAACTATTTGATGTTTCTCAGTTCCATTTCTTGAATAATCACACACAATGGTTTCTATACTATTTATAAGATCATTATCAGCCTATGAATCATGTTATACGGTTAAAACTACAGTAAGGCCGTACCTCACACTATTAAGTGCACGTTGCAATACCTCTACCAATATTGTGAACCGGTACTAGGTCCCACTCGACAAATAATATTCAATGTTAAAAACTACTGTAGGCATAGTCTAGCAAATTTTGAGCACAGGTGATAACATATTCACAAAACAACCTTAATAATGAATAGCAAAAGTATATAGTTGCATTAATATTGGTCCAATCAATAATGAATGTGCCGATTGGCATCAGGAACAGAAACTCCCAAATCTTGATAGTCTATATCACAAATTAGCTTTCTATACTGAGCAAGGAAATGCCTTAAGTTTGCACACGATCACCAAAACAGTTTTGCTTTAGCTGATTTTTCTTTATTGAAAACAGCATTGAATGTATATCCAAGCACAAATTAAAAGTGAGTTCACAACATAACTTGTCTGAGACCATAAATTTAATCAGATGAAATATTTTGAACTTTGAGTTACATGGACTTACCAATCATTGTATGTATGAATCATCCTCAAATTCGTATACTATCTTATAAATTTGTTTCATCAGTACAGTGGTCAATAAATATTCTATTGCTATGGTATTTTTCCAGTCACCTCATACTACAAGTCAGAGGGTTAAACTCTGAAGAAGTATAAGGGAGTATGTGTAAACATACCTTTGTGTGATCTCAAGTAGACACCTGATCAAGTTTTGATCTTTTGCTTCGTTTAGACCAAACTTACCACCCCGACATTTTCTCTTCAATGCATGGATACCCAATCAGGAATGTTTAAAATAGTAGTCTAGCCTCAATCTTAAAAGGTCTGGTCTTCAGATACAAACTCCGATATGTACATGCCTGTTTCTTGTACAAGTTATACATCGGTCTTTGCAGTTGAGTAACATGAACACCATGTTGTGAGGCATTGTCACCGATAATCTCCACAAGAACATTCACCATTTTCAAACTTATGAAACCTGTTAGCATCTCTAACCAAAAATACGTTTGTTAATATCTTTGACAAACCTTTTATAAACTCGTGACAATCCCCACACACTCTCAAGTTTTTGAAAATTCGAATGCATCTCCCCTCCTCTTTCTCAACCCCATCATCATGAACCAACACGAGCCCGATCGCCAGCTTTTCACTATGAACCCTCAAGCTCTCCTCCCTCGATTCCTCCTCCACGTCATGTAATGAAAATCTCACTTCATGAGCATAATCCACCTCTTCCTTCAATCTTTTCTCAATTTCCTTCAACTTTTGATGGATTCTTGATGTCAAGGGATGTCTCTCATCTCCATTGTAAAAAAAGTGGATTGTTTTATCAATCTCGACCCAACTTTGACCACCTACTTTCTTTAACCCCTTGGCCTTGACTGACTTTCTAACACTCTCACTCTCTTTCCAGTAACCAGCATTAGCATATATACTTGACATCGTCACATAGTTCACAGCACTTACACCATCCATTTTTAATAGAATGTCTCCTACTTCGCGTCCCATTTCCAAATCTCCATGTACTTTGCAAGCACTTAGCAACGTCTGCCAGATCCCAGAATTTGGCTTGACAGGCATGCTATTGATAAGGTCTCTAGCTTCTTTCAAACGTCCGGATCTACCAAGCAGGTCAACCATGCAAGCATAATGTTCCACGTTCGGTTTGACTATGGAGTCGCCGCATAACCTAGAGAAGTATTCGCGACTCTCATTGCCGAGCCCAGAGTGGCTACAAGACGAGAGTACAGCCAAATAAGTCACTCCATCAGGGGCAATGTTCTCCAACTGCATGTTCTCAAAGAATTTAATCGCCTCTTTGCCAAAACCATATTTTCCATAACCGGTTATCATGACTGTCCAAGATATGACATTCCTTTTAGGCATTTCGCGGAACAGCTTATCTGCATCCTCTATTAGCCCACACTTGATATACATATCCATTACAGAATTTGCAACAGATATGTGTAGACCAGACGGGACTTTTATCGTGAAAGCGTGCATTTGCTTCCCTTGTTCAACAAGAGCAAAATCAGCAAAAACCGTCATGAGGCTCGAGAGAACAAACTCATCAACTGTAACGCCGCTCTTTCTAAGTTCCCTATACGACTCCATAGCCTTTGACAAATTTCCGTATTGAGCATAGCCTACGACTAACGTTGTCCACGATATCACACTCTTCATTGCAACACTATCAAACACTTTTTGTGCCTCACATAAATACCCACATTTCGCATACAAATCAATAAGTGAACCCGCAACAATCATTTCCTCTGACAATCGAAAACCCGTACTAATCAAATACCCATGAATTTGCTTCCCAGCACTCACCTCTCCAATACCAGCACAAGCTTTTAAAGTACTCGTAAAAGTAAACTCATCAGGCACTTTCCCTTCCACCTGCATTTCCTTAAACAAAACCAACGACTTATCACCATTATATCCACCCGCATACCCTGCAATCATCGCATTCCACGTTATCAAACTCCTCTCACGCATCTCACCAAAAACCTTCGCCCCATCTTCAACTCTCCCACATTTCGCGTACATATCAATCATAGAGTTCCCAACTACATGAAACCACTCAAAACCACTTTTACAACACCACCCATGTATCTGCACACCATTCTCAGCAACACCAACCATCCCACACGCCTTAAAACACGTCGAAAAAGAAAACTCATTCGGCTTAACAACCCCACCCCCCATTCGACACAGCAACCACAACGAACTAACCACGTTACCATTATTCAAATACCCACACATAAGAGAAGTCCAGGAAACTACGTTTCTTTGAGGCATTTTATCAAACACTTTACGTGCATTTTCGACCCTCCCACATTTTCCATACATGTCTATTAAGTCATTGTTTATCATTGTGTCAAAAGCGTAACCCATTTTTAAAGATGCACTATGAACCTGTGATCCTTGTTTTAAGTATAAATGTTTTGAGCATAGCCTTAAAAGCTTAGCTAACCTTTGTCTATCGTTCATCGTAAACAATGTAACTCGTTGGTTAATGTTTTTTTTTTTTTTTTTTTAAATGCGCTGTTCTTAAATAAAAGGGTTTATCAAATGGATTAATAAAGTTTCAAAAATGTTACACTAGGTTACTCCCAAGGTGGGTAACTGGTTGATAGCGGGTATCCCAGCCTAAAACATATTCCACCTCAAACAAGTTACTAAAGTTTGAAGAAAAGTTCGTCTAAGTTACTAATGTTTCAAAACTGTCATCTAAGTTACTCAAGTTCACGTTTATTTATTTATTTTATTTTATTTTATTATTTTTTATTTTTTTTGTAAAACTTGGTTTTGTAATAACTATGATACAAAACAGGGTAAAATTCATAGATGTACTAACTAAAGTGTAACACTCTCAAAATATCGCAGTGGAAGATAATGTTATTGGGGTGCTACTTTATAGTACAAAGTTGAAGCCATAGAAAACGACTTTTAAATGAGAAGTTTTTAAAAGTTATCATTCGATAAATAAATCAGAGTTACAACAAGAGGTCCAAAGTACAAAGTTACATAAACATTTTTAAAACATCATCGAATTGTAAAAGTGAATGCATCAATGTTTTCAAAACATGCCATGCGAATCAAATGTTCGAAGCCAAAGTTATGCCTTACGAACCTACGAAAATACATGCTAAAAGTGTCAACACGAGGTTGGTGAGTTCATAGACTTAAGTAAATGTAAATATCAAATGTCGACCACAAGATTTAATGTTTGTTTGACCGTTACATTCGGTCATGAACATGTGTGGTTTGACCGGTACATTCGGTCATGTATGTACATAGCAGTTTGGCCGGTTCATTCGGTTAAGTATCCGGTACATTTGGTTATGTATATATAATGGTTTAAAGTACTTGTGTCCATAAGTAAAACAAGCAATTTATTCTCACCCCAAGCATTTCAACATAAGTATAAACATGTAAAACGGGGCTATGAAACTCAACTTAAGCAAAATAACAAGTGATGAAATATAAGACGACGGAAAGCTGAGAGAACCTTAGAAGCAACCTAAATATAAGGGAGAATTCCAAATTTGCCCCGGAGGCATCCCCATGACATCAAAAATTGCCCCAGCCGTCATTTTTACTCCTAAAAGCCCAGGGCGACTGGGCAACTGGTCAACGCCACTATTTTATAAACCAAAATAGCCCGTATTTCAATATTTTGTACATGAAACTGAAAGATAGTGCACCCGACTCTATCACAACAAACCCACTATCCTCCAGATTGATGGCATGAAGTCATCTATAAGGGAATATAATCCAGAATTAGACATTAGTGAACATGAATACAAACCCATTATCCGCTTTAACTATAGTAACTTAAGTGAACAATACCCCAAACTTTAGTAACTTATATGAACATTTTCTCAAACTTTAGTAACTTATTTGTCTATTAACCCATAATACATCGGTGCCACGTAGGAATTTAACCGGTAGTAAAAGGTTAAAACTAAGACAGTAACTTATGTAACCGGTGGGAAAAAGTTGAGTAATTTATTTGTAACATTTTAAACCATAGTAACGTAGGTGAACATTTTCCAAAACTTTAGTAACTTATTTTTCTATTAACCCTATGAAAGAATTACACGTTTCGTCCCAGTGGTTTACTCAAAATAATACTAGTCGTTTCTATTCCATTTGAGAAAAGTCCAAAATACATCCCTGTGGTTTGCCAAAAGACCGATTTACATCATTTTTCTTTTTTTTGGAACAAAATCATCCCTCCGTTAGTAAAGTTGGCACAAATACATCCCTCAGTTAGTCATATCAGTTACTATGGACTAACGATGCAAATGATTTTCCGTTATCTCCTAACGAGAGTTAAAATAGTTGCATCGTTAGTCCTCCTTCAGTTAAAATTTTTGCATCGTTAGTCCTCATTGACTATAGAGTTAAAATATTTGCATCGTTAGTCCTCCTTAAGTTAAAATTTTTGCATCGTTAGTCCTTTGTTACGTTTTCGTCCGCTTTTTTACGTTTTCGTCTGTTTTTTTTACGTTTTCGTCCGATATTTTACGTTTTCGTCCGATTTTTTACGTTTTCGTCTGTTTTTTTTACGTTTTCGTCCGATTTTTTTTCGTTTTTGTCCATTTTTTTACGTTTTCATCTGTTTTTTTACGTTTTCGTCTGTTTTTTTACGTTTTCGTCTGATTTTTTACATTTCCGTCTGTCTTTTTACGTTTTCATCCATTTTTATACGTTTTCGTCCGCTTTTTTACGTTTTCGTCTGATTTTTTACGTTTTCGTCCGATTTTTTACGTTTTCATCTGTTTTTTTACGTTTTCGTCTTTTTTTTTACGTTTTCGTTCGATTTTTTACGTTTTCGTCCGATTTTTTTACGTTTTCGTCTGTTTTTTTACGTTTTCGTTTGATTTTTTACGTTTTTGTCCGATTTTTTCTTTTTCGTCCGATTTTTTACGTTTTCATCTGTTTTTTTACGTTTTCGTCTATTTTTTTACGTTTTCGTCCGATTTTTTACGTTTTCACCTACCCACCTCCACCACCACCCACCACCTTCACCCACCACCGCCACCACCACCACCTCCACCCATCACCACCTACCACCGCCGCCACCACCCACCACCTTCACCCACCTCCATCGTCTGAAGGTGGTGGGTGGTGGCGGCGGTGGTAGGTGGTGGTGGTGGTGGTGGTGGCGGTGGATGTTGGTGGCGGTGGCGGGTGAAGGTAGTGGGGTGGGTGGCAGGCGGAGGTGGTAGGTGGTGATGGGTGGAGGTTGGTGGTGGTGTGGATGGTGGGTGGTTGGTGGCGATGGGTTGGTGTGGTGGCGATGGGGTGGTGGTGGTGGTGGTGGCGATGGTGTTGGTGGTGGTGGCGATGGGCGGTGGTGGGTGAAGGTGGTGGTGGTGGCGCGGTGGTGGTGGTGAGGTGGACGTGGTGGTGGTGGTGGTGGTGGTGGGTGAGTGTGGGGGGGTGGTGGTGGAGGTGGTGAGTAGGTGAAAACGTAAAAAAATCGGACGAAAATGTAAAAAAACAGACGAAAACGTAAAAAAACAAGATGAAAACGTAAAAAATCGGACGAAAACAAAAAACATCGGACGAAAACGTAAAAAATCAGACGAAAACGTAAAAAAACAGACGAAAAACGTAAAAAAATCGAACGAAAATGTAAAAAATCATACGAAAACGTAAAAAATCGGACGAAAACGTAAAATATCGGACGAAAACGTAAAAAAAGAGACGAAAACGTAAAAAAGCGGACGAAAACGTAACAAATGACTAACGATGCAAAAATTTTAACTTAAGGAGGACTAACGATGCAAATATTTTAACTCTATAGTCAATGAGGACTAACGATGCAAAAAATTTAACTGAAGGAGGACTAACGATGCAACTATTTTAACTCTCGTTTGGAGATAACGGAAAATCATTTGCATCGTTAGTCCATAGTAACTGATATGACTAACTGAGGGATGTATTTGTGCCAACTTTACTAACGGAGGGATGATTTTGTTCCAAAAAAAAGAAAAATGATGTAAATCGGTCTTTTGGCAAACCACAGGGATGTATTTTGGACTTTTCTATTCCATTTTAATTATTCCGCTGATACCTATTTTTGAAACTAGTTACCAAGCCAGTCCCTATTTAGGATGGCCCGTTAGTTTGGTCGTTAAGTGTGTCCACATGCCCTACACGTGAGGGCATTTATGTCCTTTCCATCTACCCTTTTTCCATTTATTATCCCACCCAACCCCACTAAACAAAAAACACCTAGTTGCAATCTAACTACTTGTTTCCCTCCCATTGTTAAAAAACCGCAAATCGGTCAATCTTTAAAAACCCTTAAAAAAAAAAAATAATAATCAAAATTACTCAATTGTTCGCAAATGTTGGATGATTCGAGAGACCAGTGACCCCAATGAACACATTCGAGCATACGGTAAAAAAGTTAATTCGATTTCCTTATTTTGCTTCAGTTATGCATTTTCTATACATCTATTTGAGTTTATCAAGGTCTGTCAAAGTATATCAAGGATGAGAAGTTGGTTATGGTGTATTGTGAGCATATCGTAAAAAATTAAGCACATATTCGTCCCCTCCATTTAAAAGTAGTGTTGTCATTGATGAGTTACCCTCTACCCCTCCCCCTCCCCCTCCCCCTCCCCCTCCCTCTCCCTAAAAAAAGGCACAATAAGAATAGTGGGTCAAATCAATTGTTAGAATACCATTAACCCTCCAGGGATAATGTGAATGTGGATGTAACTGTTAATGTTAGGGATAATGTGGACGTAACTCTTGTTGCAAGGGATAAGGTGAATGTAACTGTTGATGTTAGTGATAGTGTACATGTGGCTGCAACTGAGACTGTGGTTTCAATTGTTCAAGAACTATTGGACGTGAACTATGACTTTGATCCCTTTGAAGATATTCCAAGTGGATATGCAAATGATAATGTGGATGCAAATGAGAATGATAGGCCAACTGTTAATGATAGTGATGGGGCAAATGTGAATGATAATTATGAACCTGTTGAAACAATGGTTGACGATAATGAAGCTTATAAAACAATGGATGAGAATGCTGATGATCCATGGTTATATTACATACGTAACTTTCAAATTCTGGTTAAGAAAAACTTATACAGTCAAAATACCATGATTTTTTTGCATTCATAAAAGTTACCATGTGAAAAAACAAAAAACTCGTATAAACTAAAACATAGATGGATGTTAACTTTGACATACATTTAAAATCTCAAAAACCTGATACAAATCCCTAAACATGTGATCCATATACATTGTCATATAATAACTAGGAACATTTATTTACTTTTACATATGTGAGATTCTAGATGATTATACAGATCTTATAACGTAGACAACTTGATAATCATTATGTTTTATAGTCATATCAAAAGAGAAGTTTACGCATATTTATTGTACCAAATGAGAAAAGCAAATAAAAGAATTCACTTTTCTTCAAATCGTATGCAATCATGACATGAGCATCATAGGGGAATTAAGAAAAAATAACCTAAGATGTTGATTTATTTTCTTGTTATTATAAAATCATTTTTACTTTATCTGCATACATGCTATTATTAGACATGTATTATTGTTATAACTATGAAACTAAAAACTAACATAAAACATAACTGAAAGAGAAAAGTGCCTAAAATGTACAAAATCCTTTTTCTTTTCTTTTTTTTCTTTTTTTTTTTAATTCCCAACATGGTCATTTTTTAAGGCTCTTTCCAAAATAGTCATGCTCAACTACTCAACTCCCTAACTCCACCCAATACTCGACACATGTCCTTTGAGAGTACATAATTTTATTTTTGGTTTGTGGCTTAAATGATAAATATACCCCTCTCTTAAATATTACTCGTAATAAAAACATATACATTTCTTTATCTCTTTCATCTTCCCCCTCATATACCCTCACCATCACCACCACCTTATCCATCAATCACCACCACAATATCCATCTGTCACCGTAACTGTCACCATCAACATGCTCGGGCCTTTGCTAGACCACCATGCGCGACCCTTTGCTCCACCACGACCTACCGTGCGCCACCGCCGCGACTTACCATACTCGACCCTTTGCTCCAGATCCACCACCTTAACCCATCGTGCTACCATCAATGATTATGCTAAATGGATAAGTAAAATCCATTAAGGGCCCATTTGGTTTGTAGTTGGGTTTAGGATTTTGATTTAGTTTTGGAGTAAGATTTGGATTTGATTTATATATTATTTGTCATATAAATGAATATAAAATTTAAAATTAGTATTTGTTATTATAAAGTTATAAAAGAAAAAGAGATGAGTTGAAGTGAGTGGCTGAGATGAGACAATAACCCCCTTATTTTGGGAAGAAACATGCAAAATGAACATTTATATGGGTTTTGAAGAAACTAAATATACTACTTTCATCATTAATCTTGAGGCCCACATTTATCAACCAAACAACAAAAATCTACCATCATCCTAAAATTTTACTCAAAACCCACATAACAAACGGGCACTAAGTTTATTTCAAATTATGAGTAAAAGACTAATATATTAAAAAGGCAGAAATGGTACTGTTCATGCTACAGTGCAGCACAGTGCTGAGTGCTGCTACAGTGCAACACAGTAAAATGAACAGTACTATAGCTACGGTACCTTCTTTTTTTTTTTCAAAAAAATAATTTCGATAAAATTTTCAAAAAAAACATTTTCAAAAAAAAATTTTAGAAAAAATATTTTCAAAAAAGTTATAGAAAAAAAAAATTTCAAAAAAAGATTTTTTTTTTATTTAAAAAAATTTCAAGAACCGAATATGTAATGATTATATGAATTCAATGACCAACCATGTAATTAACTAATGAAGTGGGCTAACGAAAATTAGTAAAAAACCTAAACCGGCTGAAAATTTTTGTTGTTGCCTTTTTATGCAACAAAAAAAGAATAGTACCCTGATTATCAATATATTTGGAAAATACGATTCGTTTCGTGCTTTCTAGATTGCCGGTTCTATAAAGGGTCAATATTTTATAGCTAAAAATTGTATAGACAAAAATAACATTCACTCTAATTTTTACAATAAAAACAATGAGATAGCCATAAGTATATGCTATTAGATTTTATATAACCAATAATTAGGTTTCAAAGGCGATTCATATTGTGTCATCGTAAAAAAGTATACATTTTTTAAAATTAATTTAAAAAAAATAATTTTTTAGAAAAATTATTTTTTTTTAGAAAAATTATTTTTTTTTCCGAAATTAATTTTTTTGAAAAATTACTTTAAACTAATTCTTTTTTCAAAGTTTATTATTTTTACGTGTTTGCAAGGTAGGTCCTTCGGGGACTAACGATGGAACGCGCTAAGAAGTTTAGGGACTTTTTACGTTAAAAACCATTTTGTTTCCAAAATTAATTTAAAAAAATAGTCTTTTAATTTATCGATCTTTTTCAAATTTACTCCGTTTTTAAAAATAGTCATTTGGTTTTATCGATCTTTTTAAAATTTAGTCCTTAATAACTAACTTTCAAACAACACTGAGCACCACACTCCCGCAGCAACGCGCGGGTTTCCCAGCTCGTTTATTTCAAATTTGGATTAAAAGACTAATCATTTTAATCATTTTTTTCTATTACAACATAGATTTTTGTTAGTTTTTTTTTCTTCAAACGTAATTCAAATTAATATCAATTTCTTTGTTTGTTTTTACAAATCGAAAATGCATACAAAATTGAAGAAAAACTTGGAAAAAATGGAGGATTTGAGTAGATGGCGGAGGAGTTGAGCAGCGGAGGGTGGAGTCGAGCAGTGGGGGAGAGTTGAACAGATGTATCTGTGAGGTAAGTGGATATAATAAATGTGGTGGGGTAGGTGGGGTTGGTAGGTAAAATAAATGTGTGGGGTAGGTGGGGTTGGTGGGTATAATAAATGTGTGGGGTAGGTAAAAGGAAATAATATATTAAATTAAAGATATTTATGATTTTTTATCACTATTAATAATAAGACAAAATATCAAATAGTTTGACTTTTATATTTAAAAAATAACATGTGTCAGCATTTGAATGGAGTTGCGGAGTTGATCAGTTGAGCAGTTGAACATAACTATTTTAGAAAGAGCCTTCAAAAATGACCATGTTGAGAACAAAAACAATATTTTATACATTTTAGGTACTTTTCTTACATGAAATTTTGCAAAAGCCAATTCGATACATTGGGTGTGATTGAATACACTTATCTCTCTCATGATAAAACTCAAATCTATGTCAAATCCTTTTACTTTATTGGTGTGACTGAAGATAATTATCTCTCCTAGGATAAAAATCGAATCTTGTACGAAAGATAATTGAAAACTTACATGAAATTTAATTGCAAAGCATGCTGTTAGAAAATGACTTAAACTTTAAGCGACGTTCGGTAGATTTGTTATTTAATTTTTGGTATGTTTCTTAATTTGAGCCAGTTTAATATTCGGCAATTAGACAATTGGTTTTGTATAAACAGAGATCAATGACATTATTTTCTCTATACATTTGAACTAGCCTCAAGGCCCGCCCGATGGGCAGCTAGTTTCAAGAATTCTTTAAAAGATAAAATTAGTAGTAACATGTTTGATACAATACGTTAAACGAATGTATGTAAAATCAGACTATTAACTACTACCTCCGTCACAAAATAAGTGTCAAGTTTGACTTTTTATAGTCTTTTTTGTTCAATTTTGACCGTAAATACTTTTATTTGTGTTATATAATACTTGATGCAAAATATATGAATGGATTGGGTTTCAAATGTATTTTCATCAGTATAATTTTCATCAAATATTATATAACACAAATAAAAATATTTAAGGTCAAAGTTGAACAAAAAAAAAATCTCCAAAAAGTCAAACCTGACAGTTATTTTGGGACGGAGGGGGTATAGTTTTGTGGTGGGGAGTTATACAACTGGTATATTACATGTTTCTTGTACTCTTTCCAAACGTTCTGCTACGCATCAGTCATTGGGATAACTTCAATAATAGTCAGGACTTCTCCCTCATTTTGTTTACCAGTGATAGCAAGCATCTGAATTCTTGGAAGCTCTGAAATGCAACACATATACACAATTTCAATGGAAAAGTAAATTCAATAAAAGATGCTAAAAAAAATTAATAGTAAAAATGCAACAGTACTACAACATGGTATTAGTACCTGGGAAAATCAAATCAGTTGGATCAGAAAGCTTCACCTCTCTAACATGGCATGTACCATAAAACATGATATTCAAAATAACAAGGCACAAGAGAGGTACAATTGAACAATATTTGTGTATAGATTACGTGGTTGAGTTTTTATATTCAAATGAGTAAAATCTAATACTCGTAGGCTAAACAGCTTGAAATTTGAAAGTCTCCCAAATTCTAATCTTAAAAACTTCCGAAAAAAGAATAATAAGTGTTTGCTTGAGGGAAAGGAAAACCTCGATAATAAGGACCAAAACATCCCAGCTCATCTGACGTGTTTACTTAAATAATCTAATACGAAGTTATAATATATAAGGACCAACAATAGTAAATCTAATTCAGTTGTGTACAAAAAGATGACACTGGTAATATGAATAGTGTTCAAGCAAACTTCCAAGGCGACATCTAATTCATATAGAAATAATACTTTGTCGCAAGCTTTTTTAGAAGTCAAATAGGTCTTTATGAACAAGCATGGGCTCACACAGATAACGAACCTTTATGGTTTGTTCCACTACATTTAATGGTCATTACTTATTACTGATATGGGTCAAATGTGTCGGGTTGGGTGGCTCAACAACAAATTTTAGTTTGTTCTTTTACATTTGTCACATTTAACATATAGATCTTAATGACCATTTCTCACAAATGGAGAGAGCTAAGATATTCCCTTCAATCCCTGATCGCAAATTGTCTTAGTCAATAGCCTTAGTAACCCTTATGAAGGCAATTTCTAAGTTAGTAGACGATAACTTAACTCCACAAAGTTCATTTAAGTGGCTTGGCATTGAGATATCAAGCATTTCCTAATTGTATAGCACAAGCTTCCTCGAGTACCCAACTTTCCAACAACAAAAGCACCAAGCAACAAAAGACTAAATTGTAGTTTTCAATTCATATTCTTTAAAGAAATCTTTCATATCAATGCATCTAATTTATTTGCTATATCTGATTGAAACTATGTTATTGCATTATGTTTATCATTTTTAGTATTCATTATCAGGTAAGCTTAATCAATTAGCTTTTGATGTCATTGCAATATTATTGGAAGAATATTAAGTACGTAACAATATTTACATGACCGGGTCAACATATTAGTTCCAACGCCGTATTTCCAGCACAATAGTTAATAATTAAGCATAAAGACTTGATCGATATATTTATTCTTGCTACAAACTAAAACTTAAATCTTACTCTATGATTCAAAAAATCCCATTTATCACATGGACAAAGGCAACATTTCAATAAAAAAATAATAATTAATGTATCCCGTCTAACTTGTATTAACAACGGTTCTCCCTCCTTTTATTCACACCGAAAGGAACAGGGTCTCTAATAGATACAATCATTCCGATCACAACTATTAAGAAAAAGATAATGCATATTACACGTACCTGGAATCTCACAAATATTTTTTTAATTGTTCATATCAACGAAGTAGACCTTGATACGTCAATAACGCGTACAATAATGTTGTGCCTAAGAAACACATAGAGAATAATTAAGTAAAGATGTATGTGATGAGGATGCTGCACATAAAAATCTTACATATATAGATTTAGGAATATATAATTCTTGATATCTTGGGACAACTGAGAAGATCGTGTCATGCTCTTTGCACTTCTATGTTTTCTTTTTGGAATCAGTAGTGCATGATGAAGATCGTCCAGGATCAGTTTATGATGCAATCATTTGACAACTCTTGCATGCAATGTATGTCCAACCATGTTGCTTATATAATAACAAAAATCACACGACCAATGTGTATCTTAACATACGCACATACTGAAATGCTCAAGGTTACCAAATACATGATTACTCATTAATATCTTTTTCTTATCAGAATTCAACATATCACAAAAAAGGGAAAAAGTAAACTATAAATCATGGATTGAGTTTAATAAAGCTATAAGAAACTTACCCGAGCAACGAAATTTTGCTCTCCAAGTTTCAAATTCACATCACACGCTTTACGTCCAGTTACCTTCAATAAAATCACACCAAAGCTATAAGTATAAGACGTTTAAGCTAACAGAACCTATTAATAGCTTGAATTGGGAGCCTCTTGGGTTTGTTATCTTTCAAAGGTGTCAAAATATCTACATATTGTCTTTCAAGTGCTATCATGATTGCTCTTTCCACATTTGCAGCCGCCTTTTATTTGTAAAAATAAGAATAAGAACATTTAGCATCAATATATGTCATTCTCATTCCTCAAGTTCCAACTGCAAGAACCGCACCTTTATTTTATTAATGTCTTTGTGCTCAAGTGATCCACAAGACGTTAGACTCTCAATCAGGTATAAATGCACAATGTTCAATACATAAAGTTTAAAAGATATGTAGTGATCAGAATTTTAAGGAAGCAGAAAAATGGCTCACTGATGCACAAAAACTTCCCGACACACAATGTTCAATACACAAAGTATAAAAGATATGTAGTAATCAGGCATTCTTAGTTGTGACAATTTATGGCTTATAAAAACAAAATATCCAAATTGATCATACCTGATATTATCCGTTTATAAGTCAAGAATCCATCAATATAAAGCATATGAAAAAGCAGCATCTAAACAAATGACAGAATGAAGCATAGTCAGTTAGGTATCGTAACTGCAGCTTGTGAACTACTACATATGCCATACCTGCTTGCTCTAATAGTCATCCCGTCTATGGTTACTTTATATTCAAATATTTCATCTGCTAATAACAGCCGGTTGTCAAGCACTTGAACTTGATGAATGCTAATATAATCACAAACTTTAGCTAATGAAATGAGTACCGTAACATGTTAACTTTATCCTTTTGCTTTCCTTTGATCAATTCCTGGAATTTCAAACCAAATCCATATTCAGTACACCTATTCAATTAATCGACTATATATATAGAATAAAAAATGGTAAAAGTCAAAAATGACAAATGTGCTTTTCAATTTGTGCTAATATGACTAACATACTTTCAAAAGGTCTACTATAACTATTCTACTTTCACATTTTAACCAATATGACTAACCACTTAACATAGTAATTAACCGTTAGTCTGCAATATATTAAACAATTGCACCAGTGGTCCCCACCTCAGTTAGTACCAAATACATAAACAATTGCACCGTTGGTCCTCAATACATAACATCAGTTAGTCCCAAATACATAAACAATTGCATCGTTGGTCCTCAATACATAACCACAGTTAGTCCCAAATACATAACCACCACCACCACCTACCACCACCACCACCACCGCCACCACCACCCACTGCCACCACCACCACCTACCACCACCAACCACCAATTACCACCACCACCACCACGTGGTGGTAAGTGGTGGTGGTGTTGGTGGATGGTGGTGGTGATTGGTAGTGGTGGTGGTAAGTGGTGATGATGGTGGTGATGGTAAGTGGTGGTGGTAGGTGGTGGTGGTAAGTGGTGGTGGTGGTAGGTGGTGGTGGTGAGTGGTGGTGGTCATGGGTGGTGGTAGGTGGTGGTGGGTGGCAGTGGGTGGCGGGTGGTGAATTATGGTGATGATTGGTGGTGGTGTTCGGGTGGTGGTGGTAGGTGGTGGTGATGGTGGGTAGTGGTGTGGTGGTAGGTGGTATTGGTGGTGGTGGTGGTGGTGGGTGGCGGTGGTGGTTGTGGTGGTAGGTGGTGGTGGTGGTTATGTATTTGGGACTAACTGTGGTTATGTATTGAGGACCAACGGTGCAATTGTTTATGTATTTGAGAATAATTGAGGTTATGTATTGGGGACCAACGGTGCAATTGTTTAATGTATTGGGGACTAATGGTTAATTTTCAAGTCAAGTGGTTAGTCATATTGGTTAAATTTGAAAGTAGAATAGACGTAGTGGACCTTTTGAAAGTATGTTAGTCATATTAGCACAAATTGAAAAGCACATTAAACATTTTTAACTTTTACCCCATAAAAATAACAAACGAACATATCAGAATAATGACCTTTCTGTTCATTTCCAGCACCTGATTTCGCATGCTTTGATGACGGTGGGGTTTGACACCTGCAAAACAATGTAACACCCCCAAAATCGGGTCCAGCGGAAGCATACATGTCACTGGGGTGCTACGCAATTGGTATCACAACACAAGGTACAAAGAATGGTTTTACGTTAACCGTTTAGAAGAAATTCATTTCCAAAAAGAGTTAAATTTACATCATTCGAAAATAGTGCGGAAGTAAGGCCCAAAAATAATAAAGTGGTCCCAAATATAAATATCAGAGTCGTCTATGACCATGCATCTTGCCAAGCGCCTCCAGAGATAAGCTATAACCTTAAACCTGAAAATACATGCTAAAAGGGGTCAACTTACGCTGGTGAGTTCATAGGTTTTAGTTTGAAACAATATGGTTGAACCAAAAGGTTTTCGAGTTCAAATCCTCGTTCATAAACAAGTCAAGTCCAACGTAGGCTAACACTGCCTAAATCATAGTTCCAGAACCAAATCCGCAAATAATAATGATGAACTCAAATAAGTACATTTTATTACTATCATTTATCCTATTAATTTGACTTGTTTTACTATATTATGTATGAGGATTGATACTTAATCGTTTACTTTTGTAATTCTCAGGTAAAAACAAGCATTTGGTGAAACTTGGCGATTTTGGACTAATAATGGAGCAAAACATGCATAAAGTGAAGAGTCTACTGAAATGGACAAGATCAAGTTAAATCTGCTCCAGATGCGCCGCATCTTACTCATGACATGCGCCGCATCTCTATCAAGATATCACCAGATACGATCCAAGATACAAGAGGACATGCGCCGCATCTAATCATGGAGTTACGCCGCATCTTCTGGCGGTGTACGAATATTCCTGAATATTATAATCTTGGACCCCACGCGAAGTTAAGTACATGCGCCGCATCTACTTACTAGATGCGCCGCATCTTCCCTCAGACAGAAACTATAAATACCCCAAGGCCAGACGAATTTCGTGTGCATTATCAGAGTTTCGAAGACCGAACAGGAGAAACCAAGGACGAATTCAGTCAAGGAGGCAGCACAAGACACACCCAAATCAAAGATACAAGAGCTGTAAGAAGGTGCTGCATGTGTTTAATTCATTAAGTAGTTTTGTTTTATTGTGTTAGCAAACTTTAATTCATCAGGATTGGTGGCTTGTGTAATGTGACAACGAAAGATTGCACTCCCTTTAATACTTGCTTTCCCATCAATTAAAGTTTATATGTTGATGTCTTTGGTTACTACTTATTAGTGCATTGATAACCTCTGTGTTTATTAGTGGCTTGCGGGCATTTGACTGCGGGACATAATGTGGCTCCCACGGTTATTACTAAATTGATCACTTAGGAATAACTTTTAGACATAAGTAATCATTAAGGGTTTACTCGCCGATAAGAATAGGACCAACGAGAAAGGGTTAATTACATACACTTCATATAAAGCTATCAATAAAACAAGTGACAATCTACTTAATCATAAGGACAACCCTCTTATTGTCTCAAGTATCTATCTGTGTACGTGTGTGCTACTTGCTGATTCGTGCCTATTGGTTTATTTTATTATTTAATTGCAAACAAAACCGTGCCAGTCTCTCAGGCTGAAACCCCCTTGCGTTAGGATATTAAAATACTGATTAGAATAACTAGATAATACGTTCCACTCTTAGTGATCGACACTCTACTTACCATTATCTTCATACTGACCGGGTACACTTCTCGTTAAGTGTGTGTGTTATTGATAAGTCGGCTAAATATAAATTTAAAACTTGAGTAGGCATTAACACTGCTAAACCGCAACGACACATCACGCGCATCAAGTTTTTGGCGCCGCTGCCGGGGAGTGAATTGTTATTATCTGTTAATTTGATTAGTATTTTAATTAGGTTTTTCTTTTTTTTAGATTAATTGCATCATTGTACTATTTTGCATATTTGTTGTATTGTGTGTTAATTGTTTTCTTTTATTTTTGTGTGTTTTATTTTCGTCGTGTGTTTTTATTTTTTTGTTTTTATTTTTCGTATTTTTTCTGTTCTGCTATCGTTGTACTGTGCTAAATCAAACGATACGGCGCATCTGATCTCTCAGATACGGCGTATTGCGTTTAATTTTTTTTAAATACAACGCGTTTAATTAATTCGATACGACGCATCTTTTCCCCAAGATACGGCGTATCTGTTTTTAATAAGAAAATTTTTCTAAGCGATAAAGTAATACGACGCATCTGCTTTAGCAGATACGGCGTATCTGTTTTTGATAAAAAAAATTTTCTAAACGTTAACGCCATACGACGCATCTGCTTTCGTAGATACGGCGTATCTATTATTTTAATTAAAAACAGTTTGCGAATTATTAAACAGATACGACGCATCGATCTATATCGATACGGCGCATCTTTCTGAATCAAAAATCGATATTTATTTTTAAACGTAACGAAAATACGGCGCATTAACTTTCGTTAATACGACGCATTTAATTTTAATTAGATAAGCTGATTTTTGATTAATTAATTCGATACGGCGCATTCATAAATTCTAAGCGGCGTATCTATTTTCTGAATAAAGTCTGATTTAATTTTAACGTATTAAGATACGGCGTATCCTACTTTTTGGATACGGCGCATCGTCTGCAGATATCAGTAACTTTAATTTTTCGTATTCCGTTTTCGTTATTAATCATCTGATATATTACTTTCTCGAGCATACCCTACTGATATTTTTGTGTTGGTTTCAGGAAGTGCATGACCAGGAGTTCTACGAAGAACTTGATTCAACCTTTCGAAGATCCTGAACGAGCCCTACATTCGCTTAAAAGGCTTTTCAACACAAGAAGCTTTGATCTTTCAAGTTCACTCGAGCTTGATTACTTTTCTGAAGAAAAAGAGGAAGTTGAAACAGAAACAATGGGCGAAAACACTACTATGGAGGAATACATGAACAACACCCGTGCTGATTACACTTCAGGAGTTGCTAGACCTAAGTTTGATGATAAGTCAAAATTTGAGTTGAAGGGTCAATTTCTCAAAGAACTAAGAGAGAATGCTTTCAGTGGGACGGAACATGAGGATGCTAATGAGCATGTTGAAAAGGTCCTGGAGATTAAAGATTTGTTTATTTCAGAAGGAGTCACTGACGATCAGATCATGCTAAGAATCTTTCCAATCTCGCTAAAAGGAGCTGCTAACAAGTGGCTAAGGAATGAACCTGCTAGTTCAATCACTACATGGGGAGATTTGAAGAGCAAATTCCTGAAGAGATATTGTCCACCTGCTAAGACTGCTAAAAAGATGGAGGCTATCAATAGTTTCAAGCAAGAGCCTGATGAAACCCTTTATCAAGCTTGGGAACGATTTAAAGATTTATTGATAAAATGTCCTCAACACTATCTAACCCCTATGCAGGAGATAATATTGTTTTATCAAGGACTGGACGTGCCTACAAGACAGATTTTGGATGCTAAGGGAGCTGTACCTCAAATGAGTGCAACTAATGGTAGGAAAGCAATCCAAGAAGCTGCCGATCATTCTCAGAAATGGCACGATGGGACCTCTACTAGATCTAAGAGCAGCACTAATTTTGACGGGATTGCTGCTATTCAAGCTCAATTGGATAAAATTAGTAGAGAGATGAAGAAGCGTGATGAAAGAGCGTATGCTGCCCAAGTTGGATGTGAAAAGTGCGAAGGACCTCACTACACTAAAGATTGCCCGAACAAGAACGAAAGTGAGACGTTTGAAGAAGCATATTACACCCAATTTGGACAACCATTCCGACCTTCGGGGAGATTTAGGGAAGCTAGTCCGGGATTCTATCAAAAGAACAACTTCAATCCCGCTTATCAAGAGAGGAGGCAGACTTTAGACGATACTTTAAAGCAAATTATGGCCGATGCTGCTAAAAGACATGAAGAGAATACTGCTATGATCAAAGAAATCCGAGCTTCAACGGACACTACTACAAGAAATCAAGGAGCTTCGATCAAAGCATTGGAACAACAAATTGGTCAAATGAGCAAAGTTCTTCAAGAAAGGGGATACGGAAGTTTACCGAGCTCAACTGAAACCAACCCAAGAGATCATGTCAAGGCCATAAGCACCACTGAAGAAGTCACTCCTAATATACCTAGAAGATCGATGAATGGTAATGATGGTGCAAGACCCAAATTTTTCTTTAATTCTTCAATCAGCTTAAGGAGACTACTAAAAGAGAAGACAAAGATTGAAGAGGAGATCAAGGCAACAATGAAAGAAGAGAGCCCTGCAACCGACTCAAATGCCTTGCCTCATAAAGAAAGAGACCCAGGAAGTTTTACTCTACCTTGTTCTATTAATAATATATCTTTCAATAATGTGTTAGCTGACTTAGGAGCTAGTGTTAGTGTTATGCCTCTTAAGACATTCGCTACCCTAGGACTAGGAAAATTAGCACCAACTAAGTTACTTATTGAATTGGCTGATAAAACGGTAAAACGACCTGAAGGGATTGCTAATAATGTACTAGTTAAGATTGAGCAGTTTATTTTTCCCGTAGACTTTGTTATACTAGACATGCCCGAGGATGTTAAGATTCCTTTAATCCTCGGAAGACCTTTCTTGTCTACTGCCCATGCTAAGATTGATGTGTTTAAAAGAAAAATTTCATTAAGGGTAGGGAATAATAAACTAGTCTATAAGTGCCAAGATCCGGTTAAAAGCATAATTAAAGGTGTTTATGTGCTAGGATTAAGAGAGCGTATGGACCTCGATCTTGAAGCTAGACTTATGGGAGAAACATTGATTCATAACAACTCAACTAGTCCTAATCATGAGAACTTTGAGGAATTCATTGACCTTAATGTACCTACCGAACTTAGACTCAATGTTGTTAATGATTCTGATGATGAGTGGTATGATTGTGTAGTAATTAATAAACGTAGGAGAGTAGTTGAGAAAACGAATTTGAACAATGATGTGTTTATTGAACTACCACCCCACCTTGCTTATTTATGCCTATATGATAATAAGAATTTCCCGTCTATCATTTTGTCATCTCTGCCCGAAAGGGACAGGACTTTGTTTATGCAGATATTAAAGAAGAACGGCGTGGAAATTAAGGACGAGCAAGGAGTGTTCAATATTACTGAATTGGCGATGAAGGAGCGCGATGATTCCGACTCCTTCAATGATCGATATTAATGAGCTGAACGTGAGTCTAACTTGAAGACTCTGGAATAAAGACAAGTGCTTACCGGGAGACAACCCGGATTTATCTTTTTCTGTTTTCTGTGTGGAGTCAGTCAGGCCCGCATGAAGATACGGCGCATCTCCATCCTGAGATGCGACGCATCTCCTGCAATGGTCATATCTTATTTTATTTTTCTGCATTTTTATTTTCGACTTTAAAACTATTTATCAGTTTATTTTTAATGCGGCGCATCCCTGGTTAAGGATGCGGCGCATCTTTATTCTGATCCGTATTTATTCCAGGCTCGATACGGCGTATCTTCTTCCATAAGATGCGGCGCATCGACTGACCTGATGATTTTCAGTTTTAATTTTTAAGTTTTATTCTTATCTAACTACTAATGTATTATGCAAGTTTGAACCTTTCTTATCTTAGGTGTGTTTTAAAGTGTTGGTGGTATTATAGTTTCCTGGATTTCCTGTGGATACATCAAGTATGAAGCTTTAACGTTCTAATCCACAAGAAAGATGATTTTTGCTCTTATACTAATGGAGGATCATACCGAGCAAATCTCAGGGGAGTTTTTCTGTTCTAATTCTTTTATTTTCCAGTTTTTAACCTTTTATACAAACAACGAGGACGTTGTTTAACTTAAGTGGGGGGATTGGAGAATTAGAACACTTAACATTTACTTGTCCTAAACTTTTTCAAAAATTATGCTTAAAATGTGCTTAATATATCAAACTTAAAAAATTTTTAGCATGTTTTTGTTTAAGATCTAAGTTGCATAGCTGCACACATGACGTTATTTTCAAAAATTGTGATTTTTCAAAATTCACAAATCTATGAGTGTGCCGGTGACTTGTAAACTTTAGAACTTGGCTTGTATACTATTCGAGACCACCATAATGAGTATTATTTATATAATTGGAATGACTTGTCTAAATTGGTAAAATTCTAGGATTACACCCAAATAGCCTTTATTATGTTATGTGTTATTAGCTAACTACACTGGTTAGTTAACCCCCGTATAAACCTTTTGTTACTCTCATTTTTAGAGTAAGATACCCCTAGAAAAACACTCAGAGCCATTCCTTTCGTTTCTTACACCTATGTTTAAAATGTTTCGTTACACCCTTACACCTTAGCCTACCCTGTAGATTAGAATCCGTGGTTGGTTGATTGCTATAGGCAGAGTGTGTTTCCTTACATTACCTGTGTTCGCGTGCGTAATTCATTATCTTTGGTTAGGTCGGGAAATTGCACAATGCAATTGGAGTGAAAGTAAATATTGTATATCTTTGAGTTTATTTTTCGTGTGTTTACTACTTTCGCTATTACCGTTATTTCTGAAAGTATGAAAAGTATGAAAAAAAAATTATCCGGAAAGAAAGTTATAGTGATGTGGTGAAATTTTACACATCTATGTTTATGTTTCAAGTTAAAAAAAAAAAAAAAAAAAAAAAAAAAAAATCGAAAAAAAAAAATAAGAAAAGAAAGAAAAAGAAAAGTTGGAAGTTAGTTTTAACCAACTTATGTAAAGTTATGTAAGTGGTCGATATCACCACTATTTGTTGTACTATATCTATGGATTGAATGGGAATTGGCAGTTACGGGAACGCCAATTAAGGTTTATTCTTTTATTAAGATCTTGTTGAGTATAATTCGTGTCTACCTAAAGCGTGTGTTTCAAGTGTTAAAGCGTGAGTTATTCGATGATATGAGTCTTATTCATGGGATGGTTGGGATAGTGATTAACCACACTTAGGATTTTAATTTATTTGTTTTGTTTATTTTTATTTTTACACCAATTTATATCCCAAATGTTATCCATGCCCTTCATTATTCTTTATCCAACCAAACCTTTGATTTATTGAGATTAGGGATTTGAGCAATCTTAAGTATCGTAGTCGTGGATTCGGCTATGTATTTATGATTTTGTCCCCCTTTTTGATATATTATTATTGGTGAAGTTTGGACCTATCTTTAGCCTATTCGAGTTAAGGATTTGAGCAATTGCAAGTATCGTGTTCGTGGATTCGATCATGTATTTGTGATTTTGTCGCCTTTTCTGGAATTTGAGATCGATAGTGAAAGAGAATAATTAACCCTTAAGCCTAAAAACCCTTTTTACCGCTTTAGACTTGTTATTCCTTAGCTTTAGTGGTGGAGATGTGTATACTTGCCAAGCTTATGATAGAATATTCGTCACGACTGGACAGTTAAACGATTAGATTTGCTTTTATCGACTTATTTTATTTTACTTCTAATTCGTTAAGTGTTTAGTTGTGTGATTATGGAAAAAACGAATACATGCTTAAATATAAAAATAAATCCTAACATCTTTTAGGATACATTTTCATAAAAGAAATTCTAAGGTTTACTTGGGGACAAGTAAAGTTCAAGTGGGGGGATATTTGATGAACTCAAATAAGTACATTTTATTACTATCATTTATCCTATTAATTTGACTTGTTTTACTATATTATGTATGAGGATTGATACTTAATCGTTTACTTTTGTAATTCTCAGGTAAAAACAAGCATTTGGTGAAACTTGGCGATTTTGGACTAATAATGGAGCAAAACATGCATAAAGTGAAGAGTCTACTGAAATGGACAAGATCAAGTTAAATCTGCTCCAGATGCGCCGCATCTCACTCATGACATGCGCCGCATCTCTATCAAGATATCACCAGATACGATCCAAGATACAAGAGGACATGCGCCGCATCTAATCATGGAGTTACACCGCATCTTCTGGCGGTGTACGAATATTCCTGAATATTATAATCTTGGACCCCACGCGAAGTTAAGTACATGCGCCGCATCTACTTACTAGATGCGCCGCATCTTCCCTCAGACAGAAACTATAAATACCCCAAGGCCAGACGAATTTCGTGTGCATTATCAGAGTTTCGAAGACCGAACAGGAGAAACCAAGGACGAATTCAGTCAAGGAGGCAGCACAAGACACACCCAAATCAAAGATACAAGAGCTGTAAGAAGGTGCTGCATGTGTTTAATTCATTAAGTAGTTTTGTTTTATTGTGTTAGCAAACTTTAATTCATCAGGATTGGTGGCTTGTGTAATGTGACAACGAAATATTGCACTCCCTTTAATACTTGCTTTCCCATCAATTAAAGTTTATATGTTGATGTCTTTGGTTACTACTTATTAGTGCATTGATAACCTCTGTGTTTATTAGTGGCTTGCGGGCATTTGACTGCGGGACATAATGTGGCTCCCACGGTTATTACTAAATTGATCACTTAGGAATAACTTTTAGACATAAGTAATCATTAAGGGTTTACTCGCCGATAAGAATAGGACCAACGAGAAAGGGTTAATTACATACACTTCATATAAAGCTATCAATAAAACAAGTGACAATCTACTTAATCATAAGGACAACCCTCTTATTGTCTCAAGTATCTATCTGTGTACGTGTGTGCTACTTGCTGATTCGTGCCTATTGGTTTATTTTATTATTTAATTGCAAACAAAACCGTGCCAGTCTCTCAGGCTGAAACCCCCTTGCGTTAGGATATTAAAATACTGATTAGAATAACTAGATAATACGTTCCACTCTTAGTGATCGACACTCTACTTACCATTATCTTCATACTGACCGGGTACACTGCTCGTTAAGTGTGTATGTTATTGATAAGTCGGCTAAATATAAATTTAAAACTTGAGTAGGCATTAACACTGCTAAACCGCAACGACACATCACGCGCATCAAATAACATAGTCAAAGCATCTCGAATCATAATCAGACATACAAATACTATACTCATATAGTGTCACGCAAGTTTAACTGTTACGCTGGCTAAGTCATGAACCAAACACGTGAGCCGCACTCAAGGAGTGTCTCATATCCAAACATTACATCAATAGTCCTGTAGGTGCACACTACGGATGTCTCAGGCACAGGAGCCCTCTATATTAACGATCAGGCACAAGGAGCCCTCTTATATTAGGCATACGGAGCCTACATTAACGATCAGGCACAAGGAGCCCTCTTATATAATAACCATAGCCAGCTTGCGTAACAGTATCATATCAGTTTCAGGCCACATCAAATAACAGGTAAGCACATAACGCATTTAAGTAACCAGGTCAGGTATATCAGCCAAACAATACGTTGGAGAAAACAAATCACGTTTCAAGTAAAACAAGTATTGAGTTTAGATAGAAATGAGCATGTATTCTCCCCCAAAAATAGTTAGAAAACTAGTAAAAGTAGGGGCCATGAACTCACCTTAGCCACAGCAATGCAAGATCAAAACTGACACGACTGACATCTAGAGCATATCACAACGGTCTCAAAAACATACGGCACGAGGGTACACGGCGGTAAAAGTACAGCGGTACACAACGGTCTAGGATCGGCACAACCTAATACGTATACGATTATCTCAAAACACGGCTCACAAAGTAATAAAGTCTATAAAATACAATGTGTCGTAGTTTTCGTGGATTACTCGATTTCAAAACTTATCAAAAGCTTAGTTTCAACGTTTCGTGTGGTGTGGTAAGAAGACATAGACTTGACAGACAACTCACGCCGAAAAGAATAGACATCGACATAGTCGAGAGAATACTGACGATAACTCAAACCAAGGAAGACAACTCTAGGAGTTAACGACAAACAAACACCTCAAATCAAATAACTCAGTTTGTACGTTTCGACATTTACCCCGTTATCCCAAACAGTTTGTATAAAACATAAACGTTTTATAATAAAAATAAGCTTAACTAATAAAATTAGTTTTTCTCGAGTCGTCGAGGCTTGAATTAACCAAAACTGAAATTACAACATTTAACAAGGTTATGTCTCGTTATTATTCTCGTAGATATTAGTCTTGGTTTTATTTAAGATTTTGTGTCTGGTCCGTGTTTAATATATTATACCGTCTCGAATCTCAAAATGTTCAATAAGTCCAACATCTAATATTGTAAGTCCGATAACGATCCATGATTTTCCAAACGTCCAATTATAATAATCAAAACCCGTATTCAAATTCAAATCATGATTTCTATATAAAATCCGAAACGTACTAATTTTCATCAACCATTTATAAACAAACATACTTTTTATATTTTTAGGCTTATGGGCTTGTGGCTCAATTTAAAACCAACACACCTTTATATAAACTATATTGGGCTTTAGCCCGTTAATCCACAATCCAATCCAACTTACCCTAGCTGCCTTAACCAGTGAACATTTTTATGAATAACATTTTAATCAACGATTTAACCTTTACCATGCCGAGACCAAGAGGTCTCGGCCCAATCTTACCAACAGCAACCAGCAAAAGAACTCGACCCAAACATAACCGAAGCTAATTATAACTCAATGAGTACCAAAACAACCCAACAACGAATCGAGAGTATTACTACTTATATCACACCGAGACCATTTGGTCTCGACTTTAAACCAGTAATGATAACAACAACGAGCAACAACATCACTAACTGACAACAACAAGGACCATAACGACCATTGCCGAGACCTCTTTGGTCTCGGCTCAACTTCTACGAACCAAACAGACCCTCGTGGGTGGCTTTGTGGTTCGAAACAACCCAACAGCCAACTCACATCAACTTGAGGCCATAACCACAACTCTGTAACATCAATCACGCAAGGATTTCCAGAACTAAACCAAGAGGAATCCAACTGAGACCATCGGGTTTGACCCGACCCGAGAACAAACCCGAAATAACAAACGACTTTTACAACAGGTTCTTACCACACGATTTGGTTCCAAAACAAGTTTATATCCGGTTTTTAATGTCAAAATACTAGCGAGTTTTATTCGGTTTATAAATCCACGACAAATATCAACATAATCAATCGGTATATATAAAATAATAATAATAATAATAATAATATCGAACGGGTTTCTCGGTTTTACCATGACGAGAAAAGAGAAAAGAACAAGCGGAGATGGTGGCGCGTAGTGGTATCGGCAGCAGCAGCAGTGATGGTGGAGGAAGGTTTAGGTGGCGCGTGAGCCATATAAAAATAATGAGGAGATCTCAAGGTTTATTTTGGTGGTGGTGGTGTAATAGGGTGAGCGGCGGTGGCGGCTCAAATGGCCGGAAATGGCGCCGGATCTTATTGGCCGGAAAAGAATTATAAGAGAGAGAGGGGGTTGGTGAAAATGTCGGCTGGAAGCAAAGGAAATGAAATATGTAACCCTAAAAATTTTATAAGTTGGTATTTATAGTGTGAGGGTAGGACTAAGCACAAACCCTAACGCGCCCTCAGGGACTAAAACTGTCAATTTCTTCATATTTTTAACGAAACACCAACGAGACTAATAAATCGTGTTGTAAACATTTCCCGAGCATCCGAAAGTTATTCCATTAACTTTAAAATCGTTTTTCCATTAATTTTGATTATAAATATGCGTAGGTTTATTCCTCGTCGCCCGAATAAATTAATATTCGCGTTTAAATTAATTTTTCCAATAAAACGGCTATTCATACGTCTCGTTTCTCTCGAGAAATAAAATAACCAAAACAAATCGTCGGTTGTGCCAGTACGCGTTGTGTACAAATTTCACGTTTCGCGAGATAAATTTCACGTTTTCAAACCAATAAGTTCCGAAAGGTTCGTAAATGAAAATTAGAGATAATCTCGTATAGAAATACGTCTGGAAAATTGCGAGTTGTTACACCTGTAAAACAATGTATTAAGCACAATTACATTGATTATATATAAATTGAATCCGTAAAACACACAAATGTGTGGAAAACTAGAAGGGGGGGTTGAATAGTTTTACGTCTTTTTAATTTATTATAAAAACTTTGTTTACTTTTAAAATCTTAGATTCGAATTTATGTGAACTCAACTCTTGAACAATATGAACAAATATAAGTAAATCTAAATTAACAATGCAAGTAAAGTAATGAAATGAAATGAAAGATAGAGATGGAAAGATCGAACCGCGAGACAAAGGATTTATAGTGGTTCGGCTACAAGGACACCTTCCTTGCCCTACTCCACTCCTCGAGCACCTAACTCGAGAGTTTTCTTCACTATGTCAACAAGCTCCCTTATGGCGGAGAAAACCTTACACAACTTTCGCTTACACCAATTTTACGACACAAAGCTAAATGTCGAGTTCTAATCGTAGCTAGAACCAATCTCACAACTTCAATCACAACTTCTTCACGACTTCTTCACAACTTCTTCACTACGGCTTCACAACTTCTTCACGAATTCTCACGACTACTACACACCACAACTACTTCACAACTTCTACTCTACTTCTTCTTCACAACACTACTATTTCTTCACAACTACAATCTAATTCACAACTATACACTACTTCTTCACTTCCTAATACTACTTCTTCACGCCTCTACTTCTTCACACCTTTGCTTCTTCACACCTTTACTATACTTCTTACACACTAAACTAATCTAACCACTTTATGTTCAAACCTATCTAATTAATATGCACACCTTATACACAAATGAATGAATGATTTACAAAGTTTACTAAACTTACAACTTAGGTAACAAGATGATACTAAGTTGTAATACTTCTAGTCTTGATTGATAGAAGTATTCTTCTTTTGCACTTGGATGGTAGAAGCTTGGATCACTTAGAAACCAATGCTTAAGAATATATGATCAAAGGATTTAGAAAGATATAAGAAGAGATTTAGAACAGAAGGTTTGGGGTGCAAAAGGTGAGAAAAAAGTCCAGGAATGAACCAGTATTTATAGGCAAAGCTGGGGGCTAGAGGAGCGTGGGCGGTCCCCTTAAATAGGGGGTCGGTCCCCTTAATAATTAAGGGGGCCGCCTAGATAATTAAGGGGGCCGCCCCTTATATCCGTTGCCCAGCTTTGTCTTTTTGTGGGGAAGGTTTTTCTGGAACATTTTTGCCATTTTTGGTTGAAAATTTGAATTCATAAATTTATTATGGATTAAACATTTTCCTTTAATTTCCAAAAATGATTTTGTAAAAGATATAAAATGTTTGTGTCATTTTATAAAAAATTTAGTGATTAAGAAAAAGTTTCTTTGATCATATAATGCATTAGGCATTTGTTTATTCATACCTTAAGTGATTAAGTTGTTAAAATAGATATTTACAACTAAATACTTGTTTACGTTATAATCTTTCGTTTAATGATTTTACATTTTGTGATTATCAAAACGTAGAGGTATCGAAAAATATTAATAACGTTTTTAGGCATTATTTATATCAACAATCTCCCCCTTTTTGATGATTACAAAATCTAAACTCATTAAATTAAAAAATTAATTTTAGACAAGTATTTAGTGAGTTTATATCTACTTCTCCCCCTTTTTGTAGAATCAAAAAGGTTATGCCGACAAGTTTAGAAATTTGTCGGAACGATAACTCCCCCTTGATGTGTGCTCCCCCTCGTTCGAGGGCACCAAGGAGTCGAGCTATGGAAATCTTGGCTGCAAAAATATTAGAAGTACAAGCATACATAGCAAAATATGGAATATAAAAACAACAATCATGGCAAACAACAATCATGACAAACAAATATTAAGAACACATAGCAAGACATTCATTAATTTAAAGTGATTATGTGAAACACATAATCATTGCAACGACATTTAGTATGCTTGAAACGTATAACAAGAAAAAGGCCCTAAATTGCCAAAGAGAGCTTTCGGACTTGCTTGCGACACGAAAGCTTGGAAAATAAGAAACATAAGCATATAGTATAATTAGATGGTTGATGGTAGAGTGTTTGGGATGGAATTGGTTGAGTGAGGGTAAGAATGTTGGATTAATAGAGGTATATTTTTGGAGGTGGAGAGTTTGGAGGTAGAGAGTTTGGAGCGGAGTAGGTTGATTGAGGGTTAGAGTGTTGTGCTAGTGGAGGTGTTGTGCTAGAGTTTGGAGTGGAGGTGTTGGATGAGATCTAGTGATAAGATACTTAATCCAAGTGAAATGTTCATTTAAGGCAATGATTTGTTTTTGGAGAAGGATACGACAAGGACAATAGTTGACATGATTATCAATTTGATTCAAGTTGTGGGGGTGAGGTAAGCAATTTGAGTAGGGTGAGGATGGAGGATGGAGGTTGGCCCTTGTTGCGTTGTGCAAGGTGCATAGCAAGGAGATCACTACAGTCATGGATTTGGTTTATCTCTTCACGGAACTTTTCCTTTTCCGTGGGAATGTGGATTTGATCATTTGGTGGAAGTGGATGAAATTGGGGTGTGTAGTTGGAAGTAAAGTTGGATGTTTGACCAATATGATGAGGGTTTTGAAAGGTTTCAATGAGGTTAGTTTAAGGTTGAGATGTGTAGTTTGGAACGAAGGTGGAGGTTGAGGTTAGTTTGTGATGAAGAAGAGCTAGAAGGGAGTTGATCCAACTTAAGTTGAGCAAGTTGTAAGGCAAGAAGAGCACTAAGCTCATGGGCTTCATTAAGTTCTTTAATGAACTTCAAGTGTTCGGAAGAAGGTGATGATGGTGGAGTGTGGTTGTTATTTTGGATGGATGTTTGGATATGCAACATAGAAGTAGCATGTGAGTTGGTAGGAAGTGGTGGTGATACTTTTGGTGGTGGAGACATTTTTTGAGTTTGGGTAATCATTAATGGATGAAGATGAAGGTGTGGAAGAAAAGGATATTACATTAGTGGAGGGTGTTTTGGATGGTGCATTGGTAGGTGAAACAAGATGTGAGGTGTTGGCGATGAAATTAGGATTGTTATTTCGAGATTGAGCATGTTCTTCATAAGAATTATTTGGGTGAGATGAAGGTGTATTTTTGGGAGTAAAGATGGATGGTTGGTTATTATGATGAGGTTTGTGAAAGGGTTCATTGGAATGAGCTTGAGGATTGGGAGTATAATTGGGAACAAATGTGGGTGGAGGTGTTGGTTGTTTAGCCACATCATTTGTTGTGATGGACTTGTTTCGGGGGTTTGGTTTTCTTCTCCAAACGGGTTTTTCGGTCATCCTTGCTAACCTTGAGGATTTTGGCTTTGGTTTGATGGGAGATGGCATGATGAGATGATGGAAGATTATGAGGAATGAGAGTGTTTATAGTGTAGGATTGATGGGATTAAGGAATGGATAAAATTTGTTGGATGGATTGGAATAAGATATGTTTGTGAATTTTGGGAAGTGTATGATGAAATGGGCTAAAAAGTAGAAAAGGAAACAGCACCTTCGACCATCAGATGGCCGGTCCCCTTAATAATTAAGGGGACCGCCTTATGATTTAAGGGGGCCGCCCATCTGTTGGTTCCCAGATTACTGGAAATGGGTTTTTGGCAGAAAATTGTAGAAAGGGTTGTGTTTTTTGGTTTAGTTTCAAGCAAGTCCAACTCTTTGAGGCAATTAAGCATGTAATAGATATTTATGCAAAACATGTTAATTAAAGAGATTAAGCAAACAAGTAATTTCATCTAGCATGTAATCATACTCATCAAGCAAGTAATATATATGGACTAGGAAACAATAAACTACACCAAGTATTTTCTTAATTATATGTAAGTGGGAAGATTAATGAACTATTTGATGGATCCTAATGTGTGCCTATGTGCAATAAATGGGAACTTAAGATAGCATGGACTTCTAGACTTGTTACAAACAAAATCTTAATAGACAAACCATGGTCCGCTTGATTTGACTTAGTTCACTTATAAATGTCATGTACATAAATATAGATGACAAATATGAGATCACCATGCATGATTTAAATAAATGTTTTTAGCATTATTCAACAATGTTTGAAAGTGGGTTTTTATGTAGATGTGAAAGTTATTTGAATAAAATAGATTGGGTAAGAAAAAAAAATCCCAATCTTTGACTTTGATCGAAACAGAATTATGGACATAGATTAAGAAGAAAAATGAGATAGTAAAACATGTTAATAGAAAAGTGAAATAGTCATCTAAAAAATCATTTTTCCAAAATGTGAAGTTTCTGTATATTTTTAAAGATACTAGATTTTTGACAACAAATACCATTAATCCTAGATTTTAAAAAATGGTTGTTAAAGATCTCATGCTCAAGGGAATTGGTTAAGGCTATTGTCACATGCTACCATTTTCTACATATCCTATGGTCATAAGGAAGCGATGACGAAATTCTATATGTTTGATGCGAGAGTGTTGAATGGGGTATAACCTAACATCTATAGCTCCTTTGTTGTCGCACACTTACCTAACTTGATGCCATAGTCTACGAGAGCTTGTTTCATCCATAGTTTTCTAACGCGAGAAATCTAATCTTACTTCTATGTTAATGATTAATCCACTTAACTCATTTCACTTCATCACCATGAGTTTTCTAATAGTGGACATAGAAGATTTCCATTTTAAACGTTATAGCTTAAGAGGGCCAAGGGAAAAGAATAAGTGATTCTAGGTTATAAGTAGATTCATATAAGCTATTATATATATATATATATATATATATATATATATATATATATATATATATATATATATATATATATATATATATATATATATATATATATATATACACACACACATATATATATATATAGGCATTATGAGCTAAATGGGCATGAAATAACTAGTCATTAATCTAAGCATATATTATAACAATGAGCTTAAAAGGAAAGCGTACCTTTTAGTCTTCAGTAGATTTTTCTTCAAACGCTTCAAGGTGTCATATTGACTTATAGAAGCCAAACATAGATGAGTTTCCGAATTATTCAATGAGTGACGATTTAGCCACTTGGTCCCCATTGTCTCATTTGTCCAAAATTGTTTGAACCAAACATGGTTTGCATTTACATGTATGGTGAAAGTATTCCCCAAGGGTTGAAACTTGGTTGAAGTGAATAATTCCACATTGGGTGATTATTATTATTAGGAAAGTTTTGTCTACCTTGATTTCTTCTAGGTTGAGGGGTTTTAGACCGAGGATGAGGATTATTTGGTCTATTTGGAGGTGGAGTTTTAGATCTTAATTTCGGTTTAGAAAATCCGGTTTCGGCTTTTAATGATGGTTTATAAAAACTTTCTACTTCCTCATCACTCACAATAGGTATTTTTCTATCTTTTATAAGTATATACTTAGGTTTTGACTCTAATGGTTTTTTTTTACTAGATTGACATTCAAACTTTACATTTTTATTTTCACTAGTTGAAACATTATTTGAGTTGAATCCTAGACCGGTTTTATCTCCCGAAGTTCCTTGAACACTTATTATTTTCTTAAGTGAGTTACTACTATTTTTAAACTTGTCAAGTTTGGAAATTTCATCTTTAAGTTTTTCGTTTTCATTTTTTACCTCTAGACATGTTTTACATTCTATAAAAACTTCTTTTCCTTTTTCTAAATATTGCAGTTTAATTTTTAATTCGAGAACTTCATTTTCTAATCGATTATTAATATGTTTTAGTGATTTATTTTTAGCCATGACTTTTTGACCTAATTTGCATAACCTATTATATTCATTATCTAGGTCTTTTTCGTCTAATGATTGATTTTTTTCACTAAAGTATTTGGTTTCGGAAAGTACCTCATTGGATGCCTTGGCTATAAGACATTTTTCATCATTTGTTATTTCTTTCTCATCTTCATCGCTATCACTCAATGCTCCTCCAACGAACGCCTTTTGATTTTGATCCCTTGACAACATTGGACATTTTCCGATGAGATGATTTGGATCACCGCATTTGAAGCACTTCCTTTCGCTCTTGCTACTTTTGTCGTCTTTGTTTCTTTGGAATGCCTTTCTTTCATCATGTGGTTGTCTAACGAATCTTCCTCGTCTTTTGAAGAATTTCTTGAAGTCTCTTACGGCCATGGCATATTCTTTGTCATCACTTTCGGAGGTTGAACTATCCTCGTCACTAGATTCCTTCCTAGCTTTCATTGCAATTGACTTGCTTTGCTCTCTTTTTCCTTTGACCATCTCGGAGTCTTTCTTTATTATTGCTTCGTAGACTTTCAAGTTGCCGATCAACTCGTCAAGTTGAAGAGTTGACAAGTTCTTTGATTCTTCAATTTTCGTAACTTTAGCTCGCCATTTTGGATGAAGAGCCCTAAGAAATTTCCTAACAAAATTCTTACTAGAAAAACTCTCATCAAGTGCTTTTAAACTTGTGATGATAGTGTTAAACCTAGCAAAAGCATTATCTATTGATTCCTCTTCCGGAATCGTAAATTGTTCATATTGTTGAACAAGAAGATCTATTTTATTATCTTTGACTTGACTATTACCTTGGTGAGTTATTAGTAAAGAGTTCCAAATTTCTTTTGCGGTTTCACACATAAAGATCCTTTCGTATTCTTTACGTGGTAACGCATTATAAATAACCATTTTTGCCTCATTATTTTTAGCAAGTTTTCTTTTTAAATCATCACTTTGTTTTTCAAAAGATACTACTTCATCCTTTTTAGTTTCGGGATTATTTTGAATAGGGGGAAAATCATAGGTAATAACATGCCAAAGATCAAGATCTTTTGATTTCACATAAGTTTCGAATCTATTTTTCCAATAAAGAAAACCATCACTTTCAAATAGCGGTGGTCTTTGCATAGATTGCCCTTCTAAATATTTTTCCGATTCCATAGATCGATTCAAGTTTTAAAATACAATTTATTTTAAAAATCTTGTTTGACGTGGCTCTTGATACCAATTGTGGAAAACTAGAAGGGGGGGGGGGGTTGAATAGTTTTACGTCTTTTTAATTTATTATAAAAACTTTGTTTACTTTTAAAAACTTAGATTCGAATTTATGTGAACTCAACTCTTGAACAATATGAACAAATATAAGTAAATCTAAATTAACAATGCAAGTAAAGTAATGAAATGAAATGAAAGATAGAGATGGAAAGATCGAACCGTGAGACAAAGGATTTATAGTGGTTCGGCTACAAGGACACCTTCCTTGCCCTACTCCACTCCTCGAGCACCTAACTCGAGAGTTTTCTTCACTATGTCAACAAGCTCCCTTATGGCGGAGAAACCCTTACACAACTTTCGCTTACACCAATTTTACGACACAAAGCTAAATGTCGAGTTCTAATCGTAGCTAGAACCAATCTCACAACTTCAATCACAACTTCTTCACGACTTCTTCACAACTTCTTCACTACGGCTTCACAACTTCTTCACGACTTCTCACGACTACTACACACCACAACTACTTCACAACTTCTACTCTACTTCTTCTTCACAACACTACTATTTCTTCACAACTACAATCTAGTTCACAACTATACACTACTTCTTCACTTCCTAATACTACTTCTTCACGCCTCTACTTCTTCACACCTTTACTTCTTCACACCTTTACTATACTTCTTACACACTAAACTAATCTAACCACTTTATGTTCAAACCTATCTAATTAATATACACACCTTATACACAAATGAATGAATGATTTACAAAGTTTACTAAACTAACAACTTAGGTAACAAGATGATACTAAGTTGTAATACTTCTAGTCTTGATTGATAGAAGTATTCTTCTTTTGCACTTGGATGGTAGAAGCTTGGATCACTTAGAAACTAATGCTTAAGAATATATGATCAAAGGATTTAGAAAGATATAAGAAGAGATTTAGAACAGAAGGTTTGGGGTGCAAAAGGTGAGGAAAAAGTCCAGGAATGAACCAGTATTTATAGGCAAAGCTGGGGGCTAGAGGAGTGTGGGCGGTCCCCTTAAATAGGGGGCCGGTCCCCTTAATAATTAAGGGGGCCGCCTAGATAATTAAGGGGGCCGCCCCTTATATCCGTTGCCCAGCTTTGTCTTTTTGTGGGGAAGGTTTTTCTGAAACATTTTTGCCATTTTTGGTTGAAATTTTGAATTCATAAATTTATTATGGATTAAACATTTTCCTTTAATTTCCAAAAATGATTTTGTAAAAGATATAAAATGTTTGTGTCATTTTATAAAAAATCTAGTGATTAAGAAAAAGTTCCTTTGATCATATAATGTATTAAGCATTTGTTTATTCATACTTTAAGTGATTAAGTTGTTAAAATAGATATTTACAACTAAATACTTGTTTACGTTATAATCTTTCATTTAATAATTTTACATTTTGTTATTATCAAAACGTAGAGGTGTCGAAAAATATTAATAACATTTTTAGGCATTATTTATATCAACAAAATGGTTAAGCACAATGGTTAAAAAACAATTATCAATCATCCATCAAGTGACATCACTAATTTATTTTCATAAAAAACAATTCCACCACACACCCACAATTCGTTAAACAATTCCACAAATAATTTATATCCAGTTTAATCAGACAAGAAAACTACATTCGAAAACAACAGGTTTAAAAAAATCATTCGGGACTTTCATCAAACACTTGGTACGTAAAAATTAAATCAATTATCATAATCAATAAATGCATATGTAACTAACCTCTAATCCATCATACATCAAAACTTAATAATTCCAAAATGCTCATTTATATGCAAAACCAAGCAGCCTTTTATTAAATCATTATAAGGAGTTGTTTGGGACTGCTTATTAGAACAACTTGTAATATTGGATGCTTCTGATTTTGCAATTTCAGACAGGCCCTTTATAAGCAGTTACAAATATGCAATCCCAAACAACATTTTTATTATCATAAAAAAAGAAAATACATGAACACTATTATCATCCGTTAAAAAAAATGTAAGTGAGACAAATAATTATCAAAATAAAATTAATAACCTGTAATTGATAGTACCATGATATCATGCATCAATTAAGTCGTTGGAAAGCCTGGAATCATTTCCCGAAAATAATAGACCCACCTATTCCACCAGAACACGCTTCATTTTAATCCTCAAAACGAAACAAAAATTATATCGCAAAAACGAATCAGGATATGTGCTCATCATCATCAGATCTCGATTTTATGGAAATGAGATGTGTTGACATACTGTTGTTGACCGAATTTTTTGGAGTTGAATTGTTGCCATTATATCAGGTTTATTTTACACGTGGTAGGTTTTAAGCAATTTTGAGATTGATATTGCTTTTCAAAACCCTGTTTTATATAGGTAGTAGATTGGAATTGGAATTTTGTACTCTTTGAATTTGGTTTCGAATGTGGTTTATTAGTTTTGAATAAAGCTTCCGCTTCGTTTGTCATTTTGTTTATTCGTTTCGTTCGTTTGATTACCAATAAGTGGTATCTATTTACGTATGGTACATAAAGCAAGGATTAGGGTAAATTTATGATTTGAGATTAGGCTAGTCGTATGTTCGGTTTCCCTTTAGTGGTAAGAACCCCAATATAAGAGTGTTTATCTAAAGTTGGGGTAACACTCACATACAACTAGAGTTTAATGTGTGTAAAAAATGTAGAAGATGAACTTGGTCATTCTTATGAAATGAATGTGTATTTATAGGGATGCATTTAGGGTTGTGTGAGATCCGTGGATGTGATTCAACGGTCTTTGGAGACCCACGTGAAAGTGATCCCATAGATGAGACAAGAATGACATGCGTCGTGATATTCTGGATCTAGGTATTATTGGAATCTTTGTATGAGGTACTGTCTATATGTCATAGGGAAATGCCCAGCGCATTACCTCTGTACCAATGAGGTATTTACGCATGGCAATAGTACAATAACGGTATGGGTGGACAAACTGTTGTGGAGTTGTTTCCTGAAGCTTGATGTGGCTTTAGCTAGTAGTTGCATGGAGATTGACTCTCCAGGCTATGTATGTTGTGGGGTTTTAGCCTTTTGGGTCTGTTATGGTCATATGGGCTTTAACTATTGGGCTAAAACTCTAATACACTATCAAGTCCCTTATCCATTATTATATTATATATATATGATATGATGATGGACCATGTTGTCCTTGAAATACTTTTTTTGTTATAGATGATGGGATGTTTTCCATGCCTCGATGAGTATTTAATGTTGCTTGGCATGGGAAGCGAGCTTGTCCTTTGTAAAGTTGTTGTTATTAGTGTAATATTCCTTAGGTATCAATGGCAATAAATGTTGGCGAATTTTTGTCTTTCTAGACATGCTATCTATTAACAGATTTTTTGCCTGGGTCTTTGACTTAGTTGCTTTCAAACTATCTATCTTCCCTCTCATTCTTGGTTAAAGTAATAATCATTTTGATATTCGAAATTCACGCGCCTATCTTCTTTGGCGGCCACGTAAGTGTCCATTTAATTACCCTATCATTTTCCCGGGCTTTGTGAGTCCTCCTTGATGCACGTGCCCCAGTTTAGATCCAATGAATGTTGGACACGTTTTTCTGAGCCCACTGGGTTTAGGGTATATACAGGGGCGTTGATGAAGCGAAAATTGTACCGCTTTTAGGGGGTCATTTAAGCCCTAAATCGTATTTATTTGATCAAATATTGCCATAATCGTTCCTTTTGTCATTTTAGGTACTTTGGAGAAGAAATCTGGAAAAGGAAGCATTTTGGACGTTTTTGGAGCATAAAAGTGAAGAAAACGACAAAGTCTCCAAAGCTGCTGGAAAAGTACCCATGACGGCGTCAAGAATTGCTCCTGACGGCGTCACGGCTTGGCAAAAGAGGTGGATATGACAAATACACGTGACGCGCCAGAGAGTTTTACAAAAGAAAGTCTGACGGCGTCACCCTTTAAGGTGATCAAGGCCATCACGGTTTAAGTTAAAGAGAGACGGCGTCAAGCACTATTCTGACGGCGTCAACCCTTGATAGGCCAGAGCGGATTTTGGAGGATTAAAGAGGGACGGCGTCAGGAAGACCATCCGGGAACCCTAGCCACGGCGAGGTGACGGCGTCACCTCCTACAACGTGACGCCGTCAGCCACTAAACTCTATATATAGTTTTGCAATTTTTATTCATTAGTGTGCAACTTTGTGAGGAGAAACCCTAAGACGAATTTTCTGCCATTTTTAAGGGTTTTATACCCTTGGATCTCCCATGTTTAATTGAAGATAAGTAATCACTTAATTAACATGCTAGGCTAGATTTATCTTGTGTTTGCTTAGATCTAATGAAACCTAACTATTGATTATTGGTTATTAGTGTGTTATTAATTGTATTGGATGATTGTTTATCGATGTTAGGCTTAAGAAAACTGGCTAACCTCCTATACGGTAATTTGCTTGAACGTCTTAAGAAACATGAACCAATGCGTACTAGGTTTATTTGGTTGTATTTAATGCATGAGCGAATTCTAGTGATCCCATGTTAGGAGCTTCTTAGCCGGCTCGACATAGGAGTGAAGTAGGAGCTTGTAGAGTTGGGGAAGTACGTACGCCACCCCACGATTGGTATTAAGGAATACACCCGTCATCCACGCAATTAATACACACTAATCAACCGGTAAAAGATAGTTAGGGAGTGAGGAAATCTAAGTAAACACATTTCTCCCCATATAAGTTACACAACCTTTTCATTTTCAGTATTTTATTTTATTTGCATTTTTAGTTATTTGGGTTAGTTGACTAGCAACTAATTCCGCCCACTCCTTCAAACCCGAGATTTTACTTGCTTTCATAAAAATATAAAAATACAAAAAGAATCTTCCCTCACCCTTAGACCTATTAGAGTAGTTTTTCAATCCTAACGACACTATTCCCTAGAGAACGATCAATCCCCCGGTACTTGCCACTACACTATACTATATCGGTCAGGTACACTGCCTGGTGGGGATTGCAAGCCTCTTGAGATCCCTCGAGAGGTAAAACCTTTTGTAAGGTCGCAAAACCATGCATCAGGCGTAGCCAGGAATTTGTTTTTGGGGGGGCTAAAAATATTTAAAGTACGGTAGCAAGTGTTAAAAAACACCATAATACATAACTATATAAAAAAGTTGCAACAAATTTGTTCATTTATATAAGAAAATATACAGTGATGGACAATTGTATAATACCTATGTAATTTTTAAATGGACTAACAAAGCATACCATTTTTTAAGATAGGCCAAAGGTGAATACTAGATACAATTTTAGCATATTGAGCTATATGATATAATACATATGAACAATTATCAAGATTTGTGAGTGGGACATGTCCCACCTTTGCATCCATATAGCTATGCCACAGGGTATATATATCGATCATGCCTTTTGAGTTTCTTTTTACTCTTTCTTCGCATTTCCTTCATAACTTTCTCATAAAGCCTACCTTGCTTCCTTTACCAAATTCTATAAAGTGTCATATCATATTATCTTGTTTGTATGTTTTTCTTTGAACATGAGTCGTAACAGCCATTGAGCTGATTTTTATAATGACGAAGAGAGATATTTAGGTCCTTTATGTTTATGATTTTGTCATATTATGTTGTTTTTGTTTTTATTGTGTTAGTTTTCTCGATGTTCGTTGCATTTTAGTCATTCTGGTAGGTTATGGCTCCAAGAATGGCTCCAAGAGGTCCTCTCTCAACCGTTGCTAATAGTGATACATATGTGACCCCTCATAAATTTGAGTTTTTTAAGAGAATATTTCCATGGATTCAAGGTTTCAATCATCTTCTTTCTCATGAAGATGACCGTGCAAACATACCTCAAGAGCCAGATACTGTAGCATTGTACCTTGAGTATCTAAGCCACGGTAATCATAAGTTTCCCTTCATCCTTTTCACCAACGATTTCTTGACTTTTATGGCATTCGTTTCTCACTATTACATCCGAGTGTTGTGAAAAAATTATAACCTTCATCTTGACGTGTTTCAGTGTAACAACCAGTGTTTATCGATATGACAGAGATTGAGAAAGGGAAGCAGTTCTTCCCATTTGACATCCAAAATCCTGAGAATTACTTCTCCTGCATATTCTTCCTTCGAGAACACTTCAATATTCGAAGTGGAGATGATCTTCCTGTAAGGTATCTCGGGTCATACGAAAATGAAGGCCGGGAACTTTACATTCATTACGAACGTGATACCTTATATGGTATGAAACTAACTGTTGACGGTCAGGATTGGAACACCCCATGGCTTACCGGTCCAGGAAAAACTGATTGACATCTTTTATTAGACGAAACTTATAGCGACAACGAACTTATCGGTTAGAAGAAACTTCAAGATGCGGTAAACCAAGTAATTTGGAAACTTGACAAAGTGAATAAGAAAGACAAAAAGTACAGAGAGTGGAGTGTTTCAATGCATTCACTTATTGGTACTATAATCATTATGAGTATAGAAGCAGTAAGATTTGTGTGGTTAGGGAATGACTTCTATACATACTTGATGAAACCCAAGTATGATGAGCGTCCCTTGTATGACGGAGAGACAACACATATATTTTACATCAACGACAATATGGTTAACCAAAATGTCATACCAGTACAAATTTTACACATCATTTAGCTTATTACATGTGACTAAGTACGTACTACGTATTGTTAATCAAAAGAAATACCTTGCGGCTTTGTAACGTTAACTCTAGTATAAACCAGCCATGCATGATAAATTTTGTAAATGTGATCAAATTTCTAGGAAAACAATAGGCCAAGACAATGTTATTAACTATCTTTCTGGATAGATATCTGTTTTGAAAAGTATTAATAGTAGTAATAATGGAATGGAACAAATCATACACTTTGTTGTTTCTTTCATTATGGAGTAGTAGAAGCAGAAGAGCGTGCATAAGTCAAATATTAGTAATCACACAACCAATATATTTGAACAAAAGCTTATAATATGCACTTCCCTTTAATGTGGTCTATAAGGCGGGGTGTTACATGTGGTATCAGAGCCACTCCAAGCCGTTTGGGATGTGGGGCAAACCTCATCGAGGACGATGAGTCCCTTAGACAGGGTTGTTACCCAACTAAATTCCGGGACGGGATTCCCCTAAGGGGGTGAATGTAACACCCTAGGCAAATTCCACATCGGCCGTGACTTGGGGGTGAATGTAACACCCTAGGCAAATCCCACATCGGCCGTGACTTGGAGTAATGCTGGGACATAAGTTAACATTCGCCTTATACGACAAAACGCGTTATGTGGTCTAACGGTTAATCGCCCATACGGTTAAGCGTGCTCGTGTGAGAGTAGTACTGGCTTGGGTGACTTGCCGGGATGTCTTCACATGAGGGCCACAAAAGCAAAGCCGTGAGCGGGGTGTTATAACATCATTCCTTGGTTTGTAAATATTGTAGGTTTCGTGATTATATTGGATGTTTTTTTATATTACTCAATTAAAATGACTCATACTGATTGGTTGTAATTATGTCACACATCGTCCAGTCATCGATGAAGAATTCGACAATAAAGATGATTACGGATTTGAGTACGTGAATGTAGATTTCAATAATGGCTGTCAAACAACTCAACATCATGGATCTTTGAAATTTGTTTTAAGAAAAGAAAAGAAAATAATTAAATATTATCATAATTAATTTTGAGAATATAGATTTTTTTAATTAATTTTCAAAAATACAATGGTTTCCTTAAAAACTCTAAGTGGTAGTGTCCAAACCCTATTACCCATGTATAAATAGAAGGTGATTATCTCTGCAATATCACAACCTTCCTCACCTTCTTTCTCTTGTAACACCACCTTCCTCACTTTCTCTCTCACTTCTCACAACCACAAAATTCAGGGATACACACAACCAGTGTTTAGCGATATGACAGAGGTTGAGAAAGGGAAGCAGTTCTTCCCATTTGACATCCGAAATCCTAAGAATTACTTCTCCTGCGTATTCTCCCTTCGAGAACACTTCAATATTCGAAGTGGAGATGATCTTCCTGTAAGGTATCTCGGGTCATACGAAAATGAAGGCCGGGAACTTTACATTCATCACGAACGTGATACCTTATATGGTATGAAACTAACTGTTGACGGTCAGGATTGGAATACCCCATGGCTTACCGTTCCAGGAAAAACTGATTGGCATTTTTTATTAGACGAAACTTATAGCGACAATGAACTTGTCGGTTAGAAGAAACTTCAAGATGCGGTAAACCAACTAATTTGGAAACTTGACAAAGTGAATAAGAAAGACAAAAAGTACAGAGAGTGGAGCGTTTCATTGCATTCACTTATTGGTACTATAATCAATATGAGTATAGAAGCAGTAAGATTTGTGTTGTTAGGGAATGACTCCTATACATACTTGATGAAACCCAAGTATGATGAGCGTCCGCTGTATGATGGAGAGACAACACTGTTAAATTCTTAGGGTTCAATATCGGAGTGTCTTGATAAGGATGATGATGAACCTCCAGAGATTGTGCAAATAGTACAACCATTACCACTTACCAAGGAAATGGTAAAGAAGGCCGAAACTGATATAAGGTTGGCCAGAAGCTGTATCGGAGTTCGACAGATTAGAGTTCGATCTGGAGAAGATAAAGTATGGTTGGGAAGAGGAAACGGAGTTTAAAAGATTAGAGTTATAACATAAAAAGATGAAGAACAGTTGCGAAGAAGAAGAAGAAGAAGAGAGTTGGGAGGGGGAAAAGAATGAATGGGTATTGTTGGGAACAATGGGAGGGATGGTGGAGGAGTATGGTGGAGGGTAGAGAAATTAGGTTATTTTTTTTCATTTAAAAAAAATTAGTAGGAGTATTTTAGCCTAAATTTGTTTGTTTGATATAATGTAATGGTAAAATGGAGGATTCACGGTTTTTACATTTGATCCTTGGTGGTTCGCCACATTCATTCAATGGTCTACAAATAGAGATAATTTATTCTGATATATATGACTGGATTCATGAAGCCAATTTTGTAGGTAGAACACGTGTAGATTAAAGTGTGAAGTGAAGTATCGTAAAAAGTGATATTTGGTAAAAAGAATTAATAGGTTGGATAGGCATGATTTTATAAACCCTAAAGTCTTATTAAAAGAAAGGTTATAAAGTAAAACACATATATTCTACATCAACGACAATATGGTTAACCAAAATGTCATACAAGTACAAATTTTACACATCATTTAGCTTGTTACATGTGACTAAGTACGTACTACGTATTGTTAATCAAAAGAAATATATTGCGGCTTTGTAATGTTAACTCTAGTATAAACCAGCCATGCATGATAAATTTTGTTAATTTGATCAAATTTTTAAGAAAACACTAGGCCAAGACAATGTTATTAGGTATCTTTCTGGATAGATATCTGTTTTGAAAATTATTAATAGTAGTAATAATGGAATGGAACAAATCATACACTTTGTTTTTTTTTCATTATGGAGTTGTAGAAGCAGAAGAGCGTGCATGAGTCAAATATTAGTAATCACACAACTAATATATTTGAACAAAAGCTTATAATATACACTTCCCTTTAATGTGGTCTATAAGGCGGGGTGTTACATGTGGTATCAGAGCCACTCCAAGCCGTTCGGGATGTGGGGCAAACCTCATAGAGGACGATGAGTCCCTTAGAAAGGGTTGTTACACAACTAAATCCCGGGACGGGATTCCCCTAAGGGGGTGAATGTAACACCCTACGCAAATCCTATATCAGCCGTGACTAGGGGTAAATGTAAAACCCTAGGCAAATCCCACATCGGCCGTGACTTGGAGTAATGTTGGGACATAAGTTAACATTCTCCATATACGACAAAACGCGTTATGTGGTTTAACGGTTAATCGCCCATATGGTTAAGCGTGCTCGTGTAAGAGTAGTACTGACTTGAGTGACTTGCCGAGTAGTCTTCACATGAGGGCCACAAAAGCAAAGCCGTGAGCCTAAGGGAAAAGCGAACATTATTGTGGTCTATTAGGCGAGTTGTTATAACATCATTCCTAGGTTTGTAAATATAGTAGGTTTCGTGATTATATTGCATGTTTTTTTATATTGCTCAATTAAAATGACTCATACTGATTGGTTGTAATTATGTCGCACATCGTCCAGTCATCGATGAAAGATTCGACAATAAAGATGATTATGGAGATGAGTACATGAATGCAGATTACAATAATGGCTGTTAAACAACTCAACCTCATGGATCTTTGTAATTTGTTTTAAGAAAGAAAAGAAAATAATTAAATATTATCTTTATTAATTTTGAGAATATAGATTTTGTTAATTACTTTTTATAAATACAATGGTTTTCTTAAAAACTCTAAGTGGTAGTGTCCAAACCCTATTACCCATGTATAAATAGATGGTGATTATCATTGCAATATCACAACCTTCCTCACCTTCTTTCTCTTGTATCACCACCTTCCTCACTTTCTCTCTCACTTCTCAAGACCACAAAATTCAGGGCTACCACAACCAGTGTTTAGCGATATGACAGAGGTTGAGAAAGGGAAGCAGTTTTTCCCATTTGACATCCGAAATCCTAAGAATTACTTCTCCTGCATATTCTCCCTTCGAGAACACTTCAATATTCGAAGTGGAGATGATCTTCCTGTAAGGTATCTCGGGTCATACGAAAATGAAGGCCGGGAACTTTACATTCATCACGAACGTGATACCTTATTTGGTATGAAACTAACTGTTGACGGTCATGATTAGAACACCCCATGGCTTACCGGTCCGGGAAAAACTGATTGCCATCTTTTATTAGACGAAACTTATAGCGACAACGAACTTGTCGGTTAGAAGGAACTTCAAGATGCGGTAAACCAAGTAATTTGGAAACTTGACAAAGTGAATAACAAAGACAAAAAGTACAGAGAGTGGAGTGTTTCATTGCATTCACTTATTGGTACTATAATCATTATGAGTATAGAAGCAGTAAGATTTGTGTGGTTAGGGAATGACTTCTATACATACTTGATGAAACCCAAGTATGATGAGCGTCCCCTGTATGATGGAGAGACAACACTGTTAAATTCTTGGGGTTCAATATCGGAGTGTCTTGATAAGGATGATGATGAACCTCCAGAGATTGTGCAAATAGTACAACCACTTACCAAGGAAATGGTAAAGAAGGCGGAAACTGATATAAGGTTGGCCAGAAGCTGTATAGGAGTTCGACAGATTAGAGTTCGATCTGAAGAAGATAAAGTATGGTTGGGAAGAGGAAACGGAGTTTAAAAGATTAGAGTTATAACATAAAAAGATGAAGAACAGTTGCGAAGAAGAAGAAAAAAATAGTTGGGAGGAGGAAAAGAAATAATGGGGTATTGTTGGGAACAATGGGAAGGATGGTGGAGGGTAGAGAAATTAGGTTTTTTTTTATATATATAAAAAATAAAATAAAAAAAATAGTAGGTGTATTTTAGCATAAATTTGTTTGTTTGCTATAATGTAATGGTAAAATGGATGATTCACGGTTTTTACATTTGATCCTTGGTGGTTCGCCACATTCATTCAATGGTCTCCAAATAGAGAAAATTTATTCTGAGATGTATGAATGGATTCAAGAAAGCCAATTTTGCTGGTAGATAACGTGTAGATTAAAGTGTGAAGTGAAGTATCATAAATGGTGATATATGTTGAAAAGAATTAATAGGTTGGATAAGCATGATTTTATAAACCCTAAAGTCTTATTAAAAGAAAGGTTATAAAGTAAAACACATATATTCTACATCAACGACAATATGGTTAACCAAAATGTCATACGAGTACAAATTTTACACATCATTTAGCATATTACATGTGACTAAGTACGTACTACGTATTGTTAATCAAAAGAAATACATTACGGCTTTGTAACGTTAACTCTATTATTAACCAGCCATGCATGATAAATTTTATAAATGTGATCAAATTTCTAGGAAAACAATAGGCCAATACAATGTTATTAACTATCTTTCTGGATAGATATCTGTTTTGAAAAGTATTAATAGTTGTAATAATAGAATGAAACAAATCATACACTTTGTTGTTTCTTTCATTATGGAGTTGTAGAAGCAGAAGAGCGTGCATAAGTCAAATATTAGTAATCACACAACCAATATATTTGAACAAACGCTTATAATATACACTTCCCTTTAATGTGGTCTATAAGGCGGGGTGTTACATGTGGTATCAGAGCCACTCCAAGCCGTTCGGGATGTGGGGCAAACCTCATCGAGGACGATGAGTCCCTTAGACAGGGTTGTTACCCAACTAAATTCCAGGACGGGATTCCCCTAAGGGGTGTGAATGTAACACCCTAGGCAAATCCCACATCGACCGTGACTTGGGGTGAATGTAACACCTTAGGCAAATCCCACATCGGCCGTGACTTGGAGTAATGCTGGGACATAAGTTAATATTCGCCTTATACGACAAAACGCGTTATGTGGTCTAACGGTTAATCGCCCATACGGTTAAGCGTGCTCGTGTGAGAGTAGTACTGGCTTGGGTGACTTGCCGGGAAGTCTTCACATGAGGGCCACAAAAGCAAAGACGTGAGCCTACGGGCAAAGCAAACAATATTTTTGTCTATAAGGCGGGGTGTTATGACATCATTCCTTGCTTTGTAAATATTGTAGGTTTCATGATTATATTGGATAGTTTTTTATATTGCTCGATTAAAATGACAAATACTGATTGGTTGTAATTATGTCACACATCGTCCAGTCATCGATGAAGAATTCGACAATAAAGATGATTATAGAGATGAGTACGTGAATGCAGATTTCAATAATGGTTGTTAAACAACTCAACTTCATGGATCTTTGTAATTTATTTTAAGAAAAGAAAAGAAAAGAATTAAATATTATCTTAATTAAGTTTGAGAATATAGATTTTGTTAATTAATTTTCATAAATACAATGGTTTCCTTAAAAACTCTAAGTGGTAGTGTCCAAACCCTATTACCTATGTATAAATAGATGGTGATTATCACAGCAATATCACAACCTTCCTCACCTTCTTTCTCTTGTATCACCACCTTCCTCACTTTCTCTCTCACTTCTCACAACCACAAAATTTGGGCCTACCACAACTAGTGTTTATCGATATGACAGAGATTGAGAAAGGGAAGCAGTTCTTCCCATTTGACATCCGAAATCCTGAGAATTACTTCTCCTGCGTATTCTCCCTTCGAGAACACTTCAATATTCGAAGTGGAGATGATCTTCCTGTAAGTTATCTCGGGTCATACGAAAATGAAGGCCGGGAACTTTACATTCTTTAAGAACGTGATACCTTATATGGTATGAAACTAACTGTTGACGGTCAGGATTGGAACACCCCATGGCTTACCGGTCCAGGAAAAACTGATTGGCATCTTTTATTAGACGAAACTTATAGCGACAACGAACTTGTCGGTTAGAAGAAACTTCAAGATACGGCAAACCAAGTAATTTGGAAACTTGACAAAGTGAATAAGAAAGACAAAAAGTACAGAGAGTTGAGTATTTCATTGCATTCACTTATTGGTACTATAATCATTATGAGTATAGAAGCAGTAAGATTTGTGTGGTTAAGGAATGACTTCTATACATACTTGATGAAACCCAAGTATGATGAGCGTCCCCTGTATGATGGAGAGACAACACTGTTAAATTCTTGGGGTTCAATATCGGAGTGTCTTGATAAGGATGATGATGAACCTCCAGAGATTGTGCAAATAGTACAACCACTTACCAAGGAAATGGTAAAGAAGGCCGAAACTGATATAAGGTTGGCCAGAAGCTGTATAGGAGTTCGACAGATTAGAGTTCGATCTGAAGAAGATAAAGTATGGTTGGGAAGAGGAAACGGAGTTTAAAAGATTAGAGTTATAACATAAAAAGATGAAGAACAGTTGCGAAGAAGAAGAAGAAGATAGTTGGGAGGAGGAAAAGAAAGAATGGAGGATTCACGGTTTTTACATTTGATCCTTGGTGGTTCGCCACATTCATTCAATGGTCTCCAAATAGAGATAATTTATTCTGATATATATGACTGGATTCAAGAAAGCCAATTTTGCAGGTAGAACACGTGTAGATTAAAGTGTGAAGTGAAGTATCATAAAAGGTGATATATGGTAAAAAGAATTAATAGGTTGGATAGGCATGATTTTATAAACCCTAATGGAATGGAACAATATGGTTAACCAAAATGTCATACAAGTAGAAATTTTACACATCGTTTAGCTTATTACATGTTACTAAGTACGTACTACGTATTGTTAATCAAAAGAAATACATTGTGGCTTTGTAACGTTAACTCTAGTATAAACCAGCCATGCATGATAAATTTTGTAAATGTGATCAAATTTCTAGGAAAACACTAGGCCAAGACAATGTTATTAACTATCTTTCTGGATAGATATCTGTTTTGAAAAGTATTATTAGTAGTAATAATGGAATGGAACAAATCATACACTTTGTTGTTTCTTTCATTATGGAGTTGTAGAAGCAGAAGAGCGTGCATGAGTCAAATATTAGTAATCACACAACCAATATATTTGAACAAAAGCTTATAATATACACTTCACTTTAATGTGGTCTATAAGGCGGGGTTTTACATGTGGTATCAGAGCCACTCCAAGCCGTTTGGGATGTGGGGAAAACCTCATTGAGGACGATGAGTCCCTTAGACAGGGTTGTTACCCAACTAAATCCCGGGACGGTATTCCCCTAAAGGGGTGAATGTAACACCCTAGGCAAATTCCACATCGGCCATGACTTGGGGGTGAATGTAACACCCTAGGCAAATCCCACGACGACCGTGACTTGGAGTAATGCTGTGACATAAGTTAACATTCGCCTTATATGACAAAATGCATTCTGTGGTCAAACGGTTAATCAATCATACGGTTAAGCGTGCTCGTGTGAGAGTAGTACTGACTTGGGTGACTTGCCGGGAAGTCTTCACATGAGGGCCACAAAAGCAAAGCCGTGATCCTACGGGCAAAGCGAACAATATTGTGGTCTATAAGGCTGGGTGTTATAACATTATTCCTTGGTTGTAATTATGTCACACATCGTCCAGTCATCGATGAAGGATTCGACAATAAAGATGATTATGGAGATGAGTACGTGAATGCAGATTTCAATAATGGTTGTTAAACAACTCAACTTCATGGATCTTTTTAATTTCTTTTAAGAAAAGAAAAGAAAATAATTAAAAATTATCTTAATTAATTTTGAGAATATAGATTTTGTTAATTAATTTTCATAAATACATCCTTAAAAACTCTAAGTGGTAGTGTCCAAACCCTATTACCCATGTATAAATAGATGGTGATTATCACTGCAATATCACAACCTTCCTCACCTTCTTTCTCTTGTATCACCACCTTCCTCACTTTCTCTCTCACTTCTCACAACCACAAAATTTCGGGCTACCACAACCAGTGTTTATCGATATGACAGAGATTGAGAAAGGGAAGCAGTTCTTCCCATTTGACATCCGAAATCCTAAGAATTACTTCTCCTGCGTATTCTCCCTTCGAGAACACTTCAATATTCGAAGTGGAGATGATCTTCCTGTAAGGTATCTCGGGTCATACGAAAATGAAGGCCGGGAACTTTACATTCATTACGAACGTGATACCTTATATGGTATGAAACTAACTGTTGACGGTCAGGATTGGAACACCCCATGGCTTACCGGTCCAGGAAAAACTGATTGTCATCTTTTACTATACGAAACTTATAGCGACAACGAACTTGTCGGTTAGAAGATACTTCAAGATGCGGTAAACTAAGTAATTTGGAAACTTGAAAAAGTGAATAAGAAAGACAAAAAGTAAAGAGAGTGGAGTGTTTCATTGTATTCACTTATTGGTACTATAATCATTATGAGTATAGAAGCAGTAAGATTTGTGTGGTTAGGGAATGACTTCTACACATACTTGATTAAACCCAAGTATGATGAGCGTCCCCTGTTTGATGTAGAGACAACACTGTTAAATTTCTTGGGGTTCAATATCGGAGTGTCTTGATAAGGATGATGATGAACCTCCAGAGATTGTGCAAATAGTACAACCACTTACCAAGGAAATGGTAAAGAAGGCCGAAACTGATATAAGGTTGGCCAGAAGCTGTATAGGAGTTCGACAAATTAGAGTTCGATCTGAAGAAGATAAAGTATGGTTGGGAAGAGGAAACAGAGTTTAAAAGATTAGAGTTATAACATAAAAAAGATGAAGAACAATTGCGAAGAAGAAGAAGAAGATAGTTGGGAGGAAAAGAAATAATTGGGTATTGTTGGGAATAATGGGAGGGATGGTGGAGGGTAGAGAAATTAGGTTATTTTTTTCTTTTAAAAAAAATAATATATAAAAAATTAGTAGGAGTATTTTAGCCTAAATTTGTTTGTTTTATATAATGTAATGGTAAAATGGAGGATTCACGGTTTTTACATTTGATCCTTGGTGGTTCGCCACATTCATTCAATGGTCTCCAAGTAGAGATAATTTATTCTGATATATATGACTGGATTCAAGAAAGCCAATTTTGCAGGTAGAACACGTGTAGATTAAAGTGTGAAGTGAAGTATCATAAAAGGTGATATATGGTAAAAAGAATTAATAGGTTGGATAGGCATGATTTTATAAACCCTAAAGTCTTATTAAAAGAAAGGTTATAAAGTAAAACACATATATTCTACATCAACGACAATATGGTTAACCAAAATGTCATACAAGTACAAATTTTACACATCATTTAGCTTATTACATGTGACTAAGTACGTACTACGTATTGTTAATCAAAAGAAATATATTGCGGCTTTGTAACGTTAACTATACTATAAACCAGCCATGCATGATAAATTTTGTAAATGTGATCAAATTTTTAGGAAGACACTAGGCCAAGACAATGTTATTAACTATCTGTCAGGATAGATATCTGTTTTGAAAAGTATTAATAGTAGTAATAAAGGAATGGAACAAATCATACACTTTGTTGTTTCTTTCATTATGGAGTTGTAGAAGCAGAAGAGCGTGCATGAGTCAAATATTAGTAATCACACAACCAATATATTTGAAGAAAAGCTTATAATATACACTTCCCTTTAATGTGGTCTATAAGGCGGGGTGTTACATGTGGTATCAGAGCACTCCAAGTCGTTCGGGATGTGGGGAAAACCTCATAGAGGACGATGAGTCCCTTAGACAGGGTTGTTATCCAACTAAATCCTGGGACGGGATTCCCCTAAGGGGGGTGATGTCACACCCCAAAAATGGCGCAGCGGAATGACATTTACGGGGTATGACTTCATAGTTAAGAACACAACGTGTCACAACAGAGAAACACTACATGCGTAACATACAATAGATATTAGTCGCAAACTCCCACAACCGGGATAAGTACAACGTCCAAGATATGCATAAGCCTCAAAGTTAAACAACATCACTAAATGCAACTCCACGAGATATAACCCGGGAGGGTCTTGTCTTAAGTCTTGCTAAGCCAGTCAATACTAAATCTTCTAAGCAGCTTCAATAACACCTGAAAATGGTACTCGAAAACGTCAACATAATGTTGGTGAGCTCGCAGGTTTAAAAGTAAAACCGCAGAGCTGTGATATCATAGTGTAGGACAAAAGTGAGCATGATAAACAATTACAAGCACATGTCGAAACCAACTAATGTCGAAACCAAATAATGTCGCGCCAACTGAACCTGCCACGGTTGCACACATAAACAGAACACACAGAGGGGAGCTACCCCGATAGATCTATCATATTGTTTCGGCTCTCGAAAGAGTTAACAGTTGCGCATCAATGTACACACAGTCAAACAAATTGTAGCACATAATTGTATCAACACACATAATGTCCAAAATCATGAAAACGTTGTATCACAGCATAAAAACAGTTAAAATATCATTTGAGTACCATTTTCCCCCAAGGAAAACATAATGAAAAAGGGGCTACGAGAACTCACCTCAGTGTAGTGGTAATCTGAATGCAATAGAATCAAATGGTGTGTAGTAACTCCAACGCGTGACCTAGATTAGTATGGCATAATTTAGTTCACCGACTAAGTTTAAGATTTCATGAATTTAATTCAAAAGTTTTATGTTGTCGTTGCTGGTGTGGCAGCTTTTAAGTTTGAAAAATATTTTTCTAAGTATTGTAAGTATTGGCTCATGGAAGTGGGTATGTAAGAATCACGAGGAAATAGTAAGACGAACAAATATTTTGATTTAGCGATAACCGAAGGACTGCGTATATACATATATATATATATATATATAAATGTTTATTAAAGTATATATATATATATATATATATATATATATATATATATATATATATATATATATATATATATATATATATATATATCTATAGTTTAGTTGCTATTAGTAGGGGTTTGTTTTTACGTCGCATATAAGTCTACGTCTAGAAATATATTGTTCTCATAATATTCTCATTTTACCAAACCGTATCGTAAAAATATATTTGTTCCGAGAACATGTATAAAAGTTGTTAAACTTTAGTCGCGCCTAAAATTTCTTGTCGGCTTATTTTTTTTTTCTACGTGTAATGTTGCGTACATGTTTTATAAAAAATTGTCGAGTTGATATACGTGAAATTCGTAGATGCCGAGGAGGGGGGTTGGGCTGCGGCCCGTATCGGAGCAGCCACACAACAATTTGGGCCATCCATTTACAAGAGTCGCACGGGCTTTGGCGCAATATAGCTTTGTGGTTTGAGCTGCTTGTGCCTAGCAGTGGACACAATTGGGCTTTGGCCCATTTATGGACTAAGAAAATAGAGCAGCAGTAGACAAAAGGAAGCATAGCATTAACGTGAATATTTGAATCCAGTAACAAGTAGTAGCAAAAGAGGAAAATAATATGGAGAGTAGTAGCAAAAGAGAAAAATATTATGAAAGGAAATGGATCTAGCCACTGGAACGCATGACTTTAAAGAGAAAAAATATAATTTTGCCTATCAAAATGGCAACACAATTAAGGGTGTTTTATAGACTCATTTCAAGTATTGTTGGCCATGCCGAGGCTCGAGTTTGAGACTTCTCGGGGCGGGGCGTCGAGACGGGAAACTCAAAACGAGTAAAACCAAACATCGTAATTACCGACTCAGCTTAATTCATATAAGTTTTACGATTTTTTCCTAGGCCTTTTACTATTAGTTTTTGTCGTACCCAAACCGACTTCAAACCATTTCTGTTATTAGTACCACATATTTTTTTAAAAGGACTATCGACATACTTTTGTTCAACCATAACGTCAACACTTGTAGACTTATTGTTCGACCATGACTCGAGGAGTTTAAAAGGCAACTACCATATCAACAATACGTTTGGACATAGATTGAAAATCAAGGACTTAGGCTACACGCAACGTCACAAGGCCAAAAACGAGAACGAATACGAGCCATAGTAATATTTTTGGGTTTCGACTTAATCCAAAACCGTACCACACAAGACCTTAGCATAATACTTCCTTTTTAGACATTACTTCAAACACTTTGCGTGCACATTTTTCATTACTAGGATTCGGCTAATCCGACTCTTTAAACGCAACTTCAAATGACACCACTTCAAGAACTGAGCCAATAACAAGTTTTAACTTAGTGTCTAACAATTTCTACCACACCAATATTAATATATATTTGCAAAAAGAAAGAAAATTACTTTCCAGTCGATATATAACAAAAATGAAAATAAAAAAAATACTTTTAACAACAAGATTATGGTTCGAATGAAAAGAAATATATCTAAGATCTTACAAATAATAATGACGACTAACAAGGAGATCGAAACTAATCCCGAATCCGTCTTCAAGCAAATCCATGACCCTTCGTTTGAATCCGACTATGAATATGGTTGGTGAAGGTTTGAAAGTGTGTGGAGTTACCTGTGGATCGATTGGTTCATAAAGAATAATACAAAGAAGGTTTGCCCCTCCTCATCCGTTTGTCAGTCGACCCTGTAGCCAAAAAGGGGTAAAGCTTCATCATCATCTAGTCACTTCTCTTGGGACCTTGTGTTGACTTCAAGAGAGCAGCGAGGCAGTGGCAGCATCTTGTTTGTTATAAGCATGAGGAGCAGGAAACGTACAAGAGCAGCAGAAGAAGCGAAGCAGTAGGAACAGATGGGGGAGAGAAAAAGAAGGATAAGTGGGGATATAAGGAGTGGTTTTATTTATTTTTAACTTTTTGTTTTAGAGTAGTATTATTATATTTGTTTGTAATTTTTAAGTGTAAGAAATATGTAAGTAAAGAGAAAAATGTAATTGTTTTGAGTAGAAAAATAAAAAGTGAGGTTTAAGTAAAAAGGAGTGAGACGTGGCAACGTTGTTGATTAAACAATTCTCGAGTGAATTTGACGGGTCTCGTATTTGAATAACTATCGATATTAAATTATTAGACTTATGCCATACTATCACGGTGTCGGGACGCGTGTGGTATCGTTCTCTTAATTCGTGCAGTTTAGTTACCAGTTATATGCAAGGGGGATTATGTAACTTCTAAAATAAATCATTTTGAGTTCTCAATGTTAAATGAAGACCTGGAAAATTCGCGGTTGTTACAGGTGAATGTAACACCCTAGGCAAATCGCACATCGGCCGTGACTTGGAGTGAATGTAACGCCCTAGCAAATCTCACATCGGTCGTGACTTGGAGTAATGCTGAGACATAAGTTAACATTCGCCTTATACGACAAAACACGTTATGTGGTTTAACGGTTAATCGCCCATATGGTTAAGCATGCTCGTGTGAGAGTAGTACTGACTTGGGTGACTTGCCGGGTAGTCTTCACATGAGGGCCACAAAAACAAAGCCGTGAGACTACAGGAAAAGAGAAGAATATTGTGGTCTATTAGGCGGGGTGTTATAACATCATTCCTTGGTTTGTAAATATTGTAGGTTTCGTGATTATATTGGATAGTTTTTTATATTGCTCAATTAAAATGACTTATACTGATTGGTTGTAATTTTGTCACACATCGTCCTGTCATCGATGAAGGATTCGACATGGTGCATGAAAAATAAATCCCACATGGTGCATGAAAAATGATTGTAAAAATTATGATGCAAATCTACCAAGTACAAGTACAAGATAAGATTCATCGTTTTTAAGCGTTATGGTGAAAAACCTAGATGTATGACAATATTTTCTTGCTTGAGTAACATTTCTAAACACCTCACGAAAAAGAAACGAAGTATAATTCACTCAATCACTCATTTATTTAGGTAGTGGAGTATATATAAGAGAAATCACACTCATTTCTCAGTCATGATCCGTTTATTACCATAGGCTTGTACAAGAAACAAAACTCCACCGACGAGGCGTAAGCACCAAGTGTAAACATCTAAAGAGGTCTTTTATTTGGGTTTAAGGCTTCAGGGGTTATATCAGACTTATGTGCAACTATCTTATGCAAAACATAATAGCTCGCTAACAACGAATTCTTGCATCACCAAATAACGGATGGTCACTAAGGATAACCTTAGATCGCTAACAACGCTACCTAATTCCTCAAGAAATCGGATGGTCACTACATGTCAATACACTTGATAATTTCACAAAGTCAAAAGGGTAGGGATAAGACATGGGATATTTATGAAATTGGTTTTAAAAGAAAAATAAAGTCAAGTCTAATACCCATGTTGCTAGTTACCGAACAAATTGCAAACCCGTAAATGATTATAGTTAACAACTTCCTCCTCTTCATATATCGATCACCAAATATATATGTATATCACGTCTTAGCACATTGGCTAATCGATATCTCTAACATACTTCATCTTCCTTCATCTTCATAATAATATAGCACATTGGCTATAATTGTCATTACATATATATATATATATATATATATATATATATATATATATATATATATATATATATATATATATATATATATATATATATATATATATATATATATTTTAATTTTTTTTTTCTTTTCTTCGATGACTTATTCATTTTTTTTTAATTTTTTTTTCTCATTTTTTTTAACCTTTCTTTCATACATCACATCTCCCCCACACTTCGCATAAGCATACACCACAAAAATACAAATAAGAAGTTGGCCACCTTCATCTTTGTCGGAATGGCACACACGAATGGCAAAGTGTGGTTAACTAATAATCATCAAAAACAATCCAACATCCAAGCAACTAGCAACCCACCGTTTAGACTTCGACTAAGGGTTAGGCTAAGGTTTAAAGTGTAAAATATTTTTGTATTTTTTTGGATGTAATCAAAAATGAAAAGGATGGCTCGGAGGGTTTAACTAGGGGTATCTAGCGCTAAAGATAAACGCTAACAAATGGGTCCATATGGGTGGTTAACTAGCCAGTGTGGTTAGCTAATATATCATTAGATGTAAAATGAAGGCAATTTGGTTTTATTCCTAAGGTGCCTCTTTATCACACGAATAAACTTATATCACACGAATGCGATCTTACTGCGGTCTCGTAATGATTTACAAGTACAAGTTCTAGAATAAATAAAATCACCGACACACTCATAGCAAAAGATCCAAGCATAAAAGATGTATGCTATATACGAAACAGGCTCAAATCCTCACATTTTAGTGGAAAGGGCTATAATATGTGCTAGCTAATGTTATCGATCCCAGAATGGATTGCAATATTAATCGGGACACATCTCAATTTTTCAAAATTACAGATTTCACCAGTGGGATGATCCAGATATTCTAATATGTTGGGAATTAAATATTCTGAAGTTAGAGTATGAGAAAATACTTTAAGAAGAAGGTACTGATAGTTCATGATCAAGGTACTGCTAGTACATAAAGGTACTGCTAGAACAAGAAGGTACTGCTAGTTCAAGTATAAGGTACTGCTGGTAGAGAATGGTACTGCTGATCAGTGAGTCATAAAGCTACTTCAAGGATAAGATCGAAAAGATATTTATTGTATTTTGGTCAAACATATACGGTAGATAATATCTTACTCCATGTGCTTAGTTAACAAGTTGTATACATAGATACATGTTGTATCTTATGTACTGACACACAATAAGCATAAGTTAACCAAGTAAGTCGGCCAAGACTTTAAGCAATTTGTAAAGATCTCTTGGACTATAAAAGAGATCTTAGACTAGTGATTGTATGTGTGAATATCTGTTAAAACATAGAACAAACACAAATCACAAGTTGTAACATAAGATTCAAGGTTTTGTAACCCTAGTGATAAACACAAGATCACTCGTATTATTTTGAATAATATTGAATCGTTTAGTGATAAACTTTCTTTGTTCATTGTTAAGTAACAAACATAATTCTTCCATTTCCATAACATACATAACCTTCTAAGTGTGGTTAAGTAAATTCCGCGTGCTTAATCATATTAACTCAATATATCTTACACACAAAGTATACAAGGTTTAACCACCTTAACCGTGTGTCATAGGTCCTCTCAGTTGGTATCAGAGCTCAGGCTGATATAATTGAATTAGAAGAAACAGAAATGGATGCACATGATGCTCAAACAAATGTTGCTGCAAAGTTGCCCATGATCAAACCTAATGAGTTTGAGTTATGGAGGATGAGAATTGAGCAATATTTCATGGTCCAAGATTACACTCTTTGGGATATCATTATATATGGTGATTCTTTTTCACCAAGCTACTCAGATGTTGTCCTAGAAGGTAAAACTCTTAGGAAAAGAAATACTGGACCGGTGTCAAATGAAGAAAAGATACTGAAGAGAAATGATCAGAAAGCAAGAAATTTGCTGCTTATGACCATTCCTGGTGAGCAGATGTTATCTTTTAACAAGTATCTTGATGCAAAAACTCTTTTTGAAGAGATTTGTGCATATTTTGGTGGTAATGAAACTACCAAAAAGACACAGAAGACATTACTAAAGCAACAATTTGAAAAATTTACTGCTTTTAGTAATGAGTCTCTTGATAAGCTATTCTCAAGATTACACAAGCTTGTCAGTCAGTTAGCTGTGTTGGGTGTTGAGACAGAGAAGGAAGATCTCAACATGAAGTTTTTGAGAAGTCTACCTGATGAATTCCATACTCATGTTATTGTCTGGATGAACAAACCAGACATTGAAACAATGAAGCTCAATGATTTGTACAACAACTTCAAAATTGTTGAACAAAGTCTTAGAAAGTCTGGAATTTATGGTACTAGTTTTGGGAATGTGGCACTTTTGTCATCTCCTAGTATTGGTAAGTCTGAAGAGGTAGAAGAAGTTGAAGGTGTTTCTAATGCTACACATGGTGGTCCTTCTACTATTTCACAAAAGACTGTTGCAGGACTTGGTGATCCAGCATTCTATGTATTCATATCTAGTCAGTCTAGTGGTTCTCCTCTAAATCATGAAGACCTTGAGCAGGTTGATGGTGATGATTTGGAAGAGATGGACATCAAATGGCAGGTTGCTTTGCTCAGCATGAGGGCCAAGAAGAATTGGCAGAGAACTGGGAAGCAGATTACCATAAATGGTAATGACACTGCTGGGTTTGATAAAAAGAAAGTGGAGTGTTTCAACTGTCATAGGTTAGGACACTTTGCTAAGGAGTGTAGAAGCCCAAGAAAGCAGAAAAATAGAAACACATGGTATAAGCAAGATAGGAGAAAGGAAGTTACTGTTGAAGAGCCAAAGGCTATATGGGCTATTGATGGTATTGGTTATGATTGGAGCTCTATGGCTATTGAAGAGGAAGCACCACCAAATGCTGCTCTTGTGGCCAATGAATTTGCTCTAATGGCCCATTCTGATTCAGAGGTAAATTCTATTCAAAATTGTACTGAATCATGTCCTAATCTTAAAGCTTATGAAGACCTTAGTAAGAGATTTGATGCTCATATAGCAGAGCTAATTGATACTCTTTTTAATTTAGCTAATCACAAAAGAGGTCTAGGTGTTTTAGAGAAACAAGTCTTACATTTAAAAAATAATGAATCTCATTTTACTAATGACATCAATATACTAAAAAATGACATTAAGATCAGAGATGAGTGTATTGTTGAGTTAAATGATTCATTAGCTAAACACAAAAATGAAAGAGAAAATGTTAAGGTATCTGTGGATGTTTTAGCTCATTCCTCAGAAGGATTCAATAAGCTTTGGGAAGCCCAAGTTATTGATAAGGTTAATTATGGTGTTGGATTTAAGTCTGTCCCCCCACCATACAGAGGTGTTCATTCACCTCCAGGTATTGATTTAGCACACACAGGATTAGCTGAGTTTCAAGAACCAATCATGGAATATGGTTCTAAGGCCACTAAGAGTCCTAAGATAGAAAAGATAAGTAAAAGTTTAGATAAAACTTTATCTTATTAGGACAAGGTGTCCTTTGTTAAGAAAGGAGATGCTATAGTTGTTGAAGATTGTACAACTGATAGTGATGATGATGAAGAAGAACAGGTTATGTCTAAACCTATATTGCTTAAGAAAGTAGGAACAAGTGTTATTGCTTAAGAAAGTAGGAACAAGTGTTCCTAAGATAGTCAATCACAACACTAACAGGCCTAAGTCAAATGTTAAGACTGTTAGGAAACCAGTTAGATATTGTGAACAATATAGAACTACAAACAAGCCCAGAGGTAACCAAAGGAATTGGAACAACCTCAAGTCTAACCAATTAGGTGATGACTTTGCTTTTTACAACAAAGCTTGTTATACATGTGGTAGTTTTGACCATCTTGCAGTTTTCTGCAACCAAAGGGTAACTGGGTATGAAAACAATAGGGTGAACTACAAAAGGCAAACTCCTCAAACTCATTTTCACTCTAACACTCATAGAACAAAACCCAGAACAGTCTCAAACAAGTCTGGACCAAAAGGTCCTGATAGACAAAAAGGTCCTACTAATACAGACAAAAAGGTACTGCCAGTACAAATTAAAGGTACGGGTAGAACAAAAGGTACTGTTAGACCTTTGATGACTGTTAACCCAAAATCAACAGCTAAGGATGCAAAAACAACTTTCATACATGCATCTAAAACTGTTCTAAGGCCCATTCAAACAAAAGCAGTGGTCCACAAACAAATTTGGAGACCAAAGAGTTCAACTACAAAGCTAGCAGACTCTGCTGCTAAGCATGTTATTCACTCTGCTGCTAAGGGTAATAGGGCAAATGCTGTTAAGGCCTCAGCATGTTGGATTCAAAAATCCAATGTTGCATCAACAGTTCTTAAAAGATTAAATTACATTGATGCAAGAGGCAGATCCAAGTCAGTAATGGCTTGGATCCCCAAAGAAAACTAACACTCTTATTTATGTGCATGAACATTCTATTGATCATCAAGATCAAGGATACTCAGATAGTGGATGTTCCAATCACATGACAGGCAACATGTCTTATCTTTCAGATTTTCAAGAATTCAATGGAGGATATGTTACCTTTGGAGGTGGTTTTCGTGGCAAAATTTCTGGTAAAGGTACTATTAAAACCGGAAATTTAGATTTTGAAAATGTGTACTATGTACAAGAGCTAAAGTATAATCTTTTTAGTGTTTCACAAATGTGTGACAAAAAGAACAATGTCCTTTTTACTGACACTGAATGTCTTGTTCTATCTAAGGATTTTAAGATGCCTGATGAAAATCAAGTGCTTCTTAGAATTCCTAGAAAGGCCAATATGTATAGTGTTGATATGAAGAACATTATTCCTAAAAAGGATTTAACTTGTCTTGTATCAAAGGCCACATTGGATGAATCAATGTTATGGCATAGAAGGCTTGGTCATATTAACTTCAAAACCATAAATAAAATTGTAAAGAATGGTTTGGTAAGAGGTTTACCTCACAAAAGATTTGAAAATGATCAAACATGCATTGCTTGTCTAAAAGGCAAACAACACAAAGCCACTTGTAAGCCCAAGATTTTTAACTCTATCAATCAGTCATTGTTTATGCTTCATATGGAATTATTTGGACCTGTTTCAGTAAGGAGTATGCAACATAAAAAATATTGTCTTGTTATAACTGATGACTATAGCAGATTTACATGGGTTTTCTTTTTAGCCACTAAGGATGAGACATCAAGCATCCTTAAGGACTTCATTACACTGATAGAAAACCAAGTAAACAAGAAAGTAAAAGTCATTAGGTGTGATAATGGGACATAATTCAAAAATAGAGTTATGGATGATTTCTGCAAAGAAAAAGGTATTAGGAGAGAATATAGTGTTGCAAGAACACCACAACAGAATGGTGTGGTTGAAAGAAAGAATAGAACACTAATTGAAGCTGCTAGAACAATGTTAGCTGATTCTAAGCTACCTATAATCTTTTGGGCAGAAGCAATCAACACTGCTTGCTATGTTCAAAATAGAGTTTTAGTTGTGTAGCCTCACAATAAGACATCATATGAACTTTTTAATGGTAAACTCCTACAATAGGATTTCTTAGACCTTTTGGATGTCATGTGACAATTCTCAATACCTTAGACCATTTAGGAAAATTCGATGGTAAAGCAGATGAAGGTTTCTTAGTTGGATATTCTCTTGTTAGCAAAGCTTTTAGAGTTTACAACTTAAGAACTGAGAAACTACAAGAAGAACTACATGTGGAGTTTCTAGAAAACAAATCCAATGTAGTAGGTCAAGGACCAAAATGGATATTTGATCTTGATTATCTAACAAATTCTATGAATTATATACCTGTTGTTGCAGAAACTAATAATTTTTCAGGTTCACAAGCAACAAATGAGGTGGAGTTAGATAAAGATCAACCTGATGTAATTATGCCATTGTGGTCAAGTACAAGTGTGGAATTAGCTTCAAACAATGATGAATCTTCTTCTGATAAAGCTAAAGAAGATGTTGAGGCTCAAAGAAAAGATGTTGGAACAGAGGAACAACACAATATTTCAAATATTGATGGTACTGTCGAGACAGAGCAAGGTACTGCTAGTTCTTCTAAAGGTACTGGTAGTTCATTTGAAGGAACTGTTAGTTCAGTTGAAGGTACTGCTGGTCCTTCACACTCAAAAGATGCAGAGTTCCAAGAAGATGAAGTGGATTTGAGTAATCTCCCACCATCTTATCATGTTCCCACTACCCCACACACAAGGATTCACAAAGTTCACTCCCTAGATAATGTGATTGGAGATATACAATCTGGTGTGAAGACAAGAAGACAACTGGTCTCTTCAGACCAACAAGGGATTCTTGATGCCCTTTATGCTTCAAAACAGCATGAGCTTTCAAACTCTTGCTTATTTGTATGTTTTCTCTCTCAAAAGGAACCAAAGAATATTCTTACAGCCCTAGATGATTCAAGCTGGTTAGAGGCTATGCAAGAAGAGCTTCTTCAGTTCAAGATTTAAAAGGTTTGGGTGCTAGTTGATTTACCTAGGAATGAAAAGGTAATTGGCACTAAATGGGTTTTTAAGAACAAAAGGGATGAAAGAGGAATTGTGATCAAGAATAAGGCTAGACTAGTAGCACAAGGGTACACACAAGAAGAAGGAATAGATTATGATGAAGTTTATGCTCAAGTAGCAAGGATTGAGGCAATTAGGCTGTTTCTAGCTTATGCTTCATTTTTAGGCTTCACAGTCTACCAAATGGATGTCAAAAGTGCATTTTTATATGGTGAAATTGGACGAGAGGTGTATGTTTCACAACCTCCTGGTTTCATTGACCCATTACATCCAAACAAAGTGTACAGAGTAGTGAAAGCTCTCTATGGCCTTCATCAGGCACCAAGAGCTTGGTATGCAACACTAGCTTCCTACTTATTAGAAAATGGATTTCAAAGAGGAAAGATTGATCAGACACTTTTCATCAAACAGCACAAGAAGGATCTTCTGTTAGTGCAGGTGTATGTGGATGACATTATCTTTGGATCTACAATGAAGGAAATGTGTTTAGAATTTGAGAAGCTTATGAAAGATAAGTTTCAGATGAGTTCTATGGGAGAACTTACATTCTTTTTGGGTTTGCAAGTTAAGCAATCATCTGAAGGCATATTTATTAGTCAAGACAAATATGTTGCAGAGATACTTAGAAAATTTCAATTTGCTGATTCAAAAATAGCAAGCACACCAATGGACTCTGAGAAGCACCTTCTGAAAAATGAAGATGGAGAAAATATAGATGTACACAGTTACAGATCTATGATAGGCTCTTTGATGTACCTTACATCATCTAGACCTGATATCATGTTTCCTGTTTGTGTTTGTGCAAGATTTCAAGTTACTCCAAAGGTTTCTCATTTAACTGCAGTCAAGAGAATTTTTAGATATCTCAAAGGTCAACCAAGGTTGGGTATATGGTATTCTAGAGAATCTCCTTTTGACTTGGTAGCATATTCGGATAGTGATTATGTTGGTGCTAGCTTGGACAGAAAGTCAACAACTGGAGGATGTCAATTCCTTAGGTGTAGACTTGTCTCATGGCAGTGTAAGAAGCAAACAAGTGTGGCAAATTCAACAACTGAAGCTGAATATATAGCTGCTGCAAGTTGCTCTAGTCAAGTTCTATGGCTTCAAAACCAACTCCTTGATTATGGGTACAATTTCTTAAACACTGCTATTTATATTGATAATAGTAGTACAATTTGTATTATTAAAAATCCAGTACAACACTCTAAAACAAAACACATTGAAATTAGACATCACTTTATAAGAGACTGCAATGAGAAAAGATTAATTCAAGTTCTTAAAATTGCTTCAGAGCATAATTTTGCAGATCTGCTAACAAAAGCTTTTGATGTTTCAAGGTTTCAGTACTTGGTAGCAAGTATTGGAATGCTTAATCTTTAAATTTTCAATATGATGTGTTTTTGTAAATAAATTTTTGTTGGTACTGCTGGATTTATAAGGTACTGCTAATATATCAAAAATGTAAATTGTGTTATTCATACAGTTGGTTTTATAATTATTCTAATGCAAGATAAGTACTTTGTACATTGTTTCTTTTGGTTTTAGACTAACTATTTCAGGTATGAATATGTGAACACAAAGGAAATTTCAAGTGAAATGGGAATAGCAGAATGCTTATCAAATTGCTGACCATAGTAGGTTTATGATGGACTGAGTTTAGGAATTTAACCTCCTTAAAACTTCTTTCTTGAAATCTAGTTATGATATTTCACATTGAATTGATGACTTAGTTGATCAGATAGTAACTGATACAACTCACTTTCTATCATTTTATACTTTTAAGTATAATGTGCAAGTCTGAGGACATCTGATAGAAATAACAGCTAGTAAAAGTGAATCTAACACTTGTGTTGGAGGCAACAATTGCTATGAGCTGGAAACCCTGTCAAGAAAATCTTTTGAATAGATTTATCTTTACACAGGCAGTTATTTATAACTGAAAAAACATTGGTTCTCACACAACCAGAGGTTGCTTTAAACCGAAAGGCTAATTAAGTGTCTGTTATACACTTGATTCCTTCAAAATGGTTGAAAGTAGTATGATTTTTCAATTCTAAAATCATGAACATACTACTAAGTCAAAATGATTTCTTAAAAGGATTTTCAAGAGATTCACAAAAACCATCCATTGATGGATTATGAATCAAAATGTTCACTGATTCACCTCTCATAGGAGTTAACACACCTAGAAGTGATGAGTACAGTAACTTAAACTCTTAAGGAATTGATGGCTTCATGTACAATATTGTCTGACAACAAAAGTTACACATTGATAGATCAATCAAAGGTACATAGTGAGATCTTCCAAACAAGGGGAGGATGAAACAAAAGTTATTTGCTTCAGGGGAGGTAACAATCTCAGGGGAGGAAATAATTGCCCAGAAAAGGAAGAATAAACCAATATATGGAAGGAGAAGATAAGAGCATACAAGATGATGTAGAGGTTGAAAATGACAAGAATAGATCATATATCTAGAAGGGATGAAGCATTCCTAAAGGAGAAAGTTCTATCTAGATCAAACGAAGAAAAGTTTCAATTTCACTTCAAAGACATGCTGGTTAGATGATTTCACTTGTTGAAACAAGCATCCAAGATACACAGCATCATTGCCTCTTACAATTCCTTCATCCAAGGAAATTGCACCATCTTTTGGTACAATGTTTTGATATTGCTAAAGTCAAAGAAGAACAAAGCAGAACAGTTCAGAATAAGAAGAATAGTTCAGATTCATGAAGTGTTTGAAAGATCTTTTTCAAGTCCTCATTTAATTCAGAAAACATGTTTGAAATGATTCACATGTTTAGGGGAGGATTGTTGGGAATTAAATATTCTGAAGTTAGAGTATGAGAAAATACTTTAAGAAGAAGGTACTGCTAGTTCATGATCAAGGTACTGCTAGTACATAAAGGTACTGCTAGAACAAGAAGGTACTGCTAGTTCAAGTATAAGGTACTGCTGGTAGAGAATGGTACTGCTGATCAGTGAGTCATAAAGCTACTTCAAGGATAAGATCGAAAAGATATTTATTGTATTTTGGTCAAACATATACGGTAGATAATATCTTACTCCATGTGCTTAGTTAACAAGTTGTATACATAGATACATGTTGTATCTAATGTACTGACACACAATAAGCATAAGTTAACCAAGTAAGTCGGCCAAGACTTTAAGCAATTTGTAAAGATCTCTTGGACTATAAAAGAGATCTTAGACTAGTGATTGTATGTGTGAATATCTGTTAAAACATAGAACAAACACAAATCACAAGTTGTAACATAAGATTCAAGGTTTTGTAACCCTAGTGATAAACACAAGATCACTCGTATTATTTTGAATAATATTGAATCGTTTAGTGATAAACTTTCTTTGTTCATTGTTAAGTAACAAACATAATTCTTCCATTTCCATAACATACATAACCTTCTAAGTGTGGTTAAGTAAATTCCGCGTGCTTAATCATATAAACTCAATATATCTTACACACAAAGTATACAAGGTTTAACCACCTTAACCGTGTGTCATAGGTCCTCTCATAATATATTATCCTAAAAGCGTGAAAACAATTAGATCACAAGGGGCAAACAAGTATACAAAATTTTAAATTGAAAAGTAGTTTCGTTTTTACTATTTACTTCCCCCCACACTTAAGTTAAGCATTGTACTCATTGTGAAAAATAAACTTCAAAGCATGTAAAATTGGGAAAAATAAATAATTAAATAGTCCAAGAGAAACGAAACTTCCGGGCCAAGAAATCGCGATCGAACTCCATATGATAAAGTGCTAAGCAAATGCTAGCATAAGCTTATGAGAACAATCTATTTCTGATCCAAACATCTTCCTTCATCACCTACTGCAATTATTCAAACAAAAACAAAACAAAAAAAACAAACATACCAAAATGCACACAATAATATATTAGCATGTAACACCCCCACACTTAAGATCTTCCAGGTTTTGAAAAGAATTTTTGCAAAAAGGGTGTACATGTTTATTTAAAACAGAAATAAGCAAACAAACAAGTAAAATCTCGGGTTGCCTCCCGAGAAGCGCTTAATTTATTACTGAGTCATTAGCTAGACTCTTCCCCGGATTAGGATTCTTTGACGATACGGTTCACATGGGGAATTTCAGTTCTTAAACGTTGAGGGTATGGGATCTTTGGTATGTACTTCACAAGTGACGGGGATTCTTTTGATTTGACCATGTGATAATCCCTTGTCGTTATCTTGAACGCTTGATCGATTTTATTAAAAATAGGTGGCGAATCTTTTTGATTTTTCAGAGGGTCATCAGACTTTCCACTCCTCGTGAATGCGTAATTCACGTTTTCAATAAGATTTGGAGGAGGTGGATCAGTCCTACCGTTTTGTTTTGAAGAAACTGGATTATGTTGATTAGACCACTTGACTAGCTTTCTTTCCAATTCTCCATTCCTGTTGGGTATCTTTGATACTCCCTTCTCCTTCTTCTTAATCTCTTTTTCTTTCAAGACTTCATTTTCAACGTCTCCAGTTGCATTGAGTTCTTTATTACCAACATGGTTCGGTAATTCATCGTTTACACACATCTTCTCTTTCGCTGAACGTTCAGTGGTAGTGATATGCACGGTGCAATCCTCGAGAAAAGGTGACACGGTTGGTGAATTAGACATGATTGGGCTCGGGTTAGGCATAGTGGGAATGGGTTCAGTTACATCCTCCTCGATAACTTCAACATCACCCTTATCATGTTCATTTCGAATTGGTGGTGATTTGAATATTCCTCCGGCAATTTCGTATCTAGACTTGGTTTTTGTGGCGTGAGGAAGGAATGTGGTACACTGGATTTCTTTCTCATGAAAATATTCAACTTCTTCTCCAAATCCTGGATAATCGCTTGGTGGTTTCTTTTTCCCTGATCAATTTGATGTTCCAATTCAACCACCTGATTCTTCATATCTTCATTCGCTTCCATCTGCCTAGCCATCAACTCATTCATCATGTCCTCCGGTGAGGTTTTGGAATATTGTGATGGATTTAGCATTTCATCTCGGGGTCGGAAGTGAGGATGGGAACGGTTTGGGTTGTGGTTTGGATAGGAATACGAATTTCTGGAATTTCGGTCTTGATACCCTCCGTGATATCCTTCATGTTGTACGTGGTTTGCTTCCATGGGATCACACATCGGCGTGTCATCCTGTATGTAGTTTTGTGAAGCGTGGTGTCCTTCGTTATCTCTACAATCATCTCGTATCTCCTTCAGCTCTTCCCTTATGTTCTTGAATTCATCGTCAATATGTCTGGAGAGAGCTTCCAATTTCTCCATCAATAAGGAATGATCGGCATTGATGTTGCTTCCACCGGTGGAAACAATGGTTTTTGGTTTGGGCATGATTAGAGAATTTTCCGAGAAATCGAGCTTGAGTTGGAACTTGTCCTCGAGGAGTTTGAATGCTTCGTTGGGAGTTTTATAGAGGAAAATTCCTCTAGCGTCGATAATTCCTTGAGTTGGATCGTCTAAACCATGATAGAATGTTTGAATTATTTCTCCTTTGGTTAGACCGTGTCCATAACAAGTGCGAAGCATATTTTTCATTCGGAGCCATGCATCAACGAGAGTTTCGTGATTGAGTTGGTGAAAGTTGTGAATTTCGTTCAGGAGACGTTTAAACTTTGCGGGAGAAAAGTATCGGCTAATAAAAGCTTTTCTCATCTCTTCCCACGTAGTTATTGTTCCTTCATTTAATTCGTTCAACCAAATCTTGGCTTCTCCGGACAGTGAGAAAGGAAATGTCCTCAATTTAACCTCTTCCTCTTGATTTTCACCATATTGGAATAGGCTACTAATCTCAAGAAAATCAGTCATGTGTTGGTGAGGATTGGACCGGATTCTCCCATCAAACTAATTCTCCCGAATCATTTGCATGTGGGTACCCTTGATATGGAAATTGTTGGAAAGAGGGCGTTGAATAATAGCGGAACTAGGTGTTGGTGCAACGGTCCTAGTGCTTGACCACATGGGTTGGTCATCGGGATCAATGACGATTATTGTTGGGGAATCGAGCGGAGTTTCGACTTTCTCTTCGAATATGTCAATTACGACAAAAAGTTCCTCGATGAACGGTGGTTTCGGATATAGTTTGGGTGATTCGATCTCTAAGGGTAAGATTGGTGTCTTATCGGGTTTACGAGTCCTCTGTTTGATTTTACGTTTAAGCTCGTAAAGTGGACTAACAAGTTGTTTACCCCAAGAGTGTGTGTTTATCCAAACCTGGATTGATTCGCAAAATATCACAAAAAGCAAAAATAAAAACATAATGAAAACAATCATTAAAAAAAATCTTTTTGTATTTTTTATGTATATATAACGTAAAAGAAAAATAACTTAACGACAATAAGAAAAATATTGCTATTATTATTTATTACTATTACTACGAGAAAATTTTAAAAAATAAACTAGTTATGACTTCTTCTTTTTTTATGACATGTTTCAAAATGAAAACAAAAATAAGTAGACAATGATAATATAAACATTTTTTTTTTCCGATTAACTAACTAACTCTAAATTTTTATTTTTTATTTTTTATTTTTTAATTTCAAAGATGTTTAAACAAATATAACTAAATAAAATTTATAAAAGAAATCTACGGAAAAAAGAAATAAAACTAGAAAGCAAGGAAAAAAAAAATTGTTGGTTTTTGAACAGGACGGTTCAGCCGATCGGCTTAGGATTCCATCCAATCGGTTGGAGGATTTTGTTGGGCGAAACGGTCTAGCCGAATCGGATACGGGCTCGTACCGATCGGTTAGATCGATTTGATTTGGGAAGTGAGTCTGGCCGATCGGTTGGGTGTTCCAGCCGATCGGTTGGTTGGCTCGGTAAAATTTGGATTTGAACAACCGATCGGATAGATGGACTACCGATCGGATAGACAGCTCGGTAAAAATGATTTCGGGACAACCGATCGGTTAGATGAGAAACCGATCGGATAGAGGGCTCGGGTTTTTTTTTCCGCAAGCAAAGGCGGCACAACAAGGGAATGATTAAAACACATATTCAAAGCACAGAAAAACACAAACAAATCCCCGACAGCGGCGCCAAAAACTTGATGTGTCTCGCGACTACTAGTTTTAAATTTATAACACGAATTACCGAATAAAGCTAAGAACACACGGGCAAGTATGACCCTTCCGTATGTAGCTAGTTTTGGTTGGTAAGCCGAGGTCGTTCACTGGGATTTGGGTGTTTTCAATTGTGAAGAATCTATGTAACAATAAGCAATAAAAAGGTGGTAATTGGTTGTCACGTCCCAAAATACCATGTAAGTAACAAGTAACACTAAGAATGATGATTATGTGAATTCAATAAGATTAAAAACAATACTTGTTTGGAACTAGTGTCTATTTCAATGGAGTGTATGGAGTATCGGGTAGATATCAAGCAATAACAAACAAAATCTAAGTTCATACAATTCCAATTCAATGGGTGATATCATGAAATTGCATATATTACGGTTTAGACTAACACTTCCTTTCGGCCTTTTAATGTTATTATAAACCGAGTCATTATAAACCATTTGTTAGAAATATTAGTTTTACCACTTTGTTCATAAGAACCCTTTCGACCTAAACAAGTCCATTTAACATGTTTATTCATGGTTGTCAATTATGAAATACCAAACATATATGCGCATTAACATTTGGAACAAATCATAACAAGAAGCTCTTTCGACCTTATAAATCCGGTTATGATTTATCAACAAGTTATTTAGACATGTTACTATTCAAACAAACTTATAAGCAAAACCATATATCTATATTGCAAAATACCAAACACTCCATATCAATATTCACATGATTCCAAACAAGTATAAATAAAACTAACCACTCATGTCAATCAAAGACATAAACTCATAAACTTTAGCATTAAAAAACATAATTAAAGGTCTTACAATGATTGAAATAAGATTACAAATGATGTAGTAATGATGCCTCAAGCATTGGTGATGACTTCTTGATGTTTTGACCTCCAAAAGATGATTTCTTAAACCTCCAAAGTTCCCAAGGATTCTATGAAAGAATTTTGGCTATTGAGAGAGAGTAGTGGTGATATGAGAGGTTTTCTCCCAAGTTTGAGATTAAGTTGTGTATGTAAACTCTAGCCAAATGGTCCTATTTATTATACCCTTAAGGCCTTGGGGTATTAATTGGTTTTCTTGGAGAAAAAGAGTCATAAAAGTCCAGGGAAATGAGTTATGAGAGCCATATGATCGGACATGAGGTTTGATGGTACATAATTGCACATTAAAAATGACTTTTGAAAAGACAGATTCATCCATCCGATCGGATGGGCTCCATCCGAATCGGATGCGGGTACATACCAATCGGTTGGGGACCACTGTGATGTAGATTTTTCTCTTAGCTTTCCGTGGCCGCTTGAATCAACTAAATCCGAGTTCGTATGCTCAAGTTATGGCCAAAATGGTGAAGATGTGTCGGGAACAACGAGTCTTCCATTATTTATTCGTTTGAGCTTATTTTCTTCATTTCTTTTCTCGTTTTCCCTCTTGTGCTTTATTCTTGAGTCTTTGGAGTGACAACTTTCATGACTTTATCTTCTCGAATAAACTCTAAGAGACTCGCATTTGTCGGGAATTCTTTGTACATGCATAAATCTTCGTTTATTGATCATTTATTCATCTTTTTCTTCGTTTTCTTGTACTTGAGCTTCCATGAACCTAAAACATAAATTATACTCAATTAAGTACCATAAGTTCATAAAAGTGACCTTTATATATGCATAAAATCCACAATAACGCTCCTAAAAACATGTTAGATTTGAGCGTTATCAAACAGTTGCGAAGAAGAAGAAGAAGAAGAAGATAGTTGGTAGGAAAAGAAAGAATGGGTATTGTTGGGAATAATGGGAGGGATGGTGGAGGGTAGATAAATTAGGTTATTTTTTTTCTATTAAGAAAAATAAAATATAAAAAATTAGTAGGAGTATTTTAGCCTAAATTTGTTTGTTTGATATAATGTAATGGTAAAATGGAGGATTCACGGTTTTTACATTTGATCCTTGGTGGTTCGCCACATTCATTCAATGGTCTCCAAATAGAGATAATTTATTCTGATATATATGACTGGATTCAAGAAAGCCAATTTTGCAAGTAGAACACGTGTAGATTAAAGTGTGAAGTGAAGTATCATAAAAGATGATATATGGTAAAAAGAATTAATAGGTTGGATAGACATGAGTTTATAAACTCTAAAGTCTTATTAAAAGAAAGGTTATAAAGTAAAACACATATATTCTACATCAACGACAATATGGTTAACCAAAATGTCATACAAGTACAAATTTTACACATCATTTAGCTTATTACATGTGACTAATTACGTACTACGTATTGTCAATCAAAAGAAATATATTGCGGCTTTATAACGTTAACTCTAGTATAAACCAGCCATGCATGATAAATTTTGTAAATGTGATCAAATTTCTAGGAAAACGCTAGGCCAAGACAATGTTATTAACTATCTTTCTGGATAGATATCTGTTTTGAAAAGTATTAATAGTAGTAATAAAGGAATGGAACAAATCATACACTTTGTTATTTATTTCATTATGGAGTTGTAGAAGCAGAAGAGCGTGCATGAGTCAAATATTAGTAATCACACAACCAATATATTTATAGAAAATCTTATAATATACACTTCCCTTTAATGTAGTCTATAAGGCGGGGTGTTACATGTGGTATCAGAGCACTCTAAGCCGTTCGGGATATGGGGCAAACCTCATAGAGGATGATGAGTCCCTTAGATAGGGTTGTTATCCAACTAAATCCCGAGACGGGATTCCCCTAAGGGGGGTGAATGTAACACCCTAGGCAAATCCCACATCGGCCGTGACTTGGGGTGAATGTAACACCCTAGGCAAATCCCACATCGGCCGTGACTTGGAGTAATGCTGAGACATAAGTTAACATTCGCCTTATACGACAAAACGCGTTCTGTGGTTTAACGGTTAATCGCTCATATGGTTAAGTATGCTCGAGTGAGAGCAATACTGGCTTGGGTGACTTGACGGGTAGTCTTCACATGAGGGCCACAAAAGCAAAGCCGTGAGCCTACGGGTACAACGAAGAATATTGTGGTCTATTAGGCGAGGTGTTATAACATCATTCCTTGGTTTATAAATATAGTAGGTTTCGTGATTATATTGGATAGTTTTTTATATTGCTCAATTAAAATGACTTAAACTGATTGGTTGTAATTTTGTCACACATCGTCCAGTCATCGATGAAGGATTCGACAATAAAGATGATTATGAAGATGAGTACGTGAATGCACATTTCAATAATGGCTGTTAAACAACTCAACTTCATGGATCTTTGAAATTTGTTTTAAGAAAAGAAAAGAAAATAATTAAATATTATCTTAATTAATTTTGATAATATAGATTTTGTTAATTAAGTTTCATAAATACAACGGTTTCCTTAAAAACTCTAAGTGGTAGTGTCCAAACCCTATTACCCATGTATAAATAGATAGTGATTATCACTGCAATATCACAACCTTCCTCACCTTCTTTCTCTTGTATCACCACCTTCCTCACTTTCTCTCTCACTTCTTACAACCACAAAATTCAGGGCTACCACACCTAGTGTTTATCGATATGACAGAGGTTGAGAAAGGGAAGCAGTTCTTCCTATTTGACATCCGAAATCCTTAGAATTACTTCTCCTGCGTGTTCTCCCTTCGAGAACATTTCAATATTCGAAGTGGAGATGATCTTCCTGTAAGGTAACTCGGGTCATACGAAAATGAAGGCCGGGAACTTTACATTCATTATGAACGTGATACCTTATATAGTATGAAACTAACTGTTGACGGTCAGGATTGGAACACCCCATGGCTTACCGGTCCAGGAAAAACTGATTGGCATCTTTTATTATACGAAACTTATAGCGACAACGAACTTGTTGGTTAGAAGATACTTCAAGATGCGGTAAACCAAGTAATTTGGAAACTTGACAAAGTGAATAAGAAAGACAAAAAGTACAGAGAGTGGAGTGTTTCATTGCATTCACTTATTGGTACTATAATCATTATGAGTATAGAAGCAGTAAGATTTGTGTGGTTAGGGAATGACTTCTATACATACTTGATGAAACCCAAGTATGATGAGCGTCCCCTGTATGATGGAGAGACAACACTGTTAAATTCTTGGGGTTCAATATCGGAGTGTCTTGATAAGGATGATGATGAACCTCCAGAGATTGTGCAAATAGTACAACCGCTTACCAAGAAAATGGTAAAGAAGGCCGAAACTGATATAAGGTTGGCCAGAAGCTGTATAGGAGTTCGACAGATTAGAGTTCGATCTGAAGAAGATAAAGTATGGTTGGGAAGAGGAAACGGAGTTTAAAAGATTAGAGTTATAACATAAAAAGATGATGAACAGTTGCGAAGAAGAAGAAGATAGTTGGGAGGAGGAAAAGAAAGAATGGGGTATTGTTGGGAACAATGGGAGGGATGGTGGAGGAGGATGGTGAAGGGTAGAGAAATTAGGTTATCTATTTTCTTTAAAAAAATAAAATAAAATATATATATATAGTAGGAGTATTTTAGCATAAATTTGTTTGTTTGATATAATGTAATGGTAAAATGGAGGATTCACGGTTTTTACATTTGATCCTTGGTGGTTCGCCACATTCATTCAATGGTCTCCAAATAGAGATAATTTATTCTGAGATATATGACTGAATTCAAGAAAGCCAAATTTGCAGGTAAAACACGTGCAGATTAAAGTGTGAAGTGAAGTATCATAAAAGGTGATATATGGTAAAAAGAATTAATAGGTTGGATATGCATGATTTTATAAACCATAAAGTCTTATTAAAAGAAAGGTTATGAAGTAAAACACATATATTCTACATCAACGACAATTTGGTTAACCAAAATGTCATACCAGTACAAATTTTACACATCATTTAGCTTATTACATGTGACTAAGTACGTACTACGTATTGTTAGTCAAAAGAAATACATTGCGGCTTTGTAACGTTAACTCTAGTATAAACCAACAATGCATGATAAATTTTGTAAATGTGATCAAATTTCTAGGAAAACACTAGGCCAAGACAATGTTATTAACTATCTTTCTGGATAGATATTTGTTTTGAAAAGTACTAATAGTAGTAGTAATAATGGAATAGAACAAATCATACACTTTGTAGTTTCTTTCTTTATGGAGTTTTAGAAGCAGAAGAGCGTGCATGAGTCAAATATTAGTAATCACACAACCATATATATTTGAACAAAAGCTTATAATATAAACTTCCCTTTAATGTGGTCTATAAGGCGGGGTGTTACATGTGGTATCAGAGCCACTCCAAGCCGTTCGGGATGTGGGGCAAACCTCATCGAGGACGATGAGTCCCTTAGACAGGGTTGTCACCCAACTAAATTTCGGGACGGGATTCCCCTAAGGGGGTGAATGTAACACCCTAGGCAAATCCCACATCGACCGTGACTTGGGGGTGAATGTAACACCCTAGGCAAATCCCACATCGGCCGTGACTTGGAGTAATGCTGGGACATAAGTTAACATTCGCCTTATACGACAAAACGCGTTCTGTGGTCTAACAGTTAATCGCCCATACGGTTAAGCGTGCTCGTGTGAGAGTAGTACTGGTTGGGTGACTTGTCGGGTAGTCTTCACATGAGGGCCACAAAAGCAAAGCCGTGAGCCTACGGGCAAAGCGAACAATATTGTGGTCTATAAGGCGGGGTGTTATAACATCATTCCTTGGTTTGTAAATATAGTAGGTTTCGTGATTATATTGGATTTTTTTATATTGCTCAATTAAAATGACTCATACTGATTGGTTGTAATTATGTCACACATCGTCCAGTCATCGATGAAGGATTCGACAATAAAGATGATTATGGAGATGAGTACGTGAATGCAGATTTCAATAATGGCTGTTAAACAACTCAACTTCATGGATCTTTGTAATTTGTTTTAAGAAAAGAAAAGAAAATAATTAAATATTATCTTAATTAATTTTGAAAATATAGATTTTGTTAATTAATTTTCATAAATACAATGGTTTCCTTTAAAACTCTAAGTGGTAGTGTCCGAACCCTATTACCCAGGTATAAATAGATGGTGATTATCACTGCAATATCACAACCTTCCTCACCTTCTTTCTCTTGTATCACCACCTTCCTTACTTTCTCTCTCACTTCTCACAACCACAAAATTCAGGGCTACCACAACTAGTGTTTATCGATATGACAGAGATTGAGAAAGGGAAGCAGTTCTTCCCATTTGACATCCGAAATCCTGAGAATTACTTCTCCTGCGTATTCTCCCTTCGAGAACACTTCAATATTCGAAGTGGAGATGATCTTCCTGTAAGTTATCTCGGGTCATACGAAAATGAAGGACGGGAACTTTACATTCATTACGAACGTGATACCTTATATGGTATGAAACTAACTGTTGACGGTCAGGATTGGAACACCCCATGGCTTACCGGTCCAGGAAAAACTGATTGGCATCTTTTATTAGACGAAACTTATAGCGACAACGAACTTTTCGGTTAGAAGAAACTTCAAGATGCGATAAACCAAGTAATTTGGAAACTTGACAAAGTAAATAAGAAAGACAAAAAGTATAGAGAGTGGAGTGTTTCATTGCATTAACTTATTGGTACTATAATCATTATGAGTATAGAAGCAGTAAGATTTGTGTGGTTAGGGAATGACTTCTATACATACTTGATGAAACCCAAGCATGATGAGCGTCCCCTGTATGATGGAGAGACAACACTGTTAAATTCTTGGGGTTCAATATCGGAGTGTCTTGATAAGGATGATGATGAACCTCCAGAGATTGTGCAAATAGTACAACCACTTACCAAGGAAATGGTAAAGAAGGCCGAAACTGATATAAGGTTGGCCAGAAGCTGTATAGGAGTTCGACAGATTAGAGTTCGATTTGAATAAGATAAAGTATTGTTGGGAAGAGGAAACAGAGTTTAAAAGATTAGAGTTATAACATAAAAAGATGAAGAACAGTTGCGAAGAAGAAGAAGAAGATAGTTGGGAGGAGGAAAAGAAAGAACGGGGTATTGTTGGGAACAATGGGAGGGATGATGGAGGGTAGAGAAATTAGGTTTTTTTTTTTTTTTTTTAAAAAAAAAATTGAAAAAAAATAGTAGGAGTATTTTAACCTAAATTTGTTTGTTTGATATAATGTAATGGTAAGATGGAGGATTCACGGTTTTTTTTACATTTGATCCTTGGTGGTTCGCCACATTCATTCAATGGTCTCCAAATAGAGATAATTTATTCTGAGATATATGACTGGATTCAAGAAAGCCAATTTTGCAGGTAGAACACGTGCAGATTAAAGTGTGAAGTGAAGTATCATAAAAGGTGATATATGGTAAAAAGAATTAATAGGTTGGATAGGCATGATTTTATAAACCCTAAAGTCTTATTAAAATAAATGTTATAAAGTAAAACACATATATTCTACATCAACGACAATATGGTTAACCAAAATGTCATACCAATACAAATTTTACACATCATTTAGCTTATTACATGTGACTAAGTACGTACTACGTATTGTTAATCAAAAGAAATACATTGCGGCTTTGTAACGTTAACTCTAGTATAAACCAGCCATGCATGATAAATTTTGTAAATGTGATCAAATTTCTAGGAAAACACTAGGCCAAGACAATGTTATTAACTATCTTTCTGGATAGATATCTGTTTTGAAAAGTATTAATAGTAGTAATAATGGAATGGAACAAATCATACACTTTGTTGTTTCTTTCATTATGGAGTTGTAGAAGCAGAAGAGCGTGCATGAGTCAAATATTAGTAATCACACAACCAATATATTTGAACAAAAGCTTATAATATACACTTCCCTTTAATGTGGTCTATAAGGCGGGGTGTTACATGTGGTATCAGAGCCACTCCAAGCCATTCGGGATGTGGGGCAAACCTCATTGAGGACGATGAGTCCCTTAGACAGGGTTGTTACCCAACTAAATCCCGGGACGGGATTCCCCTAAGGGGGGTGAATGTAACACCCTAGGCAAATCCCACATCGGCCGTGACTTAGGGTAAATGTAACACCCTAGGCAAATCCCACATCGGCCGTGACTAGGAGTAATGCTGTGACGTAAGTTAACATTCGCCTTATACGACAAAACGCGTTCTGTGGTCTAACGGTTAATCTCCCATACGGTTAAGCGTGCTCGTGTGAGAGTAGTACTGGCTTGGGTGACTTGTCGGGTAGTCTTCACTTGAGGGCCACAAAAGCAAAGTCGTGTGCCTACGGGCAAAGCGAATAATATTGTGGTCTATAAGGCAGGGTGTTATAACATCATTCCTTGGTTTGAAAATATTGTAGTAACATTTGTGTGGTTAGGGATGATGGTGAACCTCCCGAGATTGTGCAAACAGTACAACCACTTACCAAGGAAATGGTAAAGAAGGCCGAAACTGATATAAGGTTGGCCAGAAGATGTATAGGAGTTCGACAGATTAGAGTTCGATCTGAAAAAGATAAAGTATGGTTGGGAAGAGGAAACGGAGTTTAAAAGATTAGAGTTATAACATAAAAAGATGAAGAACAGTTGCGAAGAAGAAAAAGAAGATAGTTGGGAGGATGAAAAGAAAGAATGGGGTATTGTTGGGAACAATGGGAGGGATGATGGAGGGTAGAGAAATTAGTTTTTTTTTTTTTTTTTTTTTTTTTTTTTTTTTTTTTTTTTCTTAAAAAAAAAATAAAATAAAATTAGTAGAGGTATTTTAGCCTAAATTTGTTTGTTTGATATAATGTAATGGTAAGATGGAGGATTCACGGTTTTGACATTTGATCCTTGGTGGTTCGCCACATTCATTCAATGGTCTCCAAATAGAGATAATTTATTCAGAGATATATGATTGAATTCAAGAAAGCCAATTTTGCAAGTAGAACACGTGTAGATTAAAGTGTGAAGTGAAGTATCATAAAATGTGATATATGGTAAAAAGAATTAATAGGTTGGATAGACATGATTTTATAAACCTTAAAGTCTTATTAAAAGAAAGGTTATAAAGTAAAACACATATATTTTACATCAACGACAATATGGTTAACCAAAATGTCATACCAGTACAAATTTTACACATCATTTAGCTTATTACATGTGACTAAGTACGTACTACGTACTGTTAATCAAAAGAAATACATTGCGGCTTTGTAACGTTAACTCTAGTATAAACCAGCCATGCATGATAAATTTTGTAAATGTGATCAAATTTCTAGGAAAACACTAGGCCAAGACAATGTTATTAACTATCTTTCTGGATAGATATCTGTTTTGAAAAGTATTAATAGTAGTAATAATTGAATGGAACAAATCATACACTTTGTTGTTTCTTTCATTATGGAGTTGTAGAAGCAGAAGAGCGTGCATGAGTCAAATATTAGTAATCACACAACCAATATATTTGAACAAAAGCTTATAATATACACTTTCTTTTAGTATGGTCTATAAGGCGGGGTATTACATGTGGTATCAGAGCCACTCCAAGCCATTCGGGATGTGGGGCAAACCTCATCGAGGACGATGAGTCCCTTAGACAGGGTTGTTACCCAACTAAATCCCGGGACGGGATTCCCTTAAAGGGGGTGAATGTAACACCCTAGACAAATCCCAAATCGGCCGTGACTTGGGGGTGAATGTAACACCCTAGGCAAATTCTACTGTCAACTAGGATTTCATTTCATCATTTAATTTAATTTACTTGAAAGTAAATAATCTCATAAATAAATGTATGGGAATTGTGGTTATTGAGAGTATTACAAATTAAAAAAATTGTGCCATTTGAGAAATCTGGTTGCAAAAAAGATATAGTTGTTGCATACATGGATGTCAATCTTACACGAACAACATATGCAATGATGCAAATGAGACATTTTTACCGATTAAACGGAAGTACTTAACTGTACTGTGATGATGTTGTGTAATTATGTATGTGATTCTGATTCAGAACGCTAATAAATGATAGATTGGAGGAGAATGGAGATGTGGAGATCACATCAGTTATGACTAACATGTAGCATGCATGATTGAGGCTATTTTGAAGTAAAAACATGAAAGCACTCATCCGTATTGTATAAAGTGAAACTGTATAATACGAAAGAAATTAAAAACAAAACATGCTTTAAAAAAGTCTACGAACATTTTCATTTCCTTTTTTCCTTTCCAACAATAAAAACATCCATATTTAAGTTAATCCTTATTAATGTGATACTAAAACAGAGGTTAATTCCATATATCTTCAATTAAAACCCCATTTTTTTGAACGGTGGATGCTATTAAGACAACTAGCAAGGGGCTAGAAAATTACAAAGTTACAAGATGAGGGTTTTTAAGCCAATCAATCAAACTAAAAGAAACTTTACATCTATAACGACACCAATAAAAAGAACGAGACACCACATCTTCAAAAATCATCGCCTTTGAGGGGATCTTCAAACAAAAAATTATCTTATTACGAAAAGACCAAATATGCCACCACATGGTTTAACAAACTCATTCGAGTAACTGTTTATACTTATCGGAGAGCCGAAGATTCGAAATCCAATCTAACCACTCTTCGTAAGAAGACACTTCCGTATAACTAACATCCCACCAACAAGATATCTTACGAAAAATCTCTCTAGCTATACGACAAGTAAAAAAATATGCCTGGTCGATTCCATAGCATTATCACATATCGGGCAAAGAATAGATTCAATATCCATACCTCTATGACATTTGATATGTGGAGCAAAGTGACGTCTTGATGGGGTTTTGGAGACTATCCCAAAGATCTTGTTAGCCTTATAGCATTGGGAGACACGGTAAACCTTAACAATGTAACAAAAACTTACTTTGATGTAGTTGTTCAAACAACAAATTGGATAATTTGGAGACGTAGAAAATGAATATGCTTTGATCTCAAACCTCCTTGTCAGGACACTATAGTTGAAGACATCAAGGTGCTATCATACACTTGGATTTTACATATGAATAAGAAGTTAAATCTATTATGGTATAACTGGATCTATGGCTACTAAAAACTCTTTGTAATTTGTTCATCTAGGTCTTTGCTAGTCGTATATATATATATATGCTGTTAATATATATATATATATATATATATATATATATATATATATATATATATATATATATATATATATATATATATATAGTCGTATATATATATCTTATGCTGTTAAAAAAAATAAAATAAAAAAGAAATGAGTCGTATGCAACCTTAACTCATTGTTACCTTTGCCAATGCTACACCTTATTCTAGATGATAATAGTGTCAACAAAAACGAAGCGAATGAAGATGATGATGTTCAGTTGAATTCAAATTAATAGAGCAGTTATATAGAAAATTCTTAGTGGAGAGTTGTAAGGATCCAAATGAAGCTAATGACACTATAGAAAAAGAAACCAAGTACTTAGTTGGTTCACATAATTAAACATGTTTGATGACGTATAGGATGAAATCCGCCTTATAAACGCATGCTCGACACTCACAGGGAGGAATGCGTCCCTATGTGACGAGAAATGCCATGATCAGCTAAAAGACGCGTGTCCCAGTCGGGACGCACTACTTGTAGAAATAGAACGGGGAACGAGTGAAGTAATTATGTCACACATCATCCCGTCATCAATGAAGGATTCGGCAATAAAGATGATTATGGAGATGAGCACGTGAATGCAGATTTCAATAATTGCTGCTAAACAACTCAACTTCATGGATATTTGTAATTTGTTTTAAGAAAAGAAAAGAAAATAATTAAATATTATCTTAATTAATTTTAAGAATATAGATTTTGTTAATTAATTTTCATAAAACCTTTTAATTACATCAATATTCTTTACAAATTTTGTAATTACTTCAATATCCTTGCAAAATTTCAAAATACATATAAATATCCAAAAACACATTTTTTAATGAATTTAACATTTATTGCACTTATATAAGTATTATTTAGCATTTTCTATTGCGAATTTACCCTTCATTCAACAAGTTGAAAAACAAAATCTAGCAATCAATTAAATGACCAATCAACTACTCGTGATGTTCTACTTGAAACTCTTGATTGTGAAACTCTTGATTACAAGTTGATTTATTTTAATTAAATTGTTGTTTTCTTAAAATTACCTTTTATAATCTTTCCTAACAAATGTATTTTATCATTCACTTAAAACATGTACTTATGCACATGGCACCTAATTCCTTCTACGCATATTTCCTAAATGAATCCATTCCTCTAGTCTGCGAACGACTTTACGAAGGTTTATCCCTTTAAATATTGGGTGTTTTTTTATTCCAATTTTCATCCCCAGTAATACCCATTAAAATTGTGTGCTTAATTAAAAAAAAAGGTAAAAAGGTAAAATAAGATGTTAGATAATATTTATATAAAAGTTTTTCATTTTAAGTTTTTAAAAAAATGTGAAAATATGTTTTCGGATATAGATGTGTATTTTAAAGTTTTAAGGGGCAATTACATATATCCCCATTAAAACTATACTAATTACATATTTCCCCACTAAAATTTTATAATTACAAATATACCCAGTTTAATACATCTAATTATCATATATACCCATATTATTTATTTTTATATAAAGATATTTGAGATATGACTATTACACCCTTTTCAATTCATCTTCAAGGTACATATCACAATGTAAATTCACATTTCAGTAGCTCTCATTTCATTAAAATTTTCCCACACCCAGATAGAAACAAACATTTTATAGAGAACACAATATTAAAGTCAACCTAAAGAAAATAATCATGGATTCCCATTAAACAACTCCAATTCTACATAGTAAAACATCAAACCTATAAATCCTTTCCTTTAAAAACCTTACAGAAAAACAACCTTAGAAAACAAATTGTGTTTTTAATTTCTGTTTAGCGGTTCATTTATCTTGTGTTCACATGCATAATCAATATTTTCGAAGTTAATTGTCAACATCAATGATTGTCAGGTAACGTTCATAAGCAAATTTTTTGATGTTAATTGTTCAACTCTAATTCGAAGAAATATATAAGGGATTAAGGGACAATTGTCTTAGAATGGAGTTCATGAGAATTGGGTATATTTGTAATTATAAAATTTGGGTGGGGAAATATGTAATTAGTAACCTTATAATGGGGATATATGTAATTCTCCCAAGTTTTAAAAGGATATTGAAGTAATTATGATTTTTGCAACATATTGACATAATTTTGAATTTTGTCACAGATATAGATGAAATGCCCCTTTCATAAATACAAAGAATTTCATAAAAACTTCAAATGTTTTTTACTAAACACAACATTCCAGCGTCTGAAGTCCCTTAAGTCTGTAACTAATCACCAACTATATAAACCATTATCAACACCCTTCCATCATCATCTTCCTCCCTATACCTCACCTCATTTCCATCTCAATCACAAAAAACACACACTAATGCATCTATAACCATGGAACAACAACAGCAACCATCAGAATCAGACCTACTCGCTCGCTTAGCAACCAATCATCTCTTCCTAAACCAAATCGAGCCGTTCCGAGCAACGATACTCGCACTTCGATCTCGAAACCCTGACCTAGCTCGGTTAATTTTGCAGACGATTGTTGCGAAAGGCGGTCGGTATGATTGTATACTGTTTAATAGCAATTCTACTCCTGCTTTGTTGACTTATTTATGTGTTATTGAATTACTGCAATTTAATGATCCTGTTGAGAATGTTTGGAAATTTGACGCTAATGCGTTGCGGTTGCGCGCTGAGTTTTTGCTTTATGTTCAGATTGTGATATCTAGGGTTAGGAATTTAGGTCGAAATGATGCTAACGTTGCGGATAGCGAGTCACTTAGTAATTTAGGTGAAAAGGATGTTAATGCTGCGGATATTGAGTCGGTTAGTAATCATGAGTTAGGAGATGCAGTTGGAACGAGTGTTAGTGAAAATGAGTTGAATCCGAGTGTTACTGAGTCGAAAGGCGAGACGAGTGCTGGTACGAAAAATTTGGATTATGAGATGTGTTTGGGGGTTTTGAATAAGGTGTTAGAGGTAGGATTTAAGCGGTTGAAGCCGGATTTGATTGAGTCGGATTTGGAAGTCGGTGAGAGTGTGGAGATTGAAGAAGGTGAAATGATGTGTTTGCGGGAAGTGATTTTGGAAAATGGTGATATTTTTGAGGCGTTGTGTGAGAATATAGCGAAACAGGTTAAGTGGAACGACGGGGATGGTGATTTGGGTGATTCGCCGAGTGTTAAAGAGGAGAGTAGAGATGAGGATGTTGAGGTTTCTAAGATGATACAAAGATGTGTTCAGATTGTGCATTTGGATGCTATGAAGGAATGCTTGAAGGAGGGTGACGAGGATGGAGCTATGTCGCATATTCAGTTTCTTCGGTTTGATTGTGGCGTGGATGAAGCTGATTACCGGTATGCCTGAACAACTTTAGTATTTTATAGTTTTTTAATGTACGTCAATGTGATCTGATTAGAACAATACTATTCGTTTACTAGTTATACCTATAGAACTTTAGTCATCGCATGCACTTATTTTGTATGATCATGCATAGTTTGTGAACGAGCTTCAAAAAATATCCTTGTAAACTATGTTTACTTGATTTTGATGTTTTTATTAATTTTCCTCTGATTCATTCCGTCTCTACATATCGTCAATTCCAACCATGTGGGAATATGACGGAGCGTGATAAATGGAAAGTAAACTATATTAACTGTAAATAAAGGAAAATGACAATATCACGATGTATTTTAAGTTCTAAATTTAACTGTTATATGTTTGTTTCCTATTGATATTAGATTTAGTTGTTATTATCTTCCAACTTGGACAATTCCCAATCAGTTCCTAGGTCCTAAGTTATTTCGTTTAGCGCTACATCATCAGTTTAATGATTCAATAATAAGTCTTTATCAAATTATCATTTTGTTGGTTATTTATTTGTAATACCTTGTGATGTTTAAATAGCATGGTTTTGCAAGATTTACTGAAGAGGGGTTTGTCAGGAATGACAGCGTATGATGACACTTGGTTTTCCACCCGAAGTAAATTGCTGTCAGTATATGAGAAAGCACTCTCATCAAACTCCACACAGATTGTTCACATGATACAGGTATGAGGTTTTTTCCTTATCAAGTGTATGCGATATGCTATATCTTTCGCCTACCCAGCTATATTGGAATAAACGGCTTGTTGTTGATCTGCTTTACATTTGTGTATCACGTGCTTGTTTCTATGATTATGGACTTATTACTATAATGTCATTGTGTACCACGCCATACAAGTAAATGAAGTGGAATTACATTAGGAATTGTGGACCGCTGATCATGTGGTTTTAGTGGAAGTCACTATTTTGGCTAGAAGAAGTTCTTCAATTGTATGTGTATAGCACCCGCTGAGATTACTTTCTGTACATTTATAGTTACAAAATCGTTACAATTGCTTCTTGCTTTTTCTACTTTAAGGTTACCATAAGCATGCGCTATCCAAAACACTTCACTACCAAATCATGCACTTTTTTAGTTATTAATCATAACTAACTTTCCTTGTACAACAGAACATTTTAATAGCCACCTTATAGAAAAAAAGTGGTAATTAGAAATAGAGGGTGAGATCATTTCTTACGAGTGTCTCAAACTCTCTGTATATGTTTGCTAAGCAATCCCTGATCAATATGTAGCAGTCGAAGAACCCCAACTGCTTAAGGTTCATCACATTCTTTCATAAAGGGCAAAATGCCCTTGTTCAGAACTTTAGATAATAGACTAAAGGGCAAGATGCCTTTTCAGTGTATCTTTGAGATTATTATACATGGTATTTTAGTACTAATTGTAAGTTCGTAAATCATTAGCTTGAAAAAATGTTGCTATCTCCATCTTCCATTATGGCAGGCTTGTATGTAGTTAAAGACTGCTTGATTCGTTGCTTATATTCATCATATTTTATTTATTAGTTTTTTTGAGTATGTGCTAGTTTACAAACCAATTTCTGTCCCACGTGCAATTCATATCTTGCTTATGTTTGCGTTTTACTACCATGCTTGTTAGTTCTTGAGTGGAACAACTCGCTACTTGAAAGTTTTTCCATTAACTATCAGTGTTCCATCCCTTCCTTTAATACAATTACTGGCATATTATGTATTTTCTCGGAAATCTATGTCCATTATTTTGCTCCAGTATGGGCATCATTTGATTTTATGCCTGCCTAAAATACTTGAGCAGCAGTTACCCCTGCATATGATTTTAACACTTTAACTGGGTGAAAGCTCTGTGATTGTCAACAATTCTATTTTGGTGGGTATGCATTGGAAACTTCATCAGGATGTGTCTTTTGCAGTCCATTCAAGAGGAACTGCTTTCTGAAGAGATAGAGACACATAAAGTTTTGAATGCCAACCAGATTCCACCCCCTATTGCGAGGCTCTTAAATTTCATAGCACAAATGACACCCGAGACATTGGCTGACCAAACATCATCAATTAAGTCAGCAATCTCTGCATGCATGAGAGACATGTATCATTATGCTCGTTTCTCAGGGTTGCATGTTCTTGAATGTGTTATGGATGTTGCTCTTGCTGCTGTCAAGAGGGAACAACTTGAAGAAGCTAGCAACGTATGTACCCTGGTCTTAGTTTCTTTTAGGATGGTATTATTTCAATACGATGTATCTGATAATGATCTATAGAGGTCTTACAAGTCATATGTCTATATATGCTGTAGATTCTTTCGTTATACCCCCAACTTCAACCTCTTGTGGCTGTTATGGGTTGGGATCTTTTGCCTGGCAAAACAGATATAAGGAGGAAGTTGTTGCAGCTTTTGTGGACTAGTAAATCACAAATTCTCAGGCTGGAAGAATCTTCTTTCTATGGTAATAAATCAGACGAGGTATATTTTCTATTTTCAGTTCACGCTTCAATATGACTAAGTTGATTTGTCAGCGGGAAAATCCTAAACATCAAATATAACTTCTGAACTCTGGCAGGTGTCCTGTGTCGAACATCTGTGTGACTTTCTATGTTACCAGCTTGATCTGGCTTCCTTTGTTGCATGTGTCAATTCTGGGCAATCATGGAGTGTGAAATCATCATTACTCTTGTCTGGAAAAGCGAATACTGAGCTTGAAAACAAAGATTTACAGTTGGACCCGTTTGTTGAAAATCTTGTCCTAGAACGGTTATCGATCCATAGTCCCCTTCGAGTAAGTTGGTATATGTTTTTGATCATTTGAGTCACTTATTAACTACAAATTGTACATCGAGATGAAAATGGTTTAAGTTGTTGACGACTTGCTGTATTCTTCCTGCGTTCTTGGTCTTTTTTTTTTTTTTTTTCAGTTTGTACTTCGTGAACTATTTTCCTTGTTGATATTAAATTACACTTGAGGTGTTAATTGCGTTCTGTTTTATATACAGGTTTTATTTGATGTAGTTCCAGACATAAGATTTCGAGATGCTATTGAGCTATTTAGCATGCAACCGATAACATCTAATCTAGCGGCCCGGAAAAGGTAGTGTCCAATCTTTTCTAGGTTTCTAAAATTGAGGCTCAGCCGTAGTATCTGTATTATTTACTACTCCATTATATTTATTATTTTCGTCCAATTTCTCTTGCTTGAGTATCACAGGATGAAAGATGTTGAACGCATGCACATGCGATATGCCATGGAGTCTGCTGTTCTTGCTCTTGGAGATATGGGGAATAGCAAGAACAATGAAGTAAAAAGCTACCAAATAGCAGTATGTTACTTGAAAGACCTCAGAATTCATTTGGAGGCTATCAACAACATTCCACGCAAGGTTGTTTATTGTCCCATTCATATTATTAAATTAAAATCATCAGTGCTGTTCCTAAAAAAAAAAATCATCAGTACTTTTATTACTACTAGTATTTACCCTTTATTCTCACCGGAAATGGCAATTTGACCCCTTAGGGTCAAATGAGTCAAGTCAAAGAAATAGTTAAAAGGGAAAAATGTTAAACAGGTTAAAGGTTAATCAGAGTGTCTTTTTAATGTTTATATCCTTCTATGTCAATTCAAATAAAAAATTTAGATTATTAGTGTAATGTCTTAGCTTTTGTGATCATATTTAATGCATTGATCACTTAACAATTAGACCCGTATTTCCATCTTAAATTTTCACAATTTAGGTGAACCATAAACTTTTTAATGACGCAGATAATGATGGTGAACATTATCATCTCACTTTTACATATGGATGATCTTTCTCACGACATATCGTCATGTCCACCACCTGCCAAACATCCTGACATATTCGATACTAGCGGGGAAAGTACTGATCCATGCACTAATGAAGAAGGGAATACTATGGTTGTATCCTTCACTGGACGACTTCTTAATATATTACGGCAGAATCTACCTTCATCTGTTACTGAACAGGATATTGCCATTGATGGAAATGTACCCACTGATGGAAGACAAGCGTTAGAGTGGAGAATCTCAAAGGCAAGATCTTTTATTGAAGATTGGGAATGGCGTTTATCAATCTTGCAGAATCTTCTCCCTTTGTCTGACCGTCAGTGGAACTGGGAGGAGGCATCAACCGTGTTACGTGCGGCCCCATCAAAGCTGCTGAATCTGTGAGTTTGATTCATCGATAGCTGAAATATTGTTTATACTAAATAAATACTGTATAAGTTACCTTGTTTTTAAACCTAAGAGAATGTTAATCTATAAAATTTGAAGTTTGATCATAATTTATTATTCAGTTGCATGCAGAGGGCAAAGTATGACATTGGAGAAGAGGCTGTTAGCCGTTTCTCTTTACCTCCTGAAGATAAAGCAACCCTTGAACTTGCCGAATGGGTGGATGGAGCCTTTAAGAAAGCATCTGTATGTACCTAGCTGCTGACTGTATATGAATCACCACTACATTTTGCACTACCACATGTTTTTCATTTCAAAATAAAATGCTAATTTTTTGTACTCCCCAGGCGGCAGATGCTGTTTCTCGTGCTGCTGATGACACTTCTGCTGTCCAAGAATTAGATTTTTCCACTCTTCGCTCTCAATTAGGCCCTTTGACTGCAGTATGACATTCTCCTGCTCTTTCTAGTTCATCTTATTTTCCTTTATTTTAAAGTGGATCAGAAGGCAGTTTTGTCACCTACATGTGTAAATGTCAAATGCAAACTTACATTTTATGTTTCCTGCCAGACTCTTCTATGTATTGATGTAGCTGCAGCATCTTCAAGGTCCTCAACTTTGTCCCAGAAACTTCTAGATCAGGTAAGTGAAAAATAAATGAAGTACTCCATCCATTCCACACACAAAAAGTACATCTAGGCATTGCATCCCACCTATACATAATTAGCTTTACATGTAGGAACCTTGTACAGAATAGATGGTATGCGCTAAGTAGTATGTTTGCTTTTATTATCCTTTTTGAATATTGAATCTAGCATCTTTGTACGAGATGGCTTCCTCTTGAAAGCAAACTGATTTTGTATTCTGATCATTGTTAGTTCTCATATAATATTGTTTGGTTTCTATTATATTATCTACAACACTCTATATCGGATATTCGGATGACATCTTAGCTCTCTTTGCTTAAAAACATCTTATAACTGAGAAAAATTTGGCCTAAGAAGTTGCTTCAAGAATATTCCTAGAAGTTGATAGTCTCTAAAATAAGTGGTTCTCCTCAGTTCTAAACCATACAAAAATCCACAAAATGCTTCCAAGTAATATAGGCAAATCCTTCTTACTGGCCCTGCCCACGAATCCTTCTATTATTGTATTCAATTTGGCAACCAAGTCCATAAATTTATTCAGGCAGACAGTATTTATGAGGCGCCATAGTACTAAGGCCTCGTAGGTGTTTAAGTAATAAACAATAACCCTGTGACACCTGGCTAACACTTATAAATCATTCATTGCGACAAGTCTGCATCATGGCCTCGTTGACTAGTATAAGAGAACTTCACCAGTTCACCATGTTTCTGTCCATTATGTTAGTGCCGCTTTCTTTTAAAAGCTTGTTAAAATTTTATAGTGATTAAGGTAATAAATGGCAACGATGCATGGGTGTTAAAATGATATATTGATAACAATAACCTATGTCCTTGTATGTCTTGAAGAAAATTTTATTGTAGCTGGCTTGTTATGGTACAGGCTCAAGTTATGTTGTCAGAGATCTATCCTGGTCGTGCTCCTAAGATGGGTGCTACTTATTGGGATCAGATATATGAGATTGCAATAATTTCAGTCGCAAAGCGTCTTCTTAAACGTCTACAAGAATTGTTGGAACAGGTTGGTCCTCTCTATACTTTCTTGATGTGCTTGTAAGGTCCATTTGTTTGCTATATGGTCTCTTAATCACAAGATGTTCCGTCTGCTGCATCATATACACTAATATAAGTAATACCATGCATTTTAGGAAAAGTTTCCAGTTCTTCAGGCTCTTTTAACGGGAGATTTAATAAATACTTCATCGAAAGATTTACAAAGGCAAGGGCATAGGGAGCGTGCTCTTAATATGCTACAACAAATGATTGAAGATGCTCACATGGGGAAGCGGCAATTTCTTAGCGGTGACCATTTTCCCACTTAGTTTATGACAGTAGCAGTATTCACGGAGGTTGACAATTTTGATTATTTTTTAGGTAAGCTTCATAATCTCGCGAGAGCTATTGCTGATGAAGATTCGAGAGCAGAGAGTTTGCATCATGATAAGGATGCTCTGAATCATGACAAAGATGGAGTTCTAGGGCTTGGATTGAGACCCATGAGACAACCATCATCCGGTGGTGAAAAGTCCATAGCTTCGACATCCTATGATGTAAAAGATGTTGACAAGAGAATATATGGCCCGTTGGCTTCCAAGGCCACAACCTATCTTTCCCAGTTTATCCTCCATATTGCAGCTATTGGTGATATAGTTGATGGGACAGATACTACTCACGACTTCAACTATTTCTCTCTCATTTATGAATGGCCTAAAGATGTAAGTTTCCTTACTTTAGCTTATTGTCTTGTTCTTTTGCATTGAACACATAATTGACAGTTTGGGTTTCTGTACGTTTCCTAAGTGTATATGATCTATATTAGTTCAATCAATTTGGAATTTTAAACATCTCCTTAATCTGGACCCCCCTCATGGTACTAAATCTGTGTGCTCTGTTGTTTGTTTGCAATTGTAGTAATTTCATAGTGATATGTTGTGATAACATCTTTAGCTAGTATGCTTTTTGAACCTGTTTTGAAGCCTTGTTCTTGTGAAATGCCAGACAGCTTGTTAAATACATCTTGAGCAAAACTGCAAGGCCATTGTAGAATTGCAATCTTTTTCTGTCTTTTTATTTGTAAATGCTAGTTGTGATTCAGTTTCATTATGCATATTTTCCAATTACTGAATCGTTTTGTAATTATGTATACCTTATTTTGGTGGTTGTAAAGAGCACACTGTCTGGGTGTGGAAGATTTCATAATTTTTCTTAAACTGCAGATAAACTCCTAATGGTTCTTGTTTTTCACCTGGTCATATTGTATCAAAAGATCTCACTGTAGTTTTATCTTGTGGAAATGTTAGAAAGTCAAATGGCACCTGAAGTTGATATTTTTTTGAGTTACTTTGGAATAACATGATTGCTAATAGTCAGTTTAGTAGCTGTTAAATCAAATTTATGCTAGCAAACTACTACGGAGTACTTCAAATCATATTGGGTGTTTTGGGATATTAACAATGGGTTATCCAGTCTGGTTCAAAGAAAACTGAATAGTCTTCCACATTGGACCTTTTCAGTCTTAAGGCTTGTATATATGGTTCTTTATAATAATTGTTCCTTTTTTAAACCTTTTTTCTACAGCTTTTGACTCGTTTGGTCTTTGACCGAGGTAGTACCGATGCAGCTGCAAAGGTAGCAGAAATTATGTCTGCTGATTTTGTACATGAAGTGATATCTGCATGTGTACCCCCGATTTATCCACCAAGGTCTGGTCATGGTTGGGCAGATATTGCAGTAATTCCAACATGCCCTAAAAGTAATTCAGAGTGTAAACTTCTTTCCCCTTCATCAAAAGAAGCCAAACCCAGTTCTTATTGCCCGTCCTCTGCCACACCTGGAGTTCCCCTGTACCCTCTTCAGTTAGACGTTGTAAAACATCTTGTGAAACTCTCACCAGTCAGGGCTGTCTTAGCATGTGTTTTCGGGAGTTGTATATTATATGGTGGTAGTGATACCAGTATATCAGGTTCCTTGAATGATGGATCAGTTCAGAAGCACGATGCTGATAGATTATTCTTTGAGTTTGCACTTGATCAATCAGAGAGGTTACATGTTTATGAATTGAATTCAATTTTTGCAGACTGTCTCTAATGTTAGCACTGTGAATTAGAAATATTTGTTAATTAATTAAAGATACATACTAATGCAATGAATTTTAAAAATATACAACACAAATATATCAATATTGAGAAAATATAAAGATTAGTTTGTATTTTCTATGTTTAATATTTAAGAGTTGGTGATAACTTTGAGTTTTACTGTAATGAATGTTGTTTACTGCTACGAATGGCATACTATATCTAGTGCAATTTGCTTGTTACTGTTCATTGCACTAACATTGGAGTGTTATTTTGACACTTCTGCGCGATTCTAGTACAAAGAAGTACATTTAGTGCCAACATGGGAAATGCTATTAGTGTTTTAAGCCATAACATTTTATTTTAACTTTCAGGTTCCCAACTTTGAACCGGTGGATACAAATGCAAACTAATCTTCACCGAGTTTCAGAAGTTGCTGCAACAGCTGAGCACATGATTAATGATGGTACTGAGGCAAAAACTTCTGTCAAGCGTTTTCGTGAGCACGATAGTGATTCTGATTTAGAACATGATGATTTAGCTGTTGGGACCGGACTTTCTGTTCTTCCGGACACCACAAAAGAAAGTGGTATTTGGCAAGATTCTCCGAAGTCAGAAACTGCTGAAATTGATACAACAGTTTTTCTTTCTTTTGGATGGGAGAATGAAAAACCATATGAGAAATCCGTTGAAAGGCACAGATACTTTTCTATTACTAATACTCTATTTTCAAAAGATTAAACTCCTTACTATTGCTTACTTTGTTTTCTATGCATTTTCAGATTGATAGACGAAGGGAAACTAATAGATGCTCTTGCTCTTTCCGATCGATGCTTACGCGATGGCGCGTCAGATCATTTACTTAGGTTACTCATTGAACGTGAGGAGGAAAATCACGCTGTTTACAATCAATCAAGTCACTCGAGCTTTAGGATACCAAGCAATAGCTGGCAATATTGCATAAGGTTGAAAGATAAACAACTTGCAGCAACACTAGCCCTCAAGTATGTATCTGGAATTGGTTATTAATACTCATTATTAGAAGCACTCAAGCAGAATGTACTTAAGATAACAACTGGAATGCTCTTTCCCATTTTTAAATGTTTTCTTGCACATCAGATATTTGCATAGGTGGGAGTTGGATGCTGCTTTGGATGTTCTCACCATGTGTCACTGTCACTTGCTGGAAAGTGACCCTTCTAAGAATGAGGTATCTATTTTTGTGTTTATTTCATTATCGTGTGTTTACATTGATATTAGTCATATTACAGGTTTTAACCTTCACATGCATGTTGTCTATAGGTTGTTCTCAGAAGACAAGCTTTGATGCGGTACAGTCACATATTAACTGCGGATGAGCGTTACAATAGCTGGCAAGAGGTTTAATTCTTTCTTAGCAGTAAAATCTATACTAATCTAAATTATTTTTCTTTCTAAAGTTATTCTTGATTTGTCAGGTGGAGGCAGAGTGTAAGGAAGATCCTGAGGGTCTGGCCCTTAGGTTAGCTGAAAAAGGAGCTGTTTCAGCTGCATTGGAGGTTGCTGAAAGTGCAGGGTTATCAATAGAACTTCGTAGAGAACTTCAGGGTCGTCAACTTGTGAAGCTTCTTACAGCAGACCCCATAAATGGTGGTGGGCCGGCTGAAGCTTCACGGTTTCTGTCTTCCTTACGTGATTCAGAAGATGCTCTACCAGTTGCAATGGGTGCTATGCAGCAATTGCCCAACCTCCGATCTAAGCAGTTACTCGTAAGACTACACTAACTGTTTTCAGCTAATAGTTTAGAAACAACTCAACTCAACATTGTTATATATATATAATGTTTGCTTCTTTTTTTTTTTTGAAAAAGGTTCATTTTTTCCTGAAAAGAAAAGACAACAACTTGAAGGAACCCGAGCTTTCCCGGCTCAATCTGTGGGCCCTAGGGCTCCGTGTATTGGCTCTTTTGCCTTTACCATGGCAGCAAAGATGTTCTGCATTGCACGAACACCCTCAGCTTATTGTGGAAGTTCTGCTAATGCGTAAACAGCTACAATCTGCTTCTATGGTACCTTAACTAACAACAAAAACTCTTTTCTTTTCAATGTATGCTGGTCACATTTCACAGATCGATTATGTGAACCTCTTATGCATTATACATGTTTGCAGATACTCAAAGAATTCCCCTCACTAAGAGACAACAGCAAAATTCTTACATATGCTGCGAAAGCAATTTCTGTTACTATAAACCCACCTCGTCGAGAGCCACGGATACAAGTTTCGGGCCCCAAAACAAAACAAAAGTCAGGAACTCCTACAAGATCTTCTTTTTCTAACAGCCTAAGTAACTTGCAAAAGGAGGCTCGTAGGGCATTTTCGTGGAACCCAAGAAACAGTGCAGAGAAAGCTGCTCCTAAGGATGTTCAGAGGAAAAGGAAAGGGTCTGGACTGGGACAATCTGATAAAGCCACATGGGAAGCAATGGCTGGAATTCAAGAAGATCGTGTTTCATCATATACTATGGATGGTCAAGAACGTCTTCCTTCGGTTTCTACTGCTGAACAGTGGATGCTCACTGGTGACACAAATAAGGATGAAGCTGTTCGGTCATCTCATCGCTATGAAAGTGCCCCAGACATAATACTTTTCAAGGTACACAGTTATATGTCAAGTATATTGTTATGAATGATTACGTAATTAGTTGGTAGCTGGACATTTGACCTTAGTGCCCTTTAACTATTTTGGGTCTATATGTTCATTGAGCTTGGAATTTTCTTATAAATGGTGTGCCACTAGCAATCACATACTTTGAAGGGGAATCTTAATCATTTATCACAGTTAGATGGTTGAGGCATGAAGAACTCAGTAAATTTAATTTAGGAAATAGGCACAGAGAATGTTCAATAGAGTGTTTGATTTCAGGAGTGTATAATTTCTAAAAGATAATATAAATCTGTTTTACATAGCGACTTACTGGCATGAGCACCTTTCTTATGTTTATATCAGCCTTACGACAAAAAAAAAAAAAAAAAAGTGCTAAACAGTTTTGAATCATTATTTTTTTTTTTTTTTTTTTTTTTTTTTTGTAAAAGCTAAAGCGTTTGAACTTTTAAAGGCAAATATGACCATCGGGTTCCATTGTACTTACTCTTGCACCCCTGCTTATTGTTCCAGATAGGCGTGAAAATGGCTTTTCTGAATACATATCAGTTATGCATACCATCTGCATTGGTCAAATTTGTGGATTTTTGTGTTGGGAAAAATGACTCTATTAGTTGTATACTTTCATACTTTGACATTTTTCCCGCTCTAGGTATTATACTTATTTGTAATATGTATAAGTTACGACATTGTTTTGGCAATGGTGCAATTACACCTGAATTTGGTAAAGGACCATTGTTCTTTCAAATGTTTATCATTTTAAGTACTCTACTTGTTTATGTGTCTAGAATTAATATTCGGTTGCTTGAAACTTAAAATGAGTGATAATATTATGCGATTAACTTAGATATATATTTATTTAATCAACAGCCGGATGATAAATTTAATTAAAAGATCAAATTATGTCATCTCTTGGCTAATAGATCAATATTTAATGTTTTATTTTTATTTTATTTTTTTGCTCTTTTTAGGCTTTTTTGTTTTGTTTTTGTTTTTTGTTTTTTTTTTTTTTTAAAAAACTCATAAACTTGTTGGTATATATCAAAAAAAAAAAAAAAAAAAAAAACCTCTAATTATTGAAATGGTAAAGACCTTCAACTCATATAAAATCTAATCATTAGTCAATTATTATGATTACTAACTTTGCAAATTCTCATTCAACCTATTCATAGATTATAGTCGAGTTTGTCAAAATTTACAGATTAATAGAAATAAGAAATCATTGAAACTTTCGGCAAAAGTGTAGAAATCTTGCTTGAGAATAAGTCACTCTAAATTGTGTTTTTGATGGAGCATATCAAAACAAGATGATCTATTAGGCAAGAGATGAAATAATTTGGTCTTTTCATTAGATTTATCATGATGCTGTGATAAATAGATATATATTTAACTTAGTTGCATATATCGTCACTAATTTCAAGTTTGAGGCAAGTGAATATCAATTATAGACACATAAAATAAGTAGAGTTCTTAAATGGTAAACACATGAAAGTATGGTGACTCATACATATTACAAATAATTATAGTACCTAAAGTGGGATAAATGACAGAGTATAGAACTAATAGTGTCATTTTTCCCTTTTTGTGTTTCATAGATTGTGCTATTGTTTTATTTAGGGGGTTCATTTTTTATGTGTGTAGGAATTACTTTCTCTGTGTTCGGATGAGAGTTCTTCCGCAAAAGGTGCTTTGGATTTGTGTGTTAGTCAAATGAGAGCAGTTTTAAGCTCTCAACACTTGCCTGAAAATGCATCAATGGAAGTTATTGGTCGGGCTTATCATGCTACCGAGACATTCGTTCAGGTATCCATTTATTTTTGTTGATCTAATAGAAAATGATTATATATAGGTGTGCAATAGTTAATTGAAAGCGTGTTCTGTATTTACAGGCTTTACTTTATGCTAAGGGTCTGCTTAGGAAGCTTGAGGTTTCTGGTTATTCTGAAAGAAGTAAAGATGTTGAAGATACATCTTCTGATGCAGGCAGTTCGAGTGTTGGAAGTCAGTCAACAGATGAACTCTCTGAAATCCTATCACAAGCTGACACATGGCTCAGACGTGCAGAACTCTTGCAAAGCCTTTTGGGATATGGAATTGCTGCTTCTCTTGATGATATTGCTGATAAGGAGTCTTCTGCACGACTGCGAGATCGATTGATTCTTGAGGAACGGTATAGTATGGCTGTGTATACTTGCAAGAAGTGTAAGGTATGTATGGTACAGTAGAAACATTTAGTGAAATTTATTTTTAGTGTTTCTTCTGTCTGATGGTAGTATGTTTTTTTCTTTCTTTTCTGAAAATAATGAAGATTGATGCATTTGCTGTTTGGAATGCTTGGGGGCTTGCTTTGATTCGGATGGAGCATTTTGCTCAAGCTCGTGTAAAATTCAAGTACGTTAAGCTTATATTTTGCCCTTTAGTTTAATCACGGTTGTTTAGTTTCTGCATTTAATAATATCTACTGCTTATATTGTGCATAGGCAAGCACTTCAATTGTACAAAGATGATCCTGCACCAGTTATTCAAGATATCATTAATACAATTGAAGGAGGTCCACCAGCTGATGTTTCGTCTGTTCGCTCCATGTAAGTTTCTATTATGTTTGTGGTATATATGTGAAATTAAAATCATAATTCTTATGCAAGTATAACTTATGCTTCAGGTACGAGCATTTGGCCAAAAGTGCACCCGCAATCTTGGATGATTCTCTTTCTGCCGACTCATATCTTAATGTTTTATACATGCCATCTACATTTCCACGATCTGAGAGGTCAAGGAGGTTGCAAGAAGCTTCAAATGACAATTCTGTTAATAGTTCAGAATTTGAAGATGTTCCACGTAGCAACCTGGATAGCATTAGATACCTTGAATGTGTTAACTATTTACAAGAAGTAAGCATTTATTCGGTAATCTCTGTCAAAAGAAGGGTTATTAATGATTTAACCCTCAAACCTTCATTCAGTTTACGTTTAACCCTTAAACTTTTTTCAGCAATGGTTTAGCCATCAAACCTAATTTGGTCTTTTATTCACAATTTTTCTATGTGTGCAAAATACAGTTTAGATAGACTATACCAAGGGTCTTAATCGGTTATATAATGAAAGTTGGTTGATTGAATCAAACATTAAAAAAAAAAAAAAAAAAAAAAAAAAAAAAAAAAAAAGAAGTTGAGGAAAAAACCATTGCTGTTTTTTTTGAAGGGTTAAACAGTAAAATGAGTCAAATTTTGAGGGTCAACCAGTACTAACCCTCAGTAGAAACATTAAAGTAACTACATTTGTTTTAGGCCAAAACACATATTAGTACCCCGAACTCGGTAATGCAGATCATTTAGTACCCTGGACTTTTAAGGGTGTGGAATAGTACCCCGAACTTAGCTAATTGGACTTACTACTACCCTATACTAAATTAACTCAATAATTAATTATTTATTTTTTTATTTTTTTATGCTTAAAAATCAATTTACTGAGGCTTAATGTAAGATAATTGTTTTGTAGTTAAATTTAGGATAATTAATCATATTTTTTGAAAATTTAGTTAATTTCATTTTTTTTAATTAATATAATATTATATTTATTTATTGAGAATAAATATATATTTAATATAAAACTTTATAGAAAGTGAATTTACCAAACTACTTTTGATATATTTTAAAATTATTTGAATAAAATATTTAATAATATAATATGGAGATATATTAAGAGTAGTGCGTTAGAAATACTTTTAGAAATAGATGCTACATATATATTTTTTATATTTTAAATAATTTATTAAAATACCATATTAATTTTTTAAAAACGAAAAACAATTAAATTTTAGGAAAAAATGTATTTACCTAGCCAAAGTTTTACTATAAATTATTTATTACAGAAGACTTTACTAAATTGATTTTTAGAAAGAAAAAAACAATTAATTTTTGCGTTAATTAGTATATGGTAGTAGAAATTCCTTTTTGTCAAGTTCAGTATACCAACACTCTTAAAAGTCCAGGGTACTAGATGATTCAGTTTGCCAAGTTCGTGGTACTAATATGTGTTTTGGCCTTTGTATTATTTTTCTGATACCATTTTTTTTCTTTTGCAGTTTACACCCCAGGATTTGCTTGATTTTATGTTTAAGCATGGCCATTATAAAGAGGCTTGCATGCTATTTTTCCCTGAAAATGGTGTTCCTTCTTCTCAACTGCCGTCGCTTACAGCTATGTCATCATCTAATCAACAGAAAGCGGATCCTCTTTCAACTGATTATGGATCAATTGATGATTTGTGTGATCTGTGTGTTGGTTATGGAGCCATGCCTGTCTTAGAGGAAGTAATGGCTTCTAGAATGTCGTCCACAGAAACAGTTGATGTGGCAGTGAAACAGTATACAGGAGCTGCACTTAACCGCATTTGTGTCTTCTGTGAAACTCATAAGCATTTTAACTACCTATACAGATTCCAGGTAATATAATAAAAACTAAAAGGGGCGAGCCTGTTCTTTTACGACCTCTATAATCTGATAATAGTGAGAATGTTGGAGACATACAAATTTTCAACTAATACTATCTCGACTAAATTACACAAATGGTTCCTGGGGTTTGCTCAAAATTATGGAGTTGGTCCCTCTCTGATACTGATTACATGTCGCTTTTGTCCCTCACGAGTGAAGGGTGAGAGACCAATCGTTAAATCACAGTATTTTTAGGGACTATATCCGTAGACTCGTGGAGTGACCTATTTGGTAGTTATGAGCAAACCGCAAGGATCAATTTTGTAATCTACTCTACTATCTTCCACCTTTTAATGTGCTGTTCTAATATTCGTGCATTTATTTAGTATCATATTTATTTTATCCCTAAGTAATGTTGATGTCCATGTTTTATATCTGTTAATTAAATGATGTTTGGTTTGATCCTATAATAATGATTCAGGTGATAGGAAAGGATCATGTGGCTGCTGGACTTTGCTGTATCCAATTATTTGTTAATTCATCTGCACTTGATGAAGCTATAAAACACTTGGAAAACGCAAAGGCAAGTCCAATATAAGTAATTATTTTACAATTTAGGAGCATCATACTTATCTTACTATTTGTGTATGAAGGTGCATTTTGATGAAGCATTGTCAGCAATACAAAGTGGAGGCTCAATGAAGCTTGTCACAAAGGGCGTTCGTGGAAAGAGTGCATCACAAAAACTTACACAAGAAGGATTAATGAAGTTTTCTGCTCGAGTCTCAATGCAGGTACAATTCTATTTTCTTAAATTTGATCTTTGCGTGTCTTATTCCATTATAATACTAAGTAATGTTAACATGTTGTTGATTTACAGGCGGATGTGATAAAATCCTTTAATGATTCAGATGGGCCTCAATGGAAATATTCTCTTTTTGGAAATCCAAACGATCCAGAAACTTTCAGAAGGAGATGTGAGATTGCTGAAACTCTTGTTGAGAAAAACTTCGACTTAGCTTTTCGTGTGATATATGAGTTCGATCTTTCTGGTACTTAACTGCTTCACGACATTAACTTCAGTCTTGTAATATATTGAAGAATTAAGTTATAATATACTCTTTTGTTGAATTGATGTGATATTCCAGCTGTTGATATATATGCTGGTGTTGCTTCATCACTTGCTGATAGAAAGAAAGGAGGCCAGTTAACTGAATTTTTCAGAAATGTTAAGGGTACGATTGATGATGAAGACTGGGATCAGGTAATTTTGATTCTAATGATTCTTAAAAGAGTGAAAAATAAGGGAGTAAGCTTTAGTAATAAGTTTTGATGAATGTAGGTTTTGGGAGCAGCTATCAATGTATATGCCAACAAACATAAGGAACGACCTGACCGTCTAATCGACATGTTAACTAGCAGCCACAGGTTAAGTTTTATGAATCGGATTTATGTGTCCAACAGTAATATTTTTCTATTTGTTGCCATTTTTTCTCTTGAGATCGTATGTGATGCAGCTCCTTTCTAATACATCGGTAGTATTTCAGGAAGGTTTTGGCTTGTGTGATATGTGGCCGCCTCAAAAGTGCCTTTCAGATTGCTTCTAGAAGTGGAAGTGTGGCTGATGTTCAGTATGTCGCGCATCAGGTATATATTTGCAAAAAAAATTCGTAAATGTTTTCTAGGGTTTTTAAAATTTATTCTGTTTTAGTATCTGACCAAATAAAAAGAAACATGTATATAATACCAATACTCAAAAGTCGTGAAACCGTGAGGGATTCGTTGTTTTTATATTCATCTATGTTTTAAATCCTTAAGATATCGTAAGATAATTGCAAAATAAAAATGTTTGATATGTGCAGGCATTACATGCAAATGCACTTCCAGTGCTTGATATGTGCAAACAATGGTTGGCTCAGTACATGTAACTTGTGACGCCAATGGGGTCAGACTCTAAATAGTAAACAGTTACCTTATCTCGATCATGCTGTCAATAGCTTATTTGGATGCTAATAGAGAGGAACATCAATCCACCGACCCAGACAGCCCGTTTTATCAGTTCTGTAATGCCCAAGGCACATTTTATAGCATATTTGGGCATTCAAGGGAAAAATGTTACTGGTATGCAGTAGACAAAGGTGGAAGAGGTGTACATATCGTTCGAAGTGTTTGTTTGTACTTTTCCGCAACACTATGTTCTTAAGTTTTGCTTTTGTTGTTTATATTTTTTGATTTGCTATGTTTGTTAAAGCTAGTTGGAGGGTATAATACATTTTTTGAACTTTTAGGAGCCATATCCACAACGTCTTTAAAATGTTGTTGTATTGTTTTGTTTTGTTTTGGTTGTATCTAAATGGTTGAGTTGACCTTATAAATTCAGAAAGTTTTACTCCGTAGTGTTTTACTGACTAGCATGGGTGTTTGGAGTTTTCTGGACTAATTAGGCTAAATAACTTAGTGATGCCAACAAAAGTGATTATAGACAAAATGTGATTTTTGATCTGCCATTCGTTAAGCTTATACATAGTTAATGAAACTGGGCAACACGTTATACATTGATAGAAGTGAGTTTATAACAATTTGTACCCACCTAAATGAGGGTGAAATGTTTTAATATCTTGCAATTTTTAAGTTAGCAACTTTCACTTTGTTTTAAGTCAAGTCTAGAACCTTAGGTTAGTCTATCATTTTGTACATTAGGGGTTGCGATGCACATAAATCTGTGTGAAACCGGCAAGTAACAGGAGCTTTGGACATCACGTACTTGAGCAATGACATGAGTTGTGAGGGTAGAAGCTGTGTGTGAATTGGCAAAATTTATATATTAAAAAAAAATAAAAAAGAAAATAAAAAAGAAAAAAAAAAACCCATAGTTTTAACTCTCCCTTGATCATTTGCCATCTTGAAATCGGCTCTACAAAGGCTCCAACATCTAACTAAGTAACCATCAAATTCCCAATGTAGTGTATAAAAAAAAGGGAAAATTTCAAAACTACACCCAAAATCGAATTTGTGTCCACTACTAAGTTTATTGCAAATTCCAATTTTGGTCATGTGCGACCTGTGTTACTGCGCGACTCCACTCAAAATGTGACACGTGGCCTGACAAAAGGTACCATATCAATTACTCTATAATCATTTGGTGACCCACTTGTATTTTGTCTTTTCCCACCAAAGTGTGCGAATGACGGTACTCGACTCACCAAGTGCTCGACCAGCGGCGTGAAAATCTTTTAAAGATTTCATCAGGAAGGAACAAACTTTTTATTTTTTTGTTTTTTTTTACTTCTCGATTCTCGTGCTCATTTCAAAGACACACATGTTAGAATTTAATAATCATGACTAGTTCATATATATTAATCAAGTAATCATATTACATATGCGGAAGCGTAGTATTTATTTTAACATATAAAGAATTAACCGAAACATAAAGAGAACGTACCTTTTGATTCTAGCAAGAGCAAGAATCAAACTTCAATCTTCTTCTTTAATTATCAAAAGTGGATTAACGAGATACCCCTTACCGTTTTGTATCTCAATCCAAGAATATCAACTATAATGAGTTGATACCACAATCTTGTACACACTTACTATAACCGAATTAAAGATTATGCTAGTAATGTAAACACAAATTAACCAAAACAATTTTGCTTATGAAAAATTTGAGTCGATCAACCCAAAGGGTTATGTGTTCGATCGGCCTCAACAAAGAAGAAGAAGAAAAGGGTTTTAGGGTTATATAGCAAGAGTGCAAGAGTGCAAGAGTCAAGAAACAATAACCCTAGCCTTTGTATTTATAGATGAGAAATCTTGGAGAACAAGTTTGGCAATGGGTTGGGCTTTGGAAACCTTATGTCGATCGGTTTGTAATCTCTATGGGATTTCAGAACCTTCTTGATCCTCCAATTTCATCTATAGTCCTTCCTTTATTCCCTAACGGTCGTTAGTCAATTCCCGATAATTACTTAACGTCCGTTAGTCATTATTTTTTGTGTTTTAATAATTAAATATATAACGGTTTATATATTAATTATTATACATTAATTCCTCATACGTAATGTGTGCAATCCCGTGGTCCCGAGTTCGATTCTAGACATACACACATTAATATTTGTCCATCAAAACTAACAGCTCCCATTTGGACATCTATTAATAGTGTAATGACATTGGTTAGCGTCTAGCAACACGCCAATGCCTCTAGTACAACTCGGGTGGTGGTCTCCTGGAAAAACCATTCGATGATTCATCATCATATTTATCATTTTCTTTCTAATTCTACGTTAATAAAGATATGGATCTTAGTCATTCTTTATTAACCATTCTGTTTCTCGTTGTTTCTGATTGAGCAAGATTACCAAATCATCTGAACGTATTCCAGATAGATCTTGGGCGTGGCCACGCAAACATCTTGTCAACCCTACGAGGGGCCCAACAGTATTAAACTTCAAAACAAATTTGAAGGAACAAATTCTCTCTTGACTACGAGCATAACCCATGAACTTTGCAACACTCCTGAAAACAATCCTTATAGCTACCAGTAACGTATAGCGGTAAATTGCTTCACAGAAATGCACTACATCCATGACAGTTATCTGGTATCTCAAGTCTGAGGATAACTATATATACATGATTTACTTGATGACAAGATCCATAAAGTAAACTCATGAAGTCGGGATAAGTCCTATATTCAATTCATTGAATATCATGTGAAATTGGCATGTCAACGCATCAATATACTTTCAAGTATATTCTACCAATACTCAAATTTGTCTTGATTTAATGATATTCTGATGTGTCGTGTGTAGTGCAAGTTTTAAAAATTTATAAAATCAATTTATCCAATTCTCTAATCAACACATACGAGCAAGTATACTCGTCCGTAGTAGTAAAGGTGGGTAAGTTGAGATCGTCCCAAGGGAATTGGGGTTTGGGTTTGCAAAATAAGTTTTGACAAAAAGGGTTGTCAATCCGATTTGGTGTAAATTCTAAGGTAAGTAAAAATCAATCAATCAAAAACAAATATACTTGTGTGTAATTCCATGACAATTGTATAGAGTAATCTAACAAGTTTGGTGTAACTTGTAATGATGCACAACTTAAAATGAGTGATTCACAATCAATGGTTTTTATCATGAGAAATCATCTCTAAGAATTCAATCTCCTAGTTAATTCCTTTCGGCCTTTGTTAACTAGTGCGATAATTCTATTAAACTCTTTGTTGTTTGAAAAGCATTTCTTATCTTAGGAATTCCTACGAATCCTTTCGGCCTTTTCTTGTGATGAAATCGTTTCCAAATCCATTTTAATGAGTTAATATGGTGCTTGTCACACACCATAGTCCATACTAATTCGTGCACTAACTTTTTGGAATAAAAACATAAAGAAAATCCTTTCGGCCTTTGTTAATCTTTAAAACTGTTTTTACCAACCAATTAAGCAAGATTAGATTGTATTTCAACAAACTCATAAAACAAGATATGATTTCATGCATCACTATGAAATAAGAATACTCCAACAATTATCACATCATACACACAAGCATAACCAAAATCACTCCATAATAATCATAATCAAACACAAGTAATCAACCATACTTTCATTCATCTTAAAGTAAAAGTAGTTCATAATAACTCAAACAAGAAATACCTAGTTGTGAAATTACAAGAACTAGAATTGTGGAACTATAGCAACCACTCTCCTCCAATCGCCTATGATCACACGTAAACAACTCCACACTTGGACACAACTCTTGAGACTTGAACTCAAAGATTCCCTGGACGTTCTCACAGCAACTACAAGCTTTCGGGCAATGATAATAAGTTTAGCAAGACTTGGTGTAAGCCTTACTAGGTTTTTGGGTTGTCACACTTGTAAACTAGCCAAGGGTTCTTTAAATAAGTGAAGGAACCCTTTGTCCTCAAGCAAAAACGTCCTTAATCAGTAAATAACCAAGAAATGATAAGCCACCATGATTACGGGGCTTAAATTCGTCATTAAATGCGTTTTTGTAACTTCAGTCTCCTCCAACCGATCGGTATTGAGGTCCAACTGATCGGTTGGATCTCTCGGTAAATCACTTTTCTCCCATCCGAATCGGATGCGGGCACCATCCGATCGGATGGGCCATTCTGCCATGCATACTTTTATTTTTTCTTCCTTTTCTCGTTACGTGCTTGATCCATTGTTGTACCACTATTTCCTTCCAAAGAACTTGATCTTTTCTTGATATATAAACATAGAAATCTTGACTTTATCAAATCCTTGAATTCTTGTGTGGTTCTTTTCTCGTTTCTTTCTCGTGATTCTTCAAATGTGCATAATTTCTTCATTTTTTCATCTTTTTATCATCTTTCCCTGTACTTGGCTATATTTACTTGCATATACACTTTTTCATGATTTAGTAACAAATATACACAAATATAACCAAATATGATGCACAAATCTAACGATAACGTGACTAAAAACATGTTCATTTTGAGCGTTATCAAATCCCCCACACTTGAGTTTTGCTCGCCCTCGAGCAAGTCTAGCTTTAAGAAAACTGAACTCAATGGCTACTTCATTATGATTCTAAAAATCCAACAACTATCCCAATGGAACAATTGTCATTTTAACTTTTAGGTGTGAAAAATTCTTGAAACATAAACAAGTTAATTCGAGCTTGATAACATAACTAAGCTCCTCTCATAGGATTTTTAAATTCACTCAACACTCAAGGGTAAATTTAATGGCATATCACTCAATTGCTCAGACATGATTCACGTTTCTTACCATAAGCTTGTACGAGTATCAAAACAACAAAATAAAACATCAAAGAGGTCTTTTATTCGGATTTAAGGTTAAAGGTTACGGTTACCTAGCTATTGTACAAATATTTCATACAAGAATGTAATAGCTCGCTAACAACGAATTCTTGACTAGCCAAACAACGGATGGTCACTAGATTGTACCTTTGGTTCGCTAACGACGTTATTTGCATAACGGATGGTCACCAAAACACGCACTAGCTCGCTAGCAACGTTTTTCAACTATTCAAAAACCCGGATGGTCACTAGAACATCCATGCACTTCATATCTAGACAAAGCCATCACTAAATCCGGATGCTCGAAAGCTAACAACGAATCAAGTAATTGGTAAAGGTAAGGATAAGACATGGGGATTATTTGTGATTGGTTTCTACAAAATAAAAACGAATAAATAAGAATCAAGTCCAAATTCCGTTCCCAACTGTTTATACCTCAAATGATCACTCCACCAAACTTCTTCGATTGTCATTCTTCCGCATCTCATACTAACTCCTTCCTTCCTTAATAGCTCATTGACTATTTTATTTTCATCATTCCTTTCATTCATAGCTCATTGCTATTCATTTTTTTTCAACTTCTATCTCGTCACCCCCACACTTTGGATGAGCACACGCTACAAAAAATACAAATAAGAGTAGTGACCTCCTTCTTCAATGAAACAACATATACACATACAAAGTGTGGTCAACATGTAATCATCAAAAAATAACTAGTTTCGAACTTCAATTGAACTTGATTCAGGTAAGGCTAAGGTGTAAGGTGTAAAATCTTTTTGTATTTTTCTGGATTTAATCAAAAGAAAAGATAAGGCTCAGAAGGTGTAACTAAGGGTATCTAGCGTAAAAGATTAACGCTAACAAATGGGTTTCAAATACTAAGGATAACTAACCAATGCGGTCAGCAAAAAATATTTTTGTAAACGAAAGGCCATTTGGTGTAAATCCTAATTTGCCCCTTATCATTTGAATATATTTTATTACTCAAAAGTAATTTTAACCGTAATGCATAACACGTACAAGTTCTAGAATCAACATGATCACCGGCACACTCATAACAAAATATAGAGCATAAGAAATGCTTTATACAAAAAGGCTTAAATCCTCACAATTTAAGGTGGGTTATAACATGTGCTAGCAATAGTTATCAATAACTCTCCTTCCTTGATTAAATTCCAATTTTTTTTTTCAAATAGCCTCATTCTTACCATTGAATCAAAATATATAAATAACTAGAACATCAAGGGCGAACCTAACTCTAGTCACTCGAATCCCAAAATTCTACTAGAACTAAAAATTTAAGAATCATACCAATTTTTCCTATTTTCTTCCCTCCCCCACACTTAAGTTTTTCATTGTCCTCAATGTAATAAAATGAACTTAAAAGTAAAGGAAATGGGAAAAATTTAGAGAATAAAATAAAATAGAATAAAATGCTACCCGTAAAAAATTCGTATAGATTTATTTTATCTTACGTAAGCACATGAGTTCTCCTAACTCCGAATATTGATCAACACTAAGCTTTCGTGAATTGTTCCCTTGCAAAAAAACTGCAAAAACTATATGCGAAACAAACAAAGCAAAATACTAAAATAAACAAAAATAGTTCAAAACAAACCATAAATAATAAAATCCTAATAAAGTTAAGTTAAAGTAGTGGAAATAGAAGTTATTCAACCAACATTGTTTTTTTTAAAACATAACCATTGCTCAACCAAATCTTCGATGATCATCAATCATCGGCATCCATGTGTTCATCGCCATAAACCCGCTCATCTTCACTCTCGTCATCATCCTCATAGTTCTCTTCATCATCAAAAACTGTAAACTTGGGCCTTTTCTTTCCAACACCTGACGAGGAACCTCCTACATCGTAACTCGAACTTCCAACTGTAGGGACTCTACCATAAACTGGCACTGGATCGGGAAATGGTGCATACCCGGGATACGGGTAAGGATATTGGCCAGGATATGGGTCATACTGAATTGGGTAGGGTGGAACATTTGGTGGATTGTAGGGAGGTACCTCATAGTTAGCATCACGAGCTACATGTTGAATCATCGGCATGGAATAATCATAGTTGTAATTTTGCCTCATCATCATAGAATCTCTCCACACTTCCCTACACTCTATCTCATTCAATTCACGGTTCCAATCTCCCCATCCCGAGTCAAAACTACCCGGGGCATGAACATTCCTAATTGGTGGTGGTGGTTGATACAGTTGTTGTTGATAGGGTTGTTGTGGTGCTTCATGAGGTGCGCCCATCGTTGGTTCTGTCACTGCTCCCAACGTCTTTGTTTTCCTATCCAACGCTTTACCGAAACTTTTATCATCCCACGTCTCACTCTCCTTCATTTCCGAACATTTTTCCAATTCCTCATACTCAAAATAACCCAAATTTCTTGCCAACATAGTCACATAGTGACCTCCACAAATCACACTATTATCTTTTATCCCTGGTGCTCTTCTTGAAAGATACTCGGCTATTATCCAAGCCGCATTCCCGTTCTTATCCTCCTCCAACAATTTTATTAGCCATAGATCCGGTTGATTGCACTTATCCCTGCTACCTGTTCTATGCAAAACCCCCCAAGCGATCAACTTTTGTAAAATCTTCATAATAGGACTCCTTAACTTGGATGAGTTCCTTCTACGACAACCTGGATCTCCCACTCTATTCCAATAATTTTCTAGACCCTCATAATCATTATGCTTTCTTACCAACCTTGCAAAATGAACTGGAAACAAACGATGCTCAATTTCATCTTGATCGTATAGACCAAGAACTACAGCAAACTCCGGCAAAGTATAAACATGTTCCCTACCACAGAGCCTAAACCAGATACATCTATCATTCACAACATCCACAATCTTCCTTTCAAAATAAAATGTGGAGAAAAACTCCAAACACCATTCTCGGTTAACATTCTCATAAATACTAAACGCTCTTTCCCACGAAAGATCTTCAAAACTATCACCGTCTCCCTCATAAACATACGACATCCTCATCATATTTCTTAACTCAGTCTCACAATTATACTCCGCAAACAAACTCCAATCGACTAACCTTGGTTTAGCAATTTCTCTCCCTTGTAGCTTCGAAAGACGCTCCCGAAAAACGTGCTTTTCCTCCTTGCTCTTAACCTTTCTGAACTTCAAGTTTTCATTACTTTCAGAATTGAGAGTATATTGGACCTTACTCTTGGCATTCCTTTGCACATACTTCGTTACAATCGGATTCACTCTACCACTTAATGAACTCGAGCCACCTGCAAGATAACTCTGTAGAAAACACAAACATATGATAGTATAAGAGCATAAAAACCAAGATGGCATGATTTAGAAGTCACAAAACTCGTTTGGAAAAAATTTCATTTTTATTTACCGAGAGCTCCATCCGATCGGTATTACTCACCATCCGATCGGATGGAGTAATTGTCCCAGCCCAACCGATCGGTATCTACCCGCAACCGAATCGGTTGAGGCTTTCTGTCTCAAAATTTTTTCCTTTTCGGATTTCTAATCAATTCCAACAATCCAGCTCTATCCTATCATGCATTTGATCGATCATAATGGTTTCTACATATCCCACTCGTCTCCAAACACGTTCATAACATATTCACATGATTTCTCAATCTTTCTAGAACATATGAACACTACCAAATCAAATCTCTTCCATTGATGTGCTAATCAACAATGCATCTTCCTAGAATCACTAATCAACAACTAAATAACACCTGGAAACCATCAATTGCAATCCAAATCGATTTAAAGTTTTGACCCATTTTAATCCGAAAATTCAATCAATCAATTCTTCCTCAAAACTTAATCAATCTATCTAATTCCTTTTGCAATGAATTCCTCAATCATTTACCCATCTATTCCACAAAAAATTACATCTTAATTCGAACTATATCAAAAATACCCAAATTTTGACCTAATTAAAGAAATTCGAATTAAAACCTAATTAGTACAAATTGATGATGTTACTTACTTGTTTAGGTGCCATAGATGATTCTTCAACACTCCTGCAACACTTAATAGACTTCTAATGGTCGAATTTTTGAATCCCAAGTTTGGTGGATTGAGTGTGTGTGTGTTTTGTGATTTTTGAAATCTTGAGTATATATATTTCAATCCATCCGATCAGTATTTGATCCAACCGATTCGGATTGAATTTTTGCAAAAACTTCACTTTCTTTTGTCAACACTTTTCTCACACTTGTAAGAACAAATGAAAAGTGTTTTTACTCTTCAAAAATATTTCTTTTAAGCATAAAAATACTTCAACACACTTAATCTCCCAACTTGTTTTTCAATTCTATCTCTACAACTAAAACATAACTTAACTCTTAAACTCAAAACATAACTTCATAAACTTAAAACTTAATAAACCAAGACAATTAAAAGGTCTAAACTCAAACTTAAACTTAAACTTAAATGCAAACATTAAACTACTAAAACGCATAAAAATTAAAAAGAAAACAAACAAAACACTAGCACAAGCTTTGTGCTTTTATTCTTCAAACTCTTGTCTTTCAACCTTCAAAATATTCGTGCCTCAAGATATCTTCATTTTGGAACTTTTCGGACAACTTTCGGTTAGTCATTTGCATTTTAAACTTCCTTGTAAAGTTCCTTCCATCCGGACAAACTATATCAAACTTCACATGCCATTCTCCGTCTTCTTTTTCCTTCTTGTAAACACTAGATCCTTCGGGTCCCCATTCCAAATTCTTCAATTGGACCGGTAAAGATCCAAGAAAATCTGTCAATTTGTTAAACACAAAAACATTCTTAAACGGGTTATAGAAAGCCTCCATCGCTAGAGCTCTTTCCATCTCATCTTCAATATCAAAGTAACTTGGGACAACCGGCCCATATTTAGGCCTCCCTTCGTCATCTCTACCTACTTCAAAACAACCCAAGTGGTTTTCTTCTTCTTCTTCTTCACCATGAACTTCTTTAACAATCTTTCCTCTAGGCTTTGGATAATAGGTATGCTTCAAGATTCCATCACTTATAGTCATAGTACCTCTACCAATATCTATAATAGCTCCACAAGTTTTCAAAAATGTTCTTCCTAACAACAATGGTAACTCCTTGTCCACCGAAATATTAAGCACAAGAAAATCGGCCAAGAAAGCTTGATATCCTATTTGGACTCTAACATTCTTTACTTCTCCCATCGCTTTTGCTCGTGAATTATCAGCCATAGTAAGATTATATTGATTTGGTTGAGGATTACCAAGTCCTAATCTCTTATACAATGGATACGGCATTACATTCACACTTGCTCCTGTGTCAGCCAACGCATACATCGCATCGGTTCCATTAACTTTAATAGGTAACACAAAATTTCCTGGATCGCTCTCCTTTTTAGGCAACCCATTCTCAACTATCCTTTCTCTTGCAATCTCATCAAAATTCTTATCCTCTAACCTAGCCCTTGCCATCATAACTGCATCCAACTTCTTACGATAAGTCATGTAATTATTCAACACTTCCATTACCGGCTTCTCCTCCATAAGCTCCTTAAACTTTGTTTCCAAATTTTCCAGAATTGCTTCTTTTTGCTGTTGGGTTAATGGTTTAACTATTTGTGGTGTTTTTGGTGGTGAACTAGATGAAGAACTCTCATTCTTAGGGATGGAGAACTCTCATTTTTAGGGGTGGAGGGTTGGGTAAGTTTGTTAAGTGGTGTTTTCTTTCTATTTGCTTTGCCCATTTTAACAATCTCTCCCTTTCCTACCTTTTCTTCTACCATATCATCAACATCTATCCTCATCTCTCCCAATGCAAAATCAATCCTACATTTAGTCTTAACCATAAAATCTCTACCAAACACAACTTCTGGTTCATCCGCATTTCCATATTCCAAAACAACAAAATCAACTTTGAACACATGACCATGAATATTAACATTCACATCTCTCACTATCTTTCTTCCATAATCCTCATAGTCAAGCCTAACAAAACCAAGCTTACCAAGCATATCTTCTGTGGAACGTTTGTTCTTTTTGTTTGAGATATTTATGTATTGAATGTGTTTAGCATGCGGAATCTACTACAACACACTTAAAAGAACACAAGGTGGTGAGTTTAAGTAAATGTGAGAATGCAAAGAACAAAGAACACAACTTTGGTTAACACAAAACGATTCAATATTATTGATGAAATAATACGGATGATCTAAGTATCACCGGGATTACAAAGTAATCTTGAATCTAAGATTGTAAAAAGGATTTGTGAATTGAAGTAACTAAGTTACTTGAGAGATAGTTTGTTTTGGTTATGAGTTGGTTAAAGATGCATGCATGAAGTGGTGACTAAGATATCCTTTTATAATGATAAGGATATCTTCTTACAAGATTGTCAAGTGGTTGAATATAAAACTATACTTTGACTATATTGGCGCCTACAATTAAATACAACTACCAATGTACAACTCTGCCATATTCTTCTGTGAACCACAGAGGACTACACTACTTCTACATAACGTATAACAATGTACAAAGACTAATAATTCAACTAAATATCTATTACAAAATATCTAATCGACTTGACATAAGCTTGGCAGGCACTTCATCAGCTAGCAGTACCTTCTACCCAGAAGGTACTGGTAGAACATCTTCATACACTTCAAAAATCAACTAGCAGGCTCTTTAACATCTTTGGCAGGCTCTTTGACTTGAACATTTTATTCCCAACAATCCTCCCCTAAACTTGTTATTTCCATTAAAATACACAAGTTTCTGATGAATAAAATACATACCTTGAGGATTTGAGAGAACTCTTCCAAAAACCTTCACTCTCTGTTCTTCCTTTTTCTTTCATATTGCTCAGATATGCTCCTCAGCAAACTCTGAACAATTTCTGAGTTCTCATCATCTTTGTCACACCTTAATCTCTTGGAGATCATGGTTTTAAGCACTTCATAACTAAGTGGATACTCTTTCTCAGCCAACATAAAGAGTTCTATCCCACTCTGTGTGAAAAGGTGATGAATATTGCTATGGCTTAGAAATTCCCAAGTTGTTGAAGGATCATAATAGGGAAATTTCCAATGAACATCTTTGGGATCAGGATCAAACATCCTATTGAATTCTACCCAAAGTTCTTGTTCCTTAGCATCTGTACTAGAAGTTGTGTCTAGTCTAATTTGCACTAGATTCCACAATTCTTCCAAGTCTGCTCTGTCACATGCTTTAACTAAATTTTCAAAATTCTTGAAGATAGCAAACTGACCCCCAACCCTTGTTATTTTCCATGATTTTCCTAATCTATCATGGTTGATCTCCCAATCAATAATAGGTCTTCTACAGCTAATTGGATCAGCATGTATGATAGTAGGCAAAGTAATCAACATTTTACTTACTTGCTCTGTGTCCAATTTTGCTACTTCTTTCTTCTGAGCATCCTTCTTCTTCATTGAGGGGTGTACATCAGATGGAACTTTATAGTAAAGACTCTTGTAGGCTTGTAGATACAGGAAGAAGATTTCATCAGCAGATTTCTTCTTTAGTTGATAGTCAGTCCAATTTGCCTGACCTTTCAAAAACCTTTTCATAAAAATCACCTGATCTTTCTGAGCTTGTCCTACCTTAAAACCTCTCTTCTGACTTTCCTTCATCTTCTCAAAAATGTCAGCCAAAGCTGCTTCTTTATACTTCTTGTTGATGAATGATTCAAGTGCTTCTGTTTTCTCATCAGAATTGAGATTCTTGTCATTTACTATAATTGCTGCTTGACCTTTCACAATTGGATCATTATTGATAATCCATAGCATCTGTGCATCAAAGGTTTCTTGAGCAATTTGAGTATCAAGAAGAGTCTGAGCATCATCTTCAGCATCTTTATGCTCTTTCATTACTGCAAGCATTCTTGAGGCTTCAAGTGCTTTTAGCTCTTCTTCATGAACCCTTTTGGCTTCTTCTTCTCCTAAAGCCATCTGAATTTGCTGAGTTCTTTTCAACTTTTTGGACTTTGGCTCATCTTCAATCATAATGCCTTTGCCCTTATCCTTTGGAGTTGGTGCTTGTGATGGAGCAGAAGATTGCTCATCAGCAGCAAAAATCCTCCCATGAACAAACAAATTCCCTTGAGGCTCTAAATCCCTCTTTCTCTTGTACACTTTCTCAGCAGACCCTTTGTACCCCATAGCCAATAGCCTTTCTATCCTAGTAGGCTCTTCTTCTGGCCTAGCAGGCTCTTGCCCTGCTCCAACAGGCTCTTCATCATAAACTTGAGTTCCATCATGGAATTCAAATTGAGCCTCTTCCTCATCTTCAGAACTATCCTTCCTCCCCTTTTTGGAAGAGTGACCTATCCTATCAGCATCTGACTGTGAAGAACTAGATAAAACAACCTTTGCAGACTTTTTACCCTTTAGCTTCTTCACTTCACCCTCCAATCTCTTTACCCTCTTTACTAATTTGATGTTGATCTCAGAAAACTTCTTGCTTTGACTTTTAAGAGCATCTTCTAAGAACTTCACCTTGCCTTTCAGTTCTTGCATTGTCTGAGGTGATTGGGTTTGTGATACATGATGTGATGATGTTGGTGGTGTTGCTGATGGTACTGGAGATGGTATTGGTGATGTTTGATGTGTTGGGGAAATGTAACCATGTGAAGAACTAGATGATGGTGTATCTGCTGATGGTGTTGGTTCTTCTGGATGTTGTGGTAACATTTCATCAAAAAATGGTATTTCTTCCCCTCTAAAACCAATTCTCATATTTGAAAATACTTTGTGAGAAAGTTTTGGTGTGTCATAAATTGAGTCTGTGGGAAGTAACAAATGTTTTAATTTTGCAATGATGCACCCAATAAATCTTGGATACATCAAAAACTTTGTTTCACTTTTCACATTTTTAATCAATCCCTCAAAAATATGTTTTGAAAAATTGTATTTTCTGTTTGTGGCTAAGCAAATGAGAGCAGAAGCCATGTTTCCACTAAATTGCTCCCAAGAGGTTTTCTTCTGGCTCAAACAGTGAAGGATTGTGTGAATCAAAAATCTCCATTGTGGAGTAAGATGCTTTTTCAGAAAAGTGAGTTTGTTAGACTCAGCATGATACCCCATTCTTTGTAAATTTTCAAAAATTTCAGTATCTGGTAACTGACTAATACCATCAGAATCATCCAAATGAAGATGTCTTCTTATGGATGACTCAGTAATAGTCAAGTGTTTACCATCCACTTTGGCCTTAATTCTTTGTTCCCCATTTTCAGAAGTTTTAATTTTAGCAGATTGCCAAAATTGTAAAATTTGTGTTTCATAAATAGTGGGATTGACTAGCAAAGCAAACCTGATGTAGGAGTTGTTTAAAAAGTCCACTATTTGATGAAATGAGGCATTATCCTCTGACTTCTCCAAAAATGCTAACTGATTGTGACGTTGGACAAAATCTAGAACAACTGTGGAAGCCATAATGAAAATTTTGAAAATGATGGTGGGATTTGTTGGTAGTACTGGTAGAAGATGAAAGGTGTATGTGTATTATGATAATGACTGATGAAAGAAGATATGAGAGAATTACTTTTAACCGACAATAAGAAAGATTATAATAAGTAAATGTATAGGCGGTTAAAAAGATCTTTTATATGTGAAATATAATATAATATAATCATCAGTAATTTACATAACTACCCCAACGGCTAATTTCAACTACCAGGCCTAATGGCTAAAACTTTTTCTGACAGGCTCAACGGCTATATAGCAGTACCTTTTTATACTAGCAGTACCAATTTTGAACTACCAGTACCTTTGAAAGTTTTATAAAAATCCCTTATAGTTTTTAGCAAACTACCAGCTATCAACGGATTTGAGTTGTCTTTACCAAAAGCCGTTTGCTTAAGGACTAGCTAACTATTTACAATTAAGTATGGTTAGTTAACAACCATATAGTTTTTGGTAAACTATCAACCATCAACGGATTTGATTTGTCTTTACCAAAAGCCGTTTGCTTAAGGACTAGCCAACTCTTTAGTTTGTAAAAACTTGGTGAGTGGAATACCAAAAGCCATGATGGCCCAAAGATGGTGCAATTTCCTTGGATGGAGGAAATTAAAAAGGCAATGATGCTGTGTATCTTGGATGATTGGTTCAACAATTGAAATCATCTAATGTCATGCCTTTGAGTTGAAACTTTCCTTAGGTTGATCTAGATAGAACTTTCTCCTTGAGAAATGCTTCATCCCTTCTAGATATGTGATCTAACTCTCTCTTTTTCAACTTTGCATCATCTTGTATGCTCTTGTCTTTCCTTTCATAAATTGGTTTTTCTTCCATTCTGGGCTATCAATTCCTCCCCTGAGATTGTTATCTCTCCTGAAATGAATATAACTTTTGTTGCTCCTTTTTGTTTGGAAGAACTCTTGTTTTGTTATTAACCTGAAATGTGTTAGTTGCAAACCAAAAGAACAAAGTGCAAAGTACTTGATCTATAGCATTTTAAACATTCAAGCCTTTATATAAACAAAACATAGCAATTTTATATCAACAGGACCAATTATGAACTAACAGGACCTTTTGACTAACTAGCAGTACCTTGTTTAAAAGCCAATACCAGTTAAGTTTATGAACAAAAACACATGTTATTCAAAGATTTATCATTCCAATACCTCCTACAAGATATTTGAATCTACCTAAATCAAAAGCTTTGGTGAGAAGGTCTGCATAATTCTTTTCAGAATCAATTTTAACTACTTGAATTAACCTTTTCTCATTGCAATCCCTTATGAAATGGTGTCTGATTTCAATATGTTTTGTTTTTGAGTGTTGAACTGGATTTTTAATGATACAAATAGTACTGCTATTGTCAATATAAATAATGGTGTTAAGAAAATTGTACCCATAGTCAAGCATTTGATTTTGGATCCAAAGAATTTGCCCACAACAACTTGCACCAGCAACATATTCTGCTTCAGTTGTAGAATTGGCCACCATTGTTTGTTTCTTGCATTGCCAAGAGATTAGTCTGCAGCCAAGAAATTGACATCCACCAGTTGTGGATTTTCTGTCTAGAGTTGCACCAGCATAGTCACTATCCGAATAAGCCACCAATTCAAAAGATGATTCCCTTGGATACCAAAGACCCAACCTAGGTTGACCCTTAAGATATCTAAAGATTCTTTTGACTGCTGTGAGGTGAGAGATCTTGGGATGTATTTGAAACCTTGCACATACACATACTGAGAACATGATATCTGGTCTTGATGATGTAAGGTACATCAAAGACCCAATCATTGATCTATAATTGTGCAAATCCATATCTTCTCCTTCAGCATCCTTGAGTAGCCCTTTGTCTGGATCCATTGGTGTACTTGCAACTTTAGAATCAGCAAAATTAAATTTCCTTAGGATCTCTGCTACATACTTATCTTGGCTGATAAATATGCCTTCTTTGGATTGTTTCACTTGGAGACCCAAAAAGAAAGTAAGTTCCCCCATGGAACTCATTTCAAACTTACTATGCATAAGTTTTTCAAAATGTACACACAATTCTTGGTTTGTTGATCCAAAGATAATGTCATCAACATAAATCTGCACTAGCAAGATGTCTTTCTTTCTTCTTTTGATGAACAAAGTTGGATCAATCCTGCCTCTTTGGAATCCACTTTCTAGTAGAAAACAAGCCAATGTTTCATACCATGCCCTAGGAGCTTGGTGTAAGCCATACAAAGCCTTGGTAACCTTGTAAACTTTGTCTGGATACTCTGCATCAATGAAGCCTGGAGGTTGAGATACATATACTGGTTCTTCAATTTCACTATACAAAAATGCACTCTTAACATCCATTTGATAGACAGTGAAGCCTATGAATGAAGCATAGGCCAAGAAAAGCCTAATTGCTTCAAGTCTTGCAACTGGAGCAAACACTTCTTCATAATCTACCCCTTCTTCTTGAGTATATCCTTGTGCTACCAATCTTGCCTTGTTTCTGATCACTATACCCCTTTCATCTTTGTTGTTTCTGAACACCCATTTGGTTCCAATTGCCCTATAACCTTTGGGCAAATCAACCAATATCCAAACCTTCTGAATCTTGAATTGGAGAAGCTCTTCTTGCATAGCTTCCACCCAACTTGCATCATCTAAAGCTTTGTTTATGTTTTTGGGTTCAGCCTGAGATAGAAAACATGAAAACAGGCATATATTGGAAGTATCATTATTCTTTTCTTCATATATAGAGGAGATAAACCCTTCTTCATCTGAAGATAAGACTTGAGATAAACCAACTTGAGATCTTGTTCTAACACCAGAAGTTATGCTTCCAATCACATCATCAGTTGAGTGATCTTTGAGAATTCTAGTGTTTGGTGTTTTAGGAACTTCATAAGTAGTTGGTAGATTGCTAATCCCCACTTCTTCTTGAAAAGAATCATCTATTTGAACATTCAATGGCTCAGCAGTACCAATACTTGAACTAGCAGGACCATCTGAAGAACTAGCAGTACCATTTTCATTAGCACCACTTTCTTGATTCTCTTGATTCTGAGTTCCTTGATCTTCTTCATTGCCTTCATTTGTTGTGTTTGAAGGTCCTTCTTGACTTGAAGATAGATCCATACTTTTCCAAATTGGCATCCAGATGTAATCTTGATCTTTAGGAGTTTCAACATTGTCTTCAAAACCTGCATCAACATTAGTATTTGTACCTGTAACAGGCACATAATTCATAGATTCTGAAAGCCTATCAACATCAAACATCCAATCTGGTCCAATTCCTTTCACATTTGTTAGTTTCTCTTGAAACTCTATGTGAAGATTTTCTTCTACTTGCCTAGTGCAAGTGTTAAACACTCTATAGGCCTTACTCTGCAAGGAATACCCTATCAAATAGCCAACATCTGCTTTTCCATCAAATTTGCCTAAATGATCTTTGGTATTTAGAATAGTGACATGACAATCAAAAGGTCTCATAAAACTTAAAGATGGTTTTCTACCAAAGAAAAGTTCATAAGGTGTCTTTCTATGTGGCTTTGTCACAAGAACCCTGTTTTGTACATAACAAGCAGTACCAACTGCTTCAGCCCAAAATGAAATAGGCAACTTAGAGTCTACTAACATAGTTCTAGCAGCCTCTATAAGTGTTCTATTCTTTCTTTCTGCTACTCCATTTTGCTGAGGAGTTCTAGCTACACTAAACTCTCTTTTTATGCCTTTTTCCTTGCAAAAGTCATCCATAACTCTATTCTTGAACTCTGTCCCATTGTCACACCTGATGACTTTGACCTTCTTATCAGTTTGGTTTTCTACCTCAGTGATATATGTTTTAAGTATCTCACTAGTTTCATGTTCAGATCTTAAGAAGAAAACCCATGAAAATCTGCTATGATCATCAGTAACAACCAGACAATATCTTTTTCCATTCAAGCTGCACACATTAGTAGGACCAAAGAGATCCATATAAAGCATATGTAAAGCCTGAGAAATAGAGTTTTGGGTCTTGGGCTTACAAGAAGCTCTATGTTGTTTGCCTTTTAGACAGTCAACACAGGATTGGTCGTTTTGGAAAATCGTTTTGGGTAAACCTCTTACTAAATCATATTTTGCAATAGTGTTGATTGTTTTAAAGTTTACATGACCAAGCCTTCTATGCCAAAGCATAGATTCATCCAATGAGGCCTTTGCTACCAAACAAGTTAGACTCTCTTTAGGATCAATGTTCTTTAAATTGACACTGTACATATTGTTCCTTTTTGGAATTTGAAGAAGGATCTGACTCTCATCAGGCATCTTAAAATCAGAAGAAAGAACCATACATTCATTGTCAGTAAAGAGAACATTGTTCTTTTTGTCACACATTTGTGAGACACTAAGAAGATTAAACTGAAGTTCTTTCACAAAATACACATTTTCAAAATCTAGTTTACTGGTTTTGATGGTACCTTTACCAGTGATCTTTCCTTTTATTCCTCCCCCAAAGGTAACATATCCTCCATCAAAAGTTTTGAAGTCTGAGAGGAATGACATGTTGCCTGTCATGTGCCTTGAACATCCACTATCAACATATCCTTGATCTTCAATATCAGTTGAATGTTCCTGTACATGAATAAACATATTAGTTTCCTTGGGGTACCCAAGCCATGACAGACTTGGGTTTGCCTCTTGCATCAATGAAATCAAACCTTTTCAGGATTGTTGATGCACCTTTTGATTGGATTGGTTTCCAAATCCAACATGCTGAGGACTTAACAACACTTTCCCTTTTAATCCATTGTGTGGTCTTTGGTCTATCAGTACCAATTTTGGTAATACCAATCTTGGCAGTACCATTTGGTCTAGCAGGACCTTTGGTTTTTGGTTTCCAAATTTGTGTTTTGACCATAGATTTCTTTTGAATAGGACTATTCACAACTTTTGGTACACATTTGAAAGTGTTTATTGTACCCTTATTAGTTGGTTTTGCAATAACAGGCTTATTTTGTCTAACAGTATGTGTAACATTTGTGGTGTTAGACTTAACAAAACTTTTTCTGGGGTGAGTAACATTTGTTTTAGACTTTGATTTACTCCCAGAAACCCATTTATTACAATAAGCATGAAGATGATTAAAGCTACCACAATAATAACAAGCCTTATTGAACATAACAAAGTCATCACCTAGTTGTTGTGACTTAAGGTTGTTCCAATTTCTTTGGCTTCCCCTAGGTTTGTTATTACAATTTTTACAACTTTCAACTGTTTTCAAAACAGCTTTAGCCTTAGCTTTAACTTCTACTTTCTTAAGACTTAATGGTCCTACTTTGATTCCTTTAATAGGAGTAGTCTCATCTTCATCATCATCAGATACCCAATCTTTAATAATTAGGACATCTGGTCTTTTATCAGTGAGCACCTTAGAGAGTGGGGCATTCTTAGCATTCTCAGAAGGTTCACTTATCACTACAGGTTTAGCCAATGGTTTAATGACTTCATGCACACCTGATTCAGCAAGATCTGATCCTGGAGGACAAGGAATTCCTCTATAAGGAGGTGGACATTCATTGTATCCTATCCCTGATTTTATTCTCTTATTCATCTGATTCTCTACTATGCTCCTAGTACACTCAGAAGCATTTTCCAATTTAGTAACAGTCAGTTGAATATTATCTCTAGCCAATGTAACTTTAGTACACTCATTCCTTACAATTTCTATTTCTGAATCTTTCAAAAATATTTGTCTATTAAGAGCAGCTTTAGCATCAGAAAATGTGAGTTCATTTTCTCTATAGTGAATGATTTGTTTTTCTAGTTTGGCCATACCACACTGATGGTTAAATAAGGTTTGATTGGTTTTTCTTTCTTCTATTTTTAGCTCATCATAAGATTTTCTTATAACTTCTAATTCTTTAAGAAATTCACAATTGCTAGAACATTTGATAGTTTGTACCTCAGGAGTGGAGAATGCCATCAAAGCCAATTCATCAGAAGTTGACTCATCTTCACCCATGAAACTCCAATCAAAACCCATGCCATCAATAGCAACCATTGCTTTTGGCTCAGCAACTTCAACAACCTTACTCTTGCTTTCAAAGCTTCCTTTATTCCTGTTGTCAAACCCTCTACCCTTGTCATCCTGCTTCTTAGGTCTTCTACACTCTCTAGAGTAGTGACCCATCATGTGGCAGTTGTAACACTCCACTTTTGACTTATCATAGCCAGCAGGCTCATTTCCATTTATCATTATCTTCTTGCCAGTCCTCATCAACAACTTCTTAGCTCTAATGCTTAAAAGTGAAAGTTGCCACTTTATGTCCATCACTTCAAGATCATCAGGATGAATCTCTTGAAGGTCTTCAAAAGTTAATACGGACCCATTGTGTTGAGATGTAAGAAAAGCACACCCAATTGTTTCATCTAAAATGGATTTGGTACTACTAGAAGTACTAGCAGTACCAAAGGTTGTACTGGCAGTACCTTCTTCTCTGCCACCTTTTTCTTCATTATCAACCTTTGAGATGCTTGGGGATGAAACAAAAGCCATATTTCCTAAACTTGACCCAGTAGTCTTCTTTACTTCATGTTCTACAATTTTGAAATTGTTGTAGAGATCATTGAGACTCATCTGGTCAATATCTGGCTTGTTCTTCCAGACAATGACATGCATAGACCATTCTAAAGGTAAACTCCTAAGAAATTTAGAGTTTAGGTCTTCTTGAGTTATCATCACTTCATGGATGGCTAACTGACTTGCAAGCTTCTGAAGTCTATTGAACATACTGTCCAAAGACTCATTGGTTGTGGCTGTAAAGTTCTCAAATTGTTGTTTGAGAAGTGTTTTCTGTGTTTTCTTGGTAGCATCATTACCACCAAACCTAGCCACAATAGCTTCAAAAAGGGTTTTGGCATCTTTGTATTTGTTAAAGATCAGAAGTTGATCATTTGGAATAGTCATCAGTAACATACTCCTTGCTTTTAGATCATTTCTCTTCTGAATCTTTTCATCTGCATTTGATGGTTGGTCTTGTATTCTTGTTACAATAGCATCATTTACTGTTGTAGTGGTGATTTGGGGTTTAAATGAATTGCCTTGTTCAATGATCTCCCAAAGTGCATAGTCCTGCACTTGAAAGTATTGTTCAACCCTTAGTCTCCACATTTCAAACTCATTTTGCTTAAGTAATGGAAGTTTAGCTGCAACATTTGTTTGAATATGTTCAACATCCATTGTTCTTTTAAATTAGTAAATATCAAGCCTAGCTCTGATACCACTTGTGGAACGTTTGTTCTTTTTGTTTGAGATATTTATGTATTGAATGTGTTTAGCATGCGGAATCTACTACAACACACTTAAAAGAACACAAGGTGGTGAGTTTAAGTAAACGTGAGAATGCAAAGAACAAAGAACACAACTTTGGTTAACACAAAACGATTCAATATTATTGATGAAATAATACGGATGATCTAAGTATCACCGGGATTACAAAGTAATCTTGAATCTAAGATTGTAAAAAGGATTTGTGAATTGAAGTAACTAAGTTACTTGAGAGATAGTTTGTTTTGGTTATGAGTTGGTTAAAGATGCATGCATGAAGTGGTGACTAAGATATCCTTTTATAAGATAAGGATATCTTCTTACAAGATTGTCAAGTGGTTGAATATAAAACTATACTTTGACTATATTGGCGCCTACAATTAAATACAACTACCAATGTACAACTCTGCCATATTCTTCTGTGAACCACAGAGGACTACACTACTTCTACATAACGTATAACAATGTACAAAGACTAATAATTCAACTAAATATCTATTACAAAATATCTAATCGACTTGACATAAGCTTGGCAGGCTCTTCATCAGCTAGCAGTACCTTCTACCCAGAAGGTACTGGTAGAACATCTTCATACACTTCAAAAATCAACTAGCAGGCTCTTTAACATCTTTGGCAGGCTCTTTGACTTGAACATTTTATTCCCAACATCTTTCGTAATATAGTTGTCTCCATATTCCATGTTAAGCTGAGCATCCCAAGCTTTAATACCTTCCACTCCACAAGGTGTAGAGTACCTCATGAACGGTGCATCAAACTCCTTAGGTGGTGCTTGTGTAAACACAACAACTCTTTTCTCCTTAGGTGAACTAACATGACTTTCTCCAACTTCTTCTTGTCTTTCCAAATCAACCTTAGCTTCTTTCAAAATATTTCCCAAACTTTCCAATGAATCACCCGAATCTTTCAGCATCTCTTCCAAATTTATCAAGTATTCCGAAACTTCGCTTAAACTCTCCATTCTACTTAAACACTAACTATAACATAACAAAAAAAAAAATAAAAAAAAATCCAAACTATTAGCGTGAGGGTTAGTTATAATCGAGATAACTTATAAATAAAATCAAAGCAAACAAACAAACAACTTCTAACTATTAAAACTTCAAAACAACTAAAAATTAAAAATTTCACAAAATTTTACCGAGGCCACCATCCGTTCGGTATTAGAACCCATCCGATCGGATGGTTGAATCGTTAAAACTTAGATTTGCCCAACCGAATCGGATGCGGGCAGCATCCGATCGGTTAGATCGAATTTTTCTTAAAAAAAAATTTATTTTATTTTTTTTATATTTATTTAAAAACTAAATTAAGACTCCTCTTTTTTTTTTTTTTTTTTTTTTTTTAAATCTAATAATTAAAAATAAACTAATTCATTAAAAATTAAAAACACATAATTAACAACTTAATGATCTTTAAACTAATTAATTACTTTATTAACTTGATTAACTATTAACCTCATTAACTATCACAATTAAGGAAAAAAAAACTCTTAAACTACCAATTATTAAACTAAAATTAACTATCTTAACTACTAAATTAAAACATTAAAACTATTTTAACTACCACTATTAATTAACTTAATTACTCTTACACTTAAATACATTAAACATAACATTAAATAAACATAAAAACTGAAAAATAACACTCGATCCTAAAAACTAAAAATTTTACCGAGGCCACCAACCGATCGGATGGAAATCCATCCGATTCGGTTGGTCCCGAACCAAACTTTTTTTTTTACTACAAAACTTATAAACTAGCAAACCAAACTACCAAGTAATTTAGACAATTCCCCGGCAGCGGCGTCAAAAACTTGATGTGTCGTGTGTAGTGCAAGTTTTAAAAATTTATAAAATCAATTTATCCAATTCTCTAATCAACACATACGAGCAAGTATACTCGTCCGTAGTAGTAAAGGTGGGTAAGTTGAGATCGTCCCAAGGGAATTGGGTTTTGGGTTTGCAAAATAAGTTTTGACAAAAAGGGTTGTCATTCCGATTTGGTGTAAACTCTAAGGTAAGTAAAAATCAATCAATCAAGAACAAATATATTTGTGTGTAATTCCATGACAATTGTATAGAGTAATCTAACAAGTTTGGTGTAACTTGTAATGATGCACAACTTAAAATGAGTGATTCACAATCAATGGTTTTTATCATGAGAAATCATCTCTAAGAATTCAATCTCCTAGTTAATTCCTTTCGGCCTTTGTTAACTAGTGCGATAATTCTATTAAACTCTTTGTTGTTTGAAAAACATTTCTTATCTTAGGAATTCCTATGAATCCTTTCGGCCTTTTCTCGTGATGAAATCGTTTCCAAATCCATTTTAATGAGTTAATATGGTGCTTGTCACACACCATAGTCCATACTAATTAGTGCACTAACTTTTTGGAATAAAAACATAAAGAAAATCCTTTTGGCCTTTGTTAATCTTTAAAACTGTTTTTACCAACCAATTAAGCAAGATTAGATTGTATTTCAACAAACTCATAAAACAAGATATGATTTCATGCATCACTATGAAATAAGAATACTCCAACAATTATCACCTCATACACACAAGCATAACCAAAATCACTCCATAATAATCATAATCAAACACAAGTAATCAACCATACTTTCATTCATCTTAAAGTAAAAGTAGTTCATAATAACTCAAACAAGAAATACCTAGTTGTGAAATTACAAGAACTAGAATTGTGGAACTATAGCAACTACTCTCCTCCAATCGCCTATGATCACACGTAAACAACTCCACACTTGGACACAACTCTTGAGACTTGAACTCAAGATTCCCTGGACGTTCTCACAGCAACTACAAGCTTTCGGGCAATGATAATAAGTTTAGCAAGACTTGGTGTAAGCCTTACTAGGTTTTTGGGTTGTCACACTTGTAAACTAGCCAAGGGTTCTTTAAATAAGTGAAGGAACCCTTTGCCCTCAAGAAAAAACGTCCTTAATCAGTAAATAACCAAGAAATGATAAGCCACCATGATTATGGGGCTTAAATTCGTCATTAAATGCGTTTTTGTAACTTCAGTCTCCTCCAACCGATTGGTATTGAGGTCCAACCGATCGGTTGGATCTCTCGGTAAATCACTTTTCTCCCATCCGAATCGGATGCGGGCACCATCCGATTGGATCGGCCATTCTGCCATGCATACTTTTATTTTTTCTTCCTTTTCTCGTTACGTGCTTGATCCTTTGTTGTACCACTATTTCCTTTCAAAGAACTTGATCTTTTCTTGATATATAAACATATAAATCTTGACTTTATCAAATCCTTGAATTTTTGTGTGGTTCTTTTCTCGTGATTCTTCAAATGTGCATAATTTCTTCATTTTTTCATCTTTTTATCATCTTTCCCTGTACTTGGCTATATTTACTTGCATATACACTTTTTCATGATTTAGTAACAAATATACACAAATATAACCAAATATGATGCACAAATCTAACGATAACGTGACTAAAAACATGTTCATTTTGAGCGTTATCATATTCCCATATCATTAATTAGACAACAGACAATTTAGAATAACATAAGTTATTCATGGATTTAAACATGCAAATATAGGATACAATCTATTATTAATGAAAATAAACGTACCAAGTACTTTAATTCATTGTAAATAATAATTGTTTAACATCCCTTATCCAAATACTAAATAGATCAATGCATGATAATTCCAGTTATTGAATTATGCCTCAAGTCATGTCAATCATACTTGTTGACAAGACATAAATCAACTAATTTTGATCTATCGGAATTTTGAGAATACTTATTTCAAGAATACAATTAGTGAAGTTCTTGTATGTGTGCATTCAACTATCTTGATATTGCCACATAATATTACATAAAATGTGTGACATCCTCAACCACCAAATTTATGACAATTAAACTATCAAACCTTTTATAGTTTAAAGTATTCTAATTCTTTAATGTATAATGCAACTATGCTCTTAGTTAAGCACAAGTAGTACACATGGCCATTAACAAGGATGAAATCCTACCATGACTAGTATTGAGTGTCATCTCAATTTCATTAGCATCATTGTATGCAAACAATAATATGCTCTATAAAATTCCGTAAACTTTAATGTCCATTGTGTAATGTTTGATGCCTTCCAATCATTCAAGATTTGTCGGCTATATCGATTACGCAACAATTTGCCATATGGTTCATACTTAGAATCTAGGAGCAATTTCAGGCTGAGGATGTAATTCTATATCTAACCATATTCATTACACTTAGTTATCTAATAACTTTCAATTAGATATAAATGTTGTCAAATCATCTTTCATCCAAGCATGATACAACAAATAACATGATGTTCATGAAAAATCCTTGTGTCAAACTTAGATTTTATTCATGTTATATATTTTCAAAGATATGTCTCCATTTAGACTTTCTAATAGTATATTGTCACACCCCCAAAATTGGGTCCAGCGAAAGCATACATGTCGCTGGGGTGCTACTCAATTGGTATCACAACGCAAGTACAAAGAACGGTTTTTACCTCAATCATTTAGAATAAAATTTATTAACAAAAAGTGTAAATTTTACATTATTCAAAAGTAGTGCGGAAATAGGCCCATAAAATAAGTAAAGCGGTCCCAACAAATATATCAGAGTCGTCTATGACCGTGCCCCTTGCTAAGCACCTCCAAAAATAAGCTATCGCCTTAACCTGAAAATACATGCTAAAAGTGTCAACACGAGGTTGGTGAGTTCATAGGTTTTAGTTTAAAACAATATGGTTGAACCACAAGGTTTCGAGTTTCAAACATCATTCACAAACAAGTCAAATTCAACGTAGGCTTACGCTGCCTAAATCACAGTTCCAAAACCAATCCGCAAACAATGTCATAATTCAAAACATCTCGAACCATAATCAATCATACAGATACCACACGCATATAGTGACGCGCCAACTGAACCTATGGTGTTCATCATACTCATAATCCATATCACGTGGGGAGCTACCCCGATAGATCTATCAACATGTGGGCTCTTAAAGAGAGTTAACAGTTGCACCAACTGAACCTATCAACTTGTGGGCTCTCAGCAGAGAGTTAACAGTTACACCAACTGAACCTATAACTTGTGGGCCCTCAGCAGAGAGTTAACAGTGGCGCCGTCATGTACTCACAAAACAAACATGTCACAGCATATAATCGCATCATCACACGTATATGTTCAAAATCATGTAAAACAGTAGTTCACAACATGAAAGCATTCAAAAGCATTGAGTTTAGTAAAAAAAACGAGCATGTATTCTCCCCCAAAAGAATTATAAAACAAGTAAAAGTAGGGGCCATGAACTCACCTTAGCCATAACAATGCAAACATTTCACGACTGACACAACTGGCATCTAGCTAATCACAACGGTATCCGGAGACAGGCACAACGGTACACGGAGGTATAAGCACAACGGCATCTATGACACACGGCACAACGGACTCGGCACAACCTAATAATATAAAGACTCGTCTCAAAATATATTCCACACGGCAACTAAAAGCGTAAAAATCTCCAAAAGTTAACTATTTCCCTTTCCAAAATAATCCGATTCCATTTCCAAAAATAATCAACTCTTAGCCTTTAGAATAAGTTGGGTATCATCATTCGTGTGACGGAAGAAAGACACGACTCAAGAGTACGCACGCCAAAAGAAAAATAAACAATCGAAATCGACGAGAAAAACGATACAAAACTCAAGACGAAACGACGGGGTCAAACTAAATAAATTACACAAATCAAACGCCCCCAAATCAAGTGAATAGATTGGTAGTCGTCGGTATTCTCCAAACATCCCGTTAAGTTATAATTCTTATATGTTTTATATACTAAAACATTAATTCGCCATGGCTCGTCCCCTAATGGAACGTTACCATGTCGAACAATTTATGAGTTTACCAACGTGTTAAAGTAATAATTGTTACCATTTATTCCCAAGAAATTCCGACAACCAAACATTCAATAGTAAGTCCCACAATCAATCTAAGTGGTATTCCCCGACAAGCATGTCCTCGGAACGCTTAATAACTCGTACACATTTTCATTTTAGTTCACTTATTTACTTTCCTTTTTAAATATCGATATTAGATAACAAAATAATTCGTTATAAACCAATTATTTTATTAAGTAATATCTTAAGTTATTATTATTTATTATATCACATTTTTAATTTGTCATTTCAATCTCTAGACTAAACATATATATATCGAGTCAATTTTACGTTCCGAGTCACGATTCGATTTCCATTATACTCGAGTCAACAAGTCAATATCTAGTTCAAAAGTCCATATACAAGTCCAAATCAATTTTTCGGCTTGTCGAGGCCACGCCGAGACTACAAAGTCTCGGTTAGCACCCGACGTTGCTCAAACCATCACAAGTAACAATCCAAGTCCATATATAAATCAATAATTCGGCCACTAATCCTACGGGTCAACCTCAATATCCAAAACTAATCCGAATCCAAATCCACTCTCGACAAAATAACAACAATAATAGTAAACTTACCATGCCGAGACCAAGGGGTCTCGGCTTCAAACCCTTGTCGACAAAAACAACTAAACGGACTAAAAAAATCACGGCTCCAACCCAAATCAAATATCACGACACGACAACAATTACCAAGAACGTATTAATCTTACTATGCCAAGACCAAAGGGTCTCGACTCGAACCTGTTAACAGCAACAACATAATAATAACCAGAAATCAAATAGGCTCCCATAAGCCACAAGATGAGTTTGATAAGCCACAAAATAAGCTCGATGAGCCACAGAAATAAGTTCGATGAGCCACAAGATAAGCTTGAATAAACACAACATAAGCTCGGTCGCGATCTTATGCTCACGGCACCACGCTCTAGACACAAACACAACTCAAACTTGACCCAGAAATGATGATACCATAACCCTTTTTACTCGTTTTTAACATACAAAACATCGTTTAAATTTCTTTTTAATCCACACCGATTCACCACAAGTGGTGTCTCGGTGTTTAGATCGAGTTTCCAACTCGATCTATACCTACCTTCGGTGGAACATGGCGTGAATCGAGAAAGAAAACAAGTGGTGGTGGCGGCGATGGAGTTGGCTGTGGTGGCAGCCGACGCTAGAGATAGCTAGGAGAGATGGAGGTGGTGGCGTCATGATGGTGGTACAGCAGGTGGGTGATGATGGCTGCGTTGGTGGTTTGGCCGGAACAGCCGGAGTGGCTGCCGGAAAATGGGTGGGCTAATAACCCTAGAAATGTTATAACCGGGTTTATATAGGATAGGCTAAAGGGTTATGCAAAACCTAGGGACTGGTTATGTAACCATAGAAATCTTATGGGTTGGTGGTGGAATTTTAGTCCAGGGATCAATATTTTAATTTCTTCTATCTTTAATGAAATGAGGCTCGGGGCTCATTTAGGCTAGTAAACCACGGATTCAAGACACGAGAATTTCACCATTGCGCTCAGAATAATTTTTCCAATAAAAAGGACTATTCATACGCCTCGTTTCGAGAGATAACTTCACGTTTTAGAGTCAAATAAGTTCTATAAAAGATTGTATATGAAAATCAAGGATAATCTCGTATAAAAATATGCCTGGAAAATTACGGGGTATTACAGTCTCACCTCCTTAAACGGAATCACGACCTCGCGATTCAATTCAAAAGGTTTACGTCATTTGTCAGCATACTCTTCTGACGATTTGTGAGCAGCTTGCAACTCAGTTCTGATCTGAACGATCTTCTCAGTAGTCTCATGAACATGTTCAGGGTCAGTAAGTTGGGTATCTCCAACTTCTACTTAACAATTCGGCAATCGACCACAAAGTACTTCACACGGTGCCGTTGAAATATAGGAGTCATAGGTATTGTTATAAGAGGATGTGGCCAACGGAGGTGTCTATCCCCACCATTGCCACACTCGATTACTCAAGTAGAGGTGCGGAATTCGCTCCGGAGGTTTAGCTTCTTATATGGTAGCAAAAACAGCAAATCGACTTACAAAATGATTTGTGAAGCAGCTTATAGGATAATAGGAAAATAATTTCATCGTTTATAAAATCGTAGTAAGGTCAAAATTTTGATTTTTAGTTTGATTCATAACATCGTAATACGAATGCAGTTCGCCATTTATAAAATGGTAGTAAGATCAAAATTTTGATTTTCGTGAAATAGTAGTAAAATATTTTTTAGGATGACCGCAAATGGTCGGTAGAAAAATCAAAGGCAGTTTGTAAATTAATGGCAAAATAGTTTATTATCCTATAAGAGGTTAGCAAAAATAACTGCTGTTCCTGAGGGACGAGGGGAGAATTAGGTTATTGTACCAAGGAACGCGGTTCAGGTTATTCCTTAGAGTCTCGAGATTTCTGCTGGGTGCGGACTCTCTGCCAAATGGAGAGTTTAGCGAGTTCAGAGTACAACCCTGAGGGGAGATGTTGATTTCTACTAGCAATCAGTCGGTTGAATCAGTAATGTACATAATACTTAAAGCGGCAGGTACAACCTCGATTGAACCACTTCGGTTGAACAACATCAATTGAGCACAAGGCTTCGGGTAGAGGCGACTGTAACAAGGCCACAACAAAAACAAGGCCGAATAACAAATCCAAATCCAGGATGACGCCCAAATCACAAAATCAAACAATCCAAATTCAATCAGGATCAAAACCAATCCAAACATAGCCAATATCAAATCCAAACACTCCAATAAACTCAGACGGGCTTATTACGCTCTTAAGGGGTTACAAATAAGTAACTCGGATTCAAACGGTGCCAATCGGGTCTAACCCGACCCGATGCAAACTACGGCCAGACGGCGACAACCAAGCATTCCATATAACGGAGACGTATAGCGGTGCCAGGGGTATTTCGGTTCATGCGGTGTTGTGATGCCAGTGTGTCGTGTATGTGGAAGTAATATCCAATGCCCGTGTACACACGCAAAACTTTACCATTCCAAAAATCAAAATTCAACCCGGACATAATTCCATTATAACTACTCCCAGTATTGCAAAATTCACCTCTGAGTCAGACATAGGTGATCAGGCTATGTCCCACTGTCCCTGGTTGAATATAGGTGATCAGTCTATATTCACCCGAGGTTCAATGAATTTTGGAATACTCAGCCTAGTTATACTAGTAGTATGTCCTTTACATCCAAAATCATTCCCAAATCCACGACAAGTGTACAAACTCGACATTCAATAATGAGATTACGCAAGGAAATAGCGTAACTCCGCGACAGGTACGGTGCGTGCATAAGCATATGGAAATGCTTATAGTGAACAACTAAAACAGGCGGATATAAATATCCAATAGTCAGGCACACATCTCAACAAATATATAATCAAGCATCTCATCAAACAACTCGTCAAATATAACATGAACATCTCGTCTAATACATCATTACTCGTCTCATCAATTATATCCTCAAACAAGATCATACGTGAGGCATTAGCTTGGCAGGCAGGCACGTGGCGGTCATAGGGTTAAGTTTTCATAAAAGTGGTTATAGTCGGTTTTTGAAAATAAACTTAGTTCTCTATAACCTGGCTCTGATACCAATCTGTCACACCCCCAAAATCGGGTCCAGCGGAAGCATACATGTCACTGGGGTGCTACTCAATTGGTATCACAACGCAAGTACAAAGAACGGTTTTTACCTCAATCATTTAGAATAAAATTTATTAACAAAAAGTGTAAATTTTACATTATTCAAAAGTAGTGCGGAAATAGGCCCATAAAATAAGTAAAGCGGTCCCAACAAATATATCAGAGTCGTCTATGACCGTGACCCTTGTCAAGCACCTCCAAAAATAAGTTATCGCCTTAACCTGAAAATACATGCTAAAAGTGTCAACACGAGGTTGGTGAGTTCATAGGTTTTAGTTTAAAACAATATGGTTGAACCACAAGGTTTCGAGTTTCAAACATCATTCACAAACAAGTCAAATTCAACGTAGGCTCACACTACCTAAATCACAGTTCCAAAACCAATTCGCAAACAATGTCATAATTCAAAACATCTTGAACCATAATCAATCATACAGATACCACGCACATATAGTGACGCGCCAACTGAACTGTTAGGAATATAAATATTCAAATGAAGACTCGGTCACCCCGTGTACTCAGTAGCATTGAATAGCTCATAGGATTATATTAGTAAGTTAATATAGTTTAGTTAATATAGAACTTGTGGAGTGGGTCGGGTCTTTACCTACTGTCAGCTCGCTCCACAGCCCACTCGGGGCACAACTACTAGTACTATAAATACCCCTCTCCACCTAGGGAGAGGGTTGGAACTCCTTCACATTTCACATAATACAATTTCACATTTTCTCTCTCTAGTTCCCAACCTTCTTTCTCTCTCTAAAACCCTCTAAAGATTCGGCCAAATCCACCCTATTTGTGTGTTATATGTTTATGAATATGCTACAATTGGTATCAAGAGCCATGGTTAGGTTCGTGTAAGAGCATATTCAGATTCGTGGTGTGGATTTTTGGTTTTTTTTGGTTCGTATAAAATAGTGAAGAAAAAACCTTGCTTAATCTTTGTTTGTGGTTAAATCTGTCAAAAACTTGTACTTTTGTGTTCATAGAACTGCTTTACATCTTCCTAGATAACATACAACTTGGTTAGTGTCTGTTTGGGGAAGATTTGAAGAGTTTCTTGGCAGCGGTTTGGCTTTCGGAAGAGTTTTCTTCGCAGCGGTTTGACCTTCGGTGAAGGATTTCTTTGCAGCGGTTTGTCGTATTTTGGTAATTATTGTTAGCGGCTTGGTCTAAATCTCTGATAGCGGTTTGGATTATAACCAAATTAGGAAAAGGACAAAACGTACTGAAAAGGACGGTTTGTCCACTTGCGGTTGCGGTTTGTCAGTTCTTGTCTCTAGCGGTTTGTCGTTTAGCAGCAGCGGTTTAACCTACAACGGTTTAGATCGTAGCGGTTCATGATTCAGCGGTTTAATCTTCAGCGGGTTGAGTCTTAGCGGTTCTGGTCTCATCGGTTTAACTCTCAGCATATTAATCTTCAGCGGTTAGGTCTTAGCGGTTTAGCTCTCAGCGGTTTAATCTTCAGTGGTTTAGGTCTTCGCGGTTCTGGTTTCAGCGGTTTGATCATAGCGGTTGGGTTAATTACTGCGGTTTGAGAATAGCGGTTTGGTATTCAGGACTTGCGGTTTGACTTAGCGGTTTGTTGTGTGTGTCAGCGGTTTAGATATAGCGGTTTGGTCTTCAGGTTTAGCGGTTAGATATTAGCGGTTTGCCTAGGGTTTTAGCGGTTTGATACTTACTGTTTGAATAGCACTTCAGTGGTTTTGGAATTGCGGTTTGTTCTTGAATTTTGTAAAATCCCGCGAAAGAACTCATTTCTCGGTTTAAATCTCAAGAATTGTAAAATCATGTATACAGTATGGCAACCATACCAAGCACTGCATCTGATGACATTCAAGCAGCTGGGTCCGATACCCGTCCTCCTATGCTTGATAGGACAGACTATGAGTCGTGGGCACAACGAATACGGCTTTACTGCTTGGGCAAAGAAAATGGATTTAATATTCTCAAATCCATTGATGAAGGACCATTTCAGATGGGCACCACCAGAGATGTTGTTACTACTGGTGATGATGGAACTGTCACTTTGGGAATCGACAGGCCTCGAACTTACAGTGATCTCAATGAGGAAGAAAAGAAGAGGTATGATGCAGATATTAGAGCCTCAAACATTGTCATTCAAGGTCTGCCCAAAGATGTTTACAAACTCATCAACTTCAACACTGAAGCAAAAGCAGTATGGGACAATGTAAAAATGCTACTGGCTGGATCAGAACTCACAAAGGAAGATCGTGAGTCACAACTGTATGATGAGTTTGAGCATTTTAAGATGAACCCTGGTGAGAACATTACAGACTACTATGTGAGATTTCATAAGTTGGTAAATGACATGAGGATCATCAGAATGACTATGCCCAACATCCAACTTAACTCAAAGTTTGTAAACAACATGACTCCAGAATGGGACAGATTTGTTACTGCAGTAAAACTCAACAAAGGTCTGAGAGAAACAAACTATGAACAGTTGTATGCCTATCTACAACAACATGAGAAACATGCTGCTTATGATCGTCTGTTGAGAGAAAAACTCAATCCAACTGCATCAAATGATCCATTGGCATTTTTTGCAAGTGCTCAGCCAATCAACCAATTGTCATCTGACCAAGCTTATCACCATCCCTATTCATCACCATCTGCTATGAGTCCACAACTGGATTCAGGTTACACTCACATCGACAAAATGATTGATAACCTTACCAACCAAGTGTCCTTACTTGTTCAACAATTTAAAGCAACACTCCCTCAGAATAACAATCAACTCAGAACCTCATCAAACCCACGCAATCTGGCAACGGTGGAGGATGGAAGAATTGTAGTTCAAAATGTTCAGGGGAGGCAAAACTTGAATCAAAGGAACATGAGTCGAGGTAATGTGCAGATCAGAGTAGGGAATGCAAATCAGGGGCAGGGGAAACAACCTAAGTGTTATAACTGTGGTAGACTTGGACACATTGCCAGAAACTGCAATCAACCAAAACGTCCTCAGAACTCAGACTATTTCAAGGACAAGATGTTGTTGATGCAGGCTCAAGAGAATGGAGCTGTGTTGGACGAAGAAGAAATGTTGTTTCTTGCTGGCGATGGGGGAAATACTTTTGATGCCGATGTGGACGAACAGCCAGTTCAGGACCTTGCACTTAATGATCCCAACATTTTCAAAGCTGATGATTGTGATGCTTTTGACTCTGATGTGGATGATGAACCAACAGCTCAAACAATCTTCATGGCTAATCTGTCCTCTGTTGTCTCATCACCTCAACAAGCTGGTTCCTCCAATGCATCTGTGAAATCTGAGGTACTAAAGCTTTATGACACATATGACGTGGTTGATAAACAAAAGATTCCCAACGAAGTACAACAGACAGATGGGGTTGATTCAGATACTGTGGACATGGGAAATAGTAATATTTTTCCATATGAACAATATGTGAATCACAACAACGTGTCTGATGTACAGGGTGGTGCATCTTTTGTTGAAAATATTGCTTGTGTTGTAGATAATGCCTGTGTGGTAGATAATGCTTGTGAGTGGCATGAAAACACTGAGTTTGTCCCTGATGACCCCTTGACCACTAGACTAAACATATATAAAGATCAGGTGGCAATTTATGAACAACGTGCTAAATTTGAACTAACTGAACGTGAGCAGAAAATGGATAGTCAAATGCGTACACTTATAACTGAGCGTAACTTAAGGGAGGAAACATTAAAACAAGAGTTGAATTCTTTACAAAAACAGCTGGATCAGACTGTTAAACAAAAACAGGAGGCCCTAGAGCATGTAAATACACTAAAACAAGATTTCAAGGAAAAAGAAACACAACTCTTAAATGATTTCTCAAGATTTAAAAACTTAAAGAATAAGCTTGAAAATAAGTTGTATACGCAAGACCAATCTAGACAAACGGTTCAAATGCTTCAAAAGCACAAAAAGTTGTGTGATAAGCATAGTGTCAGTAATGTAGGTGAACCTAAATTAGCTCTCCTTAAGAAAGCTAAAGTGACCCAACCTACCTTATATGATGCCAATGTGATGATTATGCCTGGTCATGCCCCACCTGATGTTTCATCTTTAGAAGAGAGTAATGAGATAGATGTGAGAAATAGAGAAAGAATGAATGAGAAAATGAAGGATCCCAAATGCATAGCCAATCGAATAATAGTCAAACCCCATGATCATTATGAGGAGAATCAATTGACTATGTTTGCACCTCAAAAGAAGTTAACGCCTGAACAAATATTTTGGTCTATAGATATGGAAAAGAGAAAGGCCGATGAGCTTGAAGCCAAAACTCCATCCCTTAAGAAAATTGCAGCTGCGACGGTGTATCCTCCCAATACACCTAGGCATTTGGTTCCTTTGACTCTTCCTACTAAATGTAGAACCTTAATTAGCATATATGTACTTTGTCAACTATTTGCTGATTTTGATAAAACATGTAAAAGAGAATTACACCAACTGGAATTACTGAGGGGGAAAGGGGTTTTGAACAGATAAAAAGGTGTTACTTAACTGAGGTCATTCCATTCTTTAAATTACTCAAGGAACAGTTTGAAGGATTGCAAAACGCTCTTGAAACTGAAGTAAATGAAATGAAAGTAATGTTTAAAGATATGGAAAATGAGGTAGCTCAAAATGCGATAGAACTTAAGAGCCGTGAGATCGAGAGAAAGAACATTCTCATCACCAATGAGAATTTGATTGCTAGATGTATTGCACAGGATATATTTTATACTGCCACTGATTCTGCTTTAATTGCCTGTCAATTTCATGAGTATTCTATTGCATTGAATGTTACCCAGAATCATGTTGTTGAGCTTGAGGGGGAGAATTCTAAACTGCAAGAGAAAATTCAAAATGATGACCATGATAACATGGTCAAGCGTTTTTCAAAACTAGAAGTTGATTATCTTAATTTGCAATTAAAATATCAACACTTAGAAGAAAAATGTAAAATATCAAATGCCAAGACATCTCTGGATGCTCCTAAATTTGATACATATTTTGAATTGAGTAAACGTGATGAAAAAATTCAAGCTCACACTAACACGATTCGACAGTTGAGGGCTCAAATTGCCCAATTAAAGTCAAATAAGAGTGAAGCAATTGGCACCAATAAACCATCGTCTTTGGATTCTCAGAATTTTCACTATTAGGACACTATCAATAAGTTATATGGTGAAAATGAGTGTTTTCGAGCTGAAAATTCAAAAATCAAACAACATTACAAAGAGTTATATGATTCAATTAAAGTCACACGAAACAGTCATAATGAAAAAATAACTTCTTTGTTAAATGAAATTGAGAATCTTAAGACTCGGGTGAAAAGAAAAATGCCAATTGACACTTGTGATAAGGTTGCTCCAAAGGTTTCTGTTGTTAGAAAGTATGATGTTGATGTTGTGCCTATTCCAATTCCCCTTAGGAACAATAGGTCTGCCCATCAAATTTATCTTAATCACCTTAAGGATAGCATGGATATACTTTGTGAGATTGTAGAGGAGGATAAGATAGAAAAACCACTTGATAAAGCAGATGTGGATGCCTTCTTCCTCACTAAAAGGTCTCAGGAATTTTTAGAGTACGTCATTGGCACTGGCCTTAAGATTGATAACAAAAGAGATTGATTTGTTGCATCATCATCTACGACTAAAAACAAGCAAGTAACATTTGATCTACCATTGAGAACATCAGAACCCAGCACATCAAAGTCAGGAAAGGAAATGACAGTAAAACAAACTAATGTTCCCATCATTACTTCTACAGGAGTAAAATTTGACACCAAAGCTAGCGGGTCAAAGCCTAGAGGCAATGCAAGGAAAGATAGGACTGCGCCGGCTAAGAGTGGTCATGAGAAGAAAGTAGAAGCCCAACTTAGGAACAATAAGTTTGCAATGAGTAGAATGAATCGTGTTAATTCTAGTATCAAAAGTACTGTAATTAATTCGAATTCTAATGTTGTCTGTAAAACATGTAACGAATGTTTAATTTCTGCTAATCATGATGATTGTGTTGTGTCATTTTTGATGTCTCCTGTACAACCCCATGTTAAGAATGTTAGGAAAACTAAAACAAGTAAGAAAGTTTGGAAGGCAACAGGAAAAACGTTTGCAAATGTCGGGTATCAATGGAGACCCACTGGAAGGAAGCTCACTTTAGGAGATCAGTGCCCCTTAACTAAATTGAATAACCATAAAGTAGTGAAGGTTAAGGATTGGAGACCAACTGGTCGAATTTTGCCTTTAGTGACACAATGCCCTACTACTAGGTCAATTGCTACCTCTAGTGTGATTTCCACTGTAAATACAGTTACATCTATGAAACCTGTAGTTCCAGAATTTGTGTGTGCTAACCAAACGGACCCCAGCTGTATGTGGGGATCCACATTTTTCAGTTATCCATCATTGTCTGTTTTCAAATGCAGGTCGTACAAATCGTCCTTTGGTATTTGGACTCTGGCTGCTCAAAACATATGACTGGGGATCGCTCACGGCTCAAGAATTTCGTAAAAAAGTTTATCGGGACAGTTAGATTTGGGAACGACCACTTTGGGGCAATTATAGGTTACGGAGATTATGTGTTTGGTGACAGTGTAATTTCCTGAGTATACTATGTGGAAGGACTAGGACATAACTTGTTTTCTGTTGGTCAATTTTGTGACTCCGATCTTGAAGTTGCTTTCAGAAAACACACTTGTTTCGTCAGAGAGTTGGATGGTGTTGATCTTCTTAAAGGCAGTCGTGGTACCAATTTATACACCATCTCAATTGAAGAAATAATGAGGTCCTCTCCTATATGCTTGCTTTCAAAGGCCTCTAAGACTAAATCATGGCTTTGGCACCGTCGTTTGAATCACTTGAACTTCGGAACCATAAATGACTTGTCTCGCAAGGATCTTGTACGAGGCATGCCCAGACTAAAATTTGAGAAAGATCATCTTTTTTCTGCATGTCAATTGGGCAAAAGCAAGAAACATACTCACAAACCCAAAACCATCAATACCATCATGGAAGTTCTTCACACCCTTCACATGGATCTGTGTGGACCAATGAGAGTGCAGAGTATCAATGGAAAGAAGTATGTTCTGATGGTGGTCGACGACTACTCTCGGTTTACATGGGTAAAGTTTTTGAGAACCAAGGATGAAACTCCAGAGGTTATCATTAAACTAATCAAGCAGTTACAAGTAAGGCTGAACAAAACTGTCAGAATCATCCGTACGGACAATGGAACTGAGTTTGTTAATCAACAACTCAGTCAATTTTAGGAAGATATTGGCATAACTCATCAGAAAAGTGTTGCACGCACTCCTTAGCAAAACGGTGTTGTTGAAAGACGAAATCATACCCTAGTGGAAGCTGCAAGAACTATGCTAATATATTCTAAGGCTCCGATGTTTCTTTGGGCAGAAGCAATTGCTACTGCGTGTTACACCTAAAATCGTTCCTTGATACACACTCTTCACAACAAAACTCCTTACGAGCTGTTACATGGGAAGAAACCAGATCTTTCTTTTCTTTGAGTGTTCGGTGCTTTGTGCTATCCGACAAATGATGGTCAAGATTTGGGAAAGCTAAAAGCTAAAGCAGATGCAGGTTTCTTCGTTGGGTATGCACCAGATCGCAAGGGGTATAGAATCTACAACAAGAGAACCCGAAAAATCATGGAAACTATTCAAGTTACATTCGATGACCTGACTGAGAAAACGGCTCCTGGACAAACCAGTTCTGGACCCACACCTAATCTATTGACACCTGGACCAATTAGTTCAGGTCTTGTACAGAATCCCACGCCTACAGTTCCTTATGTACCTCCCACCAGTGAAGAGTTGAAGAAGTTATTTGATTCGATGTTTGATGAATATTTTGAGCCACCAACAGTAAATACCACAACGGAAGTTCCAACTGTACCTCCTGTTGCTGATGCTCAAATTCCACAAAACTCAGAAGGTCCATCTGTATCTGTATCAATCAGTCAAGATGCTCCACCTGCCAGTCAATCGCCCTCATCATCAAATATTCAGTCTTCTTCGGTACAGCAAGGTTCTGCAAAAAACAATTCTTTTGAAGTTAATCCTTTTGCTCCTGTTGATGATGTTCCATTTGAGAACATATTTGCTCCTGAGTCTTCAACTGATACATCTTCTTCAGGAGATCACAACACGGCAACATCAGTTCAAAACCCTCAACCCCACGATCATCTCAGAAAATGGACCAATGATCATCCAATTGACAACATCATTGGTAATCCTTCGCGTCCGGTATCTACACGAAAACAACTTGCCACCGATGCACTGTGGTGTTTCTTCAATTCCGTACTATCCAAAGTTGAGCCAAAAGATGCTAAAGAAGCAATGTCCAAAGACTGCTGGTTCAATGCTATGCAAGATGAAATTCATGAATTTGATCGGCTTGAAGTATGGGAATTAGTGCCTCCTCCAGAGTGTGCAATGATCATTGCTCTAAAGTGGATCTTCTAGGTGAAACTCGATGAGCATGGCGATGTTCAGAAGAACAAGGCATGGCTAGTTGCAAAAGGGTATCGACAAGAAGAGGGCATAGACTTTGAAGAATCTTTTGCTCCGGTTGCACGAATTGAAGCCATTAGAATCTTTCTCGCAAATGCTGCTAGTCAAAATATGATAGTCTACCAGATGGATGTTAAGACAGCTTTCTTGAATGGTGACTTAAAGGAGGAAGTCTATGTGAGTCAACCGGAAGGATTTGTGGGCGCTGATCATCCCTCTCATGTCTATCGCTTGAAGAAGGCCCTCTATGGCTTGAAGCAGGCACCTAGGGCGTGGTATGACATGCTGTCCAAGTTCATTCTTGCAAACGGATTTTCGAAGGGTGTTGTTGATCCCACGCTATTCACCAGGAAGGCGGGAAAACATCTACTTCATGTTCAGATATATGTAGATGACATTATTTTTTCCTCTTCTGATCCTAGTGAATGTGATCGATTTTCAAAGGAGATGAGTTCTAAGTTCCAGATGTCGATGATGGGACAAATGTCATTTTTCTTAGGTCTGCAAATCTCTCAAAGTCCCGGAGGCATCTTCATTAATCAATCCAAATATGCAAACGAAATTTTAAAGAAGTTTGGATTTGATTCAAGTGATTCTGTTGACACTCCCATGGTTGAAAGATCAAAGCTGGATGAAGACCTCTCTGGGATCCCGGTTGATCAAACAAAGTATAGAAGTATGATTGGATCCTTGATGTATCTCACTGCTAGTAGACCTGATCTTCTGTTCTCAGTATGTATGTGCGCTCGGTACCAATCCAAGCCTACCAAAAAGCATCTGGAAGCAGTGAAAAGAGTCTTCAGATATCTTCAAGGCACTGTTCATATGGGTCTCTGGTATCCTAAGGACACTGCAATGGAACTCATGGCTTATGCTGATGCTGATCATGCCGGGTGTCAAGATACTCGTCGAAGTGCTTCGGGGGGAGCTCAGTTTTTGGGGGAAAAGTTGGTTAGTTGGTCTTCTAAAAAGCAGATGAGCACTTCTATATCTTCTACAGAGGCCGAGTACATTGCTATGTCTGCTTGCTGTGCTTAAATCCTATGGATGAGATCACAACTTTCGGACTATGGCTTTGCATACAACAAGATTCCTCTGTATTGTGACAACAAAAGCGCTATTGCTCTTTGTTGTAACAATGTCCAACACTCCCGGTAGAAGCACATCGATATCAGGCATCACTTCATAAGGGAACAGGTTGAAAAATGGATTGTTGAACTATACTTCGTGAGGACGGAGTTTCAGTTGGCTGACATCTTCACCAAGGCACTTCCGAGAGAACGGTTTCAGTTTATTCTCCCTCGTCTTGGTATGAAGAGCTTGACACATGAAACATTCAAATGTCTTCAAGAAGAAAAGGAGGAGTAAAGGATTGGCTTCACATATCCTTGTATATACGTGTATATATCTTAAATCAAAAAGAAAATAGAAAAATATAAAACCTATAAAAGCCCTAAAAATCAGAAAAACAGAAAATACCAAAAATAGTTCTTCTAGGCATATCTTCTGTTTATCGATAACATTTACGGACCTAGAAATGTCATTCAATAATGACACGGGTCTTTAAATGAAGCTCGAGCAGAAGTTATACTAACCGGTTAAAACATGTCTAAATGGCTTGCAGTTACTTCATACTGCAACCCGCACTTTACAATGGGGAAAGCATGTCGCCAAAAAGACGGCTGTTCCTCCAACTGGGTGATGTTCACCTGGGCATGGATTACTTTATATCCATGTTTCTTCGAACTAATGTACGTTTCAGTGCATCATTTGTTGTATAAGAAGAGAAGTCTTCTTTACACCAAAAACTCCTTCCGTTCTATGATTCTTCAGGAGAGTTTTGGTGTTTCACAAGGTGGTAACTGGACTTAAATTTTCACAAATACTTCACACTCAATTGAATGACTACAGCTCTTTAAATAGAAAACGGGTCATTAATTGAGGGGGAGAGTATTTGTTCAAATTTCTGACACCTTTTAAGCATTGTGCAACATCAGCAGTGACACTCTCTCGTAGTTTAAGGGGGAGCATAGTATGCTCCATAATCAGAATACATTTAAACCTGACCACATTTTCTCCCAAAATTTTCTAAACATATTTAAATCAATTGGGATCACAAATCTCAAATGGTTTGAAAATTTTGATCGGGGGAGAGAATGTGATTTAAATACGAAATTCTGATGAAAATGTGATTATTTGGTCTTAAATGTAAGCTCTCCCATATGTGCTAAACTCTTTCGTATATCGATGCACATATTGAGGGGAGAAATGGCACTACAGCAAAAAAGATGCGACATCTCATGTGACTCAGACCTTACCAATGAATTGACGAAACACAAACTGTCATTAATCGAAAGGACATATCCTGGCCGGGTAATAATTTCAAGCTGGTCTAACCAATGATGTAAGCGTGTCTCGAAGAGGATATGTCTGAGTAGAGTGTACCGTTTCGAGAAACTTTCTGTGGATGTGACCAGGCCGGGTAATAATTTCAAGCTAGTCTAACTAGTGATGTAAGCGTGTCTCGAATCGGTCATGTTCACTGAAAGTGGATCAATTCAAAAAGTGCAATCTCTACCCAACATGTGCAAATTTTAAATTAAGACATATGAGCACATGTTAAGGGGGAGCCTTTGAAAATTTTAAAACTCTCAAAGTGTTAGCAAAATGTGTTTCATAATCATGAACATTTTGAACGATTTTTCAAGGATTTTGGTTTACGGCAACATAGGATAGTTATGGTGTTATAAGGTGACTAAGGTTAGGAAAACCGTCCTATGATCCGCCAGAGCCGGAGGGATCTACCCAAGGACAATACCAAATAGCTAGTATTAGAAAGTCCTTAGGTATGATTATGAAAAAGGAGTAATATGAGAAAGGAGAAAGAAGGGGTTAAAGAATTAAAAAGAAAAGTAATGTGAAAGGGTGAAAAGAAATAGCCCTCCAAATTATTCAACCTTAGGGCAGAAATCGGGTTGAATTCATATGCTACTGGTTGTTACTAAGGTGACGCTGGTATTGAAGACAAGACGTCATGGACCCAGTGACGCACTGCACTAAACCTTCTAAGCCACTCAAGTTCTCTTAAAAGGACTTGTTTCATTCTCACGGGGAACCCTGCATAATCTATCGACCGCTCATTACGAGTTATGTTGATATTGAAATAGTAGACACCGCTCCAGTCTCCGACTACCAAAATTACACTTATCGAGTCTAGAGCCACGAGATGCATTATAAGATCTCATAGGAACACGTGTTACTTCTACACTGGTTGTTCAACATTAAGGACACCAGTTGTAAACTTATGAGTCCTACGCAGATCTTAGCAATCTGCCAGAACATTTATGAGGGAATCTACAAATGTAATTCTCAATGATTGAATGGAAATTCCTGCCAGGGTTAACATCAAACAGCCCTGAAAGTAGGTCACTTCGGTAATTCCTTGTGGATTACGCTTAGTAGTCACGGCGGTTTCAAGCGGTCTACAGTCGTGGAGTGAACTCTAGCGACTCACCTAATCGTTGATTTACTACGGTAGATCTTGTAAGCCCTCTGTGGGTTTTCGATTTAGGAACGACCTTGGTAAGGATTAGAGAGAGTTTTCACACTATGCTGTTAACAATCTCGAAGTCTGAACCTGTAAGTACCGGAAGTTTTATTGCTAACTGTCGTATGCAGGAATACCTGGCGGTTGCAGCTGGTTGCCGAAGAGATGCCGATCCATCACCCCATGCTCACATTTCACCATTACAATCAAAGATATCATGATGACCAAAAGACCTTCAACACAGCTTCCGTAACTCTGATGCTGAAAATCATGATTCAGAAAAGTGTGAGCATGTCGATTCAAAGATTACACTATCACATGGAGACAATACTGCAAGAAGATGACTCGAAGACGCATGTTGGATGATAACGTCGAAGAATACTCAAAGATCATCCAAGACAAAAGATCAGTCATCAAAGGTTCACTGCTGAAGGCACAAAGATTTATGACGTTGAAGAATCAAAGACTACGAGCTATGAAGTCAAGTTCAAAGAATAGAATGCTAGAATTCAAAATGTATTTTCCGGGGTGACCTCCCTTAGGGGGAGATTGTTAGGAACATAAATATTCAAATGAAGACTCGGTCACCCCGTGTACTCAGTAGCATTGAATAGCTCGTAGGATTATATTAGTAAGTTAATATAGTTTAGTTAATATAGAACTTGTGGAGTGGGTCGGGTCTTTACCCACTGTCAGCTCGCTCCACAGCCCACTCGGGGCACAACTACTAGTACTATAAATACCCCTCTCCACCTAGGGAGAGGGTTGGAACTCCTTCACATTTCACATAATACAATTTCACATTTTCTCTCTCTAGTTCCCAACCTTCTTTCTCTCTCTAAAACCCTCTAAAGATTCGGCCAAATCCACCCTATTTGTGTGTTATATGTTTATGAATATGCTACATGAACCTATGGTGTTCATCATACTCATAATCCATATCACGTGGGGAGCTACCCCGATAGATCTATCAACATGTGGGCTCTCAAAGAGAGTTAACAGTTGCACCAACTGAACCTATCAACTTGTGGGCTCTCAGCAGAGAGTTAACAGTTACACCAACTGAACCTATAACTTGTGGGCCCTCAACAGAGAGTTAATAGTAGCGACGAAATGTACTCACAAAATAAACATGTCACAGCATATAATTGCATCATCACACGTATATGTTCAAAATCATGTAAAACAGTAGTTCACAGCATGAAAGCATTCAAAAGCATTGAGTTTAGTAAAAAAACGAGCATGTATTCTCCCCCAAAACAGTTATAAAACAAGTAAAAGTAGGGGCCATGAACTCACCTTAGCCATAACAATGCAAACATTTCACGACTGACACAACTGGCATCTAGCTAATCACAACGGTATCCGGAGACAGGCACAACGGTACACGGAGGTATAAGCACAACGGCATCTATGACACACGGCACAATGGACTCGGCACAACTGTAGCATATTCATAACACATAAACATACACAATAAGTGATTTGGCCGTGGGTTTTAGAGAGAGAAAGGAAGAGTTGGGAACTTAGAGAGAGAAGTGAATGTTGTATCAGTTGAATGTGTAAGAAGTTCCAACCCTCTCCCTAGGTGGTGAGGGTTACATACATATGTGCCCCTAGTGGGCTGTGGAGTAAGCTGACAGTGGGTAAAGACCCGACCCAACTCTACAAATATTAATATAACTAAACTAATAATAATAATTCTAATAAGCCTACGAGCTACATAAATGCTAAATAGATACTCGGGGTGACCGAGTCTTCATATGAATATTTATATTCCTAACAATCTCCCCCTAAGGGAGGTCACCCCGGAAATAATATTTTGAATTCTAGCATTCTATCATATGAATTTGACTTCGTAGATCGTAGTCTTTGATTCTTCAAAGTCTTTGAACTTTGTACCTTCAGCAGTGAACGTTTGATGACTGATCTTTGTCTTGGATGATCTTTGTGTATTCTATGAGATTATCATCCAATATATGTCTTCAAGTCATCTTGCATTATCATCTCCATGTGACGTTGTAATCTTTGAGCCTTCTTTGAGATCATCAGCCACCGAAAATCTCTGAGCTTCTCCACTGCAGAGATATTGCCTTCATGTGATTTGTTGTGACCGTCGGACTCGCATGCTCACACTTTTCTGGATCATGATAAATGTCATCAGAGTTGCGGAAGCTGTGTTATAGGTCTTTCTTCTATCATGATTTCTTTGATAATGATTTGTAAGTGTGAGCATGGAGTGTGGATTGACACATCTCTACTGGAATCAGGAACCACCATCGCCATCTTTATATGAATCTGAAATAAAACAATTAGCAATAAAGTTGGAGAACGAATATGGCTTTGTCATTCGTTCGATGTGGTTGGATTAACCTTCGGTTCTGTGAAGACCGACCTGTGATCAGGTAGAATCCCCTTTAAAGAAGATTCTCCTTGACAGGAATTTCCAGCTTGTAGTAATGAGTCTTCTAACAAATTAATGTCAGAATCATCATACTAAGCATGTTCTCATACCGGAACGTCTCAAAGCAGAAAGCACGGTAGAGTGAATCAGTGAATTAAATACCCACTGATTGACGAGAAATTGATTAGAAAAATCACTTGCGTGTCACTGGATAAACATTTTGTGCAACACGAAAAGAGTTTTATAAATTGAATCACATTTCTGTCAAAAATACTTTTGTTTGAAAATTTTCACAATCAATGTGCTCGAAACTTTGTTGGTGAGCACATTGAAAGGTTTTCCAAAAGCATCCGTCAATCCATTTCCTGGAACAAGTTTGATTCAAATATGAATCGCCCCATCGTTTCTTTCCAGTTGTCACAAGTTTGATCCATGAAGGATCTCACATGTCACCCACCAAGAGCTTGTTTGATGTTGGCTCTAGAAGGATTTCCATCTTCATTGTGAATACTTTACGTATCACTCGGATGTTCTGGCAATACCACAAGGATAATGCGTAGGACTCTTTATCATATATTTTCTTGCTTTTCACGGTGTATGAAACAGCAAGCATATTGGAAATGTGTCCTAATGAGATTTATTGATGATCTCTTGGCTCTAGACTCAATAGTGCATTTTGATTTAGTGATCGGAGGCTGGAGAGGACTGCCACCTTTTCAATATCATCTAACTCGGAGTGAGAAAGATGATAGCAATGTATTGATCTCCGTGACAAGTGAAACAAGAGTCCTTTGAGGGATCTTGAGTGGCTAGGGAGGGTTGTGCAGCGTATCACTGGGTCCATGATACTTTGTCCTCAATGTCAGCAATCAACTAAGTGATTCTGACAGCATATGTATTGACCCGATTTCTGCCTAAAGTGTAAGGAGGGCTTCTTTCTTTCCACCCTTTATCTTTACAATTCTTTTTCATTCTTCAACCCCTTCAGCGCTTACCGAGACTTCATCACTAGCACCTTGTTGGGTTTGTTCCAGTACTAGCTCCATCTCAGTCGGCACTTTTCCCTTATTCACTTTTCTCCTTTTTAATTATTCCTAAGGTCTTCTATTCTAACTAGAGGATTGTCCCTGGGAAGATCCCTTCGGTTCTGGCTGGATCATGGGAACTGATACCTAACCTTAGCATCCTTATAACTCCAGTACATTAAGTAACATGGTCGGTCTTTGGTATTCTTCCACAATTGCCATCACAAATCATTTGCTCCCCCTCAATATGTGCATCGATATACGAAAGAGTTTAGCACATATTTGGGAGCCTACACATGAGTCCAAAAGATCACATTTTATCAGATTTCATATTTAAATCACATTCTCTCCCCCAATCAAAAATTTCAAACCCTTTGAGATTTGTGATCCTAATTGATTTAAATAAGTTAGAAAATTATGGGAGAAAATGTGGTCAGGTTTAATATATTCTGATAATGAGACATTTCGATGCTCCCCCTCAATTAATGAGGGATAATGTTAGTGTCAGGTATGATAAGTTTGGAAGATTTAGAATTAAACAAAAATCATACACTGACACATAGCAACAAGTTTCATGAAATTTACTGCTTATTTGGTACAAAGTATCATGTTTTGATAGTATAGAATTTTGAAAATCATCACTCTCCCCCTCAATCGATGACCCGTCTTCAAATGGAATGGCTGTAGTCATTGATTGAGTGATAGATTTTTTATGAAAAATTCGATTCTGATTGATATTCAAAAATCATGGTACCACCAAGTTTTCATACAAATACTTTCCTAAAGAATCATAGATTGGAAAGTACTTGCGATGTAAAGAAGACTTCTCTTCTTATACGAGGAATGATGCACTGAAACGTACATCAAATCGAAGAAACATGGATATAAAGTAATCCATACCCAGGTGAACATCACCCAGTTGGAGGAACAGCCGTCTTTTTGGCGACATGCTTTCCCCATAATAATGAACGGGTTGCAGTCTGAAGTAACTGCAAGCCGATTTAGGCATGTTTTGAAAACTTTTTTGAACTTCTGCTCGAACTTCATTTAAAGACCCGTGTCATTATTGAATGACATTTCTAGGACCGTAAATGTTATCGATACCAGAAGACATGCCTTGAAAAACTATTTTTGGTATTTTCTTATTTTTCAGATTTTTATGGCTTTTCTTGGTTTTATAATTTTCTATTTACATATTGGTTTAAGATATGTACAACGTGGAAAATCTTTTTGAGTTTTTATGAATTTTATATATATATATATATATATATATAATATATATATATATATATATATATATATATATATATATATATATATATACAGAGGATACGTGAAGAATTACCACCTCTATTCTTCCTTAGATCGATAAAAGTTCAATCAGATCGTTTTCCGCCGACTGGTATCGAATGTCCATGTGAATCAAAATAGCACCATTTGGCATGGGTTTGTAGTTGACTTCTTGTCGATTGCCAATCACATTCTCTAATGGGTGAGCCTTTGACCACTTAATGATATAATGAAACGATTGATTGAGCTGATGAGAATCTGATCGAATAACCCTTTGTGAAGATGACTCTCCAGAACTCGGGTCTGGAATAAGATTATGGAGGAGGGGTTCATTATCAATCTCGGGAGGTAGAATTCCATGAATCTGTTCTTCAACACCTTGATGAATGACTAGAGATATAATTTCCTGAGTTGTTGGAGAAATACTAACAAATGGTACTTCTTGAACCATTGTGGTTCATGAAGGAGTACCGGTTGTATCAGCAGATATCTGAGCATCAGCGAGAAACATAGGAGATACAACACTTGATGGAGCTGAAAGTATTCTTCAAACCAATGGTTGAAACAATATATCTTCTTTCTTCATGGACGGTGGAACATATAGTGTTGAAGAAACTTGGTTTGCACGACTCCTGAACTGATGTATTCAGGAGTCGTATGACCATTTCTTAAACATCAATCAACATGTAGTTTATTCACCCTTTCCCCCCCTCAAAAATTGCATATGACTTCCATTTTTGATTGAACGAGTGAATAAGAATACCATCAATGGTAAATAGATCCACTTGATGACTGACATTTTGTTTACTCACCCTTTCCCCCCTCAAAAATTGCACATGACTGCTATTTTTGATAGAACAAGTGAATAAGAGTATGCTCCAATGTACGTTGATCCACTTGATGACTGAGTGAGCATGGCAAGAGCATGAAACTTGTTGATGAGAATGGTCATAAACAAGAATATTTCTCTTCTTCCGAAGATAAAGCGCACTTAAGCGTACACCTTTCTTTTCTTTGAGGAACGAGGCCTGAAGTGTTATCTGCAGACGCCATTATGTTGACATTGAAGCCCGAGCCTTGAACTGCAGCGATCAAACGTCATTGTCGATGAAGGACGAGGCTTAAACTGATGAGTTCAAACGTTATTGTCATTGAAGAACGAGGCCTGAACTGATGTGAACAGACGTCATTATGTTAAAGAACGAGGCTTGAACTGATTTGTTCAAACGTCATTTGTGATTTCCCCTCATATGTTGTGAGCAGCCTGAGTCCAAATGTCAAAGGACGATCCGTACGACCTGCATTTGAAAACAGACAAAAGACGAGAGTTTGGAGTGCCGGATCCCCAATTTAAGTTGGGTTCCAGTTGGTTAGTGCAAACAATCTCTGAAGCTGCTGAAACCATAGGTGCCTTGTTTTTAACAATGGGGGCAACACTAGTAGATGCAAATAGACCTAGTTAAAGGGCATTGTGTATCTAAAGGGATAACTCTACCAGTTGGCTTCCATTCCTTAACAGGCACTACTCTAGGCATGGTAATCCTCGTTAAAGGGCAAGGTTTGCCTAGTGTGAATGTTCGGCCCGTGGGCTTCCACTGAAAGCCCACATTGGTAAACATTTTCCTTGTAGGTTTCCAAGATTGCTTAATTTGTCTAGCTCTCCAAACTTTCTTAACTAGGGTTTTGTTAAATGACTTCAAAAATTTCTCAACACATTTATCATGATTACCCGAAATTAAACATTCATTACATGTTTTGCAAAGTGAATTAGGATTCGAATTATGATTCTTTTTGTTCAAATCTGACTTGATGTTTCTCATGTGGTCTTCTACTTTCTTCTTGGGAACACTTTTAGCTGGTGAGGTCCTATAATTCTTTATATTTCTCCTAGGTTTTGACTCGCTAGCTTTAGTGTCTCTGTTAACTCCTGTAGAAGGACTGATGGGAATCTTAGTCCTTTTCACTTCCAGTTGTTGAACATGTTTTGATGTGTTGGGATCTGAAGTTTCCAAGGGTGCCTCAAAGGTTACATGCTTGTTCTTAGTCATTGAGGATGATGCAATAAACCTATCTCGCTTGCTATCAGTCTTAGGACATGTGCCAATGACGTATTCTAAAAGTTCCTAAGATCGTTTAGTGAGGAAGCAGGCATCTACAACTGCACTATCAAGTGGTTTATCTATCTTATCCTCTTCTACGATCTCACGAAGGATGTCAAGGCTATCCTTAAGGTGATTGAGATATACTTGATGGGCAGACCTATTGTTCCTAAGGGGAAATGGAATAGGCACTACATCAGCATCATACTTTCTAAGAACTGAAACCTTTGGAGCAACACATTCACAAGTGATAGTTGGCATTTTCCCTTTCACCTGAGTCTTAAGATTCTCGATTTCATTTAACAAAGAAGTTATTTTTTCATTGTGACTGTTTCGTGTGACTTTAATTGAGTCATATAACTCTTTGTAATGCTGTTTGACGTTTGAATTTTCAGCTCGAAAACACTCATTTTCATAGTGTAACTTATTGATGGTGTCTTGATATTGAAAATTCTGAGAATCTAAAGACGATGGTTTATTGGTGCCATACACATCACTCTTGTTTGATTTTAATTGGGCAATTTGAGCCCTCAATTGTCGAATCGTGTTAGTGTGAGCTTGAATTTTTTCATCACGTTTACTCAATTCAAAATATGTATCAAATTCAGGAGCATCCAGAGATGTCTTGGCATTTGATATTTTACATTTTTCTTCTATGTGTTGATATTTTAATTGTAAATTAAGATGATCAACTTCTAGTTTTGAAAAACGCTTGACCATGGTATCATGGTCATCATTTTGAATTTTCTCTTGCAGATTCAAATTCTCCCCCTCAAGCTCAACAACACGATTCTGGGTAACATTCAATGCAGTAGAATACACATGAAATTGACAGGCAGTTAAAGCAGAATTAGTGGCAGTATAAAATATATCCTGTGCAATACATCTAGCAATCAAATTCTCATTGGTGATGAGAATGTTCTTTCTCTCGATCTCACGGCTCTTAAGTTCTATCGCATTTTGAGCTACCTCATTTTCCATATCTTTAAACACTACTTTCATTTCATTTACTTCAGTTTTAAGGGTGTTTTGCATTCCTTCAAACTGTTCCTTGAGTAATTTAAAGAATGGAATAACCTTAGTCAAGTAACACCTTTTTGTTTGTTCAAAACCTCTTTTCCCCTCAGTAATTCCAGTTGGTGTAATTCTCTTCTTACATGTTTTATCAAAATCAGCAAATAGTTGACAAAGTACATATATGCTAATTAAGGTTTTACATTCTGTGGGAAGAGTCAAAGGAACCAAATGCCTAGGTGTATTGGGAGGATACACCGTCGCAACTGCAATTTTCCTAAGGGATGGAGTTTTGGCTTCAAGCTCATCGGCCTTTCTCTTTTCCATATCTAAAGACCAAAATATTTGTTCAGGCGTTAACTTCTTTTGAGGTGCAAACACAGTCAATCGATTCTCCTCATAATAATCATGGGGTTTGACTATTATTCGATTGGCTATGCATTTGGGATCCTTCATTTTCTCATTCATTCTTTCTCTATTTCTCACATCTATCTCATTACTCTCTTCTGAAGATGAAACATCAGGTGGGGCATGACTAGGTATAATCATCACATTGGCATCATATAAGGCAGGTTGGGCTACTTTAGCACTCCTAAGAAGAGCTAATTTAGGTTCACCTACATTATTTTCACAATGCTTATCACATAACTTTTTGTGCTTTTGAATCATTTGAACCGTTTGTCTAGATTGGTCTTGCATGTACAACTTATTTTCAAGCTTATTCTTTAAGGTTTTAAGTCTGGAAAAATCATTTAAGAGTTTAGATTCTTTTTCTTTGAAATCTTGCTTTAGTGTTTTCACACTTTCTTGCATTACTTGTTTAAGCTGAACAGTTTGCTTAAGTTTCACTTGTAAAGAATGTAACTCCATTTTCAATTTTTCTTCCCTTAGATTACGTTCAGAAATAAGTGTACGCATCTGACCATCCATTTCTTGCTCACGTTTAGTTAACTCAAACTTAGCACGTTGTTCATATATGGCCACTTGTTCTTTATAGATGTTAAGTTGGGTGGTTAATGGGTCTTCAGGAACAAATTCAGTGTTCTCATGCAGCACATAATCATCATTAAGAACAGAAGATGCACAACTAGGTACAACAGACGCTTCGTTGTGTTCCACATATTGTTCATGTGGGATAACATCGCTATTTCCCATATTAGCAATATCTGACGCAACAACGTTTGTCTGTTGTACTTTGTCGGGAATCTTTTGTTCATGCAACACATTATCATCATTAATAACAGAAGATACCCCGCTAGGTTCAGCCGACTCTTCATTGTGTTTCCCATGTTGCACGTTGTTCATAGCAGTATCTGACTCAACAACGTTTGTCTGTGGCTGATGAAGCTCTTTCTCTTGAGAATTCGTGCACACAAAGTCCCTATTTGCACTAACATACTCAAACACGTTTATCTGTTGTACATCATTGGGAATCTTCTGTTTGTCAATCATGTTGTACAATTTGAGCACCTCAGCAATGACTGAATCTGAAGTCTTTGACATGATATGAACGTTCACGGGATTTTACAAGTCTATGATTTAAACCGAGAAATAGATTCTTTCGCGGGATTTTACAAAAATCAAGAATAAACCATGATTTGATTACTTGAATGTGTTATGATGAAAGTTGATTTAGTTTGGTTGACGCAAATTGTTACGGTGTCATTCTCCTCGGTCTCACGGTCGTTTTGACAGGTCGTGGGCTGAAAACGGAGTTACGGTTCAAAAGTTATAGCTGTTTGAAGTTTGACGTAAAAAGTCAAACGCAGATCCTGAATACCAAACCGCTATATCCAAACCGCAGGCACACAAGACAAACCGCTAAGTCAAACCGCTGTACCAGAATACCAAACCGCTAGAATTCAAACCGCTAAGACCTGAACCGCAGTGAGTCTTACGCACAAAAGTCAAACCGCTACTACTAAACGCCAAACCGCAACAGGACAAAGAACACAAACCGCAACTGCAAAGGGACAATACGTCACTTTCAGTAAGTTTTGTCGTGTTTCCCCTTTTGGTTAAAATTCAAACCGCAAACAGATCAAACCGCTGTCAGCTATTCCCAAAGAAACTCAAACCGCAACTAAGAATCCTTCAACGAGATACAAACCGCCACGTAGAAAACTCGTTCGAAGGTCAAACCGCTGCCAAGAAAAGCTTCAAATCTTCCACTAACTAGCACGAACACAGTTGTATGTTATCAAGGAAGATGTAAAACAGTTTTGTGAACATGAAAGTACAATTATTTAACAATTTAAACCACAAGTAAAGCGCAAACAATGATTTTCTTAGCCCTTTTTATACGACCCACAAAAGTGCAACAAAAGTGCCAAAATCACCACACTAATCCATGAATATGCAATAACTAGAACCTAACCATGGCTCAGATATCAATTGTAGCATATTCATAACACATAAACATACACAATAAGTGATTTGGCCGTGGGTTTTAGAGAGAGAAAGGAAGAGTTGGGAACTTAGAGAGAGAAGTGAATGTTGTATTAGTTGAATGTGTAAGAAGTTCCAACCCTCTCCCTAGGTGGAGAGGGGTATTTATACTTACATACATATGTGCCCCTAGTGGGCTGTGGAGTGAGCTGACAGTGGGTAAAGACCCGACCCAACTCCACAAATATTAATATAACTAAACTAATAATAATAATTTTAAAAAGCCTACGAGCTACATAAATGCTAAATAGATACTCGGGGTGACCGAGTCTTCATATGAATATTTATATTCCTAACAACAACCTAATAATATAAAGACTCGTCTCAAAATGTATTCCACACGGCAACTAAAAGCGTAAAAATCTCCAAAAGTTAACTATTTCCCTTTCCAAAATAATCCAATTCTATTTCCAAAAATAATCAACTCTTAGCCTTTAGAATAAGTTGGGTATCATCATTCGTGTGACGGAAGAAAGACACGACTCAAGAGTACTCACGCCAAAAGAAAAATAAACAATCAAAATCGATGAGAAAAACGATACAAAACTCAAGACGAAACGACGGGGTCAAACTAAATAAATTACACAAATCAAACACACCCAAATCAAGTGAATAGATTGGTAGTCGTCGGTATTCTCCAAACATCCCGTTAAGTTATAATTCTTATATGTTTTATATACTAAAACATTAATTCGCCATGGCTCGTCCCCTAATGGAACGTTACCATGTCGAACAATTTATGAGTTTACCAACGTGTTAAAGTAATAACCGTTACCATTTATTCCCAAAAAATTCCGACTACCAAACATTCAATAGTAAGTCCCACAATCGATCTAAGTGGTATTCCCCGACAAGCATGTCCTTGGAACGCTTAATAACTCGTACACATTTTAATTTTAGTTCACTTATTTACTTTCCTTTTTAAATATCGATATTAGATAACAAAATAATTCGTTATAAACCAATTATTTTATTAAGTAATATCTTAAGTCATTATTATTTATTATATCACATTTTTAATTTGTCATTTCAATCTCTAGACTAAATATATATATAATATATATATATATATATATATATATATATATATATATATATATATATATATATATATATATATATATATATATATATATATACGAGTCAATTTTACGTTCCGAGTCACGATTCGATTTCCATTATACTCGAGTCAACAAGTCAATATCTAGTTCAAAAGTCCATATACAAGTCCAAATCAATTTTTCGGCTTGTCGAGGCCACGCCGAGACTACAAAGTCTCGGTTAGCACCCGACGTTGCTCAAACCATCACAAGTAACAATCCAAGTCCATATATAAATCAATAATTCGGCCACTAATCCTACGGCTCAACCTCAATATCCAAAACTAATCCGAATCCAAATCCACTCTCGACAAAATAACAACAATAATAGTAAACTTACCATGCCGAGACCAAGGGGTCTCGGCTTCAAACCCTTGTCGACAAAAACAACTAAACGGACTAAAAAAATCACGACTCCAACCCAAATCAAATATCACGACACGAGAACAATTACCAAGAACGTATTAATCTTACTATGCCGAGACCAAAGGGTCTCGGCTCGAACCTGTTAATAGCAACAACATAATAATAACCAGAAATCAAATAGGCTCCCATAAGCCACAAGATGAGTTCGATAAGCCACAAAATAAGCTCGATGAGCCACAGAAATAAGTTCGATGAGCCACAAGATAAGCTCGAATAAACACAACATAAGCTCGGTCGCGAGCTTATGCTCACGGCACCACGCTCTAGACACAAACACAACTCAAACTTGACCCAGAAATGATGATACCACAACCCTTTTTACTCTTTTTTAACATACAAAACATCATTTAAATTTCTTTTTAATCCACATCGATTCACCACAAGTGGTGTCTCGGTGTTTAGATCGAGTTTCCAACTCGATCTATACCTACCTTCGGTGGAACATGGCGTGAATCGAGAAAGAAAACAAGTGGTGGTGGCGGCGATGGAGTTGGCTGTGGTGGCAGCCGACGCTAGAGATAGCTAGGAGAGATGGATGTGGTGGCATCATGATGGTGGTATAGCAGGTGGGTGATGATGGCTGCGTTGGTGGTTTGGCCGGAGGTTGGCCGGAACAGCCGGATTGGCTGCCGGATAATGGGTGGGCTAATAACCCTAGAAATGTTATAACCGGGTTTATATAGGATAGGCTAAAGGGTTATGCAAACCCTAGGGGCTGGTTATGTAACCCTAGAAATCTTAGGGGTTGGTGGTGGAATTTTAGTCCAGGGACCAATATTGTAATTTCTGCTATCTTTAACGAAATGTGGCTCGGGGCTCATTTAGGCTAGTAAACCGCGGATTCATGACACAAGAATTTCACCATTGCGCCCAGAATAATTTTTGCAATAAAAATGACTATTCATACGCCTCGTTTCTCACAAATAATAAAATAATCAAATCAAATCGTCGGTTGTGCCAGTACGCGTTGTGCACGATTTCCACGTTTCACGAGATAACTTCACGTTTTAGAGTTAAATAAGTTCTATAAAAGTTCGTATATTAAAATCAGGGATAATCTCGTATAAAAATATGCCTGAAAAATTACGGGGTATTACATATATCATGTTATATTAGAATCAATTATTTTACTGCTTATGTTTATAATAATAAACATATATTCCAAGGTTGTATGTTTATTTCCTAAATCTTCAAGTGAAATTTCATTTCAAACTAAGACTTAACATTTAATGTATATGGAATGTTACTTCCTATATGTTATACAACATTTATGAAATAAGAAAATAATTATAACACTCCCACTAGCTTTCAGGAATACTAAGGAATTATCTTATTTTAATTATAAATCAAACTTAGATTTAATAATTAAACATAAGTATATCTCCTAGATGTATGCATTAATCCATTCATGAATTATTGCACTTTGTATACTTCCAAAGATTATTTGAATTCAAATACTCCTTTTGATTACTTATCATCCTCGAACAAGTAATTACTCAAGAAAGAGTTTTGATATTCCATTGTTAATTTCATATTAATGAAACTAAGAATGACAATCATAATCTTTATACATTTAATGTGCCTAGAAAGAATATTCAATCACAGTTAATTGTTTAAGTGTGATTAATAATCTTGTCATACATTAAATACGTTTACAAAATTTGTCCATATGATTTCTACACAAAGATTTAAACCTCTATGATTTTCATTCCCTTTGAAGAAACTCATCTTCATTCTATAGTCTAACTATAGAGTTCAAGATTAACTAAGTTTCCAAAACTAATTATCTTTATGGACTGCATCTAAACATTCATAGTATGAGTAATTTGCCAAATTCAATATTTGCAATTCATCTTAATGATCTACAGGTTTACAATAATCCTGTAACTCATAATCCTCATCATATTATTCAAATATTTGGGATATCCTTGCAGATCTATGAATGAGAATTCCATCATCTTGAGATTTAACATTAACATGTTTTAATCCTCATCATGACATTTACTATTGTATTTTTAGAAGATTATGTATCTTGTAATTTTATCTTTTCAATATAAAAACTCCCACTTGCCTTTTGCAATTTATAGACTATCTATAGATACTTAGCAAGTAGAACAACCCCAAATTGTTATCTTTTGGGACATTACAAATACACATTGACAGTTCCTGATAACAGTTTGTTAATATCTAGCTTCATCATAAGTTTAACAAATTCAGAACTTCATTTTAAGACTTAATGTGATTCATCACATTCTACAATAAATGGTGTCTTATTAATCTTCTAGGTTGGAGTCTTATTAGTATATACAATCCATACTCAATTTTCTAACCTTGATAACTTTTTGGAAGAAAAGAAGTTATAGTTATCTTTAATCAAACGATACCAATAGAGTTTGATTCTCCTAACTGAACACACCACTAACTTCAGGTATTTCATTAGAACTAATATTGTGAGACAATCAAACAATATGTAAGATAACCTTATACTACTTACCTATTTACCCAACTAAGTCAACTTAATGGTGAAATGGTTTTTTCAAGCCAATTGCATGCTTTATAACACAAGTACTTTTTAACTAAGTCACTTCATGTCAATTTCTCAACAAGAAGACATGAATTGTTATAATCCCACTGTACGTTATAAATCATTGATAAACTCAATGACTTCTTGTATATGTCTTAATAAAGAAGACATAACAAGTTAACGTCTTACTTTATATTATGATAAGTCTTGTAACAATTTAAAAGACTTCATATTTATAGCTTTACAATAAAGTATAAACTAAAGTAATCGTGAACACCACAATTTGGTTTTAATAGTAATTTCAAGTTAATTTATTACTTCATTTATTTATAACATTCCAAGAATACATAAATATTCAAATTTGAAGTAGTATTATATTACTTTATTTATTTATGTCATTTCAATAATACATAAATATTTAGTTTGAAGTAGTCTCATTATCATATTGACACTTGTTCTAATAGGTATCTAATTTAGAAATTGTAAATTCTCCATGTACGGTCTCACGTAATCATGGAAATTCACCTTGTCATTGCAATCTAGTCAAGGTCTCACTTAAGCTAAATTTCAACAACAAGAGTTTCTTGAATTAGATGTGTATTAGTTATATTTAGAATGTTAGTTTCTTACCTTGCGGTCAAGACAGTTCTTTAAATCATATTCCTATGTGTTGTAGCTTGCACACAATATAAGATTTCTCCCACTTGTGCATGGAACAACATCATGTATCAGATAAACAACACGTCACTCGTTTGTTTATGTGATCAATATGATTGTGTCATAGATTTTAGCATAATTAGTAGATATAGAACCACATTGTCTAGTAAGAAAACGTACATGACTATCCTTAAAACCACAAGTGTCTACAATTGGAAAGTAATTATCTCAAGACATTCTAGAGATAATCTGGGTTACTACCAAGATGATAAAGCTTGTAGCTCCCACTGAATTACAGATCATTACAATAATTCATTATTCAGTAATTTCAACACAATGCTCCCACTGGATTTGACAACATTGTAAGTGTTTCATAACTAGTCAAAGCAAATAGTGTGCTATTAACTTTCCTACACCTTTGAGAAGACCCATTCGTAACAATTTCTTAGGTATTAAAAAGAGTGTATTCTACTATGTAGATGATGGACTATCCATCAATGCAATTAACTTGAAAATTGGGCATGCAATTTTTCCTTAATATGTCTACCATCCCCACAATGGTATGTAGTACCTTTAAATGGTCAAAGCACAACAACAAGATAAATTATGCTAGTTTGCCTTTTACCAATTTTGCGGTAATTAGTCTAGCTTCTAATTTAATAACTCGGAAAATGTTCATTTTTCTTAACTATTAAACTTTGCTATGAGTTATTTCTTAGAATTTAGACAATTCTAATTTTCCTATCATACCTTTCTCATTCATGAAAAAGAATAGGATTAAGTCTCACTCTTCTCTCATAGAAAGGAGACTAGGTTTATTCTTTTAGTAAAGTTGAAAAAACCCCTACGGGTGTAGATCAATTTACCAATAAAAGAATATCCCACGTTTACGGTTTAATGTTGCATTAATACATTTAAAAGAATTTACAAAATTCAATTTTAGTATTTTCGATAATACAACTTTTCAAGAAAATAAAATACCCAAGGAAATATTCATATAACCATTGAATTTTCTTGAAAACCTAGGATCCAAATTTTCGGAAACAATTTTCCAAATAAAATATGGTAATCTGTCGAACAATAATCGGCAAACAATTTCCGATTCCTAGATCATTATGGGATTTATATTTTCCAAATAAAATTTGCAAAGTAAGCATGTTTCATCCCATCTCATGCCTTAAGTTTCTAGATTTCACTAACAACTTAATTAAGTCGTCTAATTTAGAAACTGCAAATTCTTCATATATGGTCTCACGCATTAACAGAAATTTACCTTGTCATTGTAATCTAGTCAAGGTCTCACTTAAGCTAAATTACAACTTCAAGTGTTTCTTATAATTAGATGGCATGAACTTAAATTTTAGGGTACTAATTTTGATGTGTCAATCAAAATATGTACGAAGAAGCATGCACACATCTTCGTATCATAAGTTTTCAAAACCTTTTTATTAACCAATTTTAAGCTAAGATTTAAATCAACAAAGTTTTAATTGAGGTATCGGGTTCATCAATCAAATAATTACCTACAATTATCGCCCACTATATCCTACTGCTGCATGAGTCAAAAGACCCAAGTTATTCGGATAATTACCACAAAAGTGGCACGTGGAATTGAGTTCAATTCACCCTTAAGATGATTTTGTACATAAAATAGCTTACTAGGTAGCTCCAATTAGACGCACAAAGGAGCGGAGAGACAAACGTCAGCACTAAATGCCAATTAAAAATGCGTCTCTTTCGGTTTGACAATTTAATGTCAATCCTCCTTATACCCCTCTTATAGTTTGTCAAAACTGGGTGAGCCGTTCACACTATTGGTACAAAACTCATCACTCAATTAAAAGTTTATGATTTTAAGTCTTAAAAATATGTTATAAACTATAATATTGCTAGTCTCGCCTGGGAGCAAATTACCGTGCGAAGCGAACCACTATCGGCACATAAGACTTTGCAATATGTATAATTTATCACATCAAGTTTCATAGTTATTTAGTCAATTTCTTTTCTATTAAAAAAATTACCCTTTTTTGCTTACAATCTTGTCATACAATTTAAACAAAAAATCAAGTAATTAATAAAAATAAATAACCAAATAAGTACACATAATCTTAATAATTAAATCATGTAGCCGCATGCAAACTTGTTGATAAAACCTATTAATAATCTATCTATGGTTTTAATATGCATATATTTAACTAAGACTATCCCCTACATTGGTAGGTGAGCCACATGCATCGACGAATCGATTGCGTTAGTCTTAGCAAACATATACCAAATAGCACATAATAGATTCATTAATATAATCAATTGAGGTTTTTCCCAATTTTAGATCTATCATAATTACATGTGACAAATAAACTTAACAATTAATCAAATCTAATCGATGATAAACATGCATGTTTCATCATGGATTAATGCAAGTCACAAGGAACGCAACCTTTAACCACATAAGCATGTTACAATTTTTAGGGTTTCAAAACTACAAAACTAATTTTTAATTATAAAGGGCATCGCCCCCCCCCCTAAAAAATTAGGGTTTCAATTTTTTAAACCCTAAAAAATCGAGTAACATAAAACCTAATCCAAGATTCGTTTTTTATGTGTTTCGGTAATTTATTACATGTTAAAACGGCTCGTGATGCCACTGTTAGAATTTAATAATCATGACTTGTTCATGTATATTAATCAAGTAATCATATTACATATGCGGAAGCGTAGGATCTATTTTAACATATAAAGAATTAACCGAAACATAAAGAGAACGTACCTTTTGATTCTAGCAAGAACAAGAATCAAACTTCAATCTTTTTCTTTAATTATCAAAAGTGGATTAACGAGATACCCCTTACCGTTTTGTATCTCAATCCAAGAATATCAACTATAATGAGTTGATACCAAAATCTTGTACACACGTACTATAACCGAATTAAAGATTATGCTAGTAATGTAAACACAAATTAACCAAAACAATTTTGCTTATAAAAAATTTGAGTCGATCAACCCAAAGGGTTATGTGTTCGATCGGCCTCAACAAAGAAGAAGAAGAAAAGGGTTTTAGGGTTATAGCAAGAGTGCAAGAGTCAAGAAACAATAACCCTAGCCTTTGTATTTATAGATGAGAAATCTTGGAGAGCAAGTTTGGCAATGGGTTGGGCTTTGGAAACCCTATGCCGATCGGTTTGTAATCCCCAAGGGATTCCAGAACCTTCTAGATCCTCTAATTTCATCTATAATCCTTCCTTTATTCCCTAACGGTCGTTAGTCAATTCCCGTTAATTACTTAACGTCCGCTAGTCGTTATTTTTTGTGTTTTAATAATTAAATATATAACGGTTTATATATTAATTATTATACATTAATTCCTCATACGTAATGTGTGTGCAATCCCGTGGTCCCAAGTTCGATTCTAGACATACACACATTAATATTTGTCCATCAAAACTAACAACACACACACACTATCCCAAAATTTAGATCTATCACACACAAAAAACACGTGCTAACGTGAACCATTGTGCGAAAATTTAGATCTACACCTAAATTGATCATCTAGATTATTATTAGTTAAGAATGGAGAAGAGGAGACGTCAAACCATAAGTTTTTTGTTTTGATTCTTACCCAATTTTTGGTACGTTTATGTGGTTTTGTTTTTAATATAGTACATTTTTTTTTGTTGATTTAGGTTTATAATGCGAAAGTAACGATCCGAACTAGGTTATACTTACTTACAACCATGGCGAAAAGATTGGCTTATAAAGAGGATCGTTATATGATGTTTAAAAACACTGTGTTTGGGCCATGGTTAGATTTAAGAACAGAAGAACATGATAACCATGTCCTCAATTTTATGTTACAACATCAAAAAAATGTTGATAACCCTAGTTACGAAACCCCCCTGTATTTTGAGATAGGCCAACATAATCTAGAGTTTGGTAGGAAAGAGTTTTGTTTAATCACTGGTTTTAGATTTTGTGGAAAAATAGAAGGGGGGTTGAATAATTTTTACCGTTTTAAAATTAATTCGCTTTGTGACTTAACAAGATTTCAAAGTAAATACACACAAACAAACAATATAACTTAAGTAAGTAAGGAAAGGAACAATCAAACCACAACACGGAGATTTATAGTGGTTCGGCTACAAGGACTCTCTTCCATGCCCTACTCCACTCCTCGAGCCTCTAACTCGAGAGTTTTCTTCACTATGAAACAAACTCCCTTCTCGGCAGAGAAAACCTTTATACACGTTGCTTACACTTTATCCGGTACTAAGCTAAACACCGGGTTCTTTACAAGGGTACAACCACTCCCATTGGTTCTTTAACAAGGGTACAACCACTCCCGACACTCTATGTGTTTTGAGGACTAAAACACTAACCGATCACTACTGAATGAATGGTATTAACAACGATGTGTGAACACTAACAAATCACACAGTATCTAACTATCAAGACTTGCAACAATGTTGAAGCTTGTATGCTTGATCTTCTTTGCTACAAAAGAGATATCACTAAGAATGAAATGAATGAATGTAATGGGTTAGTAATGTACAAATGAATGAGTGTATAATTTAAGCTATATGAGTGATGAGAGTGCTTGAATGATCAGCATGCTATTTATAGGCAAAACTGACCAGACAACCCGCGGATTTGGCGGACCCAAATAATTGGTTCCGCCCTTGTACTGGTTTGGTTCCGCGGGGACAAGCCAGCTAAGGGATTTCCAAATCTTACTAAATCTTGTCTAGTCTTGTCAAGATCTTACAAAGTCAACTCTTTAGCTTCAAGATCTTTCCAAAATATGTTGTAAAGTCAACTAAGATTTCCTAATGAGGTATGCCATGATGTCATGTGTATTTCCATTTTTAAGAAATAAAAATAAACATGTAAATGTATATATGTATGTAATGTGTAATTCCTAGTGATCATATGATATGTAAATGAGTTTTAAAAACTTGTTACTAAAATGTAAAAGACTTTAACATATACTTATGCTTTGCTAAAGATAAACCTTATAATTGTCATTAACAAAATTAAGCAAAGATCGTAAAATATAAATAACGTTTTTAGGACGATATTTGTATTAACAATCTCCCCCTTTTTGTTGATGACAAAACATGAAGTTTATTTTTAAGCAATGGAATAAGTAAAGTAAAAGTCTTTTAAAAATATAGATTAAGTTAGTTTTATGCAAGTTGTAAAAACTATTTTAAGCATAAAAATATGTACTGTGATGTTCACAGTGATGTATGAACTTAATCCTATCTCCCCTTTTTTGTCGAAACAAAAAGAAGATATGCGTAGCGGAATGTGGTGAACATTTCTTGGTTATTACTCCCCCTAAATTGGAGTACCAAGATTGTTTCAATGATTTTGAGAACTTAAAGGCTCCCCCTTGGATAATACTCCCCCTAATTGGAGTGCCAAGGTTATGATGCATGATCCTACAAAACAAATGGTTAGAATATGATATGCTCCCCCTCGATGTATACTCCCCATTGCTAGGGTACCAACGTATACGTTTCAAGGATGAGAAATGCTACAAAACAAAGGTTAGTTGTGAATCAATCCAACCAAGTAGCATAATGCATATGTATAGGTCAACCAAACATGTAGTTCAACCCAGTTGACTTTAAAAAGTCAAAAATACGTGTCTGATCAAAAAAATGCACCTAAGTACAAGTGGTCAAATCATTATGAGAATTCAAACCAACCATACAATAATGTTAGTGAATCAAACAAACCAAGATATTATGCCAAATAGTGATCACCCATAAGCATAAATATAACATCCATTAATTGAAAATTTGTTTGTGACATAAGTCACAAAACATGATGTTATAACATAAAAAGAAAAGCAACCTAAAAAATCCTAAAGGTTCCTAAGGAAAGAAACTAAAGGTGCCTATTGTGGAGGATTGTTTGGGTTTGATGAAGATATGATGGAGGCAAGCCAAATGGATTCTAAATCCTTTGTATCATGTAAGTTAGAGTTCATCATGTTTGAAGAGGTATTGAGAGGATCAAGTTCCTCATTGCCTTGAGTGTTTGGTTGGTTGAGCCACATTGATTCATCAATGGTTTGGAGTGTGGTAAGTAAATCATTTGGTTGAAAGTTGGGTGAATGTGGAGGTGATGATGATTTTCTCATTTGAGATGGTATGGGTGGTGGTGTGGTAGCCACTGGTGTTGTTGTAGGTGATGGTGATCTTGGTTGAGATGGAGTAGGTGATGGTGTAGTACCTATTGGATTTATGGTAGGTGATGGTGATCTTGATGGTTGAGTTGGTGCGGGTGATGGTATGTTAACCACTAAAGTTATGATGGGTGTTGTAGTAATAGTGGATATAGTAGGGAAGTTCATATTAGAGATGGGATTTATGAACCAATATGGTCTGACACTAATTCTAGTTGTCCTTCTGTGTGGTCTGGTCATGTAGGAGTTGTTTGATTTATGCATTGTGAAGTTGTTTAGGAATGTACATATAGTTAGAGATGATGATGATAATGTGAGTTGAGATCATTCTAAAGCTTCTACTTTATAGGCTCTAAGGTTCATGGAGATTGGTGTTTGGATTTGATTCATAAAGGAATGTTGATTACCAATGACTTGGAACAAGAAAAAGTTGTTTGTCATTTTTTCAAAGTCAATCCATAGAAATGGAGTTGACATGAAGATGATCAGTGAGTGCAGAGGATGACAAAAAAGCTTGTAATGTGATTGATTCACGGATTCCAAGGAACCAATTAAAGGGATCCTTAGGTGTTAGAGAAAGGTAACTTGGATAAAAATTTGAATATTCAAATTTTGGTGGGAAATTTATTTCTTATGGTACTAAGTGTTTCTAAATCATTTTAATGATCCTAATGATCAGTAGGATAATCCTAAAAACTAAAATCAATAATCTAAGAGTCGAGATTAGTCGGGAAAATTTTGAAAAAGTTACTGTTGGAGTTGGCGGATCCAATCGATAACAAAGGCGGAACCCAGATTTTGGTTCCGCAGAATCCGTGGAGTTGAGATGGGCGGAGCCAAAGAACACTACAGACGGAACCCATATATTGGTTCCGCCATATGGAAGTGTTATTTCTTAACATAGGACATGTCATATTTTTCGTTATTCGTTCAAATCTCAAAAATTCTCCTAAAACATATGTAACTACTAATATGTGATAGAAAAATACTAAAAGTACAGGTTCTAACACAAGTTTACACATAGATTAATCCGATGATAATAACTTACCATAACAGGAGGTTAAGCCAAACGGTGGCTTAAGCACGGAAAATTGATAACAATAAGTGTTATCATCCTGCAACATTATGTTAGTTCACATAAAAGTCAAATACTAATGAAATATCCTAAAACACACACAGGTTTATCACATCATTGTTCGAAAACGTTTTATACCAAACACTCCCTAACCCTTACTTCTTGTTCATCTTCTTGTTGAGCTTCATGATCCACCGGCCTAAGTTCTTCATCATTCCTTTTGTTTGTCGAAATTCCTCTGATTGGTTTGACATGGAAGGAAGTTGACTCATATATTCGGGGTGGAGGAATCCTAGAATTGGGCAAACCATCTTCTTCACTAGCCGATGATGATGATGATGAGGTTGGAGGATGTGCACGTTTTCCTCTTGCTACGGCTACCCTATGATCACTAAGAGGAACAAAGGTGTGTGGAATTTCGGTGTAGTCAGGAAGGAAACCGCTAGCGTTTCGAGGAATAGGTGCAGAAGCTTTAAACAGATGGGTAAGAAGCATCCCGTACGGCATGGCAGTGGTACCTAAGACTGGAATATCGGCCATTCTTTTGGCGATATAGTAGGCTAAGTTGAATTATTGGTAGGTAGACACACAATAGATCATGTAGCAAAGACTTGCATTGACATGGTCCCTATTTCCTATGGTGCTAATGACGTTGGCTCTAAGAACTTCTTCCAACTTTTTAAATTGAGGCTTAAGCTCATTGAGTTCCATGGCAAAGGTATCTCGATCTACTTATTTACCTCGGCTTGTCCGAGTTGGGTTGTTTCTTGGACTGAAGAGATGTTCACGGATGATTTCTTTGGAAGTTAGGGGTGTGTCGTATGGATTGATACGATCAAGGTTGGAATCTAGGATGGACAATGACCATTTGTCCGAATAAAAGCAAGTTTCTTGACTTGGAATACCTAAAACTTCCCCGAATTGGTTTAATGGGAAGGTGAATTAGTTTTGGTTTACTTCGAAATGGATGTTCCTGAGTCCAAATTTGTCTAAGCTAAGACTCACGGTAGCATAGAATTCAAGTATAAACCTAGGAATAATGGGTTCATCTATGTCGAGAAGACTATCAAATTGGATAGCGGCTAATTGTTCACGGATATTGGTTTCTTCTAAAAATGATGGGTCTACGGTTCTACCCTCGTGAACATAACGTTTTTCTAATCCCTTAAAGATTTTGACTTGATCTTCGGTGAGACCTTTGGTTTTGTGGTGTTGAGGTAGGTATTTGAGGGTGTCCTTATGGTCATAATTTGTCGCGAGAGGAATGATTATCCTAGACATGAAGAATGCATAGTTTAGTTAAGACAATCGAAAATACGTAATATATATTTCTAGTGTGTGCCTATATGGGGACAATGTGGAGGTGCGGTTATCTCGACTCCTTTTGATGCATGAAAATTTTGTTTGTGCAAGTTTTATAATGAAACGAGAGATAACCCAAACGCTCCTACTTCAATGTAGCTTCGATTGAATGTACCCAAAAATACATATTAGTTATGTATTCTCTTTAGCATTCAAGAGACATTATGCAAGTGATGTTTAAAACATAACGTTTTTGTATTTGTATGAACAATGTCCAAAAACCGTTTTTCCTAGTCGTGAGAAGATTTTTGAAAAAATTTCTCATGGGGTTTTTGATGAATTATGATAATGTCTTATAAGATGCGATTCCTAACTATGAAAAACATGATTTGTTTTGCAATTTAGTAAATATGCTTCATGATTTTGCAAGAAATGTGCATAAACCCCAAGTTTTGATTTTTGTGCAAGAAATAGAAATCCTAGACTCAGATTAGAAATTAGATATGATTAGGATACTTACAGAGATGATTTAAGCACAAATTGGTTGTGGAGAATGACCTAATTTCTGAGTTTGGTGTGATAAGAGTCGAGTTCCAGTAGGATGTATGTTTTTGGGGAATGTGATACACTATACAGGGTGTTTGTTTAATATACTAAAAAATTTGCTCAGCAGGCCGCGGATCCGGCGGAACCAAAACAAGGGTTCCGTCCTTGTTGTCGGTTGGTTCCGCAGGATCAGCCTGGGATTTTGGTTATTGTGGTGTTTGGTTAATTCTAAGGTTCAAGCTAATGTTTTATCTACTCACTAGGTTCCATTAATCCTAAACCAAGTCTAAGAAAGTTGAAAGGTTCTCTCTTAAGAGGTTTTGTGAGGATGTCGGCAATGTTGTCCTCTGAGGATACTTTCTCAATTGAGATGTTTCCCTTCTAAACATTGTCGCGTAGGAAATGATGTCGTATTTCTATGTGTTTGGTTCTAGCATGTTGGACTGGATTTTTGCTGAGGTCGATAGCTCCTTTGTTGTCGCAAAGAATGGGAATGTCGTTGAGTTCAATTCCATAGTCGACGAGAGCTTGTTTCATCCACAGAGCTTGTTGGCAAGCTTTTCCTGCTGACACGTATTCGGCTTCAGTTGTTGATATAGCGAGGGCCGTTTGTTTCTTAGCAAACCATGAGGTGAGACAATGCCCTACAAAAGTAAAAATACCACTTGTACTTTTCCTATTGACATAATCACTGGCATGGTCTGAGTCGGCATACACTATGGTTTCTACACCTGTTCCTTTGGGATACCATAATCCTAAATGTGTAGTGCCTTTTATGTACCTAAATATCCATTTAACGTCTTCAAGATGGGATATTTTGGGATCTTCTTGAAAGCGTGCACATAGACAAACACTAAACATAATGTCCGGTCTACTAGCCGTGAGGTAGAGTAAACTACCAATCATCCCTCTATATTTAGTGCTATCTACGGATTCACTTTCGTCATCCTTGGTGAGTTTGGTTTTGGAAGACATTGGTGTTTTCATAGGTTTGGAGTCTTCAAGACCAAATTTCTTAAGCATATCCCTTATATACTTAGATTGGTTGAAGAATATCCCATCTTCTAATTGTTTTATTTGGAGACCTACGAAAAAGTTTAGTTCCCCCCATCATACTCATTTCAAACTCATCATGCATGATTTTCGAGAATTCATCGCATAACTCTTGACAAGTTGAACCGAATATAATTTCATCCACATATATCTGGACTATGATAATATGTGATCCCTTTTTCTTGGTGAAAAGAGTGTTGTCTACTAGGCCCATGGTATACTTATGGTCAACTAAGAAAGTCTTAATTCGATCATACCAAGCTTTTGGTGCTTGCTTAAGTCCGTATAATGCTTTCTTAAGTTTGTAGACATGATTAGGTTTTTCAAAGTCGGCAAAGCTGGGAGGTTGTGCAACATACACTTCCTCATTTATAAAACCATTTAGAAATGCACTTTTAACATCCATTTGGAATAGTTTAAAATCGTGTGCACATGCATATGCAAGTAGTATCCTAATTGACTCAAGCCTAGCGACGGTGCAAATGTCTCGTCGTAATCTATACCTTCTTGTTGATTGTAGCCTTGAGCTACTAGCCTAGCTTTGTTTCTAGACACTACTCCATTTTCATCCATTTTGTTCCTAAATACCCATTTAGTTCCAATTATGGTTTGATTTTGAGGTTGAGGGACTAATGTCCAAACGTCATTTCTAACAAATTGGTTTAATTCTTCTTGCATCGCTATGACCCAAGATTCATCTTTTATCGCTTCATTAACATTTTTAGGATCAATGGTTGAAACAAAACAAAAGAAATTACTTTGGTTTTGGACTTTTGACCTTAAGGTTCTTTCGTTAATTTTTCCTATGATGTTGTCTAATGGGTGACTTCTAGATTCTTTTATATTGACTATTTCTCTTTTTACCGGTTCGTCTTCTTTGTCATTTTCTATGTTTTCTTGGTTTTCAACCATTTGACTCTCAACTAAGTCATCATCTACCAAAGGTGATGTCTTAGAGGGAGGTGGACTTTCGTCGAATGTTACGTTCAACGATTCCTTGACTCTTGAGGTTTCTTTGTTCAAAACTATGTATGCTTTACTATTTTGTGAATACCCAAGAAATACACCTTCATACGACTTTGGGTCGAACTTGGTGAGATAATCCTTAGTGTTTAAAATGAAGCACTTGCTTCCAAAAACTCTAAAATATCCTAAAGTAGGCTTTTTGCCTCTATATAACTCATATGGTGTCTTTTTCAACAATGGTCTAATTAAGACTCTATTTAAGATGTATGTGGATGTATCTACGGCGTGACACCAAAACTTTTGAGGTATGTTTTGTTCATTTAACATAGTTCTACTCATTTCTTGGATTGTTCTATTTTTGCGTTCTACTACACCGTTAGATTGAGGAGTTCGAGGAGCCGAGAAATTATGTGTTATGCCATTAGCATCACAAAAAGCTCCGAATTGGGTTTCGTTATCAAATTCACGACCATGGTCGGTTCTAATAGATACAATGTTAGTTCCTATTTGATTTTGAATTTTCTTACTTAGAATTTCAAATTTATCAAATGCCTCATTTTTAGTTTTCAAAAACTTAGTCCAAATAAACCTAGAGTAATCATCTACTATTACCAAAGTATATAAGTTTCCCCCATAACTTTGTATAGCGGATGGACCAACCAAATCCATATGTAACAATTCTAGACACCTAGATGTAGACACCATGTTTTTAGCCTTATGGCTATTATGAACTTGTTTCCCAATTTTGCAAGCATCACAAAAGTGTTGGTCATATTTCAGCTTGGGTAGGTTCCTAACGAGTTCCTTAGATGATAAGGATTGGATTAACCTCATATTGGCATGACCTAAGCGTCTATGCCATAGAGTTGAGTTTTCGTCCAAAGAAGTAAGACAAAGCTTGTCTTTAGGTGTTTTGTCTAGTTTCATAACATATACGTTATTCTTTAAAACACCTTTTCCTACGGTTATACCATCTCTAAGTATTTTACTTCCATTTTCACTAAAAAGGACGTTATACTTTTTACGGCATAATTGACTAATACTAAGCAAGTTAAAACCTAAGTTATCTACATGAGCAACATCATCAATAGTGAGAGAGTCATGAGAGATTGTACCTTTTTCGATGATTTTACTTTTAAGCTTGCTACCGAATGTGACATTACCTCCGCCGTACACATGGTAGGTTGAGAAAAGGCTTTTGTTTCCCGTCATGTGTCTTGAACACCCACTATCTTTAATCCACTCATCTGGTTCTAACTCAACTTTCAAGCACACCTAAGTTCAAGAAAAACTCAAGCGTTTGGTCCCCAATATCTCATGGGTCCGTTTGGGTTAAACATAACATTATCATGGTTCATGTATGGAAATGGTGGACAAGTGTTCCATGGCATGTAGTTGGGACCTTGAAAGTTTCTAGACATGTTTTGGTTCCAATTATTTTGATAATGATGCTGTGAGTTAAAGTTACTCTTTGGAAAGGGGTGTTTGGGAAAACTAGTTTTAGGTGTCTGTTGAACCGTTTTAGTCCTAAACTCATTTTTAACTTGACCTTTTCCTATAGACACTACTGGTTTTTGTTTGTTAACAGTTGTACTAGTGCTAGGTTTCTTTGTGACTTTTTGGATCCGTCAGATCCGTGGGTGTCTGACTTAGTTGGAACAGGTTCTTGTACTTTCACTGTTTGTTTCTCAAAGTCACTTAAGTTTCTTAGTTTCATAAAATGTAGCTTGGTCTTATCAAGTTGAAACTTTTGATCTTTCATTATATCATCCATACAACTAATGTGTTTATCAAACCTTTTAAATTTAGAATTTAGTTTGATAAGTTTTTCCTGTGTGGACTTAAGTGTTTCTATTTCTAGTTTAAGTTCCTGACATGAGACACATGTTTCCTCAACATCTTTACCCTTTTCTAATCTTAAAGCTTTTTCTTTTAACCAATATACTTCGTTTTCCAAAAATTCCTTTTTGGTTTTTAAGAACTTGTTTTTGTTTATGATTTTAAGGGTAATTTCACACAGTTTGTTATATTCTATTTCTACTGTGTCATCATCAATAGAGGAGTAGGATGAATCAGATAGTACCTCGTTAGATTCATTAGCCATAAGAGCAACTTCGTCATTCTTAGGCTTGTCGTCATCACCTTCACTGTCACTCCAAGCTCCACTAACAAATGCTTTTTGAGACTTGTTCTTTGGAGACTTTGGACATTCTCCTATTAGGTGATCGGAATCTCCGCACCTAAAGCACTTTCTATCTACTTTTCCTTTCCTATCATTACGGTCTTTCTGGAAGGGTTTCTTTTCTTTACGAGGTTGTCTTACGAACTTTCTTCGTCTCCTGAAGAACTTCTTGAAATCTCTAACTGTTAGGAACACGTTTTAATATATTTCAAGTCTTGTTCATTAGCGATAAAATGTTGCTAAAATGGGTTATATCGTTTGTAACATGTGACCGATCCATTAGTAGCCCATGGGCCGGCCACCCATGTGAAATTCCTTCTAGAAACAATTAGCATAGGATGCCCTAATGGTTTGCCTATAAATAGAAGGCAAGGGCTCCTCATTTTGTGTTGGTTTTCATGTATGTAGCGTAAGCTTTGTCTCTCAATCGTATGAAATGAATTCCTTCCACTTCTCTTCTCGTCTTATCTTATTCTCTTCTTCTCTTATTGCTTAATAGCTTATCTCTCATTATCGTAGCTTATTAGATAAGTAGTAGTACGTGTTTAACTTTGTTATACGTGTGTGTGTTGTTGAGATAGTATCGACCTACAAGTGGTATCATTCGCCAAAGGGATAGTTAGGATAGTGTTTTGAGTAGATCTAATCGTATTTTAGGTTGGTTTTAAGGATTAAGTAAGGTTTCTATTCTAGTTTCATCGTTAATCTCTTTTTGTTGGCACGTGTTCATCATCTCGTCAAAAAGCTCAACAAATCTCATCAAATTTCCATTTACAACGCTATTGATCTTAAATTTCATCATACTTTGTGGTTTCTAATCGTTAACAATCAAAACAATCGGTTTGTTATTGGTTTTCTAGACGATTTAGTGAAATCCGGGAAAGTCGCGTATTGGAAAAGTTGGTGAAAAGTGCATTTTGGCTTCTGGGTGAATTCCGAAAACTTAGGGTTTATCGCGATTCGAATTCCGACAAGTTAGGGTTTCATCGCAATTGGCAGATCTTCAGATTATCGACATTGGGACTCAGTATTTTACTTCCTTGTATAAGAAAGTGAAAATACTTCGACTTGGTTGCTTCTCTTCTCTTGTACAAGAGTTGAGAATTATTGAAATTGGAATTTAGATAAAATTATCGAAATTGCCATAAAATATCGCAATTCTGATAAATTATCGCAAATTGCCTTTTCTATCGCAATTTAAGATAACTTATTCAAATTGTCATTTTTATCGCAATTTTAAGTTTTATCGCAATTTCTATTTTCCTTATCGCTATTTGGAGGTTATCGCAATTGGGTGAACAGTACTTATCGCAATTGGTTGAACAGTAATTATCGCAATTGGACAAAAAATCTTCAATTAACCAAAACCAACTTAACATAACTCATCACACAAATCTTAATTATCTTCAAGATCCAGACATGTCTCAACCACCTCACTTCAATTACTACTATCAGCTACAGCAATATCCACAACAACAGCAATTTCATCCTCATTATCAACAATAACAAGCATTCGTGCAACAGCATCAATTTCTCTCTCCACCACAAGTATCTCCACAACAAATCATGCAACAGAATCAAATGCAGAACTATCCATCCTACTCCAGAGAACCACATTGGTTTAATAAGATGTGTGAGGCAATCAGCAGTCAGCAATCCCGTCATGAAGCTGGAAATCAGGAAACTCCACCTATGCTGACACCTGGTAACTATGTGCAATGGGCTAGTAGATTCCTCAGATTCATTGAACTCCGAAAACCCCATGGGAAATATCTTAAGCAAGCCATTGAAGAAGGACCCTTTCCACTTCCAGTAACTGTTGTTCCAGGAACTTAGAAAGAGAAGAAACATCAACTCCCATTGCTATCGCTAACTACACAACTGAACAAACACTGCAACAAGAGGAAAATCAATTGGCAATGTCTTACATACTTCAGGGAATTCCCAATCCTATTTACCAAAGTATTGATGCTCAAAAGACTGCCAAAGACATGTGGGAACATGTGCATCTTCTAATGGAAGGGACAGAGTTAAATCAAGAAGATCTTGAGTCAAAGTTGTACATGGAGTACACTCACTTTATCATGGAACCAGGGGAAACTATTGAATCATACTACCACCGTTTCATAAACATTGTCAATGACCTCGATCGTCATGATATCAAGTTACCAAGGATTGCTATCAATTCCAAATTCCTAGGATGCCTTGGACCAGAATGGCAGAAATATGCAACATTTGTCAGGAAAACAAAGAAGATTGGTGAAGTCAAGTATGGACTAATGTATGACTATCTGAGACAACATCAATCTGAGGTTGATAAGGAAGTTGCAGCACAAGGCGGTCTCATATCAGCACCAACACCTAACTCGCTTGCTCTTGTTGCTCAATCCAACTTTCCACTACCAAACCAGGAATTTGGTCAATCATCTTTCCAACCAAGTTTTCAACCACAACCTTCTAACCAAATCGTTCCATATGAAGCACCATCACAATACTCTGACAACCAAATGGTCCCTTATAACAACTCAGATTCCATGATGTACTCAAAAGTTGATTATGATGAAGAAGAGGATGCATTCAACTCTCTCAATGAAGCATTTGGATTAATTGCTAAGGCATTTGGAAAGTTCACCAACAAATCCAACAACCGTCTTCGTTCATCATCTAATACCAGGAATCAAGCTGTTATTAACGATGGTAGAGTGGAAATTCAAAATCGGTCTTCGGGTAGATATGGTTCAGGAAACAATGGAAACTATGGGTCTCAGAGATTTCAGTCAGGAGGGAACAGGTTCAATTCTGCAGGGGGTAACAGGAACAGTATGGGAACTACTCAGAGAAGAAATCAGATGGCTGGGAATGCACAGAAAGGCTTTGCAAATACTTCAATCACGTGCTACAACTGTGTTGGGAGTGGTCATATGGCAAATGCGTGTCCAAAGCCTCGTACTATGGGCAGTGCATATCACAAGGAAGCTCTTTTGATGGCAATGAAAGATGAAGCAAGAGACACAATGAATGTGAAAGAACAAAGTTTCATGGCAAGTGCTGCTTCTGATGATGAGATGGAAGATCTTGATGCAAATGCTGCAATAATGCTCATGGCAAACATGCAGGAACTGAACATGTCCGAGACAGGCCCGGTTTATGATACCGATGGTCTTTCTCAGGTACCTGATCTAAAATGTCTTATACATGAAATTGCTTCACCATCTGCATCTTCATCTACAAATGAAAATTCTGTTCAACATAATTCATCATTCTTATCTCCATCAGATGATCAAATAAACACTGTTGTATCATTTGATGATGATAAAACCGTCGTTTCATTTGATGATTCGATTGACGATGAAAATTATGATCATCTTGAACAAAATGATCCTTTTCCTGATCAAGATTCAGAGCTTCAGGCCTTGTTAATGACCACCCAATCACAAATTGAGAAATGCAATGAAATCAATCAAAATCTAAAAGCAAAAATTGCATTGTTAACGAAGGACAATGAGTGCTATAAACTACAACTTTCAGGATATCAAAAACAAGAAAAACGTGAAAAAGGTTTTGAGATTGCTTTCCAAAAAGAGTACGTAAAAGTTCAAGATTTAGAAAGTCAAGTTCGTGAGCTAACCGTTTCCAAGGCTGAGCTCCTCTCTCAAAAAGAAAAGGATCAATTTGAATTCAAAAAACAAATTGATACTTTAAATTCTGAGCTGTTAAAAACTCAATCTGAGCTTTCAACATCTCAAAATAATCTTCTTGAAGAAAAGCAAGCCTCAAGTAAACGCGTCAACTCATATCTTGAAGAAATTGTCACTTTGGAATCCAAACTTAAAGAGTTTCAAACTATTGTATACAAAAATGGTGAATCAATAACTCAAATTCAAAGGCTAACGGTAAAACCAGTTCCGAAAGGATTTGGATTTGCTATTGGCTGTGACCAACCACGTTTTCTTTCTAAAGCACTCAGCAAAAATCCCAAGTTATACAATGCAGAATTATTACTTGATGATACCTTTCAAAGAGTTGTTGTGCTTAGTAATGATGAAGAACTTGCACATCTTGAACGTCAAAAAGAACTTGAGAGTCGACCAAAAACAGACAAAGATTTTTCCAGAGTTCATTATGATTATAACGCATGACCTCATATCAGTAAATCATTTGTCCCTCCAAAGGACAAACCAGAACAAACGTTGTTAAACACCCACATACATGCTTCTTCTTCAGTAATTCCTGTGTCCAAAACTGTTACACATCTCAAGGATGCTTTGACAGAGGATGAAGTTGATCCACAAATGCCTCAAGAATGTCGAATTCTTCAATATTTTAAGACATTTATGGAAGACATATTTCTTTTGGAGAATGAAATTGAGTTTAGTTCTCAAATCGAAGTCTCTACTTTTCTTTCCCCAGTAGCGAAAGAAAAGCGAGATATTCTTCAAAAGAAAATTCTGCCTCATGTCAAACATCTGAAGAAATGTGCAACACAATGGGAACAAGAATTACATACGGAAGTAGCATCTATGAAGAGCATTTTCAAAGCTAAAGACGACAAAGTTCAAAAACAAAAACTTCAAAAGAAAACTTTAGCAAAAGAAAATGATCGACTCTTAGAAAAAGTTCTGTGTTATGACGTTGTTTCTGTGATAATGAATTCGCTTTATGAGTCATGCAATGAGTTACTTGTGAATGATCATGCTGTAAATGTTGAGATGTTGCAAATGGAGATAGAAAATTTGGTAAAAGAGAATGAGGATCTTCGTCAAATCAACCATGATGTGGAAAACAAAGTTTTCAATCTTCAAAAGAGGCTTGACTGGTGTCAACATCAAAGTGTCATAATTGAATTAAATTACCAACATCTAAAAACATCTTTGTCATTTCAAAACAGTCATACTTCTGAAAGTGAGAATCAAAATGAAAATGATGTCTTAAGACATAAACTGTTTGAATATGAAAAGGATCTGGATGAAATTATTCAAAACAGAAATGACACAGTCCGCCTTAACAGAATTTTAGATTCCAAAAATCAAGAATACCAACACATCATTGTTGATCTGAAAAAGAAACTCAGAGTTTTAGACAAAGGCAAAGCAAAAGTTCATGAGATTGCCCCAGGGATGTATGTAGTAGACAAGGCAATTACCCAAGCATCAGACCTAACCACTAATGAAACTACTTCAATTTCCACAGGATTAGATACCATGTCTAAGGCTAGCAACTCCAAGACCTACAAGAAACAACAGAAGCATAGAGTCCAAAAACCTAGGAATGGATCATCTAAGTCTGCAGAAGTTAAAGCAAGTAGTTCGAATAAAACGCATGTAATATCAGGAATAGAATCAAACTTATCTAAGTCTAATTCTAGTAATGATGTAACAAACGTTAAATCTATGAATGTTAATGATGATGTTATGGTTGATGCTAGTTGTATTGTTTGTCGTGCTAGTATATTATCTGGTGATCATCAAAACTGCATTGCTAAAACTCTGTTGAAACGAAAAAAGAAACGAACTAGTGGCTCTTCCTCTAGGCTCAAAACTGTTGCCATGTCCATTTTAGGGAAACCACCACTAGTAGTTTCTGAGCAAACCATAGCAACACCCATAGCCACACCTAAGACAACCAAATCACCTAGTGCATTCATTAGGAAAAAGGCTGAGACTAGTTGGACATGGCAACATTGGTTACAAAACACATCAAGCTTTAAATGGGTCCCAAAGCTAATTAACTCTTGTGTTACTAACCCAACGGGTCCAACCGTTACCAATTCTCCACCTGTTTCCAATATTTGTGATGCAGGTGATACAAATTGTCCTCTGGATTGTTGATAGCGGGTGTTCCTGACACATGACCGGCAACCTCAAGCTTCTCACAAACTTTATCGCAAAGTTCATCGAAACGGTTAGGTTCGGGAATGATCACTTCGCAGCAATAATGGGCTATGGAGATTATGTTAATGGGAACATCGAGATCAGTCGTGTATACTATGTTGAAGGCCTTGGTCACAATCTATTCTCAGTGGGACAATTCTGTGATGGAGAATTAGAAGTAGCATTTCGGGAGAAAACTTGCTTCATTCGTGATCTTCAAGGAAATGATTTGATGAAAGGAAAACGGGGAACCAGTCTAAACACCATATCCTTTGAAGGCATGACAGCTTCATCTCCTATCTGTTTACTCTCCAAGGCTACTCCCAAAAAGGCTTGGTTATGGCATAAAAGATTGTCTCATCTCAATTTAAAAACCATGACTGACCTTGCAAGGAAAAAAATGGTTGACGGGTTACCCAAATTCAGATATGCCAAAGATCATTTGTGTTCTGCATGTGAACAAGGGAAAAGTCACCGTGCTCACTTTCCTCCCAAAACAGAACACATCACAGATCATGTCCTACAGCTGCTACATATGGATTTGTGTGGTCCAATGCGGGTTCAAACTATAAATGGGAAAAGGTACATTTTGGTAATAGTGGATGATTACTCACGATGGACATGGGTCTACTTTCTTCGGACAAAAGATCAAGTTCCTTCAATGGTCATCACGTTTCTCACGAAGATTCAAGTTCAAGTCTGTAACACCGTCAGGATTATTCGAACAGACAACGACACTGAATTTAAGAATCAAACCCTTCGGGAATACACTGAGAAGCATGGGATTGTTCATCAATATTCAATTGCTCGCACTCCCGAACAGAATGGTGTAGTTGAAAGACGAAACCGTACGCTTGTGGAAGCAGCTAGAACAATGTTGATCAATGCCCAATTACCAGACTACCTTTGGGCTGAAGCTGTTAATACTGCATGTTATACCCAGAACCGCGGAATGATCAACAGACGACACAACAAAACTCCATATGAGCTTATTCAAGGCAGGAAACCAAACATCAACTACTTTCATGTTTTTGGAGCATTGTGTTACCCGAAAAATGATAGAGATGATCTTGGTAAATTAAAGGGTAAAGCAGACATTGGGATATTTGTTGGCTACTGTGAGAATTCTAAGGGATATAGAATTTGGAATCGTCGGACCGGGGAAATTCAAGAAACTATACACGCCAATTTTGATGAACTCACGGAAATGGCTTCTGAGCAAGACCGCTTAGAACCCGAACATAACCGTCTAAACTTCCCTGAATCTTCGGCTGCACCCCTACCCTTTAACAGGAAGGATATGGAAGATTTGTTTGCACCAATGTTTGATGAAGTTTGTGTTAGTAGTGCATCAGATGCTTCCACCAGTTCCGCTGCTCAACATGTCCCAAATCAAGCACCTGATCAATCTGCAACTACTTCTACAGCAGTTGATAACGATGCACCTCAACCTGAACCCTCATCACCCATGGATCAAACACCTCCACCTGTAGTTGAAGATTCTTCCCCCACTTCTAACCAAGTTCCCACACCTTCAGGGTATGACGGGAATGCATTTTTTAATCCATTTGCTCCACCACCAACCATTCCAGAAACAGGAGAATCATCCTCGAGCAATATGGACCCGTCATATCACCAAAACAACATTCAACATTTTCCATCCACCCACAAATGGACAAGAGATCATCCCTTGGTAAATATAATTGGAAATCCTGACAATCCAGTCATGACAAGACAAAAACTTCACTCAGATAGTGAACACTGCATGTATGCACTCACTGTCTGTCAATCTGAACCTAAAAACATCAAAGAAGCCCTTACATATGACAACTGGATTGAATCCATGCACGAAGAGCTGGAACAATTCAAACGTTTGGAAGTTTGGGAATTAGTGGAAAGACCAGATGGAGTTTATGTTGTTGGATTGAAATGGATTTGGAAGAACAAGCTAGATGCAGATGGTACAGTCATTCGTAACAAGTCCCGACTCGTAGCAAAAGGATTCTGTCAAGAAGAGGGTATCGACTTTGAAGAATCGTTTGCTCCGGTTGCAAGGCTCGAGGCAGTTCGCATGTTCCTGGCTTACGTGGCTCACAAGAACATAACGGTTTACCAGATGGACGTGAAGACGGCATTTCTGAATGGTCAACTCCGTGAAGAGGTGTACGTCACACAACCAGAGGGCTTCGTGGACCAAGAACATCCGAACCACGTATATCGGCTAAAGAAAGCCCTTTACGGCCTTAAACAAGCCCCGAGGGCATGGTACGATAAACTATCTGCATTTCTACTTGCCAATCATTTTACCAAAGGCTCTGTTGACCCGACTTTATTTATACAAACACACGGGGAAGACATTCTCATTGTTCAAATTTATGTGGATGATATTATTTTTGGTTCAACCAATAAAAAATATTCAAACGCTTTTTCTAAACTAATGAAACAAAACTTTGAGATGTCTATGATGGGTGAACTTAAATTCTTTCTAGGATTGCAAGTTCATCAGTCGCCCCGTGGTATATTTCTAAGTCAGTCAAAGTATGCTCAGGAAATCCTGAAAAAGCATGGTATGACCAGCTGTGACACCTATAATACCCCAATGTCCTCCTCATCCCCGAAGTTAGATGCTGACATACATGGGACACCCATTGATCCTACGAAGTATCGTAGTATGATTGGGTCGATCATGTATCTCACGGCTAGCAGACCGGATGTTGTATTTGCCACATATCTTTGCTCCCGATATCAGTCTAGACCGACTGAACGGCATTTGTCAGCCGTTAAAAGAATCCTTAGATACATAAAGGGAACCATTAATTTGGGAATCTGGTATCCAAAGGATTCTGGGTTTGAACTTGTTGCATTTTCAGACGCTGACCATGCAGGGTGCTTAGACACACGCAAAAGTACATCAGGGGGAGTACAATTCTTGGGTGACAAGCTCGTCTCTTGGCAATCAAAGAAACAAGACTGCACCTCACTGTCGTCAACAGAATATGAATATGTGGCCATGTCTGCCTGCTGTGCTCAAGTCATCTGGATGCGATCACAACTGATGGACTACGGATACATATTCAACAAGATTCCTATGTACTGTGATTCCAAGAGTGCCATTGCTATTTCATGCAACACCGTGCAACATTCCAAGTCCAAGCATATTGATCTCCGATACCATTTCATCAAGGAACACGTGGAAAAGGGTACTGTTGAATTGTATTTTGTGGGAACGGAACACCAATTGGCGGATCTATTCACAAAAGCCTTGCCTAATGCAAGATTTGTGGATCTTGTTCACCGGATTGGTATGAGATGTTTGACGCCAAATGATTTGGAAAAATTTCTTAAAAACAATTAACCAAGTCAAACATCTCCAAACTATCTTTGTAAATATATAACTAAAAAAAATAATAAAAAAAAATTGCAAGTACAAACCCCTTTTACAACACTTTGTTCCAATTTTTAACATGTCAAATATTATTTTCGAACAAGTGTTGAGGGGGAGACACAACATTTAATTATTTTTTTTTAAATTTGTACTTGCATGATTTCTAAAATTGTTGCTTCACAAAGTTTTTGGTGATGTGATCATAAGATGGATAAGTTATGTGCCTAAAATGAAAAATTTGAGACTTAGAGTTAGTCACATTGTGGGTTTAGGACTAGGAATACAAAGACTCAAGGTTTGGGGACTATATGTGTTAATCATGCAAAGTTAATAGATATAAAATATCAAAAATTCACCGCAGTTAATACGCTGACATATTCACCAACCATATTAAATACCACCACCCACCATCATCTACGGCCATCCTTCAATCTGTCAATCCACTCACGATCATCATATTTTGTGAGTATTTTTGTGCTTAACATGTCATTATAACAGATGGTTTTAAATCTTATCATGATCCAACGGTTAAAACAATCGCAATTGTGAATTTTAGTTCTAGGGTTTGCGTAAAATTAGGGATCTTCGAATGAGAGTGTTTTAGTTGAGAAAAATTGTACGATAATGCTTAGATATTGATAATAAACCAAGATTGTATGCTTAATCACTCCCAGAAACTTCAAATCGTTAGAATTATGTTTTAGGGTTTAAGCGACAAATTTGGGGAAATCTGTATATGAGTGTTATTGTGTAATCTGTATGTTGGGATGTTGTTGTTATGAGTTTAATTGAATGTATACATGCTTAGATTGTGCCCAGAAACACGTTAAGTGGATTAATTGAGCTTAAGGGTTTATGAAGAACAACGAACACTAGCAGTTTGATTATTGAGTTTTTGTGGATGAATGTTGTTATAACTTGGACAGATTGTTTAGTTTAGTCATAAAAACTGATTAAGATAATCTGTGGTTGAAAAATCTAAGTTATAATGAATTTCAATAAGAATCTGCGTGGCTGTTCATCTTCAAAGTTATCGGAAACTCTTGTACAAGAGTTTATCGAGATTGCCAAAATTATCGCGATTGGATAATTATCGCGATTGCATAATTATCGCTATTGCATAATTATCGCAATTGCATAATTATCGCAATTGCATAATTATCGCTAATGGATAATTATCGCAATTGCATAATTATCGCAATTGCCATAATTATCGCAATTGTGATCTTTTATAGAATTTGATCTATTTCCTTAGATATATCTTTTATACTTATCGAAATGGATCAAATTTTATAGAATTTGGTAATATCTTGATAAATTCTTTGATCAAGCATGTAACAACCAATCATAAATGCAAATGGATGCCATGTGTTGTATCTAGTTTTAACATATGCTAACAATCATGTATATTGCATATTTATACTTGATTGTTGTTTCAGATTACATCAAATGGCTGCACCACAACAACAACCTCTTCCAACACTCACTAAAGAAGAAGTTTTTCCTCATGGGTATTCTTTTGAGATTGGGAAAAACAATGCACGGGTAGAACTTGACAAGATAAAGTGCTCTGACCCAAGCTGCCAGATTGCCGTGGAAATTCTCAAAGCACATAAGTGCAGAAACCTTCTTGATAGCTCTGACACCATTCCAGAACTGTACATACATCAATTCTGGGATACTTTCACACTGAGCAGTGATGACAAGTATTTCACATGCAAACTAGATCGTAAAAGGATCAGAGTCACACCTAATCACCTCCGCAAAGCCTTAGACCTTCCAGATGCACCTGAACCTTCCAACCAATTCTACCCGACACCATCAGAATCTGAAATCATGCAATTCCTTGTAGACATTGGTTATGATGTTCAACCCGATACACCATTAACCAAGATCTCTAAAGTCAATGCTAAATACATACCTCAGCCCTGGAGAACTATCTTCTACATTATAACCCGTTCAATATCCGGTAGAGATAGTGGCTTTGAGCACCCAAGACTACTTCATCTTCAAGTCTTCTGGGGGTTCGTGAACCAGGAAAAGATTGACTTTGCAGCTCTTATTTGGGAAGATATACTTTTCCAGATGCAAACAAATCCCTTTTGTCCGTTACACCAAAGTTCTCATAAGTTATCTGCTAGACTTACATAAGGACATTGATCGACGACCTACCGATCAAGAGATTCATCCATACAAGCTGGATAAAACTTTCCGCAAAGTCTACTTTCCCAAAGGGAGCACGCACAAACAAGGGGCAAGACTGCCAGAGTTTCTAATGACCGATAAAATAAAAGAAACTCTAGCATATCTTGCATATGATAAGGCATTCCATGAACGTCGAGTGGGACTTTCTAAATTGGTTGAAGGGTCAGGATCTACAAAGACCCGTTCTCGAAGCAGGTCTAAGACTGGTAGTGCATCAAGTGCCTCACTACCAAAGAAACCGCATCCAAGATCTCTCAAGAAAACAGTACCTAGTAAACCCCAACCAAAACCTGAACCAACTGGGATTATTGATGAAGATTCTGACTCTGAAGGAACTGAATCAGAAGAGGAGACTCCTGTTTTTATGACTGTTGAAGAAGTTGAACTTCAAAATCAGATCAACTTTGAAAATGCACAAAAGTTAAGTCGAAAGTCAACTAAGGAGGATGACGATAGAAGGGCACAATTGGCTGTTGAGAAACAAAGGGAGTATGAAATGAAGCAAGGAGCAGGAGGATCAGGCACCGTTCAAGAAGCAGCTTCGATCCACACTAATCCGGTTAATCAACCCGGAGGGTCTGGAGTTGCTACAACTACGGTTCAGCCTGATACGGTTATTCAACCCGGGAAGGCTGAATCTGTCATTCATCAGCAACCAAGTTTGGTTTATCAACCCGACTTGGAAGAACAAGCTCAGACAGAGACGGAGAATGAACAGGAGAGCAATATAGTCTTAACTGACAGGGAAATCTCAGACTCCATGTTTGATGATAACCAGGGGGAGGAACTACACCATCAAGACAATATGGACTGGAATCCTAAAGATGAAAAGGAAATTCTTGGTGATAAGACTACTAATGCTGCTAAGGAACTTGAGGAAGCAATGGCAAGACAAGAGGAAATAGAAAGGAAACTTAAGGAGGATGCTCAAGCTAACTTGGAAGCCGATAGCTACATCCGTTCTCCATCAGTTCCTCCAACCGAACTTGCTATGGTTGTTTATAACCCTCAACAGGAGCAGAAATCACCACCAGTTCAACCTTCACCTGTATCATCACCAAAACCGAATACACCTCCTGAATCACCTCCTCACACTTCAACACCTCCATCTTCATCTCCTAAGGACTCTGCTCCTCTCAATTCACAATCATCAATTCCTTCACTTACTCCATCACCGAAGAAATCACCATCACCTAAAGCAAAAGCAACAATTTCTGATCGTATCAAATCGGCCTTGAAAGGTAAGCATGTGAAAAGAATTGCCCATGTTACCAAAGTGGAAGTTGTATCTCCTGCTGCAAGAAAACTTAAGAAAGCAGTGAAGCTCGCACAAGTCAAGAAGGACAAACAAACAAGTGTAAAATTGGCTGAGATGGAAATCTTAGTCAAGAACTTGCCTCAACGAATGGAAGAGATGCAGCAAACTAAGCTAAAGATGGATGAGTTTCTAGAATCTGATATTGATGCTAAAATGAAAGCAAATACAAGGCATTACATCAAGAAGTACATTCCTGATCTTCAGAAAATCATTGAAGCTTACGTTGACTCTACATTTAGGAAAATCATTGAAGCTTACGTTGACTCTACATTTGAAGAAAAGATCAAAGCTTTGAAGATTCAGCAAAAACATCTTCTGGAATACTCTGTTGAAGATCTTCAAGACGCTCTCCACACCAAGTTGATTGCAAAATCTTCTCTCAATTACACTGAACTGTCCATCTTGAATGCTATTCGAGAAAATATGGATTCTTGTAAAACTTCTGCAGATAAGGGCAAGAGGAAACGTGATGATGATGAACAAGATCCAGACCCTACTACAAAGAAACAAAAGACTGGTAGCGGATCTGGAATTCACATTACTGAGCCTACAGGAACCACAACTTCTTCTCCACCTCAACCAAATCCGGAATCTGGTCCTATAGCAACTGAACATCATTCTGAGCATATTCATGAAGAAAATGTGGAATTTCAAACACAAGACGATCAACCACAATCACCACCATCATCTCCACCAAAGTCTAAACCTTTCAAATCAAAGCCGTCTAGCAGCAAGAAATCTTCTCAAGAACCAGCTGTCATTACATGGCTTGATGAAGACAAAGATGAGCAAGGAAACGATTGGTTCGATCAGCTTGCAAGTGCTCAAATCCAAAATGATGAAGCTTCCAAGGTTGAAGACAACACATTTGATGTTGCTCAGCAGATCAAAAGCAGTTTCAACATCAAAAGGATGACAAAACGGGAACTTCGTCGGATTAAGAATGATGTGTTCAATCTCCTTAGAGACAAATCCAACAGTGCTGCTGAACTTGAATATCACCTTGAGAACATTGCAAGAGCAATGTCAAGTGCCTTCGACTGGGCTAACCCAGACGTAGTCAGGGGAAATGGTCAAGATAGCCAAAACCGTCCTTACATCACCGATTGGACCAAGCCACTTCCCATGATACGAAAACATCACCACTCAGAAATTCCGTTTCAATTCTTCTTTAACAACGATCTGAAACTTCTCAAGCATGGAGCATCAGGGAAAACAAAGTATGCAACTTCTATCACCTTCACTCCAGCCGCTCACTACACACAATCAGCCATTGAGGAAGAAGCCTTTCACATACATCTCTTTGTTAAGGAATTCATAGTATATGATCGTGATGCCGAGTTAGGAATCCACCACTGGTATGACAAACGAAAGACCTGGTACAAATACAAACTTTGCCAAAAGTCTCGGGATTCAGTCTACAGTGACCTCCAAATCTTGGCAGTAGTTAGTGTCAGTGGATCCAGGAAGTATGATTACACCTTTCTTGAAGAAATCACAGTCAGAAGACATGACAACAACATCTACTCGTTTTCTGAGGCAGACTTTCCAGATCTGAACCTGAATGATATTGAAGATATGTACTTGATGAAAGTACAAGGCAAATTACAGCATCTGTCCAACGAACTTTGATATGCATTCAGTACAGCACTCTGTCACTTCATCAGGAGAACAATCATAAGAGAACGGGTAGAGGATCTTCAGTTGGGAGTGGAGAGTTATCAGACGAAGTTGAACCTTGTTGAACCGGTATTTCTTCTTGAAAACAACCGTGACCCTCAATATACTATGAAACGACATCCGACCTTCGGGTTCGTCTACAGAAGCACAACGAACTTCAACCGCTTCATGTCTTTCAATGAGATCCATAAGTTCTATGACGATACCTTGAAGAATGTTCGTGATGGGTTGGTTAATCGAGTTCGAGATAAAGAGTTGGGGAAATCAAGAAGATGGAATTCTGATGAGGTCAGACAAGTAAAGGAGTTCATATGGAAGCTTGAGAGGAGATTGTATCATCGGGACCAGATGAGGAGACTAGAGAGTTACGTTGGGGGTCGTCCATCCTTTGCCATCAGACTATTTCAAAGGACAGACCCGAAATTCTCAACGTTTGGCAACAGGGCTTGATGTGAGCATTTGAATTCATATTTCATAATTCTTATCTCATTATTCTTATCATTGGCCAGTGACATTACGGCTTGTGCACACATAACAGTGTACAACCCGGACCCCAAAGAAAGGACCCTGAGGTACGTCTCAGTGCCTCAATCCTGAAAAAGGAGCGAAAGCTTCTTACTTATGAGCAGAATTAAACCAGAATGTTTTCTAAAGTTTTTTTTTTCCAAACATTCTGCTCATAAGAACAAGTATTCCCTCGTCAAGGGGGAGTATTTGAAAAAATAATCATTTTTGTTGATAATAACAAATGTTCTTGAAATTCTTCCCTAAAACTCAAAAACAACATATTTTAATCATAAAGTTTTTTTTTTTTCAAAAACATCATGAGTATGCTATTTTTGAGGGGGAGAAGTAAAAGATGATTAAAATATGGTGTCTCATTTGCTGGAATCTCACAAGTGCTCAAACTCAGAATTGACGGTAGGAAAAGTCAGTAGTCGAAAGGACATGTCCCGGACGGGTAATAATTTCAAGCCAGTTTATCTGGTGATGTAAGCGTGTCTCGCAAAGGACGTGTCTGAGTAGAATGTACCGATTTCGAGCGATTTTCCTTGAATGTGATCTGGACGGGTAATAATTTCAAGCTAGTTCTACTAGTGATGTAAGCGTGTCTCGCGATGATCATGTTCATTGAAAATCAATCAATTCAAAAGTGCAACTCTTTCCGGCATGTGCAAATTTCAAATTTATTACTTATGCGCACATGTTAAGGGGGAGTCCTTCTGAAAAACACAAAACTCTCAAGGTGTCAATAAAATGTTTTTTACAATCATCAACACTTTGAGAGATTTTTCAAAGGTTTTGGTAAATGGCATCAACATAGGATAGTCATGGAGTTATAAGGTGACTAAGGTTAAGGAAAACCGTCCTATGATCCGCCAGAGCCGGAGGGATCTACCCAAGGACAATACCAATAGTTTAGAACTAGAAAGTCCTAGGTATGATATAAAAAAGGAGAAAATGAATGAAAGGAGAAAGAAGGGGTTGAAGAATTAAAAAGAAAAAGCAAAGAAAAGGGTGAAAAGAAATAGCCCTCCATTTGTTCAACCTTAGGGCAGACACCGGGTTCAATTCATAATCTACTGGTTGATGAGCATCACCGGTATTGAAGACTAAAGACGTCATGGACCCAGTGACGCACTGCACTAAACCTTCTAAGCCACTCAAGTGTCTCTCAAAATATATTTGTTTCATTCACACGGAGAACCCTTTATAATCTATCGACCTCTCATTACGAGAGTGTTGATATTGAAAAGGAGGCAATCTGCTCCACGCCTCCGACGACCAAACAAATGTGCACTAATTGAGTCTAGAGCCATGAGATTCATCAAAGATCTCTTAGGTACACTTAGAATTACTCTGATGTTCTACATCATGGGCATCAGATGTAAATTAGGAAAGTGTCCTTCGCAGATCTTAGCAATCTGCCAAGAACATTCATGAGAGAAGTCACAATTGTGATTATCAATGATTGAATGGAAATCCTGCCAGGGTCAACATCAAATAGCCCTGACAGCAGGTCACTTCGGTAACTCCTTGTGGGTTACGCTTAGTGTTTGCTCCAAACGGTCTACAGTCGTGGGGTGATCTCCAGCGACTCACTGAATCGTGGGGGCACTTCGGTGTGTCCGTGTTATCCCTTTTGGGGGAATCCGGTTCAGAACGGCCTGGGTCAGGACTTGAGAAAGTCTTCACACTATGCTGTTGATGATCTCAAGTCTGAGCCTGTAAGTACCGGTTGGTTCGTGTTGCTGCTGATGCTGCTGCTGCTGCTGAGGATCTGGAGTTCGACCATCAAGACTCCATCATGCTCATATCTTGAAGAAATGTTCTCTCAAAGACTCAGTAACGACAAAAGTTCAACATATGATACAGTAAAGTCAAAAGTTCAAGCACCTCTACCTTTCTCAAGTTAAAGATTGAAAAGTGAGAACATGTTGCAGAAAACAAGTCAAAGACATATGAGCATGATGGAGAAGACGAGAAGACGTTGGAGATTGGCAGATCGAGACAACATCATATCATCTTAGAACAAGAACAAATAAACAAAGATTATCAAGACGTCAGAAGCCAAAGAAGCAAAGATGACGTCGCGCAACATTTATGACCAAGACTTAGGGGGAGATTGTTAGGAACACGTTTTAATATATTTCAAGTCTTGTTCATTAGCGATAAAATGTTGCTAAAATGGGTTATATCATTTGTAACATGTGACCGGTCCATTAGTAGCCCATGGGCCAGCCACCCATGTGAAATTCCTTCTAGAAACAATTAGCATAGGATGCCCTAATGGTTTGCCTATAAATAGAAGGAAAGGGCTCCTCATTTTGTGTTGGTTTTCATGTATGTAGCGTAAGCTTTGTCTCTCAATCGTATGAAATGAATTCCTTCCACTTCTCTTCTCTTCTTATCTTATTCTCTTCTTCTCTTATTGCTTATTAGCTTATCTCTTATCGTAGCTTATTATATAAGTAGTAGTACGTGTTTAACTTTGTTATATGTATGTGTGTTGTTGAGATAGTATCGACCTACACTAACGGCCATGGCATACTCTTCGTCTTCGCTATCTGAGCTAGACTCTTCATCGTCACTTGACTCTACCCTATCTTTTAAGGCAATGGACTTCATCTTCTCCTTCTTGCCTTTAACTATTTTTGAGTCTTTTTCCATCACCATCTCGTAAACTTTGAGATTTTCGATGAGCTCGTCCAATGTCATGCTTGAAAGATCCTTGGATTCTTCAATAGCTGTCACCTTTGCTCTCCACTTCGGATGAAGTGCTCTAAGAAATTTCCTGACAAAATTCTTACTAGAAAAAGATTCGTCAAGTGCTTTAAGAGATATAATAATAGTATTGAACCTAGAAAAAGCACTATCAATGGTCTCATCTTCAGAGATAACAAATTGTTCATATTGTTGAACAAGAAGATCAATTTTGTTATCTTTGACTTGTGAGTTCCCTTGATGAGTGATAATCAATGATTGCCAAATATCTTTAGCCATTTTACACATAAAAACTCTTTCATATTCTTTCTTAGGTAAGGTATTATAAAGCATCATTTTGGCTTCATTAGTTTTGGCAATTAACTTCTTTTGCTCATCACTGTGACGAGTAAGAGAAGTACCCATATCCCGACCACTAGATATATCATTACTTATGGATTTGTAATCACCCTCTACAATGATATACCATAGATCTATGTCCTTTCATTTCACATACGTCTCAAAGCGGTTTTTCCAATATATGAAACAATTTGGTTCAAATAGTGGTGGTCTTTGCATAGATTGCCCTTCTTTAAAGTTTTCAAAATCCATTGATCGTTTCAAGTTTTAAAATACAATATATTTTGAAAATCTTGAGTAACGTAGCTCTGATACCAATTGTGGAAAACTAGAAGGGGGGTTGAATAGTTTTTACCTTTTTAAAATTAATTCGCTTTGTGACTTAACGTGATTTCAAAGTAAATACACACAAACAAACAATATAAGTTAAGTAAGTAAGGAAAGGAACAATCAAACCACAACACGAAGATTTATAGTGGTTCGGCTACAAGGACTCTCTTCCTTGCCCTACTCCACTCCTCGAGCCTCTAACTCGAGAGTTTTTCTTCACTAAGAAACAAACTCCCTTCTCGGCGGAGAAAACCTTTATACACGTCGCTTACACTTTATCCGGTACTAAGCTAAACACCGGGTTCTTTACAAGGGCACAACCACTCCCGACACTCTATGTGTTTTGAGGACTAAAACACTAACCGATCACTACTGAATGAATGGTATAAACAATGATGTGTGAACACTAACAAATCACACAGTATCTAACTATCAAGACTTGTAACAGTGTTGAAGCTTGTATGCTTGATCTTCTTTGCTACAAAAGAGAGATCACTAAGAATGAAATGAATGAATGTAATGGGTTAGTAATGTACAAATGAATGAGTGTATAATTTAAGCTATATGAGTGATGAGAGTGCTTGAATGATCAGCTTGCTATTTATAGGCAAAACTGACCAGACAACCCGCGGATTTGGTGGATCCAAATAATTGGTTCCGCCCTTGTACTGGTTTGGTTCCGCGGGGACAAGCCAGCTAAGGGATTTCCAAATCTTACTAAATCTTGTCTAGTCTTGTCAAGATCTTACAAAGTCAACTCTTTAGCTTCAAGATCTTTCCAAAATATGTTGTAAAGTCAACTAAGATTTCCTAATGAGGTATGCCATGATGTCATGTGTATTTCCATTTTTAAGAAATAAAAATAAACATGTAAATGTATATATGTATGTAATGTGTAATTCCTAGTGATCATATGATATGTAAATGAGTTTTAAAAATTTGTTACTAAAATGTAAAAGACTTTAACATATACTTATGCTTTGCTAAAGATAAACCTTATAATTGTCATTAACAAAATTAAGCAAAGATCGTAAAATATAAATAACGTTTTTAGGACGATATTTGTATTAACAGATTTGGCAAAATTTCTTTAGCTCATTTGAGAGATGGAGTTTCTAGCTTTCATGAGCGTGTATTTCCAGGTATCGATAGACTAAAGGGCTATCATCTTATAAGTGTTCTCCAAAGCGACACTTTTGATAAAATATTGAATGAGGATGGTGTGCGTCTTTGTCTACTGTTAGCACTGGATTATGTTTTCATGGGTCAGGAGCTTAGGCATGTAATGGCAAACGAGATTCTTAATCTAGTTGATGATTTTTATGCGTGGGATGCTTTTCCTTCGGGGGAATATATGTGGATAGAATTTCACGACAGGGTTTACAATGTTGTTTCAAAGAAAAGAAAGGTGCATTTGAAAGAATATGCGAAGATGGGGTCTGCATACCAAGCAACATATTCGTTATACGGATTTGTTTTTGCTTTGAAGGTTAGTATATTCATTATCTATTTCATATGGAAATGTAAGTATTATTTATATTCAATTTCAATAGTATATGATAAGTGTTTGTCATAATATTACCCAAATAGATATTCATTTGGTTAATTTATTAGTTGAAACATCGCATAATTATAATTGAATTGATGTGAAATACGCTACTGATATTAGTTTGGTTAGCCGATTTCTAACAATTCAGGACCGGTACATGATACATATGTTATGTGTAATTATAAAATTAGATATTCATTGTTACCCTGTAACTGAGTTGTTGTTAAACTTGCAGATTTTTGTATTGGAAACCTTTCCTAATTCAAGGTTATGGTGGAAAAAAACATATACCGTTATCCCTCGTGGTGTTGCTTGGGCTGATCATACAAACTTTAATAAATCTGATTATAATCATCTTTTTTATTCGACAAGACCAATCCAAATACTCATGCCGACACCTGGTGAGAAGCAATCTCTTTGGTGGCGATCCAGTCTTGAGTTTTTCCAAAGACTCGAGACATCAAACAGTGAATCTCTGAAACCATTAACACGGAAAAAAAAACACGCCAAGGATTTGTCATAAATTTGTTCGTAAAGAGGTTAAACGTGATGTACGTGTCCGCGTTGAGGAAGAAGGTGTCGAGGAAGAAGGAGAGGTCAATGAGGATGTTGTTGATGAAGGGTTCAATGGGTTGACTAAATCAGAACTTGTAAAGAAGTTGGTGGATATGGAACGCGAATTGACCAACTAAAAAAGTATTAGTACTCGTTTAACTGCAATCGAACAACTACTGAAACCTCCTGCTAGTCCCACTATGAATGAGAAAGCTGAAAGCATAGGGCTTAACATTGGTGAAGCTTTAACTGGTGGTGAAAATTCAGTGATTGCTAGTAATGGTGTTAAGGATTGTGATAATGTTTTTAACAATTTGGTTTACGTATATGTGGGTGTTGATAATTTTGTTAACAAAGGGAATGATGATGGTGTTCAGAAAATGTCGGATGTTTCTGTGGGATTTTCTAATTCTGTTAACGACTGTGATGATGGTCTTAATAATTTGGTTGATGTTTCTGTTAGTGTTAGTAATGGTCTTAAAGATGCTTATGAGGGTGTTAACAAAATTCAGCATGCTTTTGTGGATGATTGTAATGGTGGCAGAGATGTTGAAGCTGGTAGGAATGGGGTGAGCAAGTGTGTGACCGACTCATTTGATGGTGTTAACAATGTGGTTAACAAGCCGGTCGGTGTTTATAAGTCTATGAACAATGTTGTTAACGATCATGATGTTGGTGTTCATGATGCAAAGGTGTGTCTTTACCTTAATTGGTTTTAACATATAGTTATTATCCCATTTATTTATTTATTTATGATATTATATGTTATTGTCTTATTTCTTTAATGAATTTCGTTTTCTGGTTAAGGATTATGAGGCTCAAGAAAAAATGCATGTCGATGAAGAATTTAAAGACATCTGTCAATCGCCTAGTGATGGATTGGTTGCAGTGGAAACTTTGATGGAGTTGATTAGCTACACCCATCCTCGGGTAAATAAATGTTATCAGTTTTAATTTATCGTTGATGGGTTGACTCTACTTGTTAAAAGCATCAAAATAACTGTTGTGTGTTTCTATATAAAATACAAATATTATGAACCAAAATATATAGTAGTTGGAAATATATGATAGACAATGACCCTTGCGTATATATCTGGCGAATGATTAGTTGGTCATATCTGATTACGTATATGATAGGTTAGTTGTTGTTTCCCTTGCGTTAGCTTGTTCACGGAAATCCTTTTTATGAGTTACTCAGTGGACCTTCAAATTAGTGTCAAACAGGTTCTGTACATATATGTCAAACTTTAGTTTTGACATATACTAGTTGAACACCTACTTCTAGTACTTTAGTCGTCTTGCCATCGTAACCACCAAATGCATTAAATAGAATCTCAAACAACATTGGTATTTGTTCAAAAAAAATCCTGTCTAACAACAAAGAAACGTATATTACTTACGTGAATACTTTGTTGCTATCAGTAGTACAGATATTGCAAGTCTGTAGTAAATGCATTTTTTCGTTGTCCACAGCATTTTTTTTAGCAAGTAGTGATATTGTTTGAGACTGTAGTTAATGCACTTGGTGGTTATGGTGGAAAGATGCCTATCGGACTAGTAGTAATTTGATATAGTATTCTGTCCCAAATATTCGTTAAAAGGTGTTTGTGCATTAGGAAACGTGTTGCTTGTGTTGTACATATGTCTTAAATTCAGTGTTATTCATAGTCTTCATTATATACAAATTTACATTCATTTGACATTCCTTAAATTTGTTTTTTAGGATACAAATCAGTTACATGTGGAGGTAAATAATTTGGAAGAAGAGAATGATGTGGAAGTCATAAATGTCGATGATGACAAAGACGTTGTTCAAAATGTTAACGATGATCAATAGAAAAAAAAGGTTAAAACCGTACAGGTTCCTTTTGCTCGAGAGAGGAAGAAGAGTTCCTACCTACTTTCCCCTTTTACAGACCCACCACCAACTACGCTAAGGAAGTCCAAAAGGCGTAGGCAAAATATTTATAAAAAAACTTTAAAGACTCTGCTTGGCCCTGACGGAAAGGAGGTCCAACTACAACCATGGAAAGAGGTAGATACATTGTGATCTAACATGTTATGTTTTTATGACGCCTACTATAATTGTTTCAAATTAATATGTTTGTGTTTCTATCAAAATATTTCAGGATCTGACTCATCCTAAAGGTTCCTCACCCACTAGAGTTAACGGTGATAGAGAAATTGACTTGGTTTTGCGTACGCAGAAGGACTTTTGCTATAGTTTTCCATGGTCTGATGCTGTGGTGGATAATACTTTTTGGGCAGCTTTGTTGTGCAAAGACGGAAATAGAAGAGGTTGGCTATCTGATTCGGTATGTCATTTTTCAGCGAATATAAATTTTGACAATGTTTGAAATACATAATTGTATGTACAACTAGTGTGAATTATTTTCAAAAACTTGTATTTGACAGCACATAGAACTTTGGGTTTTGTATTTGATGCACTTTAGCCCCAACAATGTAGAGTGGGTAGCCGTGAGCCCATTTTTCAGCACCATGATTCTTAATCGTGAAATGCCACTATATTATGCTGACGGGGTAACTTACTGTGTACCTTGGTTTTCGCAATCTGTTGAAAAGGTAAGAAGTTGTACTCTTTAATTGCACCACATACTTTAAGTAGTTTCTCAAACAGTTTCATACCTTTGCTAGTAGAGGTATAGCAGGTTGGTAATGAGCGCGTTCATATATATTTTTTACATGATTTTTCCAAACCGGTAGTCCTATCGTTTAGTAGGTATATGTATATTCTGTTGGAAAGTGGGGTAAAATGGCTAAACTTGTTTAAATTATTTTTTCAAATTGTATGTTTATTTTCCGGTCAACGAAACTGATTGTCATTGGTGTTTAGCGGAGCTGAATATTCGTTCAGGTGTGATAACCATATATGACAGCCTCGGTGGTCCTGAAGAAGAAGGAAGCCCTTGGTGGGAGAATTGGATGAATGTTTTTGCTGAACATCTTCCAAGGTACCTAGAAGAAAGTGAAGTCATGGAGAGGAAGAACATTGATCGAGCCAACTATTGCATAACCTTTAGGTATGCAGACAATGTGCCGATCCAAGGTGGTTATTACGGTGACTGTGGTGTATGGGTTTGCATATTTCTATACCGGTTAACACATCATTTATCATTGGCTGTAAGTGATCCTGTTGAGGTAGGTTTAGCCTATCGCGAGAAATTGACATCTTTCTTTTGGAAGTACAGGATGATCGTTCCAAATCCTAATCCCAAGTAGATGGTGTATGTCAGTTATGTTATTCAAATACAATATGTGCGACAATCCATTGTTTTATGTTATTGACTATGAAATGTTTCACTGTTCATTAACACTTGTTGCAATGGTTTGATGTTCATTAACACATTCATATGTTAAAGTTGTGTTTATATTCTTGTTTATTTTCTGCAATACTCTAGTAAGTGTAAGTAGTGTAAACATACACACATTTTAATTTTATCAAACATATACACATGTAGTTCACGAAACAAAAAACGCATAAGATAGATTCAAACGCTTCAATGATGAGAAGCAAACATTACAATAACAAAACAAAAAATTCAACACAACATACATAACAAAAAAAAAAAAAAAAAAAAAAAAAAAAAAATAAAAAAAAAAAAAAAAGAAACCCAAGAAAAACACAACATGACTTGCATTCTTTGAGCATTGCTAGCATTCTGCCTAGATGTTTCTTGAATATTATTGATCCTTCTCAATAATCCGGGAATGATAACCACGGAACGCGGACACATTGGCGGGTCGTACCAACGGCTAAAAGCACAATTCGGACATAGGTGGAACCGACGTCCCGGATTATGATCAGTCCACAAAGTGGTAATTGTAGTTGGAGCTCCACAATGGTGGCAAGTATTGTTCATAACTCTTCCTGGGTGATTAGTGAATGAGAAGATTGTGTGTTTGTGTGTGGTAGGATGTTTATCTCTCCTATATATATAGGGTAAAAAAGGTAAATAGTAATTTAGGTGGTAGGTGGTAACAAATGTGCGACTACAATTGTGCGACTGTTCGACCTTAATACACAAATGTGTAGCATGTAAGAAAAGTTTAAATTTCATTCAAGCGAAACAGGAAATTTAAATGTAAAGTTTTACAAATTAGTCAGTTTCATATTCGGAATCAGATGGGAAGCATTGATATGGGTTTCACCCAAATTCCAAAAAAAATTCGTTCTCTTCCTCCTTTTCTTTCTTAACTTTTGCCTCCCGTTCCTGTTGAATCCTTGCTTCTTCGTCTAAAGCTGCTCTTAATGCTTCTTCGTCTAGTCTTAATTGATTTTCCTCATCCTCTAGCTCTTTCCTTATTCTTTCTTCCCATTCGCGTTGAATTGTTTCTCTTTCTTCCAAAGATTGTCTCAATTCTTCCTCTTCTAGTTTCAATAAATTCTCCTCTTCTAAAGTTAGTTTCCCATGAACAATGACGGTTTCGGAATTCACTTTGTTTGTGCTTGTTGTGTCATCGTTTGTGGGTGAACTCATTTTCTAACTTTGGGATTGAAGGATTTAAGTTTGTGTAAAATGGGCTATATGTACATATATATATATACCCTAATATGTGCGACTGTATGACTTCATGCTGCTCGACTCATATAAATATTGGGGGGGGGGGGGTTGGTGTATGCATTAATGAATGTCTGGTTGATTGACATGACATGCTTTAAATGTGTGGTAGGTTTATGGTTTATTACAAAGAATAATGTGCTACTCCATATAATCACATAAGTACATGTGCGAATGTGCGACTTCTTATGTTGCTCGACTCATATTAATATGAGGTTGGTGTATGCATTAATGAGTCTTTGATTGATTGACATGATCTGCTTTTAATGTGTGGTAGGTTGAAGGTGGTTCCGAATGGGAAATACGAACAGTTAGAGACACTCACACTTGTTCGAGAACACAAATCATTCCAAATCACCATAATGCAACTAAAAAATTGTTGGGTCATTTGCTCGTACCAAAGCTACAAGATAATAATCGGATCTATAAGGCAAAGGACATTGCAAACGACATCAAACTTGAGTAAAAGTGCGACATTTCTTACAAGAAGGAATGGAGAGGAAGAAATGTAGTGTTGGAGACTCTCAATGGTTGCCCGAAAAATTCTTTTGCACAGTTACCCTTTTTTTGTCACAATTTACATTTGACAAACGAGGGTTGGGCAAAATATATTGAGACGGACGATGAAGACAGGTTTGAAATGTTTTTTATGGCATTTGGTGTTTCGGTAATCATATTTATCTATACTTATCTAATGTAAAATATTAAATTTAATTTTTTACATTACATATATACACTAAATTGATGTTGTAACAGATTCGGAGTTTGGTGGACAACCATATCCGACCATTGATTATAATAGACGCAGCTCATCTTAAAGGTACTTGTCTTGGAACAAATTTGCTGGCTGTTGGAATGGATGGGAATAACCAAATTATACCTCTTGCCACCGGGGTATCTCATGGTGAGACTGGTAGATCGTGGACATGGTTTTTGACCAACTTGCAAGAATGCATCGGTGAAGTCCCAGATTTGGCTATAATCTCTGATAGACTTCCCACCATACAACAAGCATGTCAAACTGTTTTCCCCAATGCATTTCACGGTTGTTTTTGTAGGCATTTGATGATGAATTGCGGATTAAACACTAAAAAGGTAAAGGCTTTGTATTGGAAATTATGCAAATGTTACACAACCGAAGAGTTTAATAGAGCATTGAATAACCTAGCAGGATATAGACCGGATTCTTACAACAAACTAGTTGAAGCTGGCATTAGTAACTGGTCTAGGGCATATTGTCCTAGATATCATTACAATTACATGACTTCCAATAGTACTGAGTCAATAAATTCCCTGACAATACATGTTCGAAGAGTTCCAATTACGATGCTAATGGAGTGGTATAGAGCACTTGTACAAAATTGGTACTGTGAACGTCGTCACGAATATGAAGGTACCTAACGGTTTTATATTTTTAAATGTCACTTTCTATTTGTTGTTATATATATATATATATATATATATATATATATATATATATATATATATATATATATATATATATATATATATATATATATATATATATATATATATTTAATTTTACTACAATAGTCGTTTAGTGTAATATTTCATTTAAAATTTTTATATGAAAACGGAAGATGCTGTTGATGGGGAACTCAGTGACTGGGCTGCTGCAAAAGTGAAGGACTGGATGTTGAAGAGTGCTAACTGGCTTGTCAATGGCATTGAGCATGGAAATATATACCAGGTTGATGATCATGTGAAAAAACACTTAGGGGGTGCTTGGTGTAGGGTCATATGGCCTAATCAATGGCAAAGGTAATGAATGATGGTGCTTGGTGTAGGGTAATGTAATGACCCATTACCCAGTAGTGGGTAATGGGGCATTACCTAATAAATTGGGGGGGGGGGTAATGGAATGCATTGCATTGCATTCCCTTTACATTCCCCACCATTTGAACCAAGTGGGCCCTTACACTCTGTTCTAGAGTTGTATTTAGAGGTGAAAGTGAAAGGAAAGGGAGTAAACCAAAATTTTTGTGTGTTCTCAAGATTTTTTTAAGAAATGAAATGGGAAGGAAACGATGTAAAGTGAATGGTTTTCTTTGTCCCAACTTTCATCTCATATATGGGATGAAAGCGAAGGAAAGTGAATAAAGACAAAAATCAAAAGAGTTAATGTCAAAAAGAACCTTTGTGTTTAGTGTGTATTTATTATGGAGCAAGGTTATAATAGTACTTCCACAAATATAAAAAGTATAAAATGGGACCACCTACTTTCATTTACTTTACTTTACTATAAACTAAAGAACATGCAAAAATCTATAAACTTTACTTCCACTCTTCCCTATTTCTTTACATTGCATTACTTTACTTTACTTACCTCTTAAAAAAAAGTCTAGAACAGAGTGTTAGTGCGATTAACCGAACATACTTGCACTTGTCGCAAATGGCAACTTTCAGGTTTGCCATGTGGTCATGTTATAATTGTTTGTAGAGTTCTTGGGTTAAGTGATTGTAGTTTTCCAGAGACTGGTTTAGGAAAACAACTCTAAAGGCTACGTACGAACCTTCGGTATATCCTCTTGGTGAAGTTTCTAGTTGGGATACTCCAAACAACATTCAGGTTGTAGAACCACCGCTTATGGGTAGGCGACAATCCGGAAGACTGAAAAACAAAGACAGAATAAGATCTAAAGGAGAGGAGCCAAAACAATTATCATGTGGTAGGTGCAGTATAATTTGACACAACCGAGGCTCTTGCAAACAACCATTGATGAAACAAATGGTAAGTTTAAAGGTTTTTATGTTACACATACTTGAGTATGTGTTTTTTTTTTAAGGTTTAACTTGATGTTGTTGTTTAATAGGGAAGCAAATCATCAACCGAAGGCTCTCAAAGAACTAGTGGAAGCTCACAAAATCAAAATGGAAGCTCTCACAACCGACATGTTAGCTTACAAGGATCAGACCGATCAATGTTGTTTGGCTCCAACCCATTTCACTTGGCAGGCCCTTAGTTGAAGAAATGTAAAACCCAATTAATGTGGAAACACTTTCATGTTCTTGTTTGAATGATAATATGTTGTGACAATGAATATTAATGTGTGGTTTGGTCTTAAATTTTCTCTTATAAAAAGGTTAGCATGTTCTAGAAATGTAACACCCCCAAATTTTAAACATAGCAGCGGAAGATTTATTTGGGTGTTACTGTGAGGATCAAAAACAAAATCATAGAAAAATAGCCTGAGACGGCATTTTTAATTTACATAGGTCCATAATACAAATTCAGTTACAAAGCGTTACATCAGAGTGCTAAGGTTTCTCCAAAGAAACATCAATTTAACTGAATTACAACTTTATTTTACACCATTTATTTAAGATAAGGTACGCCTGCTCCATGCCTGGCCTTGCTCCTCTAGTTCCCTGAGATACATGCTTAAAAGTCAACATAATGTTGAGTGAAATCATGGAGTTTGTAATTTAAATAGCAGTTCGATTCACAAGTAAGATTGTATTGAAGATACAATCAGTTTAAAAGTTAATATCGCAGTTCATATATTGCCCTAAGTCTCATGACACGCAAACGTTAACAAAGTACCGCATAAACGGAGGTGTCCACCAAATTAATGATGAAGGTTTTGCCCTCGTGTAATAGGTGATTTTGCCAATTCCTATTTCTCTCAAATAAAATGCATCGCGACTAATACGACTAGCAAAAAGCATTTCGTCACAGTATTAGTGGGATAGGTCGTCAGCCTCTAATAGATCTATTCATTATATTCGCGTTCACCGCAGTGATTAATGGCTCATGATAAAAGGATCTTGTGGCAATATGGTAACTTAGGCATATATCAAGTCAGGTAGCATACAGAAAAATACTTGTGATCTGTTTATAGCATGTATCCCCCTCACGGAGTTTAAAAAGTATGAAGAGTTTAAAAAGTGAGGCCATGACTCACCTTAAGCGTTACTGGTGATGGTGAAAATAAACTCAGAGGTGATTATAACAACTTCGATGTGGAACCTGGTAAATATATAAATAACTGAGAATCTGAATAATTTCTAGTGGTGTGTGCGTATGAGTGGTGGATGATGATTATACAATGATTTAATCGTTGAAGGTGAAGGTGTTATTATATATGATTATGGTGCTTGGGCTCTCGTAAGATCATATCTTCAAAGAGTAAATGAATTGATATGCACTACTAACATGAAATGTTACTAAATATTGAGAAATAATCTAATATGCAAATAGAATGCGAAAAATGCATATGAGTTATAAGTGTGGTGTCAAAAATGAAAAATGAAATAAGAATGTCAAGTTATAAATGTTAGTACTTGTTCTTTCCAGATTTTCATCTTTTACCCTAACCGTGGTTTGCGTTACGTCGTTAGTCCTTGGTTAAGTTCATAGTCCAATAATAGTCCGAATCTTGTCCATATGTCCATACAAAGCTTGGAGTTCAATGGTATGTCAATTTAAGTCCTTTATAAACTATTTTCATAGCTTCAGTCCCTAGGTTTCACAGTTTGGCAGTTTTGGTCCTTCCAGTTGGATCGCGTTACATGTTTAGTCCTTTTTGCATAAAAATAACGGGAAAAATATTCCGAAAATTTCTATAACTTTATTAAGTTCATATTAACTTATTTCAATTTATTATTTCAGAAAATAGATTATTTTTGCATTATTGGGCCAATTAGCGATTTAGAGCGAGGCCCGTTAAGAGTTTTAGAGGCGAGGGCGTGTAAACTATTTTGGGCTTAAACTTGGGCTATTTTTATGAGTCTGAAAATATTTCATTTGGGCTGGATGGGCTGGTTTAACACTATCTCTTATTGGGCTTTTGTTTAGCCCATTTCGGAAATACTATAAGTAAATTTTCTGAAAATGTGAAATAGGTATTCGAGGGTCGATCAAAAGGATTTATTTTGAGCGTGTTCGTGAGCTTATGAGGTCGAACTTAAAATATGAAAAATATAGTTTGCTAGGTGTGCTATCGAGTTGTACCAAAATATCTAGGTGTTGTGTTTATAAATCCGAAAATATATTTAATCTTTATAGCCTTGTCGTATAGTCTTGATCCGAAAGACATCAATTATTTTCTAAGTCTTTTACACTAGTCGAGTAGCATTCGAGATGGTTCATTTTAAGTGTCGAGATGGAATTATGAGTGGGATCTTAGAATACGAAAAATGTTCTAGGCCATGTAGACTATCGAAAGGTGCAAAAATATTTAAGTGTTGTGTTTAAAAATCCAAAAATATAATTTTAGTTTGTAGGCTTGTCGCAAAATTTTAGACCCGATATAAGTTTATATTTTTCTAAGTCTTTTCGAAACAGCTTTTTACCATTTACGTTGATTACTTTTAAGGATCAAAACGTGAGTGTCGTTACGTGTTGTCTAAATGAAAAGGGTAGTTAGCGATGTCATTTAATAGATTGTGTAAAGAAATCGTATAGTCATTTAGCAATTTTGTGAGTTGTGGGCTTGTGTTCTAGGTGGTCTGGGTCGATTAGTATGCAAAACTTCTTAAATATTTTCTAAGTATTCTTCACATATAGTGTATTCGTGTGAGATGAAGGTTTTTACAAGTTCCATAATATATTGAGATAAAGTGTTTAACTGTGAGTGTAGGGTGAGAGGTGGCTTTTAATGCTTTCCAAGTTGAAGGCTCGTCACCTTAAGGGTGACATGAGCTAACGAACGCGACTACGTGATACTATGTATGGTCGAATGAAATGAGAAAATAATGCATGGGGTGTCATCTTTATATTATGTTAACGTGGATTTGTACGATGAATAATATATATGTGGTGTGTTCGACTAAGTATATATGTGATGCCTTCAAGTGAAAATTAAAGCATGCATGTGTCTTTCGAAATAAAAGTGAAACATGCATGAGCGTGTTTATGAAATAAAAGCAGAAGATTACATGGTACTTACAATGCTTTATGAAAGGTGGTGAGGGAATTATAGTCGTTCGAATGAGACTCAAGAAGAAGCAGTGGACTCGAAAAACTTTATACGCTTTGACTCCAAATGATTTTGCTTCCCAACCCTTCGACAGAAAGGTTACTTAAGCTAGTTATGGAATGTTTTGATGGTGATAGAAAGTGATAGGTGTGTAGGGAGATGTAAGAGATCGAATGACTAGTTTTTATAGGCAAAATATCTCACCTTTGCATTGACTAGTTGACTAATCATTGAAGACACTGTAACTATGGGACACTTGTGTCTTGCTATCTAGATTGAGTGTGAAGTTGAGTATGGGTAGCTGGGGCTTTGGATTTTAGCTCTTGGAGTTTTTCCTTATTCGATTTGGGGTTAGCATTTGTCCAACACTTGAACTAGCGAGCCACCAATTCATTTCTAGCTTCTTGTCCTACTCGTATAATATCATTTGAGATTGCAGTAATAATCAGAGTTCATAATGGGTTGGTTTTGGTTTTGTGTTTTATTCGGTTTTTACAACATTGTCACAAGTTTGAGCTATCGAGCTATAGGTCGGGGTTATAGTTTATTTCTCATTTGAAGTGTCGAATTTAGCTAGGAATATAGTTGAAAGGTTATAGGAACAGTGGTGGTATGATATAGTTTTCGTATCGATGCTTTTAGTTATGTGCTTGTGTCGAAAATGGGACAACAAAGTGAGTTTTGTTATTGTGTTAATACTTGACCATTATATTTGCGAATTTGTACAAAAGGGGTTTGCTGAGTGATGATTTGAATGATGTAAAAATAAGTGAAGGCCACGTTCTATTTTTAAGAATGCTAGTGAGTTTTTGAAGGTTGCTTTGATCGGGTTTTAGCAAGGAAGCAAGGGAAAGAAATAAAGTGGGTAGTGATTTTGGGCTATGTAATCTGATTGAGTTGGATGGAATTGATGGGCTAGGCGAGTTTTGGGTTGTGTGGTGGGCTGGAACAGTGAGGGTCCGATTGGTTCTTGTGATGTAGAGTTAGGATTAGTGTTAATGTTTTAATTAAGTATAATTGAGTGATATTAATTCTTGTTAAGTGTAGTGTATTAAATAGGTGAGTATGATCACTTGTCGTCGATCATGAAAATGTGTTGTTGCGTCGGAAATATTATCTCGAGTTTCGGTGTGTACAATATATATACATATAGAATGCATCGTGCTATTAATAAATGATAATAGAAAAGTTCAAATTTTTCCGTAAAAATGGCTTTATTAAATGACAATACAAGGTTAACACTAATTATTAAGATTAATTATAAGGGTTTTTCGCAGGATCTTACAGTACTCCTCCCTCATTCGAATTCCGTCCCGGAATTCAAGTCTAAGATAGCTAATAAGAGTGGTTTACGGGAATAGATGTGGATATTTTTCACGAATTTGGTCTTCGCGTTCCCATGTGTACGTTGGTCCTCTCTTGGAGTCCCATTTTACTTTCACAATAGGAATACGGCTTTGCTTGAGCTGCTTCACCTCTCTATCCATTATCTCAACGGGTTCCTCTGTGAATACAAGTTTGTCATCTAGTTTGATCTCTTTCAGCGGAATGACGAGAGTCTCGTCCGATAGGCACTTCTTAAGTTGGGATACGTGAAATGTAGGGTGTATCCTACTGAGTTCTTTTGGAAGTTCTAACTTATAGGCAACTGGGCCAATCCTCTCGAGGATTTTAAATGGTCCAATGTACCTTGGGTTGAGTTTTCCACGCTTTCCGAAGCGTATCATTCCCTTCCAGGGCGAAACTTTTAGCATAACTCTATCTCCGACTTCAAACTCCATGGGTTTCCTTCTCACGTCTGCATAACTCTTTTGTCTGTCACGAGCGGCTTGGATACGATGTTTGATTTTGAATATTTTCTCTGTCGTATCGTGGATTAGTTCTGGTCCGGTAAGCTGCATGTCACCAACTTCCGTCCAACAGATGGGTGATCTGCACTTTCTTCCGTAAAGTGCTTCAAAAGGTGCAGCTTTTAGGCTAGATTGGTAACTATTGTTGTACGAAAATTCAACCAATGGTAAGTGTTTGTCCCAACCTTTTACGAAGTCAATCACACATGCTCTAAGCATATCTTCCAAGGTTTGGATTGTCCTTTCACTTTGTCCATCAGTTTGAGGATGATAGGCGGTGCTCATGTCCAATTGAGTACCGAGGGCTTTCTGTAGGGATTGCCAAAATCCTGAAGTGAATCGACTGTCTCTGTCTGAAATGATAGAGACTGGGACTCCATGTCGGATTATGATTTCTTTGAAGTATAACTGAGCGAGTGTGTCCAACTCGTCAGTTTCTTTGATAGGCAGAAAATGAGCTGATTTGGTCAAGCGATCGACGATAACCCAAATGGTGTCATATCCGGTCGACGTTCTTGGTAACTTGGTAATAAAATCCATAGTGATTCTTTCCCATTTCCAGACTGGTATTTCGGGTTGTACAAGTAGTCCAGATGGTTTCTGACTTTCGGCTTTAACCCTTGAACAAGTCAAACACTTCCCAACATATGTTGCAATGTCGGCTTTCATGTTTGGCCACCAGTAAAGTTGTTTGAGGTCTTGGTACATTTTGTTGGATCCGGGATGAATGGAATATTTAGACTTGTGAGATTCATGCATGATAAAATCTCGAATACCTCCATAGAGAGGAATCCAGCATCTTTTCTTAAAGCATAACATTCCATCGGCTCTTCGTATGAATCCGTTCTCACTTTCTAGCATGCCCTTAATTTTCTCGTGAGCTCGATTTTCTTCCTGAAGAGCTTCCGATTGGGCTATGAGAATTTGAGATGGGAGTGGCGAATAAATTGTCATTTCTAACGATCGAACTCTAAGAGGTTTGATCCTCTCTTTTCTGCTCAATGCGTCAGCCACGACATTCGCTTTACCGGGGTGGTAGCGAATTTCACAATGGTAGTCGTTGAGTAGTTCCAACCATCGGCGCTGTCTCATGTTTAGCTCCTTCTGATCTAGTATGTGTTGGAGACTTTTGTGATCGGTGAATACCGTGCACTTTGTACCATATAGATAATGTCTCCACATTTTAAGAGCGAATACTACTGCTCCTAATTCCAGATCATGAGTGGTATAATTTTCCTCATTCTTCTTGAGTTGTTGAGAAGCGTAAGCGATGACTTTGTTCCTTTGCATTAATACCGCACCTAAACCATGATGTGATGCATCACAGTATACTACAAAGTCGTCGCTCCCGTCTGGTAGTGCTAGAATTGGTGCTTCACAGAGTTTTTGTTTTAGGAGTTGAAATGCTGATTCTTGTTTCTCTCCCCAGATATATTTCTTGTTTTTCTGAGTGAGTTCTGTCAAAGGTTTTGCGATTTTGGAAAAACCTTCTATAAACCTTCGATAGTAACCAGCGAGTCCTAAAAATTGTCGAATTTCAGTTGGAGTGGTGGGCGAAGCCCAACCTTTGACTGCTTCGATCTTGGAGGGGTCAACGTGAATACCTTGACTGTTGATGATGTGACCTAAGAATTGGACGGTGGAGATCCAAAAATCACATTTGGAAAATTTTGCATACAGTTTTTCTTGCTTGAGTACACCCAAAATGGTTCTCAAGTGTTCAGCATGCTCTTTTTCGTTACGTGAGTAGATCAAAATGTCGTCGATGAATACGATTACGAACTTGTCCAAATATGGCTTACATACGCGGTTCATTAGATCCATGAACACTGCCGGTGCGTTGGTAAGACCAAATGGCATTACGCGGAATTCGTAATGTCCGTATCGGGTTCGAAAGGCTATTTTGGGAACGTCTTCTTCTCTGACTCTTAATTGGTGGTATCCTGATCTTAGATCGATTTTTGAGTAAACACTCGATCCTTGTAGTTGGTCAAATAGATCGTCAATTCTTGGTAATGGGTATCGATTTTTCACTGTGAGTTTGTTCAACTCTCTATAATCGATGCACATTCGGAATGTCCCGTCTTTCTTTTTGACAAACAGGACTGGTGCTCCCCAAGGTGATGAGCTGGGTTGGATGAATCCTTTATCTGACAGTTCTTTTAACTGCTCAGATAATTCCTTCATTTCGGAAGGAGCTAATCGATATGGTGCTTTTGCAACGGGTGCTGCTCCAGGCACTAACTCGATTCGAAATTCTACTTGCCGGATTGGTGGAATACCTGGCAAGTCTTCAGGGAATACTTCTGCAAACTCATTTACAACTGGCACTTCTTCCAGTCGTTTTTCTTTTTCTTTCGATTTATCTTCCGTTACTTGGACCAAAAATGCGTGACATCCTTTGTTTATGTATTTCACCGTTTTGATGTATGAGACGATATTGAGTTGGGTTTCATAGTGGTCACAACGAACGGTGAGCGTTTCATTGTCTATGGGAATTTGGATAACTTTTTCGTCGCAGATGATTCGGGCACGATGTTTGGATAGCCAATCCATGCCCACAATCGCGTCAAAGCTTCCAAGTTGGATGGGCATGAGATCGATTGGAAATGATTTGTTTTGGAGGGTTAAGATGCAGTTTTCGAGTACAGTGTTGGTGTTTAATAGTTTTCCGTCGGCTATTTCAATTTCGTATGAGGTATCTAATTCTACAGGCGCTATATTAAGTAATAAAGCAAATGAAGTAGATACAAAGCTCCTATCGGCTCCAGAATCAAATAATATTTTAGCACTATGTTGATTCAGTAAGAAAGTACCCGTGGTGACGTTGGGATTCTGTGGTGCGTTTCCATCTCCCAGTAAGTAGGCCCTCCCGCGGGTAACATTGTTGGGGTTCCTGGGGCAATGACTCTTATAATGACCCGTTTCACCACAACCGTGGCACTTCACTGCTACTGGGTGCGCATTCGCTCCCGTGGCCCTGCAGTCTCGGGTCACATGACCTATTTTTCGGCAATTTCCGCAAACAGCGATGCAGGGTCCGACATGATGCATCTTGCACTTGTTACACTGGGGTTTTGTCCCAGCATACATTTTTCCCTCAGCAGGTGCAGCCACATAAGCCCTGGCGGCTTCTTGACGACGGTTCTGTTGATGATGACGGTCATTTCGGCTTTGCTGGTAGTCTCTGTTGCGGTTGCTTCGGTCATTGTTGCGGTAGCTCCTGTTGTGACTGTAATAACTGTTGTTGTTCCGGTTGCTGCTGTCATGGTTATCATGGTTTCTCTTTTGTCCAATGACTGTGGAGTTAGAACCTCGTTTAAGCACTCGACTCATCATTCGCTGAGCAAATACGAATGCGGCTTCGAGGGTTTGTGGGTGTGATGCGGTGACGTCTCCCTCAATACTTGAAGGTAGTCCTTCCACATATTTTTCCAACGTCTTTTCCAAGTCAGGTACCATGTGTGGACACAAAAGAGATAACTCTTGAAATTTTCGGTTGTACGCACTGACGTCATTGTTTTTCACCACTAACTGATGAAATTCATCTTCAAGCTTTCTGACCTCTGTACGGGGACAGTACTTTTTCAGCATTTTATTCTTTAGTTCGGTCCAGGAGATTTGAAATGCTGCTTCAGTACCCATTATTTTGACAGTAGCATTCCACCAAGATAGTGCATTTCCCCTTAAGGTTCCAGTGGCAAAAGTGACCTTGTTATTCTCTGCGCAGTTGCTTCTCATGAATACTGTTTCCATGCATTCAAACCACTGTGCTAATTCCGTCACTCCTTCTACGCCTCTGTAGGTGGTTGGTTGGCAACTTACGAATTCCTTGTAAGTGCATTTACGTGGTGTAGATGCCTCACTTTCATTTGTTGCTCCCATAGTATTGCTTGAGCGGTTTGCTGCATCGGCCTCGCGTGCTGCGGCGATGCCATCATCAATCATTCTTCGAACCTCCTCAAGCGTCAGTGCTACGGTAGGGTTGGTAGTTTCGTTTTCACTACGTACCATTTTCTATTAATGTCACAAGAATACAGATTTAGAATTTGGATAGAATAGCTGAGTCTATGCACAATGTAATCATGGTGTGAAATGGTGGTTAAATTGAATATCTCTCCATAATTACTATGCCTCTTCATTTTATTCATTTACGGATATGAGATTGTTAAGGAACAATCGATTTAATCATACAAACTGAAGTTCATCAACTTCCTCTACATATCACCATTTCATATATGTTCAGGTTTTTACAATATTTACCCAATTAGAGAATCATAATTATAACAGGTAACATCACGACATGTCTGGATACAATTACAATACATACGAACAACCATAATACATAAGTTAACAGATATATAGTACATCACTACCAACATTACAACATTAATAACTTGATCAGTTGAGTTATACAACAAAACGATACAAGAGTCTTTATTAATTGCCACATGCGGCAGACTACAATGTCTCAAACTATACAACATGCTAACTATGTCTACTGCTCAGGTCTATCCGTACGCCTCGTGAGCTCTGAGATCTGGTCTCTGAGTCTCTGTATCTCAGCCTGATGCTCCATCTGTATGTCTCCCATGAGTCTCTCCAATGTGTCAGCTCTACGCTGTGCCAGGTGAGCCTCCCAAGCTAAGTCCTGTCCCTCTCTACGTATGGATATCGCGTAGGAACGGGTATCTGCCAAGTCTGTCTGCATCTGTCTCAAGCACTGCTGTACCACTGCTCTGTTGGAAGCCAACCTATGCAGAGTGTCAGTGATAGTCCCTGGGGAATCCAACGGTACATGGTCTATCATCCGAAGAAGTGAATCGACCTGCTCTCCGTGACTCTCGAGTCGTGTCACTACTGTAGATGGTATAAGGGTGTGGGTGACTACTGGTCTAAATCCTTCCCAAGCATCATGTGTCTGAGCTGGGGGAGTGAAACCAGGAGGGTAAGGCAGTGATGGTGAGGATGGGTGTATCTGGTCTGACATGCGAGGTCTACTCGATGAAGGAATATCCTCTGCAGGAATCGGATCCCGCTGTCGAGGTGGTAGTGGATATGTCTGGGTATGTATGTCAAGCAAATGGTCAGGTGGTAATGGTGGTGCAACATGATGGGGCTCGGGTAAATCATCAGCAGGGAGCCATTGCTGACTCTCATAGTACAAGTCGTCAGGGGGTGGTATATAGAAAGGAGAGTAGGTGTCATAAACAAAATGTGGTGGTAACGTAGGTGCTGGCAAAGCTGGCACATGAGGGTCCTCTGATAAAGGTATGGCGGCGGCTTCACCCTCCACAAAGGGCTCGATCGCGTCAGGCACAACCTCTGGTGCTACAGTACCAGGAAGTATGGGGGACGTGACTGATGCTAGTGATTCCTCGGAGTCCGGCTCCGATGATACACTAAAGTGGGTGATGAATGACATGTACTGTAATAATCCATATGTGGTGAAATAAGTAATTACTAACATCAAGTGGTGTAATATAAGCATGAAATGATCTAGTTGTGTGCAGTAACTATCAAGTATGCAGAAACTTCCATCAGATAATTCTAATGTATAACGTACCGATCGCGGCAGCAAGCAGGCATGGAGGGTTTAAGGTAACATGGTGTATAATTAATTTGTTTGAAAAATGTAGTTATAGTCCAACGTTTGAAAACATTTGGTTCTCTATAACCTGGCTCTGATACCAATCTGTAACACCCCCAAATTTTAAACATAGCAGCGGAAGATTTATTTGGGTGTTACTGTGAGGATCGAAAACAAAATCATAGAAAAACAGCCTGAGACGGCATTTTTAATTTACATAGGTCCATAATACAAATTCAGTTACAAAGCGTTACATCAGAGTGCTAAGGTTTCTCCAAAGAAACATCAATTTAACTGAATTACAACTTTATTTTACACCATTTATTTAAGATAAGGTACGCCTGCTCCATGCCTGGCCTTGCTCCTCTAGTTCCCTGAGATACATGCTTAAAAGTCAACATAATGTTGAGTGAAATCATGGAGTTTGTAATTTAAATAGCAGTTCGATTCACAAGTAAGATTGTATTGAAGATACAATCAGTTTAAAAGTTAATATCGCAGTTCATATATTGCCCTAAGTCTCATGACACGCAAACGTTAACAAAGTACCGCATAAACGGAGGTGTCCACCAAATTAATGATGAAGGTTTTGCCCTCGTGTAATAGGTGATTTTGCCAATTCCTATTTCTCTCAAATATAATGCATCACGACTAATACGATTAGCAAAAAGCATTCCGTCACAGTATTAGTGGGATAGGTCGTCAGCCTCTAATAGATCTATTCATTATATTCACGTTCACCGCAGTGATTAATGGCTCATGATAAAAGGGTCTTGTGGCAATATGGTAACTTAGGCATATATCAAGTCAGGTAGCATACAGAAAAATACTTGTGATCTGTTTATAGCATGTATCCCCCTCACGGAGTTTAAAAAGTATGAAGAGTTTAAAAAGTGAGGCCATGACTCACCTTAAGTGTTACTGGTGATGGTGAAAATAAACTCAGAGGTGATTATAACAACTTCGATGTGGAACCTGGTAAATATATAAATAACTGAGAATCTGACTAATTTCTAGTGGTGTGTGCGTATGAGTGGTGGATGATGATTATACAACGATTTAATCGTTGAAGGTGAAGGTGTTATTATATATGATTATGGTGCTTGGGCTCTCGTAAGATCATATCTTCAAAGAGTAAATGAATTGATATGCACTACTAACATGAAATGTTACTAAATATTGAGAAATAATCTAATATGCAAATAGAATGCGAAAAATGCATATGAGTTATAAGTGTGGCGTCAAAAATGAAAAATGAAATAAGAATGTCATATTATAAATGTTAGTACTTGTTCTTTCCAGATTTTCATCTTTTACCCTAACCGTGGTTTGCGTTACGTCGTTAGTCCTTGGTTAAGTTCATAGTCCAATAATAGTCCGAATCTTGTCCATATGTCCATACAAAGCTTGGAGTTCAATGGTATGTCAATTTAAGTCCTTTATAAACTGTTTTCACAGCTTCAGTCCCTAGGTTTCACAGTTTGGCAGTTTTGGTCCTTCCAGTTAGATCGCGTTACATTTTTAGTCCTTTTTGCATAAAAATAACGGGAAAAATATTCCGAAAATTTCTATAACTTTATTAAGTTCATATTAACTTATTTCAATTTATTATTTCAGAAAATAGATTATTTTTGCATTATTGGGCCAATTAGCGATTTAGAACGAGGCCCGTTAAGAGTTTTAGAGGCGAGGGCGTGTAAACTGTTTTGGGCTTAAACTTGGGCTATTTTTATGAGTCTGAAAATATTTCATTTGGGCTGGATGGGCTGGTTTAACACTATCTCTTATTGGGCTTTTGTTTAGCCCATTTCGGAAATACTATAAGTAAATTTTATGAAAATGTGAAATAGGTATTCGAGGGTCGATCAAAAGGATTCATTTTGAGCGTGTTCGTGAGCTTATGAGGTCGAACTTAAAACATGAAAAATATAGTTTGCTAGGTGTGCTATCGAGTTGTACCAAAATATCTAGGTGTTGTGTTTATAAATCCGAAAACATATTTAATCTTTATAGCCTTGTCGTATAGTCTTGATCCGAAAGATATCAATTATTTTCTAAGTCTTTTACACTAGTCGAGTAGCATTCGAGATGGTTCATTTTAAGTGTCGAGATGGAATTATGAGTGGGATCTTAGAATACGAAAAATGTTCTAGGCTATGTAGCCTATCAAGGTGCAAAAATATTTAAGTGTTGTGTTTAAAAATCCAAAAATATAATTTTAGTTTGTAGGCTTGTCGCAAAATTTTAGACCCGATATAAGTTTATATTTTTCTAAGTCTTTTCGAAACAGATTTTTACCATTTACGTTGATTACTTTTAAGGATCAAAACGTGAGTGTCGTTACGTGTTGTCTAAATGAAAAGGGTAGTTAGCGATGTCATTTAATAGATTGTGTAAAGAAATCGTATAGTCATTTAGCAATTTTGTGAGTTGTGGGCTCGTGTTCTAGGTGGTCTGGGTCGATTAGTATGCAAAACTTCTTAAATATTTTCTAAGTATTCTTCACATATAGTGTATTCGTGTGAGATGAAGGTTTTTACAAGTTCCATAATGTATTGAGATAAAGTGTTTAACTGTGAGTGTAGGGTGAGAGGTGGCTTTTAATGCTTTCCAAGTTGAAGGCTCGTCACCTTAAGGGTGACATGAGCTAACGAACGCGACTACGTGATACTATGTATGGTCGAATGAAATGAGAAAATAATGCATGGGGTGTCATCTTTATATTATGTTAACGTGGCTTTGTACGATGAATAATATATATGTGGTGTGTTCGACTAAGTATATATGTGATGCCTTCAAGTGAAAATTAAAGCATGCATGTGTCTTTCGAAATAAAAGTGAAACATGCATGAGCGTGTTTATGAAATAAAAGCAGAAGATTACATGGTACTTATAATGCTTTATGAAAGGTGGTGAGGGAATTATAGTCGTTCGAATGAGACTCAAGAAGAAGCAGTGGACTCGAAAAACTTTATACGCTTTGACTCCAAATGATTTTGCTTCCCAACCCTTCGACAGAAAGGTTACTTAAGCTAGTTATGGAATGTTTTGATGGTGATAGAAAGTGATAGGTGTGTAGGGAGATGTAAGAGATCGAATGACTAGTTTTTATAGGCAAAATATCTCACCTTTGCATTGACTAGTTGACTAATCATTGAAGACACTGTAACTATGGGACACTTGTGTCTTGCTATCTAGATTGAGTGTGAAGTTGAGTATGGGTAGCTGGGGCTTTGGATTTTAGCTCTTGGAGTTTTTCCTTATTCGATTTGGGGTTAGCATTTGTCCAACACTTGAACTAGCGAGCCACCAATTCATTTCTAGCTTCTTGTCCTACTCGTATAATATCATTTGAGATTGCAGTAATAATCAGAGTTCATAATGGGTTGGTTTTGGTTTTGTGTTTTATTCAGTTTTTACAACATTGTCACAAGTTTGAGCTATCGAGCTATAGGTCGGGGTTATAGTTTATTTCTCATTTGAAGTGTCGAATTTAGCTAGGAATATAGTTGAAAGGTTATAGGAACAGTGGTGGTATGATATAGTTTTCGTATCGATGCTTTTAGTTATGTGCTTGTGTCGAAAATGGGACAACAAAGTGAGTTTTGTTATTGGTTGTTAATACTTGACCATTATATTTGCGAATTTGTACAAAAGGGGTTTACTGAGTGATGATTTGAATGATGTAAAATATAAGTGAAGGCCACGTTCTATTTTTAAGAATGCTAGTGAGTTTTTGAAGGTTGCTTTGATCGGGTTTTAGCAAGGAAGCAAGGGAAAGAAATAAAGTGGGTAGTGATTTTGGGCTATGTAATCCGATTGAGTTGGATGGAATTGATGGGCTAGGCGAGTTTTGGGTTGTGTGGTGGGCTGGAACAGTGAGGGTCCGATTGGTTCTTGTGATGTAGAGTTAGGATTAGTGTTAATGTTTTAATTAAGTATAATTGAGTGATATTAATTCTTGTTAAGTGTAGTGTATTAAATAGGTGAGTATGATCACTTGTCGTCGATCATGAAAATGTGTTGTTGCGTCGAAAATATTATCTCGAGTTTCGGTGTGTACAATATATATACATATAGAATGCATCGTGCTATTAATAAATGATAATAGAAAAGTTCAAATTTTTCCGTAAAAATGGCTTTATTAAATGACAATACAAGGTTAACACTAATTATTAAGATTAACTATAAGGGTTTTTCGCAGGATCTTACAAAAAGGTTAGCATGTTCTAGAAATGTAACCATATCATACATTAAATATTTAGAAATGTAACCATATCATACATTAAATAACAAAATGATTGGAATAAAACCAATCGCTATCAAAACACAAACACATAGTAAATTAACTTCAACAACAACTAACAATGTCTGGACATAAAAAGTGAGATAGGCTACAAATGTTATCATGCCAAATGATTTGAAACGTTCAAGGACAACAGATCTTGTGCTTGAAATAGAAACGAATCAACGCTTCTCTGTATGCCAATGATTTTTGGATTAGGTCATCCATTAGCAGAGGGATCCCATGAGCCAACATGTGTAGGATATACAATTGATGTAAATTAAGATACTTAATGCCAAAGTAGATACACAGTTGCGAAACTATTACTAACCTGTATAGAAAAATGCATACAAAGATGCCGCAGTCACCAAACACCCCACCCTGCTTCGGAATGTAACTTGCGTGTCGAAAGTTGATACGGTAGGTAGTGGGGTCGATTCCTTTCTTTTCAAATACACCTGTCTCCTTTAGAATAAAAGGAAGATTTATCCTTAGACACCTCCTCATCTTCAAATACCACTCGAGAAATTCTACATCATATGTTTCAGCACTGTCATAAAATATCACGTCCCCGGATTATATGTAAAACACGGCAAGAGACCAATGGGTGAAAGGTTCAATTATTGGGATGAACAACTAAAATGATTATAAAGACACATTAATATAATATAGATCATAACGTTTTCAAAGATTTAATCTTCGTTTCAGATACATACCCGATCAACATCAGCCCATGCACAGTCATAGACTTCCTTATTCGCATAAAATAGTGGCATTGAACCTTGAAGTAGAAGTGTCAAGAAATAACAACTAACCATGCACCAATCTGCATTAGATAGTCTAAAGTGCCACATATACATGACCCAAAGATCTATGTGTTGTATATCATTATATATTTTTATTAATTTATTTATTTATTTTTATTATTATTTTTTTTTAAAAAACCCCAAAAAAGGAAAAAAGAAAAACACATTAAGTATGCATACAATAAATAAAGATATTTAGTAAAATTATATGTATTATTTACTTACTTCGTCACGTAACCAACCTACACGATTATCGTCAAGACCAGCTAAACTATCCCAGAAAATACGATCTACTACAATATCACTGCACCAAGGAAACTTGCAACGAGGCCACCAGGAACTATTTAGAAATTCCTCAAAGTCACGATCAATTATAATTGTATCGATACAATTGAATCTCCTTTTGAGATCTTGCACCGTTAAAAAAGAATGTCTAAAATTAACAAATAACAATAATATCCTTATTCCGGAATCATAATATATTGTGGATCCTAATATGACATAATGTAGTGTCTAAGGATTTAGGACATACCTCTTCCCAAGGTTTGACATCTCTACACATTTTAATCATAAAAGGATCACGAATATTCTTCTGACTTTTGAGTTTTTCCAAAGTAGGGATAACCTGTGTAGGAGGTTCTTCCGTGAATGGCGGCCTCAGTACATATTGATATTGCCTCTTCTTTGGTACAGAACGTTGTAAAGCAAGCTTCATGTGCGGCAATTTCATCACCGCACCACCCCCATATCTTTTCTCACTGTCTCAGTCTTAAACTTTCTTCCCTAATCGCAGCGAACCTACGTATCTCAGCCTCATGCTTATCAGCTTTGTCACAATCATCCTAAATGACCCAATCATCCTACAACAAATCACAAGACAAAATACAAACCAATTTATCGAGTGCCCGTCTATACATTATACAATTCATCATAAGTGTATTGTTCTTAAAAGATATACAAACCTGTTCAACATTATCCTCATATACTTTCTCAACTTTAACATGCACATTCTGCAACAAGTTATATGTGTTTTTAGACGAAAAGTTCTTAATTTATTAATGTGTGTTACTAGTGCAAGTTGTACAAACCTGTTTCTCAGCCCTAAAAGATTTCTGTGGTGATTTGTGTTTCCTAGGAACTTTCTCAACTTTGACCTGCACATTCTGCAACAACTTTAAGGTGTTTTAGAAGAAATGTAAAAAGGAAGGTAATATGTATTACTAGAACGTGTTGTACAAACCTGTTTGTCAGGCCCAACATAGTTATTTGGTGATTTATCTCTCTTAGATAATTTCTTGACTTTCAGATGTACATTCTGCAAGAAGTTAATTTAGTTGTTAGAAGACAAGTTCGAAACCAACTGAGGAAATTGTGTTATGCATCACCGACATATTGCTGCGTTTGTTGAATCGGCGAGTCAAACAAATTGAGGAAATTGTCATTTAAGTCTGTGCAAAACTCGTTAGCAAGATCAGTCTCCATATTATCACCGAATACCATTCTACCCTGCAAGGTTATCAAGTATAAGGTAAGCAACGAAAAAACGTAAAAAGCTTTGACCAATTGTGTAAACAAATTATCATAATTGGAACTTACTATTTTACTATCCTGAGATAACTTCTGGTCAGACTTGTTGAGATACTAAACCATTTCTCCACCGCTTCTTTTTCGAGTAATAATCTGGAAAATAAATTATTTGGTAAACAATCCTTATTTCAATACAATCAATTAACAACTACCAATGTTTACGTAATGTTATATATGAAAACATACATGAATAACGGTTTCAAGTTTGTGGACACGTCTTTTCAAACTCTTTACCTCTGCCGGTAGATTCAACAAACTTCCACACATTTCCTATATACTCTCAATACATTCCATAATAGAAACCGAACGAACATTGGTACGATTTTCTGCATCTTCCTCTGAGCCATTAGCTAGCACTTTCTTGCGGGCTTCACTTCTTTTACGAAGGTACTCCTCAAAGAGCCCAACTTGTGCAACAGGCGCTGGTCTAGGTGCATACCAATTAAAAAACTTAACACTTCGTCTAAACCATTCAGACGCTGCCTCATCCCTTGTTGGATACAGTTCATGGTTGGTTTGTTGACCTTAACAAAAATTCAAAAATAAAAGTGGGATAAGCGTTTAACATACATACAAATTTTCAGTTTCAAGCTGCATAAAATCTAAAAAACATGAACACGCTATTCACAAAATACTCAGGAAAAAGCTCTCCAAATTTTATGTTTAGTAATTACCTCAGGAAAAAGCTCTCCAAAATACTCAGATGGTTCAAAAGGAACCTTCCTAGTCCATGCAATACCTCTTGGAACAACATTAGGATCCTTTTTCCACCAACGGCCAGTCTGGGTAGATGACTCTAAAATCCAAATAAAAAAAATGCAATTTTGAGTCATACTTATTTAGTCTATTTACAAAAATAATTTGTTAAAAGCATTTACGTGAAATTACTAACCTTGAATGGCAAAATAAACCCTCCCAATGAATAGGAAGGTTGAAACTTGGGGTTCAGATTTAGTCCCTTATGATACGCATCCCTCTGGAATGAGTTAACATTCAAAATCACACCGTACAATAGACGCCACAGGGAAAATCATTCCAGGTTTTTAAATTGTTAACCATCCTAACTAAGGGATCAGCCACCACAGATATCAATTCACGGCCCATAAAAATGACCTCCAGGGCTAACAAGAGGCACGCCCGAATTGCGTCTTCATCGGAGATTTTCGAAAAAAGCTCCTCATCCTCAATTAAAGAAAGAAGATCGATGTTTTTTAAATGCTCACAAATCTTGTCGGGAAACATACGGTCACAAAATTTAATAGCACCAGTCCTAAACCCAAGTAAACTAGGCATTCCAAATTTGAAACCCGTAATGAGGTTGAACTTACGACGTCCAAAATGCAGATGATGTCCATTGACCTTATAAATAAGTGGCAAGTCATAGTGCTTATCATCGTATTTCAGTTTCTTTTACAGCATGTAATGAACAAGAGTCTCCTCATTATCAACGTAAGTTAAATCTAACCATGGGCTGAAACATGTGGACCTAAATAATGTACGCCGGTTTTCATCTAACCTTTCCTTAATTAACGGAAAGTAACGCAGTTTGCTTCTAACATGGACCTTCGCATGATGTAAATATTCCTAAATTATTAAACAAATACAAGTTATAAATAAACTGAAACAAATGCTAACATATCAAATAATGACATCTAAAAATATTGCCACGTACATTTTTGCCACAAACAATAAAGTAAACACAAGATATTGAGTACATTATTAATTATTTTAAATAAACCAGCGCCTTACTATTAACCGGATAAAGGTAAGTGATATCCACAATGCCCAAAAAGACACGAATGACCAAAAAACACAAAAACTAAACAATGTACCACGGAATCAGACATCACACTTCATTCCACTTAATTTTTAATATCAATATATCATGATTTCAATGTGTTTGGATTATCTTGTTTCAAAGAATAGGAGTAATCAATTATGCCAAATAACAATGTTTCCGAACAATTGGAAATCAATATGATTTCAGGACAACCACATAAGTCTGCAAACTACCGTGCGTCTTTTCCGAGAACAAACAATAACAATGGATAGATAATATTTAATTTCCATTAATAAGATAACTTTATATACATACTTAACTTCTAGAGACCAAAAGCTACAAAGTCAGTTTCACATTCATAACCACTTAAAACATAAAAACTAAAACCTCAACTGCATACTTAAACCATTAAAGTGGAGCAAGATCCAAAAAACCATAGGTTATCCATCATACCCAAACACAATTAAACATGAAAAGCAGACCTTCACCATCATTCCCAAAAAACCATGAACCATAGCCCTAGACCTCCAACAAATCCCTAAAGACGCAAACACACTGCCAATAAACTCCATAAGTAGATCAGCATTGTATCGTGCCTCGTCTGCAGCACGTGTGTACAAGAGAATCCTAGAAACATCATGGTAACGAGCCAACCTAAGCATACTACGGCCATGGGCATACACTGTAGAACCATAAATTTGTCCCAGCTTAAACAAATACAGGTCAATCTCTATGATACGTTGCCTAGCTTCCTCAACATAAGCTCTTAACTCTTCCTCTTCAGCTAGATTAGCTGCCCTAATCCTCTCGAAATAGACAAACAATTGACTAGCTCTGCTTAGTGAGTGAGTCTCAACCGCTAGCCTATCAGTGAATGGGAAACTATAAGACATTGTCCGGAAATAGTGTGATTAAAAGCTACAGTGGTCGGAAATTAAAAGTGTGTATGGATAGGATTGTAACTTAAGACTATTTGGGATCTATATATAGGGGTAAATGTTTTGTAATGATGCAAGATTCTAAGCTTAACACCTAAGAGAATGAGAAGTAATAATACCATCAATACATCTAAAACAAACACATAAATGCCTATCAAATCAAACGGAGGGAGTAATAAACAATTAAAAGTATCACATAATCACATATAAACAGTAACACATACCCAATTATCAATCATTATTACTCTTAATAATGATTAGGAAACCAAGGGTATCATAGCAACTCAAAGAAAACTACCAGGTGTGTGCAAGAAGAAGAAGTAAAAAAAAAAAAAAAAAACAAAAAAATTATAGTATAAAGTAAATCTATATTAAAAAGTTTGCTCCTTCCCGATGAAATCTTTGAAAGATTTTCACGCTGCCGGTCGAGCACTTGGTAAGTCGAGTACCTTCAGTCGCACACTTGGGTGGGAAAAGACAAAATACAAGTGGGGCACCAAATGATTATAGAGTAATTGACATGGTACCTTTTATCAGGCCACGTGTCACATTTTGAGTGGAGTAGCACAGTCGCACATGACCAAAATTGAAATTTGCAATATTCTTGACTTAGTAGTGGACACAAATTCGATTTTGGGTGTAGTTTTGGAATTTTCCCTAAAAAAAATTATTTATGATTGTCACAAAATGGTAATAGTTAGAATTATCTATAAGATACTCATATTTATTTTTATTTATTTAATCCGCCATCAATGAACAAAAATGGCAAAAATCGTCAATGCGGTTCACCTACATTGCAAGACCAATCCTAGAAAAAGTGCAAAAGTCATCCGTGCGGTTTACCTGTAATTACATAAACAGTCCTTGCATTATAAGTCGTCTACGCGGTTATTTGTGATTACAAAAACTATCTTTGCGTTAAATCTGGGGACTGCTTGTGTAACAAAAAATTACATAAATAGTCCCTTTAAGTTACATCACACTTCAAAACCGTCCCTACGTATTCAATTTTTTTTCTAATTGTTTTTAACCTTTTAAGTTTTACAGAAATACGTATTAAATTTTTATAACTTGCAGTTGATTAGTTTTAAGTATAATATATTACCAAGTTTTTTGCCTTCTTTTTCGACTTTTAACGTATTTGCTTAACAATTTAAAATTACTAATTTATTACTTAGAATTTAGTTGTATTTGTTTAAAATATATTATAAGTAAAAACTGAAGCCAATTTAAATAAGCTTTTAAAATAACGAAAATAATCTTCACAAAAAACCGGGGGCCATGCAGCCAAGCACGGATAAGAAAATCTTCGTTTTTAATAATCAATAATGAGACTACAGATAAGATTTATGTTAATATATAAGATTTATGTTAATATATAAATATATATATAATGATGAAATAGAAAAGGTTACAATACAAACTATGCACTAGTAGCACACATATTAAAAATATGGCAATAATTCGATGTCTTAAAAATATGACAATAATTCGATTGAAATTGACAAAAAAATCAGGTCAACACCTAATCACTTAAAGAGTTTAGAACTGGGAAGGGTTGACAACTAGACGTTATTGCGAAAAGAAAAAATGCAAATGTTTTCCGTTAATAGGATTAATTTCATATATTACCTTATTTTCATGATTAATTTTATATATACCAAAGTGCAAGTATTGAATGCATAATGTACAATACTTTTAATGCATATTTGAGTATATATGAAATTTTCAATTAAAATGAAAAGAGATATGAAATTGCCCCCAATTAATATATGTAATAGTGAAATATAATAGGTTACAATACAACTATGCACTCGTAGCACACGTCTTAAAACTATGACAATAATTCGTGAAAAAATTGATAAAGAAATCTTTGTGAACAACTAAACACTCTAAAATCTAGAATTGTGAAGCGTTGACACTGAAACGCTATTTTAAATAGAAAAATGCAAGTATTTGTAAAAAGAAGTATTAAAATAATAAATATAAGGTAGAATCTAGTTTGTGCATTATTAGATGTTTCGAGTCTAATGCATTGAAAAGCGTAGACAATTATAGTTGCAATCTTTTCACATTAATTGTCCTGTATCTGTCGACACATTATGCAAACTTCTATTCACACCACATGTTCGTAAATAAAGAGGCCCCTCAATTTAGAGCCACAGATGTGCGAGGTGTGCAATCGTATAGAATCTTGAATTTTAAAAAGCCTAAAAAATAAATAATTTTTTTTATAGTTAGGGCCTCAATATTCACTTGCAATATCAAAATGTTTATGGTATATGAAATTATGTTCTAAATATTTGTTAAACTCTACTTCAAGTGGGAGAGAGTGATGAAGAACTCATAAAAATGTTGAAACTAGATCGTTATAATATATCTTTAATCGTCATGTTTGATTATCAGATAAGCTTTTGCAAGTCGAACTTTGAAATATAGGAGCGAGAAACAAACTGAACATAACTGGCCCTTTGATGTAATTGTATTCTTCCAAGGTTAACTTTAACATGAATTTTCTGTTAACATGTCCAAAACCATTCGGCCTTTATGGCTTGATTTGCTAAATGACCCTATGTCTGCTTGTAAAACTTCTTTGTAATATGTTTCTTCTTTTGGCTTCTTGTTAGTTCAATAAAACCATTGATAAGACAAAATTTAACGTGAAAAAGAAACAACCAATAAAACCTTGATTAATTAAATCGATTGGATGCAATCCCTAACTAGAAAGCTTGGTCAATCGATATAAACTAAACAAATAGATATTAATATTTTTGGAAATCCATCAAAATCATTAAAATATCCCCATGAAGTAAGCAACAGTTTAGATCTTGTCTTTCCAAAAACAGAAAGTCAAATCATGTTTAACTATATTATCCTTCCTAACATGGTGTTACTTTTTATATGTTTTTGCATCTAAAATCATAATATAAAACTAACTAAATCTCTATATATGTCACAACTAAACTTAAACAAAAGTACTACAAGTCTCAACTACTTTAACCAGAGATGGGAGAGATGTTGTCGGAAACACGATCACCCATGCCGTTATTGTATAGAAGGCATTCGAGTGGGGATGTGATGAAGAACTTGGCTTCGGTCTCGAGTAGTCTTTTGCCTGCTTTTGGAACTCTCGTTGGTGACGATTCTCCTCTTCTTAAAAAATATGTCATTGCACCTTATGATCGTAGATATAGGTAAGTTTTCATACATGCTTATGTTAGAAATCATTTTAATAGATGAAATATATGATGCATTATGTGTAGACATGTTATTAATTCGATATTTTGACGTACACAAGTTATCAGTTATTAAGATGCATGGTAAAACCTTTAAAGACTTGTTAGTAATGTCAACATCGGGACTAAATGTACTCGGTGTAAAGATTCGATTGATCAAAAAATGATCATATATAGCAATATCTATTAGAGCACACGGTATGATCACGTGGGAAGTGAGTTAAAGCTTAACGCATGGTGCGTTAAGCATGCGTTACCATACCAAGCATCTGAGTTAAGGCCTGTGCTAAGTTTATACGTTAAGCTGCTAACGTAGCGTGAAGCCAAGGAGAAATTAAAAGAAAAAAAAAAAAAAAAAAAATCATTTTACCCCCTTACCAACGTCTATATGACCGTTGGATTAAAAAAAAAATACAACTTGGACCCCCAACATTTATAAACGGCTAGATTGCATTAAAAAAAAATAAAAAAAATAAAATCAAAACCTTTTTTCCACAACTATAAATAACTAATTAACACACAACTTTTTTTCACACTTCCACAACTCAAACTCAAATTTGCATGCATTGGGAGTGAAAAAATTGTCCGGTTGGTTGGCAAGGGCAATATGGTAGGGGTGATAAAAAATACCCAACAATAATGCTTGAAGCTGTTGCTTCGCAAGATTTATGGATTTGACATGCATTTTTTGGGGTGGCGGGGGCGAATAACGATATTAATGTTTTAGATAACTCTCCGTTATTCGACGAAATTCTTGATGACGTCGCCCCTGTAGCACCATATATGTTAAATGGAACCATGTATGAAAAGGGATATTATTTAGCTGACGGAATTTACCTACAGTGGGCAACTTTCGTCAAATCATTCTCGGCAACAACTGACGATAAACATGGTTATTTTAAAAGGAAACAAGAAAGTGCACGAAAGGATATCGAACGTGCTTTTCGTTGTATTTTTTTATTTATTTTTCTTCGTATTGTAATGTTTAAGATTTAATGTTATGTGGTTTATTAAATGAAGTATTAGTTTTAGTTTAGGAGTTGAATTTGAAAATAGTTGAGTTAAGGTTGAGTTATGATAATGGGTGTTTTTTTTTTAGTTAAGGTTAAAAAGTTAAAGCTGATGTGACGCTGACGTGACACTGAGTGAAACTTTATCTGTACTTCATGCATCAACTAATTAGAGCATCAAACACTTTTAAAAGGTTTATCAAATGACACATCAATTATTTTTAACCCTTTTGAGATTATAAATATACATTTACTATGGTACAAACCTTTATAACTTTATAAAATGTCTTAGATAACACATGTATTAAATGTTTTGAAATTATGAAAAGGTTCAAGAATTAGGACCTCTTCATGCCACCTAGACATGAAATGAAACTGCATTATAGTTGAAATGAAACTTAAACCTATTCATCACTTTTGAACCTTATGATAAATCACCATAATGGTTTCCCATATTTCTCATTGCATGGAATTGAACATTTTTTTAATTATGATTTGACTAAAAGTTATAACGATGGTTTAGATACCACATCTGACGCTTTTGCGAGAGGTATCGGATTCAAATCTTACTGAACATATATTTCTTCAAAAAACATTACGAGTACGGTTAGACCGTGTACGAGTCTAACACTCACCTTTCTTCAATAACCTAGACGACTAAAAAAACCTTATCCAATCAATACAACAAAAATAGACATCATAGAGTTAATTCTCATTGCATGAATTTGAACATTTTTTATGGTTGAGTAAATTATAATCATGATTTTAGAAACCACATGTGTTTAAAGTTAGAGAAAAGAGATATAAATTGCATAAAAATAAATACAATGGCATACAATTGATTGTACATAAAGTTTCGACTAGGCCTCTAAAATTGATTGAAAGTAGTTATTGAACTTTGGTTACGATTATTAACCCGTTCAAAAATGAAAAAAAAATATATAATACTTGTATTTCATATCAGTCTCGTGGTTAATATACGTAACAAACTTTTAGGCTGAATGTAATGGCATAAAAAACCAAACTTTAAAAAGAGAACGCACATACTAGGGTAGTTTCGAGGTAGAGACGGTACCAGGGTGTGTTTCAAGGTTTACGGGTCATCCATGGATGTTTGCGCTGTAGTGGTTATTTTTTATAAAGATATCGGCTTCTTCTATATGCACCCGGTTAAAAAAAATTATGCTTCTAGTCTTGTATAGTATTTATTTAATAATGCATCGAGCGAATAATAGTATTGGTTCCGTCCCTGGTTTCAAATCAGTAGAGTTAAACACTTTTCGACCTCAAGTACAAAATGAGCTAGACTCAAATTTGTATAGAGCTTTACTAGCAATATGATAATAGAAGGTTGTTTTTTACACGTACGGTAGATGAGAATGACCCATACCTCACAAATTCGAATTAAGTTGAGAATGTAGTTTAACGTAGGTCGGATAAACATTTTTACCACCCTAGCTAATCTGGACTAATGTATGCAGGTGGTGGCAAGCATTTCTAGTCATATTAGTCGCATACTCAGCATGGTCATCCCCTTTCGAGCTAGCATTCAAGAAGGTCGCTACAGGACCTCTCATGGTCATTGATTTAGTCGTCGACTTATTCTTTCTCACTGATATCATCCTAACATTCTTTGTGGCTTACTTGGACAAGTCCACATATCTTCTAGTCGACGATCACAAGAAGATTGCCACTCGGTAAAATAAGTTCCCTTTAATTATGCTGTGCCATACAAACCATTAACCCCAAAAAGGCACATATTTTAACTTCCCTATTTGTTTTCGGTTTTAGGTATGTTACACACACTGCTGTTCCCTATGGATGTCGCGTCCACGATGCCATTTCAGTCCATATACCGGTTGTTCACTGGAAAACTGCATCGTGGACAGGTCTTTGGGTTCCTCAATCTACTAAGACTTTGGCGGTTAAGGCGTGTTAGTGATCTTTTCTCAAGGTTAGAGAAAGATACAAGGTTTAGCTACTTTTGGACGCGATACATCAAGCTAATATGTGTAAGTCCTAGTTCCACACTTGTCACGTTGTCACGTTGTCACGGTTGTGTAAAAGAATCTACTAATTAACTTATTGTTATATAGGTTACACTATTCGCGATGCACTCAGCTGCATGCTTCTACTACTGGATCGCTACCCATCATCACCCCTCAGGGGACACATGGCTCGGGTCTATCATCGAAAATTATGAGGATAGAAGCATATGGCTAGGATACATATACTCCTTGTATTGGTCCATTGTGACCCTAACAACCACTGGATACGGTGACTTGCATGCAGTGAACCCTGGAGAAAAAGTGTTCAATATCTTTTATATGTTGTTCAACATTGGACTCACATCGTATCTCATCGGAAACATGACCAATTTGATTGTTCATAGCGCTGTTAGAACCTTTGTGATGGTAACTCGTCAATTTCTCATCAACTTTATTTTGGGGGAGTTTGGAATTGCTTATGAGGGTATTTGGGATTGGTTCTTCTTAGGTGCGTACATGCTTATTTTTAAGCACATAAACTGTTTTGAGTGTTTGAGAAAAAATGTTTATCGGTCCACTTCTTTTAGCAAATAAGCAGCAAAAAGTAGCAATCCCAAACACACCTAAAACAACTTAGCCGATTAAAGTTTTTCTAAACCTGTTTATTTCACTCACAAATCTACACAATCCCAAACACTCAGACTGGTCAAATGCTATATTAAAACGTAACAAAACAGTTTTAATAAGCAACCCAAATTCTATTATCATTGAATGAAACATGGTTACGTTTTCTAAATTTTTATCTATTTGATGTACTATAGAGAGATTCGATAAACGGGATCTTAAGATATGCAAGCAAGAACAGATTACCAGAAGGGTTGAAAGAACAAATGTTAGCTCATTTGCAACTCATGTTCATGACAGCTGAGCTACAACAACAAGAAGTACTCGAAGATCTACCAAAGGCTATTAGGTCTAGCATCGCTCAGCATCTTTTCAGAAAAACCATCGAGGAAACTCATCTTTTCAAAGGAATATCAGAAGATCTAAGCAGCCAGTTGGTTACAGACTTGAAAGCAGAATATTTTCCGCCTAAAGTTGAAGTTATATTACAGAATGAAATACCAACTGATTTCTATATCATAGTTTCTGGAGCCATGGTACGTAACCTTACTTCAAACTATGAACAAAATCGCACAATAAAATTGTTATAACTTTATCAGTTATATTTGTATTCTAATAGTTTACGAATGCAGGAGGTGCTAACAAATCGAAATGGAATGGAACACGTATGTTTTATCCTTAACGACCTAAATTTGTTTACTATTAAAGACCAAAATCTAAGATGATCAGTCTGAACATCAAAGATTAAGAAACTTTGAGTTTGGATAAATATTACTCCATTAAGTTCGGTTTTCTGTATACCAGTTTTTGACAAAATTAGGTCCAATGGATACGTTTGGTGAAATTGGTGTCTTCTTCAACATTCCTCAACCGTTCACGGTGAGAAGCAAAAAACTTTCTCAAGTGGTTCGAATTAGCCATCATCACTTCAAGGAACTCGTAGAGCCACTTAATAGGGACAAAAAGATAATCATGTCCAACTTTACTCAGGTTTGGGTTCTTAACTTTATCGCCACAAGCTTAAAGTAGTAGACTGACTCAATAACCTCAACGTGATTTAAAATTTTGTTTGTAGCCCACAACTTAACAAAATCTGAAAACTTTCACTATCAGCTACAAATGTAGGACCGAGCGATAATAAGTCACTTAAATTTGTTAAAAGCTTTTATTGATATGGGACAAGTTGTTACATTAACCTGTTGGTTTTTCAGTACTTGAAGAATTTGAACAAGGAGGTACAAGACGAGATACCATTCTTAAAAGGCCTTCTATACGACTTGAATATCGAGGTTAGACATTTTCATCTATAATTTTAAACATACGAGTAAATATTCATATGTATCATCTTAACGTTTTAAATTGTGAATAAACTTGCAGCAAATGACATCACTTGACGATTTAACAAACCATGGAGAATCAAAGTATGATCAAGACGATAATCAAGGCTAGTGATCTTCAATACATTAAACTACAAACTATATACAGTACATCACAAGAAATAATAGTATCATACTGGCTATAATTTACAGGATCGCCCATAGATGGAACATCAAGGTCATTTCCATTGAGGGTGATAATTCACGGACATGGTCCACGTGAGGAAAAAAAGGGCGGTGGAAAAGTAATTGAGCTGCCAGGATCAGTAGCGGAACTATTGGACTTAGCAGGTAAGTAATGTACTAATGTGCTTTTGTTAGTGGCGGATCCAGAAAAAATACACGATTACAATATACCATATAATCTGTTAGTAATTTTTGTATTTGATTAATTCGGGTGTCATGCAGAGAAAAAACTTGGAAAACGAGGGAGTGTGATTCAGATGGAAGATGGATCTCAAGTTGAAGATGTTGACGCGTTAAGAGAGAATGATCGTCTGTTTATATTTTGACATCTTTCTAGCATATCAAATGTGTTAACACTTTGAAATGAAATCAATGGTTTACCAATATTACAAGTTAATATAATCTATTGTCTTTTGTAACTGCTTATGTTGTCAGACAAAACTCTCTATCACTAGCTAGAGAATTATACAATCATCGATCACGACATCCCAATGGATTGATTAAGCTATTTGAGATAGACTTGTGTTTCACAGGTTTGTTTATAAGTAAACAATCAAAGCTCACAATAAATAACTTATCACCTTACTATAAACATGTATGTTTGGCACAAAGCTTATGTTAGACATTGTAAACCCCGTGAGGTGTTATACTTTATTGATCGATATTTATAATACATAGAAACCCTAATGACCTAACCCACAAGCGGGCTTGGGCCAAATTTAATATTGCCTAATACTCTTATACTCTCTCGCAGTCCGAGCGGCGAAATCGCGAAAGCTCGGACCAGAGTAGTAAACTAGAAAAGAAAAAAAAGAAAAAAACATTAATATAATAAAAACATAACTTTAGTCGACTCGTAACAAAACCGTACCAACGGTCGACTTTAGGGACTGGTACCAACGGTCAACTTTAGTCGACTGGTAACAAAGCCGTACGAACAATCGACTAACAAACAAACAATAAACCGGATAAAACCAAAGTATCATTAAAATAAAAAATAAAAACATTTTTTTAATCTTATTTTTTTTAAACAAAAAAGACATAAAATAAAGCTTAGAAACACAACTGATTATGCATCCGGTCTTCTACATCTTGAGTAGTCATGACATAGTTGCATGATTTGCACCTTGATTTCGACATATGGAGGGAAGCACCACAACCAGCACATGGCTTGTTGTAGGCACCAATATGTTAGCAATCACTTTATGTTAAATATGAAGTGATGGTCATTTGGCATTTAGATTTAATGTGTCATGTACAATATGTATTAATCATTGTGGGCTTGTAGCATTAGAGTTATTAGTATAAGCATATATGTGTAATGTAATACTAGCCCACATACATAGTCCATTTTAGAGCCCATTCCAAGGCCCATTTGGATTGGTTGTGTTATCATAAAACCACACACACACACTGCATTATTGAGTGTCTCATTTTTCAAACAGAGAAGAGTGTGTGTGTGTGTGTGCAAAGTACCACAAAAGTCAGTGTTTGGTTATCCTCTAAAGTTAATAAATATTTGACTTGAAATTCATCATATGATCCACCACATCTCTTGTTCTTAATGTATATGTTTGTGACCATCATTGTGTTTGTGTTTGTGTGAAGAAGAAGGTAGTCCATTGCTACAAGTGGTATCAAGAGCAAAAGGTTAAAGATTTAGGATTAGGGCACGTTACTGTTCATCAGCAATCATAATCGAATTTCTGCTGCTTCTGATCGAGTTTCTGAGTTTCTGAGGCAACTTGATCGAACGACACAGTCGAACGACTTCACATAGTCGAACGACTTCATCTGATCGAACGAGCATCTTTAGACGAATTCACATAATCGAACGACCAACATTGATCGAACGAGGAGCAGTCATCGAACGAGCAAAAAAAAAGGGTAGTCGAGTTAGACTTACTCTTCCAAACATAGTCGAACGACCTAGTCGAACGAGCTAGTCGAACGAACTTGATCGAACGAGCTAGTCGAACGAAGTGTTAGTCGAACGAGTGGTTAGTCGAACGAGTGGTTAGTCGAACGAGAGGTTAGTCGAACGAGCAGGTTAGTCGAACGAGTGGTTAGTCGAACGAGCAGTTGATCGAACCACAACTTTGATCGAACCACAACGTTGATCGAACTACTTCACTTGATCGAACCAAGTAATATAATCGAAGCAGTAAACTAGTCGAACAATAGTGACCCAATCGAGCAACTTACTCTAGTCGACCCACTTTAACTTGATCGAACATCAACTTGACTTTGTGGAAGATTTCGAAGTTGTGTTCCTCGACTTTGTAATCTTCTCGAGCTCGGCTTAATTTGTGGTCTTCTCGAGTTTCTTCATCAGAAAGCTATTGAGTTGTGTTTCATTTCTAATATTGAGTTGGGTTTCTTTTCCAATACTGAGTTTATTATATAGAGAATCATCAACTTTCTATTATAATAGTGATATTGATAATCACCAGTATCTAAGATATCACGTGGGTAATAAAGGCATTGAGCTGTCGACTAATATAATATTAAGTTTGCTTCTAGACTAATATTATATTGAGTTTGCTTTATAAGCTGTTATTGAGTGTGTCAACTTTATGAGATAAAGTAATATAAGCTATTCAGTTTGTGCTTCTCGAGATTGTGCATATCAAGTTTAAAAATTTGTCAAGTTTCACAAAGTCCCAAGTTTCTACTAGAGGTTGTGAATTTTATAATATTAGTTTCTCAACGACTCTTCAAGGACAACGACAAAGGAATTAAACCAAACATAACTCGTGAATCGTAACCAACCATTACCTAGTTCTTTAACCGATCCAATACCATCTTAACCATACAAACATCAACAATGACTACTCAACAAGACATTCATGCCGCTGGTGCTGAAAACCGTCCTCCAATGCTAGAAAAAGGTAGTTATCTTCCATGGACGAGTCGTATGAAAAGATACATGAAAACCAAGCCTCAAGGACAAGGTAGACTCTTGATCAAATCCATAGAGGAAGGTCCATTTAAGCCTCGTCAGATTCAAGTCACAGCTGGGAATCCTGATGCAACACCTCCAATTAAAGCAACCTTCCAGACTCAAACGGAAGATGAATACACATTGGCAGAATGGAAGCAAATTGAAGCAGATGACATGGCAATGCATTTAATTCAACTCGGGTTGCCACAAGAAATATTTTGTGCCGTAGATAGTTGTGAAACTGCCTATGAAATGTGGGATCGAGTTAGACGGCTTTGCTATGGTACAGAAATTGGCAAACAAGACATGGAAAACAAGCTTCTAACTGAATGGGAGAAGTTCACATCCACACCAGCTGAACAGATTGAATCTTACTACACACGGTTTTGTACTCTAATGAATGAGTTGATCAGACACAATTTGGCACCTAAACAAATTGTTCAGAACATCAAGTTCATCAACAACCTTACAGAGGAATGGGGACGATATGTCACTATTGTCAACCAAACAAAGAACCTTCACGAGGTGAACTATGATCAGCTCTATGACTTCCTAAAACAAAACCAAGCAGAGGCGAACGAAGTCAGAAAAGAGAAACAAGCAAAACAACAAGATCCTCTTGCACTCATAATCCAATCACCTACACCTGCAACAGTTAATACACAACCCTCATCATCTTCATCCCAACAATTCATGCAACAACAATACAATCCTCAAACACCGTTCTACCCACAACAACAACAGGTAATCCCACAACAACAATACCCGCAACACCAAGAACCCGATCTTAATGATCAAGACGAGTCAACTGCTGCTTTGACTCAAGCATTTGCTTACCTAACAAAAGCATTCCAAGGACGCTACTCCACACCTACCAACAACAATCAACGAATCTCATCGAACACTCGCAACAAGCAGATTGCACAGCCGAGTTTCAACATGGGACAGCAATGACAGATGGTTGGGGGATATGGGAATCAACAGGGATATGCTCCAAGATATCAGATGGGTAATCAGAATGCAGGGCAGTATGTTGGTAATCAGATGGGTCAGTATGCAGGGAATCAGATGGGTACAGCTGTTGGTAATCAAAGGGTACAGAATGCTGGGAATCAGTTTGGGAATGTTGCTCAGGGAGCTGGGAATATGAATCAGGGTAATTTGATGAAATGCTTCAACTGTCAGGGTGTTGGTCATATGGCTAGGAACTGTCCAGATAAGCCGAAAAAGAGGGATCCAGCTTACTTGCAGAAAGCATTATTGTTGGCACAGAAGGAAACGGTTGGGTTACAGTTGAGTGCTGAAGAGAATGACTTCATGGCTCTTATGGATGATGCAGAAGATCTTGAAGACATCGATGCAAACTGCATTTTTATGGCTAATCTTCAGGAGGCAAAGTACGACACGGACTCAGAAGCACCTCCTGCTTTTGACACCAATGCGGTTTCTGAGGTACAACCATATGCTACATGTCACAATAATGAAATGTTTGATATGTCACCTCAAAATGAACAGCATCCTGAGACTCCTAATCTCATTTATGATACATACATGGACGAACCAAGTTGTAGTAATACTAATTTGGTAACTCCGGATATGGATCCTAATGAAGAATTCGAGTCACAGCATACTGATAATGATGAGGAAACACGTGCTATGTTTGAATCATTATTGCAAAATTGTAGTATGGAAATAGAAAAGGTCAAAAAGATTAATCGCGATGTTAAGGCCGCGAATGCAATCTTGACCGCTGAGCTTGAAAGTTATAAGGAAAATGCAAAAGCTTTTGATTTTCACAACAAACGTCAGTCAGATCTTGAGGTTAGCCTAAGAGATTCTGAGTTAAGAGAGAAACATTTGCAAATAAAATTTGACACTCTCGATGTTAATTTGAATTTGCAAATCAAATCTCTTAACAAAGAAATTTCTGAACTAACCAACCAGCTTTCAAAACAAAAATCAACTTATTCCAATCTTGAAAAAGAAAAGAAGGAGTTGAATGAAAGGTTTTCAAAACGTGAAAAAGATCTTTGATGAACTCAAATAAGTACATATTATTACTATCATTTATCCTATTAATTTGACTTGTTTTATTATATTATGTATGAGGATTGATACTTAATCGTTTACTTTTGTAATTCTCAGTTGAAAACAAGCATTTGGTGAAACTTGGCGATTTTGGACTAATTATGGAGCAAAACATGCAAGAAGTTAAGAGTCTACTGAAATGTACAAGATCAAGACTATTCTGCTCCAGATGCGCCGCATCTCACTTATGACATGCGCCGCATCACTATCAATATTTCACCAGATACGATCCAAGATACAAGAGGACATGCGCCGCATCTAATTATGGAGTTACGCCGCATCTTCTGGCGGTGTACGAATATTCCTGAATATTATAATCTTGGACCCCATGCGAAGTTAAGTAAATGCGCCGCATCTACCTACTAGATGCGCCGCATCTTACCCTCAGACAGAAACTATAAATACCCCAAGACCAGACGAATTTCGTGACACATATTATATCCGAAGACCGAAGACCAGAAACCTAGGACGAATTCAGTCAAGGCAGCAGCACAAGACACACCCAAATCAAAGATACAAGAGCTGTAAGAAGGTGCTGCATGTGTTTAATTCATTAAGTAGTTTTGTTTTATTGTGTTAGTAAACTTTAATTCATCAAGATTGGTGGCTTGTGTAATGTGACAACGGAAAGATTGCACTCCCTTAAAACTGCTTTCTCATTAATTAAAGTTTATATGTTGATGTCATTGGTGACTTTTATTAGTGCATTGATAACCTCTGTGTCTAGCTGAGCGTTGATCGGGTCGCCATGCCTCTGCCCTCGCCTGTTTATTAGATCGCCTATGCATTCTATGGTCTGTAGAAAAGTAGGAGAAAGATAAACGGGATAGTCATAAGTAATCATTAAGGGTTTACTCGCCGATAAGATTAGAACCAACGAGAAAGGACTTAATCTCGGTGTGTTGCATCGAACTATACACTTCATATAACACTAGCAATAAAACAAGTGACAAACTACTTATCATAAGGACAGCCCTCTTATTGTCTCGAGTATTTATCTGTGTACGTGTGTGCTACTTGCTGATTCGTGCCTATTGGTTTAGTTTATTATTTAATTGCAACCAAATCGTGCCAGTCTCTCAGGCTGAACCCCCTTGCGTTAGAATAGGTTGTATAGCTAACTTAATATATTAAAATACTGATTAGAATAACGAGATAATACGTTCCACTCTTAGTGATCGACACTCTACTTACCATTATATTCATACTGACCGGGTACACTGCTCGTTAAGTGTGTGTGTTATTGATAAGTCGGCTAAATATAAATTTAAAACTTGAGTAGGCATTAAAACTGCTAAACCGCAACGACACACGCTACGCACCAATCTTCAAAAGGAGATCACTGACAAAAAGGAAACCATTGCAAAGTTGGAAGATTTACTTGTAAAAACGGGTCATTCTACACAAACAGTTAACTTGTTAATAAACGATCCAAACCCGATTTTACATACATTAAAAAAGGTGGCTATCGGTTATGAAAACCCTTATATTCTCAAGAAAGCTCAAAAAGAACAGAATGTGCTTTTTAATGGTAATTTAATAAATGCTATCCATGACCCTCCTTCGGGTTATGATTCTAGCGAAACGATTGAGCTGTCAGAAGAGAGTAGAAAGAAAATGCGACAATTGAACAGAGAAATAAAACCCATTGACTATAATGAAGTTAACAGACTTGCTGGGGTTTATCTTGTTCAAAAGGAGTCACCTCTGTTTTTTCAAAAACCAGTGGTTTTCACAAGACAAAAAGCTGTTTCAAAACATATGCCTAACATCGAACAAATGGCATCTAAAAACACTTATGATTCAAGTGCAGCTAGACTATATTTGGTTGATCTTAAACAGAGAATTGAAACACTTCAAAGTATTGTGGCATACAAAACAAACAATCAAAAAATGGAATGGTTTTCAAGTTTTCAAAATGACCTGAAAGAGATGTTCAAAAATGAAATCAATCCACATATTGCTGCAATCTATGCAGTTGTTCAAAATGTGGAACATAATCTTTTGAAAGAGTCAGCAGAATTTGTTAAGGACCACAAATCCTTAGTGAAGGAAGCTAATGAACACTTGGAACACATAAAAGTTTTGGAAAAGCAAAATGACTCTCTCTCCTTCAAAGCTCTATCGACCGATATTGTAAGATCCTACGAAAATCCATTATAATAATCCGTATTGATTAATAATAAACTCGAGTTACCATTTAACAAAACCCATTTTTACGGGGGAATTTAAAATTTTTTCCGGTTATATTACTTTCACCACAACACGACATCACAACAATTAACGAATAACAACACAACTCACGACACGTGCTTCGAGACATAACGGTTTCACAAAGTTTAATAACTCACAAGACACCATTTTCACTACATTTAAATTCCACCAATTGTGATAAGTACTGATAAATCTCATACACTAAATATATTTAACTTCCTTAATCTCATTAATTATCACTAATTATTTTCACTAAATAATACCTAAACTACACTAACTAAACACCAAGTGGACTGCCTATCTCCTCCACTCCATCACCACCTCACGGCCCATCAACAGCCATCACCATTCCACGCTACACAAGCCCACACCACTTCTGCCATTTCATGCAACATTCGACAGCCAAATCCCTTACAAAACAGCTCTTGTTCATTCGATTCTTAAACGCAACATGCCACTATTTTTGCACCATCTTACTCACCACCCACTAGACTTCATGCATGCCAAATTTCAGATTTAGATAACAAGTATTTCTATGGTTTTGAAGGACGATTTGTTTGTCCCATTTTTAACCAAATCCGACATACGTAACCCATCGAAACTCAACCAAATAAAAACCCGATTGTTTCTATGTCTCACTAATGCTAGTTTTAACATAAAAGAATGTTTAGAAAATGGATAGGACAACAGTGGGTGAGTCAAGCTCGCTAGTTCTAATTTTGAGCACTTTAACATACAAACGTATGAATACATATACAACACAACACAAGATAAGATTTTCCCATGTTACCTCATCTACCTAAATATCTTGAACTGTCAGAACAACTAGCCTAGGTGTCCCTTCGGCTACAGTAACTACCAATAATTGGATTGAAGCCAATAGTCAATAGAAAACGTGTGAATTACCCCTCTATAAATCCTACCCTTCTAGCTACTTGCCCTGCCTAACATTCACTCGTTTCACTCTCACAAGACACCTTACAAACCCAGAAATGTCTATCTCTCTTTAGAGAAGCAATACGGGTAAGAAACTAAACATGTAAAAACGTATCGAGCTCACTAAAATCCTACTGCCTTCTTTTCTTTGCGTATCCCTTCGAACTACACAACTTCATTCACCACCTATTTCACTATCACTACTCTACACTACTCACACCTCACTCCCTCCCACTCACAAAATACCCTAGAAAGCCCGGAGTCCTCTGTGGCTAAGATTGGAAGCTTGTCGACTAAAGAAACGTTACGTACATATAGGCGTATAAGTGGTATAACGAGTGTAGATTGTTTCTCTTGTGTTCCATTCGCCTCCACTCGACTCCCTACCGCCCTAGAGGCGTAGTAAGTTATCTCAAACCTTTTTAAAATTCATCACGCACGTTACTTCATCATCATGCATCATGTAATGAGCTCACTCGAACATCTACAAATTCACTATCACGTTTTGCATGCATTCGTTATTCTAGCGTAACCCACATGAGGTGACGAGCCTCCATCTTGGAAGTCTTAGAGGTCGTCTCTCATGCCACCCTCACGTTTACATTTAATTGCATACACCAAAAATTCATACTCAGCACACACACAAAAATTAAAACTGGGAAAATACTTGGAAAAATATTAAGTGTTTTGTTCGTATAAAACAGTTCTAAGTCGCTTTAAATACAACTCCATAGCTCTCGAATCGACTTAATAACTATACGTTATTTTTACCCGACCTATTTCACAACATGACTAACTATTAATTTCATATAAACAACTTGTAGCCATAATCAAATCACGACCCTATAAAACAGCCAAGCTAGTCGCAGGAACATTAAATCCTTTTCAGAAAATACAAACCAAAAATCATTTTCGGTAATGGGCTAAACTAAAGCCCATTAAGCATCAGTGTTAGAACAGCCCTCTAGGCCCATGTGATACATTTTCAGACTCATAAAAATAGCCCAATTCTAGGCCCAAAACAGTTTACACGCCCTCGCCTCTAAAACTCTTAACGGGCCTTGTTCTAAATCGTTAATTGGCCCAATAGTGCAAAAATAATCTCTTTTCTGAAATAAGAAATTGAAATAAGTTAAAATGAACTTAATAAAGTTATAGAAATTTTCAGAATATTTTTCCCGTTATTTTTATGCAAAAAGGACTAAAAATGTAACGCGATCTAACTGGAAGGACTAAAACTGCCAAACAGTGAAACTTGTGGACTGAAGCTGTGAAAATAGTTTATAAAGGACTGAAATTGACCAATGATGTAACTCCAAGCCTTAATTGTACTATTGGACAAGTTTTAGACTATTATGGACTATGGACTTAACCGAGGACTAACGACGTAACGCAAGCACAATTAGGGTAAAAAGAGTAATAATCTGAAAAGGAAAAGGACTAATTAATTTCACTTGACATTCTTATTTTATTTTCTATTTTTCACCCCTCACTTCATATGCATTTTCACATTTTTAGTTACATGTTATTTACGTTCTCGTTATTTGTTATAACTAGAATTTAACGATTACACTTTGCATATCATTTCATCCTATATTTTGAGGAGATAAGATTTTGAGTCAAGTAACATAAAAACCAAGATAATATTATAGATATATTATTTTTAACTTGAGGCATTTTAAGCATATCACACTCATATCACTGATCAAATCGTTATACGATTTATCCTTTCCACATTCGTTATTAGTAGTAAGTTAGACTCTTAGACTATCCTTATATTCAGGTTTCGTATCGAAGACGTTTCCGTGATCGTTTCCATAGATCTAATAATTCTATCTTGTCAGATACGCTCCAGGTGAGTCGTGGCCCCTACTTTTAACACTTGTTTTAATAACTCTTTTGGGGGAGATACATGCTTTAACTGTTTTAAGTTACTTATATACTTTGAAAACTCTCATGATTTACTCAAAATCATCCACTATGCTTTACATGTTCAAATCACCCTTGAGAGGAATATATGTTCGTTATATGTGCAAATTGCTTGTTTAGCGTAAACACTGAATTTGAAAGATAACATTTTAAACTACTTGACGTAACATGATACTGAGACTTATTGTATGCATTCATATAACAAATGAATGTACTGTTACTTTATTATGATATTTCTACATTTCACTAGAAATAATTGCCAAAACTAAAATTACGCATAATTCATGAACCTTGAAACCTATATTGCCTAAGTTTACTTTATTGCCATAAAGTCCCTTGATCATGAACCATTAATCACTGCGGTGAGCGCGAATATAGTGAACAGCTTCGAAACCTGTTAGAGACTGACGACCTATCCCACTAAATACTTGGACGGAATGCCTACATGGTTAGTCGTATTTAGTCGCGATGCACTATATTTGAGAAAAATAGGAATTGGCAAATCACCTATTACATGAGGGCAAAACTTTCGTCATTAATTTGGTGAACACTCCGTTTTACGGTACTCTGTTAACGTTTTGCGTGTCATGAGGCTTAGGGCAATATAACTTTATGAATATATGAATGTTTCATATATATATTAGGATACAGCTGTATTTAGTAACCACCACTCCACACTGATAGATTTCAGACACTAGATTAATGTTTTCACTATGTGTTATGATTATGAATCATGTACTTGAACCTTAGTTGTTATCATATGTGACTTAATTGTGAATTCTACAAAAGACAACCCAAAATGCTGGGTATATTGTTACTCCTAAAAGTTGACCCAACGCATCATTTCGAGCATATAACAACGTAGCTCATTTTCATTTAAAAACTTGAAACTTATGATCACTTGAGATCATACATGAATTACTTGTGGATTTTATTCAACACAAATTGCTATTTAATGAAGAACTATTATTTATTGCGACAATCACTGTACACCTCTTAAAATCTATTGAAAGAAAATTCTTTTCTATTAAACTCCACGAACTCACCAACCATTGTGTTGACGTTTTAAGCATGTTTATCTCAGGTAATTAACGGAGCAGGACAAGACACGGAGCGGGCATCTTATACTCTGATAAATAAACTGGTGTAAAATCAAATATGTCATTCTTTCCAAATAACCACACTTTTGTGGGATTTTCAAACCAGATATTTTCCTTTTATACCAAAACTATTATTTTGAATGACATATAACTTTCAAAACGCCCATTCTGGACCCTTTTTCTGAAATTTTAACTCGATCCTCACCGTAACACCCTAAATACTTTTCCGCTGCCACTAAACAAATTAGGGGGTGTTACAGATATCAAGTCTATTATTTTCCAAACATATTTTGTTGAGGATGATGAAACACTTCGAGCTGAGACTTCTCAAATTATTGAAAAATATGAAAAGGCGCTTTTGAAACTTGAAAAACAAAATTGCACATATTTTAAACAACTTGATACAAAAAAGGAAGAATGCAAGTATGACAAATTGTCGTATGAGCACTCTTACAAAAATATGCAAGATCAAATCAATCTTTTGAAGTCTCAACTCGAAAGTCAAAAAGGGAAGGGTGAGGAAACTACGGGTATTGCACCATCAACCCCCTTGCCTAATGAGAAACAAAAAGAGAAAGTTGTTGTCAAGAACACTAATGTTATAGCACCTGGCCTTTATAGGATTAGTCCCACTACTGCGTCTGCCTCTACATCTAAAACATATAGGGCTATAGACAAAAGTAAGAAAGATACTCCAAATGAGTCTAGGAATGCTACTACAACATCTAAGGACAACAACAAAAATTCTAATGAGTGTGCCTTACCTTCTACAGGAATAGAAAGCGACTCTAGGAGCAAAAGACACTCTAGGAACAATATCAAGAAACCTAGTGTCTCGCCTGTTTCTGAGAGTGCATGCAAGAAAGTAGAAGAACACCCTAGGAATTTACCGCTTTCCAAGAAGAAACATGTATCATCTAGTTGTAATGATAAGACTCCTGTTTCTAATGCATGTAATGATTCTGAGTGTTTAATGCAAAAGAAAACTTTGTCTGTAAATGCTTGTGATGATAATGTTTCTAATGATGAGAAAAAGAATGATATGCCTGAACAGAAAAAGGTTCCTTTAGTAACTAAGGCTAAGTCTAGATATATTCGAAGACTTATTGCAAAAGCTAGGAATACCACTAGCAGCCTATTGCCTAAGGATCACTCTAAGTTTTGTGCATGGAAACCAACGGGTATAATGTTTACACTTAAGAATGGCACATTAGAAATAGTTCCCAATGCATCTAAGGAAACCAGTTCTAAGTGTAATTCACCTGTTTCATCTAACCCACTGGAACCAAATGTTAAACGGTTTTCATATACAAAATCCTCTGTTCTTTGCAGGTCATTGAAATTTGTCTTTGGATCGTCGACTCGGGTTGCTCCAAGCACATGACCGGGAATCTGAAGCTGCTGATCAATTTGTTGTGGCAGTTCATGGGGACTGTACGGTTTGGGAATGATCATGTTGCAGCTATTCTGGGTTATGGTGATCTTCGTTTGGGAATTACTTGATCACTCGGGTTTACTATGTCGAAGGGTTGGGACACAATCTGTTCTCAGTCGGACAGTTTTGTGATGCTGATTTAGAGGTTGCTTTTAGGAGAAACACTTGTTTTGTCAGGAATTTGGTGGGGAATGATCTCTTAATTGGGAATCGTGGCACCAATCTCTATGCAATTGACATAAACCAAATGGCCTCTTCATCTCCTATTTGTCTCATGACCAGGGCAGGCGAAACAAAATCCTGGTTGTGGCATAGACGTTTGTCCCATCTGAACTTTGACACGATCAACAAGCTTGCCAAAGACAACATCGTCTCCGGTCTTCCTAAATTTAAATACACCAAAGAACACCTATGTCCATCATGTGACAAGGCAAGAGCAAAAGGGCAACATATAAACCTAAACCCGTACCTAGTTCGTTGATAGGTTGCATTTGCTGCACATGGACTTATGTGGCCCGATAAAGTTCAAAGCATAAATGGGAAGAAGTATATTCTTGTAATTGTTGACGACTATTCAAGATATACATGGGTAAAGTTTTTGAGATCAAAAGACGAAGCACCAAGCACCATCATCACCTTTCTGAAGCGGATTCAAGTTCTACTTCAAGCTCCAGTTAGGATAGTCAGAACGGATAATGGCACGGAATTTGTCAATCAGGAGTTAAGAACATTCTTTGAAGAAACTGGTATTACTCACCAGACATCCGCTGTTAGAACTCCACAGCAGAATGGCATAGTTGAAAGAAGGAATCGAACCCTTGTAGAAGCTGCTCGCACTATGCTGATCTATTCCAGTGCTCCGTTATTCCTATGGGCTGATGCTGTTTCTACTACTTGTTTTACTCAAAACCGATCCCTAATCCATCCAAGATTCAATAAAACCCCATATGAACTAATCAACAACCGAAAACCGGATATTTCTTATCTTCATGTATTTGGCGCTTTATGTTATCCAACAAATGACAGGGAAGATCTGGGAAAGTTGAAGGCTAAGGGTGATATTGGAATCTTCATTGGTTATTCTGAAAACTCGAGGGCATTCAGGGTGTATAACAGGAGAACAAAAAAGATAATGGAGACGATGAATGTGAAGTTTGATGAAATTTCACAAATGGCTTCTGAGAGACTCGCTCTAGAACCCGCGCTTAACCCAATGACTTCTGGACATATCAGTTCAGGACTCGCACCTCAAGGAGCTCAATCAATTCATGTCGAACAACCCACAACTCAAGAACTGGATAATTTCTTTGAGTTCATGTACGATGAATACTATGGTGGCGCTTCGAAAAATGCATCTAACCAACATTCCGCTGCACCCACTCAACATCAACAACCACCACCACCACCACCAAATCCAGATGCATCCACAACATTCGAAGCTGGCGCACCAACTCCCTCAACATCAACATCATCTACAACTCCAGCAACTCCATTCATTGAAATTGTTCTACCAAGAATTGATGAGCAAGACCAAAATAATGCTGTGTTAGACGAAGAAGTCTTTGAAAACCCGTTTGGAACGGAATCTGGTGAATCATCTTCCAGATTACATGAACCGTCTAACACGCAGTCGTTCAGTCCAAGGTACCCTTCAACTCTACAGTGGACAAAAGACCATCCGATTGAACAGGTTATTGGTAAACCCTCAAGACCAATTCAGACGAGAAAACAACTTCACACCGATTGCGACATGTGCATCTATGTCTGCTCAGTCAGTCTCATAGAACCTATGTAGAGTATTCACAATGCATGAATCACTATTATGAGGCTTGTATGGATCGAATTGAAGAGGTTTTAGAGAGAGAAATGGGAGCCTTTAGTGAGAGAAAGTAACTAGTGATATATTAGATTGAAAAGGTCCAACCCTTCCCATGTGTGGGAAGGGGTATATATACTACTACATATTATGTCCCTAGTGGACTGTGGAGCGAGCTGACAGAGGGTAAAGACCCGACCCACTCCACAATACTAATTAATAACTAAACTACTAATAATATTACTGATAATCCTACTAGCTATGATGATCTAATAAGTACTCGGGGTGACCGAGTCTTCTGCTGAATATTCATATTCCTAACAATCTCCCCCTAAGGGAGGTCACCCCAGAAGTAATGTTCTGAATTTCAGCACTTCATCCTTGGATCTTGACATCATAGCTCGTACTCATTGAATCTTCAATGTCATAGATTGTTGTGCAAGCATCAGTGATCTGAAGATGACTTCTCTTTTGTCTTGGATGAACTTTGAGTAATCTGTGAACGTATCATCCCACTTGAGTCTCCAAGTCATCTTTCTGCAGCAATACTCCATGTGATGAGATATACTAAGAGCCGACATGCTCACACGATATGGGGTCATGATCTTTAGCATCAGAGTTAGCAGAAGCTGTGTTGAAGGTCTTTTAGGTCGATCATGACTTCTTTGATGATGATGTGGTGTGAACATGTGGTGATGGATTGGCATCTTTTCTGCAACCAGCTACAACAGCAACCAGCTACAGCATTCCACAGCTACAGTCGCCAGATGTTCCTGCATACGACAGTTAGCAATAATTCGACCGGTACTTACAAGTTTGGACTTCGAGATAGTCAACAGCATATTGTGAAAACTATCTCTAATCCTTACCAAGACCGTTCCTAATCGAAAACCCACAGAGGGCTTTTTAAGATTTTACCGTAGTAAATCAACGATTAGGTGAGTCGCTGGAGATCACTCCACGACTGTAGATCGTTTGAAACCACCGCGACCACTAAGCGTAATCCATACAGGATTACCGAAGTGACCTGCTTTCAGGGCTGCTTGATGTTGACCCTGGCAGGAATTTCCATTCAATCATTGAGAATTACATTGGTAAATTCCCTCATAAATGTTCTGGCAGATTGCTAAGATCTGCGTAGGACTCTTAAGATTACAACTGGTGTCCTTAATATTGAACACCCAGTGTAGAAATAATTTGTGTCCCTATGAGATTTTATTATGCATCTCGTGGCTCTAGACTCAATTGTGCGTTTTGATTTGGTGATCGAAGGCTGGAGAGGACTGCCACCTTTTCAATATCATCTAACTCGGAGTGAGAGAGATGATAGAAATGTATTGATCTCCGTGACAAGTGAAACAAGAGTCCTTTGAGGGACCTTGAGTGGCTAGGGAGGGTTGTGCAGCGTATCACTGGGTCCATGATACTTTGTCTTCAATGCCAGCAACCAACTAAGTGATTCTGACAGCATATGTATTGACCCGGTTTCTGCCTAAGTTGTAAGGAGGGCTATTTCTTTTCACCCTTTATCTTTACAATTCTTTTTCATTCTTCAACCCCTTCTGTGCTTACCGAGACTTCCTTACTAGTACCTTGTTGGGTTTGTTCCAGTACTAGCTCCATCTCAGTCGGCACTTTTCCCTTATTCACTTTTCTCCTTTTTAATCATACCTAAGGACTTCTACACTAACTAGTGGATTGTCCCTGGGTAGATCCCTCCGGCTCTGGCGGGATCGTGGGAACTTGAGCCTAACCTAACCATCCTTATAACTCCATGCATTAATTAAAATGGTCGGTCTTTGGTGTACTTCCACGATTGCCATAAACCAAATCATTGAAAAATCTCTTCAAGTGATCATGATTCTGAAACACATTTTTGCAAACACTTGAGAGTTTTATATTTTTCAAATTTCTCCCCCTCAACATGTGCTCGGTTGATTGTTTTATAAATTTGCACATGTTAGGTAGAGCTCGCACTTTATGAATTGATCCACTTTCAGTGAACAAGACCGATTCGAGACACGCTTACATCACTAGTTAGACTAGCTTGAAATTATTACCCGGCCTGGTCAAGTTCACAGAAAGTTTCTCGAAATGGTACACTCTACTCAGATTCATCTTTTTCGAGACACGCTTACATCACTGGTTAGACCAGCTTGAAATTATTACCCGGCCAAGATGAATCCTTTCGATTGATGACAGTTCAAGTTTCGTCAATTCATTGGTTAATTCTGAGTCACGGCCACATGAGATGCCAAATCCTTTGTTTTGTTAAAACCATTTGCTCCCCCTCAATATGTGCATTGATATAAGAAAGATTTTAGCACGTATGGAAGAGCTTGCGTTTATGACCAAAACATTTTGCTCCCCCTCAATATGTGCCTTGATGTACAAAATGGTTTAGCACATACGGGAGAGCCTACATTAGCTTCCAAATCATCACATTTTATCAGAATTTCCTATTTAAATCACATTCTCTCCCCCGATCAAAAATTTCAAACCATTTGAGATTTGTGATCCCAATTGATTTAAATACATTTAGAAAAATTTGGGAGAAAATGTGGCAGGTTTAAATGTATTCTGATTTTGGAGCATACTATGCTCCCCTTGAAACAACGAGAGAGTGTCACTGCTGATGTTTGCACAAAAATGGCAAGGTGTCGGAAATTTGAACAAATATGCTCCCCCTCAATTAATAACCCGTTTTCCATTAAAAGAGCTGTAGTCATTCAATTGAGCGACGGACATTTGTGAAAATTTAGTTCATTTTACCACCTTGTGTAACATCAAGACTCTCTTGAGGGATCTAACAAGATATAGAATCTTGATGAAAAGAAGACTTCTCTTCTTATATACGAAGTGATGCACTGAAACGTACATCAAGTCGGGAGAACATGGATATAAAGTAATCCATGCCCAGGTGAACATCACCCGGTTGGAGAAACAGCTGTCTTTTTGGCGACATGCTTTCCCCATTGTACAGTGCGGGTTGCAGTATGAAGTAACTGCAAACCATTAAGACATGTTTTAACTGATTAGTATAACTTCTGCTCGAGCTTCATTTATGAATCCGTGCCATTGTTGAATGACATTTCTAGATACGTAAATGTTATCGATAAACAGAAGACATGCCTAGGTAGAACTATTTTTTGGTATTTTCTGATTTTTCGATTTTTATGGTTTTTATAGGTTTTATATTTTTGTATTTTTCTTTTTGATTTAAGATATATACAACTATGTACAAGGATATAAGAAGACAATCCTTTACTCCTCCTTTTCTTCCTGAAGACACTTGAGGGTTTCAGGAGTCATGCTTTTCATGCCGAGGCGTGGGAGAATAAACTGAAACCTTTCTCTTGGGAGGGCCTTGGTGAAGATGTCAGCTAACTGAAACTCTGTCCTCACGAAGTACAGTTCCACAATTCCTTTTTCCACTTGTTCCCTGATAAAGTGATGCCTGATGTCGATGTGTTTAGACCTGGAGTGCTGAACATTGTTACAACAAAGAGCAATGGCGCTTTTGTTGTCACAATATAGGGGAATTTTGTTGTATGAGAATCCATAGTCCGAAAGCTGTGATCGCATCCAAAGGATTTGTGCACAGCAAGCAGATATAGCAATGTACTCAGCTTCAGTAGATGATATGGAAGTACTCATCTGCTTCTTAGAAGACCAACTAACCAACTTTTCCCCTAAAAATTGAGCTCCTCCTGAAGTACTTCGACGAGTGTCTTGACATCCCGCATGATCAGCATCTGCGTATGCCGTTAACTCCATTGCAGTGTCCTTAGGATACCAGAGACCCATATGAACCGTGCCTTGAAGATATCGGAAGATCCTTTTCACTGCTTCAACATGCTTCTTGGTTGGTCTGGATTGATACCGAGCACACATACACACAGCAAACAGAAGATCTGGTCTGCTAGCCGTGATGTACATCAACGATCCAATCACGCTTCGATACTGTGTGATATCAACTTGAATCCCTGAAGGATCTTCATCCAGCTTCGTTCTATCAACCATGGGAGTGTCAACAGGTTCACTTGAATGGAATCCAAACTTTTTCAGGATTTCGTTGGCGTATTTGGATTGATTGATGAATATGCCTCCGGGACTTTGAGAAACTTGTAGTCCTAAGAAGAATGACATTTTTCCCATCATGGACATTTGGAATTTGGAATTCATCTCCTTTGAGAAACTATCACATTCACCAGGATCTGTTGAAGCAAAGATGATATCATCTACATATATCTAAACTAGCAGTAGATGGTTTCTTGACTTCCTGGTGAATAGTGTAGGATCAACAACGCCCTTGGAGAATCTGTTTGCTAGGAGGAACTTGGACAATGTATCATACCATGCCCTTGGCGCCTGTTTTAGCCCATAAAGAGCCTTCTTCAAGCGGTAAACATGAGTAGGGTGTTCAGCATCCACGAATCCTTCAGGTTGACTCACGTAAACTTCTTCCTTTAAGTCACCATTCAAGAATGCCGTTTTGACATCCATCTGGTAGACTATCATATTATGACTAGCCGCATTAGCTAGGAAGATTCTTATAGCTTCAATTCTAGCGACCGGAGCAAACGATTCTTCAAAATCAATGCCCTCTTCTTGTCTAAACCCTTTAGCAACTAGCCGTGCCTTGTTCTTTAAGACATCACCATACTCGTCAAGCTTCACTTTGAAGATCCACTTTAAAGCAATGATCATTGCACGCTCAGGAGGAGGCACTAATTCCCATACTTCAAGTCGATCAAATTCATGGATTTCATCTTGCATAGCCTGGAACCAGCAATCTTTAGTCATTGCTTCTTTGGCATCTTTTGGTTCAACTTTAGACAGTACGGAATTGAAGAAGCACCATAGTGCATCAGTGGCTAGTTGATTACGAGTGGATACTGGACGAGAGGGATTGCCTATGATGTTGTCGATTGGATGATCACTGGTCCATTTCCTGAGATGGTCGTGAGGTTGATGGTTGTGAACAGACGAAGCAGTGCTATGATCTTCAAGTAAGGATGTGTCTGATGAATGTTCAGGAGCAAATATGTTTTCAAAAGGAGCCTCTTCAACAGGAGCAAAAGGATTAACTTCCAAAGAGTTATTATCTGAAGATTCTTGCATTACTGGAGAAGTTTGAGTGTTTGATGACGAAGGTGATTGACTGGCAGCAGGAGCATTGTGACTGACTGATACTGAAGCTGCAGGTCCTTCTGAATCTTGTGGGGCTTGAACCTCATCCATAGGAATTACAGCTGATTCACTCGGGATGGTTCCATTTGTTGGCTCAAAGTATTCATCAAACATGGGATCGAATAACTTCTTCAACTCCTCACATGTAGGTGGCACATAAGAATCTGCAGGCGTGGAATTCTGTACAAGTCCTGAACTAATGGGTCCAGGAGACAAAAGGTGAAGATCGGGTCCAGAACTGATTTGTCCTGAAACAGGTAGCTCACTCAGCTCATCGAATGTAACATGAATGGTTTCCATGATTTTACGGGTCCTTTTATTGTAGATTCGATACCCTTTACTGTCTGGTGCGTATCCAACGAAAATACCTATATCTGCTTTAGCTCTTAATTTTCCCAAGTCTTGACTATCGTTAGTTGGATAGCAAAGAGCACCAAACACACGCAGAAAGGAAAGATCTGGTTTCTTGATATGAATTAACTCGAAGGGAGTCTTCTCATGAACCGGATGAATTAGGGATCGGTTTTGAGTGTAACATGCTGTTGCAATAGCTTCTGCCCAGAGAAACATCGGTGTCTTTGAAAATATAAGCATGGTTCTTGCAGCCTCCACCAGAGTACGGTTCCTTCGTTCAACCACCCCGTTCTGTTGAGGCGTGCGAGGGATACTTTTCTGATGCGTGATGCCAATACTTTCATAGAAATTACGGAGTTGTTGGTTAACAAACTCAGTACCATTATCTGTGCGGATGATTCTGACAGTTTTATCTAGCCTTACTTGCAGCTGTTTTATCAGTTTAATGATAACCTCTGGAGTTTCGTCCTTGGTTCTCAAAAACTTTACCCATGTGAACCGAGAATAATCATCTACTATCACCAGAACATACTTCTTTCCATTTATGGTTTGTATTCTCATTGGACCGCACAAGTCCATGTGGAGGGTGTGAAGAACTTCCAAGTTGGTGTTGACGGTTTTAGGCTTGTGGGTTTGTTTCTTGCTTTTACCCAGTTGACATGCAGAGCAGAGATGATCTTTCTCATATTTCAGTCTGGGCATCCCTCTAACAAGATCTTTACGGGAAAGATTATTTATGGTACCGAAGTTCAAGTGGTTCAAACGACGATGCCACAGCCATGATTTTGTTTTAGAGGCTTTAGAAAGCAAGCATATTGGAGAGGACTTCAACATTTCTTCAATTGAGATGGTGTATAGATTGGTGCCCCGACTGCCCTTGAGGAGATCTAAACCATCCAATTCTCTAACGAAACACGTATGCTTTCTGAAAGCCACTTCCAGATCTGAATCACAAAATTGACCCACAGAAAACAGATTGTGTCCTAGTCCTTCCACATAATATACCCTTGAGATTACACTATTACCAAACACATAATCTCCATAACCCATAATAGCACCAAAGTGGTCGTTCCCAAATCTAACTGTCCCGATAAACTTTTTCACGAAGTTCTTGAGCCGTGAGCGATCTCCAGTCATATGTTTTGAGCAGCCTGAGTCCAAATACCACAGGACGATTTGTACGACCTGCATTTGAAACCAGACAACAATGGATAACTGAAAAATGTGGATCCCCAAGTGCAATTGGGGTCCATTTGGTCAGCACACACATATTCAGGAACCACAGATTTCACAGATTCTACTATCTTTACTGTAGAGACAGAACTTGAGACAGGACAAGACCTAGATGGAAGGCATTGTGATTCTAAAGGCAAGATTCTACCAGTTGGTCTCCATTCCATATTCTTCACAATTCTATGCATATTCATTTTAGGTAATGGTCTCTGTTTTCCTAAATTGAATTTCCTTCCAGTGGGTCTCCATTCCTTAACTTTTACAATTTTATGCTTATTCATTTTAGGTAACGTGCACTGTTTTCCTAAATTGAATTTCCTTCCAGTGGGTCTCCATTGATAGCCTATGCTAGCAAATGTTTTTCCTGTTGCTTTCCAAACCTTTTTGCATGCTTTAGTTATCCTACCATTCTTAACATGGGATGATGCAGAAGACATCAGGAAAGACACAACACATTCATCATGATTAGCAGAAATTAAACAATTGTCGCAAGTTTTACAGATAGCATTAGAATTCGAATTAATTACAGTACTTTTGATACTAGAATCAACACGATTCATCCTACTCATTGTAAACTTATTGTTCCTAGGTTGGGCTTCTACATTCTTCAAGTGATCATTCTTAGCTGGCGCAGTCATATCCTTTCTTTCATTTCCTCTAGACCTTGACCCGCTAGCTTGGGTGTCACTTTTTACTCCTGTAGAAGCATCGAAGGTAACATTAGTTTGTTTTTCTGTCACTTGCCTTCCTGATAATGATGTGTTGGGTTCTGATGTTTTGGGTGGTAGGTCAAAGGCTACATGCTTGTTCACAACATTGGATGATGATGCAACAAATCTATCTCTATGGCCTCTAAACTTAGGAATTGAGCCTATGGCATATTCTAAGTTTTCCTGAATCCTTTTTGTGAGTTTGCATGCATAGACAACTGCTTGATCAAGTGGCTTGTCATTCCTATCTTCTTCAACTACCTCACGAAGTGTGTCAAGACCTTCTCTAAGATGATCTAGATATGTTTGATGGGCAAGGCTGTTATTTCTAAGCTTAAACGGAATACGCTCAACATCAACATCATACTTTTTACAATCAGTAGCCTTTGGTGTATCACAATTACAAGTGGTGCATGGCATTTTACCTTTCACCCGAGCCTTAAGATTCTCAATTTCATTTGTCAAAGAGGTTATTTGATTATTATGATTGCTTCTTGTAACTTTAATAGAATCATATAACTCTTTGAAATGTTGTTTAACCTTTGAATTTTCTTCTCGATAACACTCATTTTCATAATGTAACTTATTTATGGTGTTTTGATATTGAAAATTCTGAGAATCTGAAGATGAAGGTTTATTGGTGCCATATACTTCACACTTGTTGGATTTCAATTGGGCAATTTGGGCCCTCAGCAGTCGGATCGTGTTCGTGTGAGCTTGAATTGTTTCATCACGTTTGCTTAATTCAAAATATGTATCAAACTCAGGAGCATCCGTGGATGTCTTGACATTTGATATTTTGCATTTTTCTTCTAAGTGTTGATGTTTAAGTTGCAAGTTCAGATAATCAACTTCTAGTTTCGAAAAACGTTTAACCATGTTATCATGGTCATCATTTTGAATTTTTTCAAGCAATTTCAAATTCTCCCCCTCAAGCTCAACAACACGATTCTGGGTGACATTTAACGCAATAGCATACTCATTAAATTGACAAGCAGACAATGCAGAATCAGTGACAGTGTAAAATACATCTTGTGCAATACATTTAGCAATCAAGTTGTCGTTAGTAATGAGTATGTTTTTTCTTTCAATCTCTCGACTTTTAAGTTCTATTGCATGTTCATTCACCTCATTTTCCATATCTTTAAACACTACTTTCATTTCATTTATTTCGGCTTTAAGGGCAGTTTGCAACCCTTCAAAGTGTTCTTTAAGTAGTTTAAAGAATGGCATGACCTCAGTTAAGTAACACCTTTTTGCATGTTCAAAACACCTTTCCCCCTCAGTAATGCCAGTGGGTGTGATTCTCTTCTTACATGTTTTATCGAAATCAGCAAACAGTTGCCAAAGCACATATAAGCTAATAAAGGTTTTGCATTCAGTGGGAAGAGACAAAGGCACCAAATTCCTAGGTGTATTGGGAGGATACACCGTTATGGACGCAACTTTTCTAATGAGGGGGGTGTTGGCCTTAAGTTTTTCTACCTTAAGTTTTTCATTATCTTGTTTCCAAAATATCTGCTCAGGTGTTAACTTCTTTTGAGGAGCAAACACAGTCAAACGATTTTCTTCATAATAATCATGGGGTTTGATTATTATTCGTCTGGCTATGCACTCGGGATCCCTCATTTTCACATTCATTTTTTCCCTCATTTTATCACTCAACTCATCCTCTTCATCAGTGTAGATATGCTCAGGTTGGTCATGAATAGGCTTAAGCATCACATTACCATCATATAGGGCTGGTTGAAGTACTTGCATGTCCCTAAGGATGGTTGACTTAGGTTCACCTATCATGATTTTACTGTGCTTATCACTCAACTTTCTGTGCTTATGAATCATTTGAGCAGTTTGTATAGTTTGATTTTGTGTGTACAACTTATCTTCAAGCTTATTTTTTAACGTCTTGAGTCTAGAGAAATCATTTAAAAGAGTTGTTTCTTTTTGTTTGAATTCTTGCTTAAGTGTGGTTACACACTTTTGTGCTTCCTGTTTCTGTTTGACAGACTCTTCTAGTTGACTTTTCAAAGAACTCATCTCTAATTTTAATGTTTCTTCTCGCACTCTAGACTCTTTAATAAGTGTACTCATTTGACCTTCTAATTTCTGCTCACGATCATTAAGCTCAAACTTAGCACGCTGTTCATACATAGCAACTTGTTCTTTATAGATGTTTAGTCTAGTGATCAAGTTATCATCAGGGACAGGCAATTTGTTCTCATGGTACGCACATGCATTATCTACACAACCCGCATTATCTAAGGCACATACATTACTCATAGCACACACATCATTATTGACAAAGGATTCACCATTTGATACATCAGGAGAGTTGTTGCTATTCAAATACTGTTCATATGAGACAATATTGCTATTTTCCATATCAACATCACTTGAGTCAGAAACAACTGCCTGATGTACTTCTTCGGGAATCTGTTGTCCCTCGACAATATTATATGTGTCATAAATTTTTAGTACCTCATATATCACAGATGCATTAGAAGGACCAGCTTGACGAGATGAGGCCAGGGAAGACAAGTTAGCCATGAAGATTGTTTGAGCAGTAGGTTCATCATCCACATCAGAGTCAAATGCATCACAGTCATCTGCCTTGAAGATGTTAGGATCATTAAGTGCTAGATCCTGAACAGGTTTCTCATCCACATCTTCATCAAAAGTATTTCCTCCATCTCCTGCCAAGAATAATAACTCTTCCTCATCCAATACAGCTCCATTTTCTTGAGCTTGCATTAACAGCATCTTGTCTTTGAAGTAATCTGAGTTCTGAGGACGTTTAGGTTGATTGCAGTTTCTAGCAATGTGTCCAAGCCCCCCACAATTATAACACTTGATCTGTTTCCCTTGCCCCTGATTGGCATTCCCTGCTCTATTCTGCACAAAACCTCGACCCATGTTTCTACCAGCTCTCCCTTGCACATTCTGAACCACAATTTTCCCATCCTCCACCATTGCTAGATTGCGTGGGTTGGAAGAATTCCTTAACTGATTGTTGGTCTGTGGGAGTGATGCTTGAAATTGTTGAACCAGTAGAGAAACTTGATTGGTAAGGTTATCAATCATTTTGTCGGTCTGAGAGTAGCCTGAGTCAAGTTGTGAACTCATAGCAGGTACTTGTGAGTGGAGTTGGTGATAGCTTGGATTGGATGATGATTGGATTGTTGGTTGTACATTTGTCATGAAGGCCAGTGGGTCATTTGTAGTTGAAGGATTCAACTTTTCTCTCAGCACCCGATCATAGGCAGCATGCTTCTCATGTTGTTGCAAGTAAGCATAAAGCTGTTCATAGTTAGTCTCCCTTAAACCTTTGTTGAGTTTGACGGCAGTAACAAATCTGTCCCATTCAGGAGTCATGTTGTTCACAAACTTTGAGTTAAGTTGGATATTGGGCATAGTCATTCTGATCATCCTCATATCATTCACCAACTTATGAAATCTCACATAGTAATCTGTGACATTCTCTCCTGGGTTCATTTTGAAGTGCTCGAACTCATCATACAGTTGTGACTCACGATCTTCCTTTGTGAGTTCTGACCCTGCCAACAACATTTTAACGTTGTCCCACACAGCCTTGGCTTCAGTGTTAAAATTGATGAGCTTGTATACATCCTTTGGAAGACCTTGAATAACTATGTTGGAGGCTCTAATATCGGCATCATACCTCTTCTTTTCTTCTTCATTAAGATCATTGTAGTTCCTAGGTCTGTCGATGCCCCAAGTTACTGTTCCATCTTCACCAGTTGTAACCACGTCTCTGGTGGTACCCATCTGATAAGGTCCTTCGTCAATTGACTTAAGAATGTTAACACCATTATCTTTGCCCAAGCAGTAAAGTCTAATTCGTTGTGCCCAAGACTCATAATCCGTCCTATCAAGCATAGGTGGACGAGTGTCAGATCCTGCTGCTTGAATATCATCTGATGATGTACTTGATGTGGTAGCCATAGTAACTACGGGATTTTACTGATCTTGTGATTTAACCGAGAAATCGAATCTTTCGCGGGAATTTCTAAAATCACCAAGACACAAACCGCATACAAGTCTGAGAGACAAACCGAGTAGATACAAACCGAGTAGATTCCACAGAGACAAACCGAGTCTATACAAACCGAGTCTACACTAACCGAGTACACAGCTGGGACAAACCGAGTAGGTACAAACCGAGTAAAATCCTTAGAGACAAACCGAGTCTACGTAGCTGGGACAAACCGAGTAGACACACAAACCGAGTAAATTTACACAAACCGAGTAAATTCTTAGAGACAAACCGAGTCTACACAAACCGAGACAAACCGAGTCTACGTAGCTGGGACAAACCGAGTAGACACACAAACCGAGTAAATTTACACAAACCGAGTAAATTCTTAGAGACAAACCGAGTCTACACAAACCAAGTATGCACAGCAGGGACAAACCGAGTACGCGCAGCAGGGACAAACCGAGTAGACACAAACTCCCAGGCACGTCACTTTCACTGCCTTTTGTCCTTTAGCCTAAACGAGTAAAAGGACAAACCGTGTCCAAGAATTGACACAAACCGAGTCCAATAATCGACCAAACTAGACAAACCGCTGCTGATGAGTGTGTAAATACTCATCATTTCTTTCACATTTAAGCTACAGAAACAGTCAAAAATACTTTAAAAAGTCTAAAAATATATAAAAATATCATCTGACTGTGATTTTATAAGTTTCAGGGAAAAACAAACAATAAATGGCATAATTTGCATTTTAGTCCCTGAACTTTCAGAATTTGGCAAATCTAGTCCCTAGAATCTAAAAAAGTGGAATTTTATCATTCAAGGTCCCTAAAATAATTTTAATTGTCAAATTTGGTCCTTGAATGATTGTTTGGGCAAAAATTACAAAAAGGTCCTTCAATTTTGAAAAGTGTCAAAAATGGTCCCTGGGTTATTTAAAATGAAAAATAAATAATTATAACCCTTGTATTATTTGTCTTGGCAATATTGGTCCTTTGGATTAACTTTGGAAAGATGTCAAGATCAGCCCTCAACTTTCAGCAATTGGCAAGTTTAGTCCCTATGTTTAACATTTATCAAATCCGGATCCTAAACTAAACTAAATCCAATCCATTAACTAAACCCAGCTTATCCTATTATCTATTACCCACTAACCCAACCAGTCCAAAGCCCAAACTAGCCAAGCCCAATTGTCTGTGTTTAACCAAAACGGTCAAACAAAGTTTGACCCGTCACTCTAAACCGCCAAAACACCAAAACCAGACAGTCACCACCACAGCTCACCCAATACCACCAACCAGCTCATTCCCCCTCCTCCAACACTCCACCTAACACATCCAAAAACATTTAATGCATCTCTCCCACTCTTCCACTAACCTAATCAGAGAAATAGTCAAAATCCGGCTTTCCCGCCAAAATGCCATGTGGACGAACAAGATCAAATTAGAACAATTGGATGGTGTGGAAGTGATCAGTGATGTCGACAGAGACTTTCCCAGTTGCTTTTAGTATATATAGATATGTGTAATAGGAAATAGTAGTTAGTTAGTTTTATTTTTACTCGCAAATTTTAATTTCAGTCAATGTACTTATGTAAACTTAAATTTCAGTTAAATGCAAATTTCTTTCAGTTGTATTAATCCATTTCAATTTACTTGGTGTTGAGAATTTAGTTATGCTCAAATTTCAAAGTTTACTGTAAATCGTATAAGCTCTAAGCCTTATTAAGATACTATCAAAAGCTTCAAATTGCCTTACAATAAGCTTATAAAAGCTCTATATAGCTTCTTGTAAGCTTATCTAGTACCACTCAGTTCTAATCTTGAAAATGCAAGAAAGTCAACGAAAGTCAACATTTGGTCAATTAAGCTACTATGAGGTCAACAAGCTGGAATTAAGGAAGCTTATGGGTTAGAGGTTCTGTGGAGAACCATAGGAAAGTTCTTGGTCCTTTGTTCCATATTTCAAGTGCAATTCGATTGTAAGCCTTTTTCAAAAGTTTTCACTTCATTTTGATATTACTGTTATATAAGCTTATAAGTAGATTATTATTATAATTTTAAGCTTTTCAGTAGTTCAGGAACATATTTCATTCACTTTCTCAGTTTTAATAACCTTTGTTTCATTTTCACTTTGAAAACTTAAGAAAAGCCAAAAATAAACCTTAACAATCTAGCTTATTAAAACTGCTTTCATTTTCAGTCAAAAGTCAATTTTATAGCTTAATATAACTTATAGTATCACTAGATTTCAATTTATAGTTTAATTCTATCAGTCCACCTAGAGAAACTTAAAACAGTCCCCTAAAGGACTGTTTGGTTTAACACTGCCAAACAGGCCAAACACCCATTTACTGTAGATTTACCACAAGTACAAGTTTGCACAAGCTTATTTAAGTCCTTAGAAGCTACTTACTAGTTTTGTTAAGCCCTATAGTCAGTTAAGACAGTTTTTGATCACTTGTGTAAATTTTGATCTGTCAAGAGCTTAAACAAGCTCAAACAAGCCACAAGCTTGTTTTGACCAGGTTCTTGGCATTTTTCATTTCCTTTTGGTTAACTTAGTCAATCCACAAAACCTCAGACCAACTGCATAAGTGTGCACCAAAAACACACCCACATCAGTCAACTGCTGCATCAGCAGAACCATGGTTCTGAGTTGCTGATCTCAGCCTAAATTGGAGTCCAATTGGTGTAATCATGATGGGGCTTTTGCTGTTTTTAGAGTCTCAGTAGTGTAGGCTATCTTTTGCCCCCCTTAGGTTCACTTTTAGACAGCTAATTGAGTGCTTAATCTAGCCCTCAAGTTGCCTGTTCAACTGAAATTTTCTGTGCATAGTTCCAAATCAGCCAAGTGTCCAATTGCTTAATACTTAGTGCTTATTGTGTAATATCAGTTGTTTTAAGCTTATTTAAGTCTATTTAGCTTGTCCTGATCAGTTGGTGAAGTTTAGTGCTTATTTGCTTATTTTTGGCTTATTAGCTTATTGCTCATTAGCCCAAATCTGCTTATTGGGCCTTGTCAGCTTTTCATTTTATTTTTCCCATCTTCCTTATAATATTTTAGTATTATCTGTAATTTTTCATAATTTTTTGATCAGTTTTAATATTTTTAATCAATTTAAGTAGTTTTTAATAGTAATTTAATCATAATAAATAGAAAAATAATCAGATAAATATAAAACCAATTTTCATAATTTTCTTTTGTCATTTTTAATCTAGGAAAAATATAAAAATATTTTTAGGACTTAAAATCAAACGAATTAGAAATATAGTGATAGCTTCTATTTAATAGAATTTATCTTTTTAAATTTTAATTAAGTAATTTTCATTTTTATAATTTTCTTATCTTTTTATTACCTTAAAGTATTTATATAAAAATTTTCAGATTTTTGTTTGATCTTTTAGTATTTATTAGAATTTTAATTAGTTTAAATAATAATTAAATAGTTTTTAATTAATAATAATTAATTAATAAGTTAAATAAATAATTTTCTTTTTCCAATAATTTTCTTTTATTATTAGGATTGTAAAAATATAAATTTCATATCCGTAGGCTGTTTATTTCTTAAAACTCACTTTTTATTTAGTACGTTTACGTTTATTTAAATTTAAACGTACGGTTTTAGGTTTTTATACGTTTTTAGTTAATTTGGTTTCCTGTTCTTGTTTATATAGCTTGGTTAAAGCTATTTTATTATCTCATTAGTGTAATCAAAATCATAATCCCGTTTCTGTTCATAAACACTTGATCACAATCCGTTTTCAAACACAATTTCGCATCTCGCTGGGACTTAAACGACCCGGGGATAAAACTATACTCCTTGGATTATTGCATTGTGTCCTTGATAGTTTGACTTTTGTTGACCAAATCCTTGGTCCATATTAGTTGACTGTTGAGAGCCAATCAAATTTTGGCGCCGCTGCCGGGGAGGTGTGCAGCGTGTTCTAAACGTTTTGCAGTATCGTGTCTTTGAACCCCAATCTGTGAATATCTTTTCTCTCTTGTATATTTATCATATATAAAGCAAAACGCTTGTGAAGTTAACTCATTTAACTGATCAAGCACCAAAAATATCGTATTTCCATTCCCCATAAAACCATATAAAAAACAAAAATATTTTCTTTTCTTTTCTATATATACTATCATATAAAAAATAAAAACATCAAAAATATTTTTTCATTTTCTGTGTTAAATAATAAACAATAAATAAAAATTAACCATCGAGAACCAAGACTGAGCACTACCTAACTGGGGGTGCGGCCATAATAAGTTCCCAAACCTAAGATAAAAACTTGCCTTTGTATCACTTGCGAATATCGGCTCACCTTTAATTGATAAACAAACTCTAACGGAGGTTCTAGGATAGTCTGACATTAAATTGTCGGACTGAAAGAAGCGGGTTTTTAAGGAGCGTAACTGCCCACCTTTGCTTCTCCGCCACTCTGTGCGTTTGTCATTTAGAGAGCTACCGTACGCCTGCTGATTATTGGTTTAAGTTTACTTGTGTTTTTTCTCGATCTTGATTTTTAATAGAAAAATTTTGTTTAAATAAAAATCCAAACAGAATCTTCTTACCCTTTTCTGAGTTTCCTCCACTATAAAGGATTCTCAGACTCGTCTTAGTGCATGCGCACTCGTTCTTCTAGGTCATCAAGCCCTCTCCGTGAGCTTGGAAAGATACCTCGAAGGCGTCGTAGACGTTCTGCCCCATCAGGCGTATCTGAGGAACGTACTGATCCTGTCGTCATGGCAGAATTGCCGATGAATGAGCTTCTCCAGGCACCCATCGAGGGTTATGGAGATGCCATTGTTGTTCCAGCTATTGTAGCTGAGAGTTTTGAGCTCAAAACCGGGTTACTGAATCTTGTAACCTCAAGCCAATTCTATGGTTTTGAGAGGGATGATCCTCATGCTCACATTCGATGGTTTAACAAAATCACATCTACCATCAAATATAAGAACATCCCTGCTAGCTCAATCAAACTTCTTCTATTCCCATTTTCTCTCGAGGGACAAGCCCGGATATGGCTTGAAAAACAACCCCCTCGCTCAATTGAGACATGGGAGGACTTAGTTACAAAGTTTGTAAACGAATTTTTTCCACCGTCTAGAACGACAAGTCTTAAAAATGAAATTATCAAATTCACACAAAGATTTGATGAATCATTTAGTGACGCGTGGGATCGTTACAAAGAATTGCTTCGTAAATGTCCTCATCATGGTTTTACCGAGTTGATGCAAATCGACACTTTCTATAATGGAGTGAGCCAATCTGACCAAGATTCTCTCAATGCCTCCTCAGGAGGGAACTTTTTGAGTAGGACTGTCAAAGAAGCTTTAGCGATTATTGAAAATAAGTCTAAGGTCCGTACTGCACGAACAAAGCCATATCATTCTCAGGCTAGTGCCGGTCCTTCTACTTCATCTCCCGTGAGTACTTCTAGCACCGATGCTAAGATTGACAAACTCACGGATGCTATTCAAGCTTTGGTTCTCTCAAGCCAAAAGAAAGTCACTTTCACACAAACTCCTTCACATGCTGAAGTTAAAAAAGTGGAAGTCTGTGTTACTTGTGGTGGCCCTCACGCATACTACGACTGTACTGCCACCGATGGTAGTCCTTTTGAAGTTAATGCTATAGCCAGTACTTCAAATCAAGGAGGTAATCAATACCGTCCTCAAATGGAACCATACCGAGCTAGTAGTTACCAAGGACCACCCGGATTTAATCAAAACCAGAATTTGCAAAACCGGAACCAAAATCAACCTCGAATGAACCAAGGTTATCAAAACCAAGGGAATTTCAATTCTGGACAAAATCAAGGTTTCCAACACCAAGGAAACTTTAATCGGAACAATTCCAACCAGGGAAATCATTTTCAGGGAAATGGTAATCCAAATCAAGGAAATTTTCAACATCAAGGTTATAATCAAAATAACCGAATGCAAAATTTCCCTAATCAACATCAAGCCATTCCAGCCCAACATCCATCATCTGATGAGTTGTTGAGGCAGTTCATGAAAGCTCAAGAGGACACAAACAGGTTGTTGGTCAGCCAGATCTCTGAGATTAAAAAATCTTTAAATGATCAACCTTCGGGCTCAGGAAAACTTCCGAGCAACACGATCGCTAACCCGAAGGGCGATGCTAAAGCGATCACAACCCGAAGTGGTGTTTCATATGAGGGACCCACTATTTCCACTACCACTTCTTCTTCTTCCCCCAAGGTAGTGAGAAGTGAGCCTGAGGTGACTAAGGACCCGGTACCTCCTACTAATAACGGAGGTACCAACAACGTCCAACCTCAAAGTGTCCCGAAACCTAAGACTAAACATCAAGTTGTCTTTGAACATCCTGAAACCCCGGTTGAAGACCCTAAATCCAAAACTTCTATTCCCTACCCATCACGTTTAAATGAACAAAAGCTCCGCGAAAAAGCTAGTCAACAAATGGATAAATTCTTCCAAATTTTCCAAGAATTACACTTTGACATAAGCTTTGCGGATGCTATCATTCTGATGCCTAAGTTTGCATCCACAATCAAACACTTGTTGAGCAACAAGGAAAAACTGTTTGAAATGGCAAAGACTCCATTGAATGAGAACTGCTCAGCAGTTATCTTAAAAAAGCTTCCCGAGAAGCTTGGAGATCCTGGAAGGTTTCTACTACCTTGTGTCTTTCCAGGAATGGTTGAATGCTATGCCTTGGCCGATCTTGGTGCAAGCATCAACCTGATGCCTAAATCAGTATGGAAGAAACTTTCTCTTCCTGAACTTACTCCTACCTGCATGACTCTCGAGCTTGCAGATCGTTCAATATCTCGTCCACTTGGCATTGCTGAGGACGTATTTGTGAAAGTAGGAAAGTTCCATTTTCCAGCTGACTTTGTGGTTGTGGATTTCGATGCTGATTCCAGGGTTCCTCTCATTCTTGGAAGAGGATTCCTGAGAACGGGCCGTGCTCTCATAGATGTATTTGAGCATGAAATCACATTACGTGTGGGTCATGAAGCTATTACCTTTAACCTCGATCAAACTTCGAGGTACTCCTCAAATTATGATTCTGAATCGGTTAACCGAATCGATGACATTGATATTGTTTCAGAGGAGTATTCTCAAGAGTTTCTTGGTTATTCTGATAATTCTGTGAGTGGGGAAACCACCACATCTTCTTTACCAGGCATTTCCGACTCTTCCCCTTCTCTCACTCCGTTTGAGGGAGGTGATTTCAATTTGGAAGAGATCGATGATTTTCTCAAGTGTGATTCATTCCTAGAGGGGATTGATGACGCTGAGATTGATCTGGAGGGAGATATTCTTCTTCTTGAGACATTGTTAAACCAGGACAATTCTCCTCCACTCCCTCCCGTTGAACTTCATAATGAGGAAGTCAAATCAGTTGAGAAAACTGAAGAATTTCCTGAGGTCGAACTCAAAGACTTACCACCTCATCTTGAGTACGCATTTTTGGAGGGTGATGATAAATTACCCGTCATTATTGCTAAAGACTTAAGTGATGAGGAAAAGACTGCTCTAATAAAGGTCTTGAAGTCACACAAGCAAGCAATTGCTTGGAAACTCTCCGACATAAAGGGTATTGACCCTGAATTTTGTACTCACAAAATATTAATGGAGGATGACTTCAAACCAGCAGTCCAACACCAGCGAAGGGTAAATCCCAAAATCCACGATGTTATCAAACAAGAAGTTCTCAAACTTCTTGATGCAGGATTGATTTATCCCATCTCTGATAGTCCTTGGGTTAGTCCCATTCACTGTGTTCCAAAAAAGGGTGGCATGACTGTTGTCACGAATGATGAAAATGAGTTGATTCCAACTCGATTGGTTACGGGGTGGCGTGTTTGCATTGACTATCGTAAGTTAAATGATGCCACCCGCAAAGACCATTTTCCTCTGCCTTTTATGGATCAGATGCTTGAGAGATTAGCAGGGAACGAATACTATTGTTTCCTTGATGGTTTCTCGGGTTACTTTCAAATTCCCATTGATCCACAGGATCAAGAAAAGACTACCTTCACATGCCCTTATGGAACCTTTGCTTATAAACGTATGCCTTTCGGCTTATGTAATGCTCCAGGCACGTTCCAGAGGTGTATGATGGCTATATTTACCGACATGATCGGTAAAACAATGGAAGTCTTTATGGATGACTTTTCGGTCATCGGGGATTCGTTCCAAGCATGCCTCTCCAATTTAGAAAACATGTTGAAAAGGTGTAAAGACACCAACCTTTGTCTAAATTGGGAGAAAAGTCATTTTATGGTCAGAGAGGGCATTGTCCTCGGCCATAAGATATCAAAGAACGGGATTGAGGTTGACAAAGCTAAAGTTGATGTCATTGGTAAATTACCTCATCCCACTACCGTTAAAGGTATTAGGAGTTTTCTGGGTCATGCCGGTTTTTATCGTAGATTCATACAAGATTTTTCTAAAATCGCCCGGCCTATGACTCATCTTCTTGAAAAGGATGCTCCTTTTATCTTCTCACCAGAGTGCATCAAAGCTTTTGACATATTAAAGAAAAAGCTTACTGAGGCACCCATTCTAGTTGCCCCCGACTGGGATTTTCCCTTTGAGCTCATGTGCGATGCAAGTGATTTTGCAATCGGTGCAGTCCTGGGGCAACGAAAAGCAAAACATTTTCAGCCTATCCACTACGCAAGTAAAACAATGACTGAAGCTCAAACCCATTACACCACTACAGAAAAAGAATTGTTGGCTGTGGTGTATGCCTTTGAGAAGTTTCGGCCATATTTAATCTTGACAAAATGTGTAGTGTATACGGATCACTCGGCTCTCAAATATCTCTTTGCAAAACAAGATGCAAAGCCGAGATTACTCCGTTGGGTTCTCCTCCTGCAAGAATTTGATATCATTATACGTGATAAAAAAGGAGCTGAGAACCTAGCTGCTGATCATCTATCCCGATTAGAGAACCCACACCAAGATGTTTTCGAGAAAAAGGAAATAAATGAAACATTTCCTCTCGAGACACTCAATGCGGTTACTTTTCGAGGAGATTCTATTACCCCATGGTTTGCCGACTTCGCAAATTACCATGCGGGTAACTTCATTGTGAAAGGGATGTCGACCCAACAGAAGAATAAATTCTTCAAAGATGTTAAACATTATTTCTGGGACGACCCCTACTTATTCAAAATCTGTGCGGATCAAGTCATCCGACGGTGTGTTTACGGACAGGAAGCTATTGACATTCTCAAAGCTTGCCATGCTGGACCCACGGGGGGCCATCATAGTCCAAACTACACCGCCAAAAAGGTGTTTGATTCCGGGTTTTATTGGCCTACAATCTATAAAGATGCCCAAGAACTCATAAAAACTTGTGAAGCTTGTCAGCGTCACGGAAATATTTCACAACGGAATGAAATGCCACAAAATGCAATTCAAGTCTGTGAAATCTTTGATATCTGGGGCATCGACTTTATGGGGCCATTTCCATCATCTCGAGGAAACAAATACATTCTCGTGGCTGTTGACTATTTGTCAAAATGGGTTGAAGCAAAAGCTTTACCCACTAATGATGCCCGAGTTGTTGTAAAATTCCTTAAAGCTCTTTTTGCCCGTTTTGGAACCCCACGTGCTATAATCAGTGATCGTGGTACGCATTTCTGCAATGACAAATTTGATAAAGTCATGCTAAAGTATGGTGTAACTCACCGACTTTCTACTGCGTATCACCCACAAACAAGTGGGCAAGTTGAAGTTTCAAATCGGGGTATTAAAAGAATCTTAGAAAGGACTGTAGGAGAAAATCGTGCATCCTGGTCGGATAAATTGGATGATGCACTATGGGCCTTTCGTACAGCTTACAAAACACCCATCGGGTGTACGCCTTACAAGCTTGTGTACGGAAAGGCATGTCATCTTCCTATCGAATTAGAGCACAAAGCCTACTGGGCCTTGAAACATGCTAACTTTGATCTTCAAACTGCGGGTGATCACCGAAAAGTTCAAATGAATGAATTAAATGAACTGCGTGATCAATCTTACGAAAACTCTTTGATTTATAAAGAAAAGACAAAGAAGATTCATGACTCTAAAATCAAGAACCGCGTTTTCAACGTTGGTGATAGAGTCCTTCTTTTCAATTCCAGATTAAAGATTTTCTCGGGAAAACTCAAATCCCGTTGGTCTGGTCCATTCTCTGTTACAAAAGTTTATCCATATGGTGCCGTTGAGTTATCTCAAAATGACGGACCAAATTTCAAAGTGAATGGTCATCGATTAAAACACTACTTTGGAGAGGACATACCATTTATGGTTGTCCCGGATCTTCAAACTTTCCCCATGAACCAATAAATGCGGGGATCGAGTCAAGCTAGTGACTCGGTGATCAAAAACATTAGCAAAACATGGGTTCTCACCTATGTCTCTGTTTTCTTTCTATTTTCTACTACCTAGTGTGGGGGAGATGGTCCCTTCCACTAACTTCCCCGTAGACTTTTAAATTGCTTTTTCTTCCGGGCTGTTCAGGAGCACTTTATTACAGTTGGCCGTTCACAAGCGGTTAGCTAGCGTGATAAACCTGACTGTTCGGGAGGAATCAAATTAATTCAGGGTCGAGTCAAGCTAGTGACTCGGTGAACAAAAACATTAGCCAGCACCATATGGGTTTTCACCCATATATTCTGACTTCTTTCTATTTTCTACCACCCAAGTTTGGAGGAATGCCCCACAGGTTGTATATATGTAAGTATTTCAGTTTTCAAAAAAAAAAAAAAAAAAAAAAAATAGAGGGAATTTGCATGCCTTAACGGCTTAAATGCAAATTAAATAAAAATAAAATAAATATGTATATAAAAATAATGGCTATTCAGTATTTCCCTTTTACGTTCTAAGTGTTGGTTTAACAGCCAGTTCTTTGAATATTGAGGGCAATATTCAGTTCTAAGTGTGGGGGGGAAATTCTAGCGAATTTTATCAAATGTATCATCTAGCACCCCCATTTTAGCCAAAATTTTAAAATTTTTTTTCTCACTTAGAACTCAGAAAATGGTTATCAGTCCGCCATGTCTAACACACATAAGGATTGGCTAATCCCGGAGCAAACGGCTCTGGGTAAAGATGTATCAAATCCGTTTATGGCTTGCAATTTGCCAAAAATTGTATGGTTCTCGACTCACCATATCTTTAATTAGTGAAGAGTTGGCTAGCCCGCAAGGTTATGGCTTGTGGTAAAGGCTTTGGAATACCATAATTGGTAATCAGCTCACCAAAGATAATAGTTGTAATTTATCTAAGAGCTGGCTAGTCCAGAAGCAAACGGCTTCTGGTAAAGACAAATCAAATCCGTTTATAGCTTATGGTTTGCTTAAAATCATTTGGTTATCATTGTGCCAAAGTATCACATACTAAAACAATGGCTAGTCCAGAAGCAAACGGCTTCTGGTAAAGACAAACCAAAACCGTTGACAGCTGGTGATTTGCTCAAAATCACATGGTTATCAGTGTACCATAGTTCTTACTTGAACTGAAACATTTGGCTACTCCAGAGGTGATGGCTTCTGGTAAAGAGATACATCCATTAAAATCTTCATAAAAGATTGCTAGGGACTAGCAATAGTTTAGTGTGGGGGATTGATGAGTGTGTAAATACTCATCATTTCTTTCACATTTAAGCTACAGAAACAGTCAAAAATACTTTAAAAAGTCTAAAAATATATAAAAATATCATCTGACTGTGATTTTATAAGTTTCAGGGAAAAACAAACAATAAATGGCATAATTTGCATTTTAGTCCCTGAACTTTCAGAATTTGGCAAATCTAGTCCCTAGAATCTAAAAAAGTGGAATTTTATCATTCAAGGTCCCTAAAATAATTTTAATTGTCAAATTTGGTCCTTGAATGATTGTTTGGGCAAAAATTACAAAAAGGTCCTTCAATTTTGAAAAGTGTCAAAAATGGTCCCTGGGTTATTTAAAATGAAAAATAAATAATTATAACCCTTGTATTATTTGTCTTGGCAATATTGGTCCTTTGGATTAACTTTGGAAAGATGTCAAGATCAGCCCTCAACTTTCAGCAATTGGCAAGTTTAGTCCCTATGTTTAACATTTATCAAATCCGGATCCTAAACTAAACTAAATCCAATCCATTAACTAAACCCAGCTTATCCTATTATCTATTACCCACTAACCCAACCAGTCCAAAGCCCAAACTAGCCAAGCCCAATTGTCTGTGTTTAACCAAAACGGTCAAACAAAGTTTGACCCGTCACTCTAAACCGCCAAAACACCAAAACCAGACAGTCACCACCACAGCTCACCCAATACCACCAACCAGCTCATTCCCCCTCCTCCAACACTCCACCTAACACATCCAAAAACATTTAATGCATCTCTCCCACTCTTCCACTAACCTAATCAGAGAAATAGTCAAAATCCGGCTTTCCCGCCAAAATGCCATGTGGACGAACAAGATCAAATTAGAACAATTGGATGGTGTGGAAGTGATCAGTGATGTCGACAGAGACTTTCCCAGTTGCTTTTAGTATATATAGATATGTGTAATAGGAAATAGTAGTTAGTTAGTTTTATTTTTACTCGCAAATTTTAATTTCAGTCAATGTACTTATGTAAACTTAAATTTCAGTTAAATGCAAATTTCTTTCAGTTGTATTAATCCATTTCAATTTACTTGGTGTTGAGAATTTAGTTATGCTCAAATTTCAAAGTTTACTGTAAATCGTATAAGCTCTAAGCCTTATTAAGATACTATCAAAAGCTTCAAATTGCCTTACAATAAGCTTATAAAAGCTCTATATAGCTTCTTGTAAGCTTATCTAGTACCACTCAGTTCTAATCTTGAAAATGCAAGAAAGTCAACGAAAGTCAACATTTGGTCAATTAAGCTACTATGAGGTCAACAAGCTGGAATTAAGGAAGCTTATGGGTTAGAGGTTCTGTGGAGAACCATAGGAAAGTTCTTGGTCCTTTGTTCCATATTTCAAGTGCAATTCGATTGTAAGCCTTTTTCAAAAGTTTTCACTTCATTTTGATATTACTGTTATATAAGCTTATAAGTAGATTATTATTATAATTTTAAGCTTTTCAGTAGTTCAGGAACATATTTCATTCACTTTCTCAGTTTTAATAACCTTTGTTTCATTTTCACTTTGAAAACTTAAGAAAAGCCAAAAATAAACCTTAACAATCTAGCTTATTAAAACTGCTTTCATTTTCAGTCAAAAGTCAATTTTATAGCTTAATATAACTTATAGTATCACTAGATTTCAATTTATAGTTTAATTCTATCAGTCCACCTAGAGAAACTTAAAACAGTCCCCTAAAGGACTGTTTGGTTTAACACTGCCAAACAGGCCAAACACCCATTTACTGTAGATTTACCACAAGTACAAGTTTGCACAAGCTTATTTAAGTCCTTAGAAGCTACTTACTAGTTTTGTTAAGCCCTATAGTCAGTTAAGACAGTTTTTGATCACTTGTGTAAATTTTGATCTGTCAAGAGCTTAAACAAGCTCAAACAAGCCACAAGCTTGTTTTGACCAGGTTCTTGGCATTTTTCATTTCCTTTTGGTTAACTTAGTCAATCCACAAAACCTCAGACCAACTGCATAAGTGTGCACCAAAAACACACCCACATCAGTCAACTGCTGCATCAGCAGAACCATGGTTCTGAGTTGCTGATCTCAGCCTAAATTGGAGTCCAATTGGTGTAATCATGATGGGGCTTTTGCTGTTTTTAGAGTCTCAGTAGTGTAGGCTATCTTTTGCCCCCCTTAGGTTCACTTTTAGACAGCTAATTGAGTGCTTAATCTAGCCCTCAAGTTGCCTGTTCAACTGAAATTTTCTGTGCATAGTTCCAAATCAGCCAAGTGTCCAATTGCTTAATACTTAGTGCTTATTGTGTAATATCAGTTGTTTTAAGCTTATTTAAGTCTATTTAGCTTGTCCTGATCAGTTGGTGAAGTTTAGTGCTTATTTGCTTATTTTTGGCTTATTAGCTTATTGCTCATTAGCCCAAATCTGCTTATTGGGCCTTGTCAGCTTTTCATTTTATTTTTCCCATCTTCCTTATAATATTTTAGTATTATCTGTAATTTTTCATAATTTTTTGATCAGTTTTAATATTTTTAATCAATTTAAGTAGTTTTTAATAGTAATTTAATCATAATAAATAGAAAAATAATCAGATAAATATAAAACCAATTTTCATAATTTTCTTTTGTCATTTTTAATCTAGGAAAAATATAAAAATATTTTTAGGACTTAAAATCAAACGAATTAGAAATATAGTGATAGCTTCTATTTAATAGAATTTATCTTTTTAAATTTTAATTAAGTAATTTTCATTTTTATAATTTTCTTATCTTTTTATTACCTTAAAGTATTTATATAAAAATTTTCAGATTTTTGTTTGATCTTTTAGTATTTATTAGAATTTTAATTAGTTTAAATAATAATTAAATAGTTTTTAATTAATAATAATTAATTAATAAGTTAAATAAATAATTTTCTTTTTCCAATAATTTTCTTTTATTATTAGGATTGTAAAAATATAAATTTCATATCCGTAGGCTGTTTATTTCTTAAAACTCACTTTTTATTTAGTACGTTTACGTTTATTTAAATTTAAACGTACGGTTTTAGGTTTTTATACGTTTTTAGTTAATTTGGTTTCCTGTTCTTGTTTATATAGCTTGGTTAAAGCTATTTTATTATCTCATTAGTGTAATCAAAATCATAATCCCGTTTCTGTTCATAAACACTTGATCACAATCCGTTTTCAAACACAATTTCGCATCTCGCTGGGACTTAAACGACCCGGGGATAAAACTATACTCCTTGGATTATTGCATTGTGTCCTTGATAGTTTGACTTTTGTTGACCAAATCCTTGGTCCATATTAGTTGACTGTTGAGAGCCAATCAGCTGCCAAGAACACTTCAACTACTACCCACGAATTTTCTCAAAATCACCACACCGTACTTAGATCTGTGAATCCAAACACTCAATACCACTCTAATACTATTCTTAAGCTAGAAAGTACAAAGAAAACCAACTTCTAATCACTAAACAAAGTACAAAGATGAAATTTATGCTACTTAAACAAACCGAACTAAAAACTTAAAAACTACAAATCTAACCAAGAAAAAGCCTAAAGAACTACACAAATACAAGATAAAACAACCTCTAATCACTAAACAAAGCACAAAATGATATGTATGCTACTAATCAAGCCGAACAAAGAAAACCTTGAAAACTCCAAATCGACCAAAAGTAAAAACACCTCACAAACTACACAAATCCGTGAATACCAACTCTCATGGACCTAACCATGGCTCTTGATACCAATTGTAGAGTATTCACAATGCATGAATCACTATTATGAGGCTTGTATGGATCGAATTGAAGAGGTTTTAGAGAGAGAAATGGGAGCCTTTAGTGAGAGAAAGTAACTAGTGATATATTAGATTGAAAAGGTCCAACCCTTCCCATGTGTGGGAAGGGGTATATATACTACTACATATTATGTCCCTAGTGGACTGTGGAGCGAGCTGACAGAGGGTAAAGACCCGACCCACTCCACAATACTAATTAATAACTAAACTACTAATAATATTACTGATAATCCTACTAGCTATGATGATCTAATAAGTACTCGGGGTGACCGAGTCTTCTGCTGAATATTCATATTCCTAACAACCTAAGAACATTCGGGAAGCAATGGCAGATGATGTGCGTGTCGTTGTGTTCAAGTTTTAAAATTTATAAACACGATTTATCCAATTCTCTAATCACACATACGAGCAAGTATACTCGTCCGTGGTAGTAAAGGTGGGTAAGTCGAGATCGTCCCAAGGGAATTGGGGTTTAGGTTTAGTAAATAAGTTTTAGCAAAAAGGAGTGTCAATCCAATTTGAAGCAAATTCTAACAAACAAACAAGGTTCAATCAATCAAAAACTAATATACTTGTGTGTAGTTTCCATGACAATTGTTTAGAGTAACCAATCAAGTTGGGTGTGACTTGTAATGATGCACAACTTAAAATGAATGATTCACAATCAATGGTTTTTATCATGAAAAATCATATCTAAGAATTCAACCTCCTAGTTAACTCCTTTCGGCCATGATTAACTATTACGATAATTCTATTAAGTCCTTTTTGTTGTTTGAAAGCATTTCTTATCTTAAGAATTCCTACGAATCCTTTCGGCCTTTTTCGTGATGAAATCGTTTCCAAATCCATTTTAATGAGTAAAGGTGTTGCTTGTCACACACCACAATCCATACTAATTCGTGCACTAACATTTTGGAATAAAAACATAAAGAAAACTCCTTTCGGCCTTTGTGAATCTTTGAAATTGTTTTTACCAACCAATTAAGCAAGATTATATTTTATCTCAACAAACTCATAAAACAAGATATGTTTTCATGCATCACTATGATAAGATTACTCCAACAATTGTCACATCATCCACACACAAGTATAACTAAATTACTCCATAACAATCATAATCAAACACAAGTAATTAACCAAACTTTCATTCATCATATAGTAAAAGTAAAAGTAGTTCATGATAACTCAACAAGAAATACCTAATCAAGGAATTACAAGAACTAGAATTGTGGAACTATAGCAATCCACACTCCTCCAATCGCCTATTATCACAAGTAAACAACTCCACACACGGACGCAACTCTTGAGACTCGAACTCAAGATCTCCTGGACGTTTTCACAGCAACTACAAGCTTTCGGGCAATAATAATAAGGTGGTGTAGCTTTTTTAGGTTATGTCACTTCCCCAAAAGAACTCTCTTTGTAAACTAACTAAGGGTTCCTTAAATAAGTGAGGAAACCCTTCCTCTTCAAGTAAAAACGTCCCATATGATTTAACAGCCGAGAAATGATAAGCCTCAATGATTATGGGGCTTAAATTCATCATTAAATGCAACTTTGTAACTTCAGTGTCGGCCAACCGATCGGTATTTGGCTCCTACCGATCGGTTGGAGCTCTCGGTGTCTCAAACTTCACTCTATCCGAATCGGATGCGGGCAGCATCCGATCGGATGGATGACTCTGCCATGCAACTTTTATTTTCTTTTATTCTCTTCTCGTTACGTGCTTGATCCTTTGATGTACCACTGATTTCCTCCATAGAACTTGATCTTTTCTTGATATATAAGGCATAGAAGTCTTGGTCTAATCAATTCTTTGAAGTATCATGTGGTCTCTTTCTCGTAATTCTCCTTATGTGCATAATCTCTTCATTTCTTCGTATTTTTCTCCACTTTTCCTGTACTTTGCTATATTTACTTGCATACACACTTTTTCATCATTAAGCAACAAATACATGCAAATATAACCAAATATGATGCACAAAACTAGCAATAACGCACCTAAAAACATGTTAGATTTAAGCGTTATCAGCAGATAATGCCTGGATTGAAGCGATGCAGGAAGAACTTCTTCAATTTCAAATCCATGACACCTGGGATTTAGTTCCAAGACCAATTGACAAACTAGTCATTGATCTTAAATGGTTATGGAAAAACAAAAAGGATGAAGAAATGACTGTAATTCGCAACAAAGCTCGTCTGGTGGCAAAGGGATACAGATAAGAAGAAGGAATAGATTTTGAAGAGTCATTCGCACCAGTTGCAAGGCTTGAAGCAGTCAGGATTTTCTTAGCTTATGCCGCTCACAAGAACATCATGGTTTATCAGATGGACATCAAGACAGCGTTCTTGAATGGAACTCTGAAGGAAGAAGTGTACGTGAGTCAACCAGACGGTTTCGTTGACAAAGATCATCCGGAATACGTCTACAAGCTAAAGAAAGCAATCTATGGTTTGAAACAAGCCCCAAGGGCGTGGTATGACGAGTTATCATCTTTCTTGTTGTCAAATAATTTCACCAAAGGAACAATTGATCCAACCTTGTTTACAAGAAAATACAAAAATGATATTTTGATTGTTCAGATTTATGTGGACGACATCATATTTGGGTCCACTAATCCGACTCATTCAAAACATTTTGAAAATCTCATGAAAAGCAAATTCGAAATGTCCATGATGGGTGAATTAAAATTCTTTTTAGGCTTACAAATACATCAATCCCCACGTGGAATTTTTCTTAATCAAGCTAAATACACAATTGAGATTTTGAAAAAACATGGAATGGACAATTGTGACTCTGTTGGTACTCCAATGGTCACTTCACCAAAAATTGGCGCTGACCTATATGGGAAACCCATGGATCCGAAGAAATATCAGAGCATGATTGGTTCTCTCATGTACTTAACTGCAAGCCGACCAGATATTCATTTTGCTGTTTGCTTACTTGCACGGTTTCAGGCAAGGCCTACCGAACTTCACCTCCAAGAGGTTAAACGGATCTTTCGATACCTTCGAAGAACCATTAACATGGGACTTTGGTATCCAAAGGATTCGGAGTTTACACTAATTGCCTTTTCAGATGCCGATCATGCTGGATGCCAAGTAACAGCGAAAAATACATCAGGCGGAGCGCAATTTCTGGGAGAAAAGCTAGTAGGATGGTCCTCAAGGAAACAAGACTGCACTGCTTTATCAACAGCAGAAGCCGAGTATGTGTCTCTATCTGCGTGTTGTGCTCAAGTCCTTTGGATGAGAACACAACTCACAGATTATGGTTTCTCTTTCAACCGCGTACCTTTGTATTGCGATTCAAAAAGTGCCATAGCCATCTCGTGCAACCCAGTGCAACACTCGAAGACCAAGCATATTAGAGTCCGCTATCACTTCATAAAAGAGCACGTTGAAGAGGGTACTGTTGAATTGTTTTTCGTGAAGACTGAATACCAGCTCGCCGATCTATTTACTAAAGCCCTCCCAAAAGAGCGGTTTGAAAACTTAGTTCGTCGCATTGGAATGCGAAGCCTAACTCCCGAAGAGTTAGAAAGTCTTCTCGAATCTTATTGATTTACTTCATAAAGCTTCGCAAGTAAATATATTTTTGTAAATATATTGGTAAATATATGTATATATTTTTTGGTAAATATATATATATATATATATATATATATATTATATATATATATATATATATATATATATATATACTTTTTCAAAAAACAAAAATATAAAACTTCAAAAAGCCATAAAAAAATAAAAAATATAAAAGACAAAATCCAAAAATATTCTTCTCACGACATGTCTCTCGTCTAATCAATATTATGTACGTACTTAGAAATGTCATTCAACAATGATACGGGTATTTACAGATGCTTGAGCGAGAGTTATTTTTTATGTTTTTCTAAAACATGTCGTTTCTCAAATTTCTTCATTACGGCTTTCGTGCATTTCAGTACGAAACCCGCGCTACATTGAATGACTTCTGATTTCTTCCGATCAGAACTCGCAATGTTAATGGCGAAAAGCTAAAACCCGTGAGCACTTAATCAAAATTGTTTCAAAAGATTTTTCAATGTCTTTCTATAAATTTTGTGCTCACAACAACTCCCTCAAAGACCACTAAATACTTTTAAGCTCAAAAGTTTAACCATTTGCTCTGATAAAGGGGGAGTATAAAAAGAAAATTGTTCCATTTTTCATGCTAAAATCAGTCCGTCTCTCCACAAAAAGTTTCATTTTAATCTACTGTTTTCAAAAATACCACTTCATGCTATTTTTGAGGGGGAGATTAGGTGTTTATTATAAATATGGGGGAGAGGACGTGATTAAAATGTGATCTAAAAGAAGTTTTATCGTTTGAATCTCAAAAAGAGTTCTTCAAAAAAGACTCAGCATGAACCCTCGAATTGACGAAACTAAATGTCCGTTCTCGAAAAGACATGTCCTGGACGGGTAATAATTTCAAGCTGGTTTACCAGTGATGCAAGCGTGTCTCGCAAAGGACTTGTCTGAGTAGAATGTACCAATTCGAGAGATGATCTTTGAATATGACCAGGATGGGTAATAACTTCAAGCTAGTCTAACTAGTGATGTAAGCGTGTCTCGCGAAGGTCATGTTCATTGAAAATCGATCATTTCAAATGTGCGAACTCTACCCAACATGTGCAATTTATTTCAAAAATGCATGAGCACATGTGAAGGGGAGTGTTTAAAAATGTAAAACTCTCGATGTGTTAACAAAATGTGTTTTCTCATAAACACGTTGAGAGATTTTCACAAGGTTTAATGGCATGTGACAAATAATCTAGGATAATCATGGAGTAATAAGGTGATTATGGTTAGGTTATGTCCAATGATCCGCCAGAACTGGAGGGATCTACCCAAGGACCATTCCAATAGCTTAGCAGTAGAAGTCCTTAGGAAAGATTGAAAAAAAAATGGAGTATAAATGAGAAAGGAGAAAGAAGGGGTTGAAGAATGAAAAAGAAAAGTTTTTGTAAGGGTGAAAAGAAATAGCCCTCCATGAAAACTTAGGGCAGAAACCGGGTCAATACATCTGCTATCGGTACTCACTAAGGTGATACTGGTATTGAAGACAAGACGTCATGGACCCAGTGACGCATTTGCACCACCCCTCCTATCCACTCAGATATCTCTTAAAAGATATTTGTTTCATTTCTCACGGAGAACACTGCATAATCTATCGACCTCTCACTCCGAGATGTGTTGATATTGAAAAGGTGGCACTCTGCTCCATGCCTCCGACGACTAAAACCAAAACGCACATAATTGAGTCTAGAGACATGAGATTCATCAAAGATCTCTTAGGAACACTTCCTATGAAATACACTTGTGTTCACTCAAAATGATACAAGTTGTATGAGTCTTAATGAGATCCAAGGATCTTGCCTCACGACATGATGGCCGCTGGACGATTTATTGCTAACTGTCTTATGCAGGTACCGACGAAAGTCCATCCACCATCATCATCTACATCAACGACGCATCTGGACAGAAGAAGTAGATCAAGGCAAGAACGATCAAAAGACGATTCTTTGAAGATCACAGTGCATGAAGGAACATTGAATTCAAAATATTATACATTGACACGCGAAGTTCAAGATGTCTAAAGCTAAAGACCAATCACGGGAGCTTCATTGAAATGACCATCCCTTAGGGGGAGATTGTTAGCAATCACTTTATGTTAAATATGAAGTGATGGTCATTTGGCATTTAGATTTAATGTGTCATGTACAATATGTATTAATCATTGTGGGCTTGTAGCATTAGAGTTATTAGTATAAGCATATATGTGTAATGTAATACTAGCCCACATACATAGTCCATTTTAGAGCCCATTCCAAGGCCCATTTGGATTGGTTGTGTTATCATAAAACCACACACACACACTGCATTATTGAGTGTCTCATTTTTCAAACAGAGAAGAGTGTGTGTGTGTGCAAAGTACCACAAAAGTCAGTGTTTGGTTATCCTCTAAAGTTAATAAACATTTGACTTGAAATTCATCATATGATCCACCACATCTCTTGTTCTTAATGTATATGTTTGTGACCATCATTGTGTTTGTGTTTGTGTGAAGAAGAAGGTAGTCCATTGCTACACCAATAGAAGCCCTATCACTCTTTATAATAAAATGGTACCTCTTCCCACATACGAAGTTGCCGCTCCACCCAACAACTTGGCACTGATCACAATAAACCGACTTAGATCTAGCCACATCTTCTTCAACGACATCAAGCACAACGAACGGCACGTCACCGCTGACGTCATCATCACCAACCCTAAACAAGATCTGCCACGTCACCAAATTAAACATCCTTTTTTTTGTATGGATGTGACGGCTGTTTTTTTTATGATTAGGGTCTGACGAGGCGGCCTAGGGGAGGCAGCTCAATATAGCCACATAGGTCTGAGGATTAGACCTGCTCCAATACCATGTTAGACATTGTAAACCCCGTGAGGTGTTATACTTTATTGATCGATATTTATAATACATAAAAACCCTAATGACCTAACCCACAAGCGGGCTTGGACCAAATATAATATTGCCAACGTGTATAAAGCCGCATATAAAAACGTTTATAAAAATGTGTATAAAAACGTATAGACGTGTATATAAGTGTGTAAAAATTGGCAAAGTCTAGAAAAATGTTTAAGATTGGTTTTCATGTATATATACACGGCTGTAAAAATCTGGGCAGAAACTTGGTTGTCAACTTAACTTTATCTCAAGTTTTCAACGCAACAAGTATTCATAGGTGTAATAGAACAACATGAATGATTAATAAACATGATATGAAGTTTGAAAACAGGTTTGTGAAAGGTGGGGTTCATAGTGTAAGAGATGGCTAGACAACAAAATGTGTACTAAGGTAGTTAGGTTAGCAAACAAAATGGGGTGGGGTTGTGCATGTTGGTGGCCGGCGTGGGGTAGTAGGAGTGGGGAATATGATTTTCAAATTTTTGTTATTTAATGTGTGTATAAGTGTAAGATGTAAAGGTAGTGAATTGGTTGGGTATTGCATGCATGCATGAACTAAAATGCAAAACGTATGCGTTTTACTTAAAACTTGTAAAACCGAATGTTATGACTTATAAAATGCATTTATAAAAGTCATAAGGTACATGTTTGATGTAGACTGAACTTAGTCTATTGTCGGTATTTGTTAAATGTTGTTTTTCAATTTACGCGATTTAACCTAACGATTATACGTAAAAGTAAATATGTAAACGTCCAAAGTACATAGTTTTGAGTTTATAGACAAGTAATGACCTGGAAAATACGGGTTGTCACAATTGGTGAGTTTACTTGCATACTCTTTTGATCAAGTACATGTTATCACATATCACAATCATATCGAAACACATTGTAGTAATACTAATACATCTTTTCTCCAGTAACACTTCTAGCATAAATGGGCACATTCATCAATTAAGTAAAACAGTAAAAGTAACTAGAAGTATATATGTGGTTAGAATTGTGAAAAGAAAGAAAGAAATATGTTATTCATATGATTGGGTTTCTGATATTAAAAAAAGAAAAGAAATGATTTGTATAGATATGGTATGGTGGTGGTGGTGGTGACATCCTAATAGGAGCGGTAGTGAACATAGAGTGGTGGTGGATGAGAGGTTGAAGAAGAGAGATGGTTTGATTTTAAAATTTTGAGGATTGGAAAGTTAAGGAACCAATGGTGTTTGGACAAGAGAGATCGAAAAGACGAAAACACCCTTGGAATCTAACGAGAGTACAAAGGAATGTTAAAAATATTGAACTAAATTTGCAACAAAATGACCCACAACGTAGCAAAGAAATAGTTTGGGGACTAAATGTGAGAGAGGACAGTAAAAATGACCAAATGCGAGAGTCTGGAAGTCCTGAGGGACCAATGGTGTAATTGTTACTCTTTTTGAAAAAAAGAAAAGAAAATGCATGGGGCAAACATGAAATTTAATATATAGAAGGGGGGAGGGTGTGCAGTAATTTCATCATAGCGGTCGACACAAACACAAACCAAGTTAGGGCTTGATTGATAACACACAAATGGGCGATTCGACGACCAGCCCGGTTTTTTGGAGCCATTCTGGTAAGTGCACAATTAAACTGAAATTTTATATATATAATTTTTTTCCGTAACTGTTGGTTTACTCTACAACTCTTATAAATTGTTTGCACAGATGATGATGATTGTGTTCCTGACTCTAATTGGTTAATTCAGGACAAGATAAAAAGTGTATTTAGTAAAGTAGATGCATCTAATTTAAAGGGATTAATACAGTTTTGGGCACCCATAAAAACAGAAAGTGGGAGACTAGTACTTACAACTTGTGATCAACCTTTTACACTAAACATGTCAGCAATTACTCAGAATATAGGGTATTGTGTTTTTGAATCAATTGCCAGAGGTGGTTCTCGACTTGAGGCAGAGACGGGTTCACCCGGAGGAGAGCCCATTGGTGCAACATGCTTTGGAATGCGATTTGACGTCTTATTTTATGTTGCCTGTTTTTAATCCTACCTCTAGTTCTTGTTGTGTTGGTGTTGTTGAGTGTTGTATGGAGCTCTCTTGTTTTTTAAAGATATTTAGAGAGGTTAAACGTGCTCTAAAGGTACATGTTTTCCTTTTCTTCAGGTTTATATACTAGTTTGTTTGCTCCATCCGAATTCCAAAACAATATTGTTGTCGTCATAAGTTTCTAATGACATTTCATCTTGTTTGCTTACTTGTCTTTGTAGACTGTTGGTTTGAGCACGTTTAATGTACTAGAATGTCGCCCATACAAGGTATAAATATGTTTACAATTTTTTCCTAGTACCAGAAGTTAGATATATGTAAATACTTTACTCATATCTATATATGTAACGTAACAGAGTATGCCCGCTCTCAAACGCGTCACAGATGAAATTGAAGAAGCATTAGTTATCGTTTGTGAATCACATGACTTACCTGCTGCCCAAGTTTGGATCCCTTACGAGAATGAGAACTATCTGCCCTTTGAACCTTGCGCAGATGGAACTCAAACAAAAGGAAGATTTGCTGTCAAATTGGTTGGTTATTGTGTTGATTCGGATGATCGTCTTTGTAAGTCATATTATGATACATGTGACACTATTCCTTTGAAAATAGAGGAGGGACTTGTTGGAAAGACTCTTGAAACATACCATCCACACTTCTGTACAAATATTTATGATATGGGTCGTTATGAGCGGAATAGGGATAAGACGCTACTGGCTTTTCTCTCTGCCAATACTAGATGTAACTGTTTTGTGATATGCATGAGGAGCATCGACACAGGAGACATAAATTATGCTTTTGAATTCTTATGGCTGCAAACTCGAAACTATTTAATCCTGTTGGAGTCGATGATATTAACATTAAAGAGGTGTTTGCCACATTTCAAGCTTGCTTCTGGTGCACGACTTGGTGATGAGTTGCGTATTACAGATGTCGAGAACTCTACAGGAAGTGGAGGAATAGGATCTTTTGTGATTCTCCAAGGTAATAAATTATCACAGATACCTAAAGCATTGGAAGAAAGGAGGAGATTCTTGGTGCCTGAGGATTGCATATCCTCTTCCTCATCTTTAGCGGTGACACATTTAATCTCATTACCGCGAGAAGATGTCATACGACAACTTGGAAGATATCATGGTTTTATGACAGTTTGATAAAGTAAAGAGCGGTAATGTCACTTAAGATATGGATTGGAAGTTCGGTAGCTGTAGGATGTTGACATCGACACCCTGGAGGTACGTACTTTCACCAATGAATAGTCAAAAGGAAATTGTTGTAGGACCTTCTAAAGCCGAGGGGTTTGAGTGTGAGATGTATACAAAGGAAGATGTTGATCAGTTATTAAGGAGAGACTAAGGGAAAAAGTTTGATTCAATGTTCTCTTGACCCGTTTTGACCCGTTAAAATCTAGAACCGATGCATTTAAAGCTTGACCAATGTAAACTCATTAAAAGTATACCTATACCAACATGCTAACATAGAAAAACAAAAGTCCTGTAGAAGTAACTTTAGGAGTCTGATTAAAACAAATACAGATCAACTCATTAAACATCATTAGGAATAAATTTTAAGACAATATATTCTGTATTAATGCAGCAAAATAAGGTATTTAATTCGTGAACAATCTTAAGACAATAAATATTCGGTATTAATAAATGATAAAATATTTATGTCAAAACCCCGTACCTTTCCAAATATTTATAAAATTTTAGCATCCCCCCTCACCTGTCACCTCTATCTATACTAAATTATAAAGCATTTGAGACTTCTTATAAAAGGAAGTCTTAAAATTTTAAGACCAAAAACATTACTATAAAAGGAAAAGTAGAAAATTAATGTAAAATCTGAAAATTTAAGTCTCACTTAAACCATATGTAACCGCCCTCCAATAATGATACATTTTAATGGAATTGCTTATAAGAAAAGCTTACTAAACTTATAACCGCCAATTTAATGCTAAAATTTGAAAAATAAAAGTGTTAACCATTTACATTATTAATAATTTAGACGTTTTACTTTTGAAAAAAAAAAAAAAAAAAAAAAAAAAAAAAAAAAAAAAAAAACAAATTCATATCTCAGCTCTCTACTACTTTATAATATTTGGGATATGCTAAATAAGGAAGTTTAAAATGAAAAACATTTGCTTGCCACAAAAATAGTCACCGGGTACCCGCTGCCGCATTGCGCGGGTACCCTTTAGTTTATAGAGATGAGGGGGTAGAAAACCATGTAAGAGTTGGTTTAGGAATCCCCACCCGACCCTCTCCATGAATATCCGGCCACATGACCTTTACTCGACTTCCAAGGCAAGTAACCGAGATGGTTATTAGCTTCTTCGACATCAACATTATCTAAATATGTTTTCTTACGAGGCATTGTAAAGCCCGTGCGTTGCACGAATTGTGTCTAAGTGTTCATAACTTAATGGTTGGTAGTCATTAGGTTTACACTATCTAAACTAATTAGTTTAAATGTTGCCGGTTCTTCTAAATTGTATGATTGTATGCTTTTATGGTTTGTGCAACAGGCAGGTCAAGATTATGCACTTTCGAAATTATTTATTTCTTGTTGTCAACATTTAAGGTGGATAATGGCGAAGAAGCATTCAATGATGGCGAACATGGAAGCTTTAGGTGCGGTTTGTGTTGCTTTGGAATTGCTAGATTCTTTGATAAATAGTCTGTTTTTTTTATTGAGAAGTTGGAGTCAATGGAATTTAGATATTTATTTGATGTATTTTATTTATGTTAGTTTTTTGTTTATGTTTATTTTTTTTAAGTATTTTTGGCGTGTAATGTATGGATTTAATAATTAAGACGTTTAGTTTGGCAATGGTTATCATAATTGACAAACTTTGAGGGTTACATATGCTATATTGACAAATTTATGTGCAGTTTATGAATACATTTGTATCATCAGCGGAAGAATTTTATGTTCATTGCAACACTTCTTAAAAAAACGTATTGCATATTCATGCATGGGAAAACAAACCATCTATCACAATTAATACTCTAATTAAGTGTTGCAATGATGAAACTGGTTATATATTCAGTAATCAGAATATTAATACTCCTAATTCCTAATAACTTTTTCAAACAAAAATTAGTTTTATTTCAACTCAAACAATCAAATGGCTCAAGAAACCCCACTGATCGATGAACTCAAAGAGGCTTCCGGCTCAGATCAGCTCCACAAATGCTTCAAGTTCCTGTTCATTCAGGAACATACCGAAGAGGAAGCATTCCTAAGGTATTTGGGCGAGAAATGCGATGAGTTGCAAAGGGGTATTGACCAACGTACAGCCCGTATGGCGGAAGTTATGTTTCTGAATGAAGATGTTGAAGAAGCTGCTAGTGATGTTTATGAATGCCTTCGTGAGAAGCAAGTGAGGGCTAGACAGAGGTTGGAGGCGTTGATGGCTATACTGGTGGAGGTCCGTGCTGGTCTCACCGAGGGTGAGCATCACATGAGCATAATGGACTTCTTTGATTAGGGTAGCTTTGGGTTTCATGAAGCACTTTCCGATGATGTTTAGAAGTTTTATAAGAATATGGTGGATGTCTTTTGGGTAGTATTTTTAATGATCTTTTGTATGTATGTAGTAATTATCAGATGGTTAACTGGTTTGGTAGCATGACTGTTGATGTTAATGACTTTAATATTTAGTTTTATGTTTATGTATTGGTATTTTACTTATTTACTTTATTTAATTTTTTTCCTTTTTAGTATATTTTATCATAAAGTGTGTTTTCTCTCACACACACACATGAGTCAAACACACGGTTTTTTTTAGATCTGGCGAAAAATAATTAGGGTTTCATCTCAAATTAGGCCGATCCATTATACAACATATTAATCAAATTAAATCATAGGTTCATTTGATTTAATTTCTTGTTTATGATTATGCATTTATTGTTTCGATTTTTATGAAGTGATAATCTGGGTCCGATAATCGTATGGATCTGTAAGGGTTCCTTGTGAAATTATATGTTAGATGTTTATGATTATTCATTTATTTGGGATATGATGATTTTGGTTATTGATTTGTACATCTGTTTTCAAATTTGATTAATTAAGTTTGATTGCTTTTGGGTATTCATTGTTTAGGATGAATTAAGAAGTTTGATATGATTGAATTTGGTTATTGATTTGTATATCTGTTTTCAAATTTGATTAGTAAAGTTTTTGTGTTTGCATACTTGATGATATGTCTTTTGTCGTTATATAAGATGTTAGACGGAATATCAATGATGGATGTGCGGCAACCAAGGCAGCTATTGCTAAATTTTCATGGTTGCCGCACATCCATCATTCATAGTTTGTCAAAATTTGTCAGCTGTACATGTTTCGATAGCCACCTATCTGAGTATGATATAGTCTACATCAGATGAATAGGGCTGCTTCCTTTTGTATATATGAAGGTTAATAAAAGTTAGTTTTACTTCATAAAGAATTATGTTTTTGATAATAAGGATACTGATTATTTTTTTGTATGGTTCAATACTTATTTGTTTAGAAAGGATATAATATGCTTTATGGGATATTTGACTGACTTTTGAAGTGATATATGTGCTAATAGAGTATGCGTTATGCATTCAATCTTTAATACAATCTTTAATACTGATATGATACGTATGCATGTATTTATTATATATCATCTAGAAACATTACATTGCTGTGCTAATATAAGTTGCTGAAAGTTTCCTTGAAAACAATGTTGCGTGTGCAGTGCGCAAGATCCGGCTCCTTGTCTTCGATCATTAGTATTTTAAGGCCATCAGGACTGGTAACTCTAGATAATGCGACATAAAGTTGTCCATGACTGAATACGGGAGTAGGCAAATACAGGCCAACATAATTAAGTGACTGGCCCTGACTTTTGTTAATGGTCATTGCATAACATGGTTTTAGAGGGAATTGCCTACGTTTGAGGACGAATGGCCACTTGGACTGTGTTGATGTGAGTATAATCCTGTGTATAATGACATTGTCTCCTACATTTGAACCTGTTAGTACCTTAGCATGAATGACAAACTGGCCGAGATCTGTAATGAGCAACCTTGTTCCATTACATAGTCCTTTGGTTGGATTGACATTTCGCAATAGCATAACGGGTAGTTCCTTTTTTAAGTGAAGAGCATGTGGGGGCATGCCGGGGAAATTTAAGGAATTTAGAAATTCAATCGGATATAGGTCGTGTTGTTCAAGATTGTCTGTAGAGCCCTTGCAAATCTCATCTGCGCTGTTGTATGTAACAGTTTCGCCTTCTAATTGGTTAAACATATAGTCATTGATGGCATCAGCATCCTCATTCTTAGGAGTTAAAATTGCCCTTTCTTTGAGGTAGACATTGTCGGTTTGTCTTCTTGTAAAATCAGGGTATGTTTCTTCAACAATTTTCTCGATAGGAGAATCCCATGATTTAATTAGAAAGGTTTCAGGGATGTCAATCCAAGTTGGGTCATCCTCCCCTTCTTTGCATTTTGCTGGCAACGTGCCATCCCCCACAGCCAAAACCCATCTATTGAAATCCCTTTTTCGAGTATCAATCTGCCCATTTTCACTATACTCATTCACACGCATGCTGCGTGTAAGGGTGAAGACCTTGCAATGCTTCCATAACGCAGACTGATTTATGCAGGATTGAACAATATCGGGCCTGCTCCCTTTTGGTATAACTGGGAGAACTTGTCGAAAGTCACCTCCCAGTAAGACCGTAACGCCTCCAAAGATTCGACTCCTATTATCTGGTTCATGATATCCTAATATATCCTTGAGCGTCTTGTCCAATGCCTCAAAAGCATATTTTTGAGTCATTGGCGCTTCATCCCAGATGATAAGTTTAACTTGCTGCATGAGTTCTGCCATATGTGTGTTTTGCTTTATGCCGCATGTACTATTCTCCAATAATTCAAGCGGTATAAGAAAACGACTATGTGCAGTTCTGCCTCCTGGTAGCAACAATGAAGCAATTCCTACATAAATTGAGGCTATTAGTTGAAGATGTATTTTTTAAAGTTTACAGAGTAGTTGTTTGTTTTACTTGAATATTCATTTTTACCTGAAGATGCGACAGCAAGCACTATCATACGTTCTGATCTTAACCTTGAAATGACAGTTTTGTATAAAAATGTCTTTCCGGTCCCTCCTGGTCCATATACAAAATAAAAATTCCCTTTTTTATTAAGCACAGATTCAATCACCTGTTCATAGATTAATCGTTGCTCGGGATTTAACAATGAATGAAGTTGTTGATGCTCAGCACTACTCTTCTTCATATCATAATCCAACGCTTCTCTGATGAGACGATTGTCCAAGTTGGTTAGTAACTTTGGGTTAGGAAGTGGTAGATCTTGAAATTCTGCTAAAGATCTTCCATGCCTACCTAACAATTCTTGGATTTCTAGCAAACAATAGTTTTGGAGTTGTTCATCCGTCATATCCAAATTAGGATATTTAAAAATTTTTCTTTTTTTATGGAGGATATCCTCTGATAAGAACTTCCAGTTTTCTTCCCATAATTTTAAAGGCCTGCTGACATCGCAAAACAACAAAATTGTCACAAACATGTCACGTAGCTGTGGTCCAAACGCCCATACACTTGCTTCTGATATAGCATGTTTCCATTCCGTGTCATCATTTAAAAGGCCGTATTCAAAACAGGCTTGTTTGAATGTGGAGCATAGTCTGGTGTTAACAATCATGAGATCTTGAAAAGATTCAGGCCCTCTCACAATGTTCAACAGCATTCTAAGATAATACCGTTCTCCTGAAGCTGGGTGAGAGTAAACAATCCTGCCAATGCATCTTTTACGTTTTCTTTGTTTCCACATTTTGTCTTTCTCATGCCACACATAATGTTGAGGTATCTCAGCATATGTATATGCCCTCGCTGATGTATCACGCTTGTTTAATTCAAACCAATCAGTGAACATAGTTATGTCGATACCTTCCCTTTGAATTAGGGCTGGTAAGCTTTCTGAGTCACGAAGTGTGATTGCGTTCTGATTCGGCAAGTGGTAATTCAGTCTCATGACTGATGGATATGAGTAATGGATATCATAGGAAAACAAACGCCATACTGCCTCACATGGAGCTAGGAAGCGACAATTCAAATAATTCTTTATTTCATCGACCTCCAAAACTTGGACATTTGCCAAATCGCCATCGATTGTAACATTCTCTTGTATAACAATTGTAGCTCTATCGGGGCCTTTATTTAAGTACTTAAATAAGTACTTAATTGCCTTTGATCTGTTGCACCATTCGACATTAATGTGGGCGTGGTACTTCATGAGGAGATAACGATTGTGAGGAACCACATATCTGTTATCGTATTTAAACTTTCCTTTTATATGGTAAGCTTTATTATCCCTTCGACGATAAATCGCATAGCCTTCATTATCAACAATTGTTTCTTCAATAAAAGGTTTAGGAAAATGTTTTGAACACTTACCCTCAACTGTACATGGGGCATCCCTAGCATCTTGACCGCAAGGTCCATGTAACATAAACTCAGTTACTATTTTATACCCTTCTGGATCATTTGATTTACATGGTATCTCTGCTGTAATTATGTCATCTATCTCGCGTGCGGTTTTGCATTTCAAGTCTTCGTCTAGCCATAATAGGATATGAGCGTGTGGTAGGCCACGTTTTTGAAATTCTATGACATAGACAACTGAAAGGAAATGCAAGGAAAGCATAAGTTGATGCATAAATTTCATATAGAATAGTAGACTTTCATGTTTTGCACCAAGTTGTATTACCTGCCCGTGAACGACCAAAAATATGATGTTTTGTAAGATCGTCTAACAATTCAGTTAGTTTAATCTTGAAAACACGGGTTGCTATTTCTGGACGGTCATTACTTTTTTGTCCTGGGATGTGCTTTAACATTTCAGTAACCTCGGGCCATTTTGGATTGGCGGTGAAAGTGATGAACAGATCTGGATTTCCATAGTGTCGACATATAGCCATAGCATCCTGGTAGTTTTGCATCATATACCTTGGGCTGCCAGTAAAACTCCTTGGTAGTATGATTCGTTTCCCGAGCCCTGCTGCACTTGTATCACCCCTTGTGACAGCGTCACACACGTTATGATATAGATCCACACGTAACGTATCTTGATTTTGCCTAGTCCATTTGAGTCTTTGTTCCTCAACAGCCGTGTATGCATCCACCAGGTATTGTTGAAATAATCGCCCACCTCTAAGTAAGGTTGTACCTTGGTTATTTCGCTGCTGTATTATGTATGCATAGTACTCTTTCATTGTCAGACAACCCCTTTTTGTCTTGCGGGTACCTGTGTTCTTGTGATACGGTATTTTTTCATGAAATCCTTCCTCTCCATATGGGAATAATAATGGATATTGAAGGGCCATGTATTCTGAATGCAGCTCAGAAATACGTTTCAGACTTTCATCCTTGTTACTTACAACAATATCTCTCGTGGGAATGCCATCACCAAAGTCATTAGTAATTAAAGCTGCTATTTCAGGGACAGTCGGAGCGTTGTACTGCCGTGATGCACTCCGACCACTTAGCAGGCGTAGCTGAAACTTTGATGAATTCTGGGAGTTACACCAATCCCTGGCCATTCGAAATGCCTTGGCAATTGAACTTGATTGATCGAACATTCTAATCAGGCTTGCTACTATCTTTTCATCCACCAATTCGCCACTATCCTTGTTTATAAAAGCTTGCATCCGGTTTTTTACTTCATTTTCAGTATCATAAAAGTATAGCTGTGCATATTTGGGTTGAGCACCTCTTGTAGGCAGTAGAGAACCTATTCGATGATAGCTTTGGCCATTTATTCTAAATGTGTATGGTCCCCTGCCTGTATTAATTGAATTATCTATTTTGGCTCCAAAAGAAGTGTAGCAAAACATGCCATTATAGACTCTAATATGATCTTTGAATCTTAAAGATGGAGGATTGTTATAGTCTAAAAGCTTGTTGAGAGGCGAAGGTGCTTCATTAAACCTGGGAAGAAGCACCTTACCTTCTTGGCAGCAAAGGGAGAATATTGGGTTGCTAGTGTTGGATCCTTTATCGCTTCTCTCTTCATACCACATAATTGCTTTGCAATTTTTACATTCAAACGATGGAGGGCCAATATTATGGTAAACAACAGGAATACCTTGACAAAGAGGTAATTTTTAGTGTGAAGAACAATATTTTATAAATCAAATAACAGGGGGCAAGATTTGTAACAGCTGTAATTACCTGCAGATGCAAATGCAGCTCGTTGTTGGTTTTGTTTTGCTGCACGCAGATAGGCTGGTCCTATAAGAAGCAAGGTAATTGTAATAAGCACTTGTATGAAATTAAAAGTCTGCCAAATATACAACATTTTTTAATAGATATTGAGTTTTCCTATCATTTGGTTAATTACTTACCTGATGACGCTCTTTTTTTGTACATGAAGGTACTTTTGGAAGTAGAATTCATCTGGCTCGGTGGCAGATATGATGAAGTGCCTATTGGGTGTGTCACTTGATCTAAAAAATTATGTTGTAAGTGGAACATTCACAAATCAGGCTTGTATTTTTTCAATAAATTTTTTAATTCCATAGTTCAAGTAAATGTTTGGTGTTGGTGTTTACCTTTAAATGATGCATCAATTTCCCCCAGTTTTAAACCACAATAACTTTGTACTCTGCCATCTTGGCTGACTATTGTTTTTGAATGAATGATGAAAGATTTGTGCAACATGTCTGACAGGGATGGAACTTCAGCATTCTTGGGCCGTGATCCTGTAACACAGAGATAAATATGGCTTTAATCAGAGGAATAATGCAACTTATTGAAACTTGTAAGATTCAATTATACTTTTATTCATTTTTTATTTGGAGGATCTGCTTCACTTTTGTAACATAGATTCTTGCAAATATGGCTAGGTATAGAATGAAGATGTCCAACAAAAAATCTTTTGGGATTCTGTTGCTGAAATGATGGAATAACTGTCATAACCAATGAAAAGTCTCCCATTTGTAAAGCATGATAAGTATGGCCAGTTTTTTAATATTATAAATATTTTATTTAATAATGATACCGTGTTTCTCAATAATTCCACATTATTGCGTTTTATCTAACAATTTACTAAACGAATTCTGGTCCAGGTATGTATATATCAACGATTGGTTTCAAATGGATAGCAACATAAAAAGTTAAGTGGAAAGTTCAAGTTGGATGAAATGTCTTTTAAAAATTAACAACATTCAGCACAATAATTTTACACACTACATTCAGCACAATAACCATCTAATTTAAAAATTAAAAATTTATTTTTCAACATTTATACCCACTACATTCAGCAGAATAACCATCAAATTTAAAAATTAATAATTTATTTTCCAACATTTAGGTAAATTGGCATATATCAAATGCGATTTTAATCTAATCTTCCTGACTAAAGTCAGTACCATAACCATCTTCAATATTTTCATGATTTGAGATAGTTCCCTCCAACTGTGTTGGCACATCCGTTATTGGTTGGTTTGTTACTGACCATATCGAACGCAGGGTTTTCGTTCTTTTGTGTTTGGATTTGAAATAAAACTGTCTCAACCTTTTTGTACTTTTAGCAAGTTCTGTATCAGGGTTTTCTTCTACCCGCCTCTTTTCTTCTTCAAGCCTTATAATGATTTCTTGATTGTTCCCATCAACCTTTGCACCTCCATTTTGAGCCTATAATGCAATATAAGTTTATGAGCAACATAAAAACAAAGTGTTAAATTCAATTTAATTCTGACCTTGAGAGTACTAATTAATAGTTGTATACTCATCAGCTTACGATAGGGCCAACGCTGAATACCCAGTTTTCGACAGTGCCTTTTGAACATAGTTAAACTAATATTGAACTCTTTTGCAGCTTTTGATATTGGCATGTAGTAGTATTGTCCTATCATTTCTCTAGTGAATGACATGACTTTGGAATATGGATAACAACTGGATGAGTTGGGGAATATGGTATAACATGACCTTTAAATAGTTTGATAATCTCATGAGATTCCATGTAGGCTAACAGGTTTTGTAACTTCTATTTATCCATAAATACTAATTATTATATATTAAAAACAAATTTTGCAACTGAATTTATGATAAATGACTCTTAATGTATGACAGTTTTGTAGCAGTTTTATTTTTTGGTTGATCCATCTATCTGAGAACTGATTTATGCACAACCTATTGAGTTGGTGGTCTGCTATGGATGACTGGTTGATTGATATAATATGATGTTGGTAGTTTTGTTATTGTTGCAGGTACATTTTCATGTCAACGTCTGATGGGCAGCAAATACTAAACACATCAGAGCGGAAGGTTTGTTTTACAATACATATGCAGGGCTGGCACAACATGGTAAGGTTTTAAATAGGTTGGTATGTATTTCTAAAGGTTGTGTAAGAGCATGAAACTATTAATTAAGAACACACATTTACAAAAGTATAGAGGATTGAATTTCATTCATTATAAATTATAAAAATAGTATACATAACTTATATATTGCGTTATTGAATACGAAAAATATGACAATCTTTTACATCACATAGAACATATTCTTTAAACCATATGGAGAGAATCTTTAATATTGAATATTTGCTCACTAAACTTTATTAAAAAAACAGCAACATCCCATGTTGAATGCTTTTGATCAGTTGCATCAAGTGTCTGAACCACCGTATATCAACTTCAATGTACCTGAAAGCAATATTAACACAAAAGAAAACCCGTTGCATATTGGGTAGGGGCAATAAATCATCAAGCATAAACAAACATAAGATATAGTGATATGAATCAGTTTGTGGGGTTGTATATTTGAAACAACCATAACAAATAAACCCCAATACAGTTTTATTGCAACATATTATTCATGTTCTAAACGGCTATTTTAAAAAGGCTTCTTGGTATGCACGCTGCTGAAACTCATTCTGAATCTGCAACCACAAAACTGACAATAAAACATAGAAAGGAAACGATGTTAAAACATGGACAAATATAAGATAATTAGTGATGAAAGGGTGTATGCTACATATGCTAACCGTTTTGTCTTCTTTTTGACAGTTAGGGCGTTAGCTTCTCCTTGGACATCATCAACACAAATCATCTCAGTTTCAGTATCCGAATCTTCAATCTCTAGCCTACAAACAAATGAATCATGGTTGTTATGTTCACGTAACCGTTGTTTTGACTTTTTTTTTGTAAGCAAATATTATTTGACTTATTGACCTTTTTTTTTTATTATCCTCCTTAGGCTTAGCTGGTGTAGCAACTGATGGGTTTGTGGAATGTGGGGTGGTTGATGAAGCTGCAGCCATAGCTCCATCATCAATAGTGCTTGAGCATGAGCTTTCTACTGTTGGTTGAGGCGGGTCTACCGTCCAGCAGGTAAAACTCTCAAAGCTTCCATACTCATAGTAGCTATGAGATTTGATTTCAAAAATGTGTGTTGTGCCGATGAGGTTGGCTATAGCAGTTGGTAAGTTTTCGTGGTCTTCAAAACTCTGTAGGGTAAGGTGTTAGTAATGGAGATTGGTAATGGAAAGGGAATTTATAAATATACCTCAGCATCCTCGTCCACTATTGCTGCAGCTGGGAACTTCACCAATTCGGTTGCAGCCTCGTCAAAAAGAACCACCACAGTCTGTTCAGTAGCATCCGAGATACCAAGCTCAAGTCGATACCTGGGAGGCCATGTTACAAACAGTATATACCAATGTGAGTCATTTATTGAATACAAATGTACACACTATTAGTGATAAACACAACATTACCTTATTACTGGGTATTCAATTGGCTTGTCACACGCATCACACCAAAACCGCCCGTCCTTTCTAGTAACACCTTTCCTGCATTTTTCACCTCCACATGAGGGATAATTCCATCCCTTCCTAGTCCGCACATTTTCAATCCGAGCCTTACAAAGGAAAGTTGCTGACTGTGTAGAAATAAGGTATGTCAATATTAGGCAGATGAATAAGTCTAGAAACATGGCGGACGGAAAAGAATACATACATCATTTTTTCGATTGCGGGACCATATGAGGAGATTCTCGATCGTCCCATCCCTTGGTTCAGAGTTATCTGCACGCGATGCTGCTCTTGAAGTTTCAATACTGCTAACAAAGAAGTAAACAATTTTGTTAAAGGTATGGATTATTGCAACTTTTCAATAATAAATATTAAATTCATACATATTCAGACCTGGTTTCTGATCTCATCTCTTTGATTGCAGGGATCTCAACATCATCAAGTATCATGGTTGCTGAACTGCTGGATAAATATAGCTTATCTGGAAGGTAACATTATAACTTAAATTAGCATGTAAAAGTTATCTAACATGAATAAGCTACATAGTCAATGGCAACTCACTGTTATAGTGTTTTGCAGATGTGCAGGTCAGCACAACAGGAAGCAAGCCTACATATTTTGCTTTCTTCTCAATCAATATATCACCAAGGCTTCCCCATAGAGTCACCCGTATTGATTGGCCCCTTGATGTACAACACAAAAACATACAATAAACGGTAAGTTCCTTGATATGTATTGGCAAAGAAGTCATTAATTTTACAACATCAATTGCAAAACATAAATATAACAACCTATGATTGGCCAGGAAGAAATCAATGTTTTTCGAGCCTGTTTTCGTGTAGTTCATCCTCCCAACATTTGTTACATAGCCTGCAACATCTAATATGCAGCATATTTTATGACAGGTTAAGAACACTATTACATACAGAAAAGTAATTAACATTCATAATCAAAGAGGAAATTACCAATGAGATACTTGTTGTCTGTAGGTACAATGTGATCTAAATCCACCAGTTGGAAAGGATGCCTAACAAATCCTTCTCGCTTTACCACAGCTTTCCTTATTATAGTAGATCCATCAAAGTGAAGCATAAAGGTATCGTCCTTCCTAATACGAAAGTCTTCCTTATTATGCATGACGATAAAATTTTTAATCGAGTACACACTCCCCTCTTTTAACCTCAAAAAGTTGTGAGCCACTGTTCCCTTGGCAGTACAATGGATTACACGACCCTGCCAAACAAAGGTATTAAAAATGTACTATTAATTAGACTTTCCTGTATTGATATTACACAGATCATTGTAAGAGAAAGAGGAATATACCTTAGCATCACAGACCAAGAAATCAGTGCTCAAGTAGCGGCCACCAACAGCATTTACATCCCACATCCTGCATAGCATAACCACGATCGTTCCAGTGTCATCCAGCTGAAGATCATCCAGGAACAATTGAGAACTGACACCTCCAACTTCTGCAGCCATTTGAGAACTCACACTTCCAACTTCTGCAGCCATGATGGTTTTTTTTCCTTTTTTCTTGCTGACCTCCGGTACAATTTCTGGACAGCCAATGGGTTTGATGTGTCTCATTTATGCACTCTACATTTAACACAGTTGTAATTATCAGTTGGTTTGTATTCTTTGAGGTTACACAAAATAGTCTTTTTGAGTTCCATAGCATTGAATTATCTTTTGCTTCATACGTGTAATAGCATTCAATTATGTTTTGATTAATACCTATGATTCATATAGTAAAGATGTAGCTTAAACTACCTTGTACATTACAACTTTTTATGCACAATTACTCTTGCACATTAAATTAAGCCATTGCATCTTTAGATAGTATAGATATGTTTTCTTACGGCAAATTTATCTTTATTATCTAGGAAAATGGGTCAATGTCATTTGTCAACAGTTTCTTGTGTGCAGTTGGCAATAACTTGTATGTTAGCAAACTTTAAGGTCAAAACATTAATCAAAGTTTGTTGAATTCGGAAAAGTACTTTGAAATTTGTTTTTCAAGGACACCGTAGTGATGTTGAGATCAAAGGCCACTTATGTGATGTTGAGACGCTTTAAAGTAAGAAGACGAGTCAATATCACAGATCAACGTCACTTGTACATAGTTTCGTGTGCGCAGTTGGCATGAACTCGTAGGTTAACAAATTTTAATGTCAAAAAAATTAATCAAAGTTTAATACATATGGAAAGCTAGTTTGAAAAATTATGTTCTTAAGGTTACCTTCGTGAAGTTGAGATGCTTTAAATTTATCCTCAGACTTGAGATACCAGATAACTGTTATGGATGTAGTGCATTTCTGTGAAGCAATTTATCGCTATACGCAATTGGTAGCTATAAGGATTGTTTTCAGGAGTGTTGCAAAGTTCATGGGTTATGCTCGTAGTCAAGAGAGAATTTGTTCCTTCAAATTTCTTTGAAGTTTAATACTGCTGGGCCCCTCGTAGGGTTGGCAAGATGTTTGTGTGGCCACACCCAAGATCTCCCCTGAATATATTCAGAAGATTTGGTAATCTTGCTCAATCAGAAACAACGAGAAACAGAATGGTTAATAAAGAATGACTGAGATCCATATCTTTATTAATGTAGTATTAGAAATAAAAGGATAAGTATGATGATGAATCATAGAATGATTTTTCCAGGAGACCACCACCCGAGTTGTACTAGGGGCATTGGTGTGTTTCTAGACACTAACCAATTTCATTACACTATTAATAGATGTCCAAGTGGGAGCTGTTAAGTTTATGGACAAATATTAAACTTGTATGACTAAAATCGAACTCGTGACCATAGGATTGCACACATTACGTATGAAGGATTAATGTATAATAATTATTATACATTAATCATTATGTATAATAATTAATATATATAAATCATTATGTATTTAATTATTAGAACACAAAATAACGACTAACGGACGTTAAATATTAACGGGAATTGACTAATGACAGTTAGTGAATAAAGGAAGGACTATAAGTGTAATTAGAGGAGCAAGAAAGTTCTAGAATCCCTTGGGGATTAGAGAACCGATCGACTAGGGGTTTACAAGCCCAATCCAAGTCAAACTTGTCCTCCAAGATTAGCACACTATATATACAAGGCTTAGGGGTTATTGTTTCTTGATCTTTGCACTCTTGCTATAACCTTAAACCTTTTCTTTCTTCTTCCTTTGCTAGAACCGATCGCACATAACCCTTTGGTTAGTCGATCCTTGTTTTTCTTAAACAAAGTTTGTTTGGTTTAATTTGTGTTCTTAGATCTAGCAATCTAATTAATCAGTTATAGTACGTGTGTACAAGACCTTGGTATAAACTCACTATAGTTTATACATCTTGGATTGAGATACAAAACAGTAAGGGGTATCTCGCTAATCCACCTTTGTTAATTTGAAGAAGAAGATTAAAGTTTGATCTTTGTTCTTGCTAGGATCAAAGGTACGTTACTTTTATTATTCGGTTAATCTTTTATAATCCTACGCTTCCGCAACGTGTTTGATTGTTATTAGAATAAATATATGATTGTCATGTTTATTAAATTCTAACACTAACCTCCCTAGGCAAGATGTTATCCGAAAGTATCCACACAGACATCACCATTTGCGCATCCAACGGAACCATTGAGGCCCACCGTGCAGTAATTGCAGCACATTCACCAGTCTTTCATAGCATGTTCTCACACGACCTCAAAGAAAAAGAAATGTCTGCTATTAACATTTCCGATATGACCATTGTCAAGCATCTATTAGCTACATATATGTTAATATAGAACAAGATTTTATCAAGCATCGACTTGATCTTCTAAGGAGCTGCTAAAAAATATGATGTTTTGGATTTAAAAGACGTGTGTGAAAAAGTTAAATGGAGGATCTGTTGCATTCAGTATCTTGAGAAGTTTGGTAAGATTTACGACATTAGGGAAGAATTTAATGCGTTTATACAATTTTTCGGTGTGGAAATGTTTTTAAACTACGATTACTTTTAGAAGGAAGCATTCTGGTATGGTTTGCTGTTTTGAAATTTAAATGATTGATTCGTACATGTACAAAATTGTTTCAGTTAAAGGAAGCATTTGATTATGTTTACAAGTCTATGTTACAGCGGAATTTGGATTCTTGATTAGTTTTATTACACTTATGTGGATTGTTTTATTGTGTTATCTAGTGACAGAAGTTTATGCTATCCGAATGAACCATGCATTCACATTATTTTCGATGATTAGGTTTCGTCCAGTCAGGTCTTGTTATCTGTGAATGAAAGGGCCTTGTGTAAACTCGCTTATTGCATTGTATTAAAGCATATAAAGGAATCACAAAAAAAACTCCGCTTCGAACTAGTTATTTGCTTATTTTGGAAGAAATAAACACTTGAAAGGAAGATATCACCTTCCTTTTTGGATTGCATACCTGAACAAAAAGATCACGAATCACATGTTTAATCCTTTTATATATATTTAAAAAAAATTAACAAAAAAATAACAAAGTGAAATCCTTGTGCCATGCTTAGAATAAAGGCGAGAAGCTCAGGACTAGGGACGTAAATGACTCGAGTCGAACTCCAGCTCGGCATCTTTGAGTTTGACCAACTAAAATCATACTCCGTAGTTTATCCTATTGAAAGATCAAACACAACATATCGCTTTGCTAAAAAAAAGAAAAACATAACACATATGGCAAAAGATTGACAAGGGGTTGACTTTTGGTCAAACGAAAAGAGTTCAAATTTTTTATTTGACTCTTGGTCAACCGTCGTCAAGGTTGTGATTGGTTTGATTTCTAAGATTAATCCACAGTGCCAATAACAAGCAATCACATCCTGTGATAATTCTCCAACATTCAAAACTAAGTACAAAGTAGCAATTAATGCTCTCGACATTTACAAACTTCTTTTTGTCAACGAGGACTTCAAAAAAGTAAAAAATAACAAGAGCAGCTTCATCAATCAAGAACGGTCAGCAAGGATCTTGATTTCATGGTTATTTATTTGAGATAAAGCATCTTGCATCTCCACTTGAGACGCTAAACGAATCAAATCACCTCCAGCTTCCACATAGCACAGATCGTAAGTTCCACGTTCTACACTAAAACACTCCTCTGCTATCTCTTGGATTTTGGTGAAACTCGCCGAGTCATATGAAATTACCCTCTTCACAAACACTTTAGCCTCTGAAAATTTTATCTTCACGGTCAGAGAGCCATCCCTACTAACTGATTTCACTGGTGCAATACTATGAGGGGGGAGATAGACCATTTGTTGCCCACTTAACAAAGAGCCTGGTGATGGCTTCCTGAATGTATCATACTTTCTGGGCTTTTTCCCATCAACCAGGGGTAAGCCTCCTGCACTCAAACCTCTCTTTTTGCTGTTGGATTGAGACCGTAAATAAGAAAAAAGTTAAACATAATTAGTTGGATTATATTTTCCACTAATACAATCTTAGTAGAGTTATAATCTTACAAAGAGAGTTGTTAGCAGAACTTTTGAGAATATCACCATCCTCCTCGTTAATCTTTCCCTTCCCCCTCATGCTCTTTTTGTTCGCGAGAGGAAATTTCCTATATAAAGTCCCACCAAAACCTACCTGGTTGTAAATTTTCAGAGTTGTGTCCTTGAGACCTTTTACAAATTCTGCGTAGACCACGTGCGTATCTTCGGCCTTAGAAACTGCAAGCTCCAAGACGCCCACACATCCTAATAGAGCATCATACAGCGGAAGGTAAATGCAGACCTTATATCCACAGCTAGAAGCAGCTTCCATTACTTGACAACCTATACCGTCTTCATTAAGAGCAAATGCAGGTACACTGTCGGTGAACGCGTCAATTAGCTTTCTTTCAGAGATTGCCACCTTTCCTTGCCTATCGACTTCTTTAACATTCGCAATCATTTGCACAAAATCTATGCATAACCTCCTATACTTCCAAGGGTCAATAATGTCACTCTGTTCCAGCTCAACAGCTGATTCATCATCTTTGATCAAAAAAGGCATATACTCGCACACTAACGATTTCCGCCTACTGTCTTCCCCAACTTCCACTCCCCAAAACTGACCATACAGTTCTACAGACCAATTAATTCTCAAAAGAAGGTCTCTTAACTTTTCAGCAACCTCACCACCTACGTAATCAGAACTCGTTATTTCGGTATTTTATCATTACTATTATTATTATTATTATTATTATTATTATTATTATTATTATCATTATCATTATCATTAAGTACTAAAACACCAAATCTGACTCACCTTTGTTTTTAGGTACATAGACTTTAAGGTTCAAACCAGATGCTTCAATAACATCCCATTCGGGTTGTTCATTAGGCTCCCCTAGGAGGCCTCCAAATGGATCAAAGTCTGTCTGCCTGCATATTTATCCATTTATGTGGTGTGGTTACAGTATTGGTTAAACTTTACAAAATGAACAATAAATAAACAATGTATTAAATTTTGCCAAACCTCCATCATGATAAACAGATTTTTTATTTTTTTATTTTTTTTATTTATTTTTTTTTTATTTTTATTTTTTTTATAATTGATTTGCAAGACTACCAACATGCTCTTTGTAGAGACGCACAACATGTTGCAAACTTATATTATCAAATATAACATCTAATTAACTAACATTTGATATATAAAGAAGCGAATATATATAAAACTTATATAAACTTTCCATCATCAAGACTATAATTTCTTTCGATATTTAATAAACTTGGCTTGTTTACAAGTTGTCTTTAGCACTTTCTAGTTAAAATAGACCATGGTTGAGAGTGCTAAAAACAAATACAGCATAAGCGAAACAAACATGTCTTCTCAAGTGCTTTTCTCAAGCAGCTTATCTGATTGACTAGTTCTGGCTATAAACAGAAAGAATTAGAATCTGAAACGCCCTCTTTGTTTAGCTTATCTTCTTGTCATACTGATTTCATTATATGTGAAATATCAGATTGCAGGGGTACCAGGAGTGACAGAAGCACTCTTCTTAGCCAGACAGACCACACTAGCTGAAGAGAAAAATAAGCTGAATGCGCCTCCCATGCTGTACACCTGTGGCCTTTGTGGCAAAGGATATAGAAGCTCCAAGGCTCATGCCCAACATCTGAACTCTCGGGCACACACAACACGGGTAATCCAAGATGGTCATTCAAATGAGAATATTGCAATAGTAAAGCCACTTGCACCACGTTTGGTGAACAAGCTATCCCAACACGAAAACAAATTTGATGATTTCAGTGACGGAAGCGATGAATGGGAGGAGATTGGCGAAAACGATGACTTGGCTGGTGAAACAAATCATATGGATATGGACAGAGTAGAATCTAATGATGATATGGATGAGGAAGAAGATGAAGTGGATCCGACTTGTTGCTTTATGTGTGACCAAGAGCATGAAACTATTGAAAATTGTATGATTCATATGCATAAGCGTCATGGTTTCTTCATACCTGATGTTGAGTATCTCAAAGATCCACGAGGCCTTCTTACGTATCTTGGACTTAAGGTACAGCACTTGCAATCTTTGTCATACGCACGCCTGTATTTGTAACACGTGTCTTACTGTCATGATGCTTTTACAGGTGAAACGTGATCACTTGTGTTTGTATTGCATTAATTGCCAACCATTCAATAGTTTGGAAGCGTTTAGGAAGCACATGGTGGCAAAAGGTCATTGCAGAGTTCACTATGGTGATGGTGATGATGAAGAAGAAGCTGAATTAGATGAATTCTATGATTGCAGCAGCAGGTAGCTATGGTTGAGTCTGTTTTATCTTGAATATATATGTAGTCCTGTTTCATATGTTCCTCTAAATGCACTGTCTGTAACATTTGTAGTTAATAGACCATCATATAAGTGTGAACTATATGAGCTAATCGGGCAATAAACATATTGCATGGGTCTACCACTTAAACATCTTCATTGACACCCACATTTGTAAACATAAAAAGGGCAATTTCCAATCATCTGATGCAAGGGTTCAGTGCACAATTCACTAATGGTTACTGAAATAATTTATTTCTGTATTTTTAGTTACGTAGATGGAAGTGGGAAGCAACTCGTTACTGCTGATGGCACAAGTGACGGTATAGAATTCGGAAGTGGTGGTGCTGAACTCATCATATCTAGAGCTACAGATGAAGGAATATCAACAAGAGCAATTGGTTCTAGGGAATATCTACGTTATTATCGTCAAAAGCCACGCCCAACTCCAAATGATGTTGCCATTACTGCTGTCATAGCCGCAAGGTGAACTATCATACTTGATAAATACTAAGAGTAAACATAAAATTTTATGCAAATTAAAATGTGTTTCTGATTGTGAACGTTTATGTGAGTCCAGGTATAGCACCATGGGTTTGTCAACAGTGCAGTCAAAAGAGAACATGGTAAGAATGAAGGTGATGAAGCAAATGAATCGGTCAGGGGTAGAGGCCATGCGATCCAAGATGGGCATGAAAAGTAATGTGATCCGCAATCTTCCTAAGAACGTTGAGTATTAGGACTTCTAAACGACACTAGACTCTTAGTTCTTGTATTTTCTCATATGTTTCGGCGACATTTTTATATAATAGATGTTATTGGTCTTGATTATATGATAAATTGGTGTTTTGTAAGCTTTTTAGCCTCTTTGAATCGAATGTGAATGGTTTGTAATATGTCGTTTCATACCTGTTTTTTCAAACAAGTGAGCCACCACGCAAAAATCAAAGTACTATTTATTGTTATGCTTAGGTGCGGGTAGGGCGTTTTAGGCACCTACGGTGCGGCACCACCACACCCGACCGGCGACCTTGGTCGTTGCGCTATCTCTACGGCGCGTTTTATCCGATTTTTCCCTTTTTATATTAAATCGTGTGTGTGTGTTCCGTCATGTTGTGTGTTTTGACTTGTAGGTGGAGAGAGTAAGCCGATTTTTATTTTATTTTTTCCAATTTTGACACAATTGATTTTTTTATATATATATTTTTTGTCCCTTATGGTTCTTTTTCATATAATGTTAGTGTTTGGTGCTGTTTGTTTTTTAAGAGGTTTTATGTCTGAATCTGAATACCACTTCTGAATCTGAATGCCTGGTCCAAAAGTCTGAATCTGAATTATTTTAGACTGTCTGTTTTTATGTCTGAATCTGAATATCTCAATAAACAAAAAACAATCGTTTCACTATAAAACAAAGCAAACGACCCTCCATTCGTGATTATTAATAAAAAATCAAGACCAAGATGAGGAGATAAGGATTGAAAAGAAGTATCACTAAAGTTTAGGCTTTTTCAGATGTAATCAGACGTTACTCAATGTTGACTGAATCAGACCCTATTCAGATGTATTCAGACTTCAAATCTGAAAAAAAAAAACAGTCTGAATTGAATACGTCTGACGAATCAGACTTCAGACGTATTCAGATCTGAATAAAAAAAAACAAACACAATGTTAGTGTTTGGTGGTTTACATTGTCACTTCTCGAGTATTTTTCTTTTTAAATAGTTAGTTTGTGAATTTCATCTTACAAACATAAGCTGCAACTTCAGCTACGTTATCAAATATATTTGAATTTAAGTGCTTAAACTTCGACACTAGCTCTTATAAGCTCCTGCTCCACTAAAAGTTATAAACATTGTACTCCGTATGTGATTACAAGATTGATGATAAAGGTATAGCAATTCATGAAAATTTAACCGATAATTATCATGTATTTTATGTTTATATAAATTATTCATTTGGATATATATGTTACAGTAAGTATGTTTGGCGCGAAGTGTTTAAGAGCATTTTAGAGCGTTTATGGCATAAAGCTTGTTTGATAACAAATATTTTAGCATTTGCAATTTTCTTAAATGCTCTTATTTCTAATGCTCATTTAAGAAGAGTTAGGATATAGAAGTAGGGATTGTAAACCAAATTATTTCTAGGGTACGTTTGGTATAACATTTTGTAGTGAGTTTTGATTTGATTTGACACTTAACAATTGTCTGGTTGAATTTTTGTTCATTGGGATTGGGATTGGGATTGGGATTGGTAATTCAAATATAAGAGTTTTCTAAAAGTAGATGAAAAGATAGGATTTGAGAAAAGCAGTGGGCCCATGTTTTTAATCTCTTTATCTATCCACTTTTAATATAATAAAATCTAGAAAGAATTTCATCTATATCCTTGAAAAACTTCACAATTACATCAATATCCTTGTAAATTTCGTTTCCAAAACTTCATAAATACTCACCTATATCCAAAGTACAAATAAATAAAATTTAAAGTGACATAAAATATTGAAAACTCATGCATCCTCTTAATTAAATAGTTAAATGACGATCGTAGCCTTTTATTTAATAACAATATATTCTCTAAAAACACTAAAATACTCGAATCCATATCTGTATAAAGTCAATGAATGAAAAAATATTAATGAAAGTCAAATTTATCACACAATCTCAACAAACTACTTTACAACACCCCCTCTTCTTAGGGGAATTACGAACAAATTCATCAAGCCCCTGTCCGATCGACATCGGCCCCTGAATTTGTTAGACACGAGAATGGCCTTGTTGAAATTAAGTTCTCATCCCCATAACAAAGAATGTCTGGTGTTTTTCCCACAGGGATCCACATGATCACACCAACAGAGCCGGTTCAGGAGACCAAACACATCTGGTGGGATGTGTGCAATTGTGAAAGTTGCCTAGATGAAGCTGAAAAGGTCGATGATGAAGAAGATCTTCCTAAGAAACTAAAATCTTCACAACAAAAGCTCAAAAGGAGGTATGAAAAGGGTGATCCAACAGTTGGACTTCTTGGCGAACCTTCAGGAAAATTTGATTACTATGTTCTGTACCCAAAACCGAATGCAGAATCAAGCCTTCCACCACCATCAAATAAACCATCACCCCCATACCACCGTCACCACCACCATCGCCACAATCACTGTCACCATACCACCAAAAGGCTCTATCCATCATCCACAAAGATTCACCACCAAAGAAAGATAAAGAAGCAATTCCCTCACCGGTTTTCCCACTAACCACATATCCCTCCTGTTCATACTCACAAGACTATCAAAAGGATTTCCCTGCCCATACCGCTTTTGAACATCCTGAAAAACGCACAAAGCATGATTGGAGGATAAAAAAACCCAACGACCATTGGTCCAACAGGTCTCCTAAACACAATCAGTCCTGCTGAGGCCACTTTGAACTGGCAAAGTGAAAACGCGGTTGCTCAAAACAAAGTTCTTGTGAAAATTCTCTCACAACAAAATTCGATCACAAAAACTCAAGAGACTCTTTCATCAAAAGTAAGATCTCTAGAGAGTATCATTAATGAACTCCGCTTCAAAATCCAAGAACTTCACCAGGAAATTCTCCAAATCATCCGAACCTCACCCACGGCTCAATCCTCGCCTTCTATCTCTCAGAAAGAGGCTGAGATGAAGATCTTAAAAAACCAGCTCCAAGATCTCGAACAACAACATAAACAAAAAAGGATCTCCACTCTTATTGATGATCCATGGAGGTTACCATCCACTCCTTTTGTCGGTGTCTCATTTGATCCACAACCATTACCCCGTTCCTACACCCACGCTACATCGCCATCACTAAACATCTGGGCGGCAGAACAAAGAAAACTAAAATTTGCTACAAGCAGAAATCCCACATCCTCACAAGAATCACAATCAACTGGGGATATTAAAGCGTCATCTAAAGCTCCCGATGTCCATCCTATTGAAAAGTTGAACCCTGCTTCATCATTTCTAAATTCACTCACCCAAGCAAACAAATCCCCAAGTACCCAATTCATAGCCCCCGTTGTCCAAATGGACAATAAAGAATTGGACACTGTTGAAGCATTTGAACATTTGTTTATGGCAGAACCAAATGGTGGAGAAACAACAGAACAATTTGACGCAGATGAATATATGGCAAGCCAAAACCACCAAAACCAGGAGGACCCCACAGAGTTCTCGAAGTCTGACATAAAACAATACTTCACCTTTGATGACATACCACCATCCAAATGGCGAGAAAGAAGTATCGAAATGCTGACTTGGTGTACTGCAGAAATGCAATATTATTCCATCAATACAGTCATCATAAGATTCGTTACCCGGCTTCAAGGACGCCTCCGAGACTGGTATCGAAGTCTTGGCGAATATCGTGTCACACCTCGCCGATGACGAAAACGCGAGTGCAACATTATGGATATCATCACAACACATGGCGTCTATATAGAGAATTACTATATGCAAATATAAAGAGTAAAGAACAGACACAAAGTGTCGTAACGATACCCCAAAATAAAATAACCAAAAACAATCTCCAATGTATCTTCATTAAAACATAACGTAATAATGGAAGACATTCAATGTATCATAAACAAAATCCAACTAAATCAAATTAAAAACTTAAAGATAGCCATCCTCAAATGCAACTAGGTCTCTTCTAATCGCGCCCTTCTATCTTAGCCTTAGAATGCTCACCTGAAAATGATGCTTAAAAACGTCAACATAATGTTGGTGAGATTCATAGGTTTAAGACACACAAAACATTTCTCCGATAATAGTTCACTGTGATTACAAAACATAGCAGGACAGTAAAAATATAGTTATTATACAACTAACATGCAATCACAGCTTACGGGACGGAACGTGCCCACCGATCCAAGTATAAATTGGGACGGAACGTGCCCACCGATCCAAATACCACCACAATTGGGACGGAACGCGCCCACCGATCCAAGATAATTATAATGAGTAGAGCCACTAGGACTTTCCCACTCAAATAATCACCATAATTAAACACCACAATAACATGCAGTATACATACAATAACCATTACAAGTCCATGCATTTTAACAACACATAATCACAGTAACTCAATAACAATTTTAACAAGCATCATCTCCATCCCAAGTTTAAAACAAAGTAAAAATATGGGACTATGAACTCACCTCAACTCCGCAGCTTCCAAACAATCAACTCACAAATCTATACAACACAATAATATCACATTACACGCGACCAAGCTAAAAGCTATAGTCCATGTAACACATATATATGATGGATGTCTAAGGTTCATATAACCCACTATGGATTACCTAGACTCCATACTAATCATCACCCAATACTTTACACTCACTAAATCCCATTATTAAAACTTTCAGAAAACGCAGATTTGTAGGGTACTTTCACCCACATAAAATCACAGCGAATACCGCTTCACAACTCACACCAAAAATCCACCATGATCCTTCATAAGCATACAAGCTTGTCCCAGAAGGTCATGCACTAAAAACACACACAAGTACCCAATGAAAAATCAAACATGACAACTATCCAGATTCGGATCTGATCGGACATCAAAAAGTTTTGACCTCGTAGACCTACTCGCACAACTTATTATCGCCTAATTTTCGCGTGGAAGTTAAACATAATATAGAGCTCAATTCCCACAGAAGAACTAACCCTAATCACACTTTGAAAGCCACCGTTGACCTCAATACTTTTACCCTAATTCTGTCCCGGTTTAACAGTTTTGACACCTTAACTTACAAAAATCGTTTGACTGACTTCCCGACCTCAAAATTGATCGTGGTCGGACTTTTTGGAAAGCTCTTTCTCTGAACTATAATTTAGATATAAAATTCGTGATCTAACTCATCTTCATCTATTAGATCTCATCGTATCTTTACAGACTTACAAATCTGTCAAAACCCTAACTCATTAATTAACATGTTTTAAACCCTAATCTTTTCACCAATCACCATAATATTATTAATTAATTATCCCAACATGTTTAATATCATTAATTTACAGAAACCCATAAACCCTAGATCCATCACAATTTGTATTACATGAATTATAAAAATTAATTAGGCATAAGTATTATAAATTTACCTTGATTAATGAAAGATGAAAACCCTAAAAAAAAATATTCTTCTTCTCTTCTTCCTAGCCTTGATCGAAAATTTCAATAGGGAGGAATGAGGGTTTTGGTTTTGTATTTATAGTGGTCTAAAATTTATTCTAGATATCTTTTCCTCCAAGATTTGCAATTAGAATACAATTTGGTTTCTTTTTTTTTTCCCTAGCCCTAATCGACCGAAATTATATATAATATATATATATATATATATATATATATATATATATATATATATATATATATATATATATATATATATATATATATAATATATAGGGAAGAGTTCTTTTCAGAACCAAATAAATGTACAGAACTGCGAGAACCAGCATTAACCAATCAGATTTTTTTGAATATTTATTTTTATTATTTAATTCAAAAGGGCATAATAGTAAAATTACATTTTTTTAATTTACTTTTGCTTTTTTTTTTTTAATAAAAAAACGTTTTTTAGTTCCTAAATTTTAGGATTTTTTTTTTTTTTTTTTTGAAATAATTTTTATTTTCTATTATTTCAAAAGTACGGTGCACATGTGTTTTTTAATATAATGTATGTTTACGTATATTTGTAGTGTTCAATTTACGTGTATTTGGTAAGGTGCATATGTGTTTTTTTAGATAATGTAAATTTACGTGTGTTTGTAGTGCATGGAATGGCAAATAAAAGTATTTTACATGTATTGTTTATAATTTAAAACAAAAACATTATATACAAAATTTAAAATCATGTGATAATACACTTCAAATACAAATTTCTATTTCTAAAAGCAAAAATGTTGTCATATATGCACATGTATTTTCCCTCGTTGGACACTTTGTATTTCTTTGTATGTATATGTGCACTTATATCTGCGGCTGCACTTGTGTCTTTAATCTTTAAATCTTTAGCTTAACTATCTTATCGCTAGATAGTATGTACAAAACACATGTGCACTCTTCATATTGCTCATCATACTCGTACCTGTAACCACAAAACACAAGTGCACACAAGTGCACACTTTAAAATAGAACTAAACAAACAAAATCTTTATATCATAACTAAAAACATATATGCACTTTCAATATATTTAACTCCAAAACTATAAAAACACATATGCACATGATCAATTTTCTCAAGAGATATACTATGATCAATTGCAGACTTGTTCCTTTTAGCCTGTACACACGAGTAATCAAATTGCTATAACTTTGAGTCAGTTTGTTCCACTCTAGCAATTATTTACTTTCAAATATGAAGCTGACACACTTTTCATTAAACGAAATTCATACAATTTAAATAAATAAGCATATATATCAATCAATATTGATCTAACAAAAGTGTCATTAATCATAAGCATTCAAATGCAAACATGAATTCAGTTGTTCAGATCTAGTACCAAGATGCATACTTAGCAAAACTTCATGCTCCAAAATCCAAATGCAAAGTAATATGTGCCTTTTCTTTTACAAATGCGTACTTAATAACAATTTGTCGATTTCCAAGTCAAAATTGGACCTCAAAAGCAACACATTTGAAAAACTAGTACTCTTTCTATAAAGAGATACTAATTCACATAATCTCAATTTGCAACTCCGACAAAAAAAAAAAAAAAAAAAAAAAAAAAAAGGTCAAACATATAGACTTGATCATCAATGATTCACATAACTCCCAAAGTTTTTTCCCAAACCCCAATTAACACCAATGCAAGATTTTACCACCAATCGGACCAAAGAAAATCAAAAGAATGAGACTTTGACCTCGAAATGACAAGCACATATAAGAACTAGTAGTCTTAGGACTAATCGTCACTGATTCACATAACTCCTAATTAAAAAAACGCATAATTCTTACCATTAATCTAACCAAAAGAATCAAATGGTTGCAACTTTGACTTCAAAAAGTCAAACATATGTTGCAAGTATTAATTCCTCATCTTTGCATCACTGATTCAAACTCCCAAATATGTATCTATAGATGTAGTACTTATTGAGTTGGGTATAAACATGTATCAATAAAAGACGACAATTAGATAAATACCGCATTGTAAATTGCTTTTAGCTTGGGATGTAAGGGGAGAGTCTGCAGTTTATTTTGTGGGAGACAGAGAAGTGATAGAGATCAAGATCCTCATAGGCGGCTAGGTTTTTTAGTGATAGAAATATCAAGATGTGATTCAGTTTTCAAAATACGATATATTCTTAAAAACAACCGTATATTGTGGAGTGACGGTTTTTTAATAAAAAACATAAAATACCGTAACTACCCTTTTTTATTATAAAGAATGTCACACAATCTTTCACTTAATTACCTTTATGCCACAACTTTTGATAGCCATTGATCAAAAAATAGAGGGCTCAGATCGGTTCTCGCAGTTCTGTACATTTTTTTGGTTCTGAAAATAACCCTACACTATATATATATATATATATATATATATATATATATATATATATATATATATATTATATATATATATATATATATATATATATATATATATTTTTTTTTTTTTTTATTAAATTTAATTATTAAACTTAAAAACCTTGTACTCTTTATATTTTATAAAAACCCTATACTTAAATTAACACCTTACGCGATAAACTCCTGATTTTAGGACAACCCGGAAAAATATCATTTTCAAAATAAAGTTTCCAAAAATAGAAATTTCACACTTAACATTAATATACTCCATAAAAATAACCTCCACGTAACTTACTAACGCTCAAATAATTGAACGAAGACTTGTTACGCAAAACCACAAAACACCAAAAATACACAAGTCATTTCTACACCACCAAGGCGATCAAAATGAACTTATCCCACAAATACCACTCAAATCATGATAAAAATCTCACACCAAGGGATTTAGTGCTAACACACGTAATTATTACCCATATACCGCACATTCACCACATAAAAGCACATAATACACACCACATAAAAGTTAAATAGATTGAGACTATTAGTCAAACTAACCTGCTAAAACCACGGTTGTTACATCATCCCCCACTTAGGAAAATCGCGTCCCGAGATTTAACAGCTCGTCTCATCAACCTCCTCAGGAAACAACTTCGGGTACTTGGACCTCATCTGATCCTCACGTTCCCAAGTAAACTCAGGACCACGCTTGGAATTCCAACGTACCTTCACCAATGCTATCTTACCACGTTTCATACTCTTTGACCTCTTGGTCCATAATCTCAACAGGTTCCTCAACAAAATGAAAAGTCTTATCTACCTTAATCTCATCTAATGGCACATGCAAACTAGCATCCGCCAAACACTTCTTCAGATTAGATACGTGGAACGTATCATGCACACAACTTAACTCCTCAGGTAATCTCAACCGATATGCCACAAGTCCAATCCTTTCCGTAATTTCAAACGGTCCTACATATCTTGGTGCTAATTTGCCTTTCTTACCGACACGCACAACACCTTTCCAAGGAGACACTTTTAGCATCACAAAATCACCAACACTAAACTCCAAAGGTTTACGGCGATTATCCGCATAACTCTTTTGGCATACTCTTGCTGCCTTAAGTCTTTCCTTAATCTGAAACACCTTATCCGTAGTCTCTTGCACTAACTCAGGACCAATCAGTTGGCTTGTTCCAACCTCTGCCCATAGAATAGGTGATCTACACTTCCTCCCATACAACATTTCAAATGGTGCACATCTAATACTGGAATGATAGCTGTTGTTATAGGAAAACTCAGCCAAAGGCAAATGAGTATCCCAGCTTCCTCCAAAATCAATAGCACACGCTCTAAGTAAATCCTCCAAAGTCTGAATCGTTCGCTCACTTTGCCCATCAGTCTGTGGATGATAAGCAGTGCTCATATCCAAACGCGTATCCAACGCCTTTTGCAACGACTGCCAGAACCGCGAAGTAAACCTACTATCGCGATCAGAGATAATCGACACAGGCACACCATGTCTCGCCACAATCTCATTAATATAAATTCTCGCCAGCTTTTCCATATTATAATCTTCACGAATGGCCAGAAAATGTGCAGACTTCGTCAGCCTGTCCACTATGACCCATATCGTGTCATGTCCATTACTTGTTCTAGGCAACTTAGTAATAAAATCCAATGTTATTCTCTCCCATTTCCACTCAGGAATCGGCGGCTGTTGTAACAACCCAGAGGGTTTCTGATGTTCCGCCTTAACCTTCAAACAAGTCAAGCATTGGCTAACATATTCAGCTATTTCCCTCTACATTTCTGGCCACCAGTAAGCATCTCTAAGATCATAATACATCTTGTCAGATCCTGGATGAATTGAGTATCTCGTCCTATGAGCCTCATCCATGATCAACTTCCTTACACCTCCTACCGATAGAACCCATATTCTATCTAAGAAATACCGTCCACCATCCTCCTTTTTCTCCATTTGTTGATCCAAACCCCGCAACATCTCAGCAGTCGCATTCTTATCCTTAAGAGCTTCCTCTTGCGCTGCCAATATCTTACCCTTAATTCTCGACTGCAATGTCATGCGCACATCACTCGTACACGCTTAGGCTTAATCCTTTCCTTCCTACTTAAAGCATCAGCTACCACATTCGCCTTTCCAGGATGATAGCGAATCTCACAATCATAATCACTAAACAATTCAATCCATCTTCTTTGTCGCATATTCAGCTCCTTCTGACTGAGAATATGCTGAAGGCTCTTATGATCTGTGTAGACAACATTCTTCGTGCCATACAGATAATGCCTCCAATTCTTGAGAGCAAATACCACCGCACCAAGCTCTAAATCATGAGTAGTGTAATTCTTCGCATGGATCTTGAGTTGTCGGGATGCATAAGCTATCACCTTACCTCTTTGCATTAGCACACACCCAAACCCTTGATTCGACGCATCACAATACACAATAAAATCATCTGGCCCATCAGGTAACGTCAAAATAGGTGCATTACACAAACTATCCTTTAGTGACTGAAAAGCCACCTCCTGCTCTTCTCCCCAAACATACTTCTTGTTCTTCTGAGTCAACAAAGTGAGGGGTTTAGCAATTTTCAAAAAATTTGCTATAAATCTTCGGTAATATCCTGCCAATCCTAAGAATGATCGTATTTCGGACGGCGTCGTAGGAGCCTTCCAGTTCTTGACCGCTTCTATCTTACTAGGGTCCACATGTATTCCTTCACTATTCACCACATGTCCAAGAAAATGTACTTCCTCAAGCCAAAACTCACATTTTGAGAACTTGGCATACAACTACTCTTTCTCCAGTAATCCAAGTATCGACTTCAAATGTTCTCTATGCTCCTCCTTCGACTTAGAATAAATTAGAATGTCGTCTATGAACACAATCACGAATTTATCCAAGTAAGGCTTGCAAACGCGATTCATCAAGTCCATGAATACCGCAGGTGCATTTGTCAACCCAAATGGCATAACCGTGAACTCAAAGTGTCCATAACGAGTCCTAAAAGCAGTCTTCGGAATATCCTCCTCATGCACTCTCAACTGATGATACCCAGAACGTAGATCTATCTTTGAGAAAAATCGAGCACCTTGTAGTTGGTCAAACAGATCATCAATTATAGGAAGAGGATACCGATTCTTAACCGTTAACTTGTTCAATTCCCGATAGTCAATACACATCCGGAATGAACCATCCTTCTTTTTAACGAATAACACAGGTGCTCCCACGGAGAATGACTAGGTCGAATAAACCCCTTATCCTGAAGTTCTTGCAGCTGCTCAGCCAACTCCTGCATCTCAGAAGGTGTCAAACGATATGGGGACTTTGCCACAGGTGCCGCTCCAGGAATCAACTCGATACGGAATTCAACTTGACGGATTGGAGGCAATCCAGACAAGTCTTCAGGAAAAAATGCCTGGAAACTTACATACCACAGGAATCTCTTCTATTCTACGTTCCTTAGCCTTTGCAGTCTTAAAGGTTTTCAAGTCCTTCCCTAAGCATTCTCCTTGAATCCGAAGGATACCACCATTCTATAAAGGTATACGAACTACCTTTACGTGGCGTATAACCTCGGCCTTATGTTTAGACAACCAGCTCATCCCTATTACTACATCGAAACTCCCATGCCCAAAAGGTATCAAATCAATCATAAACGGGATACCCTCTAACACTATAGTGCACCCACGAATAACCTTGTCAACTTCTACTTCCCTACCGCTAGCTATTTCAATCACAATACTAGACATAAGCTCACTAGGTTCAACACACAGATCGTTGATACCATTAGGCGCCGTTCACGACATTCGCGAATACGCATTCATACTTATCACAAGTACCCCCATCAAATGGGACAGTTAACACAAATATCACAATTAAATCAAATCCTACTACACGTAAGCATGTCATCATTGGTCAACGTAGCATTGGTCGTAAGTCCACATGTGTCGTGATACATGTATAATTATGTTGGCCACCCATAATTATAGATGTATCCTTTCACATGTGTACTCGCTTCCAATACCACACCTAACAATAATAACACCTTACAATAACACATACACAAACTTAGAATAATCACATATCACACCCATAGAATATATTCCAAAAACCGCTCAAGCTTTATTATTAAATACTTGGGTAAAATCCCAAAATCCAACGAAATCCATATTCCAACACAATACCAAACATCTAACGTCACTAACAAACATCCCAAAACATAATACTAAATAAAACAAAATCACACACGGCTCGAGCTCCATCCTAGCGTTCGTCTATCTTGAAATAATTCAACTACTCGCCGTAGACTCCAGGTCCGAATCCACTTCGTCTTCCTCACTTAGCCATCCATTTCGGTTTCCCTCGGGCTGTGGTAGTGGACGACTAGCAAAGCCACTCTCGGGATTCCTTCCTTCCTCCTCTACGCGATCCACAAATCCATACAAATCATGGGGCTCAGCTCGAACTACTCCTCCATCTTCTATGAATTTGGGACACTTTCCAGGGTACCTAGTCGTGGAGCCATCTTTGTTGAGTACCTCCGTCTCGTACACTTCTACCTCCGTTCCACCCACTTTCACTAAGGTCAGCTTTTCCTCGATCAGACATGGCCATATGCTCGCAGGAATCAAAATCCTCATGCTAGCTCGCCTCAAGCTACCGATCCTCTTGCAACCAGTAGCGACAACAATTGCCCAACGAAGCTTGCTACGTGCGAGAGGTGCCATGCTAAAAATGACACATAAGATACTAAGTACGGCAGGTCCAATAGACTCCCAAAAAAAAACTCGTAAAATACTACCACAATACTAAGATGAATATAAGACTCGGTAAAATAGTTCAACCATACCCTAATTCACTATATGAGGCTCCTGTTATAAGTCTAGGTCAACACCTACTTCCATCTATAACCAAGGCTCTGATACAATCTGTCACACCTCGCACGATGGCGAAAGGAGATGCAACATTATGAGTATCATCACAACACAATGCGTCTATATACGAATTACTAATCAAATAAAGAGTAAAGAACAGACACAAAGTGTCATAACGATACCCAAAATAAAATAACCAAAACAATCTCCAAGGTATCTCATAAAACATAACGTAAATGAAGAATTCAATGTATCATAAACAAAATCCAACTAAATCAAATTAAAAACTTAAAGATAGCCATCCTCAAATGCAACTAGGTCTCTTCTAATCGCGCCCTTCTATCTTAGCCTTAGAATGCTTACCTGAAAATGATGCTTAAAAACGTCAACATAATGTTGGTGAGATTCATAGGTTTAAGACACACAAAACATTTCTCCGATAATAGTTCACTGTGATTACAAAACATAGCAGGACAGTAAAAATATAGTTATTATACAACTAACATGCAATCACAGCTTACGGGACGGAACGTGCCCACCGATCCAAGTATAAATTGGGACGGAACGTGCCCACCGATCCAAATACCACCACAATTGGGACGGAACGCGCCCACCAATCCAAGATAATTATAATGAGTAGAGCCACTAGGACTTTCCCACTCAAATAATCACCACAATTAAACACCACAATAACATGCAGTATACATACAATAACCATTACAAGTCCATGCATTTTAACAACACATAATCACAGTAACTCAAAAACAATTTTAACAAGCATCATCTCCATCCTAAGTTTAAAATAAAGTAAAAATATGGGACTATGAACTCACCTCAACTCCGCAGCTTCCAAACAATCAACTCACAAATCTATACAACACAATAATATCACATTACACGCGACCAAGCTAAAAGCTATAGTCCATGTAACACATATATATGATGGATGTCTAAGGTTCATATAACCCACTATGGATTACCTAGACTCCATACTAATCATCACCCAATACTTTACACTCACTAAATCCCTTTATTAAAACTTTCAGAAAACGCAGATTTGTAGGGTACTTTCACCCACATAAAATCACAGCGAATACCGCTTCACAACTCACACCAAAAATCCACCATGATCCTTCATAAGCATACAAGCTTGTCCCATAAGGCCATGCACTAAAAACACACACAAGTACCCAATGAAAAATCAAACATGACAACTATCCAGATTCGGATCTGATCGGACATCAAAAAGTTTTGACCTCGTAGACCTACTCGCACAACTTATTATCGCCTAATTTTCACGTGGAAGTCAAACATAATATAGAACTCAATTCCCACAGAATTACTAACCCTAATCACACTTTAAAAGCCACCGTTGACCTCAATACTTTTACCCTAATTCTGTCCCGGTTTAACAGTTTTGACACCTTAACTTACAAAAATCGTTTGACTGACTTCCCGACCTCAAAATTGATCGTGGTCGGACTTTTTGGAAAGCACTTTCTCTGAACTATAATTTAGATATAAAATTCGTGATCTAACTCATTTTCATCTATTAGATCTCGTCGTATCTTTACAGACTTACAAATCTGTCAAAACCCTAACTCATTAATTAACATGTTTTAAACCCTAATCTTTTCACCAATCTCTATAATATTATTAATTAATGATCCCAACATGTTTAATATCATTAATTTACAGAAACCCATAAACCCTAGATCCATCACAATTTGTATTACATGAATTATAAAAATTAATTAGGCATAAGTATTATAAATTTACCTTGATTAATGAAAGATGAAAACCCTAAAAAAAAATATTCTTCTTCTCTTCTTCCTAGCCTTGATCGAAAATTTCAATAGGGAGGAATGAGGGTTTTGGTTTTGTATTTATAGTGGTCTAAAGTTTATTCTAGATATCTTTTCCTCCAAGTTTTGCAATTAGAATACAATTTGGTTTCCTTTTTTTTTCCCTAGCCCTAATCGACCGAAATTATATATATATATATATATATATAGATATTGGTTCTTGGAAAAAATACACTTTGGTGAAAAAGTGAGAAAAGTGTACAAATCACCCCCTCCCACTCCCCTCCTTTTTTTTCATTAACTCAAGGGACCTGATTGTAACTTCCTTTATTGTTCAGGGTAACTTTTGTAAATTCGTCCCCATTTATCATTCTATCATATAAAATACATAAATTTTTCATTTTTTCCTCTTTTTCATTTTCTGGTTCTCTCCAATGACGCTTCTTCCCTAGTGATTATTGCTTTCTATCTCTACACAATCAACGCCATAAACACGATCTAATCATATTCACTAAATCTTTTCGTTCATCATCGATTAAAGTAGGTATCGTAACTTTATTTAATTGTAATTTTGTTAGTTTTGTTGTGTAAAATCAAATATACAGGTATTAAATGTGATTTTCAGAATTCATTTTGCACAGATTATTGTTTGTTATGAGTTAGGGTTTTTATGAATTTTGATTCATGATCTACTGTATAGATTAGTTATTTGAAGCAAAGTTGAGAAAAAAATACTTGAAAAACATGTTTATAAAATTTACACACAAGGTGTTTGATAAAATGTCTAAATGAAATTTCATAACTGTTATGCGGTGATCTTACATTGTGATGCACTGATTTTATATGTTTGATAAAAAATGCTTAAATGATTTTCATCTTTGATTAAGTCATTTGATTTTTATAAATGTTATGCTAAGAAATGAGGTTTTGACGTTAAGTTGGAACCGAATACAATCCATATTCTAGTGATGATCCGAAACTGAAATGTTTTAGTTGTAATGGAAGTTTTAAAAAAGACTTGCAAAATATAGCAGTTGTAACAATGGTAAAGCTGTTAGTATTGATAATTAAAGAAGTGGTAAACCAAAAAGCATTTATAAGGGAAGCAGTGGTAAACGGAAAAAGTATAGTTGATATGAGTGAATTGGTGAAAGTAGTGGTAGTAGTAGTAAGAAATCACATGGGGAAATACCTCTTGTGATGATCTTAGGCGCGACATCAACATTTTTATTGAGGATCGTGACACACAAATGGCAGTGGAGATGTTTCTAAGCAAGCAAATGTATTCTACATGTTATATTGTTGATTATTATAAAGATGACAATTATTGTTTGTGAAATTGATATTCATAAAACCTGGTTACCGCTGCACGAACTGCAAGCCTTAAATGATAGTTTCCCTTGCATCCACGGGAATTATGTAAATCGTGATGATCTGTGCTTTACTGGTTTTACACTTTTACTTTTGACATCATATGCTGTTTGTCTATCTTATTAGTTGCAGCCTTTGATAAATTTTATCTATGTTTTAGTCAATCACCTCAACATGAGCTAAGAGAGGTGAGTTCTTTTTAGCTGATGTCAACACTAAACTGATCAACAAAAACATCACAACTGATGTCAGAGTGGATACAAGCTCTAAGGTAAACACACGTACTGTTATATTAAGTTTCCTAGTAGATGAATTAGCAAGACCCGTGTTAAAGTCACAAGTCATATGTAAATAACAGCACCTGTTGAAATCCAAAGTAAGAGATGAGAGAACGAAAAAATACTTAATTTTTTCAACATAAAATCTTGTTATTAGGAAGATAGGAAGGATGTAGGATATCTGCTTTTTGTAACACTGACAATAGAAATACGTAATGTTCACGGCAAAATATAAATGGAAATGCTAAGAAAACTGGTGCAATTTTCACGGGTGGGATGGGCTGATAATAAATGTTGTAATTCAATCCTTTGGGTTGACCACGTGGAAACATTGTAGGTTTACACAACCATCACTGTCGATGAGCCTGCACCTGGTCTGAAGACAATCTTCAGCTTTGTTGTTCCTGATCAGAAATCTGGCAAGGTAACTAGCGCATGCCTATAACATTTGTATTATTATCCACTATGTTGCACCTTTCTGTTATAAACTGATGCACTTTTTTTTTTATGAATAGTTTATATTGATTTATGTCCATGGATTAGATCCTAAGGAATGAAGATGAGTCTCCTAAGATAAGACGACTCTACTTCACTTGCGAGAAGAAATAAGGACATACCTTGAGGACCTGCCCAGAGAAAGACCCCGACAAGCAGATACAAAAGCGCCCAAGTCGCTCAGTTTATGGACCTTCCAAAATGTGCTATCAAGAATGAATCTTCTCGTATTCGTTGTTCGATACTTTTTTGCATTTGATAAATTTCCGTATGTTCTTTCTTTTATGAATTCCTTAGCTCATTGATATAATGAGGCTTTTGTAAATACAGTTTGTGTTATTCTATACGTCTGCAAATTATTTCTCATTCATATGATCAGCATTCTATTTTAACACTGATGCACCTTTTTTTTCTAACACTGATGCACCTTTTTTTTCTAACATCATTTACCTTTAACATCAGGTTACTTTCCTAATGTTAACATTAGCAATATAACCACTGATATGACGTGTTTTAGGTACTCTGGTGAGGCTTTTGTAAATACAGTTTGTGTTATTCTATACGTCTGCAAATTATTTCTCATTCATATGATTAGCATTCTATTTTAACATTGGTGCACCTTTTTGTTTCTAACACTGATGCACCTTTTTTTTCTAACACTGATGCACCTTTTTTTTTTCTAACATCATTTACCTTTAACATCAGGTTACTTTCCTAATGTTAACATTAGCAATATAACCACTGATATGACCCGTTTTAGATACTCTGGTCGAAATTGCACCTCTAGCAACATATAAATACATTTACACAAGTTAACTACAAATCATCCTTCGTTCAAATGCATGAGTTCATATAAAGTTCAAGTTTTATTCTATGGGGTACGTCTAGCTTCTCCCCCTTTTTTCCAATTACACTCTCTAATTAACAAGTGTACACACAACACAGAATATGCATGATGTTACAGTCATATTCATCATGTACACAATCTTCTGAAGTCGAACTCCCTAGAGCCTAAAACTGAACTACATTGAATTAAAGTTTCCCTAAACCAGGTATGAGCTTCATGAGATTTGAAAGTTGATTCTGCAAACAATTGATCTCATCATCAGCTTCCTCTTCAACTACCTTCTCTTTTTTATATGTTTTTCTAAAATCTGCAACCACCTTAGTGATCTCTTGAATCAAGTCAACGATCACCCCATCAACGCCCATCAAGATTTGTGCTTTGACCACTTCTTGCACATTTCTGAAAAGTCGACAAATGTTTTCATTTGGTGCAAGTCTATAATTCCAAAAACAAGGAAAATAAAATCTTGAAATAACTTAATGATTTCGAGAAGTTAGATCTTACTTTAGCTGGCCGTAGCTTACGAGAGATAGTTTAGATTCTTTAAATTGTTTTATCACTCCTGGATTTCTTAAAATGGATCTCACTTCGGCAACGATTCCATTTAAGCCACCTGATAAGCACAACTTCATTGCTTCTTCTAAAGAATTCCTTCTAATGTCTGTATATGTTTCACACCCTCCGTTTGTGAGAAATAAAACCTAATCAAGACATTATAACGAGCAAACACAATCAAATGGAGGACCTTTTTGTAATTACCCAACTCTATTGCATGATATAAAATGTGACTTACAGGATAAGTGTGTTGTAGTTTCCGGACCAAAAGGGTTGCATCAGGCTGAAAGCTTGAGAAAAAGATTGGGTGGTCTTTAGCATACTTGAATACAACCTGCCAGAAAGAGAAACAAAATTAATAAACTACAGATAGAAACACATCCGATGAAAACTAAAATAGGTAAAATGATAGCTTACTTGAAGAACAACTTGTATGGCGTGAACCAATTCTTCGGTGTACTCAACATCATCATCAAACTTAAACTCAATGTTAAATCCCTTCGAATGGTTTATTTTCTGAAACACCTCTTCCAATGTGCATAGATGATCCTCCTTTTCGGCTTTCCACTCAAAAATTCTCTCATCTTTTGTTTTTCTAAACAATGGTTTACCCAACTGATATTATAAAGATTACAACACTTAGTTTAATGAAATAACTACGTATATTATAAAGATTACAACATTTTGTGACAGCGTATTACTCTTCTTAATAATCTGAACAATACTATCAAGCAGTAAAAAAAGTGAACTAGCAATTGTTGTAACTTGTTTTGCTACTGTCATAAAACTGAACTTATTTTGCTAATGTGATACAAACGGATGCACTAAATTACCTCAAACGGATGCACTAATATATATTAACAGATGCATTAATATATATTAACAGATGCACTAATATATATTAAAAGATGCACTAATATATATTAACAGATGCACTAATTTTTTTAACAGATGCACTAATATATATTAAAAGATGCACTAATATATATTAACAGATGCACTAATGTGAAAATCCGGGCTCAAATTTCAATGAAGATTAGGGTTACAAAAGTAAACCACAAAAGATGAGAGTTTTACATGGGCATCATAGAACAATTTACCACGTATCATGCAACCTGGGTTATCTTACAAAGATTACAAGAGAATAAACTACAATCTATATTTTATATAGCCCGCAGATCTACTTATTCATAAAAAAAAGGAAGCAATTAACCTGGCCTAACATCAAACTGGTATCTCTTCCCCTTTCACCTGTATCACGCCTTATTCTTCTTTCCAGGCGTACATCAGCATCTGCATTAAAAATCAGCATCTTATATAGTGAAGCTCAATTAAAATGTACCAAAATGATTGAATAGTCAGAACATGGATAAAAAGTAAACTTCATCAAAAAAAAAAAGCTGGTGTATAGAAAAGAGCAATCCTTTACGCATTGCATGTAACAAGATTTAATAAGCAAAAAGAACCTGTATCAACAAAGATCTTCATCTCCAACATATCATGTACACGGGGATCATGTAAAATAAGTATGCCCTCCAAAATTATCACATCTGAAGGATTCACCTGCCAAAAGGTATTCCAATTTTATTTAGATTATACTTCAAGAAAGAGATACCAGAAAAGGATTGTTGTATTATTGGTATATAACATTTTATATATTGAAATAGAGGAATACTAAGAGTTTAAATCATTATATTGAACAAAATACTAAAAATTTTCAAGTAATACTTGAATGAATATATAAAGTTCAAAACATCAATTCTACGGTCAAACAAGACTTTTCATTATGGCTTATAAATGGATCCAGAAACCAAACACTTAAGCACCTTCTTGAAGTGCTAAGCTTTCCATGCTTTTATTAGTTGGCACTTTTAATCCATTTATGGAAGAACGAAATGGTTGGGTTCAGGCTGTTTCACATCTTAAACAGGTCAATAGGGTGTCGAGAGTCACCTAAAGTGTATTTTTAATGCATAAAACCTTCTAAATAATTACCAAAAGGTATATAATTACCAGAATAATAATTCCCATTTTCATCCATTCATCAACCGTTTTGGACACTTTTTCAAATTACTATCAAACATAAAATTCGGAATAATATATATTAACAGATGCACTAATATATATTAACAGATGCACTAATCTTTTTAACATATGCACTAATATATATTAAAAGGTGCATAACAGATGCACTAATATATATTAACAGATGCACTAATCTTTTTATCCATACTCAAGTTCCTATTTTCTGAACAGATCTATCAAATATTTTGCTGCATCTATATATTAGCAATTCTTATTTCACATTCTATGAAAAGTGGACAATAGACATTGTAAATTCACGGCCAAAATGTTATTAAATATTGTCGTTTCCATTAACACTCATCCTATTCGTGGATAGGCTGCTATCATCATGTTTGGTAGGGCACTTGCCACATTGTTTCATGTAAAAATGCAAAACAGATACAATCACAACATTTCTCCTCTTTTTTTAGGGCGTTTAATTCGGTCGGCTACCTAAATACATGCTACTCGTAGAATTACTAGCAATTTCTCCTTTTTTTAAGGGCATTTTACCCGCTTCGAGCAAGTGCCCTGACTTCTGGTGGGCTCAGACTCTTAGACCTATTCATTTAGTCAGCCAACAGTCGGACACCATGGTTACCAAAGAAAAATAATTACTTGCATACATAAAGATCTCTACGCTAATATGTCCAAACAGATGCTCTAAAAACGCAAATGGATGCACTAATATCTACCAGATGTGCTAATATCATACAAACAGATGCCCTAACTTATAACATGATGCTATTATCATACTAACTAATATCATACAAATAACAGATGCACTAATTACACAATGATGCCCTAACTAATTCAACAAATTTACAATTATTGTGTGTTTACACTTTACACATTAATGCCCTAAAATAAGTTTTTCCTTACTGTTGTTTGAGTTAATATATATTAAATATTAAAATAATTAATCAATCAACAAAATTTGTGCACTTACTGTTATATGTACTTCCGGCGGTGTCACCGGTGATAGACCATTCGTGAGAGCAAATAGAGGTGTCCGGTAATTGATGTCGGTAATTTGATTGAGGTTGCTAGCGTTCAATAGTTTTAATGACGGTGTCGATTCGATGTTGGTGATTCCCGGTGATGATGGTGGCGATGGAGATGGTGAGTGAGAGGTAACTGATCGGAAGTGTTGTTTTTCGATCGGAGATTTTTTATTAGAGAGAGAGAGAGAGAGAGAGAGAGAAAGCGTGTGTGGGTTATAAGCGTATTTTTTAATTTGTTTCATTTTTCACCCTGATCTTTCTAATGTTATCAAATTCGTCCCTATAACTTTTTTTCTCACTTTTCTAACGAATTACACTTTTCTCTAGAACCGGACTCTATATATATATATATATATATATATATATATATATATATATATATATATATATATATATATATATATATATATATATATATATATATATATATATATATATATATATATTTTTTTTATTTTTATTTTTTTATTAAATTTAATTACTACACTTAAAAACCTTGCACTCTTTATATTTTATAAAAACCCTATACTTAAATTAACACCTTACGCGATAAACTCCTGATTTTAGAACAACCCGGAAAAATATCATTTTCAAAATAAAGTTTCCAAAAATATAAATTTCACACTTAACATTAATATACTCCATAAAAATAACCTTCACGTAACTTACTAACGCTCAAATAATTGAACGAAAACTTGTTACGCAAAACCACAAAACACCAAAAATACACAAGTCATTTCTACACCACCAAGGCGATCAAAATGAACTTATCCTACAAATACCACTCAAATCATGATAAAAATCTCACACCAAGGGATTTAGTGCTAACACACGTACTTATTACCCATATACCGCACATTCACCACATAAAAGCACATAATACACACCACATAAAAGTTAAATAGATTGAGACTATTAGTCAAACTAACCTGCTAAAATCACGGTTGTTACATATCGCCAACTTCAAATGCAACAGTCGAATTCCCCTGAAGAATTCATAAGTATAATATACTCAGAATTCATCGGCAGCCCATATGAACACACCATCCGTGCTTGAGAAGAATTCCTTAAAATGAAGTGTTGTTCTTTCCAAAAGAAGGACTTAGAGAAACACTATGATCGCATGTCCCAGCGATATTATTGCTTAAATGGAGTCGATGACGTCAACTGATTCGTTATTTTTATTTCCAAAGGAAAAGGCAACGTATGCGTTTTCCCCGGGTCGTGTCCCAACGAAGGTCGAATATCGAGTCTTTGTTCCGGTGTCGAATACGTGTAGTGAATGAGTGAAAAAGAGTGATTGATTTGTGATTTTATACTACGAACAATAAAATAATAAAAGTAAACAATTAATTAAGCTAATGAAACAATTGAACTAAGCATATGAACTTAAAAACGAAAAATTGAATTTAAAAATGTTACGCGACGAATTATAAAACGTAAATAAAAATGATTTTGTGAAATTTAAAACCTAAAAATATAAAAATAATTTTCCTATATTAAATCTGATAAAAGAAAATTTTTGGAAAAAGAAAAATATTTTTTTGACTTTTTAATAATTTTTTATGAATTAAAAACTAATTAAAACAATTTAAATGATTTAAAAATAGTAAAACAAGTTGGAAAAATCTGAAAAATTCTGAGTAAATCTAAAATTAAGTTTTTTATCTAGGAAAAATAAAATCAGAACTGAAATACACCTAAATAAGCAAAACAGTCAAATAAGCACTTGCAATAAGCATTAAAAATAAGCAAATCTTATCCAGAAATTCCACAAAGTTCAAATCCCAACAAACACACTTTATAAAGCTCAAATCAACTTTATGAGACCAAGTAAGCACCCAGAATTAGCAAATAAGCACTTAATTAGTCCAAAGTTGAGACAGAAAAGTATGGCTGATCAGCCAACTTTGGGGCCTCAATAAGCAGTCAAATAAGCCACAAAACTCAGATCCCAGATATTGCCTTTATTCCTTGCTATGTTGACTGTCTATAAACCAAAATTCAAGTTCTAAACCTAATCCAATAGGCCACAAAGCAGGCTAGATCAGCAGACAATTAACAAGTGCATGCCTGCACTTGTTCTGTAGCAGCAGACCAAGAAAAAAAAGGTGCAAGACTAGTGCAATTCTAAACCACAGCAAATCAACTTTTTCAAACTTACTTTAGCACCTAAAAACACCTCATAAATACTAAATTGAGACTTCAATTAAGCTCAGCTTATGCTGAGCTTGTCCTAAGCAGTAATTGTTCTCACAGATTCACCAAAAGACCAAAATCAAATAGTGAGCTATGAAACCTTAGACACTAACTGATTTAGGCTAGCAATAACTAAACTAAGCTCACTCAAACCTCAAAAACATGCATATCCACAGTACCAAATGCTTGACAGAACAATATACCAAACACCCCCTTAGCTACTGCTATTGCAAATTTTACACTAAGATTGACTGATCTAAGCTACAATTCCACTAGTACTATAACTAAATAAGCTACTTATCATCTAATAATCAGAAACCAATCAGCAAAAAGTACCATAAATAGCAGAGCAGATTAGAGCAAAACTTAAGCTAAAATTGAACTTACAAATTCAGAAAATGATGAATTAAAACTGATCTTACTCAAACCAATACCCAGGCTTAACAAAAAGTCAATAAAATAACCCAATCAGCTCTTTCCTAAATCAGCTTATCCTTCAACTCCTTATGTTGACCACAGTTGACCTGTTGACTTTCTATTTGACTTTTGAGGATTTGTGAGATATCAATAAGATTTAACTACCAGAAGCTAACAATAAGCTAGATAGCTTATATTAGCTTAAAATTAAGATAAATCAGCTTGTTGAAGCTTAAGTTTAAAGTATTTTTGAATTTTTGAAATATTTTTGGAACTATATATATTTTTTTTTTATTTTTCAAAGAGATTTAAACAAAAGCTAAGGTTAAAACAGAAATGGACTAGAAATGATTTGTAATAACTAATAACAACTTTTGATAAGCTAAATTCAGGTAAACAAAGTAATTGAAATAGAATCAAAGTAAACTAAAATGAAAATTTCATTAATAAAACCTTAAAGTTACAAGAGAAATTTAGAAATTGCAATTTAAGAACTAATTTTAGCAGAGTAACATTACAATAAAACTAACTTCACAACTCTGAAAATCATCTACTATTTATAGCCAATGGAAGAACCTTCTAGCCTCTTTGCCAAGTCATCAATCCGAGGGAGATTGTGCTTCTTCTCAGCCATCTTCAGCCCTTGATCAAATCCTAATCATCTATAGCCGTATGATCAATCTTCATGAGGTGTTTCCACCAATAGGAGCCTGCCATCTGTCCCATTCGTGTGCTTCTTTGATATCTGACACTTCTGACAGCTTCTAGATGCCCCATGATTTGACAATCATGCCCTTAATTGGGTAAATTGGTACGGGGTAACTTTTAGGGTTTATGAAACAGTACAATTTCTGGGTTCATTTGGGGAAAGGGTAAAAGGTTTGGCGGGGTGGGAGTGTTTGTTTATTTTTTATTTTTTTGACTCTTTTGACTGTGTTAGTTAAAAGGGGTTGACTGGGTTTAGTTTATGGACGGGTCGGGTTAAGGTTTTGGGATGTGGGCTAGGTTATGTGGATGGGCTGGGTTTGAGTGTGTTTTAAAAGGGATAGTTGGGCTTGTGGTTTTAAAATCCGGTTATAGAGAGTGTTTTAAGAGATTTAGGGATTTAATTATAGGGACCATAAATGTAAATTCTGAATTCTCAAGGGACTGATCTTGCCTATTTTTCAAAGTTGATCTGAGGGCTGAATTTGCAAATCTTTGATACTTGGAGGATCTCAGTTGACTTTTTGACCATATTTTCTTCCCGACATTGGCTCTTTAATCCTCTTCACAATCCCGTGCTCGGTTTCCCGGTTCTTTGCTTGATTTTGTCCTTTTCTTCAATATCCGTGCCTGCATATGTAAAAACACAAAAACACAATATATTTGGCATTTTGGTCGGGTTTTTGGTCTATTTGGGTCCGGTTTTGGTCTAGAAATGGTATGTGTTTAAGCACATACCAAAATTCCCCCAGACTAAGATATTGCAATGTCCTCATGCAATGTTATAAAAACACGTTTTTGAAACCGAAAATTTCCAATCTCTTTTTACTAACTTTGAGAAGTAGCAAAATTTTCAAAAGAGATTAAGAAATCTTAAAGTTCTAAAAACTCCCCGATTTTCCATTTTATTCTATTTTTGTATTTTTATATATTTCTCATTATTCATGTGACGGCTTTTGTTGACAATCATTATCTCACGATAACTTTTAGGGTCTTCAAGTAGGAAACACGACTCATGAAGAAGTGACCATACGGATAAAATTCGTCGTTCCTGATTTTTCACGAGTCCCCAAACTAAGCTTAAAAACGAAATCATTGTCATTTACAAGTTAAATTGCCAACACTACTCAGAAAGTTAATTGTGGACTTCTCGTTCCCAAATTCCTATTTTCCTCTATTTATTTTATTTTTGGTGAGAAATGAATTTCTTCAAATTCTCGTTTCGATAATTTTTATTCCGATAAAGATACCTTAGTTTAGACGCTAAGTAGTTTCCAATCCTTCCCTCGAAAACCGTTGCATACAAAAATGAGGTCCACATCAAGGTCTCTGATTTAACACGATTTTGAGGATATCCCTTTTATTTGCGACCGAAACAACTCATCTACGAGTCCAGAGACGGAAGCCTTTATTAGGACACCCCCGGAGTCGAAATTTGGCATTTTTAACATTATTAAGCACATATTATTATTGATCCTTGGCCCTTTATAACAATCACAACATCGGCTGCGAACCGGCAAGATGTGATAGTCTATTATGACCTTGGAATTTTTCCTCTGCCTTTATTAGAAGTCTACAACATCGGCTGCGAACCGGCAAGATGCAGAAAACTTTTTATGGCTTTAGATTATTATTATTATTCATTATTTATTATATATTTTGCCAAATCCCGAGTCCTACGGCTTTTATAACAATCCCAACATCGGTTGCGAGCCGGCAAGATGGAATAGTCTATTACACCGTAACACTGACAGTACCTTGATGTGTACCCAACTTTCATAAGCAAGAATTCTCTAAGGAAGAAATAGAAACTAATTATCGCCAAAACCAAAATACCTTTAATTATTCCTAGATTTCTATTTTTTAGGTGAAACAAGCTTATGGGAACAAGAAGCCACAATTAACTTCGATGAGCTCTAAAGAGATCCAACTACTCCACGTTTAGCAATCTAACTTATAAACAACTCTATCATTTCTCGTTCTTCGCAAATTTAAAATCTTAAATAATAAGATCCGCGAATGCTTAGCCAAATAATCAAGCCATGCATATATAAAGTCGAATACGGGAACTTGCAAACTCTTAAAAAGAATTCGCGTTTTCTAGTTCCTTGTGTAAAAGACTAGCACGAGCTTATAGATTATAAATGGTTAAGGGGACAAGCTAGGGCTCAACACGCCCGGTCAAGTCAGAATTTTATTCCTACTCTCTCCAGCGGAAAGTCAACAAAATGTCAAAATTTATTATATTTTTGCAAAAAATTTTAAATTTTTCTCATTTTTTTGGATTTTTTCAAATTTTGGAGGAAAAACGGGGTTGCATGAGAAACGGCAAAAATGCAAGGCAAAAATCAAATCGACAGATTACCCCCCCAGACTAAAATGAGACATTGTCCTCAATGTCTTAAAGGTAAGGGTTCTTCTACAAAAATCTAAGGCCGTTTATTAATTATGCCAAAAGATAGATGTAAAACGATAAGATTTTAGGATATCGATAAGCAGCGAATGATGAAACTCGAGTAGCGTGAAGGAAACTACGAGCACGAGAGTCTTCAATCATCGGGCAATCCTGGACACATCACAGAAAACACGAAACACAAGATACGGAAGAGGAGACCTCTTCATGTTTTATTAGAAAAGAGATAAGAAGATAGAAGGATATGCATGGGGTGCCTCCCACGAAGCGCTTGTTTTTCGTAACCGAGTCACATGAGCTTGACTCGACCCCGAATTTATTTGTCCATGGGGGAGCAAGTGGAAAAGATAATCTCCATCGGACTTTCGTTCAAAATGTTTGGATAAACACTAAAACATACGAAAGTTCCACTCCGATGAGATACCCGCGGCATTTTTTAGAAAGAATAACCAGAAGTGGTAATACCGGGGTCAAAGGTAACATCCTCACTCCCGAAGGAGTGAAGGATGGGAGAAGGCACAACATATGTGATGAAGAGCATAAAGATGTTGAGGATGATCATAATAAGCTCTTCATCATCAGCAGAAATTTTGTCAAAAGTCTCGGGTGGGAGGGTTGGGATGAAATCTTCATGAGAAGGTATGCCTCCCCCCAGACTAGAATCATCCTCCAGATCAAAATAGAATTGATCGTATTCCGGAGGAGATATGCAATGAGTGAGTTCACCGGAGAACTCCTCATGAAGAGAATCAATCATATGATGATTTGTGAGCTCAGGTTCCGTCACAGACTCATCACTTTCCTCTATCTGACTATCAAAGATTAGATTATCCGAAATCAAAGTAAACCCCGATTCGAACTCAAACAGAGGGTTGGTGATAGTTGTTTTGAAAGTTTCGGGAACAAGGTCATCAAATTTCTTTGGTAGATTGATTTCAACTTCCTTCGGAGGGAGAGCAAGAGATGGCTCTTGGTCTAATAATTTTTCAAAAAGAATATCTCCCTCCGGATTAAGACAAGAATCATCAATTTCCGGTGAAATTGATTCATCTTTGAAGAACACCTCGAGCTCTTCCCGCAAGATCACACTTCCCTCAATTGGAGGAGAAGGATGGGAAGAGTCGGAATTAAGAATCTCGATGTGATAAACTTGTTCTGGAGGTGGGACAAGTGGTGTGCTCTTAGAGCTAGCAATTTCCACCGCTTTCGTTGTAGTCTCCGATTCGTCTTCATCATCGTCGTCAAGAACACTCTTAGAATTTGCGGCACAACACTCAAACCATTTGCTCGATCCAGGATTGATTTTCATAGCCTTGAGCTCAGCACGTTTTTCTGACATGCTCTTGACCGTGAATCTGGAAAGATTTGGATCAACTCTTTTAGGAGCAATTACGGGATCGGACTTTTGATCAACCGTAGCGACATTGCATTTGTCGGTTTGAGGATTCGAGTTCGGATTAATATTGAACGTAACTTTTTCCTTATCGACCCGCAAAGTAATTTCTTCACCATAAACATCGATCAAAGCACGCCCGGTCCTCAAGAATGATCTTCCTAGAATAAGAGGAACCCGGGGGTCGGCGTCAAAATCAACTACCACAAAATCTGCTGGAAAATGAAACTTCCCCACCTTTACAAAGACATCCTCGGCTACACCTTTAGGGAGGGTTATGGACCGATCCGCAAGCTCGAGGGTCATGCAAGTGGGGGTGAGATCGGGTAGAGAAAGTTTCTTCCAGATGGATAACGGCATTAGGTTGATGCTCGCACCAAGATCGGCCAAGGCGTGACATTCAACCATTCCCGGAAATTCACATGGGATGAGAAATTTTCCGGGATCTCCAAGCTTTTCCGGAAGCTTTTTGAGAATTGCCGCGGAGCAGTTTTCGTTCACTGGAGTTTTTGTCATTTCAAATAATTTTTCTTTATTGCTCAACAAACTTTTGAGTGTGGAAGTGAATTTAGGCATCAAGAGCAAAGCATCCGCGAAGCTTATATCAAAATGTAATTCTTGGAATATTTGAAAGAATTTTTCCATTTGACTCGAAGCTTTGTCACGGAGCTTTTGATCACTCAATCTCGAAGGATACGGAAGATTGGTCTTAACGGGAGCTTCTTCAGGAGCTTTTTCTTTTGGTTCAACATTTTTCGGTTCAGATGGCTGGATGACCGGAGGTTGGACGTCTTTGGTTCCTCCGTTGTTAGTAGGAGGTTCCGTGTCCTTGGTCACCTCGGTCTCACGGACGACTACCTTGGGAGGTAGAGAAGAATCGGTAGTCGGAGCCGTGGGTCCATCATATGAAATACCGCTCCTAGTAGTGATCGCCTTAGCATCGCCCCTCGGGTTGGCGATCGTGTTGCTTGGAAGAGTAGTAGTACCCGAACCCGAGGGTCGATCATTTAAACGTTTGTTCAATTCGGTTATTTGATTAATCATCATTCTATTCATTTCCTCTTGTTTCTTTTGTTGTTGTTGGTTTTGAAGAATGAATTGCTTTAATAACTCATCCGAGGGCGATGGGTTTGGCACAAATCCTTGATTTTGATTGTTTGGAAGATTTGGCCCTCGGTTGTTTTGAACAAAACCTTGATTGTTGTTTTGAAAATTTCCCTGATTAAAGTTTCCTGGGTTTTGAAAATTTCCTTGATTCGGGGCTTGGTTATAATTCCCTTGGTTTTGATAACCTTGATTGCCCCGATTTTGATTTTGATTATTTGGAATATTACGGTTTTGCACTTGCTGATTTTGATTTGGTGGGAAACCGGGTGGTCCGAGAAAATTGTTAGAACGGTAGCTGAGGAGATTACGGTCTCCTTGAGGTTGGTAACCGTTACCACCTTGATTGAAATTTCCAGAAGCAGCATACACATTCTCTTGAGTGTAGCCACCGGAGGCTGGGCACTCGAAATATTGGTGAGGACCACCACAAGTTTCACAACTATGGTTAACAACATTGACTTGATTGTTGTTGTTTTGAGTTGAGATCTGATTTTGATGAATTCTCAAGATAGCCGTAGACAAATCATTCATTTGTTTAGAAAGAGCGGCTATCTCGGAGGTAGAAGAATTAGTGCTAGATCTTGTTGACTCATTCCTCTCGGCAGAGGAATCCCAGAAATTATGGTGGGTGGTCATATTTTCAATGAGATCATAGCACTCTTCGGGTCGACGTTTCATAAACGTACCACCGGCAGCAGCATTAATCGTATCACGGTGTCGTAATGTCAAACCGTTATAGAAGGTATCTATAATAGTGACCAATAACATATTGTGGTTCGGACACCGATCAATCGATAACTTGTAGCGTTCCCATGCCTCAAACAATGATTCATCGGGAAGCTGACGGAAATTGCTAATCTCATTCCTTAATTTCGTCACCATCGACGGTGGGAAATATTTCGCCAAGAACTTCGTAACCATTTCGTCGAAACTACGAATGGAGTTTTTGGGAAGACGATCAAACCAAGCGGTGGCATGATGCGTCAATGAATAAGGAAAGAGATATAGACGGAGGGCGTCATCAGAGACCCCATTTTGTTTCATACTTTGGGTGACGGTTATGAATTTGTCAAGATGCTTGTTCGCATCATCACCCGGCAAGCCATGGAATTGGCACGAATTTTGGACTTGTTGAATCATATGATGCTTAAGTCCAAAATCGGCGGCTTGAATATTGATGGGGGCAATCGGGCCACCACGTCCGTGCATTGTGGGTTGGCACAGCTCCTCCATCGTTCGGAGATCGGGAGCTGGCATGTGATTATCACCACCCACCGGCGGGTGTTGATTGTTTTGGTCGTCGGCCATTTCTTCAACGTTTGAGAAATGAACACGGTGATTGTGACGAATAATCCTCTCGGGATTCGATAGTGGTGAAAGAAGAGGGTGAGAAGTAGAAGATCGGGTGTGCATACACCAAAAACAAACACAAAATCAAAAAGAAAAACCAAATTTGAAAATAAAATATTTTTGGATTTTTATATTTAATGAAAAATTAGATTTATTTTCTTTTTGGTGATCGTTAATCAACCGTACTCGTTTCTTTCAAAACTACGCGCAGCGTGGCGGGAGAGAAGAATGGATCTCTCTTCGGTCTGCAATTTAATGTCAAGACCTCCTTAAACCCCGTAATTAGGTTGTAGTAAAGAAATAATCCAAGAAACGTTTAACTTCACGATCTCTTTTGTTGTTTATTCGGAATGGTTTACAACCGCCCTCCTTCAACGGAAGACCGAGGATGTATTATTAATGGTGAAAACACTTTAGGAAAAGTGTTTTTTAGTTATTATATTTTTGTATTTTTATTTTTTTTATGAAAACGAAAACTTCCGAGGAAGGGTCTTCAAAACACAATTCTTATGGCGAAACTCCAACTCTTTTCAAGCCTTCCCCGGCAGTGGCGCCATTTTTTGATTCGTTATTTTTATTTCCAAAGGAAAAGGCAACGTATGCGTTTTCCCCGGGTCGTGTCCCAACGAAGGTCGAATATCGAGTCTTTGTTCCGGTGTCGAATACGTGTAGTGAATGAGTGAAAAAGAGTGATTGATTTGTGATTTTATACTACGAACAATAAAATAATAAAAGTAAACAATTAATTAAGCTAATGAAACAATTGAACTAAGCATATGAACTTAAAAACGAAAAATTGAATTTAAAAATGTTACGCGACGAATTATAAAACGTAAATAAAAATGATTTTGTGAAATTTAAAACCTAAAAATATAAAAATAATTTTCCTATATTAAATCTGATAAAAGAAAATTTTTGGAAAAAGAAAAATATTTTTTTGACTTTTTAATAATTTTTTATGAATTAAAAACTAATTAAAACAATTTAAATGATTTAAAAATAGTAAAACAAGTTGGAAAAATCTGAAAAATTCTGAGTAAATCTAAAATTAAGTTTTTTATCTAGGAAAAATAAAATCAGAACTGAAATACACCTAAATAAGCAAAACAGTCAAATAAGCACTTGCAATAAGCATTAAAAATAAGCAAATCTTATCCAGAAATTCCACAAAGTTCAAATCCCAACAAACACACTTTATAAAGCTCAAATCAACTTTATGAGACCAAGTAAGCACCCAAAATTAGCAAATAAGCACTTAATTAGTCCAAAGTTGAGACAGAAAAGTATGGCTGATCAGCCAACTTTGGGGCCTCAATAAGCAGTCAAATAAGCCACAAAACTCAGATCCCAGATATTGCCTTTATTCCTTGCTATGTTGACTGTCTATAAACCAAAATTCAAGTTCTAAACCTAATCCAATAGGCCACAAAGCAGGCTAGATCAGCAGACATTAACAAGTGCATGCCTGCACTTGTTCTGTAGCAGCAGACCAAGAAAAAAAAGGTGCAAGACTAGTGCAATTCTAAACCACAGCAAATCAACTTTTTCAAACTTACTTTAGCACCTAAAAACACCTCAGAAATACTAAATTGAGACTTCAATTAAGCTCAGCTTATGCTGAGCTTGTCCTAAGCAGTAATTGTTCTCACAGATTCACCAAAAGACCAAAATCAAATAGTGAGCTATGAAACCTTAGACACTAACTGATTTAGGCTAGCAATAACTAAACTAAGCTCACTCAAACCTCAAAAACATGCATATCCACAGTACCAAATGCTTGACAGAACAATATACCAAACACCCCCTTAGCTACTGCTATTGCAAATTTTACACTAAGATTGACTGATCTAAGCTACAATTCCACTAGTACTATAACTAAATAAGCTACTTATCATCTAATAATCAGAAACCAATCAGCAAAAAGTACCATAAATAGCAGAGCAGATTAGAGCAAAACTTAAGCTAAAATTGAACTTACAAATTCAGAAAATGATGAATTAAAACTGATCTTACTCAAACCAATACCCAGGCTTAACAAAAAGTCAATAAAATAACCCAATCAGCTCTTTCCTAAATCAGCTTATCCTTCAACTCCTTATGTTGACCACAGTTGACCTGTTGACTTTCTATTTGACTTTTGAGGATTTGTTAGATATCAATAAGATTTAACTACCAGAAGCTAACAATAAGCTAGATAGCTTATATTAGCTTAAAATTAAGATAAATCAGCTTGTTGAAGCTTAAGTTTAAAGTATTTTTGAATTTTTGAAATATTTTTGGAACTATATATATATATATATTTTTTTTGATTTTCAAAGAGATTTAAACAAAAGCTAAGGTTAAAACAGAAATGGACTAGAAATGATTTGTAATAACTAATAACAACTTTTGATAAGCTAAATTCAGGCAAACAAAGTAATTGAAATAGAATCAAAGTAAACTAAAATGAAATTTTCATTAATAAAACCTTAAAGTTACAAGAGAAATTTAGAAATTACAATTTAAGAACTAATTTTAGCAGAGTAACATTACAATAAAACTAACTTCACAACTCTGAAAATCATCTACTATTTATAGCCAATGGAAGAACCTTCTAGCCTCTTTGCCAAGTCATCAATCCGAGGGAGATTGTGCTTCTTCTCAGCCATCTTCAGCCCTTGATCAAATCCTAATCATCTATAGCCGTATGATCAATCTTCATGAGGTGTTTCCACCAATAGGAGCCTGCCATCTGTCCCATTCGTGTGCTTCTTTGATATCTGACACTTCTGACAGCTTCTAGATGCCCCATGATTTGACAATCATGCCCTTAATTGGGTAAATTGGTACGGGGTAACTTTTAGGGTTTATGAAACAGTACAATTTCTGGGTTCATTTGGGGAAAGGGTAAAAGGTTTGGCGGGGTGGGAGTGTTTGTTTATTTTTTATTTTTTTGACTCTTTTGACTGTGTTAGTTAAAAGGGGTTGACTGGGTTTAGTTTATGGACGGGTCGGGTTAAGGTTTTGGGATGTGGGCTAGGTTATGTGGATGGGCTGGGTTTGAGTGTGTTTTAAAAGGGATAGTTGGGCTTGTGGTTTTAAAATCCGGTTATAGAGAGTGTTTTAAGAGATTTAGGGATTTAATTATAGGGACCATAAATGTAAATTCTGAATTCTCAAGGGACTGATCTTGCCTATTTTTCAAAGTTGATCTGAGGGCAGAATTTGCAAATCTTTGATACTTGGAGGATCTCAGTTGACTTTTTGACCATATTTTCTTCCCGACATTGGCTCTTTAATCCTCTTCACAATCCCGTGCTCGGTTTCCCGGTTCTTTGCTTGATTTTGTCCTTTTCTTCAATATCCGTGCCTGCATATGTAAAAACACAAAAACACAATATATTTGGCATTTTGGTCGGGTTTTTGGTCTATTTGGGTCCGGTTTTGGTCTAGAAATGGTATGTGTTTAAGCACATACCATCAACCTAAAGCAAGTCTTTCTTAACTCCTTCCCAGAGTCCCTTGGAAACGAAGCCTACCGAGCATTAGAAGCAAGAAATATCACGATAGCTCAAACAACGCTTGGTGAGCTTTATCAGTTGATTTTGAATGCGTTGGCAAAGCTTTGTAACCAGAAAAAGTTCCTCGCTGAATTCGAAAAAATGGGAAAGCGTCTTGGATCTGCCTGTGATGACAAATAACTGCAAATCAAATGCAAAGATAAGTTATCATGTGACTGTACTCATACAAAAAGAAAATTCCATACTAAAAGGTTTTCGGGCTTCTCTAGTAAGCCCCGATTTTCCCGACGGAGCGAAAAGAAAAAATGGAAGTTCATAAGAAAGAAAAAGCAGCGTGGAAGAACATCCGATAGGTGCTTCATATGTCAAAAAAAGGCCACTTTGCAAGAAATTGTCCAGACAAACGGAAATCCCAGGCTTTGATCCAAGTCCTAAGCCAAGTGGAACCAGTGGACCTTTCTGACCTAGAGTCCCTTTACTCTCTTGACGATGAGCCAGGAGACTCAGTTCTTTGCACGGTCGCCTACTCAGATTTTTCCTTCGATGATGAATCTGACCCAGATTCACTTGACGATGATTCTGACTTTGGAGTTCACATGGTAAATCCAATCCCTCATGTTTTACCAGTGCAAGAAGATCCTCCATTACCGCTAGCCAAAGTTCATCTTCTTACAGATGTATACGCCAAACCTATCCCGGTTATTGCATTTTTTGATACTGGTTCCTCAGTTTCCATTTTAAATCCTTCAATCCTTCCAGATCACTATTGGAAACCTCATCACCAAAACTTTATGGCTGCTAATGGGGAAAAATTTATCATTGACAAGATAAGTGTCCCTATTAATATTCGGCTATTTCCAAAGTGTGTCATCAGAAAGAGGCTCATAGGATCAAGCTCCCATGGAAAAGACCTCTTGATTGGTTTTGATGTCCTCCATAAGCTACCAAGCTTACGATGGACAGGCGAAGGTCTTCATTACAAAAGCTTTTTCAACCCATGGACAGACATGCATCGCCTTTTTGTCGCAACCATTTCTCCTCCCGTGTTCAACATCGCCAATATAAAGCAAAGATTCATCGAAACCTCGTGTGCCTCATCTCATACATAATTCCTCACCAAACACCCTTCACCGTTATGGTTAAATCCTTCATTTTTTGTCTCACTCCCATTTAAACAAAATGAAGATGTTAACCCCACAAAAGCAAGCCACCCTGGAATGAACCCTGACCATTATCAGCTTGCCCTTGAAGAATGCGATCAATTGGTTGCCCAAGACATTATTGAACCCACTACCTCACCATGGGCATGTGAAGCATTCTACGTCAACAAAAGAAGTGAACAAGTTCGTGGGAAATTGAGATTAGTTATTAATTATCAGCCTCTGAACCATTTTTTGGCTGATGATAAATTCCCACTCCCACAAAAGAAATCCATGTTCCAGCACTTGGCAAACGCCAAGGTACTTTCAAAGTTTGATCTCAAATCCGGGTTCTGGTAGTTGGGCATCAAGCCTGAGGATAGGCCAAAAACAGGTTTTTGTATACCAGATCATCATTACCAGTGGAAAGTAATGCCGTTTGGGTTAAAGAATGCTCCATCAGCTTTTCAAAAGGCAATGATAACCATCTTCGAGCCGATTCTATCTAATACACTGGTCTACATTGATGATATTCTTCTGTTTTCTCCAGACGAACAATCTCATGCAGAATTACTTTCAAAGTTCTATTCTTTAGTCACAAAGTATGGGATCATGTTGTCCGAAAAGAAAATGGAAGTTGGGGTAACCACAATACATTTCCTTGGAATGGAGATTTCTGACGGGAAATACCCGCCTCAACCACATGTGGCTCAAGAATTACTAAATTCCCAGATGAATTATCTTCACAAAAAATGATTCAACAGTTTCTGGGGTTAGTCAACTATATGTCTGATTTCCTGCCAAAACTGTCAAATCACACCTCCATGTTGTTCCCCATGTTAAAAAAGAATCCCCCACAGTGGACGCATAAACAAACAGAAGCGGTGAAAGCAATCAAGCAACTAGCTGAAAAGATGCCTCCACTAAAGATTCCTGTCTCTTCAGAAAAAAGAATCCTGCAGACAGATGCAAGTGATGAGTGCTGGGGAGCTGTCCTACTTGTTCAAGATAGCAATGATAAGAGGCACGTGTGTGGATATAAAAGTGGCACGTTTAAAGTGTCTGAGCAACATTACCATTCCTCTTTCAAAGAAATCATTGCGGTCAAAAGGGGTATCGAGAAGTTCCAGTTCCACTTGATAGGGAATGAGTTCCAAGTGGAAATGGATATGTCTTCCTTCCCAAAAATGCTACAGTTTAAAAGAAAAATGCTACCTCATGCACAACTTTTGAGGTGGTCAAACTGGTTCTCACAGTGGAAGTTCACAGTAAAACACATCAAAGGAACAGAAAATGTCCTTGCAGATTTCCTCTCTCGACCAAAGGCCTATAAAACGGAAGACAAGAACCCAAAGAATGCACTCCGAACACAAAACCACACTCCCAACGTTCCCCTAATGGTTCTCTCAGCCACCCCCCAAAATGAAGAAGGCTCTTCTTCAACGCCTCAACCACCAAACCCTCTTCTCAACCTACCAGAGGAAATAGTTGAAACCATTGCAGATCAAACATTTGAAAAAAGAGCCAATTTGTGCTACAAGACATTCCTCACCATCCTCATAAAAAATCATGGAGTGTTCATGAAAGGCCTCAGGTTCCACCCAGACTACCCATTTCTCAACGTGTTACATATCCATGACTTATGGAGGTTTCCCAAAGAAGCATTATGCTTCTTCTATTACCTCTTTGAATGTTTCACAGTTGGCATATCTTTTAATGCGGAGAAACTCCTCTCCTATGTCGTCAAAAGCCAATTTAATGATGTTCCCTCCCATTCTAAGCATTTACTTACTATGCTACAATGGTTCATTCCCCACCACCAGTGGACTGTTCACGGGGTACTGTTCATAAAAAAAAAAAAAAAAAAAGATTTGTTTTTTTTTTTTTCGAGTTAATGTTCATGGCATCGAGCGGATGTGACCGGGACGCGGAATATGCACTATTTAAGCTTTTGCAAATGGGTACGGTGGCCGAATACGAGAATGATTTTAAGATTCTTATAAATCAAGTAACGGGGATATCATAATCTTTACTTAAATCGATTTATATCTCTGGACTTAAACCGCTTCTACAATGTGCACTCTTAAGGTTAGCACCTACAACTTTAGGAGAAGCCTGTTCCATAGCCCGTATAATGGAGGCTCGTTTTGAGATAATTGCAGGGAAAAAGCTGAACATTGAAGAGAAAATAGATATCATTCTATCATGGCCAAGTGAAGAAGCTCCATATGTGATTAAAGAGTCCTTAGATGCTAATGAAGATATTGGTGTTGTTGAGGTTAGTAGCGCGATAAACGATGTTTTTGATATTGGTGAGAGTAATGTGGAAAGCATGGAAGTTCGTAGTGAGTTTAGCGAATTTTTAGAAAATAAAGAAAGTGTGGAAGATGTTGTTGTGGCTGGTGGTGAAGCGTGTAGGGTTGACGAAGATGAGTCGAATATAGTGATATCGCTACTTAAGGATGGAGGTGGTATATCTGATGATAGTATAGATGAAATAAATTTGGGTTTAATCAAGGTGTTTGTGATTAAGATGTTGGAGGGTAGAGATGTTTCCGGCAAGAGTTTGGTTGTTTGTTTGAAGTGGGTATATCGCGAGAAGAGTCGTGGGGCAACAAAAGATAGAAGAAGGGTGTTGTGTTATGTCCGGCGAAAGAAGAAAACAATGGAGGCTGTAATTCAAAGAAGATCATGGAATCCCGGAATTAAGAAAACTTTTGAAGACAACACCTTGAGGGCAAGGTGATTTTGAAGGAGTGAGGAATGATACGCCTGGGCTCGAGCCCAAGGCTCAATTAGCTATCAGGGTTTTACTTTGTCTTATAAATACTCTTCATTTATTATAATCAATCAAAGTTTAAGATCAATAATTCTCTAGTTCTTCTCTTCTATTTCTTAAGGAGCTCGCACACGCTAAAAGTGGTGCCTTATCTCGATACAACCCCTAACCGGGTCGTATCACTAACTAAATAAAACAAATGACAAAATTTGGGATCCGGTTCATTTCGGAAAAATCTAGATTTTTTACAAAAATCCTAGGTGTTACATGAGTTGGGGTATGGTAACTTGGAACCATAGGCCAAAATTTTGCCCTATAACGTGCGGGTCACGCCCCACACCTCGTGCTCTAAGTGATGGTAAGAATGTGTTTCTTTTACTTTTGTGCAGCTTATTAGATATGTTTGCTTGTTAACAGTTTTTAGTAAGTAGATAACAATGTTGAAGAGCTAAATTGTTAACAATTCCGGATCTCATTTGCCTCTGATGTAATTGCAATATAATGAAAGGAAATTGGGAATGAATAAGGCTTTATTTATTGATTTGTATGTTGAATGGTGTAGAGTATATCTTTAGATAGGATGCCAAGGAGATAATCTGATTGATCGTTTTCTCACTTTGATGTATTATACCTTAAAGCAAAATATGGGTATTATGCATTCTATGTCACTTGGTATTAAACCAATTTTTTTTTCGTTTAAGAGGATGTTTGGCTATGCTTATTTGAAGTGCTTATTAGCTTATTATATCATCAGAACACAATAAGCTTAAACACTTGTAACAAAGTGCTTATTAGCTTTTTGAAGAGCGAAAAATGGGCTTTGAGTCGCACCTTAGAAATAGCTTCTTTGTATAAGCTATAAGTTCTAGACTAAGCTAAGCCAAACACCCTCTGAATCAGGAGTATTTGGAAAAAGAAAAGGTGAAGGGAAATATACCATTATTGTACTCAGTTATCTTTTTATCTTATGATTCATAGTTTGCTTATTCCATCGTATGTGAAATATCAGATTGCAGGGGTTCCAGGAGTGACAGAATCACTTTTCTTAACCAGACAGACCACACTAGCTGAAGAAAAGAAGAAGTTGAATGCACCTCCCAAGCTATATACTTGTGGCAAAGGGTGTCGAAGTTCCAAGGCTCATGCCGAACATCTTAACTCTCAGTCCCACACAACACGGGTGATCCAGGATGGTCATCTAAATGAGAATAGAACAATAGTAAAGACACTTGCACCACGTATGGTTAATAAGCTATCCCAAAATGAAGATGAATTTGATGATGTAAGTGATGGAAGCGATGAATGGGAGGAGGTTGGCGGGAGCGATGAATGGGAGGAGGTTGATGGAAGCGATGAATGGGAGGAGGTTGACGTAAGCGATGAATGGGAGGAGGTTGACGTAAGTGATGAATGCGAGGAGGATGAAGAAAACGATAACTTGGTTGGTGACACGAATCATATGGTTATGGACGGAGTAGAATCTGATGAGGATATGAAAGAGGATGAAGTGGATCCGATTTCTTGCTTTATGTGTAAAACCCGAAAATTCTAAAATGTGTTAAAAGACTAAAATGCCCTACAATCAAAAACTTTGACATAACAAGTCCTTAATGCACCGAATTGATCCTGAAGCTTGGTAAACTAATAAATTACGAAACCAAATAATCCTAAACTACAATTGATACGTTTAAAAGTTACATTGGACCTTTGTAAATTTTAATCTAGCCGAATATTACATATAGCATACAAATATATCATTTTGAATTTTAAGGAAGCTAATAAATTTGGAAGTTATCAATCTTGTTATTGTAAATTGGTCCTACCCTTATTAAACCGAAATTCTTGCTCCCTCCCTCCTCCAAAATCTCGGCTCAACTTCCTATAAGTTAGCCATATCCTTTTGACCCTCCACAAAAAAAATACCGATCTTCAAAAGGCTCCACAAGAAACCCTAAAAACCAACCTTCTGCTGTCTTTTCTCCTGCTGCTGTCGAGCAACAAAAGCCACAAAAGGAGCCTTGATCTTGTCCCATTCTTGTGTTATTCATCACCATAAGGTAAACATGTTATGCTAGTGTCAATCCATTCGAGTTTCTAAGCAAAAACCCTAACCGTTTGTGTCTCTTGTTCCTTTTTCTGCCGATCGACCAAGAAGGAGAAGCAAAGGATTTTCGTTGGTGATTCAATTGAAGGTGTTTTTGTTTCTTCGTGAGATCTTCTAGGGTAACGCATCATCCATCTTGTTCATGTTTCTTGTGTTTATTCAAATGATAGAACCCTAATAAGTTACATAAAATCATAAAAGTAAGGAAACCCTAAAAACCCTAGTAACATGGATCGACTGAAATTGTTTTGACTATTAATTCGATTTGAATGTGTTTTAAGCTGTGATAAATCAACTTAAATATGTTGTAGACTCGCCTAAAAATGTTTTATGTGAAGAACAAATGAATGGGATTAATAAAACCCTAGTGATTACATGTTATACTAAAAACGGCTACTGACCTGGAATTGTACTCGGCTTTAACCGGCTATAAATAAATGATGTGAACTGGTATTGTAATGGTTTTTGAGTCTAAAACTAAGTTCAATGAAGTGGCTATCTGGAGAAATTTATTTTGTAATTTTTAGAGGCCTGTAAGGCTACTTTTTGATTTTTAGAAAATCATGTGTCTGGTCGTATTTGTAAAGTCTGGAAAATCAGTCCGGGTTTTTCATTTATCATTTTCAAACCATAACGAACTAGGATGTGTCCTTTTAGCTGAGTAAAATATCACATGTTAGCTAATTACTGGAATTTTTGTAGAATTTTATAAATTTTCTAGACTGGGAAAGAAGATGGAAAATGGTCGGGTGTTTTTAATTAATCCGGTTCTGGAACAGGTTGGGAGAAAGGATTTTTAGTTCGTATCTAGACAACTTAATAAAATCTGGAAAAATTACATAAAATACTCAAGACCCTGGGGAACGTCTGTGAATTTTTATAGATTTTATTTCGAAGGTTTAATATGGTTTTCAAAATATTTTAAAACGAGTCCAGTTAATACCTAAAAACTGTCAAGACATGTAAAAAGGGTGTGAATTGTTATTTTCCTAAGCGAAGGGTTATAAATTGTGAATCGTGAAACTTGAGGGTAAAATTCGTATAATAAGTTAATTTGAAGGTGCACTCTGTAATCTTGGAAAATAAAATGCGTGATGTGTTAATAAATTAATGAGAGGGGTTAAAATGTAAACTAAGTAAATCTAGGGCTTCATTTTGTAACTTTGATAAGTAAAGGGGTATAAAGTGTAAATTATGAAACCTAAAGGACTAAAAGAGTAACTTGATGAATCTAAAAGCTAAAATGGAAAGTTACTTAAAAAGGAAGGGTTTGTAATTCTTGTCTACCCCTCTAGGTGTGAAGAAAGAGAGGTCCCGATCCACTCTGTGTCATCCATTTCTGATTTGTGTTTGCTTCTGAAATAAGGTACAGATATTCTGACCTTCTCTGTAAGGTTTCCTATGATTCTTTTCTGATCTGTTAAATCTCTGATTTGATACTCTGTTACGATCCTTTGCTATGACACCTTTGCTTTGACCTTTGATCTCTGATTTTGGACCTATGATATAAGACCTTTTTGATATGAGATGGAAATGTTCTAAGTAAAGTATTTTGAAAGGATTTTTCAAGCATGATATATTGACTTTAAGAAAACTATTTTGAAGTTTGTTTTATGAAAACTAATTGAAAGACCACTTATGAAAATATATTTTTGAATGATTGTTTTTAAATGAACCTTAAGAGAAAACCTTTTGAAAAGTACTTTTGATATTGAACCTTTTGAAGATTTGACCATCGGATACATTGACCCTTTTTGGATATTGACCTGGGATATTTGACCTGCTGATATTTGAACTTCTGATACTTGACCCTCTGATAATTTGACTGGTCTGATTATGAACTTCTGATATTGAACCTTCTGATATGACACTCTGATTATGATATGAACCTATGACCTGGACCTTTGACTCCCAGTTTGATACCCGAGCAAAATTTGTGACCCTAGCCATGAAGGTAACATGGCCGTGTCTGTGATGCACCACTGGCATGACTAGTGTGTAGCCCTAGTGATTTGGTTACACCGTCCCTTTGATTTGGTCTGCATGTGATTGGGTAGGGGCGTATGGATGCATCCTAGATCTGTTCTGTTTCTGATATATCTGGTATGTCTGGTGACTGGTACTGTGTGCAATACATGCCTTTCACAACCCTGGGAGCTTGCAACTCCAACCCTGGAGGTATCCCCTCAACCCTGACTTGGTATGCTGAGGTCACCCCTCCATACACCCTGGTATGTGATTTGATATGATATGTTCTGGGCTCGTGGTGGATTACTGTCCTAAACCTTTACTCTCTCTCTGTACCTTGACTTATCTATTTCGTTATACTATATATGTTCTCTTCCTTTTATTGCTTTTGTTTTCGTTTCCGTTTATTATATATCTGTTCACTGGGCTTTGTAAGCTCAGCCGCACGTTTTCTTTTCGTGTGCGGCAGGTTTTAGTTGGAAGCTGGGTTGTTATTAGAGAGAGCCTTGACTTAGAAGACCTTGCTAGCTAAATTGGATTTGAGATGATTTGAAAAGTTAATTTCAGACTTAGTGATTATTGTATATCTCACTTGTAACCTTGTAAATTCAGATTTTGGATTGTAACCCTTGGAATCCTATTGTATTATTTATGTCATATGCTTGTGTTTGTTCTGATAAGAATCCGTATCTGTGACACCTTTGCCCTTGTCGGGTTGGGGTGTTACAGATTTCTTGCTTTATGTGTGACAAAGAGATTGAAACTATTGAAAGATGTATGATTCATATGCATAAGCGTCATGGTTTGTTTATACCTGATGTCGAGTATCTTAAAGATCCACGTGGCCTTCTTACGTATCTTGGACTAAAGGTATAACGACTTCCAATCTATGTCGTTTTTCCTATAATAGTCAACAAATGCTCATATTTCTCACACTTGTCTTACTGTCATGATGCTTTTACAGGTGAAACGTGACTACATGTGTTTGTATTGCAACATTAATTGCCAACCTTTTCGCAGTTTGGAAGCGGTTAGGAAGCACATGGTGGCAAAAGGTCATTGCAGAGTCCACTATGGTGACGGTGATGAAGAGGAAGAAGCTGAATTAGACGAATTCTATGATTATAGCAGCAGGTATATATGATCGAGTATGTTGTCTCTCGAATTTCATATATGCAGCCCTGTTTCAAATGTTTCTCTATTTGCAGTTTTGCAACATGTGAAGTTAATAGACCACCATAGAACTGTAAACTGGAAACTATATGAGCTAATCGGGCAATAAGCACTTTGCATGGCTCTATCATTTACTTTTAAATCTAAATTGACACTAACAGACGTGAACAAAATGTGGCAATTTCCAATCATCTGGTTTACGGGTTGAGTGCACAATTCACAAATGGTTAGCTGATATGATTTTCTTCTGTAAATATAGTTACGTAGATGGAAATGGGAAGCCGCTCGTGACTGCTGATGGCACAGGTGACAGTATAGAACTTGGAAGTGGTGGATCTGAACTTGTCATTACTAATGCAACTGATGATGGAATATCAGCAAAAGCAATTGGTTCCAGGGAATATTTACGTTACTACCGTCAAAAACCACGCCCATCTTCAGATGGTTTTGCCATTACTGCTGTCCTAGCTGCAAGGTATAAACCATCATATTTGATAAAAGTTTAAACCTAACATGAATTTTAGCAATATAAAATATAGTTTTGATTGTGAACCTATATATGACTCGTAGGAATAGGAACATGGGTTTGTCAACAGTGCACTCGAAAAAGAACATGGTGAGGATGAAGGTGATGAAGCAGATGAATCGGTCAGGGGTTGATGCTATGCGATCTAAGATAGGCATGAAAAGCAATGTCATCCGTGATCTTCCTAAGAACGTTGAGTATTAAAACTTTAATATGTACGTCACTAGACTCTTAGTCTTAGTTATTGTATTTTCTCATGTTTCACTGACATTTTTGTAAACAGATGTTATTGGTCTTTGATTATGAGAATTTGCGTTCTGTAAACTTCTTAGCCTCTTTAAATCAAATGTGAGAATGGTTTATGATATGTCTAGCTTTGTGGGTGTCATACCCATTTTGGCATTTTCAATGAAGTGACCATAAGCAAAAATCAAAATATTGCTATTTGTTATGCTTAAAGGGGAAATAATCCCTGCACCGAACTGCAGAGAATTTTGTATGCTGCTAGAGTGCTAGGTTATACACAACCCATAAGTAAACCATACATACAAACAATTCACTTTTCCAATCAAGTCTGATACACTTTTGTAACCAGACATGAAACATAAGTATGAATTAACGCGGTTATAGTTAGTAACATATATGGGAATAAAAGGTTAGTTTTGAATTGCCAAAGGGTATTATGTTATGCCTCTGACTAGTGATGTTGGTTAACTATTTGTAATAGTTAATCACCTACATTTGAGTGGTAATTTAATTAGCAAGTAATGAGTTGATGAACTTGAGGTACTTCGACTTCTACATTGGTATCTAAGCTATAGATATAAGTCGTATAACCAACCTTTTTTTGAAGTTCTGCTTATAGTTAGCTAAGGCTTGTGAAAAGGGTTAGTAGTAGATGGAAGATTGTATAGATTACATGAGGCTGGTGAAAACACTTGACCAAGTTGTTGCTTTTACCTCTTTAGCTGTTGTTTTAGCTACTATAGCATGTTCTCACACGACCTCAAAGAAAAAGAAATGTATGCTGTTAACATTTCTGATATGACCATTGAGGCTTGTCAAGCATATATTAGCTACATATATGCTAATATAGAACATCAAGATTTTATCAAGCATAGACTTGATATTCTAAGAGCTGCTGAAAAATATGATGTGTTGGATTTAAAAGACGTGTGTGAAAAAATTTGGTAAGATTTACGACATTAGGGAAGAATTTAATGCGTTTATACAATCTTCAGGTGTGGAACGGTTTCTAAACTACGATTACTTTCTAAAAGGAAGCATTCTGGTACAACATTCATCTAAGATGGTTTGTTGTTTCAAATTTAAATGATTGATTTGTGTACATGTACAAAATTTTTTCAGTTAAAGGAAGCATTCGATTATGTTTACAAGTCTATGTTACAGCGGAATTTGGATTACTGATTAGTATTTTTACACTTATGTGGATTGTTTTATTGTGTTGTCTAGTGAAGTTTATGCTATCCGAATGAACCATGCATTCACATTATTTGCGATGATTAGGTTTCGTCCGGTCAAGTCTTGTTATCTGTGAATGAAAGGGCCTTGTGCAACTTTTTATCTGCTTATTAGTATATTTGCTTATTTTGGAAGAAATAAACACTTGAAAGGAAGACGTTACCTTCCTTTTTGATTGCATATTTGCATATGATGAGTTTGTAAATACTCATCATTTTATACCCATAATAGACACTAAAATGACCTAAAACACCCAATATATATTGCAGATATCCTTGTTTTGTGTTTTATGTGTTTCAGGTACTGAAGGATTGAAAACAGAACGAAAACGAATATTTTTGGATCGACTTGACAACAATTGATCAAGTGAAGACAAAAGTCAAAGACAGAGTCAATGTCAACCCCCAAAATCCCAAAATGAAACAAATGGTCCCTGGAATTAGTTTTGATTTTTGGCAGCTTTAGTCCTTGGATTTTCAGATTATTACAACTTTGGTCCCTAAGATTAAACCTAAAATCCAAATCTAATCCTAAATAAAACCCAGCTACAAACTTAACTAAACCCAATCCCAATCCCAAATTTCCCAAGCCCAACCAAAATACCCAACCCGGTATTTCCCATTAGCTAATACACCGTTTGACCCTTGGTCAAACTCTTCTTCTATACCAATTTTCCCGCCAAAATCAGTTTCAACGTATGAGATGATTTCAAGGGCATCCAAATGATCAGAATGGATCAGAGATGATGAGAAGACTTATCCCACCTCAGTTTTTGTATAAATAGGCACCAATGTAAGCCTATGAAGGCAGTTAGTTTTATTTTAAGTCGCTTTTATAGTTTGTATGTTTAATCAATAGAATTTCAAGTTTCTTGTATTAATTTAAGTTAATCTCAGTCTCATTTGTCTTTAATTGTTCCATGTTGTACGATTTAACTAAGTTAATGAAAGTTCAAGTTTATCACTTAGTTCGAAATAAGCTAAAGTTATTATCAAATAAGTTCACCACTGTTCCTAACCATTCCTATAAGCTTATAAAAGCTCTCCATAGCTTTTGGTAAGTTTATATTAGATAGAACCAGATCAATTCAAGAAATTCAAGAAAAGTCAAAGAAAGTCAAACTCTGCTCAAAATAAGCAGTTGTGTAAAATAAGCTGTTTTGGATGAGCTTATGGGGTATTGATTTGCTTGTGCTAACAAGCTGGGGTTTATAAGATCATTAGTTCCATGGTTTGATAGCATATCAGTTGTAAGCTATTTTCCAATTTTTGCATTATTTCCATATTACTGTACCAGTGCTTATTTAGAGCTTATTGTACTTCTTTTCTGCTTATTACTAGTTTAAAATTACATATTGTCTGCTTTATCTGTTTTAAATAACCTATGCTCTATTTTCCTTAAAAAAGTTAAAAAAGCCAAAATTAGCTTATATACAGTTTAGCTTATTAAACTGCTTAATTCCATTTCACTGTTACTAGTTAGTGCTTAATATACCTAGTTGTCATCCTAGAAGTAAGTTTTCACCTTAATTTAATCTGTTCCAGTTAAAAAACCAAATCAAAACCTCTTATAGGGGTGTTTGGTTTAAGCTTATTTTTGGCCATTTGAGCCATGTACTGTTCAATTACCATAAGCTGAGATTTGATCTAGCTTATTTAAGGCTAGATAAGAAGTTTTCTGTAGTATTTAAGTAGATTTGAAAGTGATTGGAGGATTTGAGCTTATGAGTAAAATTCTAGAGCCAATACTGCCCTATTAAGCTACCAATAAGCTCAGCTTATTTAGAATAGAAGTTTTTGCATTTGTAAGTCCCTTTTATTGGTTAAAGTAAGTATGCAGAAGTTGGTGTCATTTCATTGAGTATTAAAGAATTTAAGGTCAAAAAATTCCCTATACTGCATCAGTATAGACTGAGCAGATCTGAGCCTTATAGCTGCTGATCTCAGCTTAATTGTGGCTTAACCAGTTAAGTTGAAGTCCTGATTTTTGGTTTTATGTGATCCTCAGTAGGTTAATTTTAAGAATCATCGGCTTTTGTGGAGTTTAGAAATCATTTAAGTGCTTAAAAATAGCCCCAAAATTGCCTAGGATTGACTGATTTGCCCTGTGCATCAGTCCTTCCTTTTTGGCTTATTTGAGTTTTGCTCAGTGCTTATTTCTGAGTTCTAGTGCTTATTCAGTATTCCTATCAGATAATTTTTGGTTGTTTAGCTTATTGCAAGTTTGCCTTAGCTTAATTAAATAGCTTATCAGTCCTTTCATTGAAAACCTTGGGCTTATTCATTGTTTTACCAACTGATCAGCAACTTGAGCTTTTTCTGGGCTTATTTGTGATTTTCATAAAAAGTGTTAGTTGTGAAATTTGCTTATCTCATTGTGCTTAATCAGTTTCAATAATAAAATCAAAAAAATAAAATAAAAGCAAAAAGGTCAGGAGTGGGATTCGAACCCTGGTCTCTGGACTCAACACACACACCCCTTACCATTGTGCCCTTGGGACTTCTCTGGTTTATCTTTGCACCCATATATATTTAAACCCTTTTTCCCTTTTAAGCTATTCGAGCTTATTAGCTTATTACCAGCTTATCCCATTTAGCTGGCACCCTTTTTATATTTTTCTTAGGCTTGTTTTAGCATAAAGTAAATTCACAAAAATTTTCAGAATTTTTAGAATAGTATTAGTATTTATTATCTATTTTTCTTTTTAAAACTATTTTAAATTCATAATAAAAAAAAAAATCAGAAAAATATAAATCTTTTTTCTAAAATTTTCTTTTGTCATTTAAAACTTAGGAAAAATAATTGGGTACTTGTAGGATTTATTTTTATAGATTTCACTTTTTAATCCCGTTTTTAGACTTTCCGTTTCGCATTTTTTATATAAATTGTGTTAAACTTAATTTTCTAGTGAGAATTTGTTTCTCATTATTTAATTAAAATTAAAATAAAAATACAAGCAAAATTCCATATTCTAAATATCAGTCACTCTAATCCAAACCTCAAACGATTGCCCATTCACACCTCGTTGGGACACGACCCGGGTAATCACTTACCTGGTATCACACATATCACAAACGTGAGTTTTTACAAATTAGCCTTTTTCCTAAAGGGTTGATTTGTCTTTATTCACGTGTATCCGTCTGATATTATTTATATATACACTTTAGCACGGATCAACATACCTGAACAAAAAGATCACGAATAAAAAAAAATTAACAAAATAAAGGCGAGAAGCTCAGGACTAGGGACGTAAATGACTCGAGTCAAACTCCAGCTTGGCTCTAAGGTAATTAGGCAAATCTTGAGGTCAACCCAAGGAGCTCTCATGATGTAAATAAAATTTTGGAGTACGAGTATTATGAAACAAAATTAAGTTCAAATACTCGTAAAATTTAAAAGGTTAAGAACTTATACAAATTTTGCTCTCTACAAAATACTTTTATGGTCCAATGTCCAATTCAGTTATTGAACCTAAAGCAAACTGCAGAGATGCAAAACATAATAGTGTTTTTAGCACATACCATTGCTATACACTCTAGTATATAATCAAAGAACATGTTCATTCTTCTACCTATGTGGGATATAAGGTAAATGTTGACTCGTGCATTCAATATCTTGTGAAGTTTGGTAAGATTCACGACATTAGGGAAGATTTTAATGCGTTTACAATCCGATGATAGGGATTTGATAGGTGAAGTTGCTAATGAAATGCTCTGTTTGGAAAGATTTCTGAAAGTCGGTTGGCCTGAGCATCGAGACACGTCAGATTTTTTAATGCACAGAATGCTTTAGAGGGTGGTACAGAACTCCACTTTATTAGAATAGATAGATAGATGTAAATAAACAGGCACTTGGTTAAAAGCTACTAGAACTTCAAGTGGGAAGTGTTAGAATTATAAAACATGACATGCATAAATATAAACACATAACATCAAGAAAACATGCGGAAGCGTATAGGATCATATAATGCATAAATTAATTAACCAAACAATAAAGAATGCGTACCTTTGATTCTAGCTAAACAAGAATCAATCTTTAAGTAATTCTTCAATCAAGAACCCTAATTAGGGTTTATAGGATTATAAGAATTACCCCTTACCTCTTTTGTAATTCAATCCAAGAGTCAAACACTAGTGTGTTTGATTCACGTTCTTGTACACACGTACTAATACCAAGTAAAAGTTATGCAAGTAATAAACACAAAACTATTTTTGTATGCACAAAAAATCGAAACCCTTGTGTTAATAGGGGTGTTCGACCGGTTTTGAGAACAAGGGAGAAAGAAAGAAAACTTTAGGGTATTGTGTGTGTACAAAAGCTAGAAAACAATGACCCTTAGTTTTGCTTATATACTAATTGTAACTTGGTGATCAAGTTTGAGAGGGTTAGGGTTTCCTAACCCCCCCCCACGACCGGCCATAGCCCACAAGGGCATTCCGGATCTTTCTTGTCATCCAATTTTACAATCTAGTCCTTTCCTTATCATCGTTTAACATTCGTTAGTCATTTATCTTTAAATACTAACGGTCGTTAAATATTTTGTGCATAATAATTAAATATAACATTTATAATTAATTATTATTCAATTACTCTTCATACGTAAAGTGTGCAATCCCGTGATCTCGAGTTCGATCCTAACACACGTCTATTATTTCATGTCTATAAAACTAACAGCTCCCACTTAGACATGTCATAATAGAGTGATCACATCGGTTAGCGTCTTGCAACACGCCGATGCCTCTAGTACAACTCGAGTAAGGCTCCTGGAAAACCTTTTAATGATTTCTCATTATTATTATCCTTTTGTTTCTAATACCACGTTAATAAGGATATGGATTAAAGTCATTCCTTAATTAACCATTCTGTTTCTCGTTGTTTGTGATTGAGCAAGATTACCAAATCTTTCTGAACATATTCAGGGGAGATCTTGGGCGTGGCCACGCAAACATCTTGTCAACCCTACGAGGGGCCCAGCAGTATTAAACTCCAAAACAATTTTGGAGGAACAAATTCTATCTTGACTACGAGCAAAACCCACAAACTTTGTAACATTTCCGAAAACAACCCTTATGACTACCAGTTACGTATAGTGTTAAGTTGTTCCACAGAAATGCACTACATTCATGACAGTTATCTCGTATCTCAAGTCTGAGGATAACTTCTCATGATTTACTTAATAACAAAATCCATAAAGTAACATCATGTAGTTGGGATAAGTCCTATATTCGATATCATTGAATATCATGTGAATTTTGTATGACAACGCATCAATATACTTTCAAGTATTCTCTACAAAACTCACATTTGTCTTAATTTAATAATATTCCCATATTATTAACTGACAACGGACAATTTAGAATAACATTTATTCACGGATTAAACATGCAAAAACAGGACAACAATTAAAGAATGAAAATAAACATACCAAAATTATTTTATTTCATTAAAACAATAATTGTTTACAATATCCTTTATCCAAATACTAAACACAGTCATGCATGAAACTACTAGCTAATTTAAGCCCAATGCCATTGGCTAATTCAGTAAGCTTTTCTTTAGCTAAAGCCTTAGTGAATGGATCAGCTAAGTTATCATCTGTGTGAACTTTTAGTAGATTTATTTCACTTTCGCGGACCTGTTCCCGAACATAGTGATACTTTCGTAGAAAATGTCTGGTGCCCTTCATGACTCCAGGTTCATTGGCAAATATGATTGCAGCAGAATTGTCACAATACATATTAATAGGTAATTCAATTGAAGGCATAACACCAAGCCCTGAAATGAATTTCCTAATCCAAACAGCCTCCATAGCAGCTTCCGAAGCAGCTATATATTCAGCTTCTGTCGCAGACATCGCAATTGTACTCTGCTTCTTGCTCTTCCAGTCTACTGCTCCTCCATTGATAACAAAGACATAACCCGTCTGAGACTTCGCATCATCTTTGTCACATTGCCAGGACGCATCACAGAAACCTGTAACAACAAGTTCTGCAGCTGGATCTCCACCATATACCAAAAACATATCTTTTGTACTTCGTAAATACTTGAGAATATGTTTAACAACAATCCAGTGTTTTTCAGCTGGATTCTGTTGAAATTGACTGGTGATGTTCTGAGCAAACGCCACATCTGGCCTTGTGCATCTCACCGCATACATAATAGATCATACAACCGAAGCATAAGGAACTTTACTCATGCGTGCCACCTCAGCAGGTGTTGAAGCACATAACTCACTACATAAGCCATGTTTTACTTTCATTGGCAAATATCCTTTCTTGGAATTTTACATATTGAATCTCTTCAATACTTTGTCAATGTAAGCACTTTGACTTAATCCAATTAACCGCCTTGATCTATCTCTATAGATCTTGATTCCCAGAATGTATGCAGCTTCTCACAAATCCTTCATAGAAAAGCACTTTCCAAGATATGCCTTAACCTTTTGCAAACTTGGAATGTCTTTTCCCATGATCAATATGTCATCGACATATAGAATAATGAAAATTGCATTTTCACTCTGATGAACTCAAATAAGTATATTTTATCATTATCATTTATCCTATTTATTTGACTTGTTTTATTATATTATATATGAGAATTGATACGTTAATGTTTACTTTTGTAATTCTCAGGTAAAAACAAGTATTATGTGAAACTTGGCGATTTTGGACTAATTATGGAGCAAAACAAGCAAGATGTTAAGAGTCTACTGAAATGTACAAGATCAAGATCATTCTGCTCCAGATACGCCGCAACATACTTATTACATACGGCGCATCACTATCAATATTTCACAAGTGACAATCCAAGACGGCAAAGGACATGCGCCGCATAGAGAAATGGAGTTACGCCGCATCTTAAGGCGGTGTACGAATATTCCTGAATATATTAATCTTGGACCCCACGCGAAGTTAAGTCAATGCGCCGCATCTACTTATCCTATGCGCCGCATCTAACCCTCAGACAGAAACTATAAATACCCCAAGGCCAGACGAATTTCGAGACATATATAGATCCTACAGACTTTAGAGACCGAAGACCGAAGAAACCCTAAGGACGAATTCAGACGTGTTAGCAGCACAAGACACACCCTAAACGAAGATACAAGAGCTGTAAGAAGGTCCTGCATGTATTCAATTCATTAAGTAGTTTTGTTTTATTGTATTAGTACACTTTAATTCATCAGGATTGATGGGCCGATTCCATGTGACTACGGAAAATCATGGGCACCCCTTAAAATTGCTTTCCCATTAATTAAAGTTTATATGTTGATGTCTTTGGTGACTTTTATTAGTGCATTGATAACCTCTGTGTCTAGCTGAGCATTGCTTGGGTCGCCATGCCCCTTCCTCGCCTATCTATTCTAGCGTATACGAAACTTGGGCATCACAAGTGCTCAATATTCTAGGATAGTGGGATAGACATAAGTGATCATTAAGGGTTTACTCGCCGATAAGATTAGAGCCAACGAGAAAGGGTTAATTATATACACTTCATATAAAACTAGCAATAAAACAAGTGACAAGCTACTTAATTATCAGGACAGGTCTTCTTATTGTCTCAAGTATCTATCTGTGTACGTGTGTGCTAATCGCTGATTCGTGCTCATTAGTTTAGTTTATATTTAATCATAACCAAACCGTGCCAGTCTCTCAGGCTGAACCCCCTTGCGTTAGATTAGGTTGTACAGCTAACTTAAGATATTAAAATACTGATTAGAATAACTAGATAATATGTTCCACTCTTAGTGATCGACACTCTACTTACCATTATATTCATACTGACCGGGTACACTGCTCGTTAAAGTGTGTGTTTTATTGATAAGTCGGCTAAATATAAATTTAAAACTTGAGTAGGCATTAATACTGCTAAAACCACAACGACATCACGTGCGCACCAAGTTCTTGGAACCGCTGCCGTGGATATAAAAGAATTAGAGCAATACACGCACACATCACACTCCCACTAGCTTTGTGATATACACATGGCTCATCAAGATTCTGAATAAATCCAAACTTTTTGATTTCTTCATCAAATCTTTTATTCCATTGTCTTGATGCTTACTTCAATCCATAAATGGATCTTTGAAGTTTGCATACACGGTTTGGAAATTGTGGATTCACAAACCCCTCAGGTTGCGCCATATAGATGTCTTCATCAAGGTGACTATTTAAGAAGTCGGTTTTTACATCCATTTGCCAAATCTCATAGTCATAGTACGCTGCTATAGTTATGAGAATCCTAATAGCTCTAATGTCTGCTACAGGAGAGAAAGTCTCCTCGTAGTCAATTCCAAAAGTTTGAGTAAAACCTTTAGCAACCAGACGAGCCTTATAGGTGTGTACATATCCATCCATGTCAGTTTTCTTCTTGAAGAGCCACTTACTCCCAACTACCTTGGCATTAGGAGGAAGGTCTACTTCAATCCAGACATCATTATCTTTCATGGATTGCATTTCCCCATTCATAGCACCCTGCCATTTTTCCTTTTCAGGACCATTCATGGCAGCACTATAATTAGCAGGTTCATTAAGATCCCCTAATATAGTTTCCTCAGCGACTACGTTTAGACATAGACGTTCAGGAGCTTTCACATGTCTTGAAGACTTGCGAATGGGAACTGCTTCAACTTCAGGTGGGGAACCCAGACTTTCAGGTTCCACAGGAAGTACGCTAGTGTTTTCAGAAGGTAATGCATTATCTTGATCATCTTCCAGATCATAAATTCTCCCACTGACTTCTTGAGATACAAGATCTTTTTCAAGAAAGTCTCCATACCTAGCAACAAACACTTTGTTCTCAGGTGGGTAGTAAAAGTAGTAACCCATCGTTTCCTTTGGGTATCCTACAAAAATGCACTTTACAGATCTTTGTTGGAGTTTATCTGCTGAGTCACGTTTAACATACGCCTCACAACCCCAGACCTTTAAATAAGACAAGTTCGGAGCTTTTCCATTCCATATCTCATATAGTGTCTTATCAACCTTCTTTGTGGGAACCATATTTAAAATGAGAACTGCAGATTCTAAAGCATAATCCCAAAAGGACAAAGAAAGAGTAGTAAGATTAAACATTGATCGTACCATGTCTAACAATGTACGATTCCTTCTCCCAGATACACCATTTTGTTGTGGAGTATATGGAGATGTGAGATTCTGGACAATTCCATTCTCAGCTAAGTAATCTTTAAACTCTTGACTTAGGTATTCACCACCTCGATCGGATCGAAGAGCTTTAATCTTCTTTCCTAATTGCAGCTCTACTTCTGCTTTAAAAACTTTAAATATTTCAAACACCTCATGTTTATGTTTAAGTAAATAAACATAACCATAATGGCTGAAATCATCTATAAAAGTGTCACAATTCGCATTTTCGGGTTTTTACTATGCACGGGATTGCATTATTTCAATTTACGTATGTTCATTAGTTCATTAAACGTTACCACTCAGTCATTACTACTAATATTATACTCAAATACTCCTGACTATGATCGTAATATATTTTCATGCTAATACTAATGATATAAAATTTATATTATTAATTTACCCGGTGTTTTGAAACCGTTTGCTATATTTTCCGGAAAACGCTTATAACGACGTCATATTACGATATTTCATCACGATCATTATTTTAACACCCGATTCTTGTTAGAAATGTGAATTTACAATTTTTACAACTTCGTTGTATTTTATTTCAACTCGTCACGATTTATTTTCAGTTAACCTGGTACCCGATAACACCTAAAGTATACACTAACTAATTAATACTTGCAAAATATCAACTAATTAGCCAAAAACTTCATCTTATCCCCTTCCAATCTAGCATGTGCCCCCCCCCCCCTCTCTATTTCCCTTGCCTAATAAACCAAGGTACATTTAATGCTTAAGTTTAGTTATACTTGGATTTAATTTACTTAAACACACACATAACAATTTCAAGAGCTAAGCAATATCATTTTCTCTCCTTCTTTCTCTCTATATCTCATGGCAAGAAGAGGAAGAACAAGATCAACCATAATTTTTTTAGTTCAAGTGTTATACAAGTTCCTTTTATACTCCTTGTTAGGGTTTTGAAATAAAAACTCTAAGGTTGTGATCCTTTTTCATCCAAACTCATATAATCTCCAAGTAAGTTTCAAGAACACATTTTGATCATGTTATACTTTTATTTGATCCATATGTTTATGTATTTTCAAGTTATGTTAGTTTAAAATGCAACTTACTTACGTTTTTTATACCACTTTACTTAAAAACTATCTCAAACACTAGATCTATAAGTTTTATTAACATCCTCATGAATCCCATTATTTTTGGTGATGTTTAGGACCCCATGACACCCTAAGAAGGTGTATGGTAGGATTAGTGTATTTGTGGAGTTGCTTTGAAGTAGTTTGATCAAGCCTTGAACCAAGAAAATGAGTTTTTAACATATACATAAACCTACTGTCCAAAAATGCAAAGTCTGGAAAAATAGTAAACATGGCGTTATTTTGGCCTTCATATTTAGAAAATACTTTCAAAAACGAAAACGTGGGCTTTGGAATGAGTTAAAACCGATTTATAACGAAGGAGATATGAATTTTTAAAGTTAGACGACAAAAACTAATTTTCTGAAAAATACATGCTGTTTTGCCGGACTTCAAGGGACAAAACGAGACGTCAGACGCAATCTAGACAAGCCAACCGAATGAAAATATGTTAGTTAATATTTGTACGAACCCGTGGATATAAAGAACGTTGAAAACGGACTTGTAACGACCGAGATATGAATTTTTGAAAAGCCGACGAACTATACTCATTTTGACAGCATCATTATAACCCATATATTTTCTAAGTGTAAAACTAGCAAGTCACTAAGTTGATAGCCGATTTTCTATATGATCGAGGCGCGTATGATCAAAAGTCAAATGAGACGGCATTAAGATCATGTTACAAGGTTTTCAAAAACGTCGAGTTTTATTACTAACTCTTAACGTACAACATTTTGCGACTAGTTTTGCGAGGCCGTTTGGTCATATTTTCACAAGTTATAAAAAGTGTTATTTTGCGACGAAACTATTATATTTGGTGATGAAAAACCAAAGGAGGATCGTGGAGTACCGTTTCAACATTTTTACACGAAATGTAGTTTGTGACTTATCGAGATGCCAAAAATGTATTTTTCGATGATAAACGTTATTTTCAAAACTAACGAGTGGTATCGTTAACATACGTATTTGCATGTGTAACATTGTATCATCGCTTACGCTAGATCATATAATTCATAATAGGTCGCGGTTAGAGACCGAGCCTCATTTTCATCATAACCATTGTGATCATTGTGCTATCATATCAGGTGAGTTTCATAGCCCCTATTTTTATACGTTTTGAACTCTTTGGGGGAGATACATGCTTAAATTGTTTGCTTTCGCTTTTACTCAAGACAATTTTACTCATATGCTACGCTATACTTTTATACTCTTAAACATGCTTTGTTACGATATGTGCCTTAATGTGTGAAAACTATTCTATACGCTATATTCTTTAACCACTGTTTAACTCCTGGATGGAGCCGACGGAGAGGTATTGATAGTACTATCGGGCTGACGCCCCCACCTTTGGTCAGCGATTCTTGGCCTTGGGTGAATATAATTCAGCTATGCTATATTCTTATTTATTCTTGTCATAAGGTTCAGTTGGTTGTTATACTTTACATTAAGTGCATGCATATCGTATACGCACATGTCTTACTCATACTATATTTTAGCAGTGGGTTGTGAACACACAGGTTGCAAGTTTTGTATGGGCGGGATTTGCAACTGAGTGGATTTACAATGCCTTTGTTGTGGAAACTTTCTCTAAACGCTTTTCAACTTATTTAAAACAAACTCTATGAACTCACCAACCTCGTGTTGACACTTTAGCATGTATTTTCAGGCATAAAGCAATTGTACGCTATTGGAGGCTTTTGGCAGGGCATGACATGGTCATAGAAGACTCTGATAAAACATTTGGGACCGCTTAACTTATTTTATGGGCCTATTTCCGCACCACTTTTCATAATGTAAATTTAACACTTCTGATTTCTCAAATATATTCTAAATGATTGTGATAAAAACCATTCTTTGTACTTGCGTTGTGATACCAATTGAGTTGCACCCCAGCGATACGTAAGCTTCCGATGGACCCTATTTTGGGGGTGTGACAAAAAGTTAAGAAGTAGCTAGCACCTTTCTTTGACACATGTCTAAGTGGTCCACACACATCAGTATGTATCAAACCAAGTAGATCAGAAGCTCTTTCCATATTGCTATGAAAAGGTTTCTTCGTCATCTTCCCAGATATACAAGACTCACATTTATCAAATGATTCATCATTGATACTTTTCAAAAGCCCATCACGTTGTAGCTTTTTCATGCAAGTCTTGCCTATATGAGCAAGTCTACAGTGCCAAAGGTAAAAAGAATTCAAGTCATACTTCATTCTCGTACTTATGCTATACATTGAATTATCAATATTGGACATATTTTCATTCATATCAATTTCAAACACACCATTCACAGCAATAGCATTAAAATAAAATACATCATTTAATGAAACAGAAATTCCATTGCTATTAATAGTATGAGTAAAACCAAGATCCAATAAACATGAAAAGGAAACAACACCCCTAACAATAGTAGGTGCATAATGACAATTGTTTAAAATCAGTACTAAACCCGAAGGTAAAACTAAATTAAACACTCCTATGGCTTCAACGACTGCTTGTGCTCCATTTCCCACTTGCAGATATTGCTCCCCATAAGATAGTCTCCTTTCCTCTCTAAATCCCTGTAGTGTATTACATATGTTAATACCACATCCAGTATCATATACCCAGGAATTTATTTTATGAGATAAAGTAAATAATTCAATTACAAATAAGTTACCTGAAGTGCTGGCGCCCACGTGCCCAGTCTTCTTAACCTTATTTGCTCGCAAATCATCAAGATAAAGAGGACAGTTCCTCTTCCAGTGACCCGCTACTTTACAGTAGTGGCAACCTTGATCCTTCTTAGGATTATCCTTATTCTTTGGAGGGTATTTCTTGGGTTCAGGTTGATAAGCCATAACTTGCTTATTCTTATCAGCCTTTCCCTTTCCTTTACCCTTCTTCTTGTTCGCATTTGGCTTGTTAATTCTACCCCATTGAATAGCAAGTACCTGGGGTGTAGTAGCCTTTGGTGGTAAACCTTTCTCGTAATCAATAAGCAATGCGTGTAATTCAGAAACTGTCTTCCCCACGCAGTGCATATTGAAGTTACGTACAAAACCACTAAAATCCTTTGTTAAGGATCTATTGATTAAGTTTATGGCAATGTCTTGTTCATAAACCTTGCCGAGTGCTTGTAATTGATCCATGTAACTTTTCATTTTCAATACATGAGCACTCACAGGTTCACCATCAGCCTGCTTACAACCATGTAGAGATTCCATCAAATCATAAACTTCTACGGTTTGTGGTTTCTCAAACAATTTTCTGAGTTCGCTTAGCATGTCCATAGGGAAGAAATTCTCAAACTGCTTTTGTAAAGCATGTGTCATCGCTCCCAACATTAAGCAGACCACATCATTATGTGTCTTATACTCATTTTTCCAAACTGCTTTCTCTGCATCAGTTGCAGCATCGCCAGTTGGTTCAGCAGGACAAGGCTTATATAGGAATTCAAGTTGATCTGTCACTCGCAGGACAATCCTGAGTGAACGATACCATTCATTGAAATTCTGTGAGCCAGTCAATTTTTCTCGTTCAAAGAATGTCTTGAACACAGAACTCAAATTGGTGTTATTATTTTGAGTCATTTCTACAGATAAAGAAAGTTCAAATAATTAGTATTTTCGATAATACAATTTTTCAAGAAAATAAAATACCCAAGGAAATAAAATCCGTAGAATTTTCTTGAAAACTAGGACCCACATAAACATAGTTTCATTACATCAGTTGATCTGCTAGTAATGAAAGTATAATATGAGGTAACTTGTCGTACAATAATTGGCAAACATTTTCCAATTCCTAGAAATTATGGGATTTACATTGCCAAAACTTGTTGCAATGTAAGCATGTTTTATCCCCATCTTAATGCCTTGAGTCCAAGTTCTCACTTCCTACTCAATTTAAGTCGTCTAATTTAAAACCTGCAAACCCATAGTTCCATTACATTCAGTTGATCTGCTAGTAATGAAAGTATGAAATTTACCTTTCCATTGCAATCTAGCCAAGCTCTCACATGACGTAAATTACAACTTCAAGTGTTTTTTAATTAGATGCCATTTGACTTAATTTTATAAGGGTACAAATTTTGATGTGTGTAATCAAAATAATGTATGAAGAAGCATGCATACAACTTCATAACATTGGTTTTAACAAAACAATTTTCTTTACCAATTCACTAAGATCAAATTAACAAAGTTTTGATTGAGGTATTGGGTTCACCAATCAAAGAATTACCTACAATTATCATCCACTATATCCTACTACTGTATGAGTCAAAAGACCCAAGTTATTCGGATAATTATCACCAAAGTGACACGTGGAATTGAGGTCAATTCACCCTTAAGATGACATTGTACATATAATAGTAATACTTGGTAGCTCCAATTTGACTTACAAAGTGGCGGAGAAGCAAACATATGCACTAATGCAATTTAAAAACGCGCTTCTTTCGGTTTGTCAATTTAATGTCAAACCTCCTTAAACCTCTCTTAGAGTTTGTCACAATTGGGTGAGCCGTTCTTACTATATGTACAAAAACATCATTCAATTAAACTTTGAAATTTTGACTCTTAAAAAGTAAAACAAATTTCGCCATTATTTAGTCCATATTATTTTTCTATTCAAAAATTACCCTTTTTCGTTTATAAACATGTCTTTACAATCATAAACAAAAAACAAGTAATTCAAATAAAAAATAACGCAACTAAATACACATACATAACATAACCATTAATTATGTATTAAAACATGTAGCCACATGCAAACTTGATTCGATAATCCTATTAAAAATCAATTCTAGGTTTATCATGTATATATTAAATTAGGGTTTTCTCTTCAAAGGAAGTAGAGCCACATCCATCGACGAATCGATTGCGTAAACCAAAATTCAATATATACCACATAACACATAATTGATTACTTAATATATTGGAGTCTTCTCCAATTCGACATCTATCAATTAAATTACATGTGTATATCTTAACAATTAAATAAAACACTAATCCATGCAAAACATGCACGTTATCATGGATTCACACATAACAATTATTGCAATTAGCCACAAGATCGCATTCAAAAACACATAAACATGTTAACTTAGGGTTTCTAATCAAATTAAAATCAAAACCAAAACCCAAAAAAAAAAAAAAAAGTAATCGACTTTTTAATCAAAATTAGGGTTTGGATTTTTTTAATCCCTAAAAAACGTATAACATGTTAAACACAATCCAAGATTCGTTTTTTATGTGTTTTGGTAATTAATTACACATTATCCAAGGCTCGTGATGCCACTGTTAGAATTATATAACATGACATGCATAAATATAAACACATAACATCAAGAAAACATGCGGAAGCGTATAGGATCATATAATGCATAAATTAATTAACCAAACAATAAAGAATGCGTACCTTTGATTCTAGCTAAACAAGAATCAATCTTTAAGTAATTCTTCAATCAAGAACCCTAATTAGGGTTTATAGGATTATAAGAATTACCCCTTACCTATTTTGTAATTCAATCCAAGAATCAAACAATAATGTGTTTGATTCACGTTCTTGTACACACGTACTAATACCAAGCAAAAGTTATGCAAGTAATAAACACAAAACTATTTTTGTATGCACAAAAAATCGAAACCCTTATGTTAATAGGGGTGTTCGACCGGTTTTGAGAACAGGGGAGAAAGAAAGAAAGCTTTAGGGTATTGTGTGTGTATAAAAGCTAGAAAACAATGACCCTTAGTTTTGCTTATATACTAATTGTAACTTGGTGATCAAGTTTGAGAGGGTTAGGGTTTCCTAAACCCCCCCTACGACCGGCCATAGCCCACAAGGGCATTCCGGATCTTTCTTGTCATCCAATTTTACAATCTAGTCCTTTCCTTATCATCGTTTAACATTCGTTAGTCATTTATCTTTAAATACTAACGGTCGTTAAATATTTTGTGCATAATAATTAAATATAACATTTATAATTAATTATTATTCAATTACTTTTCATACGTAAAGTGTGCAATCCTGTGATCTCGAGTTCCACCCAAAGGTTGTGTACTTGTGTAGTTGTGTGTTATGTAGTTTCGGATTCTGCAGCCCAAATCAGTCAAATACCCGGTCCAAAATAAACTTCCCTAATTTTCTGAGTATAAAATACTAGTTACCCTAAACCTAATCACTTTTTACACACAACACGCAGCCACACACCAAACAAAGTTTAAATCTGGTTGCTATTGCACCCGAATCACACAAATACTTTTTCTTTTCGTTGATTTAAACTCAAATCGAATACCAAAAACACTCTTCTTTGGGTTATGTGTTCCCAACACCGAAGCAAACGAAACTACAAGGTTGTGGCTTCTTAAGATCCTTTTATATGGGTATCTGGTAGGATTGTTCTTGTGTGTTTGTATCGTTTGTCTTTTTAACTGAAAGACCGAAAGGACGAAACTGATTTGTTTTGTTTTTTCTTTAAAATTTTGGATATTAAAAAAACACAAGTGAATCTTGTTATAAATCTATGATGAGTTTGTGTTCGAAACTTTAAAGATCTAATTACTATAACACAATTCTTAGATCTATCTTCTTTTTATGTTAAGTCCGAGTCCTGCATGTTTGTATTTGAGAATTGGGGATTGATTGTGAGGGTGTCTTGGGTTAGGTTCGAATCTTGGTCTGCTTTTTGTTAGATCTACGTTTTTTATAGGTTAAATAATTCTTTCTTTTTCTATATTCTAGACGAAACAAAAACCAAGAACAACGTTTGTTCAAGATTAATATGGCTACAAGATCTTGTCAAAAGTCTAGGGCATGTTGTTTGGTGGATTGTGTTAATCGAACGAAAGATAGAGTCAAACAAATTTTTTATACTTTGTGTTAGCTTTTTTTTTTTTTTTTTTTTTTGTGTGTGTGTGTGTGTCAAATAAACATAGTTTTTGTGTCACAAAGTTACAAATTTTTGTACGTGTTTAACACAAAGTTACAAAGTACTTCGTAAATAAAATACTTTATGGGTTATTAAAATAAAATACTTTACAAAATACTTTGTTTATAGAAACTGTGTCAAATACTTTGTCTCTATCAAAAATACTTGTAAGTCAAAGTATTAAACACGCACTTTTTAAGACCCGAAATAAAAGTTTTTATAAGAAATTAAGGTTTTTTCGTTTTATTATGTCAATCTGATACGTCTTATTTTAAAAATGCATATCTTAAATTGATTTAATAGTTTAACTACAAGAAATTTATTATTATTATATATATATATATATTGAAGTGTTATTTTCAGAAACAAAAAAAAGTATAAAACTGCGAGAACAAACGTTAGCTGTTGTTCAAAAAAATCAATGGATGAACGTTAGCCGTTGTTCAAAAAAATCAATGGATGAAAATGAAATGGCATTATGGTAAATAAGAAGAATTTGGTCTGATAATTTTTATTAAGTTGAAGGGCAATTATGGAATTCCACCGAACATCAATCAACAAAAAAATAGGAGCAGTTACAGATTTATTTTCTCACATCCCTCTCTCCTTTTTCCACTCAAACCTCTCTTTCAAATTTAATCCTAAACTCAGCCGCCACTACCATAAATCCAGAACGAAAAAAGAAAAAAATCAATCGTTTTTATAACTAAATTTCGGCGAACCCTTTTTTCTGTCGTCGCATAGATCGAGACCACAAGAGTGTTTCTGGAGCATTTGGAGCCAAGAGGCGTTTGTTTGATCGCGTTTGAAGCCACCACCTCTGCACACCGCCGTCCACCACTCGCCGCCACCCCTCTCCTCCTTCCTCTCTCGATAAGTAAGCTCACGCGCCTTGTTTCCTTGTTATTTTCATCTTTGTTTCAAAACCCTAATCGGTTTTAAGCTTATAAAACCCGTTTTTTAATAACAACTAAACAAACTTGACATCTTATCAACTAACTCTTGTAGATCTAAAGCTTTCATCACCAAACTCGTTTGACTCGTTCCGAGTCGTGTGACTCGTCCGAGTCAACTCAGGAGTTGAGTTGACTCGGACCCGTTTGATGTTTATTTTGGTTGCGTTTTGATGTATGAATAAAACCTATTTTAACAAAAAAGTAGGAGTTGCGTTTTTATGTCGTCTGATAATTAAATGAAATAAGTAAAACTAAAGTAATATAATTTGATTGTGAAGTACTTTATAAACCAGACACAAGTTTTAACAATTTTAAATATAATTCAAAGCTGGAATTGAAGTAACTAAAACCTATTTTGCCACCTAGTACGTTTTATTGGAAGAGTAGATTAGGAACATAGTGAATGCACATGTGTTTGATATTGATTTGGTTGCGTTTTGATGTACGAATCATGTATAGATTAGGAACATAGTGAATGCACATGTGTTTGTGACGAAAAAAATTGAATCTATGAAAAATTGATCCGTGGCTACGATGATTGTTTCTATGAATTAATTTAATGCCTATTGAATAAGTTGAAAGTAAAATATCATATCATATATGTTCATTAAGAATGGAAGATGGGATATGTGTTTTTACAATTTAGACCATTCACGGTGCTCTTTACAAAGTTCTGAAAGTAAAATATCATATAATTTAACGAACACTATATGTTTGATGCATATGTGTTTTTACAGTTTTGGAGTTAAATATGTTGAAAGTGCATATATGTTTTTAGTTATGATATAAAGATGTTTTGTGTTTAGTTCTATTTTAAGTGTGCACTTGTGTTTTGTGTTTAGTTCTATTTTACAGTTTCTGGTGAATTTGATGCCCTATGTGCGTATGTTTTTTTTACAGTTTCGGAGTTCGGATGTATTAAAAGGGGGTGCATTTATGTTTTTAGTTTTGATAAAAGGGATGTGTTTAGTTCTGTTTTAAAGGGGTTTGCACTTGTGTTTTGTGTTTTAAGGTTTTACTCATTTTTCAAAGAAGTCAAGAATGTGGTTTTGGGGGGTGCCAAGCCCGAAATACATAGTGCATATGTGTTTTGTTAATTTTTAGGGTTTTAAATAATTTTTTATTACTTTGGGCAATTTCATGGGTTTTTTAAAACCATGCGAGGAATACATGTGCACGCCAAAAAGATAAAACCAACTGTTAAAGACATTGGATTATGCACATGTGCAGCTTCATATATTTGTAAAAAAATTTGGGAATATAAGTGTAAACAAATGGATGTTTGTGATAAAACTAAATTTTTCATATCACTGGGGGGAATTTAATACAATTTGTAAATTTTAAAATTGCGTAAACTATTTTAAAAGTTTTGTTGTTTGTTTTTTTTAAATTTTTTTTGTTATATTACTTAAAGATACATTTTGCATATACAAAACACCTATGCAAAACGAAAAAAAACAATTGTCATAATATAGTTAGTTGTTTAAACTTTTTTTTTTCAAAACACATGTGCACATAATGTATTTCCCAAAAAAAAAAAAAAAAAAAAAAAAAAAAAAACCTAAAAATTTTGGAACTAAAAAAAAAGTTTTATATTAAAAAAATTCAAAAAAAAAATTAAAAATTGTTAAATTTTTCTATTATACCCTTTTAAATTAAATAAAAAAAATAAATATTCAAAAAAATCTTTATTGGTTGATGCTAGTTCTGCAGTTCTTACCTTTTTTTGTTCTGGGGAAAAAAACCCTTCCCTTTTTATATATATATATATATAAAAATTTTTAAGTGCAAAACGAAGAAGTGTGCATCATTTTTCAGACTAAACTATTTAATTTTGGGTTGGTTTGAGTTGGGGAATTTACTGGGTTTTTTTACGGGGAAATAATAGAAAGGGGGGAGATATAAGTCAAAAACACCTTTAAATTTAACCCTTTTTTTTACTTGTCATTTCTGGTATTTATTGTAAAAAAAGTAACAAGTCCCGTGGGGACAAAAAAGAATTTTAAAAAATTTAAGAAATTTAAAAAACCCGAAAAGTTAAAA